>CM076576.1:143159031-144479631 GCA_034641835.2 Pinus albicaulis
TGTGGTTATTAAGGACAAGTTGCTTGGTATATAACTCGATAGCATAGACCGCGTCGCAGTTCTAAAAAGAATCCTCAAGTGTCAAAAAAACTTCACAATATGTTCTACTATAAAGCCTTTTGGGATACCTAAAATAATATATGTATCATTGATGACTTTTAAAGTATGACAAGATCCATAGGGAAAGGAAATCAATGGAAGAGTGATCCACCAATGAGAACCTAGAATTTAGCATCGGATGAGTTAGAGTCTAGGAAATTGAAACCCTATAATTTTAATTAGTGATGAAGGACATCACATAGGTAATTATATTTTCATGTAGAATAATCTGTTAATTCAAATTTAAACTACATAATATGAAACACATACCATAAATTTTTCCACGTAAGTCCAAACAACCTATAAAAAGGGAAAACCTTCTTTTTCCATGGGAAATAATTTACCTTTCCTTTTTCAAGATAATCTAAATCACAAAAAATATGAACTATACTGCACACATTCTTGGATAATGTGAAAGTGGAAAAAGAATACCCTACACAAGTGATGCTAGTTATTGCATTTGAATAACTAATAGGTTACATGGTTGAAATGCAATACTTCTTTTATTTAAATGTAGGGTTTTTAATGGGGAGAAATAATGGTGCACTTAAATTAATAAGCGTTTCTTTAGGAAAAATTTAAATCTTCATATTGGGTGATGAATATAATAGAATTGACAAGATCTTGATTCATGACATCTGAAACCTACGACCTAACGTCATTGTAGTTGAACAAAAACCCAAAAATAAAGTCATTCTATGGGAGGAAGGAGACTGCGGAAATATGCACACCATTTTACAAGAGGGCGGGGGCGAATGCGGTACGAGGGCGGGGGCGGAAGTGGGGCGAATAACATTGCGGAAACTCGGGCGAATGCGGTAGATGCTGTTCGCCGAGCTCGGAAGGCGAATCCGAGGCGAAATCTTATTCTGCAAGAGTTGAGCGAATGCGTGCTGCAAGACGGATGAATCTTGTGTGTGTCTCAGAACGTTAATGTGCACACATGTACATTGAACACTAATAGATTTTTGTAGTTGAAATGCAATGCTTGTTTTCATTTAAATGTAGGGTTTTTAAAGCAGGGAGAAATAATGGCTGCCAAATTAATAAGCGTTTCTTTTGGAAAAATTTAAATCTTGTATTGGGTGATGAAGATAATAGAGGGTATTCAATCTTGATTCTTGACATCTAGAGAGAACCCTACAGCCTAACACAATCCAATGGAATTGACCAAAAAAACCCAAATAGAGTCAACCCTACTATAGGAGGAAGGGCCTGCAGTAAGAACTTACCATTTTTCAAGAGTTGAGGGCGAACGCTGAGGGAGAATGCTGAGGGCAAATGTTGTTCTGCAAGAGCTGAGGGCGAATGCTGTTCTGCAAGAGCGGAGGGTGAATGCGCGCGTGATATCAGACGTTAATGTAGCTATTGCGACAGATACGAAACAAGAAAATCATTTTTATGTAGCGCGCATATAAGTTTCGTATTTTTATGTAGCAAGCATATAAGTTTCGTATTTTTATGTAGCGCACATATAAGTGTCGTTATACTGACGGTGGAAAAAGCGTCGCTACTGCGATGAATGCCTCCAAACGTCGCAATTGCGACACTTAGACGTTGTGTCGTACATGCGACGTTTGGAGGCAGCCGTCGTAATAACAACGCTTTGGGCCATAATGTCGCAATTGCGACGTCTTCCTCCAAACGTCGCAATTGCGACACTTTGTCTATGTGTCAGGATTGCGACACTTTTCTATAAACGTCGGTATAGCGACGATTTCGGGCGGGATTGAAAAAATTTGGGGAAATTTCCGACACTTGGTCAAAAGTGTCGGAACCAAGTGTCGGAATTTCCGCCAAATGTAGTAGTGTAGCCCACCAGAATCTCCCACTGAAGTGCTGAGAAGAGATAAATATGAACTGGAAGTACTTAATAGGCACATAAATAATGAAAATGAAATTCTCAAAGAACAAGTCAAGTTGAAAAGTAATATGAATACAACTCTCTCTCTGCAATTGGAAAAATTGTACAAGGCTAATGAGAAGCTGAAAAAGAAAAAGAAAAATTTGAGCAGGGCACTTATAAACCTGAGATTCAAATTGTTCATAAGGAAGCCTAGAATGCCATTGAACATCAGGAAAAACAGAAAAAGAAAGTTAGATGTCCTAGCAGAAGTTTCAGAATTCATGGATTGATTGCATGAGAACATGCAAGAGTTTTGCAGTGGGGGTATGTTGAGCCCCAAAGATGTCCTTTTCTTTCATCACATCTCACTTCATTTCCTTTATCCCTTATCAGTTTTAGGCTTAAAAATATCAATAGGATTTATTAAAGTTACTTTAAGAATGCATAAATGACTGACTTACTACACTTTTATGGTTTTGTTGTTGTAGTAATTTTTGACTGGACTTAGCTACATAATGCAACCATTCTGTAGCTAGTCATACATTCCGTAGCTATCCTTATGTTCACACAGGTTACAGGTGTCACTTCAAGGAAAAACGCATATGATTGAATTCCAGACTTCATCCACATCATTCCTTGCCCTCTACGAAGTCTGAGCAAAAATCTCCAAGTGGTTATGCACGTGGAGGAACCCAAGATTAAGAGGTAGACTTCTACTAGGACAAGGACTGTACAGATGTCTTCAAGCACAGAACGAGGCCTTCACAAGAGTCCTAATTTGGTTTTAAGTGCAAAAGACACTTATCCCTATTTCTTCTCAAGGGCAGTTATGTATCTCTCTTATAAGAATCACTCGGGAGACTGAGAGACAATTAGCTAGATTGATGTTTTATTGTTAAAATTGTCCAAGACCGTAATACTTTGTTTTGAAGCGTTTTCCTTTAATGAAAGAAGAGCAACTTTAATATATGATTTGAAGCAATCTTGAGGAGATTTTTATGCTGATCTGGTGGTAGAGGGACCCTACTGCCCGAGAAGCTCCGTGCATTTTGCTTAGATAAGTAACACTAGCTCTGTTTTGTTCCTAGTTTAGACAGTCTTCTGAACTGTATTTTTTTATGCTTACTTACACTGGATGTTATAGCTAATCTTGTTCTTATGAATTATTCCAAACATTACTAAAAATGAATGAGATGGAGCTGTAGTGTTTCCGAAACCAATTTCATTTTAGTTCAGCTGTAGTATTTCGGAGCTTAACTATACTTTAGTTTGGTTCTGTTTAATGCATTTTAATTTTTATTAGTTATTTGTATGCTAGTTCAGGCCTTCATTATTTACAAACTGTTTTTGTTCTTAATCTCTATTAATACAGGGACAAGAATGGGTAATGTCATTTTGAAGTCTTGACTGTTCTGCAATTTCATGATTTTACAAACTGCCTTTTTCCAAAGCTATTCCAAAAGATTTCTAACCATTGAATGAGGCTTAGCAGTGATATTTTGAGTTGCTAAATGGATTAATGTTAGTGTCATAAGTTATTTTTGAGTAGGGTTCATTATTATGTTGCAGATAATCTTTCCTAAATATGTTCCAACAAATCCCTAATCATGGATGAGATTCCATCTGTAATATTATAAGTTGTTGTTTGCTTAGAAGAACCTCATTGCATTAAACTTATCCTATTCTCAAATTGTTGCAACATACTTCTAATATAAAGAATTGGACCGAGTTCATGTTGTGAGTTATTTTCCTTGTCAAGTTTTGCACTCTGTGAGAGTTAGTTTCCTTGTCAAGTTTAGCATTTTGTGAAGAGTTATTTTCCTTGTCAAGTTTAGCATTTTTCTGTTCTTAGGTGCCATACATAGTCTAGGATAGATTTTGCTCTGTTTTGGTATGACCAATAACTTCTATTGCCAACAATTTAGTTCCTTTCCCCTTAACATAAAAACACAAAACTAAAAACATTGGAAAAACACTAAAACAACAACGAAGTAAGAGCAGATACCTAGGCACATATAGTGCACTTCACTTCAACAGTTTACTAGCCTTGGTTGACAATTTATGATATCAATTTAGGAACACTAAGTTGAGCACACAGAGACCAGTCTCATCAAAGCTACATTCTACTCCTTGCTAATAAGTTCATGATTACATGCTAAAATCTTATTAATAGTTGATTTCCTATTATGAGAAGGTTCAATTAACACATCCTTGTTTAAAGCAATAAACTTGTCTACAATTTCCATATGTTATGTTTTCTCAATCCATCTCTTCTATTTAATGAAAAATTCCTATGTTATTTTTTCTCAATCCATCTCTTCTGGTTAATGAAAAATTCCTATGTTATGTTTTCTCAATCCATCTCTTCTCGTTAATGAAAAATTCTCGTTAAAATGCCCTTGTTGTATAATGGATTTATGGAAAAAATTAGAATTCTTCTCCCCATATTTCAACCACTAAACTCTATTTTTTTTGTCACTAGAGTGTTTCTTCATGTTTCCTTGTCAATTATAGTTTATTCATAATAATCCCCTCCTTCAACACTAACTCTAAAGTGTGTCCTTCAAGAATCATAAGTTGGAACTCCAATATCTTTAATAAATAAAAAAATTATAATTTTAAATTTAAAAATTATTATAAAAATTATTTTAACTATAAATTATGAAAATTGGAACTCCAATCTCTTTAATAAATAAAAAAATTTATGTTTTTAAATTTAAAAATTATTATAAAATTATTTTAACTATAAATTATGAAAATTAAATTTTAAATGGTAAAAATTATAATTTTGTTATTAAATTTTAAATAGTAAAAATTCTAATTTTATTTTATTTTAATGATGTAAAAAAAAATAAAAAAAAAATAAAAAAATATTTTTTTTTTTTATATTAATATTCTTTCCAACCATCTTTTGTTTTTAAATAACTCTCATTTTCTCATGAGCAAAAGTAAACTCCACCTAAATAAATTAATCTCGTTGTCATAAGTAATGTGTAAATTTATTATTTATATATCACATAACTCATAAAAAAACACTTTATTAAGATGTATTAAATTTAAAAAAAAAAAATGTTGGTTAAACCTTATAGCTTAAAAAATATTTATATTATTATGAAATAGAAGATACCAATACTTAGGGATGTTTATGAATTGAACTTAAGAAATAGATAATGATTATCCTTTTTTTTTCATATACCAGGAGTGATTTGTAGATTAATGTATTTGTTGAGTTTATAATTCTAATATCATATAGATGATAGTATATAATTTATACTTCAAATTAATTTTATAATTAGTAATATAAAATTATAATTATATTGTGTATTATAATAATATTACAAATGATATTTTTTTCTAATAAAATATTATATCTATATATATATATATATATATAGATATGAATTCAATTTTAATTTTTTATTGTTTTATTGAGGAGTTTTTGCAGTTTAAATGGGGTATCAAGCTAATTGGGCTTGATTGTGGGGAAAAATCCACAGTTAAGAGTGTTTGAGTCAAAGGCGATATGGGATGGGTGACATCTTGGGAAGTCCTAGTCACCGGGTTCCAGCCCTGGAAATGATGATTGACGCTATGTGATTCATTTCACTAGTTTCAATCCCACTTATTCACCCATGTGAGCATCACCCGATGCAATGGGTGCTAAGTGGACTATTCAAAAATTATGAGAAATTAGTCAGTTACGACTACCTCTCATGGAAATGGTTATAGATGAGCAGATTACTTATCGTAGTTGAATCCCAAAAATGATATCTAATGTCTTATTGCTATATATATATATATATATATATATATATATATATATATATATATATATATATTTATTTTTATTTATTTTTCGTGGAAAAAAATCTTTATTTCATAGATAAAATAACAAACCGGCCCCTAGATTGGGGTTTTTACAAATGCTCCTCGAGCTGTATATTCTCTTTATAAGAGTATTTTCAGGATTACATGAAGTATTTTCAGGATTACATGAACGGAGTCCCTCTTTCTGTGTTCACGAGCTGTTATATTTCCAAAACAAAAAAAACAAAATTTTTTGTCCATGAAACATATGTGATCATAGTCCTTATCACATTATATACTGTCATATAAATGTTTTCTCTGACGCATGATGAATATGCTATAATTGAGAAAAAAACAATAGACATACTTGATCTCTAAAGGATTTTAAACCTTTTGAATCTCCTCTGAGTTGGAAGAGATATCCACGATTTTTAGAGTGCCTGGAGGGAGAGTGAGAGCCTCCTTGGATAGAACATCAACTTCTATGTTTAGTTCCCAGTACACATGTCTGAACGAGAGGTGTTGAAAATATTGTTTTAAGCGCCGGATGCTTCGAAGGATGGCTTGATGGTGTGGAGAGTGAATTTGTGTGCGCTGAAGTGCCCAGTCTATCACCATTTTGGAATCTCCAAAACATTGTAAAGAAACAATGGCTTTGCATTTGGCCACATGAGGTACTGCCCATAAAGATGAAAGTTCAACCTTACTGTTTGATCCATGACCTGGAGCAAAAGTGATGTGAAATTTGGAATCCGGAGAGATATGAAGGACTACCCCTGCACCTGTCAAAGGAGGAGAGCCCTAACTTGCACCATCAAAAAAAGCCCACGGAGAGCCCTGATCGATATTTGGAGGCACCACGGAACGAATTTTGGTCTCCTTGGGAAAGCATTTGTGCTTGTTTACCCATTGAACAATCATTACCATGACCAGCTCTTCAGGAATGAATTTTCCATTGAAAATGGCCATGTTTCAAGCCCACCATATTCCATAAGTGAATAAAGAAGGAAAGGTTGAAAAAGAGCTTACCCGGGGCTCCTTCCACCACTGCTTTAACCTTGATTCGAAGGAGTCTGTCAAAGCCAGTCGAGGAGCATAAATTGATGAAGTAGATCAGAGCCAAACTGCTTCTGCATAAGAACATAGGAAAAAAATATGAGAACATGATTCAGCTGCACAATTGCATAGGGAGCATCGGCTAGGGCCCTCCCATCCCTGACACTGTAAATTGTCCCAGGTTAGGAGACGATCCTTGAGAGAAACCCAGAGAACTAATTTAGCTTTTAAAGGGCCTAGAGATTTCCACAGAGGATTTAGCCAGAAAAATGATTCCCCTCCGGACATGGATTCCATCGCGACTTTATAACCTAGTTTCACAGTGTAAGAACCATTTGCGCCGTTCTTTGTCCAAACCATCGTATCCTCAACCTCCTGATCAAGGTGAATAAAATTTCTCACAAGTAAAGCAATAAAAGAGTTCCATTCAATTGCCAAATTTATTGAAATTCCCAAAGAGTGAGCATCCTTTCATCCAGGAGTTCTCCAAGCTTGCGGCATGTTTGCAGCAGCATCTGTGATGGTAAGGATGTGGTTTACTTTTAGGAGGGAGCGTAAGCCTTCTGAGAGATGGTATTCATCTCCTGAACCAACCCATGGATCTAGGCCAATATGAATCAATTTACTATTTCCGATATTCCATGCCGTCCATTGACCAATTAAAGGGAAGGCCGAGACCAATGCCTTCCATCAATGGATGCATTTTTATGAAATTTGTTTGGAGATCTGAACCAAGATAAAATCGATTGAATATTTTGCACACATGACTCTGCCCCAGAGATATCTCAAATTTTCTGTCAGTCCCCATAAGGATTTTGTAGCAAGGGAAAGATAGAAGGTCGGAAGGTTTTTTATGCCCCAGCCTCCCAAATCTTTTGGAAGGGCAAGAGTTGTCCATTTAACCAGAGGGATTCCTTTAGATTTTTTACTTGCAGCCCATAGAAAGGAAAAGAATTTCTTTCGAATTTTGTGGAGGATTCCTTTTGGGATTGAAGCAATGATGGCCCAATACATAGGAATGCTTTGAAGAACTGATTTGAGAAGAACCAAATAGCCTCCCTGGAAAGAAAACAATTTTTCCAATGCATGATTCATTTCTCAACCTTATGGTAGAGCCATAACCAGTCCTCGAAACTATATGAGTTCAACTTTAATATGAAGCCTAGGTATTTAAAGCCAATATCCCAACCACATGTGGGAAAGGGAAGTGAGAGCTTGATTTGAGAAAGAGTTTTCTCTAGGACATTATTGTGTGCCAAACATGACTTATCAATGTTTATCTGCATCCCAGTAGCTTTTTTAAAGAGACATAGTATGTCTTGAAGAATTCTGGCATTCTCAATAGTGGCATCACAAAAAAGCTGAATGTCATCCACAAAGAGGATGTGGGTGAGGGACTCGACACTTGCTAAGTGAATTCCTTTTAGGCTTCCGACAGATTTGGAATTTTTGCATAAACGACTTAAAGCTTCATCAATCAACAAGAACAAGAAATGAGAGAGTGGACAACTCTGTATAAGACCCCTAGAGGAGCAAAAGAAGGCAGTGGGAAAGCCGTTAATCAAGACAACAAATGAGGCAGATTGGATACAACCCATAATCCGTTCCACTACTTCCACTGCTATGCCAATTTGGATGAGTAAGAGCCTAAGGAAAGTCCAATTTACTCTGTCATATGCTTTAGATAGATCCAACTTTAGAGCAATGGAAGGATTTTTGTTAAGATGGACAGTGTGAAGGGTTTCTTGAGCCAAAGAGACTACATCGTGTATTTGTCTCTTGTATAGGAAACTGAATTTTTCTTCTGAAATGATGCAGCTTAAGATTGGCTTTAAACGCTGAGAAATTATTTTGGAGATTAACTTCTAGATTAGGTTGCAACAAGAAATTGGACAAAAATCGTCAAAATCCCTAGGTGAGGATTTTTGGGGGATCAGCGCAATGAAATTTTTATTGATCCAAACACTTTTCTGGATCTTTGTGATTCCTTTATCCTTAACAATAAGTCATCCTTCAATAAATCATAAAAACCAAGGAAAAATGTGATCGTTAAACCATCAGGGCCAGGGCTCTTTCCCTTTTGGAAACTTTTAAGGATTTGTTCTAGCTCATTTTCGTCCACTTCTTTAGTGAGGGCTTTATTCATTTCATCAGTGATCAAATGAGGGAGCAGTTGTAAAACCTGTAGAATTTCATGAATGGGGCGTGTTAGCCACCTATAATATTTTGTTATACCAAAAGGTGGCTAAAATTTTTTGGAGCCTCCAAGGAACAAATTTTATCACTAAAAGTTGTTGGCTCTTGAAGTATCTTTAAGGCCTCCTGCCTTTTTCCCTCTGTCCAGATCCTACACTACTGTTTACATTTCAAAAGAATCAAGAATCCTGCTCATTTCCAAGCCAGATCACTGCTGCAAAGGCCATTTTTCTCTCCCCCCACTTCATAACTAACCTTCATTTGTTTCCCCTTTTTCTCCATGAATTCCTCTATTTTTCATGAGTTCCCTTCTTCCATTCATGAAAATCCACTTTATAAGGTTAAAGACTCATTCTTTAGCTTTTTCCCCTTTTTTCTATAACCCGCCATATATTATAAATATGACTTTATTATAAATTTGTATTGTGGTATGGCCCACCGCTTATCGCAAATCGCAATGTCGCATTATCGCATTTCATATGGTGTGTTTCATTGACTCATCGCAAAAGCTTGCGATGCGATCATTCCGCCCGATCGCATATCGCGAAATCACATTTTCATTTCGTTTGATCTAATTAATCCATCACAAATATTTGCGATGCGACCACCCGATCGCAGTTTCTCTCCGTCGCATAATCTTCTCCATCACATTTTCCCTCGCCATCGCACTTTCCACGATCGCAATCGATCTCGCCGGGCCCACCATACGATACCCCCGCCATTCATAGAAAAAATGCCTTTTCCCTTTGTAAAGTCGAAAAATGACACATTTTGTTGTTTATAAAGGTTTTTCCCTTTTCCTCCCGCCGCTGCATTTCCGCCGTTGATCTGCGCTCCTGCTCCAAGATCCAACGGTCCTCCACACATCTCCCGCCTAATCCCTCTATACGTCATTTCATTGCTTTTTTCGCTGTTTTCACATAACCACCCCGGTTTTTTCCGCACCACCCTTCAGCGGAGGACGACTTTTTCCCCGTTGCCTAGCGATTCCACACATCGCCCGACGCATGTCTCTAGTACGATTTGAAAACCGCCTTGTAACCATCGCCCCCCGCGCATTATAGTTCAGACCTGGACGCCCAGCGAAATTAATCACAGTCGTCCGATCTACAGACCCCCATCCATCGGTGATCGCTCGCCTAACATGCCTGACCTTTAACCAAAGTGCCCGTGCGATAGCCAAGCTATTGTACAACGACAATCCCATCCCTGACCGTCGATCTCAGCGCGAATCGACGACTTAGATTTAATCACCCTTCCACCATGTCTTTCAACCATTCTGAGATTAAATCCTGACCGTTGGATGATGCCATCCTACGGCCCTGCTTCCTCCACACACCCTTCGATGCAGATTGACCTATAAATGCAGGATTTCGTAACATTTGCTTGTTTTTTGCAGGGTTTAATGTTTTTTTCCGCTTAAATGAAGAAATTTCGTAGGCCGAGGATGACGATCCTCCAGCCTTCGAATACATCAGAGAAATCGTCCACAGGGTATAGATTCACGTTTTTCATCAAGGTTTCATGAGCCTTTGGTGCTGTATGCCCCTGCTAAACCTGAAAGACATCAAATGAAGCACAGTTAAAGAGTATCCATTTTTTGAAGACAGAGCGTAGCAGAATGAAGATTCAAGACAGTATTACGGGGATTACGGCTAAGATGGTTATCAAAATCCTAATCCCCAACTCTAAAACACAGTTTAAAGGAAAAACTAAAGTGTTTTATTAGATAGAAAGTCTCCACCGCCATATCTGAGGCCAATTGATTCCTCAGCTACCACAGAGCCACCTTTCGCCTCAAACATTTCAAAACAGAGGCCGAAGTTATTAAAGAAAATCAGATATTCGCCTCCAGCGCAGCCAGGGAGTTACTTCTGCAAGGAAATCAATGCAGAAAATATCTGCAGAATTACTCCACACATAACACAGAGCCTCAAAGTCAAATCAAGCTCCCACCGAGCTTTGATATTTATTGTAAAACAGTTAATACAATGTTCCACCTGTAAAATTCTTCATCGAGCCCCTCAAAGGCCGAAGAAGTCTTCACTCTATATTAATTTCCCTTGAGATATTTTGTTAGATCTCACCTCCTCATCTTCCTATAAATACTTCTGTATAAGATGAGAAAAGGGTTGGTTGCAGAACTTTGAAATACACTTGAGCTCGAGACTTCTATTTGTACATAGTGTTCACTGGCCCTTGAAGCTCTGTTTGTGCTAGAGTAGTTAGGTTGAATAGTGAAGATGATTGTTGAACTGAAACATTGGACCTAAAGATTGTAACTAGTTTGACATCAATATAAAAGCTGTTTCTTGGGATCTTGGTCTATATCACTGGTGAAGTGCTTCTTTCTTTGTTAATTGTTTTCCTTCTATGTATGCCATATTGTTCATTTTCCTCTGTAAAGAACAGTTCAAACAGGGTTAGGATCTGCTGTATATCAGTAACCTTCTCTGGCTGAGAAATCTTTATCTTAATGTTTTCCTCAAATTGGTTTATTTAAGGATGATTCAATACTGTTTAAACAGTTAGGAATGTTGGCATTCCCTTGTCCTTCTGTTAGCTTAAACATTGTTCTTGAAAGTGATTTCCATTATTTTCTATTAAAGTTAGACTAGAGAAGGTATGGTTTGCCCTGATTCCTAGCTTCTATTCTCCAAAGGCAGGTTCTAAAAGTTTCCCTTGGTGTGGACCGAAAGCAGACTAGGTTTAAAAGTACCTTATCTGATCTTAAGTCTCACTTTTTTTTTTCTTGTGTGTTTTCATACCTTCTAAAGGTAATTATGTGGATTACTGGATCGTTTGTCAATTAAGCTGCTTGAATACAGACTTGCCCAAGGAGTCAATGGTTAGCCCTGCACTTGGTTGGTTTTAAACAGTCACTTAAGAGGCTTTTTCTTGTTCGGACTGACTATAAATCCTTTGTGAAATTATTATCAGTTTCCACCCCTCCAACACTTTAATGTTTCCATTCCATCATTTAAATCTCAATAATCTTTTGTTATAGATGACTTGCCCCTTGGATCACACTTGATGTTGTTGTTTCAATTAAAGCCCAGATATGACTCCATAGCCCAATGGACTAAAAACCAACGTTATATCTATCTCTTTAGCTTAGCTGTTCTATCCACTTGCAACTTCTCACCTTTGAAACTTTTTGCATATAGATCTTTTCACCTCAAACAGTAATCATGCTCAACCATCCAAAAAACAAAACAAACCCTTGGCCTTCATAACTAGCCTAATATCAGTACCCCAAACTTCAAAGCCAAATCCATCTTTGCACTTATTGGAGAGATCCCTCTCTGGATTCAGGAGGGCTAGATCCTAGAATCCTAAAGTTGGTTGAAACGATGTTGTTTCTGTAATTGGACTCTGCCAATCTTGCTAATAAATTACAGATTCCTAACAGGGCGTCCCTCTGGCACTGTAAAAACTTCTTTGAAGTGTTGATCCCCTGCCCTGGTTTTCAAACCATAACTCCATTTGCGGATTTTATTTCAAAAATGAAATTTTGATTTCTTCTAAGAGATGAAAAATGATGGAAATATTTTGTATTATTGTCAGCTTCTTTGATCCAAGTCGCGCGACTCTTGAGGCACCATAACTGTTCTTCTTTTTTGAGTAGGTCATGTCCCTTCAGTTCTAAAGACTTTAAAGATTCCATTTCCTTTTTTGTCAAAATACCTGAAGTATTTTGTTTAAAGAGCTCACTTATCTCAGATTTTGTGGTTTTTAATAGTTCTTGTTGTTTAGCTCAAAATGCCCCTGCCCAAGTCTTAGTAAACTTCTTAATCTTTGCGGAATTTTCAGCCCACATCTGCATGTATGTTTGTGACTAAGACGGAACCAAATGAGACCAGGTAGAAACCACCAGGGCCTTATAATCATCCTCTAACAGCCATGCCAGATTAAATTTCAACGGGGGAGGAGGCTTAGATTTAGGATATTCTAAGGTTAACACAATGGGGCGATGATCGGAGAGGCCACCAGTCTCAACACGTGCCTGCACTCGGAGATGTGAAGCTAAAAGAGATTCTGAGATTAGAAAACGATCCAATATTTTTGCTATAGCATCATATTTTTTTCTATTATTGTGCCATGTGGGCTCCAATTTATGGGCTGAACATCGACTAAGCCGTGGTTATCTATGATGGATAGAAAAAAAGGGGCAAGAGGATGGGCCTTGTTGTAGGCCTCCAAATCTCGTCTAGAGAGAGCGTAAAATTTAAATCGCCACCCAAGATCATATTTTTTGAGTTCCTAACTTCAGAAATAAAAAGATCCTTCCAAAACGTCCTCTTGTTACCACAGGGACCATACATATTAAGGAGAGAAAGGGTGCAACCAAATTTAGGATCGAAAATGGAGGTCCTAATATAGGAGGGAAAATAGGCGGAGGAGAGGACTGCAAGGGACATGCTTACAACGGTGATAAGGCCCCCCGCTAATCCCATGGCATCCACAGAAATAAAAGACTAATCAATAATCCATTTAGATAATAGTTCTTGAGCATGTGAGCCAGCTAATTTTGTTTCCTGGAGAAATAAGACATCAGGTGTGACAGATTTCCACAACCGTTTGAGGGCAAGCTGAGAAGGGTGCCCCCAAGACCCCTCACATTTAAGGAAAGAATGATCATATGAGGCCCTTTTTGGGGGCGCTCCTTGCTCTAAGAGCCATTTGTATGGTTTTTTGTTTGCTAACATTAACATCCAGCGAGGCTTGATTTTGTGCCTTAGACAGTGCGGACTTGCGTCCGAGAGTAATCTTTGGAGGCGGCGCCAAATCAAGACCGCCTTTGATAGAGTGATCAGAACTAACATGGGAGGAATAACGAGAATGAAAATTAGCAGTGTAGGGGCCGGGGGAAGGACAAGCACTAGAAGAAACAAGGGCATCCCGGGGAGGAGATAGATGGGTAGGAGAATGCGAGGAGGCAAAAATGGAGGAAGGAACATCTAAAAGGGAGACCTTAGGAGTGTGAACGTGCGAAAGACAGGGGGAAAAGACATCACAGCCTATACATTCAGTAACAGGAACATGTTATGAAGAATTAAAGGGAGGGTCTAAGACATCAACGGGCATATCTTTAGCCGAAGAGGAGATGACATCATTCCATTCGTGGGGCGAAGCAATTTTATCCTCTAGAGGGGACGCCATCTGAGCAGACGCAAGGAGATTGTCCTGTTTGTCGCTCAAATTCTCCTCTTTTTTCCACACCATTTTGTAGATAGGTCGGGAGATATCGAGACATAGACAATCCTATGCCACATGACCAACTTGACAACATAAAAAGCAACGAAAGGGCAGTTTCCAATAGTCTAATTTCTGCGTCCATTTGCTTCCATGAATTTCAAGGACAATTCCTTCGTAAAGGCCGTCACATACGTCAAGTTCTACTTGTATTTTGCACATCACTTATCAAATTTTGTGTCCCAATCCTTTTCAAGAGAGAAAAAGGAACTGAGCTTATTTCCAAAAGCCTCTAGGATATTTTGTTTCCAGAAAAATTGTGGAAGACCGGGTAGAATTACCCATACTTTTTGTAGGTGCTGAGGGGATCGTTCTACATTGAAACTAATATCCCAGTTCAGTAATATTAAACCTATCAGACCCCAATTCCATACACGATCTATGAGTTTAATTTTTCCTTCCATCGAAACAACCTTGAAAAGGAGCCATCCCCGAGAAAGTTGATGAAAAACTGGAGAGTATCCCAAAAGTGGCTTCCAATTGTCCTCCAACTAGCTTTGGATTGATTCCTTTGAGTCCATCCACCCGCAGAAATGACCGACCAATGCCCTTTCAAAATAGTTAGGAATTTATGATAAGGGGATATCGACACAAACCACCAATTTAGCAGCATCAGTTTTTGACCTGATGCTCTTCCGCCTGCGCGTAGAATGTAAAGGCGATGTTCGAGGCTCTTCATTAACAGGAATAGAGTGCAAGTTAGGAGGAGTGGGGATGGACAAGCCATCATGAGCAAGGGTGGTGAACGGAGAGCTGGATACATCAGGAGGACAAGGCGCAGTGAAATTACTAGCTTGAGTGGCCCGTCGCATGAATTTAAATTACTCGGGCAGTACTTGTCTCAACTCAGGGCTGTAAGATAAATAAAGTTCATCATCATTCATGGCGGTGTTGGTATGAAGGCACGTAATTCACTGATGAGAGCAGATAGAAGTGGAACAACGTGCGACTAGAATGGCTGCAAAACAAAGTAGAAAGAAAGAGCTGGGAAAAAGGAACGATAGTATACCTGTTAACCTAGACCTAAAGAAAAAAACTACCCCATATATATATATAGATATAAATATAGATATAGATATACATATACATATACATAAGTTGTGTAATATATTATAAATTTGTTTTTGTTATATATATATGAGGGAAAAGAAAAACATGTAGTCTAAAAAAATATATCTTGTATCTTCATATTTTTTCAAAAAAATAGGTATTAGAGTTATATGACAAAAAAAGTTTGCATCAAGCCCAAAATAGTTACACTTATTCAAAATTACCAATATTCCTTGCAGGATTGAAATTGAGCATGAAGGCTCAATCCAATCCCTCAAGTAATTACCCCATGATACAAAAAATTTAGTCGTGTTCTAGCAAAAAAAATTCCAAAATACTCTCAAAGATCCAAATATATTTACATTCCATTTTTCACCATTTTTTTTTTCATTTTGACTTTCTTTTGGTCTTCCTTGGCGAAATATTATTTCTCTTCTTCCCCACTACAACCCAACCCACATTTTCTATTGTATTTGATGGATCACCCTTTGATGAGTGAGTGTTGTTGTCTTCGGGTTCTTCCTCATCTGCCTAGTCTACCCAAGAAGTCGATTTTCAACTTTATTCCTTGGGTATTTAGAGGGAGTTCCAAATTTCACTCGAGTTTTTTGCGCTCCCATTGCTATTGAATTTGGAGGGCCCTCACACACTTCTTATTGACTAGTTTTTATTTCCTTTGGTGATTCTTCTTTGACAATATTTTTTTCTTCCTTTGTTTCTTTCTTACCCTGAATCTCTTCTTCTTTTTATATTGTATAATGTTCGCTCTGAGATCCTTTCCACCATTTGGGTCTCAAGTTAATTTTTCTAGACATTTTTATTCTACAAAACCTTGGGTCAATTTTTGATTACATGCCTCGACATCGAAATGAAACATTTCATAAATAAAGCAAATGAACCCACACATATTTTGGATCCATCAGATTTATCTTGGTATGAAAACCCTTATTAAAATCCATCTTAACACATATTTGAGAAAAAGTGGTTTTATAAAAAAATTCATATTTTGGGTTGCGACAATAAAATTTCTCTAATGCATTACCAATGGAAGATGATGTTGGGAGGTTCTGTAGATACAAGGGAAGGTTCATGAGCCTTATGCAAATGGGAGCCATGGAGATTGGCATTGTAATCAGGTCAAAGATGGGAGGCAAGGGAAACATGAAAAGGGAAACATTGTCCCAGAACCAGGGCCTAGGTTCACAAATATTCTAATTATCTTCAATATTATTAAAAAACAATAAAAAAACCCAAACAAAACGGTAACTATTCAAATAATCAGTCAAGAGGGGGTTCCAAACAAATTTATCCACTTGTGGAGATTCGTCAAAAAAATCCAAAACCCATTAAATCTATAGACCAAAACCCGATCTCAAAGGAACTTTTCACAACAAAATACATCCTATTCCAAAGGAACATTAAGGGTGAGAGCTTTTTGGACAACCAGAAGAATAGATCTAGATTTTAGCATGGCACTGTACGAAATTATGACTTGAGCAACCATTCCTTCAATAGAAATTAATTTATTCTTTAAATCACTGGAATTCACCATTGATCTGTGAATTGTAAAAACCTTAGTTTCTACTCATCTCTCATGATTGATCTCAAAATACTCATGCATGTATCTTCATTTTTTAATGGAAATATTTATTAGTAAATTTTTTATTCTATATGTTATATTAATTGTAATTTTTGAAAAATTATATAGTAAAATATACTATATATTATTGTGTAAATTAAATTTAATGAAATAATATTATTTTCATTTAAATTCAATTTGTAATTATGATATATTAAATTTCCATTCCTAAATATACTATATTGAATTTATAATAAATATTTTTCATAATGATTTTATGGATTTCAAATTTGATTGTTGTTAAATCTTTTAATCTTCCACGACAAAAAAACATATCAAAACATATTCATTGTAAAATAACGTGGAAAGTGATAAAAGCCATGGTGCAACCGATGAGGAAACACAATATTATGAAAATTTCATAGTTACAACTGACTATGACTTATAAAACCATGGTGTGTGAATAAAGAGTCTAATTTTGCTTCCATCATTACCATGGGAAAAATAGTTTTGATGCTTTGGATGTGTTGACTTGAAATTGTTCTTTTATTTCATACCAAAGCTCTCCTTTCTTGATGCGTTTAGATATTGGAGAAGAAAAGATAACTATGGAAAGAGAAATTTGATGGATGGAGGGTTAATCGTCCTTCACGAGGATGTAAGGGAATGCCCATAGGTGGGGGTTTCATAGAGGACTTAAACTGTAGAAGCACCCAAATGGAGCAGAGTTCCATATATGGGTAGTTCACGAGCACCTTCATTAGGGGCGTTGAATTGGTGAAATTTTTTAATATATTTCGCAACCTAAGATATGCCTTTCATATACATATCCTCGAGGAGGAAATATTTGGCTTTATTCGATACCATATTTCTACTTATTACATGTCATTTTTTCACCATTATGAAAATGATCACAAATATGGATATCTTGTTATTTGATGAACCATTTTTAATAACCTCTACAAAGCTAGAAGAAAAACCATTACAAGAATTATGGATCACATTATGAAAAAATGCTAATTTTAGTCATTGTCATAGGTTTCTCATTAACAAATTATGACAAAAAAATGTTAAATAATTATAGATATGAGCAGTGTTTCACTTTTTTGCATTAAAAGGTGCACCAAGATTTCTATGTGGGTAAAAATAAAAAGTAAAATCTAGAAGCCTTAGTGAGGAATCTTATCCCAACAACATGGACTCGAGCCCCTACCTATATGGGCTTCATCTAAATATCCATGGATCCAACCCCACTCATTATGGGACCTATCCCCCATTTTTGTGTATCTCGTCCCATGGAAAATGGATCTCCAACCCCTTCTCCTCTCCCATAAATATAGTGTAGATCAAAGGAGAAGGGGTTGACTTTTGAAGTACTTGGTTTATTCCCTTATGTTGTCCAATTTAGGTTGAAGTCTTGTTTGCAAAGGAGTGATTTAATATCTTTGATTGGCATCTTATGACATCAAAGCATGGGTTGTAATCCCTCCATCTTATTTTTTAATACAATATATATTGTTTTTCTCACACGATTTGCTTATTATTGCATTCGTTGTATCAAAGCTCCTTGATATTTTGATTAATATTTGTATAAAATTATTCATCCATATTATTTTTTTATCATTTTTTTCTATTATTTCAAGTTTGGGTCTTCCGATATTGAAGTGTGTTGAGAAGTGTAGCAAGAAAGGATCAATTTGACCTAGCCTTGGTTAAATTGAGAAAATTTGAAATTTCCACATCAACGAAAAACTTGGAGGAAGTTAACTGAGGTGACATGGATATTGTCACTCATTTAGGTCAGTAAATTCGAGTTAGTTGGCTTGGAGTTTAGTTTGCATGTGTTGATTGCTAATTTATTCCAATCCAATTCAGTTATTTCTAGTTGTGCTTAATTAAACTAGTTCTAACAGTTAATAGAACTAGTTGGAGATCAATTATGCAGTGGGACAACAATCTAACTCAGATATGATCTGGTTAACTTATCAATCAACCAAAAATATCTCATGCATGCAAGGAATTTGAATTTATTAGCTGTGGTGGAGATTCCAAGGCAGTGTAACATCAGTTGTAAACTAGTGTTGAGTGTACAAATGTTGCATGCAATCAGTGATAAATCCTTGGGAATTGCACAATCAATTTGGAGGAAATTCCTAAAGAATAGGGCTAATTTCCTTAGGATTTGCACAAGGAAGTAGGGGCCTTAGTGAGAAAATATTAGTCTGAGTGTTGGCCAGAGCTTGTTCATTAAGCAAGAGAACAATTATTCTTTTGCAGGTTGAGCTCAGAGTTGGAGCTAGAAATTGTAATAATTTCTCAATCATTGATTAATGATAACATGCTTGAGGGGTTTTTCCGAGTTGGGTTCCCCTATAAAACACTATGTATTTGTTGTTTTCTTATTGCATGTCTATGCATGTTGTTCTAAATTGTGAATTTAATTCAATAGATCAGAAGATTAGAATTGTGGCTCTTTATTTTAGAAAAAATTTCTTGAGTAGTTTGAATTCTATCAAATTTCTATAAAGTGGAGCAGGAAATCAAGTAGGGAGAGGACATAAAGTGAAGACCTTATATTTTTTTAAACAAGTAATTCCCATTCAAACTTTACTGGAGAAAGATATTATGCATTGTCCTAGGTGTTCTAGATTTGATTTGTAAGTTTAGGGAGATCGTGTTGGGTCCTTTGTTTTGGAGATACATTTTTGTCATGTTTTTAAAGTTGACCATATTTTGACAAGAGGTTATCTATGGGAAGTTGTAGGGGAGGTAGTCAAGGAAGAAGGAGGAATCCACTAAAGTATGGAAGTTGTGGAGGATTGGTCAAAGAAATCAGGGCACATTCAGTAATAGTTGAGACCAAATGTTTGCTAACAGTCGAGGAAGAAATTGCAGCCAAGCAACAAGAGCAGCCAAAAAGAGAAGGGTGGAGGAGCCGAGGAAGGAAGCAATAGTTCAGGCATAGTGTTTAAACGACTGAAGGAAAAGACCGAATGGAGAGAGAGACATGTACCAAAATGTTGTCACAGATTCTATTGAGCCCACATGAATCTGTAATGACATGGTCTTATATTAGATTGTATTTCTAGTCTTTGTTATGTTGAGAAGGCTTCTGAGCCAAATGTACTAATGTAATGCTGCCCAGGAATAATGGAAAAGGAAGTTGCGAGGATGTATGAGAGTATTTTTGTGCCGAGTTTATGTGTCCCCATTTTAAATTTTTTATTATGAATGCATATGCGTATTATGTGTCTTCTTGAATACTTAATTTATTTTCTTTTGCAACTATTACATGTCTGATGTCCTAGATCTAAGTTTATGAGTGTCGGTGGCTTCGTGTGGTTTCTCCTAATGCATGGTTCCAGTCCCTTAACTAAGTAAGGTTGCAATGCGCCTTGGGTGAGACGCATTATTCTCTTAAGGTGAAAATTTTTGTGCTATGATAGATGATAGACCCTTTGTTGGCCCCTGTGCCTGAACCCAGGGTCTCAACATGATCACCATTTTTCACCAAAAAATGGTTCCATTGTCGGGACCAAAATTTTTATAAAGGGATCTGGATTATTGTAGAGGGCCTTTAAGAAGGATCTGTAAGATTGGTGGCATGAAAAAGTAGAGCAGTTTACCTCCCAACAAGCACAACTTTTTCACTGAAGTGTGAAGCAGATGAAGGAAGAAATTTCGTATGCAAAGCCTGCAAGCGATCAATACAAGATATTCTGGTGTACGTTCCCAGAGGAGCTCTACAATTGGTTTCAAAGACTACAGATAAAATAAAATATTAGAAACCAATTCCAATCTCCTCCTACCTGGACACAAGTTGATCTTGTTGGATTACATAGAATCAACACGGACTTGACTCGAGCTATCGAATTGTGGTGCAGATCACTCTAGAGGGGTAAATTATCGAGTTTGTTGTAGGGGGTCATTTGTCCTTCTCTAAGGCCAAGCTCGTACTCAAATCAGGGTTGCGAGGGAGACTGCTAAAGGAAATCCCATTGTGGATTAAATTTCTAATGGTAAAAGAGAACTTGTTGGTGTTATAGGCCCCACCCATGGTAGATTAAAGCCACGAAACTAGGGGAAGGGCCTAAGGTGGGAATGCTACTTGGTTGGGAGCTATGAAAATATTGGAGAAATTGATGTGGATGATTTCCAGAAGGATAAGGATATGAGAGCACAATATAGAGCACATATAGCTAAAGAATGACGAGAGAAAACTTTGTAGGATATCTATATATGATAAAAGGATCTACACCAAGAAGGAGCAATTGTTGGACAGCTAATTCGCTAAGGGTTGGTGTGGAATGTAAATAGTCAAAGGGAGTCCAAGATACCACTTGGTATGTGAAGACCAAGGGTCACAAGGAAGTGTATAGATGTACATTGTTGTAAATAGTAAATATAAATGAATGTTTTTCATTCATATTTTTGTCTCCACCATGGTTGTGCTTAACATTGTATCAGAGTTTCACGCGAATACCTTTCCTAATTAGTTTGAGCCACTAGTTTTGTGTCCATTTATGTCTTTTTCTAGTACTTATTTCCTCATCTCTTTCCATATGATGATTTCTCTCACTAGTTGTTCGCCATGACAAATTAGGTATCTAAATCCATTTTATGTCATAAATATTATATGTGCCCTTCATAAACGCCAACGAGGACATTACTATTACTATTGTTGTCGTACACTTTGTGCATTATTCCATGCAAATAACACTTGGATCTTGTATTTTCTCTCGTATTCAATCTTCTGCCATCCTGGATGCTTGAATGGCATGTTACTATTATCCACAGATATATTGTATCTATCCAGTGGCCGAGGTATGTTGGGAATATGAAATGGAACTCGGATACGCCCACCGTTGGTTTTCATGTCTTGTGAAAGTACTTTCACACCTCTAGAAATATCCCCTTCCGTCGTCGTGTCCTTCGCACCCAGATCCAACTTTCGCTCCATACCATCTGGATGAAACTCAATGTCTTCGTTTTCATCTTTCAACACTTCTTCTTCCATCTTCTTAATTAAAGCTGGAGATGACTCTAGTTCCCACCATCTGGCGAGTGTTCCAGTGAAGCATGGAATCAAAGTCTTACAAGCCTCAACTTCTGATTTTCCCTCAATACACATCAGCTTATACTCTGTGATCATACGATCCAACATTTGTCTGATCTAAGCTGATGACAGGTTGTCTATGTTCCATTCTTTGTGGCTTTGCTCAAAGAATGTCTCTCTTGGGGTAATTTTCCCAAGGCCATTTAGATCTGGAGGGGAATACCTGGTATATTGAGCTTCTAGTGGTTCATACACTGGAAGGACTTGACTTTCGGACTCAGGTTATTCATACAGAGAGGCAATAGTAACTTTGTACTTGGGAGACTCTGGAGCAGACTATTTAGGGAAAAGGCTAGGGAATCTATGAACAAACTTCTGTATTTGAATAGCTTTCCCTTTGTGGATAAAAGAGGATGGGACAAGCTTGTCTGTCTTTTTCTTTTCTGCTTTCTCAATCTTCTCAGACAAGTTAGAGATCAATTGTCTTGTAGAGACAGAATTTTCTATGATACAGGTCTCTACTTCATCAATCTTTTTTAATGACTGTACATAAAAATCTTTAGCCATAGTAGAGTTATATTCTACAAAATTTAGAGCATTATTTACATCATTGATTGACAATTGTACTTTGTCAATCTGATCCTTAACACTAGCAGCTTTTGCTACATTATTTTCCAAATCAGTAATGGTAGTATTAGTCCAATTGACTTGTTCACTAGTTTGCTGGATTATTTTCTCAACTCCTACAGCAGATTCATCCTTCAAAACTAGAGGCTGGGCTTTTGCCGAAGTTTGTCCTTCTCCTAGGACAATGCCTTTGAAAGGAGGGAAGCTGGTAGAAGTTTCTATCCTGTTGCCATCAACAGCTGACCATGAATGACTAGAGGAGGATGCAGAGTCAGTCATCAATGTTAGTTCTGACTCTTTAGCCTTTTTCCATGAGTAAAAAGAGATCCAAATATTCTCTTTCTCCATATACTCTTTCCATTGTAAGGCTAGATTCTTTTTCTCCTCTGGTGTGTGTGTAGAACCAAAAGCATCTGCTTCTGGATGGGTGTATAGGTCCCAATTTAACATTTGTTTCATCCACTGAGAAGGGACCCTATGTTTGTCACAACCATCCATCAAAGTATAAAACTTCTGTATTTCCATAACAAATGGATTTTTAATATCAGCTGGCGGATCCTTAAATATGCATTCAGGGATCAGTTTATTTTTCTGTTCAAGGTACCCAATGCCATATTTGGGTGTCCCTGGTTGTCTCATGTTAGAGAACATTTCAGTTAATCTGGGATCCTCATTCTCAAGAGTAGGTACAAGGTGCATCATGAGGACATGCTCGTCTTCATGTGGAAATGGGATATCAGAACATTTTGAATTAGGACAGGGATTTACAGAGGTGGATACAGGAGCTTCACTAGTCCTGGAATTATGGTTCTGATGAATGACCATTTCAGCAAGTTGACTCAGATTAACAGAATTTTGGCATTGTGGACAATCAACTCGGAGAGGCTGAAAATTAACTAATTGGGCTAACTCAAGTAATGCAGTATGTTTACAAGAAGAAAAAATTGATGAACAGGTAGTATCTACACAATCAGATGGTATATACAATGGAGATTTCTTACAAATCTCTTCGATTCTTCTTCTGTCAATAGTAGATCTACGAGGAAAAGACAAAACAACCGCAGACTGGTTTTCTGAGATATTGACAGAAGTAATGTTACGAGCAGAGATGGGTCTTGGATTAGGAACAGTCCAGTGCTCAGGAAAGGAAAGGTCTTCCCATTTGATAGCCTGATGCTTGACCTTTTGATTCTTTGAATCAATTATGACCACGACACTGGTTTTACTGTAACGACTTGGGGCATGTAGGACTGCAGGATACAAAGTACTGGTATGACGAAAACAACCCCGGGTCTGTATGGCGATATTGTTTCTTTTTCCCTTCATATCAAATCCAGTAGTTTGGATTTGAAGCTGCAGAATATCGGCCAATGTTTCATCAAAGACATAAAAAGGGAAGTTTGGATAACAGTCAAATCAGACTTGTCCATTTGACAGAGGAGCAACAATCCCACCTATTAAGGAATCTGTATATTTGTTATGGGTTAAATCACAGACTGTGGCTAACACATATGTATTCAAGCCTTGATGAGTGAGGGCATGGATTCTGACATGGATACACCCCAAATGCAAAAAATTTGGTTCCTAATTTACTTGCTTCTGCTTGCAACTTCTTTGGATCTAAGAGAGGTATAGACTGTACACAGTCAAAGTTTTCTTGGACAAAACTGATGGACTCTTTTATAGATATTCTTGTGGAAGCTTTTAGGTGCCACACAAAAAGATCAACATAAACTTCAGATGCGTTAATCTTGGGTAGAACCCATTTAGCAGAAGGTTCTGCTTCTTCATAAAAATGTTTTGACTGATTTAAAACATGACTACTAGAACAAGCAAATGTATCTCTGAGCGCGTCTTGCTCAACTTTATCTTTCTCTTCCAACTCACGGAAAGATACAGACTTTCTGATTGAGTCCATTTTGCTTCAGAAATAAAGAAAGGATGATTTTAAGTACTGACCTTTATCAAGATGAAAACGGAGACATTGAGTTTCATCCAGATGGTAAACCCATCAATAATATGATTGGTTCCCTTACAACACTAATTCAGGAGCATTTTTGTGGAGACGAGCCAACGATTTCAGATAAGAATGAGTTAATCCTAATGAATCTGAAATGCAGGAATATTAACCAGTACGAAGATTTCCATAGGGACTGGATGCAAAGAATCTTCCTGGTTAAAGACCCCAAGAATCTGTTGTGGAAGAAGATCTATCTGGTAGCATTACCCTCTAAGCTTGTTGATATCCTGAAGTTGCAGGATGCTTTCTAGTTGCCACTAGAAACATATTTGTGGGGTCAAGTATACTCAATAATAACTAGAGTTTTAATTACTCTTTGTACCAGTTCGAAGATGAATATGTCAATTGACAAGTTAAATAGACTTCCTAGTACTAAATCATTTTGTAATAAGTATGGCATCACTATAGATGATCCTTTGGTGAAGAAAAGAAAATAAAAAAAGAAGGCTAAAAAGACTCACAGGAGAACTCATCCTTACACTTATCATATGAGCACCAAGAAGATCTCAGAGCTTAGATCCCCTAAGCCGAAAAGAAATCCATACAAAAGGGACACAAGGAGAAAGTATTCTAAATATGTCCCAAAGACTCACTATTATGGGCCTAAAGATATTCATCCTCGCTCCCAGAAGGTCGAAAGGATGAAAGGTGTAACTTGTCGGCTGTGTGGAAAAACAGGGCATACATCAAATCTGTGTCCTAATGCAAAAGAGTCCAGAAAGAATAAAGGTCGCAAATCCCAACAAGCCTTCAAAGGCCAACCTTCTACCAAGTCAGAACCAAAATGTGATAAATGTGGTTCTATTTTCCATTCTACAGAAGACTGCAAACGTCTTCTCATGCAGTAGGCTGAAGAACATAGTTCTTCTGACATAGATACTGAATCTTCTTCTTTTCAGTCAGATGATGAAGAAGTAAATGCTTATTGTCAATGTTCTGATTCAGAAAATTGTAAATGTGGTTGTTCATCTTCTGAATTTGGTTTTTCATATGACAGTCAACTTGATGAATAATTTTTAGGGAAGCTTAAAGTTCTCATGGCTCAGACAGATGAAGATAAAATGAAAGTTTTTTCTCAGATTAGAGCCATGGAAGATGGTGATTTGAAGACTCGCCTGCTTGAAGCCTTTATGCAGTCTTCCAGTTCTTCCTCCAGTTCTCGTTCTGGTAAGAAGCCCCTTTTCCTTGATTCTTCTTGCGAAAAGAACACACGAAGTTATCTCTTCCAACAACATGAAAGCAAAGTTCGAGCAATCACTTTGGGGGAGGTGAGTAGGGAGATACACTTCAAGAAATCAGAAATTTCTTCCTTAAAATTAAAAGTTTCAGAACTTGAAAGGGGTAAACAGGAGACTACATCCCTTCCACTCTATGATCATACGATCCAACATCTGTCTGATCTGATCTGATGACAGGTTGTCTATGTTCCATTCTTTGTGGCTTTGCTCAAAGAATGTCTCTCTTTGGGTTATTTTCCCAAGGCCATTTAGATCTGGAGGGGAATACCTGGTATACTGAGCTTCTAGTGGTTCATACGCTGGAAAGACTTGACTTTCGGGCTCAGGTTCTTCATACAGAGAGGCAATAGTAACTTTTTACTTGGGAGACTTTGGAGCAGACTCTTTAGGGAAAAGGCTAGGGAATCTATCAACAGACTTCTGTATTTGAATAGCTTTCCCTTTGTGGAGAAAAGAGGATGGGACAGGCTTGTATGTCTTTTTCTTTTCTGCTTTCTCAATCTTCTCAGACAAGTTAGAGATCAATTGTCTTGTAGAGACAAAATTTTCTATGATACAGGTCTCTAATTCATCAATATTTTTTAATGACTGTACATAAAAATATTTAGCCATAGTAGAGTTATACTGTACAAAATTTAGAGCATTATTTACATCATTGATTGACACTTGTACTTTGTCAATCTGATCCTTAACACTAGCAGCTTTTGATACATTCTTTTCCAAACCAGTAATGGCAGTATTAGTCCAATTGACTTGTTCACTGGTTTGCTGGATTCTTTTCTCAACTCCTACAACAGATTCATCCTTCAAAACTAGAGGCTGGGCTTTTGCCAAAGTTTGTCCTTCTCCTAGGACAATGCCTTTGAAAGGAGGGAAGCTGGTATAAGTTTCTATCATGTTGCCATCAACAGCTGACCATGAATGACTAGAGGAGGATGCAGAGTCAGTCATCAATGTTAGTTCTGACTCTTTAGCCTTTTTCCATGAGTAAAAAGAGATCCAAATATTCTCTTTCTCCATATACTCTTTCGATTGTAAGGCTAGATTATTTTTCTCCTCTGGTGTGTGTGTAGAACCAAAAGCATCTGCTTCTGGATGGGTGTATAGGTCCCAATTTAACATTTGTTTCATCCACTGAGAAGGGACCCTATGTTTGTCACAACCATCCATCAAAGTATAAAGCTTATGTATTTCCATAACAGATGGCCTTTTAATATCAGCTGGAAGATCCTTAAATATGCATTCAGGGATCAGTTTATTTTTCTGTTCAAGGTACCCAATGCCATATTTGGGTGTCCCTGGTTTTCTCATGTTAGAGAACATTTCAGTTAATCTGGGATCCTCATTCTCAAGAGTAGGTACAAGGTGCATCATGAGGACATGCTCGTCTTCATGTGGAAATGGGATATCAGAACATTTTGGATTGGGATAGGGATTTACAGAGGTGGATATGAGAGCTTCACCAATCCTGGAATTATGGTTCTGATGAATGACCATTTCAGCAAGTTGACTCAGATTAACAGAATTTTGGCATTTTGGACAATCAACTCGGAGAGGTTGAAAATTAACTAATTGGGCTAACTCAAATAATGCAGTATGTTTACAAGAAGAAACAATTGATGAACAGGCAGTATCTACACAATTAGATGGTATATACAATGGATATTTCTTACACATCTCTTCGATTCTTCTTCTGTCAATAGTAGATCTACGAGGAAAAGACAAAACAACTGCAGACTAGTTTTCTGAGATATTGGAAGAAGTAATGTTACGAGCAGAGATGGGTCTTGGATTAGGAAAAATCCAGTGCTCAGCAAAGGAAAGGTCTTCCCATTTGATAGCCTGATGCTCAACCTTTTGATTCTTTGCATCAGTTATGACCATGACACTGGTTTTACTGTTACGACTTGGGGCATGTAGGACTGCAAGATATAAAGTACTGGTATGACGAAAACAACCCCAGGTCTATATGGCGATATTGCTTCTTTTTCCCTTCATATCAAATCCAGTATTTTGGATTTGAAGCTACAGAATATCGGCCAATGTTTCATCAAATACATAAACAGGGAAGTTTGGATAACAGTCAAACCAGACTGGTCCATTTGACAGAGGAGCAACAATCCCACCTATCAAGGAATCTGTATATTTGTTATGGGTTAAATCACGGACTGTGGCTAACACATATGTATTCAAGCCTTGATGAGTGAGGGCATGGATTCCGACACAGATACACCCCAAATGCAAAAAATTTACTTGCTTCTTCTTGCAACTTCTTTGGATCTAAGAGAGGTATAGACTGTACACAGTCAAATTTTTCTTGGACAGAACTGATGGATTCTTTTATATATATTCTTGTGGCAGCTTTTAGGTGCCACACACAAAGATCAACATAAACTTCAGATGCGTTAATCTTGGGTAGAACCCATTTAGCAAAAGGTTCTGCTTCTTCATACAAATGTTCTGACTGATTTAAAGCACGACTACTAGAACAAGAAAACATATCTCTGAGCGCGTCTTGCTCAGCTTTATCTTTCTCTTCCAACTCATGGAAAGATACAGACTTTCTGATTGAGTCCATTTTGTTTCAGAAATAAAGAAAGGATGATTTTAAGTACTGACCTTTATCCCGAACCAGAATTTAGACGCTAGTTAAAAACTAGACCACTGGCTCTGATACCAATTTTACTGCAGGGGCTTCTGTCACAAGCTTGCACTGCAAACAGCTCAACAGGCTGGCTGGCCTCACTGAGTCTCTTCTTGTCTTAATCCTTTTTATTTCCCTATCTGAACCCATACATGAACCTACTCACTCTTTCACGCCCAACACGGCCTTTTTCTGCGGCTTCCCTTCGCCTTTTAACGACCTCTCTGCGTCCCTTCGAGCTTTGGCGAACCTCTGGCGAACTTTCGGCGATCACTAAAGGAGGCAATACTACCTCAATTGACAATATTCAAATTCTCAAAGTAACTGTACTTAAGATGCGGAACAACAAAACTTTCTTTCTTTATTGATATTTCAGAATCATATTACATCAATAGTATGGACTCAAAGTCTCTTTCCAGAGATCGACTGCATCAACATTTACCAGACTTGTGCTTCTCACAGAATGAGAAAGCTTAATAGAGGCTTCCTGGCTGAGTGCAGACTCTGTCTTAGAGCTAAAAACAACAACACACAATTTTATTAACAGACTCGATCTAATGACCCCACCACTTTAGATTCTCACCAGGCACACAGGTCCTGATGCGCAGGCTAGCCAAGTCACCTAACAGACTTGAGACTAATCTCTGTGATGCAAGAAGATCGAGAAAATTCTCATAGATGCAGAGCAGGGAGCTTAGAATCTTGACTCAAAAAACACAAATGACTCTAACTTACTCAAACTCCAAATCCGAATGCCGAATGAATGAGCCTTACCCTCCTTTTATACGAAATGGGGGGGGACAAACAATCAATTCGGTTCGTCCTATGTCTAGACATGTGGAGGAGGAATCATTGTTTCCAGGTAACACCGAAGTGACATCCGCACAGAGATTCCTTTCTCCAGACACAAATAGTGAAAGTGTGTGCTGTACACAGTGGATACCTTTTTGGTACAAAGGCCCACGAGGAAACACTCATGATTATATACACAGAGGATGCTTTTTGGAACCAGAAAAAAGCCCTCGGGAAAAATCCAGTCACTATAGACCCGTGACTGGGTATCATGACATAGAGGAGGCTTTTGATTAGTGGGGCCCTTGAGAACCACTTGCACTGCTAGGTGCGAGATCTTCTAAGATTTAAATGCCAGGGAATCTCCTTGGATACAGCGCAAAGTCCCAAGCTTTGGTATAGATGTGGCGTACAATCATGGGACGGTTTAGGACTACTTGGTGTTTTATCTTTGTCTTAACAAGCCATTGATGGTGCATTCTCATATATTCCCTCATGATAAGATTATCTCCCATATAGATTTCTCCTAATTGATTTAGATCTCGGAAAAGTGTGCAAGGAGTGTGGAAGCATTCACACCTTCCTACTTCTATACACCAATCACATTGGCTCTGGAAATATGACTCATAATAACATGGATCCATACTATAGGCGCTCATAGTCTTTCCACCAATCATGCAACCAAGGTGGTTGTTGATTAGCTTGTGTGACCCAAGTAGGTCAAAACTTTAATCTGGTATAATGAGTTTCTTCCTTGCCATCTCTGTTCATTAAATCCCACCAAAGTTTCTTATATCCTTTGAAATCATAAATAGTGTCAGGGAAAACAAAGTCAGGATTGTCACCAGGCCACATCCTGAATCTTTCAGACCAATTCCATCCTGGACTTCTGGTTCTATTTATGGCAAAGGATGAATAATATATTTTTGATCGGTCACTGCTGCCAGTGCATACAATAGAGATATCACAAAAATATTCAGATAGGGATCTTTCGGCTTCTTGGGATGCAATCATGCTGCTAGAATACATCATGTCATGTATCCATCTGCTACCACGCAAATGTATTCTTCTTTCTGGTACTAGATGCAATAAGTCTGAATGACTTTGAAGATTTGCATCTAATACTTTTGTATTGCGGAGTTTCCAGGTTGGCCTCCACTCATCACGATACTTAGCCCAAGGTTTAGTATCTGGTATAGTCCGCAGAGTTTCTCTCTGATGGGCTTGATCCCATTCTGTGATGATAACCATTACATGGTCATCTTCTTCTTCATGTTCTTGATGCTGGAGATGTTCTCTACTAAGGAAATTTGGCAGAGAATTATCAATACCCTTAATATGTTCTACTTTAAAATCAAAATTTGCAAATAGGGCTTGCCACCTTGCAAATTTGGCATCTTCAAGGTTCTTGATTGTTTTATTTATTACTTTTTCCAGAGCTTGTGCATCAGTTCTTAGCAGAAAGAACTTATTAACCAAATGAATAGAAAACTTGTTGATACAATTCCATGCAACTTTTACCTCTTTTTCAATTGTGGAGTAATTTTTCTCAGACTTACTCCAGACTCCTGAGGCATACTGCACAACTTGTTCCTCTTTCTTTGTGCTCTGTTCATTTGGCTGTTGTTTGAGGACACCTCCCCAACCAATGTTTCTTGCATTAGATTCAACGATCTTGAAGTGTTCATCATCTGCAACATAAAGTATAGCGAGCTCACAAACCTTTGCCTTGATCTATTTGACTGCTTCAGAATGTTCTTCTGTCCAAGGCTTAGGATTTTTTCTCAGTCTCTGGTTGAGCAGAGATCTGTCTATGGCACATGCTGGATAAAAATTTCTTACATAATTTAAGCAACCTAGGAATCTTTGCAGTTGTGTTTTATCCAGAATTTCATCTGGAAATTTGTTTGCAAATTCTAGGGCATGAGATTGAAGAGCTTCTAGTGGTTCATACACTAGAAGGACTTGACTTTCGGACTCAGGTTCTTCATACAGAGAGGCAATAGTAAGTTTGTACTTGGGAGACTCTGGAGCAGACTCTTTAGGGAAAAGGCTAGGGAATCTATCAACAGACTTCTGTATTTGAATAGATTTCCCTTCGTGGAGAAAAGAGGATGGGACAAGCTTGTTTGTCTTTTTCTTTTCTGCTTTCTCAATCTTCTCAAAAAAGTTAGAGATCAATTGTCTTGTAGAGACAAAATTTTCTATGATACAGGTCTCTACTTCATCAATATTTTTTAATGACTGTACATAAAAATCTTTAGCCATAGTAGAGTTATACTCTATAAAATTTAGAGCATTATTTACATCATTGATTGACACTTGTACTTTGTCAATCTGATCCTTAACACTAGAAACTTTTGCTACTTTCTTTTCCAAACCAGTAATGGTAGTATTAGTCCAATTGACTTGTTCACTGGTTTGCTGGATTATTTTCTCAACTCCTACAGAAGATTCATCCTTCAAAACTAGAGGTTGGTCTTTTGCCAAAGTTTTTCCTTCTCCTAGGACAATGCCTTTGAAAGGAGGGAAGCTGGTAGAAGTTTCTATCCTGCTGCCATCAACAGCTGACCATGAATGAATAGAGGAGGATGCAGAGTCAGTCATCAATGTTACTTCTGACTCTTTAGCCTTTTTCCATGAGTAAAAAGAGATCCAAATATTCTCTTTCTCCATATACTCTTTCCATTGTAAGGCTAGATTCTTTTTCTCCTCTGGTGTGTGTGTAGAACCAAAAGCATCTGCTTCTGGATGGGTGTATAGGTCCCAATTTAACATTTGTTTCATCCACTGAGAAGGGACCCTATGTTTGTCACAACCATCCATCAAAGTATAAAACTTCTGTATTTCCATAACAGATGGCTTTTTAATATCAGCTGGCAGATCCTTAAATATGCATTCAGGGATTAGTTTATTTTTCTGTTCAAGGTACCCAATGCCATATTTGGGTGTCCTTGGTTGTCTCATGTTAGAGAACATTTCAGTTAATCTGGGATCCTCATTCTCAAGAGTAGGTACAAGGTGCATCATGAGGACATGCTTGTCTTCATGTGGAAATGGGATATCAGAACATTTTGGATTATGACAGGGATTTACAGAGGTGGATACGAGAGCTTCACCAGTCCTGGAATTATGGTTCTGATGAATGACCATTTCAGCAAGTTGACTCAGATTAACAGAATTTTGGCATTGTGGACAATAAACTCAGAGAGGCTGAAAATTAACTAATTGGGCTAACTCAAATAATGAAGTATGTTTACAAGAAGAAAAAATTGATGAACAGGCAGTATCTACACAATCAGATGGTATATACAATGGAGATTTCTTACACATCCCTTCGATTCTTCTTCTGTCAATAGTAGATCTATGAGGAAAAGACAAAACAGCTGCAGACAGGTTTTCTAAGATATTGGCAGAAGTAATGTTACGAGCAGAGATGGGTCTTGGATTAGGAACATTCTAGTGCTCAGGCTTGTTGGGATTTGTGGCCTTTATTATTTCTGGACTCTTTTGCATCAGGACACAGATTTGATGTATGCCCTATTTTTCCACACAGCCAAAAAGTTACACCTTTCATCCTTTCGACCTTTTGGGAGCGAGGATGAATATCTTCAGGGCCATAATAGTGAGTCTTTGGGAAATATTTAGAATACTTTCTCCTTGTGTCCCTTTTGTATGGCCTTCTTTTCGGCTTAGGGGATCTAAGTTCTGAGATCTCCTTGACTCTTTTGCATCAGGACACAGATTTGATGTATGCCCTGTTTTTCCACACAGCCAACAAGTTACACCTTTCATTCTTTCAACCTTCTGGGAGCGAGGATGAATATCTTCAAGCCCATAATAGTGAGTCTTTGGGACATATTTAGAATACTTTCTCCTTCTGTCCCTTTTTCTGGAATTTAGAAGGCGCATGCTTCAGGCCGAAAGGCATCACGTTCCACTCGTAGTGGCCTGCTGGAACACTGAAAGCTATCTTGAATTTATCTTCTTCTTTAATGGCCACCTGCCAGAATCCTGATTTGAGATCAAACTTGGAAAAAACTTTGGCTCCAGAGATCCTACTCAACAAGTATCCTTTATGAGGGATATGGTAGGTATCATCAACCAATACAGAGTTGAGAGGTTTATAATTAATAACCAATCTTGGTATACCTCTAATCTGTTCACTCCTTTTATTTACATAGAAGCCGTAGCAGTTCCAAGGGTTGCTAGACTCCCGTATCAGCTTTTTCTCAAGAAGCTGATCAATCTCCTTTTCATAGAGCCTTCTGTACTCTTTGCTCATAGGTATGGCTCTGGATTTACATGGCTTACCCTGATATCCTTCTTTGTAGGGTAGCTCCACATAGTGCTGCTTTCTGTGCCAGAATGCATTTGGTTCCTCTGAGTAGCAAGTGTCTTCAAACTGTTTTTGCAATTCAGAAATTTGTTTCTGAATTTCTTGAGAACTCAGCTGGTCTTGAACGCGGATCATGATTTTATGGTCCTTGAGTTCTGCAAGGCTATTATCTGCCTTTTGAAGTTCCTGCATAACCAACACCATTGTATAAATTCAAGGATTAGAAGTATAAGGCAATTCTATCCTCTTTCCCTTTTTATCAGAAGTAGGCACAGTGATAAAATACCCCGCTTTCTTGTCTGGAAATCTCATAGATCCATGGGGTTCAACTGCAGCTAAAAACACATTTCCCAATATGCAGTCTATTGGGATATCTCCTACTGCAAACTTTAGCTTAACACAATGTGAATCAAAACAAATTGCAGCTTTAGGAACTTCATAATCGAGGGTCATTTTTCCTAACCCTATTAGCTTTCGGGTAGCAGTAACCCAATATTGTGAGGGTACAACCTTTTTTGAAAAAATATTTACATCTGATCCTGAATCAAGTAATGCAGTTAATTTAAATATCTTACCTTTAATACAAACATTAATTTTGATATGATGCTGCTGATATTGGATGGCAAGAAGCTGCATTTCTCTAAATCCATAATTTATCTTTCTGCCTGAAACAGGAAGGGATGTAGTCTCCTGTTTACCCCTTTCAAGTTCAGAAACTTCTAATTTTAAGGTAGAAATTTCTGATTTCATGAAGTGTATCTCCCTACTCACCTCCCCCAAAGTGAGTGCGCGAACTTTGCTTTCATGTTGTTGGTGGAGATAACTTTGTGTGTTCTTTTCATAAGACGCATCAAGGAAAAGGGGCTTCTTACCAGAACGAGAACTGGAGGAAGAACTGGAATACTGCATAAAGGATTCAAGCAGGTGAGTCTTCAAATCACCATCTTCCATGGCTCTAATCTGAGAAAAAAATTTCATTTCATCTTCATTTGTCTGAGCCATGAGAACTTTAAGCTTCCCTGAAAATTCTTCATCAAGTTGACTGTCAGATGAAAAACCAGATTCAGAATATGAACAACCACATTTACAATTTTCTGAATCATAACATTGACAATAAGAATTTACTTCTTCAGCATCTGACCCAAAAGAAGAAGATTCAGTATCTATGTCAGAAGAACTATGTTCTTTAGCCTGCTGCATGAGAAGACGCTTGCAGTCTTATGTAGAATGGAAAATAGAACCACATTTATCACATTTTGGTTCTGACTTGGTAGAAGGTTGGCCTTTGAAGACTTGTTGGGATTTGCGGCCTTTATTCTTTCTGGACTCTTTTGCATCAGGACACAGATTTTATGTATGCCATGTTTTTCCACACAGCCAACAAGTTACACCTTTCATCCTTTCGACCTTCTGGGAGCAAGAATGAATATCTTCAGGCCCATAATAGTGAGTCTTTGGGACATATTTAGAATACTTTCTCCTTGTGTCCCTTTTGTATGGCTTTCTTTTCGGCTTAGGGGATCTAAGCTCTGAGATCTTCTTGGTGCTCATATGATAAGTGTAAGGTTGACTTCTCCTATAAGTCTTTTTAGCCTTCTTCTTTGATTTTCTTTTCTTCACCAAAGGATCATCTATAGTGATGCCATACTTATTACAAAATGATTTAGTACCAGGAAGTCTATTTAACTTGTCAATTGACTTATTCATCTTCGAACTAGTACAAAGAGTAATTAAAACTCTATTTATTATTGAGTATACCTGACCCCAAAATTATGTTTCTAGTGGCAACTGGAAAGCATCCTGCAACTTCAGGATATCAACAAGCTTAGAGGGTAGTGCTTCCAGATAGATCTTCTTCCACAACAGATTCTTGGGGTCTTTAACCAGGAAGATTCTTTGCATCCAGTCCCTATGGAAATCTTCATACTGGTTAATATTCCTGCATTTCAGATTCATTAGGATTAACTCATTCTTATCTGAAATGTTTGGCTCATCTCCACAAAAATGCTCCTGAATTAGTGCTGTAAGGGCACCAATCATATTATTGATGGGTTTACCATCTGGATGAAACTCAATGTCTTCGTTTTCATCTTGATACACTTCTTCTTCCATCTTCTTAATTAAAGCTGGAGATGACTCCAGTTCCCACCATCTGGTGAGTGTTCCAGTGAAGCATGGAATCAAAGTCTTACAAGCCTCAACTTCTGATTTTCCCTCAATACACATCAGCTTATACTCTGTGATCATACGATCCAACATCTGTCTGATCTGAGCTGATGACAGGTTGTCTATGTTCCATTCTTTGTGGCTTTTCTCAAAGAATGTCTCTCTTGGGGTAATTTTCCCAAGGCCATTTAGATCTGGAGGGGAATACCTGGTATACTGAGCTTCTAGTGGTTCATACACTGGAAGGAGTTGACTTTCAGACTCAGGTTCTTCATACAGAGAGGCAATAGTAACTTTGTACTTGGGAGACTCTGGAGCAGAATTTTTAGGGAAAAGGCTAGGGAATCTATCAACAGAATTCTGTATTTGAATAGATTTCCCTTTGTGGAGAAAAGAGGATGGGACAGGCTTCTTTGTGACTCATTTCTCACATGATCATTGCTTAACCTATCAGTCTTTTCGATTCTATTCATTTGCAGAAATGTCTCTAGTATGGTCACAAAGATCTGTTTAATGCCCAAGTGTTGTCCCCAGTGGTGACTTGTGACTGTGTTACATCCATTGGACATGTTTCTTGCCATTAAATCATTATCTACCATTGTAATGGTGATTATCCTCCAAGCGTACTCATATCGCCATGATACTGCATACTTTCTCGTAATGTTATTACGTACTACATACACAATGCACAAAATATTATTCTTGAAAGAGAATTGCTAACAAATTTCTCCTCTTCTCAAATTTTCTCAAATCATGCCTAACGACGATTGGTACAACATCACACGACTTTGGGATTTTATTATTGTGGCTTTCCTTGTGATGCCATTCCTGTGCTGACACTCTTGAAAAGAGAATTTTTGGTTTTAATTCCATTGGACTTTTTTTCGACTTACGTGACTCCAAATCAAGGATTGCTACATTCAATCCATGCCCACATCATATAACCATGTGATAAAATGTTACGTGAAAATACTATATAAAATTTTATTTGGAGATGTACCATGGCATCCAGACCGGTTTCATTAGCCACAAAAAAATAGCCAAGAAATTAGCGAAAAGGAGTATTGTTGGTTTGAGTAATTGGTAGTAGGTTCAAGGTATGGACCGTTGTATAAGTATTGAAGTGAAGGTTCGAAAGTTTCAGGCCCGAGAGCTCTGCTTTAATATTACATTTGGCATAGTTGATTCAGTAGGTGAATGAACTATGTAATTGTGTGAAGTGATAGTTTCTTTAGTGCTATGGAGTGACAAGATCCCCATATACTAAATTTCCATCAAATATAGTTTGGATTTAAAAAGAGAGAGAGAGTCTTTTCTCTTGTGTTGTAATTATATGTGCCAATATCATATTTATAAGTGGGTCAGAAAAAAAAAAACCACGTTGTCATAGAGGAAGGCGACTACCATCAATCCTATACGATTCCTATATCCACCATTACTGCAGTGACATTGGGAAACATTGGGAGATGAACCAGTCTCATTGGCCACAAAAAAAAAGAAAAAAATATAGCGAGGAAACTGGCGAACAGGGAAAACATTGGTTCGAGTGAGAAACCGCGTAGCACCCTTTGATGCTTGTATGCCCATTCTGACTTTTACAAGAGATTTTCCTTTCGAAACAAGGAAGTAACTTATACAACAAGAGATACATGTGTAAGAATTGTATCATATTTTTTCTAAAGGATTTCGTTCACAGTTTCAATTAATATATGTCGAGTAGTGCTAGTTTTTTTAGAGAAACTCTCTCAAAGTATTTCAACAAAAATATATATTTTCGTTGTGGTTGATATTTTCCATAGGAAAGAGGTACCAATATTGCGTAGGAAAGAACATTATTTTCATTCATTACAACCAAAATATAAAATGGGTATAATTAGTGAAGCATTATAGTCTTTAAACTCTGATATTGTCTACTACTCATGATATAATTAAAGTCAACAAATTTATTCTCACATACATTTAAACATGTTTGCAAGTTGCACAAGAAAATATTGTTTTTTTACAGCTTGAGTCACAGCTTCAGAAAGAAGAATTACAACAACGGAGTCATAATTATGAACTTGTTCAGAACATTAAGATAGAATCCCATAAGCAACAAATCAATAATGTACACAATGAAGATGAAGATTTGAATAAATTAAGCCTGCACTTCCTAAGGCCATTGTTGGGTGTGTGTTATATTCTTTCCATGACTAGCCCTACACGTGAAGCGAGGGATAAGAGGCGAGCGGGAGCCCCCCATTTGTTGCCTTGGGTGTAGCCCCCCATGTCGGGGGGTTTTTAGGGCGACGGTAGCTCCCCTAAATAAGGTCCAAGGCACCACCCTGGGAAATGTTTTTTTGGACCCTATATTAGGTGGGTGGACATACCTATGGTTTTGTGCATGGGTTTTACACATGGTTTTGGGCATGATGGTTTTATTTCCATGATATTTTGTAGATCTAGTCAAGGGAACTACTGTTATGTTCTAATCCATGGTTAATGGATTGGGGTTTATGAATGCTTCGACATGTATATATATGTATTGTAACATTGAAAGGAATATAATGAAAAATCAATCTGGTACTCTCGGTTTTGGTATCCAAGGAAAATATCTATGTATGTGTTTCATGTTTATGTTCTCACCATTGTTTATTTTATGTTTTTTAAGAATTCGTTTACAGGTAATTTATATACAGGTTTAAAACCTACATCTAGTATCAAAGTTGATTTAGATTCAAGGGGAAGCCTTTGCTGCTGAGGGGTTTTTCCCATGCCTGTGGTAGACCCTGTTCAGTGGGAGATATGTGGGATCGATTCTTGTGAGGAAAGAAGATGGCGAGAAGTGGAAAGATATATATCAAGAAATTTAATGGTCAGAGTTTTGAGTCATGGAAGCTCAAGATGGAGGATCTTTTGGTGGATAAAGATCAGTGGATCACAGTAGATTCAGGTACTAAACCAACGAGAATATCAGATGAAGACTAGACGAAGTTGGATCGGAAAGAAAAGAGCACAATATGGTTTTGTATCTCAGATTCGATATTTTTGAATGTATCTGGGGAAGCTACGACGAAGAATTTTTGGGACAAGTTAGGGACTTTGTATCAATATAAGTCTCTGGTGAACAAATTGTTCCTACGAAAAACATTGTATAACCTGAGGATGAAGGATGGAGAATCAGTGAGAGAGCATCTGAACGCCATTAATACTGTGGTAATTCAGTTGTGATCTATTGATATTAAAATTTTATATTAAGGTAAGTGCATCCATTTGTTGTGTTCTCTACCAGATTCGTGGGATAGTCTGGTTGTTGCAATAGGTAGCAATATAACTACCTTGAATTTTGTTGAAATTGTCTCATCCTTGTTGTCAGAGGAAATGAGACGGAAAAATATGGAGGCCTAGAATGGAGATGCCTTGTCTGTATAAGGATGGTCCCAGAATAGAAACAAAAATAATTCCTCAAGTGGGAGATCTAAATCTAGAGGGAGATCAAAATCTCTAGGAGCACCTGTAAAGGTGTGATGGAAATGCAAAAAGAAAGAGAACTTCAAAAAATACTGTAGATCTAAATATCTTGAGAAAGGAAAGGGATATGATGATTCTCCTTATGAAAAAGCGAAAACCACCTCAGATTAAGGGAGGGATGTGTACTTGGTTTCTTCTTCAAGTAAACTGCATGTAGATCATGAGACATGGTTGATTGACTCAGGTGCATCCTTTCACTTCACTCATCATAGGGAGTGGTTCTGCGAGTATGAGAAATATGATGGTGGTGATGTATTCCTAGGGCATGAAAGGAATGCAAGAATCGTTGGAAACATAAAATTGAAGCTGAAGTTGTAAGGTGGAAGGATTAAAACTCTCCCCGTTGTAATGCATATTCCTGCATTTTCCAGAAATATGATTTGTGTAAGAAACATTGATGATGCAGGTGTTAAAATAGTGTTTGAGAATGATATGTACAAGATGGTTTGGGGAGAAAGGGTATTGATGCGGGGAGTTTGGATTGGAGCTTTGTACAAGCTTCCGGGTAGCACTGTTATTGATGGGTGCAACAATTCTGTGGTTCCTGAAAGTGGAGCTGCAAACCTTGTGAAATCTAGAGAAAATACCATGATATGGAATCAAATGTTGAGATTCAATAAGAAAATTTCACCACCCACATGTAGTGCATTAAGCACCTACACTAGGGTGGGGCACACAGTGATATTTTTGGGTGCATGTCTATTTTAGTTATCCCTTAATTAATATGGACAATAAAATGTAATCTATTCTCGTTGATAACTTGAAATAGTTAACTAAGAGTGATAAACTCAGTTAGCTAGTGGATTTCGAGTTAGAGATAGTTGGTGAAGCATGCAGAGTAATTCTAGTTGTAACGGAGTTCAAAGTGCAGTGGTGCAATAGTTAATGCAGGTTGTATTCAGTTTAACTCAGTTAAGTGAGTTAAACTCAGTTGTGCTAGTTGTAACTGAAGATACACTAGTGAGAGATCTAGTGAATTAAATATTGATTTATTCACAATCAATGATCTCACATGCAACTGAGGATTTACTATTATTAGCTGCATGCATGTTAGATCTAGTGAAGACCCAGTTGAGATCTAGGTGAAGTGGAAGTTGACTATCAGTTGTAGGATTATTGGGTTGCAAAAATGCAACCAAACACCCATTGGAGTGCCCATGATACTTGCATAGTCAAGGAAGGCAGGAATTCCTATCTTTTTGGGATTGCACAAGCAAAGCAGGTTGTCTAGAGGTTGAGAATTGGCTATGTGTTGGTCAATTTTGTTCATGACAGTGTGAGAAAATTAGCCGAGTACTGGAGGGCTCTTGTGAGAATATTTTTGTATGTAATTGTTTCATGATCCATGCTAAATATACAATAGAAGATAGTGGGGTTTTTAGCTATAATATTTCCCCGAGAAATTATCTGTGTTGTGTTTGATTTGATTCTTCTCTACTTCATGTGATTAGCGATTGTGTTTTTCATTTTGCAAGAGATTTGTAGAAGAGATTCAATATTTAACTTTAGTACGTTATTAGATAGAGTGAATCTAAGATATACATGCATTTTGTATAATTTATACATGGTATCAAAGCACAAGAAATTTCAGAAGTGAGGCAGGAGCTGAGTTTGTGATTGGATAGAATTTGAATTTGCAGAAAGACTTTCTTGGTGCTACAGCTGATTCAAGATCGAAATGGCTTTCAATGTCTTGAGGTTGGAGTATGCACTCGAGGGCAACTCAAACTATATTGATTGAAAGGAAAGTATGGAGGAAATACTCGAAGACAATGGATTGAAGGAATTCATTGACAATGATGTTCCTAAACCCGCTGTGATAGATGCTGCAAATCTTGATGCATGGAAAAAGAAAGTGGCAAAGGCGAGGAGGATCCTGTTGGAGGGAGTACGATACCACATTGTCTCAAGCCTCCATGGGAAAGCCACACCATATGCAATGTGGAAGGCTTTGACAGATCTATTCTAGAGCAGCAACGACCATAGGAAATTGGCGCTCAAAGGCAAACTCAGGAAGATCAAGATGGAGAAAGGCGACTCCATACTAAAATATCCAACAAAGTTTGTCAAATGTCAAGATGAACTAGGGATCATCGGTATAACAATTGTTGATGATGATTTGGTGAGGTTGGCTCTCCTAGGGCTTCCCAAGGGTTGGAACAGTTATCAAAACTCTGTTAATGGAAGGGAAAATTTTCCAGATTGGGAACGACTGCGGTCGGATTTGGTGCAAGAGGAGTTCAGACGAAACACCAGAGATGGATCTTCATCTAAGAATGAAGTGTTGAAGATTGAAAAAATAAACAGTGAAGGAGGCCTCCTGAAACATCTTTCCTGATCCTAGTTGGAAAGTGATCACCTAAACTAGGTGGGGACCACACATGTGATTTTTGGCGCAAAGTCTATTTTTAGACTATGTCTATTTTTAGACATATGGAGCATGGTATATGAGTTGCAGGATGCTATTTATGGATGATTGGTCGAGTTGGTAAAAATATATGGACCTCTATTTTTAGACATTGGGCGGTTTCTATTTTTAGACTTCCGGGATAAAAATGGAATAGTCAAATATTATTAACCCTTAATAATATTTAGACTATAAACATTATCTTATCCTCTTGGAGCACTTCAGTTTGATGCTTGGATGTGGCACATGCAGCTGACAGAAGGAAATTTGAATTTCCTATGGGTTAGTTGAGCTATTGCATGGTTGACTTCAGTTATAACTCATGTGGCAGAGTTTGGTGGAGTTGGTGAGACAGTTGGTGGAGTTGTGTTCTGTTTAACTTAGTTGAACTAGTTGTATTTAGTCTAACTGAAAAATACAATAGTGATGAGTGGTGTGAATTAATTATTAATTAATTCACTAATTATTAACTCATTATTCAACTAAAGAATACATTAGTTAACAACAGTGCACAGACAGTTCAGTGGAGACCAGTGTTAGAGGTGGGTGAAAGGGTGGGGTCTACTATCAGTTGTGACTATAGTGTGCATGATATTTTCACAATCATTGGAGGAGATTGCTAATGAGTATTGCGCAGTTAAATCCAAGGTAATTCGAATTCATTCCATCTATTCTCTCATCTTGGATTGCGCAGTAGAGGCAGGCAAACAGTGGAGGAGTTTTGAACCCGTGACTTGTTCAAAAATGAGCTAGTTTGTGTGTAACTTTTGGAGACAGTACTGAGTACTTGTGAGGAGTATTGTACTGAGTTAGTTACTTGATTTCTCCATTATAATATACACAATAGCTGCGGGGTTTTCAGCTATAAGCTTTCCCAAGTATCCCATCTTTGTGTTATATGTGTTGAATTTCTATGTGCGCATGTGAATGTTTTCAATACCGCTTGTTGTTTCTATTTCCGCATATTGATGATCAATTGTAGAAGAGGTTATGTATTATGCATGAAGCTTAAATAGTGTGTAATCAGGATAATCTCGGTGAATGATTCAGAAAATTATTCAAATTTCTACATGGTATCAGAGGGAGATTGATCATCGGATCTAATACAGTGATTACAATTATTTCGGTAGACAGAGTCTGTAACGGGCCAGGTAGCCTCTGGATCCATCCTTTCTCTGAAAGGTGATATATCCAGTAAACACCCCTACAGTTAATCTCTGTGCTAGAAATAATTTGTTCTCACAGATCCAGAAGCAGTTGAGTTTTGAGCTTGGAATTCAAATTTTGCAGCAGTGTTTTCTTGGTGTCGAAGTCAAAATGTCTTATCAACGATTGCGATTGGAGTATGCTCTTGAAGGCAGCTCGAATTATATTGCATGGAGAGATAGGATGGAGGTGGTGCTCAATGACAATGGGTTGAAGGAGTTCATAGATGCTGAAGTTCCAAAGCCTAGCGATGCAGCCTTGGTTGAGGCTTGGAAAAAGAAGACAGCAAGGTGTCAAAGGATTCTGTTGGAGGGCGTGAAGGATCACATTGTATCCAGCCTGCATGGTAAAGATTCTCCATATTTGATGTGGAAAGCGTTGACAGATTTGTTCCAAAGAAAGAGTGACCAGAGGAAGTTAGCGCTCAAGGATAAACTCGGGAAAATAAAGATGGAGAATAATGACACTATTCCGGTATACTTGACAAAGTTTGTCCACTGCAGGGATGAGCTTGGGAGTGTAGGAGTTAGTGTGGATGAATAAGACTTGGTGAGCTTGGCTCTCCTTGGGCTTCCAAAAAGTTGGCATGCATATCGGGAACGGTGTCAATGGTCGGGAAAATTTTCGAGGGGGAAGAGCTTTGGTACGATCTCATGCAAGAGGAGATCAGGAGGACTACCAGGGACGGATCTTCATCAAAGGTATCTGATGAAGAAGACTACGCTTTGGCTACCAAAGCAAGGAAGAGGAAGAGCAAGGAGAAGGCTTCTCAATCTGGTGCGGATGGTAAAGAGCGTGACATGTCCAAAGTGAAGTGTTTTCATTGTCACGATCATGGACATTACGCCACAAATTTCCCAAAGAAGAAGAAGAACAAACAGGTTGCTGGAACTGCAGTTGATGAGGCTCTTGCCTCGCAATTTGAGCTGAAATTCTCATTGATCGCATGCATTTTGTCTAGTGCATTGGGATCAGGGTGGTATATTGATAGTGGCGCTTCCTTTCACATGATGGGAGATGCAAATATTTTCAGTGACTTGGTGGAGAAAGGTCTCGAGATGCATGTTGAGTTGGGCGACGGTGGACGATACAATGCGACCAGCATTGGTACCATAACCTTTCAGAGGGATTCAGGTAAACTCATTCTTTTACAAGATGTATTTCATGTACCAGGTATAAAAAATAATTTGATCTCAGTCGTAATGTTAGAGGATAAAGGGTATGAAGTTATCTTTAGAGAAGGAAAATTTTTCCTTCGGCACAAGGCAACGGAACAAGTCAAGAAGGTTGGGATTCGAGAAAAGAATCTCTACAGACTTGAAGTAGATGGGATGTCTACGGAGCTTCCTACTGTTGGGAAGCGGAAGGAAGACATGCAACTGAAGCTTGAGAGGGAGAAAGTGTTGCATGCGAGTTGAAAGTGAACCTCGGGGTGTGGAGCGGCCACAAGAGGATCATGGAGTGGAAGAAACCACTCATGCGAGAGAAATTTCATGCAGATGGGCGGAGGAGTGCATGCGGCTATACCACCGAGAGAGGTGGGGCGACATGCATGATTAATCCCAAGAGGAAATTTCTGGGCAGGATTCATGAGATGGTGTGGATCTCATGAATTGAACCTGGCTACGAGGTGCCCACAGCGTAGCAGTAGCATGATCAGTTGGATTGATGCAGGCAGATCAAAGTGACAGTGTCAGATACTGGAGCGCGGATCAGAGTTGACGAAGAGTGCATGGGTGCAAGAGTTCAACAGCGCAGTGGTTCCTGATGACATGTGCAGTTGGTACCAGCAGAAGTCGAAGACTTTGATGATAGATGCATCAGACTGATTGAGTTGTTTGGAGCCTTTCTGTTTTGGAGATGTTGCATGCAAAGGGTGCATGGCACATGCATGGATTTGCATGGTGCATGCATGAGTTTGCATGGTGCATGCATGAGTTTTCATGGCGCATGCAAAGGGTGCATGGCGAATGCATGGAGTTGCATGTCGCATGCATGGAGTTGCATGGCGCTTGTGAAGGTTGCAGGGTGAATGCATGGAGTTGCATGTCGCATGCAAAACGCAGTCCTTTCTTTTTGAGAGGGAGTGTTGAAGATTGCAACAAGAAACAGTGAAGGAGGCATCCTAAAACATCTTTCCTGATCCTAGTTGGAAAGTGATCACCTAAACTAGGTGGGGCCCACACAGGTGATTTTTGTCGCAAAGTCTATTTTTAAACTATGTCTATTTTTAGACATATGGATCATGGTCTATGAGTTGCGGAATGCTATTTATGGATGATTGGTCAAGTTGGTAAAAATATATGGACCTCTATTTTTAGACATTGGGCGGAATCTATTTTTAGACTGCCAAGCTAAAAATAGATCAGTCGAATATTATTAGCCCTTAATAATATTTGGACTATAAACATTATCTCATCCTCTTGGAGCACTTCATTTTGATGCTTGGATGTGGCAAATGCAGCTGACAGAAGGAATTACGCTATTCCTAGGGTTTAGTTGAGCTATTGCATGGTTGACTTCAGTTAGAACTCATGTGGCAAGTTTAGGTAGGTTGATGAGACAATTGGTGGAGTTGTGTTACGGTTTAACTTAGTTGAACTAGTTGTATTTAGTCTATTGACAAATACACTAGTGATGAGAGTGTGAATTAATTATTAATTAATTCACTAATTATTAACTCATTATTCAACTAAAGAACACATCAGTTAACAGCAGTGCATGGACAGTTCAATGGAGACCAGTGTTAGAGGTGGGTGAAAGGGTGGGGTCTACTATCAGTTGTGACTATAGTGTGCATGAGATTTGCACAATAATTGGAGGAGATTGCCAATGAGGATTGCACAGTTAAAGCCAAGGGAATTCGAATTCATTCCATCTATTCTCTCATCTTGGATTGCGCAGTAGAGGCATGCAAACAATGGAGGAGTTTTGAACCCGTGACTTGTTCAAAAACTGAGCTAGTTTGTGTGTAACTTTTGGAGACAATACTGAGTACTTGTGAGGAGTATTGTACTAAGATTGTTACATGATTCTTCTTCATTATAATATACAGACAGTAGGGGGTTTTCAGTTGTAAGTTTTCCCTGGTATCCATACTGTGTTATATGTGTTGAATTTCTATGTGCGCATGTGAATGTTTTCAATACTGCTTGTTGTTTGTATTTCCGCATGTGATAATTGATGCGTAGAAGAGATTATGTGTTATGTATGAAGCTCAAATAGTATGTGACCAGGATAATCTCGGCGAATAACTCAGCAAATTATTCAAATTTCTACATGAAGATGAAGAGGATTGTGCTTTGGCTTCCAAGGCAAAGAAGGGGAAGGTGAAGAAATTCCATTCCAAATCTGAGTCCAAGAATGGAAAGAAGCAGGGCATGTCCAAGGTAAAGTGTTTCCACTTTCATGAGCATGGGCATTTTGATAATAACTGTCCACAAATGAAGAAGAACAAGAAGGCTGGAATATTTGCAGCTGGTGAGGCTCTTACCTTGCAATTTGAGCTTGAATTCTCATTGATTTGATGCGTGGTGTCAAGTGCATTGGGATCTGAGTGGTATTTGGATAGTGGTGCTTCCCTTCATGATGAGAGACAAGGAAATTTTCAGTGACTTGGAGGATAAGGATCTCCAAATGCGTATTGAAATGGGTGACAATGGGCGGTACAGTGCTACCAGGATCGGTACCATTACCTTCTAGAGGAAGTCAGGTAAACCCTTTCAATTAAAAGATGTAATGCATGTACAAGGTCTGAAGAAAAATTTAGTCTCAGTCGCAATGTTGGAGGATAGAGGCTATGATGTTTTTTTTAGTGAAGGAAAAGCTTTCCTGTGATACAAAAAAATGGGACAAGTAAAGAGGATAGGGATTCGAGTTAAGAATCTCTACAATTTGGAGGTAGATGGCTATGCAACAATGATGGGAAAGGCATATCAAGTGGTGAGTTGGGATGAGGGTGAATTATGGCATAGGAGATTAGGCCATCTTCACCATGGATACTTGAAAGTCATGCAACATATTTATACTGGTCTTCCTAGGGGTACACTTGTGCAGTCAGACACATGCAATGTATGTACTATGGGAAAATATGTAAAGGCCACCTTTCATGAGAAGGAGAACTGAGCTTCAGGGATCCTTGAGAGAGTTTACATAGACGTGTGTGGACCATTCTCTGTTGCTTTGACAAAAAAACATAAGTACTATGTAGTATTTGTTGATGAATTTTCTCGTAAGTGCTGGATATTATTCATGCAAAAGAAAGATCAGACATTCTCTAAGTTTCTTGAGTTTAAGGCACTGGTGGAGAACGAGTCAGGGAAGAAAATGAAGGCTCTTACGAGCGATAATGGTGGTGAATACATCTCTAATGAATTCGAGAGATTCTGTAGCAAAGAAGGAATTCAAAGAGAACTCATAGCGCCTCATAACACACTTCAGAATGTGGTCGCGGAGAGAAAGTACAGAACGATCGTGGATGCAACAAGAGAAATGTTGCATGATCAAGGCCTACCGATGCATCTGTGGGTGGAAGCATGCAACACTACGATATTTGTGAAAAACCATTGTCCTCATAAGATACTTTGCATGAGTACACCTAAAGAGGCTTTCACTAGTAAGAAACCTGATGTTTCACACTTTAATATTTTTTGCTCATCTGTTTATGTGCATGTGACCAAGGACACCTGAAATAAGCTGGAACTGATAGCTGAGATCAGGATTTTTGTGGGGTACACTGAAATGCCCCATAATTATTGTGTTTATTTGCCAAACAACAGAATGACAGTTGTGCGACGGGATATAAAATTTGATGAGGAGAAACCCATGGGGTTGTTCCTTGAGAGAGAGCTAGACTTGCATGCAGAGGAGGAACTGTTGGTTCCCAAGGATGAGCCTCAAGATGTGTATCAGCCACATGAGGAGGTTCATGGAGTGGAGGAAAACACTCATGCAGAATCACCCATCAGAAATGGCAGAAGGCGCACCATGGAAGCTGATAGATTGAGACTTGATGTTGCAGAGAATGTAGAAGCCCGTACTTCAGAATGTAGAAAGAGACAGTCTCTTGACCGATTTACTGGATACATGGCTTTTATGAGCAAACATTAGGGTAATTTTGAGGTCTAAAATGGGCCTCCTAAGAAAAATGTACAACAAAAATAAACTTTATAAGAACCAATAGGATTCAAGATGATGATGTAAACCATGGGGGATGATTCACCATTTTTTAAGTAAAAGGGTTAAAATATTAAAAAATAAATAAATAATAAAACTACTTTTTCAACTCATGTTTTCACCTTATCTACCAAATTTTTTACTCAAATTTCGAGTGGGAGTACTCGTTGGATGCAAAATTTAATTCCTCATCCAGTGAGTACCCATGTTGCATACTTTTGATGGACCCTGCTACACGAAAAATGAAAATACATAAAAAACGTGATTGCAATCACGTTTTTAATGTATTTCTCATTTTTTGTGTAGCAAAAACCATCGAAAGTATGCAACATGGGTACTCATTGGGTGGGGAATTAAATTTTGCATCCAATGAGGACTCCCGCTCGAAATTTGAGTAAAAAATTTAGGAGATAAGTTAAAAATAGGAGTTGAAAAAATAGTTTTTTCTTTTTTCCCTCCAAAATTTGATGATGTAATCAAATCTTTTATTATTATTTCCACTATTATATTATAATTTCCTTAGGAGGCCCATTTTAGATCTCAAAATTCCCCTAATGTTTATTGTGACTGAACCATCTTCCTTTCAGAAAGTAATGCAATAACCAACTTGGGTTGATGCAATGGTGGAGGAGTATGACTCCATTGTAAAGAACAGTGCATGGGAGATAGTCCCAAGACCGATCGACAAATCAGTGGTTGGATCGAGATGGATCTACAAGGTAAAGAAAGGTATTGATGGGAGTGTGGAGAAATACAAGGCCATATTTGTGGCCCGGGGATTCTCACAGATCGAGGGGATAGATTATGATGAGAATTTTGCACCTGTTGCAAGGTACTCTTCCATAAGATCCATCCTTGCACTCTTAGCATAGATGGGTTGGTGCATTCATCAGATAGATGTGAAAACTGCGTTTCCCAATGGGATCATTGTGGAAGAGGTGTACATAGAGAAGCTTGAAGGTTTTGAGATCTCCAACAATGATTCGCATGTGTGCTGACTCAAGAGAGAACTGTATGGGCTGAAGAAAGCACCTCATGCTTAGTACACTTTGATATACATCTATTTCATCGAAATGGGCTTCAACAAAAGTGAAGATGATGCAAACCTATACCATATTGTGGTAGAGGGTAAGATATTGATTATTTTTCTTTATGTTGATGATATAATTTTGACTGGTGACAAGCAGATGATACACTCATGCAAGGAGGATCTTGCAAGGGAGTTTGAAATGAAGGACATGGGGCTCCTTCATTATTTCCTTGGATTGGAAATATGGCAGCGGGATTTTTGTCTCAAGGCAAGTATGCAAAGGAGATGCTGGGTAAGTTTCACATGGAGAGATGCAAACCCATGGATACTCCTCTTCCAGGAAATTGGAGGAAATAGGATCCTACTTCTGGAGAGGTAGTTGATGCTACTATCTATAGGGAGTTAGGTAGTTCACTGATGTATTTAGTGAACACCATACAAGACATTTTCTACGCAGTTAACTAGATGAGTCAAGCTATGGTTAAGCCTACCAAGCTCTTTTGGAAGGTGGGGAAGCATGTCCTGAGATACCTGAGGGGCACATCAGAGTATGGTCTATGGTACAGGCGGACAGAGGGAGTGAAGCTTCAAGGCTTCATGGATGCAGATTGGGTGGGCAATCGATCAAATATAAAGAGCACATCAGGAGGGATATTTAGCATAGCATCGAAAATAGTTTCCTGGCACAACAAGAAACAATGATTTGTGGCACTTAGTTCAACGGAAGCAGAATACATGGAAACAAGTCAATATGCACGTGAGCCTATTTGGATAAGAAAGATCTTGGTTGGTTTGTTTGGTTATCAGGAGGATCTGACAGTGATTCATTGTGATAATCAGAGTTGCATTAAACTCTCGATTAATCCTGTGTTTCGTGATAGGTCCAAGCATATAGATATCCGGTACCATTGTCTCATAGATTGTGTGCAGAGGAGAATAATGTTGCTTTAGTACATTCCCATAGAAGATCAGGATGTAGATATTTTGACGAAGGCGCTCACCAGGAGAAAATTTGAATACCATAGAGACAGGATCAGGGTGAAGGATAATCCCTTTCTTGTTGAGAGGGATTTTTGAGATTCAACAAGAAAATTTCAGCACCTACGCCTAGTGCATTAAGCACCTACACTAGGGTGGGGCCCACAGTGCTATTTTTGGGTGCATGTCTAGTTTAGTTATCCCTTAATTAAGATGGACACTAAATTTTAATCTATTATCAATGATAACTTGAAATAGTTAATTGAGAGTGATAAACACAATTATCTAGTGGATTTCGAGTTAGAGGTAGTTGGTGAGGCATGTAGAGCCAAAATGGAGATGCCTTGTTTGTATGAGGATGGTCCTAGAAAAGAAACAAAAAATAATTCCTTGAGTAGGAGATCTAAATCTAGAGGGAGATCAAAATCTCTAGGAACACCTGTAAAGGTGTGCTGGAAATGAAGAAAGGAAGGAAACTTCAAAAAATACTATAGATCTAAAGATCGTGAGAAAGGAAAGGGATATAATGATTCTCCTTATGCAAAAGTGAAAACCACCTCAGATTAAGGTGGGGATGTGTACTTGGCTTCTTCTTTAAGTACACTGCATGTAGATCATGGGGCATGGTCGATTGACTCAGGTGCATCCTTTCACTTCACTTATGATAGGGAGTGGTTCTGTGAGTATGAGAAATATGATGGTGGTGATGTATTCCTAGGGGATGAAAGGAAGGCCAGAATCGTCGAAAATAGAAAATTCAAGCTGAATTTGTAAGGTGGAAGGATTAAAACACTTCTCGTTGTAATGCGTATTCCTCCATTTTCCAGAAATATGATTTGTGTAAGCAAGATCCATGATGCAAGTGTAAAAATAGTGTTCGAGAATGATATGTACAAGATGGTTTGGGGAGAGAGGGTATTGATGTGGGGAGTTCATATTGGAAATTTGTACAAGCTTTTGGGTAGCACTGTTATTGATGGGTGAAATAGTTCTGTGGTTCTTGAAAGTGGAGTTGTAAACCTTGTGGCCTCTAGAGAAAATACCATGATATAGAATCAAATGTTGAGATATAACAAGAAAATTTCAGCACCCACGCCTAGTGCATTAAGCACCTACACTAGGGTGGGGCCCATAATGATATTTTTTGGTGCATGTGTATTTTAGTTATCCCTTAATTAATATGGAAAATAAACTGTAATCTATTTTCAATGATAACTTGAAATAGTTAACTGAGAGTGATAAACTCAGTTAGCTAGTGGATTTCGAGTTAGAGGTAGTTGGTGAGGCATGCAGAGTAATTATAGTTGTAACATAGTTCGAAGTGTAGTGGTGCATTAGTTAATGCAGGTTGTAATTAGTTTAACTCAATTAAGTGAGTTAAAATCAATTGTGCTAGCTGTAACTGAAGATACACTAGTGAGAGATCAAGTGAATTAAATATTAATTAATTCACAATCAGTGATATCACATGCGACTGAGTATTTACTATTATTAGTTGCATGCATGTCAGATCCAGTGGAGACCCAGTTGAGATCTAGGTGAAAGGGAAGTTGACTATCAGTTGTAGGATTATTGGGTTGTACACATGCAACCAAACACCCATTGGAATTCCTATCTTTTAGGGATTGCATTCATCAGGGATTGCGCAAGAAAGGTAGGCTATCTAGAGGCTGATAATTGGCTGTGTTGGTCTGTTTTGTCTATGACAGTGTGAGACAATTAGCTCAGTACTGGAGGGCTCTTGTGGGAAGAGTTTTGTATGTAATTGTTTCATGATCCATGTTGAATATACAATAGAAGATAGTGGGGTTTTTAACTGTAAGATTTCCTCGGGAAATTATTTGTATTGTGTTTGATTTGATTCTTCTATACTTCATGTGATTAGCGATTATGTTTTTAATTTCGCAAAATATTTGTAGAAGCTATTTAGTATTTAACTTTAGTACATTGTTAGATCGGGTGAATCCAAGATATACATGTATGCAATATAATTTCTACATCAAAGGCTTGGAAATATTGGAGAGAAGGGCCTTCAAATACTTCATGGTAATGTTATTGTAGAATGTATGTTTAATTTCTCTCTGGATTTCAATTTCTTTGAACATTTTCTATATAGGAAGCAGAATCAGGTGAGTTTTCCCTCTGGTTCTAAGAGGGTGAGAGGGATATTAGAGCTTGTGCACATTTATGTGTTTGGACATGTGTCAGTTCCATCATTGGGTAAATTTGTGTATTATGTGTCATTTATATATGAGTTCTTAAGGAATACATGGATATATTTCCTCAAGAATAAATCTAAAGTCTTTGATAGATTTAAAGAATTTAAGGTTCTAGTGGAAAACCAGACAAAGAATAAGATAAAAGTGTTGAGGACAGATAATGGTGTAGAGTTCTGCAAGAAGGAATTTTAAGAGTTCTGTAAGAAGTGTGGTAGAGCACGATAGAAGACTACTCCATCCACACCTCAAGAAAATGGATTTGTAGAAAGAATGAATAGGATGTTGATGGAAAAGGCAAGAAGCATTGTCAATGGTGCCACATTAGGACAAGAATTTTTGGCAGAGGTAGTGGAGACTACATGTTAATTGGTTAACAGATCACCTTAATCAGCTTTGGAGGATAAGGTTCCACATGAGGTATGTACTGGTAAGAAAATCTCTCTTTCACATATGAGGGTATTTGGTTGTGATGCATATGTACATGTTTTAAAGGAGAAATGAACCAAGTTGGATAGTAAATCTGAAAGGTGTATATTTATTGGGTGTAAGGATTGTTTAAAAGGTTATAATATTTGGAACCCAAAAACAAGGAAGGTTGTGTACAACCCAAATGTGGTGTTTAGAGAGGTGAAATATGTTGTTAAACATGAAGTTCTACCAAAGGAACCTGAGAAGATAGAGTTTGAGCTAAAGGAGGAAAAATGAGACTCTACAATAGAACAATATTCAGAAGATGAAGAGCCACAAACTCCATCTTTGAGAAAATCAGTTCGAGAAATAAGGTAGCCAGAAAGCTATAGTCCATCCAATTTCTGTTCAAAATTTTCTTTATCTATCACTGCTGATGATCTTATAATTGTCAAAGAGGTAGTGGATTCAGAGGATGGAAAACTCTAGAAGGAGGCCATGGGTTATGAAATGGCATCTTTGCACAAAAATGAGGCTTGGGATATGGCTGAGTTGATGGCTGGAAGGAAAGCCATTGGCAGAAAATGGGTGTTTAAGAAGAAGATGAATGCAGAAGGCAAAGTTGAGAAATACAAAGCTCAGTTGGTAGAAAAAGGTTATTCCCAGGTGTTGGGAATTGATTTTGGTGATATTTTTTCTCATGTTGCCAAGGTAGCTTATATTAGATTACTTTTATATGTTGCTTCTGAATTTGATTTTGAGGTAGAACAGATGGATGTGAAGACAGTGTTTCTTCACGGGGATCTCGAAGAAGAGATCTAAATGAAGCAACCTCAAGGATTTGCAGTTGTTAGTGTCAATATGTTCAATGATCAAATATTCTCTTTCAGTTTACTTTTTAGTAGTCCTAGGTCAAAATTTTGTCTTTTAAAACAAGTTTCCAAATAAATTTTGGTCACTACATATGGTCTAGGTCTAAAATGCTACTCCCCTTATCCCATTCATGGCCATCATCATCTCAGAGGTCATGTAATTCATTTTCATGTAGGTTCATAGAGCAACCACTCCATCTCCATCTAGGTCTGTGTCTAAGTGTCCTTTCTTCACCACTAAAAGTCCAATTATGCCATCAAAGAGGACAAACAATAGCTCATTTCCATCATACAAGTCATTCAAAGGGAGTTAGCATAGGTAGGGAGATAAAGTAAGATAGTTTGTCTTATTTCAAAGCTTGTTACATTGTCAAATTGTTTGAAAAAGGCAAAACTTTCCTCAAAGTTTTTGGTTTCACTAAAAGACAAAAAAGGTCATTTCAAGATGCTATAAAGAGAAAAGATGACTTATTCAACTCATTTTTTATTTTCGTCTTTGGTAGAGCTCCTCTCTCACCTTCATCTTGCTCCATAATTGTTAATGATTGGAATAAAATCAAGAAAATTGCAACAAAAACACCTCTGTTACGCATCTAGAATCCTCTGTTATGCATCTGTAAGCCTCTATTACACATCTAGAAGGGTCTACTATGCATCTGGACACTTGTGCTACACATATGGGAGAGTGCTACGTTTTTGGAATTTGGCTCCTAAGTCACTCATCCAAGCTCCATGATCACTGCAATAAGTTTCTAAAGCTTCTTCAATAGTAAGTTAGCACCGCACATCCTCCTTAAGTCATTTTATTAGGTAGAGTATTGATTTTCTTGATTACCTCCTCTCTCACTATGTTTTCACTTTTTCCTATCATTGAGTGATTTCAGTGGAATTAAACACTAAACCTATCATATAATACCCTCACACACTTTTTCGAGACCATACTCTATCATTCCCTACCGTTCACAGCTTCCCTAAACATTATTCCCATCAAAAACCTAATTTCCTACTATTTTTCTATTGGAAAACTAGGAAATCCCCGTTTTTTCCTAATTTGACCAGCGTCCTTACATCCCATTCACCAAATTTCACCTGTATTTTGAAGCCAACATATAACCCTCCCTCCTGAAATTTTTTGGGAATTTTTCTTGGCTTCATTATCCTTCATCTCACAGTCCAAACTTACCTTATCCCTGTCCTCTGTTTTTCCAAATTCACTTCCCATACCCACTGCATCTAAACACCTAGGGTTTCATCCTTTTGATAGACATTATTGAAAGTGAAAATAAATTCACAAAGGAGGTCGCCACTTCAGATTTGAGCCATGTGCCTTACAATAAGTCAATGCCTCAGCTTCTGCCAAGAGATGCTTTGAGAGGACTGGATGTTTGAGGTTCTGTGAAAGAATTATGGAAGAAGGTTGTCATATCCAATTGAAAATCTTATTTGCCACTAGTTGTAGCATGGGAAAGGCCATCATTGCAGGCGTAGAGTTCAACATATCAGCAGAGGTGATTTCTTCAACAATAAGGATTCCTAGTCATGGAGAAAAGTGGTTCAAGGGCATGGACTTAAACCTTGAAGATTTCAAATTGTTCCTCAAGACTCATGCCAAATAAAACCCTGAGTACATTTTCCCTTTCAGGCACCTACTTGAAGAATATGCTCCTTTGATGAGGTTAATTATGAAATATTTCACATGTGAAGGGAGATTCTCTAGGTTGTACAGGTACCATGTCATATTGTTGATGCATTTCACCTCTACTAAACCACTTGACTTGCCAAATTATTTATACAAAAGTCTCCTTAAATGAATTAAAAGGTTCAGAGCAAAAAAAAAAGATCACTATCCAAGTCTATTCCACAATGGCCTATTCAAACTCATTGTTCTGCATAATCTCTTAGCCATCAACATGACTTGGGAAAGCTTCTTGGAGAAAGTAGCAACAATGCCCACTACTATTCCTCATGTCCTTCATAGCATACCATCACCATCAATATCAACACAACCAATGGAGATTGGCTCTTCCAGCAAGAAGCTCATATTTCAAAGGCTCCTAGGGTTTTTGAGGTCACTCACACCTATGAGAAGGGAAAGAGACAGATTTTTGCTCCCAAATCCATCAAAAGTGTATCTACACTTGATACTACAGCTGAGAAAAGAAAAATGGAGGAGAAACCACTCATGCATCAGATTGAATCAATATTGCACCAACATGATGAACAAATGCCCCTAGATGTTGACATGGCAGAACAATTTAAGGATAAATCATTTGAAGAAATCATTAAAAATAAAGACGAGGAAATCACAGAGTTGAGGTAGGTGTTCTCAATTGAAAATTCTCAAATTACTTTCATACAACAAGAAAATATTCAGTTAAAGGTAAAACTACTCCTCCAAGATAAAGTTAAAGTACATGTTGATGCAGACAAAGGAAAGGGAAAATATATTGCAGATGATGATCAGATGGAGGATGCAGAGGTTGAAACAAAAAGAAGAAGACCAAGGACAATATGCCTCAAAAAGGTGCTTCAGAGAGAAAGAGAATCAATAACTCCTAAATCAGGTTGGTAGACTCTTGATGAGCTGATTCTTGATGAGATCAATGAAGACAGAGAGTATTGGATTGATAGGGACAATGGGAACCTTGATAAGCCGTTGAAGAAAGCCAAGAAGTATAATAATCTCCAAAGACATATGTCCAACCATTATTGCGTTAGGAACAAAGTTTCACAAATCGGGCTCAAACAAGTGAAAAAGAGGCTCAAAGAGGCTCAAATGAAGCTTGAGGAGAAAGAAAACTTAGAACTCCTTGCTGAGGCATCCACGACTATTTAGCCCACCCTCTACTGGTCTTATAGAAAAAAATTTGGACAATTTTGAACACTTTTTTCATTTTTTATTATTTTTTCACTAATATGAAATTTTAGCCTCCACAGAAACGTAGCGCCAAGGCGCTACACTTTTCCTCATGACCTATAAATGAAGAGTGGCTTATATGGTTAGATAAATTGAGTAGTATATTCCATATATGGAACTAGTTTTTCATGACAAGCTCTAATTTTGAATAAAAGCCAAAAAACCCCCATTTTTCTATGCTTTTGCCAGTGTTTTTGACCAGACGCTACGCTTCTGGAGTAAGGTTGGAAGAATAAAATTTTGGAGGCCTTCCTATGGGTTTTTTCTCAAAATTCAAGATGTTTTGGAAGGTAGACACACATGGATAGTTGACCTATCTTTCAAATTTGAATTTGGATCCCTAAAATTCCTTCACAATCACCTCCAAAGTGGCACTATGCTTCTACAATATGGTGATACGTTTCTGACAACAGGCGCTACACTTCTGCATTGGATTCCTTGAGGACACTTGTCAAACCAAAAAAAGTTAGAATTTCGAGATTTAGCTGTCCTTTGAGCTTTAATTGGAGTGATTGAGTTTGTTTTTTCTTATTATCATGAGGAGACATGTAATTTAATGTGGGGGACACACACTCCTAGTCTTTAGTTGAATTTGACAGAATGATTTCTAACTTCCCTAGATTCTAGGAGGTGACTCATCTCATGTAATTATGATGCATTTTGGGTGGGATTTGGACCCTATGAGGTGTCATTGTTCATATTTTCTGTAAGTAGACCCACTTTAGTCTTTTCTTGGGCTGGATAGTTGTTTTTCGTAGTGGAGCTACTGTACAATGCTTATGGACAATGTTGTAGAATTTTTGTTGAGACTACTATGGTATGCCTTGGAGCATTTGTTCTTTCTCTTTATGTTTATCTTATCAATTTTAATGATATAATACCCTCTTTCAAAAATATGCTTCTATGTGTTTATATTGTTAGTTTATAAGTAGAAATCATGCCTTTTCATGCTCTGTTTTAACAAGGTTTACATTTTTTTGACAAAGAATGGAATAACCTGTTGATGAGTTTTTTAACCCAAAAAAAAAATCATCAACAGGTTATTCCATTCTTTGTCAGAAAATTTTTCAGCCTATATGGACTCTCTATCAAAGGTTTACATTATATGTCTATGTTCTTCTAAATGAATGAATTCGCCTAAATTCTCATTCCAATTCTCCTTTATTTCATCCTATACACAATGAAAAACTCGGCATGCTTTAAAGCTACTTATCTAGCCTCATCCATATCTCTACAACTTGACCTTGAATTTTGACCTAAACCCTAGACCTAGTCTCCTAACTGTCATTTCCTATCCAGCACAAGAAACATCAAACATAAAACCCTATTTACTGAGCTTATATACCTAGCCTAAGATCATTATTTATTCATTCATTTCATTGACTTCAAAGCGACATTGAGAGAGTCCTCTCTAGTCCTAGTAGGCTAGCTACCTAACCTAAAGCCTGGTATGTGATTACCTTCCTTCAATTCCATTCTAAACCTTGGAAAGTTGGGGGGAGTGATAACATTTTTGGCGCCATTTCTGGGGAGAGACTGCAAAACCTTCCCTGGGAAAATTCTAGCTTTCGAAAAAGTTTGAGTTCTTAAATTTGAGCCAAAGTGAAAATTCCTATCTAAGCTGGCTCCTAAAAGTCATACTAGGTCAAATGGAGACCCAAATACCTCACCAATTGTTAATGACCCTGAGAATATTTTAAGAAAGCATAAAACCAAGTCTCGGAAAGCTAGAAAGGCTATTCCTCCACTTGTCAAATCAAATTCCTTGCCTATGAGATTTGCTTCAGAATATTTGTCCTATAAATATAAATTTGAAAAATATTTATTCAAGTATAAATCTGAAACCTTTATTTTAGAAAATATATTTGATCCTATTGATTTTGAGACCTTTGTACCACTTTCTGAGTCTTCTTATTCCGAGGTTGATAGTGAAGTATGGTCTAATTTCTACAAACTTAAAGGTTTGGTGGATAAGTTTCAACAAACTTTAGACATAGCCTAGGTGTATGAAATGTGTGGATTAATTTTTAGATGATAGGGTTAGGGTTTAGGTAGGTAGGTAGGTTAGGGTTTTTCAAGTTAATTTTTTTTATACACATTGACAGTGAAAATATGGAGAAAACATAAGTGAATGAAAATGTTTAAACACCCAAAGAATTCGACCAAAAATAGCATGAGAGATGAAGACTTACCTTTTGTGAAGGCCGCATAAGGTAATGGAGGCAAGTTTGAAGTGATTTGAAAGCTTTTGGAGCTCACATCCAAAATATTCTTCTTTCCCAGAAGCATAAAAAACATGTACAAAAGCGTAACAAGGGAGGCAAAAGCGTAACAAGGGCTCATAAAAACGTAACAAAGGAATTGCCAAAAATATTTAAAAATAGGGCTTAAAGATGGATCAATTTTTATCTAACCATAAATTTTTTTACAAAAATGAGAGAGGTTTTTTTTCTTTGGCATTTTATGAACAGAAACCTCCTCCATGTTTCTAAAATAATTTCACATTTTCTCAGAATCCAAGTTTGAAGTTTATCACTCAAAAATTGCAGAAGCATAACACACTCTAAGCAGAAGCGTAACACCTAATTTGAGAGGGAGTTTGGAGGCCTTCCCAGAGTATTTCTGGGATGAAAGTGGTATGGTTGGAAATATTAAGATTTATTATACAAAATGGAGTCATGAAGCACTACTAACCCCTTCTCAAAACCCCTAAAAATGTGATTTGAAGACAACCTGTCCAAAAGTGCAGAAAATGACATAGAGCAACTGTATTTTGCGCATTTCTCTTAAACCATAACACTTGTGCATAAAATGAAGGATTTTTTTGTTATTTGGCCTATTATTGACATAAAAATCTTTCACATTTGTAAAATTCATCTTCATTACTTCATAAAATTATTTTAAAGCCAAATTGTCCTTGTGTGCAATGTAAACCCTAGCTTGATCACAAAGCTCTAAAAATGATGCCATGGGTCTGATTTGGCTCAAAAATGGAATGGTGACCTCCCTTATGGACCTTCTTCTCACCCTCCATGATTTTTTTCAACAAGGAAATTCCTATCTTAATGTAGTGGATAGGGAAAATGGAAAATTAGATAAACAGGGGATAGTGGTAGAGTGGTTTTAGGGATAGAAATGAAGTGGAAGGAATGGTTAGGGAAAAATACATAAATTTTTTTTATGTATGGTGATGAGTTGGATACATGATTCAAGGGGAATTTTTGTGAATGGGTGTGTGAAAGGTGCCCAAAAGGTCAAAACAGAAGGTTTCACTAGTTTTTCTGCCAAAATGTAGTGAAAATTAGGGTTTTAATGAAATTGATGGAAAAGAGGGTTGTGAGTGATTGGAGATGTTAGGGTATGGTGTATGAAGGTTTTATATGGTTTGATTATTTTTTTATCAGCTGAAACAAACAAAGATGAAAAACACCAAAAGTGCAACACCTGCGTAGCACGTAGTGGATGTAACCTAATGAAGGAAACCACTCATTTGCTGATGAATTTTGACTTGAGAGAGGTATGGAGGGTATCCAATTACTTTTTATGAAGTGCATGAAGCTTTTTACAATGCTTTTTAACATTGGGGGACTGATTTTGAGCTCAAACACCAAAAGCGCAGCACCTTCGTAGCGTCTGCGCAACACACCTAGAAGCGTAGCACAAGTAGTGTTGGAAAAAAATTGATTATTTTTCTTCAACCCATGGAAGCTTTGGAGTATGATGGTGAGAAGAGAGTAGCTATTTAATCATTTCCCTATATTTTATAACTCCCTATGCAAATGACATGTATGGTGAAAGTGAGATCTTGTTCGCTTTCTGTTATGACATAATTGAATCTTATGGTGGCGAAACAAATGAGACCTAGAATTTGACCTAAATGAAGGTGTGGTGAATGACCTTAGAACCTAGATTATTTATGAATGAAATGACCTCTGAATAATTATGACCATGAATGGAGTGAAGGGAGTAGCATTTCAGACCTAGACATATTCAATGAACAAAATTTTATTTGAAAACTGACTTGAAAAATGAAATTTTAACCTAGGACCACTACTAAATAAACCTGAAAGAGTACATTTGATCACTGAACATTTGGAAACTAACAACTAAGACCCTCCAGTCGCTCCCACAACAAAGCATGCCTACGACTAGGGACTTTTCCAGGGTTCTGTGCCAGTGACTTCAGATTCTGTGCCACTTTTTCAGGGTCAGGACTCAGGCCACTGCCCAGAACTCCATGAAACTTCCTGAAATGTAAAATAACATCAAAATAATAATAAAAATGTAAATACTTGAACAGGGACTTGACTATACCCCTACTAGCCATGACATAGATTTCATCAAACATGTCACAAATATGCATTCTACAGGTTTAAACAACATATTTGAGCATGGGGGTCTCACACTTATATGAGAATCGCTAAGAAGAATTTATGCCTTGTGATAATAAATGCATTACCATCTATTCAACCATATATTCATTTTACATTCAACGGTTAATCAAAAGATGATGAGAGCCATACATTGTCATTGTCATAAAACTCACTCATAGCCAACATATAACCAACAAAAATAACAAGGATATAATAATCATGCAAGCCACATATAAACAAGTATATTTATCCATAAAATACAAAGGAGAAACAAATATTATTGATGATTGGATAGGCCGACCAATTATGGTACTTCCACGAACCACTCGACCATAGACTAGGCTGAACCAAATATTTCTTTCAGCCAGTCACCCCCGTGCCATATTCCAAGAATGAATGTGGGATCTCATAAAACAAATCGATCAAAACCAAAACAGGGATTACAGAGGAAAAACCACCTCAACCCTCAACCAATTATTCCACCTCATGTTCCGAAATCACTAACCATCAACAAATTGGTCTCTACCCAAGTTGTCCAAGGCACCAGATTATTTTTTCTAACCAGGTCTTCCAGGACTAGTAACTCAACCCATGGCTGACGTCATGCTTCCAAAGAATTTGTCCAACTAGGGCCCACCAGACTAGTAACTCAACCCACCAAGGGCTTCCAGAGTGTTTTTCCAACCAAGGCTTTCAGGACTAGTAACTCAACCCAACCCATTTCAGGGCTTCCAGAGACTTTGTCCAATCAAGGCTTCCAATGAACTAATAACTCAACCCACAACCAAAGGCAAATGAAAACCAAAAAGAAAACAAAAGTGAAACCCACAACACAATGGCTATCCAGGAAATGGAAAGGCTAGGAAAAACCACTATCAATTCAGTAAATCCTTCATGCCATTGACAAATCATAACCAAATAACCACATGCATATGCCATGCATGCCAAAACTAGCAAGGAAATCATACATGCAGCTTGGTACCTACAAGAAAAACTCTCTTTAGTTTTTTATCCCAATATCCTCTTTTGCTTTCCTTCTTTTCATTTTTCTTCTTTATCCAAATACCAAGTATGCCACACTCCTCCAAGAGTGCTCCAAGAAAATTCTAAGTATCCAAGAGTATGAAAGAGAGAGAGAATAGAAAGAGAGCTCCAAAACTGAATTGATCAAAAATCCATGAACTGATCCTTAGAAGAATTTTTATTAATGAGGCCTCTATTTTTTTCAATTTTCCATTATTTTCCTTCATTTTACTCCTCGCAATCAACTTGTGACCTTTCACCTTCCTTTTCTGCATTATTTTCATAAACAAATGTCAATAAATGCCACTTTTCCTTTCCAAATCCTTTTCCATTGCCTTTACAAATTTACTTAGCCATAATAAACCATATGAACACCCACACTAGGATGTTTTTCCCAACATTCAGCTTGGAATATATGTCCCATGACCAAGGTCTTATTATTTTTCCTTTATTAACTTTTACATGGATTTTTGACCAGGAATCTTATAGAACCATCCCCCATAGAGGAACATCATACTCGATGTTCAATGACACCTACAACCAAAAAGACTGCTAAAAGAAAAACACACTGCCCATGGAGCTTTATAACTTATCTAATTGCAGTATGTACAATGATCAACCTATTTAGAAGTAAACCAACATGAAAAAATATCAACCATATTGACATGACACCATACCACTTGTTGGAGTTGTATAACACATCTCATGGTAGTATTTAAATCCATACACATATGTACATATACCAAAACATCATAACCAATCATGTACCAAAAACATATACCAAAACATTAGCTAAACTAGTGAATAAAGAAGGATACATAGCCCACATTTTTTCCTCCCTCTCCCATGTAGCTTCATCACGACTAAAGTGCTTCCACTGCACTTTAACCTGCTCGAGTGCTTCATTCCAAAGCATTAGTGCGTTTCTCTACAATATACACTATGATTGCGGCTGGAATTATCCTTCTTACTCCACCTGCAATACAAACCAGTAAATCACATGATTAACATCTTTAACATACTTTTTAATCAATGAAACATGGCAAACATCATGTAATTTCACTGTTGGGGGTACTGTAAGTCAATAGGTTACTGGTCCAATCCTTTCAAGAATCTCAAAAGGTCCAAAAAATTGAGGTGCTAGCTTGGCACATGATCCTATCCTCAAGGAGCTCTCCTTGGGCTTGATGCGCAAGTAAACTTGTTCCCCAAACTGAAACTCCTTAAATAACTTGTTCCGGTCTGCATAATTTTTTTTTCTATCCTATGCTACCTTTATATTCTTCTTGATTACCTATATTTCATGTTCCATCTCTGCCAACATGTATGGTCCTATCAATATCCTATTAACTGGATCACTCCAACTGATGGGAGTATGAAAACTCCGTCCATAGAGTGTCTCAAATGAACTCATCCTCAATGACTCCTGATACCCATTGTTGTAAGAAAAATATACTAGTGGAAGGTACTCTTCTCAATTTCGCTTATGATGCATCACATACATACTCAACATGTAATCCAATATCCTGTTCACCCTCTCTATTTTTCCATATGTTGGTGGATGATAAGCGATGATGAAGGCCAACTCTATACCCAAACTTGCAAATAAATTTTTCCAGATCCTAGAAGTAAAATTAGCATCCCTGTCTGAAATAATATTCTTTGGAACAAAATGAAACCTCACTACATCTCTGATGAAGACTTGCATTACATCATTGGTTGAATAAACAAAATTAACTGGAATGAAGTGTGCTACCTTTTTCAACTTGTCAACCACAACCATAATTTAATAATGTTTTTTAGATGTCCTCGGAAAACCAGTGATGAAGTCCATGGAAATGACCTCCCATTTCCACTCCGTAATCAAGATCGACTATAGTAACCCACCTGGATGCTTACACTCTGCCTTTACCTGTTGAAAATGCAAGCAACTCACCATAAAATCTGCCACTTATCTTTTCAAGTTTGACTAGTAGTAGAAATTCTTCACTACTGTCAATGTATTTTGATATCTGGGTGACCTAAGTACGGTTTCACATGAAACTCCCTCAAGATAATCTTCTTGGGTTGACATTTATCTGGCACATATATCCTATCCCTAAATCTGACCAAACCATCTGTTGTGAGACGATAGTCCACATCTTGTAGAATTGTACCTGTACATGTACTCTTCTATAACCTGTGCCTGAGCTCCATGTACTTGCTATACTTCTGACCTACCTATAATATCCGATCTTGTAAGCATGTCCCATAAGAAATCATAGTTGCTATGTGGTTCACTTGTATTTTCCTACTAAGAGCATCTGCAACCATGTTCTCTTTACCTTTGATGTAGCGGATTTCAAATTCAAACTCGCTTATCATGGCCAACCATCTAGATCTCCCAACGTTGAAATTCAGTTTGTCAAATAGACACCTTTGTCCGCTATGATCACTCATCAGTACAAACCTCCTGCGAAGAAGATGGTGCCTCCACATATTCAATGCATGGATGATTGATGCCAACTCAATATCATGTGTCGTATAATTATGTTCCCTCTCTTCAATTTCCGTGATTAATAGCATACTACCTGTCCTTCCTGCATAAGAACTCCACCAATTCCTCTCTTGAAAGAATTTATGCATACCACAAATAGTTTTTCCAGATCTACAATCTCTAGCACTAGATTATTTGTCAACAACTGTTTCAACTGCTCAAAACTTGTTGCACATTGTTTTGTCCATTCAAACTTCTTACCTTTTTGTTGCAATGACGTGGTAGGATATGCAATGCAAGATAAGTTCCTGATGAATCTCTTGTAGTAACCTGCTAACCCCATAAATGGTCTTACCTCATCCACATTCCTAGGATATTCCCACTCCATGATAGCCTTTATCTTTTCTGGATCTACTGTTATGCTTTCCTTGGAAATACCATGTCCCAAGTAATGTACCTTTGTCTGAAAGAAACTTCATTTGCTAATATTGACATATAATTGGTGCTCTCTTAGAAATCTCAATATCGCTGCTAAATGTTATGAATGATCTTCCCCATTCTTAGAATATACCAATATATTATCAATGAATACAATAATAAAATTGTCTAGATAAGGATGCAACACACTATTCATTGAACACATAAAAGTAGTTGGAGCATTAGTCAAACCAATTGGAATGAAAAAAAACTCATAATTCCTGTACCTGGTTTGGAAATTTGTCTTGTAAATGTCCTCTTCCTTGATGCATACTTGATGATATCAAGATCTCAGATCAATCTTTGAGAACACTGCTTCTTCCTTCAATTTATCGAACAAATCATCAATCCTCAACAATGGATACCTGTTCTTGATGGTCACCCTGTTCAACTGCCTATAATGAATGCATAACCTGAAGGTACCATCCTTATTCTTCACAAAAAATACTGATGCACCCCATGGTGATATACTTTGCCTAATGCATCCCTTGTCAAGAATTTACTTTAATTTCAACTCCATCTGTGCAAACTCCGGTGTGCTCATCCTGTACACCGCATTTGATGCTGGTGTTTCCCCTGGTACCAACTCAATAAAAAAGTCTATTTTCTTGTGAGGCGGAAACTTTGAAATATATACTAGAAACACATCGTGAAATTGTTGTAAAACCGGGTAACTGATCAAGACATCTGCATCCTCAACTTCCTTACGTTTGTCACTACAAATATGCACTGCAAATAACACACACCCTTTCTCGTGACTAGGCTTTTCCTGCATAGCTATTACCATTCTAAATTATGTTTCCTTCTTCTTACCCTACAAGGTTCTTTGTTCTTCATTGTCATCCAAGCACTCAATATCTTTGTAATAAAATTCCACTTTGGTCCTATGAAGATAGAACCAATCCATACCCAAAATCATGCTATACGAACCCAACAACAATACTTTCAAGTGCGCAGATGTAGACATACCATTCAACTCAAATTCACAAGCTATTTCCCAATGATGAACTCGCTTCTTTGTACCTGTAGCCAACTACATTAACCAATACTCGACGTGCACTTCTTTATTCAAACCACACTTATCCACCAGGTCGCGATTAACATAACTATAATTAGATCTAGGGTCAATCAAAATAGAAACAAATTGATCACAAAGCTTACTGTCCATCTCGGTAATAGACACGTGGTGATATTCCTACCTATTATCCAATGTTGCATAAATATGAGGAACACTCTGTCCAACATCCCCCACTGTTTGCACTTCCTAAGCACTACATATCTGTGATCTATCACCCTAAAGTTGTGAGAAATATCTCCTGTGATAATCTTTGCCACAAGTCCAATGTTGTATAGGCTTCCAGACCACACCCCTTTTTTGATCCTCAAACTGAAATCCCTACACTTTGTTAGATGCTTTGAAATTCTTGTGCAGTGTTGCATTCTCTTTGTTACCTGTGTCCTAAAGTATTGCTCGCTTCTTATCCCATTTCCCTTTATTTTTATCATTACCTTCTAGTCCTTCTTAGTCTCATATCTACGCTTTGATTACTCATAACAATGTTTCAGCTGTCAGATGGCCTCCTCCAATGATCTAGGCTCATCAAACTCAATCCTGCCTTTGGACGCTACCAGCAATCTACTATATGAATCTTTGAATATTGGCTTTCTCCTCCTTGAGGTAAAGCACATATCTCAATAACTCTATAAATTTTCTAGTGTACTCCTCATCAGACATAGATTCCATATTTAGCTCATAAAACTCTTTTTCCCTATCGTCAATATAATATCTATCTTATAATTACTTCTTCCTGAATAGTCTCTCGAATTCACTCCAAGTCAACTCCTCCTCATCAGAATCTCTAACGTTTTTTACATCTTCCCACTAGATATATGATTTACCTTCAAGATTGAACGTAGCTATTCTTGCCTCCATGTTCTTTGAGTAATCATGTAACTTGAAGAGCTTATTCTTTCCAAGAAACCATGCTTCTACATCCCATGATTTATTCATTCCCCCATCAAATGTAGGTGTATTTTATTTATTGAACTCATTTTCCAAGTATCCCCTATCACTCCTCCTGTAAGGATGATAATGCTGATAACCATGATACCTATCAGAACTAACAGCATAATACAACTTGTGTTCATCACCTCTCCTTTCCGGAGCATCCAGGAAACTATCACCTATGATCGTGTAATCTCTAACTAACATGTACCCACTAAGGATTATACTACCATAGGCCCAATTAGTCCTATCCTCTTGTCCATAATTGATCTGAAGTGGTCCCTCCCTCTGAAATTCTGACAAACTCTGAAGGATTACTGCATCGACTTCTAATTTTTTCTCCTATGCTTGCATGATTCTGTCATTCTCTGCTTGGAAAATCCTTATTTCTTCCCTCAAACTCCTCAATGTGTATGTTAAGTAATAGGAGTGCTCAACACCACACTTCTCATCTGATTCATAGGGAGAATATTTGTAGTCTAACATCTTGTTAGACACCTTTTCTCTCTTCTTCCTACAAGGTATATTATGTCAGCTAAACCAAATCATAAACAAACCAATGTACCTTAGTATAGTTTAGGGAGAATATATCATCTGCAAGACCAACCATGTTAGCACAATATATATATAAACATAATCAGATCAACATATGAGCATATTTTTAACCATTATCCAGTTATCAATGCATGACTATGTTGACCACATAACATGAATTTATGCATAATGACCATCATCTATTCAATGTATGCATAACAACATATAAACACTGACACACATAACCAATGCATGAGCGACATACACTCACAAAAATACACTCATAAAAGACACCATCAAATTTCACATGGCGAAACCACTGCAATCATGACCCGCGCCATTCATACACAACAAGAACATAGACCACAAGCACAAGGACCTATATGCAACCATAATAGACATACAACAACACATGTATCCAAGGATAACGAGAACCATAAATCACTGAAGGATAATGGAACCATGCTTTGATACCACTCTGTAATACCCTCCTCTCACATCTACCCAAGTAACCGACCAACCGAAGTAAACATGTGACAAAGAGTTACTATGATATGATTCAAGTTCCTATATATCAGTTAAGGAAGTGGAACCAGCGAAACACAACCAACTTGAACTTCCACACATGCAACAAAACCCCCAGGAGCCATCCAACCCTTGTGGGTGACCAACCCCTGAGACAACTTGAAATTTTACTACATTAAATCATTAGTCACTCCCATGACATGTGCATGCATGCGACCGGAACCCTACAATCGCTCCCACAGCAAGGCATGCTTGCGGTTGGGGACCTTTTCAGGTAGTTTTTTGCCAGATATTATGGATTTTGTGAAAAATTTTCAGGGCCATGACTTAGGCCACTGCTCAGAACTCCATGAAACTTGTAGAAATGGAAAATAACAGTGAAACAATGATACAAATGAAAATACTTAAACAAGGACTTGACTGAACCCCTACTAGCCATGACAAACATTTCGTCAAACATGTCACAAATATGCATTCTACAGATTTAAACAACATATCTGAGCATAGGGGTCTCACACTTATCAGAGAATCACTAAGAAGCATTGATGCCTCATCAAAATAAATTCATTACCATATATTAATACATATATTCATTTATTAATCAAAACATGATGAGAGCCATACATTTTCGCTATCATAAAACCCACTCATAAGAAACATATAACCAATGGAAATATAAAAGGATATAACATCCATATAAGCCACATATAAAAAAGTGTATTTACCCATAAAATACCAAGGAGAAAGAGCTTTTATTGATGATTCCATAGGTCAACCAGGTATGGGACTTCCACAAACCACCCAACCATATACTAGGCTGAACCAAATCTTTCTTTCAGCTAGTCACCCCTATGTCGTATTCCAAGAATGAATGCGGGATATCATAAAACAAATCGATAAAAACCAAACCAAGGATTCCATAGGACAAACCACCTCAACCCTCAACCATTGATTCCACCTTACTATCAAACATCACTAAACATCACCAGATTGGTCTCTACCCAAGCTGTCCAGGGCTCCAAAGAATATGTTCTAGCCAAGGCTTCTAGGACTAGTAACTCAACCCACAACTGTCGTCGGGATTCCAAAGAGTTTGTCCAACTAGGTTTTCCAGAACTAGTAACTCAACCCACAAAGGGCTTTCAAAGTGTTTTTCTACCCAAGCTTCCAGGACTAGTAACTCAACCCAAGCTATTAGAGGGCCTCTAGAGAATTTGTCCAAACAAGGCATCCAGGAACTAATAACTAAACCCACAACTAAAGGCATATGAAAACCAACACGAAAACAAAAATAAAACCCACAACACCATGGATATCTAGGAAATGGAAAGGCTAGGCAAAACCAATATCAATCTAGGAAATCCTCCATGCCACTTACATATCATAACCAAATAACCACATGCATATTACATGCATGCCAAAACAGGTAAGGAAGTCATACATGCAACTCGGTACCTGCAAGAAAAACCTTTTGTGGTTGTTGATATCAATGTCCTCTTGCACCTTCTTGCTTTCCTTTGCCTTCTTTTTCCAAATATCAAGTATGCCACACTCCTCCAAGAGCGCTCCAAGAAAACTCTAGTTATCCAAGAGTATGAGAGAGAGAGAGAATAAAATGAGAACTCCAATATTGAATTGATCGAAAATCCATCAAAATGATCCTCATAAGCCTTTTTATTAATGAGGTCTCTATTTTCTTCATTTTTATTTCATTCTCCTCCTCACATGCAACATGTGACCTTTCACCTTCCTTTTCTCCTATTTTCCATTATTTTAGTAAATAAATTCCATTTTTCCTTTCTAAAGCCTTTGTAATTTCATTTGCCAAATTCCATAGCCATAATAAACCGTATGAACACCTACGTTAGGATTTTTTTCCCAATATTCATCTTATAATACGCGTCCCATGACCAAGGTCTTATTATTTTTCTTTTATTAACTTTTACATGGATTTTTTACGAGGGTTGTTACACTGGTATTGCACCAAGTATGTTGCAACTCCCAAGAGATTCTCAACTTAAATTATCAACCCGAGGTTCGTACAAACTTAGAGGTGACAATGTTTATGCACCATAGGTTAGGTTTTACTCATGTCACCCTCAATCATGGTATTATATAAAGGTGTTAAAATATCGTTCCTTCAGCTAACTATAAAGAAAAAAACATGTCATAATTTCAAGGAGATGAACATGGTTCTAACTACATAAGTGAAAATGACATTCATTCAATATAAATACTGTATTGAAATTTCATGAAGGGAAGAAAACTAGTCTAGTTTGTGGAATTAAACCATGCTATCCTATTTGCATATTTAATCAAATTAACAACCTACTTGCATGAGTAATTTATCTAATTTAAACTTTCTTGAAAATGAGAAATTCAACCTTCAATCACAACTGAAAAAATGTTAATTCTGATTCGATTTGTTGTTATATGGTTGCAGTGCAGAAAGGATGGGGTTGGAGTGGTCTTAGAGTCTCCCCTAATCATGAAATCAATACTTGAGGGTCATTATTCAACTTCAATATGCTAAGCTAAAAATCTGGGGAAAATTTGGTTGAAGGAAACAATGCTACATGTATGCTATAGGAGGCTCTGTATTGTTACAAGAGGCCCTGTTTTATTATAGGAGGGGGGTACGAGATATTTTTGAGGACATGAATGGGGCCTTGAAGGTAGAATAAGGTGTTTTAAGGTATAATCAGGTGAGATAAGGGTGTGGGAGCCCCTTGGCCAAGCCTAGTACCCCTCGGAGTTCTAACTTGCACCAAAGTTTGTGCCCATGGTTTCCTCCATCTATATTAGTAGGGTGGTCTCGGTGGAAGATTTTGGAAGAAATTTGAGATGTATAGAAGGGATATGGAGTGGCCTAGGTGGATGTAGAAAAGTGTTCCCACCCCTGCAGATCAACACAATCCCATCAAACTAGTCAAGCACATGCATCAAATGATCACTATTACATCAAAGTAAATTAACATGGAAAATATGAGTTGATTTTTATTGAAATCTACTGTGCCCTACAACACAATTCTAATTTTCAAAACAATAATTCTCAGGAAAATTTTAGGGGATAATATTTGCAAGGAGGCTAATATTCCATGCTTTTTCCAAAAAAAAAGATTCGCCAATCTCCATTTTTCTAAAAATTAATTCGCCCAAATTTTATAGTATAAAATTATTTAAATTTAAAAATCGCCAATATTATATATTGTATAATATAAAATAATTCTAAATCTAAACATTTTTACAAAATTATCATCAAACATTATAAAATTTGGATATTAAGGACTAGTAAGATTCGCCAAGATTGCTAAACCTTAAGATAAACTTCCATCCTTAACATTTTCCCTGATTATAATTCTAACTTATAAGTTGCAAAAAAAAACTAGCATAAGGATTACAATCTAATACTTAACAATTTACAAGAAATAATAAAAAAATATTTTTGGGTTTTTATTGTAGATCTTCCAATCACGCTTCCCACAAAAGAGGTGATATGCAAACCTGTTACGAGGATTAATCCCTCTTGCAGACAAGAGCGATCTCCCTATTACTCCAGCAAGTAACTAGAAACAAAGATCCATTTGAATACCTCTCTCTCTAGATTAATTTTATTTTAAGATCATTATAATAGTAAAGTAGAGAGGACATGCTCCTACCTTGAAATCCAAATTTCTGATGTATCCCTTTGTCCCTTCGTTCCAAAGTAGTTCTCCAATGAGAAGAACCTGCAATCAAAGACAAGACAAATAATCAAAGCATCTACAATATATAATAATAAAAAATTACTAATCCAACTTAGTGATAAAGGAGTCTAAGTATCGACATTATTCCTATAAATATAGAAACAAAACAATGAGAAAAAGAGATCCATATGTATTATCATAAATTAGAAAGAGAAATCTTACAACTGGTTGCCTTGATGTTGCACAGATTTCTCCCGGGGTCTTGAGCAGTTGTTCTCCTTCAGTCTGATAAGCCTTCCTCTCTAAAATAGCCAACATGAAGTTATGGTCACAAAGGTGTGATCTTTAGTGTGTCAATAAAAACTCACTAGGATAGAAAGCATGCACTCTATGAACTTTTTTAAACTTAGAAACTATATAGATTAGTCTGTAATCACATTCGTATCTTTAAGTATCTACCCTTCAACCTGAAACTTAAGCTTATTTTATAGGGAAATGGAGGTAGTTTCAGTTCCATGAAGAGGTGGATGGATTCCTCTCATGAATGGATTTGAGTTCCTTGGAACAAGGGATAAACTCCATGAGTAGAGGGATAAAGCTCGAACTGGCATGACTCTAGAGGCTTCCAGTGGGGAGAATATTCGACCAACTAGGCTTTGAGAAGTTACTTTTTCCTTTTACTTTCTTTTCACTGGGGTACACAGGTTGTAGTGGCAAAAAATGAAGTAGTCGTCGTAGCTAAAGGAATGATCATCAACGCATGTGCAGGGAAATTCTAGTAAAACCACGCAGGCAAACTTTTAAGGGTTTTACAGAGCTTTTCTCCAATTTCCAAGACTTGCTTCAGGAACATCAATGTTTTTGACCTCTAAGGGAACATGATATGGATGGTAATAGATCCATATGAATAGTCAAATGTCATGGTGAAAAAATGACGTGTAACAAAACATCCAACCAAAAATTTTGTAATATAACACCTACTAAAACAAAAAAATCATTGCAATAACTTGAGTAGGATCAAGGAAGAAATACAAGAGAGGGACTAAAGCCTCTGGGTTTTTCCCAAACCCAAAGGTTTCATCCCTCCAAAACTAACTCAGATGCAAACCAATAGCAAACTTTCCATTAGCAGAAAATAAGAGTCACATACATCATATGAAAAATGAGAATAACAATATCAAGCACTAGGATCTCCATAGCTACAACTAGTTGCAACAAAAATTTGAATCCTAATGAGACTGTTGGTTGTTTTATTTATACAAAATGTTGTTGAGGGAAACTCCAATGAAAATAGGATTGATTCCCTCAAAAATCTAGAGATTTTTGGATCTGATTCTCTTTTATCTTCACATGTACGTGGATTCCCTCGACTGCTAGTGAATTAGAGCTATTGGTGAGGATTATGTGATCTTAATTCGAGTTGGAGAGTTAATGAGGTGAAAAGTCTCCTATATTCTCTCTGGTTGTCTCCACCAAGCCCTTACATAGTAAATACCTCCAAAAATTCTTCTTTATCTTACATATTAATCACATTAGGCCATCCAATATGAAAAAAACCATTTAGTCTTCTTACCAAGCATATTATGGCTAAAAATGAGAATTAATGTGAGAAAATGAGAGTTTTAAGGGCTAGAGGATAGCACAATGAACTTCAAAATATAACTATTGGTGGGACCCATCATCGCCCTCTTGCTGAAGGTGTTTCTAACTCTTTAAGAAATGCATTCATTGATATAAAGCTCATACATGTCCCTAGTGGCCTCTTTGACATCCCAAGGAACCTCAGATGGTGTGGCTTCTTATGGATAGAAACCTGCATTTTCCTCTATGTATGTCCATTTATTTTGTTCTTATGTCTGGTTTCTTCCCTCTTGTAGGCCTAACCATAGCAGAGGAATTAGTTTGAGTCCTATCCACTTGATCTTCAACCTTTACATTCTTTTATGTAGTGGGGTTCTATCCAAGGCATTCCTTAGTCTTTCTGGGGAGTGATATTCTATGATTTGTAAACTGTGAGGTAGTTGATGCCATGTTCTTTGGAAATCCAGAAATTTTTTTGTACCCACCATCCTAAAGGTGTCCTAAAAATGTAGTATGGGTTTCTCTTGCGTTGCTGTCTATCTAGGTTATAATTCAGGATCAGTGGAGATGCGATTGTGGTTGCTGATGACAACCTTGGGGCTCACTAGTTCTGCTCTGATGTATAAGGGATCATTTTATTCATTTTTCATCACTGTTTTCACTTATTTAGACCTTGTTTCCTCATGGGTCAACTAAGAGGCTAATTCCATCAGTTTGATGTTTCCCAATCTAAGTTGGGGTCTCAGAAATTCATGTCTGTGAGGATCATATTTTGCATGTAAAACTTAGCGAGTTTGGCTCTATCCTCAATACTTTCCCTTTTGCAGTCTTGGAAAGGAAGTGAGCCATAATGTGCCGATGTATGAATTTGTAACTGGAGCGACTTCTCCTTTAGGAAAATGGCATAGGATTTGGATGGCTACCTGCATTGTATGGCTTCCATAGATAAACTCTCCATAGTGGAAAATTGTGTCTCTTTTTCTTACAATTGCTCTCTTAGCCTTGTGTTCTCTGCCTATAGATGCTCCCTCCTGACTGCCTCCCTTAGTCTCAAGTGATTCAATTCCTTTCCCATTTCGTTGAATTTTTCCTCCATGAGGCTCACATCTTCTACATTTTTGTATTTTATAATTTGCATCCATCTATGCATTATGCCTCTTTCCTTCTCTAACTCAAAGAATAGTGGGATAAAAAATTTCTCAAGTATAATCCTACCTACCTAAACAAATTTGTAGTAGGATTCTAGATTGGGTTGTGGATCAGGCTCTTGGAGTTCTTAGAGGCCTCTTTCCTCTTATTTTGGTGTGGCTACCTCTTCCTATAGAATGTATTGTTGATCCTGTAGCAACCATTATTTCTCTTGTAGCAACCCTTGTTTCTCTTGTAGCATCCCTTATTTGTCGTGTAGAATCCCTTTTTTTCTCTTGTAGTTCCTCTATTTTCTCTTGTGATAAGAAATCTTGTGTCTTGAACCTTTTAGAGGTGATTTCTTGAGTGGTGGGCCTCCCTATGGGTGGTAAAGTTTTTTTACCCTTGGCTTTAAGGGAGGCCACCTCCTCTATTTTTCCTTCACTGGGTCCCACTTCCTCTCTTCTACTTTCTAACTCTTCAATGGTGATAGGGAAATTTGTAGGAGGTTGGGGCTTCCCTTGCCTTATCCTAATGCTCTTTCTTGTTTTGAAGTACAAAGGGCCTTTCCTGGGCTACTTCCTTTTGGGATTAATAGGTCTTCCAAGTGTGGCCAATGTGGGAGCCACTTCTTGCTCCATGTTTCTTGGTGAATTGATTATTTTCTTTCCTTCCTTACTTGTCTTTTGAGATTTAGAGGGAACATCAGGGTTCTCTGTTTCTTATTCTTGCTTCTCTCCTTCCTTTCCTTCCTCTATTTTTTCTTATTCTTCCTCTTTTCATGTTGCCTCCTCTTCTTCCTCGGTTTTTGATTCCTTATTCTATTCTCTACCCCCAATACTAGAGGTTGGCGTTCAATCTGGATGTGTGGAGGTAATGGCTTTTTTTTCAACAAAAATTTCCATGTCAATGTCCACAAATAATTCCATAGAATAGGGTCCCTTAGGTGACTTAAGGCATCCATAAAAATAAACTCAATGGGGCCATGGTGGACAATGTGTTGGTGTTTCCCTTTCCTCACTTTTTGTCTCATTTCAATGATGGAATGCAAGAGGAAATGTGGAGCACTAAGTCTCTGTGAAGTGGGTAATTTTTATTTGAACCTTAGCTCATGGAGCAGCCTAAAATGATAGGCATACATAATTCTCAACCTTCCCTCACAATATATGTATTTGAGGATTTGATATGCCACTTCAGTCTAGGGGTAATGTAGGCTCTCTCTTCTCACTCCATTTTAATCTTCTATAGTATTTCTCTATGTATTAAGAAGTTCTTCCTAGATGTAACACTTACTACTTTATCCTCCTTGCTCCATTGAACTCCTAAAAGTAAGTTAGTCATTATGCTTATGAGTTCAGCATTTAAAGAGATGAAAAGTCCTCTAACAATAGTAGTGGCACTATGTTCTCCCCGAGAATTTAGTGTCATGGAAAACTCGAGTTATATCATCATCACACCCTTTTAATTTCTCAAAGAACCCCATCCATTGATGTCTTAGGAAAATTTTCATAATAGGGGGATGTTAATGGGTTCTTTTTGTGTTTTTGGGTTCTCTCTAGTTAAAACCTTCCCCCATTTCTCTTAGTTCTCTTTGTCAGGGTTACTTGGGTGTATTTTCAAACTTGGCCTCAGAGTAGTCTTGGGTGCAGAGACAGTGCCAAATTTTTCTCTTTATCATAGGGAAGAAGGATTCTATTTCCTTTATAAAAAAATTAAAAAAAAAATCTTTGTCCCTATCTTTCCTTCACATATAACAATATTCAAAGGGAACTACTACAATTTTTTTTCTACAGGGTACTTAATTCAAGTAGAATTATCCATGCAGATTTATGAAAATTAAAGAGGGTGCAAGCCACTTACTTATTTTAAGATAACTCTGAGGGTTTGAGGGTAATTTTTGGCAGTTTTGGATCTTTTTCTCCCTTTAATTTTGTCCTATAACTTCATTTTTTTTTCTTGTAGCAGTTCATATTCTCCTGTAGCAGTTCATATCCTCCTGTAGCACTTGAAACATAGTTTGTAGCAACTCGGTGGCACCGTAGGCAGTCTTTGATAACATATAACTCGTCCTTATCCAACTATTTTCTAGAAATGAGCCATAATGTGAATGGAGTCAATACTTGTACGTTTTATTCCTTTTGTGGTAAAGGCCTGGAGCGCTGTGATGACTTGAAATATGCACGAGTTTCCTTTTTGAACCATTTCCCCCACTCCTTGTAATCATCACCCTAATTTTCATAATCACCACCCCACTCCTTGTAATAATCGCCCCACTTAAGTTGACTTTTCCATGTTGCATTGTAACTGAATGAACTTTATTTTACTAATCGTAGGTGGCCAAGTTCACTGGCACCTCCAACCCATAAAAAATCATTCTCAGGCATTAAACAAATTTTGTTTTTTCCAATATGTGCATAGGTAAGAGGTGAGGGGTGTCATACATGAGCCTACCTGTGACGTTGAATTGTTGGAGATACTTGCATGTTGTTGTTGGGCTTCATGTCATGATGGGTTGAAGGCGTTGATTGTCTTTGTTTGCTTCTATACAAGACTTCATGTCATGATGATTCTTTGAATCATAAAATTTTTGTGTGCAAGATTCTTCCTAGCATTCAAATTACTGTTGTTGGAGTGGATGAATGATCCAATATTTACTCTCTAAGGATTGTGTGTCATTTCTTAGCCTTAGAAATGGCTTCATGATGCCTCAGGGTGGCTGGATATTTTTCTTTGGGGATGTAAAAAAATATCTCTTGGATTCTATTGTAACTGTACAAGTTGCTATAGGAGGAGTCTCCTTCATGTAACAATCACTTAATTCCTCTTTGAGAACCCATATTTTATTCAAGAATGAGGGAAATCATAGGAGGTATAGGGACATGATTATATTGATCATAAGGTGGTGGAGAAGTTGAAGGTAGATATTTTTCTTTTTTTCTTTATGTATGGAAAACTAGAATTTGAAGATGAAATTTTGGACAGATGGAGTGGATGACTGATGGAGGGATTTTGGTGGACCTCTCCCAACAATTTCTAAATAAAACATGACCTTTTGACCCCTCTTTCCATTTGGATATTCCTCATGTAGCAATATAGGTTTCTCCTGTAGCAACTTAGGACAATCCTGTATCACTTCAAAGAGGAGGAAAAACATGGTCCAATTGCTGGCTAATTGATGGAGAGAGGTAGGGAGGTGAATTAAGAGGGTGAAAATGCAGTGGACGATTGTAAAAAAAGAGGAGAAATGAATCTGTATAACCTATTATGTAGCCATTTTTATTTTGAATACCTCAAGTCCTGAAAAAGAGAGATATTAGCAAAATTGGTGTAAGAACTCCTTCCTTACACACACACACACACACATATATATTTTTCCTTTTCCTTTTTGAGACATGCAGGCTGCCTTTGCAGAGGTTTTTGACCTACATGTCTTCCCTAGGCACCTCAGAGGAGGTTTTCCCCTGGGGATATTTTCATATTCGTATTTTTTATTTTTTATGTTTATTTTTTCTCTTGAGCTGCCTCAGAGAGGTTTTCAACCCTAGAGTTAGCCTTAGATTCCTCACAGAGGTTTTCACCTAGGCCCTTTATTTTTTTTGGAAGTTGTGTGGATTGAGGACTGTGAGCCTCCGAATCACATTTAATTATTTTTTGATTGAATTAATTAATTTTTTCTTGGACATAAGCCTTTTATACAACTTTAGCCTATAAAAATTTATAAGGGAATCCCTTCCTCATCAATTGTTCTGATCTAGACAAACTCATCCTCATGACATTTCTCTATTGGATAGGGACCCATCCATCTTGTCATTAAATTTATCTTGAAATCCTTGAATATGGAATCATACAACAGGATCCAATCTTCTTCTTGAAAATCCTTCTCTTTAATGTGTTTTTCATGCCAAATATTCCTTTGCAGTTGAATTACCTCAATTTTTAGGAGAGCTTGCAGCCTAAATTCATCTAGACCATTTAGTTGGAGCAACCTATTTTTTTGTGCTATAGTGAGGTCCATGCCTAATTGAGCTTTCATCCTTAAGGTGTTGTATTCAAATTCAAAAAACAATAGGGCCTTCTTCCCATAGACTAGTTCAATTAGATTAAATCTAGTGCTAATCTTCCAAGTTGTGTTGTAGGCCTAAGTGGTTTCTACAAGTTTTCCTACAAAATATTTTTTGTTCCTACTAACAACCTTAGTTAGAATTTTCTCTAATGCTCTGTTTGTGACCTCTAGTTGCCAATTTTATTGAAGGTGATGGGTAGTGGATGTCATGTTATTGATGTGATTCTGCCTCATGAGATCTTCAATCAGATTTGATGTAAATTGTTCTCCTTAATCAATGACTAACTCCCTTGGAAAACCAAATTTGTATAAGATCTCCCTGATAAATTCAACCACCTTTTTCTCATTTGATGTCTTTCCTACCTTTGTTTTAGCCCAATAAGTCAGGTAATCAGTGCACATAATGATATACTTCTTTTTTCCTGATGGGGGATGAATAGGTCCAATGAAATCCATACCCCACTTCTCAAATGGATCTAGAGTCACTTGATGTTGTAAGGGCATTTCATCCTTTAGTGTGGGCTTACCCATCCTTTGGCATTGATCACACCTGGTGGTTTATGCAGAAAATATAACAACGATATTCAATCTGATCTTGTAATGTGCTAAAACAAAATACTAAATAATTCTGCAATTTGCGGAAACAAAACACGATCGCACAATCACATAACAAGTAAGAGGAAGAAATAATCAATCGCACAACACAAGATTTATTTGGGGAAAGGACACTTCCTAAAACCCCACTATTTGTATATTGCATATGGTCAATATCATGAAAAAATACAATGTTATTCCTCCGCTGAGAAACCTCTGCACTCTCCTGACTATCTCACTTTGAACTAGCTCAGTTCTGGCTTGCAATCTAAGAAAAAATGGTCAAGTATTTAACCTTTGGTTTTCCTCTTCCTAGCCTACCTTCCTTACGCATTCTTGGGATAATTTAGCCCCTATTAATTAGGAAAATAAAAATTAATGATTGTGCAATCCTTCAAGGTCTTTATGATGATCTCATGCATGACCTGTACATTTTTCTAATAGTACAATTGATAGATATCTTACCTTTAACCTAAGTCTCAAATGGGCATTTCTTAGACCTGACATGAAACATCTATTTATGGTGAATTATCAGTGAATTGATTGATCACTAGTTCTGATTTAAATCAAATTTAATTCATTGGACCTCTCACTAGCTCATCTCTCAGTTATAACTAATTAAACTGATTTTAACTCAATCAATTGAGTTAAATAATTACAACTCACAAATAATTGTAATTGTACCCCCTTAAATCAAGGGAGAACTCTACATGCCTACTCTCTGACCCTCAACTCGAATTTCCTAAGCTAACTCAGTCATTTTGACCTAGTTATCTAATACAAGATGTCATGAGATGAAATTACAATTTTTCTTCCAATTTAATTAAGGGAAAATTAAATCAGAAGCCTCATATGGTACCATTCCTGGGTGTCATTTCTGGATTCCATTTTCATTGTTTCTTGTTGCCAATTTCAACACTCCCTCTCAACAAGAAAGGAATTCAATCTATCCTGATCTGGTACCTTTGAAATGTTCTGCATGCAACACTTCTCTAGTGTTGTTTGCTTTTGCAACTCCTGAAACTGAATAGCCTAAAAAAAAACTTAATCAATATGATGCATCTGTAAACAAAGTATCTAACCATTGCTAGGTACCAAAATGGCTATTGGAAACTCTGCGTTGTTGCTAACTCTGCATCTGTGCCCTATGCACTCTTGCCAACTCTAATCTGCGCTCTAGTATCTGACATCCGTCACTCTGATTTTTGTCTTCCTAACATCTGACTGCATCAATCTTACTGATCCTTCATGATACTATGTACTGTGGGCTCCTCGTAGCCAAGTTCGATCCATGAGACATGCCATCTCAATGGATCCTACCCAAATTTATTCTCTTGGGATTATGTCTGTACATCACCCCACCTCCCACCTAGAGGTATGGATGCATGTGATCCCTCTTCCCATATCATATATGGCTCAAAATTTCCCCCTTTTAGAGGTCTTTGATTGAGTGGATGCCTTCACTTGGTCCCCTCTTTGCTTCTCCAATTGTGGTTGCTCCACAACCTTCTAAGACTGCAAGTTGAGAGGCAATTTGTGCTCCCTCTCAACCACCAAGTCACTAACATTTTCTTTTCTCCTCAAATATTTTCATGCATCCTCGAACTTAAGAGCATACAGGTTCTTAACTTGTACACCGATCTATTTCACTCGTCCTGTGGTGATGTGTCTAACAAACACCTTTCCTTTTCTAAATATGACATCATAATCATGGTCTTCCAATACCGCTACGGAGATAAGGTTGTTCTTTAGTCATGGAACATACAAAACATCTGTTAGTTTGAGAGGGGAGCCAGAATCCCTCTTAAAGGTAACTATACCTGTGTCGGTCATGTTATACCTCCCATCATCTCCAAAATTTATGTTCTGTTGGAGGTCCTTCTTCTCCAAGTCACTAAGAGATATTTATTCCTCGTCATATGGAACGAGGCACCATTTTCTAGCTACTACATGCATCCCATTAGAGTTTTGTCCATGGATGCAATGAGAATAAAATGAAGCTTGAACTGTGAAGCTAATGCTTCACCTACTGCAACTACAGGCTCCTTCTTGCTTGCCTTCTTCTGTGGAAAATTCAAGGCATAGTGCATGTGCTCATGACAGTGAAAACACTTAATATTGGAAAAGTCTCTCTTGCCCTCTTTGCCTTGGGAATTATTTCCCTTGGATTTCTTTCCTTTTCTGACCAATGGAAAATATTCTTATTTGTCTTTTCCTGAGGTCCCTTCTCTGGTGCTCCGCCTTAGCTCTTCTATTACCAAGTCAGACCACAAACGCTCCCAATCTGGTAGCTTCTCCCACCCATTCACAGAGTCTTGGTAACTATTCCAGCTCCTGGGAAGGCCTAAAAGATCTACGTTCACAAAATCATCCTAGGCTATTGTCACACCAGCACTTCCAATCTCATCTCGATATTGAGTGAACTTCGTCAAGTATTTTGGTATCCTCTTGCCCTCCTTCATCTTGATCATTTTGAGCTTGTCTTTCAGCACCAACTTCTTGTGGTCGCTGCTATTTTGAAACAAATATGTCAAGGCCTTCCACATAGCATATGGAGTTTCCTTCCCATGGAGACCCAATACAATATGATCTAGAACTATTTCTAACAAGATCCTTCTCGCCTTTGCTACCTTCTTCTTCCATGCATCAAGAAGTTGAGCATATGCTGCTGCGGGCTAGGGGCTAGGGAATATCATTGTCTATGAATTCCTTCAATTTTTTTCCTCAAGAAATGCCTCCATCCTGTCCTTCGATGCTATGTAATTCGAATTTCCCTCAAGGGAATATTCAAGTCTCAATCCATTGAAAGATATCTTGATCTGCTACTAGGTTCTGAAGAATAAATATGAAAATTTGAATTTGTTAAAAAAAAACGATGTTCTTCTCTTCTATTGTGATTCCTAATGCTCTGATACCATGTAGAAAATCTAACAACAAGATTCAATTTGATCTTTTAATGTACTAAAACAAAATACTGAATCCTTCTACAATTTGTGGAAACAAAACACGATCGCACAATCACATAACAAGTAAGAGAAAGAAATAATAAATCACACAACTCAAGATGTATTTGGGGAAAGCACACTGCCTAAAACCCCGATATATGTGTATTTCACATGGTCAAGATCATGAAACAATACAATTATATTCCTCCACTCAGAAACCTCTGCACTCTCTTGACTGTCTCACTCTGATCTAGCTCGGATCTGGATTATAATCTAAGCAAAATTGGTCAAGTATTTAACCTTTTTCTTGTCTCTTCCTGGCCTTCCTTCATTACGCATTCTTGGGCTAATTGAGCCCATATTAATTAGGAAAATACCAATTAATGATTATGAAATCATTCAAGTCCTTCCCGATGACCTCATGCATGACCCATACAATTTTCTAATAGTGCAAATGATAGCTCTATTCCCTTTAGCCATAGTCTCAACTGAGCCTTCCTTAAAATTGACATGCAACAAATATTTATAGTGAATTATTAGTTAACTGATTGATCATTACTTGTGAATTAAATCAGATTTAATTCACTCGACCTCTCACTAGCTCATCTCTTAGCAAACTAGTTAAACTGATTTTAACTCAATTAATTGATTTCACTAATGAAAACTTAAAAATAACTATAACTAAACCCCCTTAATTCATGAGAGAACACTATATGCCTACTCTTTGACCCTCAACTCAAATTTCCTAATCTAACTCAGTCATTCTGACTTAGTTAACAAATATAAGTTGCCATGAGATGAAATTACATTTTTTCTTCCAATTTAATTAAGGAAAAATTAAATCAAAAGCCTCATATGGTACTATTTATGGGCGCCATTTCTAGATTCCATTTTCACTAATTTTTTGTTGCCAATTTCAACAGTGGACCTCCTTGCATCTTGATTTAAAGTGGGCCAGTGATAACTTTCTTGTAGGACTTTGAAGGTTGTCCTATTAGCAGCAAAATGCCCCCCACAAGAACCATCATGGCATGTTGAGAGGATTTCAAAGAATTCCTCTTCCCTCACACATCTCCTCAAGATATGATCTAGCCCCAATATGAAAATATTTCCCCCAATCCAAGAGAATTGGGCACTTTTTCTGAAAATTTTTATTTTCTCCTTGGAGGATAGATTAGGAAGGAACCTCCCAGCAACCAAGTAGTTTGTTATATCATCAAAGTAAGGTGAAAGCACCGAGATGGAAAGGAGATGTTCATATAGAAGTTGATCATCTACCATTTCTTCCTTTTCTACAGCCAAGTTTACTATTGAAAATAAATATGAAACCACATTATCTTTCCCTCGTTTGTCAATGATAGTCAAATAAAATTGTTGTAATAATAAGAACCATATAATTATCCTAGCATTGAGATCAAGTTTATTCAAAAAATACTTAATGGCTGCATGATTAGTGTGAACAAAAGTTTTGTTGGGTATGTGTTATATTCTTTCCACGACTAGTCACACGTAGGGGGAAATATCCCTCCCTGTACATTGCGCCGGGCGCAACAGGGGGGGCAGCAGACCCCATGTTGGGGTCTGGGGCAGCGCCCTGTTAAAAAAAAATTTGGACCTTATTTTCTAGTGGGCGGATCAACCCATGGTTTTGTGCATGGTTTTGCACATGGTTTTGGGGCTCATTGGTTTTCGGCCCCTGGTATTTTGTAGATCCGGTCAAGGGAACTACAATTATGTTCTAATCCAGGGTTAATGGATTGGGGTTTATGTATGCTTCGACATGTATATATATGTGTTGTAACTGTTAGAAAATTATATATTACAGAGCAATGAAACACATAAAATATGTAGAAAACACAAGCACACAAAACACATAAAACTAGAGAGACACAGATATACGTGGTTCACCCAGTTTGGGCTACGTCCACCCCGAACAGCCAATCCTTCCTTTCTATTATCCAGCAAAATGAAGAGACACAACCTACAATAGATCTGTTGTAATATCGTCTGTTCCCTCTCATAGTCTCCCTATCTCTTTCTCACTCCAAGAATACACATACAATACACAGCCGCAATACAATACCCTCATACAAGTGAGGGGTTGCCTTCTAGGGTAAAAAACCCTAAACTAAACACAACTTCTACCATCAGATCATCCGCCTAATGAACAGCCCAGATTGACTAGAAATTACTATACTTTTACAAGGAAAATTTACATATGTTTTTAGCTTCAGGGGCGCTACCCTCGAAACCCCCTACCAGGGGGGGGCTCCATAAAGTCACAACCGCCCCCCTGGACCCCCTAGGCAACATTTAATTTTGGGCGGCTACAATGGTCCAACGCTGTGATATAAAATAAACAAGATAATCAGGCTCCACACCCAACACAAGAACCAGCAGCAGAGGTGGAACAACCCCATGAAGCAGAGGCTAGCCCACATATTGTTGATGAAGGTATTGAATCTAGGAGAACACCAAGTCCCATTTCAGGATGGAACTCTGAGAAACTCCTGCCAATTTCTGAGTTACAAAAATGGAAGCAAGAAGCAATCTCCCTTTGGGATGGGATGATTTCGCTAAAGGAACATCAGAGAGAAATAGACACCTTACATGAAATATGGATGGAAGAAGAGTTAAATAAAAGGTAGGAGGATTACAAGAAGAAAGAAGCTCTGAAGAAACAAGAAGAACAATTGCTGTTGTTACAGGAGCAGGTTCGAGACCTCACTGTAGATAAGCAGAGACTTCATGATCTCGCCCTCAACTTGCTAGGTAGTAGGTGACCTTCTCCATCCTATCCTATTTTTTTGTGGGAACGTTACTTCTTGTTTGTATTGAAAGCCATTATGGAGGACAGACCTTATTTATGTTCCTCCACTCGTACGTTTCTATATGTTTTCCATGCCTCAGATTTTGATGAGAAAAGTTTGATGTGTGAATTATTCTTACACAAAATTATTTCTGAACATATCAGTATGCAGATGATTGTGACAATATTCTCTTATATGGGAGATATTCAATTAAGGGCTTTTGTATCCTTCATGAGGAATCATATTGAACGGCATCTGGCCATTAAATCTATGGATACTAATGAGGAGAAGACAACATGTGGGTTCGGGCAGAACCAGGATAGGCTCTTGAGTTGAGACGAAAATTCAGGAGAATACTGAGTACCCCTAGGATTAAAGAACCAACTGCCACTTTTAGAAGAAGAATTATGGGTTTCTTCCCCAATCAATTCGTAATTATGAAGGACCAAGCTTTGACAGGGTGTTTAAAATGCATGGAAGCTAGCAGTGCTAAGCTATTGAAGGGAGATCCATTATCATTCTAGAATTTCGTGGTGGTTGTTACACATGTACTAGCCTATGCACAAATTGTACAATCTCTTGGTGCTTTGTGGTTGGGATTGAAGTTCAAGTTTTGATCAGGAGCTCAAATCTGAGCTTGGGAAAAAGCTCAAAAATGAAAGTTCTAAAAATTGATTGAAACCAAGATGGTTGCATGGGTCTCGTCTTCTTGATTCCGGTGCCGTAAACGGTTCAAAAAACTGACACCGTATGAAGAAGTTATTGCACTTTTAGTGGAGTGGGTCCGGCGGAGCACGGAGGGGCCAACCCTCCTCCCATGGAACCTCATCATATGACCAGTGTGGGAGCTTAATGATTAAGAGCGCTTAAGGAGTCTAATCTAAAGTTTAATATTTAATTAAGCTTCAGTTAAGTGTATTTTAATATGGCGGAGATTCTGGAGGCGCTCCCAAATTTAGGTGGATTTCCACTTTTAGTGGAGTTAACTAGCAGTTGCCCCACATTTAGTGGAGGAAATTGGGGCAAAGTTGTTTTGGTCATAAATTTCTCATTACTCAACCTTTTGGAACGAATTTTTTTTTGATTTCGTATGTTCTCAGCCTTTTGGACTCAATGGCGTAGGTTTCAGAGCCATTGGAGCTTAGTTTCATCGTGTTTAGCTTCGGAGAAGCTTTTTGAGCCATCAGGGCCTAGAAGGAGAAGGCTGTGTTTTTTACTGTATTTCTCTGTTTAAGGTAAATTAATAGTCATTCTTAGCTATTTCATGCCTTTTGAATCTGTTTGGATGGTTTGAAGAGCCTGTTAAGAGCTTTAGAAAGCCAAAAAGCTTCATTTAAGTTCTAGAGACCATTTTCCAAATAGAGTGTATAGGCGAAACCGGAGCAGCAGGAGGCCGTTTTTGATGAAACAAAAATCTATCTTGACTATTTCAGTAATTATGGAACCAATGGAAGTGGTTTCAGATCATTTTGAGTACTTCTACAGCTCGAAAAGTTGATATGAAGTCGTGGGCAGCCCTGGGCAAACCGTGGAGGAGAGCCATTTTTGGGGATGTTGTTCTTAATGTAAGCAATTTATCAGTTTGTATTTGATGTCTGATAATTATTGGATGCAGCAGTAGTGGTTTCAGGAGCAGAAACAGAAATATGAGGGATTTTGTGCCATTTAGAAGCTCAGAGAAGCTTAGTGCACCGAGAGAAGGATGTGTGCCCATGGAAGCCTAAAGCTGTTTGCAGGAATTGGACAACCATTAAAGGGATTTAAAATGGTATTCTCAGCCATTTGAATCATTCTTGTATTCATTGTGGTTAATTTTGGAGCTTGTAAAATAATTTGATTACCTTAATCCCAAAGAGTCTAGTCATGTTGACGAAGCTCAAAGGAGATGTAGCCCAAGAGTTGGGGTGAACTCCTATATTATATTGCTGTTGTGTGTTATTATTCTATGGTTGAATTATGTTGCTGATATACATGATAAGTTTCAGAAAAAACAAATAAACTTAAAACACATAAACATAAGAAAAGATATACACCTCTTCCAACCAAAAATTCTGCATAATGTCAAGTTTGAGTAAGGTCATTTTAATTAAGTCTGAGTGTTTATTTATATTATTTCTTTAGGCAGAGTCTGTAAGAGGGCCAGGTAGCCTTTGGATACATCCTTTCTTTGAAAGGTGACCTATCCGGTAAATGCCCCTACAGTCTATCTCTGTATTAGAAATATGAAGTTCTCACATTTTTAGATTTAAACTTAGAGGAATATTTGCACTAATTTACATAAATGAAAATGGATACCTTGCACCCTTTTCAAGTACCTTCCATTTTCAGATCAAGTTTCCTTTGATATTTTTGCCCATTGAGGATTACCAGACCAATTACGAATTAAGAAAGTATGAGTCAGAATCTTGGGTATGATAGTTGATGGCCAATCAGGGATATAGGTCTGTAGACTCAGACATAGCTGGTGCTTATGATCTCACCGACCTGCATCGAAGGTATTCCCATGAGAGATGAGTTTGCATGAGGACATGCAAGTATTTCAGTTGGGGAGAGATGTTGGGTGCTGGTTTTGCACATTTTTCCTACAGTTATCTTCCTTATTTTGCTTCATAACCATAACCTATGGGAGTATCTTTACCCCTTTTTCCTACCTTTTTACCCTGACTTGTGTTGTTTCACCTTGCTTTCGTTACTTTTCCAATTCACCAATCATTATGATCTATTATACCTTTTTATGCCTAATTGATGGTGAATGCTTGGAGAAAGGTCGATAGTCTTTGTGTTGTCCTTTCAGATGTCAAATATCCCGGACACAGAGTTCACACGAGCAGTTCAGATGGTGTTGTTACAACAAAGAGATGCTGTTACACCTTTCTGTTACAGACCCGCCAACAAACTATTGTTACATTCGACTGTTACAAAATCGTTGGGGAGCTGTTGATATAGTTGTACCATTGATTTCTCTTGTCTATATTGTTTTTGATCTGTACTTTGGCGGTTGCACTACAACTGTGTTTTCATTATGATAGTTGTAGGAGTTGTTAACATTGTATTTTTGGGATAACAGCCTAAGGGCAGTTCTGATTGTAATCTTTTATTTTCTAATCAGAACTTTATTATGAAGTGGATATAACTGTATGAGTTCTATTTTGATCAACATGAGAATCGTAAGATTCTCATGACTAATATATCCCTGGATTTTCTGATGTAACCACTATATATCTCTTGGCTCTAGAGGTCGAGAGGTAAGCAGAGAACAACATTGTTTAGCTCTGTAATTGTGTTCAGATTTATACAAACTATCCTGTTATTGTTGTTACATGCGTGATTCTATTTAGTTTCAGTTAAAGTGTCTTCTCTACCTGTGCCCTGCTAGGGAGGAAGGGCCCTCCTTCTTATCAGGGATTGTAGTGATTAAAGTAGTTGTGTGTATGTAATTGTATTTCAGTTTATGTATCATTAGAGTGATGTTACTGCTATTCAGCTGAGAATATATATGCTTTGATTTCAATAATTTATATGTTCTTACACATGTGATACTAGAGATACCAACTGGGTGCTTATTGTGTGGCGAGCTAGACAGATCAATTGAAGTGTGATTTCAATCTTGTGGATTTTTTTATTTCTGCATGAGTGATTTATTTTCAGCATTTACTTCAGCAACGATTTATTTTCTTTGAAATTGCTTCTGGTTGGTGTATCGGCACAGACAGTGAAACTGTCATTGGAATAACATATGTCCCCGGATTGATAATTAAATGTGTGTTGTTCAGTTATTTAATAACAAATTTATATAGTCCAATAGGCTCCTCAACTACTGTCATTTTTAGACCCTTCTTCTCCAGCTCCTCATGGATCAATTCTAGCTGTTCTTGGAGGTATTTAACTTGGTTCTTCAACTTTATGTTACTAGATTTCAAGTGTAGGTTCACTCTTCTGACATGCTTCACTTCTTTCCTTAATCGCATAGTCCATTAGATTAATTTTTGTGTGTTATCTAGGGTCTTGGATACACTGTCAACCTGCTCTTCCCAAACCTCTTTCATCTTCTCAAATTGAACCTTTTGAACATTATGTTTCCTTGCCTCCTTTTTCATGATTGGTATTTCATGATTACCTAACCTCAATTATTCTTCAAGGAGTTCAAACAATGTTTTTCAATGACTTTCTCCTTTCATTTATTTTTCTTGCTAACTGGAACTTCTTCTGCAGGTGATGAAAGGTCAATAATTCCTTATGGTGGTTGGACAGTGTCAATGGCTAGATGAACTTCTTTATTTCTTTCCAAACGTTTTCTAGCATGTCTTGTCATGGGCTTCATAGCCTGAAACATAAAACCTGCATCCTCACCCTCAAATTCTAACTTCTTTGCTGATTTATCTTTCTTGAGATTATGTCCACCCTCATCTCTATCCTCAGCTTGGACTATAGGAGTCTCTTCAATATCGATGGCATGTAGTATGTCTTCTAAATTACCTTTAGCCACTGTTTGGTGCCTTGTAATCCTTTTGCTGCCTTTTTTACTCACAGTTGGCTCTTGTTTTGCAGGTTTTCTCATTGTTGACTTTTGTTTTGAAGGTGAAACAATGGGTATATAAAATATCTGCAACTGCTCTATTTCCATCATTACAGGTTCACTTTTCTCTGCCCCTACTGGTTCACTTTGTTCTGCTACTAAAGGTGATGGTATACCTCTAGGTTTAGGAGTTCTTTTAGGGGTAATGATATCCATTTCAAAACCACTAACAAACAGAAAAGAAGACCAATCTCTACCTAATATTTGTAGCTTATCTAAAACTAGCAATTTTATTAAACCATGATGAAAAAATGAGGTTTCAAATGCTTCAGATTTAGCTTGAACTTTATCTACCATTTTTGCTAAGCTTCTGTGTAAATAAAAAGGTAGATCAAGAGATATCTTACCAACAAAGTGTAAAAGAATCTTGAACTGATAAGAATAGAATTTATGATATCTCCCTTCACAAGTGAAATATTTATGAATAATAAGCAGTAGCTTTGAGAAATTATCCTTCATGCAGCTCCTTGGAATGGCATTTGTAAGGTCAACCTCACTATTTTCTAGCTTGATAAATTCTTTACATTCCTCCATGTTAAATTTGAAACCTTTGAACCATATTTCTTTTCCTCTTGGAATGCCTATTGTTGCTGCAATGGTCTTTGGTGTTATAGTGAGATTCAACATTCCCACTTTTGCAGATGTCCCATTGAAGTTTAGGGAAAATTATTTAGAAACCTGTACATGACATCCTTGCAATCTTTGAAAAAACCGTAAGCACCCTGTTCTTCTGAAAACTTCTACAACTGTTGGGTCTTCATTTATCAGGTTCATGTCTGATGGTTCATATCTGAGATAGTGGCCATCTTTTTTGGTCTTTCTCTTTGTAGCCATGGTGCTTTGATGTATTCTCAGCCTCGCTTGATGAGTGATACCTGCAAACCTTTGAAAATAATAGCCACAACTCGAACTCAGTGAAATATCTCTCCACGGATCAATAACACACAAAGAGGGAATGGAGAATGACAAATGACTCAATTTGGAAAGATTTTGAAGTTCGATGAAAACTCATAGCATAATGATGACTCATACATGCTTAAAATGGTGATGATGACTTCAGCCATGACCATTGCACCTTGATATTTACCCTAACTAACTCGAATGACATCTACCCTATCCCATTCAATCATTTACTGACACCTAACAACTATTTTGACAAGACAGAGAGGAAACCTTATTTTCGTAGCGTACCTAGTGTATTTCTAGGCAATTTCGCTACGAAAGTATTAGTAGTTTTGTAGCGAAAAGTGCATTTTTTCTGTGTATTTTGCTACGAAAGTGTGGATTCTTGGCTAAAATTACTCTTTCGCTGCTATAACCTTGGGAAATGAAAAATGTCAGGAAATTATGACTGATGTGATATGAAAGGGTTTGAATGAGGGTGGGTTTAGACCTTATGATAGGCTAAATAAGAAAAATTAAAAATTTTCCTTGACCAAGTAATGAAAATAAATTCTATGACCCTACCTTTGACATATGAACCTCTAGGACTTTGTCAAATCATGCTTCATTTTTTCCGAGTGATAACAACTACTTGGGATGAAAAATTTCTTTGGGTTGCATGATTACACAAAGAATATGAAGGCCAAAAATGCTATGTTCCACCTCAAAGGGAAAGAAGACATCTGGTGGGAAGATGTGAAGCGGGTTATAGACATCTAGACATAAGACTTGAGTTGGCATGAATTCAAGATACTTTTCAGGAAGAAATATTTATCAAATAGGTACTATGACAACAAAGCTAAGGAATTATATGAGCTAAATATGGGATCAATGATAGATAAGGAATATACAACCAAGTTCCTATATTTTTTGAGTTATGTGTTGTATATTAAGGATGAAAATGCTAAAGTTCAGAGTTTTGTGAGGGGATTTCCATTAGCATTTAGAGATCGGATTGAGTATGATGAGTCTCGATCACTTTAGGTAGTCTTTGGGAAATTGAAGCATTGTTTTGAGTAGTCAAAGCATAAGACAAAATATTTGCAAGGTTGGAAAGGAAAACACAAAGCTAAAGGTAAATGGTAGCTGAAAAGAAAAATACCACAAAATGTAGAAGAGAAGGAAAATATTGCACCTTATAAGAAGTTCAACATAGTTAGACATGGAAATCGGTCGCAACATGGAGGGAAGAAGAATATAAGTGATTGCAAGGGATAGTTCTAGTGTTTCACATGTAGCAAGGAGCATCTCAAAAGGGATTTTCCACAAAATCAGTGTGGTAGGCCTCAAATCTATAGTGCACAGGAAGCATAGACTATTGGGGATGTTGGGATATCATTCATCGGATCTATGCAATGGATAATAGGGAGGTAGATCACTAGGAATCTATTATCAAGATGTATGGTAAGCTTTTTGAACAAGTTGTTTTTATTTTTATTGACCCTAGATCTAATTATAGTTATGTTAACCCTGACTTTGTGCCATTAGAGAACTTTTGAGGTCTAAAATGGGCCCCCTAAGAAAAATGTACAACAAAAATAAACTTTATAAGAACTAATAGGATTCAAGATGATGATGTCAACCATGGGGGATGATTCACCATTTTGGGGTAAAAAAGTAAAAAGATTAAAAAATAATAAAATAATAAAACTACATTTTCAACTTATCTCCTTAAGGTTTTACACAAATTTCGAGCAGGAGTACTTTTTGGATGAAAACTTTAATTCCTCATCTAAGGAGTACACATGTTGCATACTGTTGATAGACCTTGCTACATGAAAATTGTGAAATACATGAAAATACGTGATTTCAATCACTTTTTTCATGTATTTATCATTTTTCACGCAGAAGGGTCCATCGAAAGTATGCATCATGGGTACTCCTTGGATGAGGAATTAAATTCTTCATCCAATGAGTGTTCCCGCTCGAAGTTTGAGTAAACCCATTGGGAGAAAAGTTGAAAATACGAGTTGACAAAGTAATTTTTTTCTTTTTTCCCTCTATAATTTGATGGTGTATTCTAATATTATTTTATTATTTCCACCATTATTATATAATTTCCTTAGGAGGCATATTTTAGACCTCGAAATTTCCCTATTGATATGTGTGTTTTGGATAAATAAGTGCATGCACAATATTGGTTAGTGCAGTTTGATACAGGTACAAAGAAAAGAGTTCATCAATGGGTAAGAGGTTGTGCATTTGGATTGAATGGTATGCTTACCATTGAGATCATATAGTATGATATTGGGTATGGACTAGCCATAACTTCACAAGAGTAAGGTGGATTTTTATGACAAATATATTGAGTGTTTGGATGACAATGGGGAACAAAGGATTTTGTAGGGTAAGAAGAAAGAAATTATTCATAATGGTTACAGTTATGAGGGAAAAGCGCAATCACAGAAAAGGGTGTGTGTTATTTGTAGTGCATATTTCTAGTGATAAACGTAAGGAGGAAGAGGATGCGAAGGTATTAAGAAGGTACCCGATATTGCAACAGTTTTTAGGATGTGTTCCCAACTAATATTTCAGAGTTTTTGCCTCATAGGGAAGTGAATTTTTCTATTGAATTGATACCATGGGTAGCACCATCATCGAAGGCACCATACAGAATGATCAATCCAGAGCTAGCAGAGTTAAAGTTTTAGTTGAAGGAAATGTTTGAGAAGGGGTACATTAGATCAAGTGTATCACTTTGGGGTGTACCAGTGTTGTTTGTGACTAAGAAGGATGGTACTCTCAAGGTATGCATTGATTACAGGCAATTGAATAAGGTAACCATCAAGAAAAGGTATTTTTCACTGAGGATTGATGACTTGTTTTATCATTTGAAGGGAGCAACAGTGGTCTCGAAGATTTATCTGCAATCAGGATACCATCAGGTACACATCAAGGAAGAGGATATTTACAAGAAATATTTTCGGAACAAGTACGAGCCTTCTTAGTTTGTCATAGTTACATTTGGTTTGACTAATTCTCCAGCTACCTTTATGTTCTTGATGAATAATGTGTCGCATATATATCTGAACAATTTTGTTATTGTATTCATTAATGACATCTTAATATATTCTAAGGATGAAGAAGAACATGTCAAACACTTAGCAGCAATATTGAGATTGTTGAGAGAGCATGAGTTGGATGCTAATCTCTATAAATGAAATTTATTTCAGACAAAGGTACATTACTTGGGAAATGTTGTTTCCAAGGAAGGCATATTAGTGGAGCTAGAAAAGATAAGGGCTATCATGGAGTGGGAAGCTCCTAGAAGGCACCCCCCCAGACCCCCCAGGCAACGTTTAATTTCGGGCGGCGTTGCCGCCCCATTAAGGTACAAGGGTCCAATGCTGTGATACAAAATAAACAAGATAATCAAGCTCCACACCCAAAAGTAACACTAAAAGGGATATAATGAAAAATCAAGTTGGTCATCCTGATTTGGGATCCAGGGGAAATGTCTGTGTTTATCTGTTTTATGCTCTCGCTATTGTTTATTTTCTTTTTTAAGATTCGTTTGTAGATAATTTCTGTACAAGGTTAAAAGCTACATTTGGTATTAGAGATGTTTTGGCTTCAAGGGGATGCCTTTTCTGCTGAGGGGTTTTTTGGCTCGAGCTTGAGGTAGACCCTGTTCAGTGGGAGATCTACGGGATCAATTCTTGCGGTGAAAGATGATGGCAAGTAGTGAAAAGATAGAGATTGAGAAATTTAATGGTCAGAATTTTGAGTTGTGGAAGCTCAATATGGAGGAGCTGTTGGTCGATAAAGATCAATGGATCACGGTAGATCCAGGTACTAAACCAACAACAATGTCAGATGAATACTGGAAGAAGTTGGATCGGAAGGCGAAGAGCACAATAGGGTTGTGTGTCTCAGATTCGGTATTGTTGAATGTATCTAGGGAAGCTACGATGAATAATTTGTGGGACAAACTTGGGAATTTGTACCAATCTAAGTCTCTGGTGAATAAATTGTTCCTGCGGAAAAAGTTGTATGACCTGAGGATGAAGGATGGAGACTTGGTGACAAATCATCTGAATGCCTTCAATATTGTGGTAAGTCAGCTATCGTCTGTTGATATTAAAATCTTAGATGAAGATAAGTGCATCAGTTTGTTGTGTTCTCTACCAGATTCGTGGGACAGTCTGGTTATTGCAATAGGTAGCAATACAACTACCTTGAATTTTGATGACATTGTCTCGTTATTATCGGAAATGAGACGGAGAAATATGGAGGGCCAGAATGGAGATGCCTTATCTGTACGAGGAAGGTCCCAAAACAGAAACAAGAATAAGGTTTCGAGTGGGAGATCTAAATCTAGAGGGAGATCTAAATATCCTGGAAATTTTGTAAAGGTGTGCTGGAAATGCGGAAAGGAAGGGCATTTCAAAAAGGACTGCAGATCTAAAGCTCCTAAGAAAGGAAAGGGATCTGATGATGCTCCTTCTGCAGAGGCAAAAACCACCTCGGATGAAGGTGGGGATGTTTATTTCTCTTCTTCTTCAAATACACATGTAGGTCATGAGTCATGGTTGATTGACTTGAGTGCATCCTTTCACTTCACTCACTATAGGGAGTGGTTCTGCGAGTATGAGAAATATGATGGCAGTGATTTCTTCCTAGGGGATGATAGGAAGGCCAGAATCATCAGACGTGGAAAATTCAAGCTGAAACTGCAAGGTGGAAGGATTAGAACACTTTATGGTGTTATGCACATTCTTGCATTGGTCAGAAATCTGATTTCTGTAAGCAAGATGGATGATACAGGTGTAAAAACAGTGTTCGAGAAAGATACAAGTAGGATGGTTCAGGGAGCACTAGTATTAATGCGAGGAGTTTGAATTGGAACTCTATACAAGCTTTAGGGCAGCACTGTTATTGATGGGTGCAACAGTTCTATGGTTCCTGAAAGTGGAGCGGAAAGCCTAGCGGTCTCTGGAGAAAAGAACATGCTATGGCATCAAAGGCTTGGACATATTGGAGAGAAGGGCCTTCGGATACTGCATGGAAATGGTATCGTAGAAGGTATGTCTAATTTCTCTCTAGATTTTGATTTCTATGAACATTGTGTATATGGGAAGCATAATCGGGTGACTTTTCCTTTTGGTGCTAAGAGGGTGAACAAGATATTAGAGCTTATGCACAGTGATGTGTTTGGACCTGTGTCAGTTCCATCACTGGGTAAGTTTGTGTACTATGTTTCATTAATAGATGACTTCTCAAGGAATACATGAATATATTTCTTGAGGAAGAAATTTGAAGACTTTGACAGATTTAAAGAATTTAAGGCTCTGGTGGAAATCCAGACAGAGAAGAAGATAAAGGTGTTGAGGACAAATAATGGTGGGGAGTTCTACAAGAAGGAATTTGAAGAGTTCTGTAAGAAGTGTGGTATAGCACGACAGAGGACTAATCCATACACACCTCAGCAAAACAGAGTTATAGAAAGAATGAAAAGAAAGTTGATGGAAAAGGCAAGAAGCATGCTTAGTGGTACTGGGTTAGGACAAGAATTCTAGGCAGAGGCAATGGAGACTGCATGTTACTTGGCTAACATATCACCTTCAGCAGCGTTGGAGGATAAGACTCCACATGAGGTATGGACTGGTAAGAAACCCTCTCTTTCACATATGAGGGTATTTGGATGTGATGCATATGTACATGTTCCAAAGGAGAAAAGGAACAAGTTGGATAATAAATCTAAAAGGTGCATCTTTATTGGGTATAAGGATGGTTTAAAGGGTTACAAGCTTTGGAACCCAGAAACAAGGAAGGTTGTGTACAACCGAGATGTGGTGTTTAGAGAGGTGAAAGATGTTGTTAAACATGAAGTCCTACCAAAGGAACCTGAGAAGATAGAGTTTGAGCTAAATGAGGATGAATCAAACTCTACAACAAAAGAAGAATCAGAAGAGGAAGAGCCACAAACTCCAGTTGTGAGAAGATCAGCTTGAGAATGAAGACAACCAGAAAGGTATAGTCCATCTGCTTTTTGTTCAAATTTTGCTTTAAGTATAACTAATGATGATCCCAGAACTTTCAGGGAGGCAGTAGATTCAGAGGATGGAAAACTTTGGAAGGAGGCCATGGTTTATGAAATGGCATCCTTGCACAAAAATGAGGCATGGGATCTGGTGGAGTTTCCGGCTAGAAGGAATCCCATTGAGAGAAAATGGGTGTTTAAGAAGAATATGAATGTAGAAGTAAAGATGGAGAAATAAAAATCTCTGTTGGTAGCAAAAGGTTATTCCCAGGTGCCGGGAATTGATTTTGGTGATATTTTTTCTCCTATTTCCGAAGTTACTTCTATTAGATTACTTTTATTTGTTGCTACTGCATTTTATTTTGAGGTAGAACAGATGGATGTGAAGACAACATTTCTTCACAGGGATCTGGAAGAGGAGATCTACATGAAACAACCTGAAGGATTTATGGTGAAGGGGAAGAAAGAACTAGTATGTAGGTTAAATAAGTCTTTGTATGGGTTAAAACAATCACCAAGGATGTGGTATTAGAAATTTGATACTTATATATGGGGACTTGGCTTCACCAGAAGCAAGGAGGATCATTGTGTTTATTTTAAATTAATTGGTGACTGTGTTATTTATTTGGTCTTGTATTTGGATGAGATGTTGTTGATTGGAAATGACAAAGAAATTATCCAAGATTTGAAGACCCAACTGTTCTCCAAAGTCAACATGAAGGATCTTGGTGCTGCAAACTATATTTTGGGCATGGAAATTAAGAGAGATTGGGCAAAGGGGAAGCTCTAGTTAAACTAGAGGAAGTATGTCGAGACTATATTGTAGAGGTTTAATATGTAGGATAGTGAACCGGTGAATGTTTCGATTCCTGTAGGTGTAAAGTTTTCTGCTGAACAGTGTCCCAAGACACAAGAAGAAGAGGAGGAAATGTCCCATGTTCCATATGCAAGTGTAGTGGGTAGCTTTATGTATGCAATGGTATGTACTGGACCAGACATTGCACATGCAGTGGGAGTATTGAGTAGGTTTATGTCAAACCCAGGAAAGGAGAATTGGACAGTAGTGAAGCGGGTTTTCAGATACTTGCATGGCACTAGTGATTATGGCTTGTGCTACCAGGGAAGACCAGGATTTGAAAGAGTGTTGGACATTCATGGTTTTGTTGATGCAAACTGGGCTGGAGATCTGGACCAAAGAAGATCTACAAGTGGGTATTTGTTTAGCCTATTTTGAGGTGTAGTCAATTGGATGAGTAAAAGATAGTCTGTAGTGGCTCTTTCAACTACAGAGGCAGAATACATAGCAGCCACTCATGCAAGCAAGGAAGCAGTTTGGTTGCAGAGATTGTGTTCAAGTATGGGGTTGTTGCAACAAGATATAAGGATAGACTGTGATAGCCAAAGTGCAATTTTCTCAGCTAAGAACCCTGCTTATCATTAAAAGACAAAGAACATTGATGTTCAATATCACTTTGTGAGAGATATGGTTGAGGCTGAAAGGGTGTCACTGGTAAAGGTGGACACCTTGAAGAATATTGCAGATGCATTGAAAAAGTCTGTGAGCACTCAGAAGTTCTCTTGGTGTAGAGAAAAAATGGGTGTTGTAGAGATGGGCTAATGACTAAGCTCTCTTGTGGCCCCCTGCGGAAAGAAAACAACAAGTGGGAAAATGTTGGGTATGTGTTATATTCTTTCCATGACTAGTCATGCATGGGGGATGAAAGGAACCATTGTACATTGCGGCGGGCGCAGAAAGGGGGGGGGGGGGGGGTAGCTGCCCCTGTCGGGGTCCGGGGCAGTGCCCCGAGAATTTTTTTTTGGACCTTATTTTCTAGTGGGTGGATCCGCCCATGGTTTTGTGCATGGTTTTTCACATGGTTTTGGGGCATGATGGTTTTCGGCCCCTGGTATTTTATAGATCCGGTCAAGGAAACTACAGTTATGTTATAATATAGGGTTAATACATTGGGGTTTATGTATGCTTTGAATTGTATATATATGTGTTGTAACACTAAAAGGGATATAATGAAAAATCAAGTTGATCATCTTGATTTGGGATCCAGGGGAAAATCTCTGTGTTTGTCTGTTTTATGTTTTATGCTCTTTCTATTGTTTATTTTATGTTTTAAGATTTGTTTGTAGATAGTTTCTGTATAGGGTTAAAACCTACAAGTTTGATAACCAGTAATATAATTCCTAAACTTGTACAAATAATGTACCACAACCAAGAGTTCCTTTTCAGTGGCAGTATAATTTAACTCAAATTTATAAAGGTTCTTACTAATGAAATAGGTAGTATAAGGAAATTTGTCTTCCACTTGTCCTAAGGTTGTCACTACAACTTTATCTGAGGCATTTGTATGTATGTGGAAAGGTAGTGCCTAGTTGGGACCTCTAAGGATGTGTATAGTGGTCAGCTTGTCTTTTAGTACCTCGAATGCTTCTTGACATTTTTTTTCCCAACAAAAATATAAATCTTTAGCCAGTAGGCTAAACAAGGGTGAAGCCAGTTTAATAAAGTCTTTAATGAATCTTCTATAATACCCATATAATCCAAGGAAAATCTTGACATATATTTGTTTTTTAGGCATAGGGACCATTTTGATGATGGAAATCTTCTTTGGTTCAACTTGTATCCCTTCCTTGGATATATAATGGCCAAGGAAAGTCCCTACATTCATCAAGAATTTACATTTCTCAAGACTCAATGAAATATTCATTTCAACGCATTTCTCAGGACTCAATGAGAAATCATCCATGTATATCTCGACAGTGTCATGAACAAGTTCAACAAATATACCTATAACTTCCCTATGGAGAGTAGCAGGGGAATTGCACAGGTCGAATGGAAGGAATATATAGGAAAATGATCTGAAAGGAGTGTATTATTTATGTTGTGATAAGTGTCCTTTATGTACAAATTGTCTCCATAAGGTTGCTTAAGGTATGAGAGTTTTAAACATGAAAATTAGATGAATTAGTGAAAGCATGTAAATAAGCCTTAAAAACACTAAACAACAGTGCATTACAGAGAAAAACATTCACACATAAATTTTACATAGTAGGCATGATGAAGCAGTTCACCCCTCCTGGGATACATCTGTTGGTCCAACTCCCAATGGCATGTCCCTCTTTCTCATTATGTTAAAAATTGTAAATTACATATGTTTGTAGGCCTCTAATGGCTGTTTTCTTTGCACCAACGGCTCCAAAATGCTCAAATTAGTCTAGGCAGACTTTTGTTTCACCAAAATTGGTCGAAAATTGACCTCCCAATGCATTTTTCCCAATGACAGCTAGAAAATCTCCACTAAATGTGGAGACAGGCAGTTAACTGAAGATAAATTGATGGCTTATGCTCCAAATATGTCAGACAATTTAACTTGGCATTAAATTTGAGTGGCGGGGTGGTCACATGCCACCCCCGCTGTAACCTCCACATAACCATTTTAAAACTCTGCCATTTAAATTGGAATCAAGAGATAAGGTTCTGAAACCTTATTTGTCCCATTTAATGTTATACTCCGCATGTGATCAACCATTTGAAAAAACCCACAGGATATGTTGGAACCTGGAGTGGCGATGTTCTGCAAGCTTAAACCGTCGTATTTAAACATAGAAAACCTGCCACGTGAAAAAAGGTTGCAAAACCTGCCGGATTAATTGCCATTTCATCACCCAACTGTAACATTATTTTTAACCCTCGCATGTGAACAACGTCATCACGACGGTTTAGTTTCCTGGCGGTTAGGGTGAAGGCCACAGTCATGGTGCATGGTTACATGATAGGGGGGCTGGCCCTTCGGGGCTAGCCTCTCAAGCCCTCAACACGATCATTAATAAAGTTTAAATATGAGCGGTGCACTATAGGGGTAAGAAACACCCCGCAGGCGGATTGGTAGACGGACTTGCGAGTGGACAGGAGGTCACGGGTTCGACCCTCTAGAGCTCAAAAAAATTTTTACACCACCATTATGAGGACATGTGGCGACCTACAAGCTTGCCACATGTCGCTCAACCATTGGCTCCCACATAAACCCATCAACGGTCTAGATTAGCTTCGTACCATCAACATCCAATGACCCACAATGTGCCACATGGTGCCATTCCATTGGCTCAAAAGAAATGGAATATTCCTATTATATTCTATTGACTGTACCTGCATGCTAACTGCGCATCCAGTCACTAAAATATTGTTTTCTGGGAAAAAAAACATAACACGATATCTTCCTCATACAACATCGGTTTTTCGAACCATTCACGGTTCCAAAATCGCAACGATGAGACATTTCCGGTCACTCAGGTTTGGACCTATTTTGAGCACTTCCATTTTTTAGCATAATACTTGATCTCCTGATCACACCTCCCCACTGGGAGGCTTTGGACCCTAAAATCTCTCTGGACTACTGAACTTGAAGATAAGGAGACTGTGTCCCCACTCTTCCAACCTTTATCCACTAAAATTTCCCTAATTTCATTAATTGGATCTTTTCATGAAACGACAAATTTTTCCTTGATTCCATTGACCAACCATTGTTGTTTTTGAAATTGCCATGCTGCACATTTACTGAACTTGCAGAACAGAAACTTAACTTTTTAGTCACCATCCTATTTCTTCATTGGTCTTTAATCAAAGAAAACTTGGAATTACTCTCACCTTGCATCATGTCGTTATGGTGATTTTTTGTTGAATTAGCCTTGAACTTGTGTTGATTCCTGACCAAGTTTCTTCGCCATTGTACCATGCCTTTCTAAAACTAGAAATGAACATTTATGAATGCTGTGCCTTATTTGTCAATTTTCCTTTCCCTCTCCTGGACCTTTGCAACTTCTTGCAATAACACTTTGTTTTCAGCACCATTTGACACCAATGTCGACTGCTACAATGTAATATCCCAAAATGGGAATGCACAGCAAAGCCCGCTGGAATAACACTTTCTTCAAATTTTGTTTAACTGAAATGAGTTTTTAGCTCCTGGATTCCTTATATCAGTGGATCTAATGTCTAAATCAAAAGTAGATAAAAAACAAATCAAAATAGGTGAGGTAAAAAGACCTCCTACCACCTAGTATGGCTGAAAAACACCCAAAGTATGGGGCTGCAGTCATGCACACAAAATCTACTTCAGAAATAATGCAGTCCCTTTGAGTTAAAGAAAAATAATAATATGGAGGCTGAATAATTATATGTACATCAGAAAAACAGATCTATAATGTGGCCCATACAGTGTACAAGAGAAAAATAGAAGATTTACAAGAAGAAACCCTCAAGATTGAGGTGCTGCAACAACAAAATGAGACTGCAAAGCTTGATAGTGTTATTTTCTGGGCTGAAGCATCTGTATATTACATTTCAGATCTAGAACAGATCTGTGTACAAAAATATAGATCTATATCATATATGTACACTAGATGAGTTCCTTAACAGATTCCCCTTGGCGTTTTGATCAAAGCATGCATGTACAGGAGTAGATCTGAGATTTAGAATTACAGATCAGCAACAATATTCAGGAATTATGTAGTAAATAAATACATAAGTAAATCAGATATGAAAAAAAATGGATTGGTTGGCCAATCCATGGATCACCACGGTGAAAGGGAGGATCCTATCACTAGAGATCTCTCCTCTAAAAAGCAGTCAAAACACCCTGCAACTGAATACTTGCAGATAACGTTGTTATGGAAGGAAAATTGCACTGTAGGCTCTAGCACTGGTTTGGCTTGATGCCAGGATCTGAAATAGGAGCTCAAAAGATCTAGAATCCTCTTGCCAATGGGATAGACAACTTCCCCACTGAAAAGAACCTCTAGATTTGCCTAGATATGAGTAGATCTAGAGTCCACTTGCTGCAGCTTACAAAAACAATAAAACCCTCAACATGATCTGAATTGTGGTTGGAAGATGAAGCTTGGCCAAATTCCAGATAGTGGACAAAATGCAACAAGACTCCTCCAAGAGCTGCTCTAGGAAGGAGGTGAGATTCCCGATCGGGAACACCCAAGTGATAAACAAGACTATTCTCAGCTAAACAACTAGAGAATGAGGGATGTAAAAAAAGACAATACCTTCAGAAATATCAAATCATCAACCCCCTCCTTGGTGTCCTCCTCTTTCTTTTATAATGTGGAAATCTTGTCAAACCCTAAACCATCTTGATGAATTAGCTTCATTCACATGAGTGGCCTCCAACATGGACTGCGCTGTGCCTCTAGGAGATACATTGCACTTGGACAACGCTGTTGATTTGGTCCTGTTGATCGAGTCAAATGATCTAGCCTCTTTCCCACTTAGGTGTGTTTATGAAAACAACTCAGATTTAACTTTGTTCACATTTAGCATTGATTTATTTTGTTGTTTAGGAGTTTTATTGATCCTCCTTCACAATTTTATTCATGAGACAGAAAAATTAAAGCAAAATTGTATATTCCCATTAGCTTGGCTAATTGGGAATATTACATGCAACTGTTTGTCATCTTATTTCAAAGAAAACCTGCTTTCAAACTGAAACCACTCATTATATACATTAGTATTTGTATGAAAAGCATTATGTAAAACTCTTTGTTTAATCATCATCAATGTGAAGTTTTGACTTGCATTGACAAGCCTCTTCATCTGCCTTGCATTAACTAAAGAAGAGTCTAGTTTTTTGCGATGAGCTTTCACAATCTACTCCTTGCCATCTCATAATAAATGGTAATTTTTCTCATGGCGATGGAATATAGCTTTCCTGTCATAGAATTAAGGACTTCCCAACACCATCCCTATTATATCAAGCGGAACAACATCTAATTCAGCTGTGTCAATGAAATGTGCAGTTATTGCAAAGCACAACATGCACTTCTTTGAAACCTGTAAATTTGCATCCTTACAAATCCAACCAAGTGGATATGGTTTTGGATGTGGAATGGTCTCAAGATTAAGTTTCTTGACCAAGTCTTCAGAGATTAAATTTTTTTGTGACCCACTGTCAAACAATGTATCAACCTCGACATGTTTGGAAATGACCCTCACACGAAATAGTTTAATTCTCTTTTCTTCATTTGGAGCTTCTATGTGACAGTTAAATATAATAGAACTGGGTTTAATTTCAACCTCTTTCCCCTTAAAGTTCTTTAGTCCCATAGCTATGATTTTTGTTTCATCTCCTGAATCTGACCCTAGGTCTTGTTCATCTATTGCAACAGTTTTTCCTTTCTCCTTGGATTTCTATTTGGCCTTCAAAATTTCTGGTTTCAACTCTGGATGAAGTTTCCAACAATGGTCCTCATCATGGCTTGTTTTAGAATAGTGTTTGCAAAAGAATTTTCCCTTCTCTTTTCTAGTATTTTCATTTCTCCTTTTCTTCCACTTGCCTTTAAACTCATTTTCCTCATTCCCATCTAAGTTTTTTTTCCCCTTGCCTCTAAATGTGTGGCTTGAACACAAACATCATCTAGGCTTGTAGGGTTAAACATGAGGATTGTATGTCTTAGGTAGGTATGTAAACCTCCTATATACTTGAGAAAAGTGTCTTGGATATGCAAATCTACTCCTAGTAAAACAGATCTTCTCCTAAATTCTTGAGTATAGACTTGTACATTTTGTCCTTTCAATTGTTTAAAATTTTGCCAATCCATTATGGCTTTCTGCATGTGAGCTAATGGATAGAAATGTTGTTTTATTACAGAAATGAAATCAATCCATGATAAAATAATCTTACCATATTTCTTGATCTCCTCCTTTTTCTTGGCTTCCCACCAAACAAGAGCTACACCTTACATTCTCAATGAAGCTAGTTGGATTTTGGTGTCATTATCATGAAAATTTTGGATTTTCAAATAAACCTCTAATTTACTAATCCAATTATCTAGATTTTCTACATTAACTTCACCATCAAACATTGGCAATTCAAACTTAAAATCGAGTTTTAGAAAAGGAATTTTACCCATGTTCTTTGACTTGTATGGCTGATGTATTGAAGATGAAGTAGAGGATGATGAAGATGAATATGAGGGTGATGATGGTGACTTTCCACTGTCTCCATTTCCTCCATTACCCTTCTTGTATTTATCTTCATCATTGTGGCCTCCTGTCGATCCTTGTCCTTCCTTGTGAAGTTTGGACCTTTCCTCTTCTAGTTTATCATTCCTTTCTTGATAAAGGACTCTCACCATTTCAGTTAAGTCAAGAAATTCTTTTCTGTACACTCTTTCTTCCTCTTTGGGATCCATATCTTCATGGATTTCTCCTTCTCATGGAGGCATGCTTGATGCTGCTTCTGCTTCTCTTGGAGGTGAACTAGGTGGTGCAAAATGTGGCAATCTTGCCCTCCTTTGTTGTGGCTCATTTTGAGAACCTCTTGGATCCACCAATTTTCCTTGTCCTCTCTTAATCTTGAGCCTAGTAAGCATGAAAACCCTTGCAAAGAGTTAAAAAATCTTTGCACATAAAAAAAATAGAGATAAAAATCTAGCTTTGATACCAACATGATCTGAAAGGAGTGCATTAGTTCTGCTGTGCTAAGTGTCCTTTCAGTTAAATAAACATGTACAAATTGTCTCCATAAGTTTACTTAAGGTATGAGAGTTTTAACCATGAAAATTAGACGAATTAGTGAACTTTAAGCATGTATATAAGCCAAAAATACACTGAACAACAATGCATAACAGATAAAAACATTCAAACATAATTTTTACATATTAGGCATGATGATGCAGTTCACCCCTCCTGGGATACATCTGCTGGTCCAACTCCCAATGGGATGTCCCTCTTTGTCATTATGTTAAAAATTGTAAATTGGATATGTTTTCAGGCCTCTAATGGCTATTTTCTCTACACCAATGGCTCCAGAATGCTCAAATTAGTCTAGGTAGACTCTTATTTCACCAAAATTGGTCTAAAATTGACCTCCCAATGCATTTTTCCCAATGGCAGCTAGAAAAGCTCCACTAAATGTGGAGACAGACAGTTAATTGAAGTTAAATTGATGGATTAACCCCAAACTTAGGGGTGCACTCCAAATATGTCAGATAGTTTAACTTGACATTAATTGTGAGTTGCGGGGTGGTCATATTCCACCACCATCGTAACCTCCACATAACCATTTTAAAACTCCACCATTTAAATTGGAACTGGGAGTTAAGGTTTCGAAACCTTATCCATTGCATTTAATGTTACAATCCGCATGTGATCAACCGTTTGAAAAAACCCGCCGGATATGTTGGAACCTGGAGTGGTGATGTTCTGCAACCTTAAACCGTCACATTTAAACATAGAAAACCCGCCATGTAAAGAAACGTTGCAAAACTCGTCGGATTAACCATCACATGTGAACAGTGTCGTCGCGACGTTTTAGTTTTCTGGCGGTTAGGGTGAAGGTTGCAGTCATGGCGCATGGTTACATGACAGGGGGGCTAGCCCTTCGGGGCTGGCCTCCCAAGCCCTCAACACAATCATTAATAAAGTTTAAATATGAGTGACGCCCTATAGGGGTAAGAAACACCCCGTAGGCAGATTGGTAAACAGAATTGCGGGCGTACAGAAGGTCCCAGATTTGACCCTCCGGAGCTCCAAAAAAAATCTTACACCACCATTCTGAGGACACATGGTGGCCTGTGGGATTTCCACGTGTCGCTCAACCATTGGCTCCCACATAAAACCGTCAACGGTCCAGATTAGCTTCGTACCATCAACATCCAATGACCCACAATGTGTCATGTGGCACCATTTCGTTGGCTAAGAATAAATGGAATATTCCAAGTATATTCTATTGATTGTACCTGCATGTTGACTGGGCATCCAATCACCAAAATTTTGTTGTTTGGGAAAACAAACAGAATGCGATATATTCCTCATACGACATCGGTTTTTCGAACCGTTCATCGCGCTATAATCACAACGACGAGACCTTTCCAATCACTTAGGTTCGGACCTATTTTGAGAACTTTCATTTTTAAGCATAAGACTTGATCTCCTGATCAGAAAAGGTACCACAAGGACATGTGAATGTGGTCTTATCTTGGTCTTTAGGGCTAATATCTATTTTGTTGTTTCCACTAAATCCATCCAAGAAGGAGAATACTTTATTTCGTGCAAGGCCATATAAGACTAGGTCAATGAAGGGCAGAGGAAAATGGTCCTTCTTTGGAGCCATATTAAGTTCAAGTTCTCAGTAATAAAAAAAGATCCTTCACTTCCCATTTTTCTTGGGGACTAAAATGAGAGGGGAAACCCACTCACTATCTAAATGGAATAGATGAACCTTGCATCCAATAGATTTTGTAATTCCTCTTTCACAATGACCTTAAGATCTGGGTTCATCCTTATCTGGGGTTGGCGCACAGGCTTGCCTCCTCATTTGATGTAAATATGATGATACATACTGAGGGATGCACACCTTTCATTTGCTTATAATCCCAAGAAAAAGAATCTAGGTCTTGCCTTAGCACACTGCATAATTTTTCTTCCTACTCAGCAGAGGGAGATGGGTTGATGTTAAGATTTATGGATCGGCCAATCTCCACAAATTTGGCATGTTCTGGGATAGAGTCAAAAAAGCACAATTTAGTACAAGGATTACTCTCAGATTATTTCATCAGTTCATCAACTGGTATGGCAGCGGGGGTTTGATTCTGTAAGATATGGTCAATAATTTCATCTTCATCAAGTTTTTCTCCCCCTATAACAATGCCCAATTTGCAGACTGGGTACAGAGTTTTCTAATAAAGTTTTTCCTCCTCCTCATCCTCTAACCATAAGGGTAAATCATGCTCAATAGAGGGTTGATCAGTAGGATACAACACAATTTGTTTTGATAAATGTCCATTCTCGATAGCCATGTTCCCAACCCTAAAAATAATGTAGGCATCAGTAGTGGCCAACCTAGGTATTACTAGGATGAGAAGATGGCCATTAAACTTGGTTTTGGGCTGGAGAACTAGGAAATCATTGGGGTACTTCTAGGAGTCAATGGATACCAAGACGCCCTCAATAAATCCCTAAGGAGCTATTGTGGGTTTGTCTGCAAGACGCATCATTGTAGTGGTCTTCCTCATATCCCCTTGGAGATTAAGCTTCAGCATGGTTTCCCTGGTCATGACATTGATTGTAGCCACAAGATCAATCAATATATTATGGACGATAATTCCATCAATATGCACATCCACTATTGGGCTACTAGGATCCAAGTACTTTGGGAATATCACCCTCCCAAGCATCAGATTAGATAGTTGTCCAACAACATTGATGGTGGGGGTATCTCTTCTTCTTCTCCCAAGCCTTTTGAAACATTTCTCATTAATAAGATTTTTGTAAATGGGAACATGATCTTTAATGGCCTGGAGGAGGGGTATCTTGCACTAGTACATTTGGTCAAAATTCTGACACTTTAGTTTCGACACTTTTGACCAAATGTAGGAAATTTCCCCAATTTTTATCAATTTTTCAAATCTCGCCCACAACTGTTGCTATACCGACGATTAAATAAAAGTGTCAGTATTGCGACACTTAGAGATAAGTGTTGGTATTGTGATGTTCGGAGAAAAGTGTCGGTATTGCGACGATTTGGAGAAAAGTGTCGGTCTTGCGACACTTAGTAATAAGTGTCAGTATTGCGATGTTTAGAGTAAAGCATCAGTATTGCGATGGTTTGGAGTAGAGCGTCAGTAGTCTGACGTTACAGAGAGAACTGTCAGTATTGCGACAGTTAGGACAAGTGTTGGTATTGCGATAGTTGGGTCAAGGGTCGATATTGCGACGGTTTGGAAACAAGTGTCGGTATTGTGACGTTTGCAAGTGTTAGTGTTTAGGAACAATCTTAGGGTTTAGGGTTTAGGAATAATGTTTGGGAGTTATATTTTAGGGTTTAGAAACAATGTTTGGGAGTTATATTTTAGGTTTTAGGAACAATGTATTGGGTCATGTGATCGATTTTATGGTTTAGGAACAATGTTTCAGGTCATATGAGGGCGCCCAAGGAAACGTGTTCGGGCGGGTCGAGCTGGGTCTTGTCGGGTCATGTCGTGTATTCAGGTTGCCCAAGGAAACATATTCGTACGGGTTGGGTTGAGTCTTGTGATGGCGCTCAAGGAAAAACGTTCGAGCGGGTCGGGTTGGGTCTGGTTGGGTCGTCATGTCGTGTGAGGCCGGCCAAGGAAACAAATTTGTAAGGGTCGGGTCGAGTCATGTCATGATGGTGCCCAAGGAAACGTGTTCGGGTTAGGTCAGGTTGGTTCGTGCCGTATTGTAAGGGGGCCCAAGGAAACATGTTCGGGCAGGTCGGGTCGGGTTGGGTGATTGGGTCAGGTCATGTTGTGTACTAAGGCTGCCCAAGCTGGAAACGTGTTCGGACAGGTTGGGTTAGGTCGGGTTGGGTCGTATAAAAAATGTTGAGTTGTGACCACCCATGTTTCTTGTGCACATTTGTGCAATCCATTTTCCGTTTTCTCCCTCGTGTGCCATTTGTTCAGGCGGGTCGGGTCATGTCGTGTGAGGGCACTAGAGGAAACTTGTCCGGGTCAAATCATGTGAGGGAGGTGATCATATAAAAAATGTTGTTGTGACCGCCTGCGTACCTTGTGCACGTTCATGAAACCCATTTTTCGTTTTCTCCCTCGTGCCTTTGACGTCGTTCAGGTGGGTCAGGAGGGTTGGGTCGACGTGTGATGGCACCCAAGGAAATGCGTTTGGGTCGGGTTGGGTCGGGTCATGTTGTACCGTGAAGGCGCCAAAGGAAACATGTTCGAGCTAGGCGCCACAAGAAACGTGTTCGAGTTGGATCGTCTAAGGGAGGTTGTATCAAATATGCTAAGTTGTGACTGCCTGTGTGCCTTGTGCACGTTCATGTGACCCATTTTTCATTTTTTCCCTCGCGCCTTCAATGTTCAGGCAGGTCGAGTCAAGTCGGGTCGTGTGATGGAGCCCAAGGAAACGCGTTCTGGTCATGCCGTACTGTGAGGGTGCCCAAGGAAATGCGTTTGGGTGGGTCAGGTCAAGTCGGGTCATGGCAGGCTACCCAAGGAATGTGTCCGGTCGGGTCGGGTCGTGTCGAGTTGTGTGAGGGCGCCTAAGGAAATGCATTCGGGTTGGTCGAGTCAGGTCTGGTCATGTGAGGGCGCTCAGGGAAACGTGTTCGGGCGAGTCAGGTCACGTCAGGTCGTGTGATGGTGGTCGTATAAAAAATGCTAAGTTGTGACTGCTCGTGTTGCTTTTGAACATTTTTTCGATCTATTTTCCATTTTCTACCTAGTGCGTCGGCCTTCATTCGGGCGGGTTGAGTCATTTCGTGTGAGGGTGCCACAACAAAAGTGTTTGGGTCAGATCATGTGAGGGAGGTTGTATAAAAAATGCTAATTTGTGACCATTCGTGTGCCTTGTGCATGTTCGTGAGACCCGTTTGTCGTTTTCTTCCTCGTTCTTTCGTCGACATTCGGGCGGGTCGGGACGGGTCGTGTGATGGCACCCAAGGAAACGTGTTCGGGTCGAGTCCTGTCGAGTCGTCATGTGAGGGCTCCCACGGAAAAGCGTTCGAGTGGGTCCAGTTCGGTCGGGTCGGGTCATGTGAGGGAACCCAGGGAAGCACGTTCGGGCGGGTCGGGTTGAGTGAGGGCACCCAGAGAAATGCGTTTGGGTGTGTCGGGTCGGGTCGGGTCAGGTCATGTGAGGTTGTCCATATCAAAAATGCTAAGTTGTACTAACTGCCTGTGTGCCAGATTGTGAGGGCGCTCAAGAAAGCACGTTAGGGCGGGTCGGGTTTGGTCAGGTCGTGTCGTGTGAACACGCCCAAGGAAACGCGTTTGGGAGGGTCGGGTCGGGTTGGGTCAGGTTGTGTTAGGGTGGTCGTATAAAAAATGCTAAGTTGTGACCGTCTATGTTTCTTGTGCACGTTTGTGCGATCCTTTTTCCATTTTCTGATCCCTTGTGTGCCCTTCGTTCGGGTGGGTCGAGTCGTGTCGTGTGAGGGCGCCACAAGAAATGTGTTCGAGTTGGATCGTCTAAGGGAGGTTGTATCAAAAATGCTAAGTTGTGACTGCCTATGTGCCTTGTAGACGTTCGTGCAACCCGTTTTTCATTTTCTCCCTCGTTCCTTCGTCGATGTTTAGGCGGGTCGGGAGGGGTCATGTGATGGTGCCCAAGGAAACGCATTCAGGTCAGGTGGTGTCGGGTCATCATGTGAGGGCTCCCATGGAAATGGGTTCGGGCGGGTCCGGTCCAGTTCGGCCGGGTCGTGTGAGGGCACCCAGGGAAACACGTTCGGGCGGGTCGGGTTGGTCGAGTCATGTGAGGGCGCCCAGAGAAACGCGTTCGGGTGTGTCGGGTCGAGTCGTGTGAGGTTGTCCATATAAAAAATGCTAAGTTGTACTAACCGCCTGTGTGCCTTGTAGTACTGCATGTTTGTGAAACTTTTTTTTTGTTTTCTCCCTCGTGCCTTCGACGTTCAGGCTGGTCGGGTCGGGTCAGGTCGGGTCGGGTCGGGTATTGTGAGGGAACCTAAGGAAATGCGTTCGGACGGGTCAGGTCGGGTCATGCCGTGTGAGGGCGCCCAAGGAAACGCGTTCGGATGGTCGGGCCGGTTCGTGTGAGGGCACCTAGGGAAATGTGTTCGGGCGGGTCAGGTCGGGTCAGTTCTGGTCATGTGATGGCGCCTAGGGAAACGCATGATTCGAGCCGGTCAGGGCAGGTTGGGTTGGGTCGTGTGAGGGTTGGAATCATGTTTTTTTATTGGAATTGGAATAGGTATACTATTGTGAACATTTCCTCAACTCAAAACCTATTTGGAATAGACTTCCTCTGCAACTTACACCTAGCCATCCTTGTGATAGTATAGTTTTGCCTCTCAACCAATACATTTTGTTGTGGAGTGTAAGGTGTAGTATATTGTCTTTGGATCCCATGTTTAGCACAAAATTTATTGAAATATTTTAAGTAGAATTCCCCACCAGTATCATATCTAAGAGAGGCAATGTGACAACCTAACTATTTCTCTATTAATGCTTTGAACTTTTGAAATTCATTAAACACATCATATTTTAATTATAGAAAATATACCAACATTTTTCTACTGAAATAATCAACAAACAGAAGGAAGTACCTAGTAGCAGTGGTTGATGTCATGTTCATTGGTCCACATATATTGTCTGAAAGTACCAACTGAAGGACCCTCTATGCTCTCCAAGCTTTCCCTTCATAAAAATATGGTATTCAATGTAGCTTCCCTGCCTAACAAGCTTTGCAAACTCTGTGGATCTTCTACAGAATGTTCGAAAGTCATCATGCTCAAAATATTCCACCCCTCTTCAAGTGCAGCTACCTGAAGCTTAACACCTGAATCCTCAACCCCTTCTGGCTTCTAAGTAATTCAAAACTTAGGAGAAGTTTGGAAAGGTCCAACTTGATCCTCATCAAAAACAACTTCACTATTAAAGCTTACCCTATCCACCTATAAACGTTATAGTGTTTTTTTACCCTATAATAACTATCTTTGTTGTACCCTTAAACCCCTAAACCACTAACACCTTAACCCCTAACCCCTTAACCCCTAAACACCTAAAATGTTAATGTTTAACCCATAACCCATTAACCCCTCACCCCTAACCCCTCAAATCCTTAACTGCTAAATTCCCTAACCCTTAAGCCCCTAATCCCTAATCAATTAACCACTAAATCATTATTCACCTAACCCCTAACTATGCCTAAATCCTCTAACCCCTAAGCCTCCAATCCCTAATCCCTTAACCACTAACTCATTATTCCCATAACCTCTAAATGCGCTTAAATCCCCTAACCCCTAACCCCCAAATCCATAACCGTTGAACCACTAACTCATTTTTCCCCCAACCTGAATTCCTTAACCACTAACTCATTATTCCCTTAACCCCTAAATGCGCCTAAATCCCCTAACCCCTAAGCTCCCAATCCCTAACCCCTTAATCCCTCAATCCCCAATCCCTAATTATTTTATGTGAGGAGCCATGTTTAGGGTTACAATGACTATACTCAACAATTGTAAACCCATTATTTGCTTTATTCGACACCGATTCAGGGGACTTCATTTGATTTACCAACAAACTTCAGTGGTGATATAAATGTTTGTACTCATGACATATTCAAAATCTAAAGGGTATACGCTCATAGTTGAGTGTCTTCTTCCACAACTGATCATATTTAAATTAGATATCTATTGAATTCAGAAGGGGTCAAATATTTTCATGTATACACATATGAAGACATGCTATAATGTGCCACAACATAATGAACGTATTCATGTGCTTTACCTTTCCCTTTACCGGGTGTTTTACCATATTCAATGAAGTATTTCCTAATTCCACTACCATAGGAAGCGCACCATTGAAATAAAATTATGATACCAAACAAAACATAGTGATGAAACAATGCTTGGTGATGAACCAATGATCCAACTCGACATAAACGCAGATTATAGGGGTATCATTCCAATGAACCAAGGGAAAGAGTAGAGATAACACAGTGGGAATTATGGAGGGGATATTAGGAAAGAATATAGGGAGGAACATTGAAAAACGAGAAGAAATCGAGGGAAAAAATCAAGCGTGCTGATGGTAGAGCTCAGGCCCGTACATCAGTATGTGGGATAGAGTTGCAAGACTTGGAGCCCTTCACCTTAAACTCACCAGTGAAGTTCGCCACACTGAATCATGAAAATAACTGATATATAACTCAACATATGAAATGAAACATTTATCAGATGCAAGCCAAGGACCTGCTAAACACCAAGTGTAATGCTTCTCCCATGATTTTGCATGTCATCCCAAGAGTGCGCATAATGGTGAGGTCATAAATGAAACTCAATTGTCTATCAATGGAATTCAAAACCATATCCAATCCTGTGTATGATCTCTCCCCCTGACCTACATCGATTAAACAATTGATATGTCATAAATACTTTTTAATCACACATAACCCATCTCCCTCCATCATGAATTTAATGAACCTCAATAGTCCGTTAGAGGAATTCAAAACCATATCCAATCCTGTGTATGATCTCGCCCCCTGACCTACATCGATTAAACAATTGATATGTAATAAATCCTTTGTAATCGCACATAACCCGTCTCCCTCCATCATGAATTTAATGTGAAATACGGAGGCTCTACGTAACCTGATGTGTAGCCACGCGTGATATGAATCCCTCCAAGTGGATCCCATGGAACATTCACCAAGGCGTACTTGAAACTCGGCCACACAAACAGTTTGCATGTCAATCACGAGCGAGAGGATAACTTGTTACCAGAAAATGGAAAACCAATGGACTAAAGCTGAAATAACATCCTCATAAGGGAATCATTCACTTTATCCTTAAAACTACAAATTTTCAACACTATCCTTTTTGAAATATAAAGGAAAAAGGGGTTGTAAACCTAAAAATAATTAAATATAAAGGAAAAAGGGGTTGTAAACCAAAGTACAATGTTTAAATCAAACCTAAGTTCCAAAGTTTTTATATGTTGGCATTTGAAAGGTTTTAATACCTATTTATATGGTGGAGCATTACCATAAACTACGGTTTTAATATCAACAGAGGCATTTCAAACAAATTACATGGTGGAATATTCATTAAACTATGGTTCAAAGGTTTCGAATTAATCACAGGCCTTTCAAAATTTTAAATTAATCACTACAACTACCCCATGCAATCACTACAACTACTTTCCACCTCCATAATCGACTCAAACCTTGCTGGTTATATGCCTCTTGCTACAGAGAACCGCCCGCGAAATGTGCAATAAAATCCAGAAAGCTTCCTAAAATACTACAGGCCCTTCCTCCATCAGTAGGCAAAATGGTAATGTGAACTTATTTTCTGTTTGTTACATGTGTTCTTGCATCTTAATATAGAATCTAGGAAACTATTTGGGGGAATGATGTGGATATGCCAAATTCGTTGACTATAGCACGTAAGAGTTAGAGCTAATATTATTTTGCATATTTTGCATAAGTATATAGATGCCAACCTGATAATGCAGGCTTATAACACAAACCTAACAAACGAAAGTTCCTATTTCCTGGAAAAAGAGGATCACTCGGAAGGATTTTGCATGTTTTGTTGTATAAATTGAAAGAAATTTCACATGGGCTTAAATGTGTATCAATGCACAGCCAATCCCCTATTGCAAAACTATGAATAGATACTTGGAGGCATCTGTTGAAGCTCAGTCCAAGCTTTAATATCACAACCCACAGATTGCAATTCCCAAATCTATATTTTTTCAATATCTTTATTAAGGTTGTTAAAAACTCTCCCAACCATGATTAGGCGACCATTGCTCTCTGCAAGGACCAGAGTAGAAACATAGCATGGAATGGCTGCATCAAGTTCAGACCAAATGCCACTCTTGGCATCAAATCTAACAACTCCATATGGAAGCTTTGTGATACAGTAGAACAAGCCTTTACACCACACTCCTGGATCTGACCCAAATTTTGCATTGGGTAGGGGGTTGTTTGCCATTCTCCAGTGACCAGTACTGGAATCATAAATTTCAGTATAAAAGGTATATACTCTGGAGTTTATGGGAGCATAAATAATGCTATTCTCTTCTCCTGCTACTATAATTTTATATGAGTGGGCATCCTTGTTTAGACACATGGTTTCTTTGTGTATCAGCTGAATTTTGAAAGTTGGAGGTAATTGCTTCACCGTCTTCTTAATTGGATTGCAGATTGATAATATATTACACTCTGCAACGAGATTTCCCAAACATAAAACGCTTCCTGCTGCAGCAATAATAGACATTCGAGGGGTTGAAGGGTTGGGAACCTTGTACCAGCGGTTCATTTCATCTAGATTCACTTATACTGGTAAAGCACAAGGACCTACGTAGTTCCCTTAATTATTGGACATGGATTGAGCTTACTTAAGCTATCATATACGTTTCACCCACACATATAGAAAATTAATCACCATATCTATGAACTCCATAACCTAGTAGTTTAACATCTCTATATTATTGAAAGATCATAATGTAATTAAAATAATCATTACACATAGGGAATGTGATCAATTACCATGGATTAGCTATCATAGTTAATAGTGCAAGTGATTATTAGTGTTTATGATGTAGTATTCCCATTACTTATAACTTAGATATTAACTGTGATCATCTAGCTCATAACTAGTCTTAGAGAAGCTGTAATCACAACTTCTTAGTAAGCATCATCATTAGAACATAAACATGCAGCTTATAACTGATATCGACCCTATGTAATTATGTGAATCACAAAGCAGCTATCTTCATTATGGAAACAATGTGAATCGTTTCATCTAACTAACCTTTACTAACACGGTTGAATAGTAGAGGTAATGTGAACACTGGTAGTAACATAATACAAGCTGATGATTGGTTATGGATAGTAGTAAACCCATTGCACTTGAAGCTTACATCAATGTTGCCTCGTATAGAGATTCCAAAATGATTGCAGTCTAATCATACGATCTACATAACATATAAGGATAGCTTTATTACTAGTATAGCTTGGTTAGCTTAACTATGAATACTATACTTCTTTTATTAGGCTTGATATGTGATTCCAGATAAGGGTATTAGTACTACATGATGATTTCTGCTTATGAGTGCTTTATACAAACTATGAGCTTTGATAGCTCTATGAATATGAGTAATACGATGGTACAAGCTCTAATTAGGTAATGATCTTTAGCTGTAATACTGGTGTTCTCATTGCTCAAAGGGTATTGGTTCTCTGATTCACATAAGCTCTTAAATAAGTGTGATGAAATAACCCCATGAAAGTAGGCAGTCCTATCGATTCATTCTAATCACATGCGTTCAACCATGAATCTCCTCCTGCTACTTGGAATTGGGTATCTGTATAATATCATGAATACCATGGACTTACTACTATTTCATCAACCATGAATGTTCACTTGCTATCATAGATTCCAGTATGAGATACCAATGGTGTCGAATAGAGGGAAACGTATGGATTGCATAGCATAGAACAATGGTTGTCTATTATGCAAATACATCTAGTACTGATCACATCCAGTAATTAGGGAATACAAGGTAGCTATCAGCTTATCTTAGCCATTGCTTGTTACTAATGTCGTATATCAATAGGGTTTAAATTGGAGCTATTCCATTGAGTAATCACATATTACTAGTAATTCCATATCAATGGTGGTATGACTCTAATCATCACTGTTACTATTCCATTGCTTTAATCATGACTCATAGAAAGCTGGATATTCAATGGAGTTCGTAGTCATAACACAGACCAAACATGAGGTATAAAGATAAGCAAGTAGGTTTATGTAACTAATACTGGTTATTACAATCACAAAGAGCTCAATATGGATTTATGTAATGTACATTGTAGATAGGGTAATACGGTCAAACATATATTTGTAGAGATGAAATTCGTTAGCAGGTTTCTTGTGACAGGTAAATTGATCGATTTTTGGCTTAAACTGGTATCACAAATAGGCAACAGGTCATACGAGTAGACCAAATTATAAAGTATATTGGTGACGTGGAAACTCGAGTAGGCAAGAGCAACATGGGTGTGTTGGGAGCATGGATTAATGTTTGAGCCCCAAATTTTGCCAGCCCAAAAAAAAAAAAAAAAAAAAACAAAAATGTACAAGATCCATTGGCCTAAGTTAATCTCACAAGATCAACACAGATTACCTGGATTAGTTAGACCTGCTACTGATCAGCTTGTAGGCCTTTTGGAATGTGGCTGAGTACTACACAAAGCTTTGTTACATTGCCATAGAATTTGGATTTCATAATAGTGATTTGTGGGATGTGCTAAGGCCATCTTTGGGGGGCTCTATCATCTCACAGAATGAGCATGGAACGCCTTCAATGATTTAACATGTTTCTTACAAACATATTGGCCTATTTGATAGTACCCAATGTCAACTCCAAAGTCAATCTTTAACACATTTCTTACAGTCCTATTGGCTTATTTGAAAGTACTCAATGTCGACACCATAGTCTATCTTTAGAAAGCAACCGGGTTTAAGCACTAGTAAAATTTAAGAAGCATATATTGCATTTGTCTGCAAAATACTAGGAAAAATACTTGTAAGGACGGTATTAGCCTCTGCCTTGACAGATTTCATCCAAGTTTATTGATCACTTCAAAACAAATTTGGGTTTGCATAACAATTTTCATGAAATGTTAATTTTTTGAGTCGATTTCAGGTAGCATTCATGCTTGTTAAATTTACTCTCATATACATTTGTGGTTGCAGTTTGCTAAATTTCATTTAAAAATAATGATCTAACATGGAGAGTATATAAATAAAACCATTCATTATGCATAATACTTAATGGGTTCTATATATCACCATTTTTTCCCTATTTGGTTATGTATAAGACTGTTGACATATAAGTGTAATGAATATGGAATAAAGGGTGAACATTTACCCATATATAGGAAGTGGTGATCAGACTCAGCCCCATAGTTATACAGATTAAGCTAGGTGTACTATGAGTAAGTAACAACCAATGACCAAACACAATGACTAGTATCAGCTTGAACTACAACATCATGTAACCATAAGCCGGTATTGACATTATTCCCATAATCTTCATCATATCCAGGTAATGATGTATGCCACTTCTATGAGCTTAAGCATATTGAATATGGATAAGCCTATAACCCTTTCCATGATCATTGAATACTAAGAGCTTAGATAAAAAGGAGTGCCATATGTAATATATGAAGATGATACAATCTAACCCTACCTAATCAATCACACATAGTTACCAAACCTTATTCACATTATTCCAGTACAACCATCACTATTACTTAAGCTTATATACCTAATATGTAAACAATTATCACTAACACTAAGCTGGACTATGAATACCATATATAATAGAAGATGATGTATGTTCTGTACACACTAGTTTGTACATGATTACCTGTATATATTACATAATTAGTACAGAGTAATAGCAGTAAAACTTAGCTTATGTGCTAGTTTCATATTACACATTATTAACAAGGGTAACCATTCTATTATGTTCAATGATTCCACCTATTGTATTCACGTAATCTCTAAGCTCATAATTACAATGGTAGTAAGCTAATGTAATACAAGTGATTCCACTACTGGTTATGAAGGTTACACTTATCTAGTTTCTCTAATCAATACAAGTTAGTTATAAGCACAACATAAGCTCATATAATAGAGTGTATTCAAAGCTTATATCGGTATAAGTAACATAGTGTTCAATATAGTTATGTTTAATATGGAGAGTGAAAAGCCTATTCAAGCTTACATGGTTCGAATCCATGACCTGAACTATTCCCATAGATAACACGTGGTTAAAAAATCCAATACAAACGAGAAACAAGGTTAAGTGTTCATAGTTAAGCATAGTGTAATAGAACTCCATAAGTAGTAGTATTATCCATAATATATAGATATATGAAACTATAATCATACTAGTCTTAAAGCTCATAATGAGTGAATATAAGATAGTGATACATTCCACTAGTACCTGTTAAATAAGCTGTGTTATACCCTTATCTAAGCTTATGGACCTATGACTACCTATCTAGACTAGTATAAGCACTAAGCTCATGAATAGTACCAGTAATCACCTTGTTTCCCGCTTTCATTACATCACTTGTATAAGATGAACAAGAGCCATTGATTAGTATAGGTTCAATATTGTATGTAAACACATAGTCTGTTATATAGCAGTGATTTTGTATTCAGTGTTACTAGCATAGAGTATGATAAGGATCCATATTAGTGTAGTTTGTTATGCTTTAATCTGTACTGGTAAGGTATACACAAGGGTTCCACTTCGAACATGGATAATTTATATTAACCCTTACTATTATGTGTCAATAATTAGCATGAAGCTGAGCAATGGAGTTAGCTTAGGAAAAAGACTAGTATGTAGATTAAGCATAAGGAGTGCCATCAAGTAACATGATGATAGTATGGTAACTCAATATAATAAGATGGGTATCATTCTAGTCCCTATATGTTTTATATGAAATAACAAAGTTGCTGTAATGAGGGAGGGGAAAAAATGAAGATCAAACTTAAACTTTGATGCTCAGAAGAATCCCAGAATTACAACAACTTTGTTAAGCCTTAAGAAGAGACATCTTACAGTTGGTAGAACCGATTGAGGGAGCTTGGATTTAAATTCTAGAGATTCAGAGTATTTTTTATTGCTAGAAATTAAAATAGAGTGCACTTGAAACCGTTGTTGGGGATTGTCCTTGGCACCTTCAGCAAATAAATAATGCCTTTCAATCCAAATCTAAACAGAGCATTCATGTTGTTTAACGAACAATAATTGAAGGAGCTTGAACTTGATGGTGATTAATTATAGAGAGTGAAAATCCATGTTGCTGAAGCAGATGGGCCATAGGCCCAGTTTTTATGGATAAGAAGTGGAGATTGATGTTAAATTTCCTTTTTTTATGTGCTAATATCCAAAAAGGAGGATGGTATGTTGGAGAACCAGAGGCACAGGAAAATGATACATACTACCAGATATCTATGCATTGAATCCAACTGTTAGGTCCCTATATCACTAGTATAGTCCCTTATTATTGTTAGTGTAACCCCCTTTATGTTATTATTGAACCCTTGTAACCCCCATTTTGTTATTATTGTGCCCTTAAATTATTATTGTTAGGTCGGCTAGGATTACATTGTGGCCCACTAGGATTACATTATGGCCCCATGGACTCCTATATATAGAAAGGAGGTTTTGTGTATTGTATCATCCAAGAATTGTTCATTTATGTAATGTATTGGAGGTTTCCCCCTCGAAGTGGCTCATTTCTAAGGCGTTGATATCTCTTTTCTTCTCTTTTTGGAGCTGGTTACACAACATTTGGTATCAGAGCTTTGGATTCTAGGGTTTCGCTGCTCCAAATAGGTCATCGTGGAATTTGCGCTATAACTTGTTTTATACGAAGTTTCAGAAGCTCAAATTTTTAGGGTACGAAGCTGAAATCCTGAGGAAGATTGTCTAAAAATTTCAGAGCCTGGTTCGCAAAATTTTCAGAGATATGATCTGTGGAAGCTAGGTCTTTTTCAGGCTCCTAAACAGGTCATCGTGGAATTTGCGCTATAACTTTTTTTCTACGAAGGTTCAGAATCTGAAATTAGTATGGTGCGAAGCTGAAGTCCTAAGGAAATTCATCAAAAAATATCAGAGCTTGGTTCGTAATATTTTTGGAGATATGATCTGTGGAAGGTAGTGCTTTTTCAGGCTCCTGAATTGCATCTCAAAGAGGTGATCGTGGGAAAAGTTCAATAACTCTCTCTCTGGGCATCGGATTGAAGTGCCATAAAAAGTGGTCGGAAGTACATAGAATTTAGTTTCTTTGCTATCAATTTCAGAGACAAAGGATGAAACAGTGACACGTGGCAAGTCATACAATTTCGCTCTACTGAACCAGTCCATAATTAGGTCATTGTGGGAGATTGGACACAACTTTGTCTTGGGGAATCCAAATCAGGTCAGACCTGTGGCATTCAAAAGAGAATTTAGAGGACTAATTCAGTGCTGAATTTCAGATATTGAAGATCCACAATAACAGAGGTAATACAATTTCAATATCGATCTCCTCAAAGCAAGTAAAAGGTGTGTATTGTTTTTTCCGAATTGCATAAGTCTTGTTTGAAGAATCAAGTTGAATTGATTGAAAGGGCCTATTGTAGAATAGATATCAATATTGGAGTCTAAAATGGCCCCTAAAAATAATTCAACATCCATTAAGCCTTTATAAGGCTCTACTATGACTCATGAATACGAAGAATGGCAACATGACATATCAAAATTACAAGAAGAAGTGCAACAAATTTCGCTCTCGCAAAGAACAACAAAAAATGAAATGGAAGTTTTGAAGAAGGGCTTGGAAACTAAGATGGATGGTTTGAAGAAAGGCGTGGAAGCTAAGATGAGTGGTTTGGAAGCTAAGATGGATGGCATGGAAGTGGGCATGGAAGCTAATATGGATGACATGGAAGCTAAGATCGATGAAAAAATGAAAGACAACATGGAAAACATGAAGAAAGATCTAAAAGTAGACATCGAAGGTTTGGGAAAGTTGATACAAGAAATGTTTCCTAATGGTGAAAATATAGTAGAGGAAACTCATGATGAGAACAAAATAAATGTTAATCGTGATTTCATAAACTCTAATGTTGGCGGGAAGAACCACCATATTCCAAAAATGGATATGAGGAAGTTTGATGGAAATGATCATGTAACATGGATACTACAGATGGAGCAATATTTTGATCTCCATAACGTGCAAAACACACAAAAGGTACGCATTGCAACTTTACATTTAGAACAAAACACATTTGTATGGTATCAATGGCTTTGCTCCCGTAAAAAAATTGTCACTTGGTCAATTTTTACGGAGGAAATGATAGCACATTATGAGGATACAAAGAGCAACACCTTCTTTAGCCAATTGATAAATCTCAAACAAAAGGGTTTAATGGGGTAGCACATTGAGGACTTCCAAAAATTGAATATAAGGGTAACCGATATTCCAGAGGAACACATGATTGATCTCTTCATAGGTACTTTAAAGGATAACATCCAACATGAAGTTCGCGTTTTGGAACCTGATTCATTGGAGAAGGCATTCATGTTTGCAAGAAAAATTGAATGTAAAATTATGGCGACAAGGAAGCCTACCACTCACTTCTATAAAGATGGAAGTGTTGCTACTCCTAGATTTCCACAACCTACATGGTTGACACCACAACAATTGGAAGAAAAAAGAGCAAAAGGGCTTTGCTACAGTTGTGATAGCAAATACACTAAAGGTCATAAGTGTGCTGAGAAGAAATTATTTTACATAGATTGTGAAGAGGAAGAAGAAAATGAACAAGAAGAGGATATACACCAGGAACCAACCCTAGAAGAGGAAGAAATGAATCCGACCATATCGTGTAATGTACTGGCAGGAATTACCACTCCTCAAACTCTCAAGATACAAGGACAAATCAAGAAGAAAAAGGTAATAGTGTTGATTGATTCAGGTAGCACCCATAATTTTATTCATTGTAAGGTAGCCAAGGAATTAAATTGTTTCCTATACCCAGCACCAGAATGTCAAGTGATGGTTGCAAAGGGAGGAACTATAAATTTCTCTGGAAAATGCCATAATATCAAGCTAACCATGGGGGAATATGTATTGACTAGTCCAATGCTTTCCATTCCTATGGGAGGTTATGATGTTGTACTAGGAGTACAATGGTTACAATCTTTGGGGACGGTAGCTTTTAATTTTCAAGAACTTTTCTTGAAATTTTTTTCAGAAGGAAAGGAAGTCGAATTACTAGGTATTGTGGGGAAGCCAGGAAGGATAATAAGCTCTAATGTCATGACAAAGCTTCTAAAGAAAGAACAACGAGGCGTAATTGCACAATTATGCTCACTAGAAGCTCCGACATCAAAATCATCTATTTCTGCAGATCTCCAACAAGTCTTGGACAATCATTCCAAGGTGTTTGAAACTCCCAAAGGACTCCCACCTATTCGTGATCATGATCATGCTATTCATTTGATTCCAGGAAGTGTTACTCCAAACATCAGGCCTTATAGATATCCTTACTTCCAAAAGAGCGAAATTGAACGTATGATTGCAGAAATGTTAGAGGCAGGTATAATTCAACCTAGTCAAAGTTCTTTCTCTGCTCCCGTAGTTTTGGTACACAAGAAGGATGGATCATGGCGAATGTGTCCGGATTATAGGGAGCTCAATAAGCTCACCATTAAAGACAAATTTCCCATTCCTGTGATTGATGAATTATTGGATGAATTACATGGAGCAATTTATTTTACCAAGTTGGATCTTCGTTCAGATATCATCAAATTAGAATGAAGACTGAAGATATTCCAAAAATAGCATTTCGAACTCATGAGGGTCATTATGACTTTTTGGTGATGCCTTTTGGCCTTACCAATGCACCTTCTACATTTCAAGGGTTGATGAATTCCATTTTCAAACCCTTCCTTAGAAAATTTGTGCTAGTATTTTTTGATGATATACTAATCTACAGCAGGTCTTGGAAGGATCATGTTGAACATGTTGACAGGGTGCTCAAACTATTGCAGGAGAAACAATTATATGCCAAAAAATCCAAATGTTTCTTTGGAGTACAAGAGGTGGAATATCTGGGTCATATTGTATCTCACGAGGGTGTTAAAGTAGACCCTAACAAAATTGAAGCCATTAAGGAATGGAAAGTCCCCACAACCATAAAGCAGTTGCGAGGATTTCTCGGGTTAACAGGGTATTATAGCAAGTTTGTTAAGAATTATGGGAGAATAGCAGCACCTCTAACAACATTATTGAAGAAAGATGCATTTTCATGGACTCCTGAAGCAACTAAGGCCTTTGAACGTCTTAAGAGGCAATGTGCCTAGCACCGGTCTTAGCTACACCGTACTTCACGAAAAACCTTTTTATTGTGGAATGATGCTCCAGAAATGTTAGCAATACTGATGCATCATAAAGAAATGGTGAACTTACCTAATGTGGAAGTACAAATAGACACTTCAAAAGGTAAACAAACCTCATCAATATGATATTCTTAAACACTTTTTAGAACAAAGACTATCATCAGAAGAGCAGCAAAAATGGGTCACAAAGATGTTGGGTTATGACTTTGAAATAATCTACAAAAAAGGAAAGCTTAATGTTGTTGCAGATGCACTCTCAAGAAAGAATGAAGAGGTGGAAGCATTGCTTTGTGCTATTTCTATTATCCAACCAGATTGGATAACTGAAGCAAGAGATGAATGGAAGAAGGACAAAGATGTATGGACACTCATTCAAAAGTTGCAGCAAGATCCTAGTACATCTGATACATTTAGTTGGAAAAATGATTCCTTATGTACAAAGATCGCTTATATCTTTGTAAGAATTCTCAACTAAAACAAAAGATTCTTCTGGAATTGCACACTTCTCCTTTAGGAGGACACTCAGGATTTTTAAAAACTTACCACAGGGTGAAGAAAGAATTTTTTTGGGATAGCCTTAAATCTGATATTCGAAAGTTTGTGGCGGAATGTTTGGTTTGCCAGCAGAATAAAGTGGAAACAATTAAGACCCCAGGACTTCTACAACCTTTATCCATTCCAAGTCAACGTTGGGAGGAGATTTTAATGGATTTTATCACAGGTTTACCTAAGTCTGAAGGAAAGAGTGTCATCATGGTGGTAGTTGATAGACTTACCAAGTATGCACACTTTTGTGCATTATCTCATCCATTTAAAGCAAGTACAATTGCTACTACATTTATGGACAGAATTAAAAAGCTACATGGAAGCCCAAGGGTTATTGTGAGCGACAGAGATCCCATTTTTACTGGAAATTTTTGGACGGAGTTATTTTCTTGTTTGGGTACTCAATTAGCTCATAGCTCATCTTATCATCCTTAATCCGATGGTCAAACTGAGATAGTAAATAAATGTTTGGAAGGATATCTTCGTTGTTTTGTATCTGATAAACAAACACAATGGGTCAAGTGGTTACCTCTTGCCGAATGGTGGTATAACACTTCCTTCCATACTGCAGCAAAAATGACCCCATTTATGGCACTTTATGGATATCATCCACCATCCATCACATCATCTTTACGAGAAAATTTGAAGGTTCAAGCAGTGGAAGATCACATCGAGCATCAGCAAGAAGTTCTCCAACTCTTAAAGGATAACCTGAATTTGGCACAAAATCGAATGAAACAACAGGCAGATCAACATCACAACGAGAGAATTTTTGATGTAGGAGATTGGGTATTTTTACTGCTACAACCATACAAACAAATGTCCCTCAAGCAAGCAAAGAAGGATAATAAATTATCGCCAAAGTACTATGGTCCTTACAAGGTGTTGCAAAAGATTGGTACTGTGGCATACAAATTGGAGCTTCCTGCTTCTTCGCGAGTACATCCAGTTTTCCATGTTTCATGCTTAAAGAAGGTTATAGGTGAAAATCTTCCAGTTCAAACAATATTGCCAGAACTTGATGAGGAAGGAAAATCATATTGGAACCTGAAGCGGTCATGGAAACAAGAACTCGACAGCTACGGAATCGATCAATTTCAGAGTATCTCATCAAGTGGAAGAACTTACCCACTGAAGATTCTACATGGGAGGATGAGAATTTTATACAGAAGCACCCAAAGCTACTCAAGCGTTGAAGACAACACTTTTTTGAAGGAGAGGGGCATGTTAGGTCCCTATATTACTAGTATAGTCCCTTATTATTGTTAGTGTAACCCCCTTATTGTTATTATTGTACCCTTGTAACCTCCATTTTGTTATTATTGTGCCCTTAAATTATTATTGTTAGGTCGGCTAGGATTACATTGTGGCCCACTAGGATTACATTATGGCCCCATGGACTCCCATATATAGAAAGGAGGTTTTGTAAATTGTATCATCCAAGAATTTTTCATTTATGTAATGTATTGGAGGTTGCCCCCTCGAAGTGGCTCATTTCTAAGGCGTTGATATCTCTTTTATTCTCTTTTTGGAGCTGGTTACACAACACCAACCACCTTCCAATTAATGATTTGGTAATCAACACACTGGTAACAAGGGCATTGAAATTCAGTGAAAAGATATTCATAGACTCAACTAACCTTTAATATAGAAACCCACCCACAACTAATAAACAAATCAAAAGATAAATGGCTATTTATTGGTTACTCCTAGCTCATTTATATCCTTGCCAATAAATGCATTAGGATATCTCCTTGAAGTGGACAAAGTATAAGGGAACATTCAAGGAATTCTTCTTCTTAGTGATGGTTAGTTAATTAATCTTGATTTAATTGAGGATTCTCTTCTCACCTTGGATCTCACACGAAACTCTTTTAAAGGAAACATGACATTTGGACTTCTCTGTTAAAGTAGTTGGAGATGTGGTGAGTGAAGAAAAGGTATAAGCTCTTATATTGGTTATGAAGATATCAACTTGGCTTTTCATAAATTAAAATCTATTAATCCTAATCATATGATAAGATACTTTGTGTCTTTTTTGGTACCAATGCATCCCCTAAGATGTAGCAATGGGTTTTGAACAAGTTTGAAATCAAGCTTCTAAATTGTGAAGCCTACAACTTATCATTATCAGGTGGAATCACTACATGATTTCTATTCCTATTCTTTGTTCCTTTCTTCTAGTTGTAGGAAGATGAAAATGATTACAAAAAAATCCTGTGTGGGAAGAATGGAGGGAAGGAGATCTTCCTCTAGTTTTATAGGCATCTGTACTTTTACTAAGGGAGGGAAAATGCTCTGGTTTGATAGATGTGTGAGCTTAGGGAGTAGTTTTGAAAATTAAATGGTCAGTGCAATGAGTGGTCACATATGGTGAATTCTTGTTCAACATTTAATTTACAATGATACTATTATAGGGGTTATTAAAGGTCCATTTGGAATCTATGATATAACCGTTGGTGGTGTTTCTGCTAGATATCTATGCATTGACTGCAACAGGATAATGAGACATTGACTCCTCCTATTTGGAATATAGGAAAATGATACATACTTCCAGATATCTATGCATTGACTCCAATAGAGAATTCCATGTGGAATCTATGATATAACCGTTGGTGGTGTTTCTGCCAGATATCTATGCATTGACTCCAACAGGAAAATGATACATACTACCAGATATCTATGCATTGACTCCAACAGGAAAATGATACATAGCAATGGGTTTTGAACAAGTTTGAAATCAAGCTTCTAAATTGTGAAGCCTACAACTTATCATTATTAAGTCGAATCACTACGGGATTTCTATTACTATTCTTTGTTCCTGTTGGGGTTCCCATGTTTTGGCCAGGTTGGCAAGACCAAAAGATGAGACAACATAGAACCACTTTCAGACCTTAGGATCTAGCCCTCCTAGGCCCAGAGAGGGATCTCTCTATATAAGTCAAAGTGTATGTCTTTGAGGCTCTAAGTTATGATTTTAGGCTAGTTATATGCACAGGGTTTGTTTGTTTGTTTATGTTTGGTTGTTGGGAATCAGGAAAGGAAGGTCCGGTATAAGACAAGGATGAGCATAGAGGAAATTAGGCAAAGATAGATAACTCAGAGAACATCAAGGCCATTGGGAAATGGAGTCAAGAGAGGATTTACTTGTGTTCAATGTGCAAGCTTTCAGTTGGGCTAGTCATCCAGAGAATTTGGATCTTAAAGATGATATTCGGAATGGGACATTAAGGACTGAAAATGAAAGGAGAAGAACCATCCTATTCTGTCTATAGATCAGGTCAGAGGTCATTTAACTCCAGACCTGCTTGGACAAAGTCAGAGGCAATACAAGGGATCTTAGAAAGGCTTAATTGGGATGGAAATATCCTAGTGAGGCAGAGACAGGGTTCTAGACCTCCCAGTGTTCTCAACTCATCCAACTAAATCCTAGCAAGAACATATAAACATAGATTTCTTCAATTCATACATCAGAGAGCAGGAAATGACATCCACTACACTGGTTAAATCGATTGAAATCAATATTCAGATACACATATAAACAAAAAACATAAAAGGCTGGGAGAGCAGCAACATAAGGTACCTATCAAGGGTAAATCTTATGCCAAACTTCTGACGCGAGCCAGTAGAAATGGAATGAAATGAATTCAAACACTGAGATAGGAAAACATCACCAGCTGCTTTTGATCAAGATCCAAAGAAATATGCTTATCATATTAAAAATAACACCAATCAGGTACATCATTTCCCACGGCTTGAAAATTCAGTCTGAATACATCAAATCTCAGCCTATCTTACAATATTACACAGAGAACTTGTCTCTAGAGGAAAATGCTTGCAATTCTCTGATATCTCATCAACAACCTTTACAATAATTTCCTTCTGTGTTTTATAGTAGAGGATGAACAAAATATCGGCTGAAGAGGTAGGTGAACCCTAAATGCTGTATTAAATCCTTGAAAAGAACGAGGGCCGAAGCCCATTCTGTTTGAATGTTGAGTATTTAATCTCCACCTCCTCTTTTGCAAAAGAGTGATTTTCTCGGATATGATTTTGACATATTTTGGCTGAGGTGCTGTACTTGTGGTGAATAAACAAAGGCAAATGAACCACTGAGAAGTCTGCTACATAAATGTTCTAATTGCTTTGAACTGCTGTTAGGGTGGAAATTCCTTCAGGGACACGGTGCATAATAAAAGTTGTATGGGCGCCCTGTACTTGACGAAGAAAAACATTTTGCTGATGAATAAACCCTGATATTACCTTTTACCTGCACTCAGGACCACTCGATTGATCCTCGGGGTCTTCAACTGGTGCTTTGCCTCCTTAAACTGCAGATTTAAGGTTTAAGATTTTCATTAGTGCGCCTTAATCTCTTTGCTTTGTACTGGAACACTTTTCCACTCCATCTCTGCTTCTGTCAGGTTAGCTCAAGCTTTTAATGGCGCTGGAAGGTTTTCTACAGAGTTTAAACCCTGTTCTCTTAAATGATCGTCCTGTCTTCACCTTCCTGGGTCTTTGCTCATAAATTCGGCCGCTGAAGATGATCTTCCTTGATTTCACTGTCACTGTGCAGAGGCTTCACATTATGGCGGTCTTTTATCACTTACAACCATGAAAAACATGAAAAATGTGAGGAAAAAAATGGATGGGGTGGTGGATGATGTGGATAATGAGCGTGATTGTGCAGATGATGAGATGGAGGGAGATTGCAGAGAAATGGTGACAAATTTCTCTAGTGGATGGTGGCGGTCTGCAGATCGAAAAAACAAATGAAAAACATTAAAAGACACGAAAATGAACCGATTATATGTAATAGAATGGGCGAAGGTACGTAGGGTACACGTGGAGATGACGTGGAAAAATGGGAGACAGTGGAACGGTCAACGGCGGAGGAGCGAAACCGGACCGTCGATCGCAGTGGGGATCAACGGTGGAGGACGATAGAGGGTGCGCCAGCGGGTGCGGGGGTCATGAGTTAAGCAATGTGCAACTTTGTTGATGGATGACCGTCATATGAGGCGCTCAGGATCGGAGGGCTTGCGCAAATTTCGCTGTGAGACTTGGGCTGAAAGATAATGCGCGGGGGATGGGCGATTTTGCAGTCGTACAAGGGATAGGTGGCGAGCGCTGAATGGAATCGCTGGGTGCTCGGGGAAAACCACCCACCGCGCATAAGCGGTGCAGGAGAAACTGGCGGGTTTGGAACAGTACACGGGCGGGGACCACCGGCAGGAGGACTGTGGACCGTTGATCTGACGGGGAAATGAATGGCGATCGCGCGATGAGAAAATGAACAGGGGGTAAAATGGAGGGCGCCGGGATTCACGCTCACCGTCTGATCAACCAAGATCGACAGATGGAATTTCGCTCGATGAACAACAAATGGTAAGCGCCTTTTGGACGTCACAGGTGGTTTCAGCACGGGATCACATGGGGGAAAAGGCGCGGGGCTATCGGAAGAGGGGTTAGGCCTGATATAAGGTTTGGAGTGGGTTTTAAAGCCTTTTTAATGCATTCTGAAGCCTTATAAGGGTAACGATAGGAGATAAGTAGTGAATCAGGCTAAACCAGGGACATGGGTAGAATTTGAAGGGGATATTTGGGGATTTTAGAGGGTTGACAGGAGAAATAGAGGAAACAAGGGGACTTGTATAAGGCGAAGCACAGAGAGACCTCAAGGATGATGTGTCTTCAGGGGAGATGCATTCCTTGAAGGTCTCCAAAATGATATAGCCCCCAGCTTGCTTGACAAGAATTTCATAGGGGGGCTAACAGTGGCTCCACATGGGGATGGATTCTTCTTGAAGGAGTCAAGAAACCAGAAATGATCTTTGGAGTAGGCCAGATGCCTGCTGCTCGGCGCATCCCTTTATTTCTTTAATTTTCAGCTGCCACCATATGTTAGATACACAAATCAGCAGAAACATTTTCCCAACCAATCTACCTACCCAACTATAGTCCTAACCATTTTCCCTTTAGGGTGCATTTGAACTAGCAGACCCTTTACATTTTATTTCTAAATAGAAAACAAACCTATTCTAAATCTACCCTTATTTCTCCATGAGGCCAGATTATACTGTTGGTCTCATTTGATTCTCTACCTATTCTAATATCTGTTGGGATTAAACTGTCCAGCAGATTTCTTCTCTATATTCTACGACAAAAACTGAAAAATAGCCAAGCCAGGATTAAACTGTCTGACTTGCTGTGGATCCAAGGCATAAAAACAGTTGCACATGGATAGAATTTTGCAGAAAACAAAACTGTGAAGGCCTAAAATATGAAAATCGCGGCATCCTTCTTTCTTTGTGACTCAGGTTTTGAGCTTGTTAGAGTCACTTATTTCTCCTTTCAGCTCTGGTTTTAGACATGTTAGAGCTGATTCTTCCTTTTCCTTTGCTGGTCCAGGTTTTGAGCGTGTTAGGACCAGCTTCTTGACTTCCTGTATGAACTGATACTGGGGTGGAATATCTTTGTGAGCCCCATCTTGAGAATTTTTCTGAGCAAGAAAAACTCCAGACCAAGGTCATCGTACATGTCTTGCTTCTCCAATTGGTCTGGAGTAGGCCCTTACTCAGGAAAATGCATGGGCTGATTAGAGCCAATCTTTGTGCCTCAAAGGTTCATGTTTTGCGCGTGTCTGAACCTCTCCTTTCTCTTTATTTTTTGAAACATTTTTCTCTGTTTTCTTGAAAGTAAATCTACAATGGTATGTACAATGGAAATGGAAACTGGAAATGAAAATCAGTAGAAGTAATGCTTGAGCATCCTGCCATTGACAGGACCCCCAAACAGCTCTGTACCATCAAGTTCTTGTAAGAAAAATGAATTAGGACCCACAGTGGCTTGGATAATATATGGACCTCGCCACAAACTATCAAACTTGCCATGTTTACCTTTGTCCTCTCTCCTTGAATCCCATTTCAGGACCTTGTCCCCAACTTTGAAATCTGAAGCTTTGGCTCTTTTTTCAAACTGCCTCTTTATGTTTTCCTGCACTCTGACGGCTCTACCATAAACCTGCTCCCTTGTTTGCTGAAGATGGATAGTTTCATTAATTCTTCTCACCATACTGTTCTCCTCTGTCTGAATCTCTTGGACAAGCCTAATCACTGGCACTCCCAGGCTGGTAGGAAAAACTGCTTCGGTTCCATAGACAAGCTGGAATGGTGACATGCCAATGGATTTCTTTGTTGTGAGCCTGTCCACCCACAAATCATGCACCAATTTTTTGTGCCATGACTTTCTGTTCTCTCCAACAGCTTCTTAATGATGTTCACTAGGATTTTGTTGGATGATTCAGCTAATCCATTACCCTGAGGGTAATAGGCAGTTGAATGACCAAGTGTTATTCCATACATGTGACAGAAGTCAACCATTCTCTTGGATCCAAAAGCAGTAGCGTTGTCAGTGATTATTTTCCTTGGACAACCAAACCGAGATAGGATGAAGTCTTCTAGGAACCTAATGATGACAGAATCAGTGGAATTCCTAGTGGGTATAGCCTCTATCCACTTGGTGAAGTAGTCTGTGGCTGTTAGGATCCATTTGTGTTTCCCAGAAGAAGAGGGGTGAATTTCCCCAATGAATTCTAGGCCCCATTGCATGAAGGGACCTTCTATGGTGATAGGTTGTAGAGGGAGGGGGAGGAGCTTTTTTCTGCCCTCAAAGATTTGGCATTTATCACAGGCAGTTACCATTTTATGGACATCATTGGAGAGCATAGGCCAATAGTAACCAGCCCTGAGTATTTTATTTGCAGTGGATTTCAAACTCAGGTGGCCTCCACATTCCCCAACATGAAACTCTTGTTTGATTCTTTCGGCTTCAGTTTCAGACAAACATTTCAGCAATAGGCCATTCGGATTTTTCCAGTATAGGTTTTCATTTAGGATGCAATAATTTCTGGCTTTTAGCTTTATGAATCTGGGCTTAGTTTTGGACAGTTCTGGAGGGGCATTGAGATAGGTGAGCACGTAAAGGATATCGGAATACCAAGGAGAGTTTTGAAACTTCTCCTCAACTGTTGGGTGGGGCAATCCTTCCTGCTCATCTAAGGCATTTACCATGTTAATGTCAAGGGCCTGCAGATTAGATTCAGCCATTAATTGGGCCAGGCCTTGACCTTTGATTAGTTTGGTGGGCTTTATTTCAAGGTCATATTCTAAAATTGTAGCAATCCACTTGCCCCTTTTCCCATCAGGGTCTTGAGACAAGATGTCTTTAACCACTATATTTAGAACATAGGCTATGGTGTGAGAATGCAGAATGCACACCCTAAAGTATTTTAAGGCCTTGACCAGAGCATAGGCCTGTTTTTCCATAATTTTGTACTTCAAGGGTGCGTCCCTTAAGGCCTTACTGAAAAAATCAATTGGCTGTTCATTTCCTTCTGAATTTTTCTGCAGTAAAACTGCAGCCACTATATGCTGGGAGGAAAATGAGAAAATCAAGAAATATTTTGAGAAATCTGGGCTGATAAGAACCGGGACTTGAGTGAGTGCAAGCTTTACTGACTCAAAAGATTTCTTGGCTTCAAAAATCCACTTAATTCCTGCACCTTTCTTTAGCATGTTGGTCATTTTCCTAAGGCGCTCAGCAAGGTTGGGAATGAATCTCCTAAGGAAATTGATCTTCCCAATGAAGGACTGTAACTCCTTGATGTTCCTCGGGTGTGTGATTTGAAGTATCCCCTCAACTCTTTACGGGTCTATACTAATTCCTTTCTTAGATATAATGTGTCCAAGAAGTTTTCCTTCTTGCAGCCCAAACACAATTTTCTTAGGATTTAAGGACAGACCGTACCTTCTACATTTTTCAAAGACTTTCCTCAGATGTTTCAAGTGTCCTTCTTTAGTTTTAGAAAAGACAGTCAAGTCATCTAAGTAGATAACTATGAAGTGTCCTATCTCATCTAAGAAATCTATATCCATTGCTCTCTGGAAGTTAGCCCCAACATTCATCAGTCCGAAAGGCATTTTCACATACACGAAGGTGCCCCAAGGAGTGGTAAACGCTGTTTTGAGTTGATCTTCTGGGAGTACAAGAACTTGATTGTATCATGAAAAACCATCAAGCAGGGAGATTCTCTTAGAGCCCACTACCTTCTGTAGGATATGTTCCATTCTAGGCAAAGGGTAGTTGTCTTTCAGGGAGGCTTTGTTGAGGTTTCTGAAGTCTATGCATAGTCTGATCTCCCCTGTTTTCTTTCTCACAACCACTAAGTTTGACACCCAATCAGAAAACCTTACAGGGACTATTATTCCTGCATCATACATATTTTTTATCTCCTTTTCAACTGCAGGTAATTGTTTTGGATTGATCCTACAGAGTTTTTGTCTGAAAGGCTTCTGATTTTCCTTCAAGGGTATCTTGTGTTGTATGATGCTAGTGTCATAGGCCTTTAAGTCTACATAGCTCCATGCAAACACATCAATGAATTCCTTGAACAGGTCAATATATTTCTTCTTCGTACCTGTAGGTAAAGACTTAGCCAGTTTAATCATTCTGGGTTTATCTTTAGTGCCTATGTTACATTCTTCTATCTCTGAGTCTGCATGTTCTATAGTGGGATTTTTGGCTACGTAATCAAAGTCAAAAAGGTCCTCTAGGGGTGCCAGACCTCTGGGTATGTTCTTATCTTTGGCTTGCAACACCTCCATTTCCTCATTTTCCGCATTTTCACATCCTATGGTTGAATTCCCAGTTTCTTCAGAAAAGGTGTTTATTTCTATGTTACAAGGTGGGGGTTCTTCATCAGAGGATTCCTCACTAAGGCAACCGTCTTCGTCTTTAGAGTCTGAACAAAAAAATTCAAACTCATTTATGCCTGTCAGGAAGTCTTCAATCTGTTTATCACCTTCAAAGACCTGCCAATATTTTTCGTTGTCTGGCACTGCAGGTCTGAATTTGGTTTGAATGATGATTTGTTGGTCAGGGGGAGTCCTAGGATAAGAATTGGCTAGGAAAGCTAATCCATTAGCAATAACGTTCTGACTCCTGGGAACAAACACCCATTCATATTCCATGAAAGTTTTCAGTATATCCATGGCATCATTCCTATATGCCCTTAGTCGGGGATGTTTCGTTGTATATTCACCATTCACTTGTTTGATAACTAACTCTGAGTCTCCTCTCATAGCTATCCTATGGGCTCCTAATTTTTTCAATAGATTCAGACCCAGGATGAGGGCCTCATATTCTGCAATATTATTTGTACACTTAAAGTGAAGATTGACAGCGTGGCTCTCTGAATGATCACTCTCCACGTTACGTACCCACACCCCTGCTCCAGCCATCTTCCTAGTACAGGATCCATCGAAATTCATTTCCCACAGGGGGTTCATTCTCCGTTTCGTCATTATTTCCTTCCCTACAGTTGGGTTCGCCATTGTGTTGCATTACAGGATCTGTACTAGGCTGCGGGTTGTTTTTCTCTTCATGACATGTGTGGGGTTTAGAGAGTTGGCTATCTTGCTGTTCACGTTCTGATTCTGGTTCAGGTTCACTCAGAGTTTCGTTTCCAGCACCCTGCCCATAGTCTTATTCATCGTATTCTTCTAGGGTAGCCATTATGTTAAAGTCCATGGGCTCTATGTTATTGTTTGTATTTCTGCTTTCTGACACTGGCTCTCCTAAGGATGGGTCGTTATAAAGAATGAAAGAATCCAGGTCTGTGTGCACAGAGTATAATGGTGAATTTTCAGGTTTCTCGGGGCTACTAACTAGGAATTTCATCTGGGATTCTCTATACAGTCTTCTAAGTTGGCCAAATATAGGGATAGTGGCATAGGTTCCATCCATTTGCATGGTACCCTGCAGCTTCGCTCCCCATGATTTAGATAGTAACATGCCGTACTTAGGTGGCACATCTGCCACCACAACATCCATGACCATACACTTAGAAGGAATCTGGGTGAGGCTTACACACAAGTCTTTGATTAGACCTAGGCATTTTACTCTGCTAGAGTCAAACGAATACAAATCTTTGCAAGGGCGGGTTATCTCTAGGCCTAGTCTTTCCATCACCACCTTAGGCATTAAATTATGTGAGGCTCCAGAATCGTGCATGGCATTGTGGATTATTTTGTCATGAATGTTGAGACTGATATAAAAAGGTGGAACTACCCCTTCCTGAAACTTTCCCTCAATATTTGGACCAAACAGGAGGGCAGGTTGATCATCACTCAAATTCACAATATCGTTGTTTTCCCCCAGATTCAACGCTTTCAAAATTTGGCCTTTATATACATCCTGAGCGGCCAGCTCAGATAATGGTACAGAGATTTTGATTTTTGCAATCTCACTCTCTAGATTGAAAGTGGATTGGGTCTTTGGAGTGCTCAAATATGTTTTATTTGCTACAGCCTTAGTAGCTGAATCAGTTTGTGGTTTCTCACTATGTACAGGGTCAGGAATCGTTTTATCAGGAGCACTAACTGCAGTGCTAGTGCTGCTGGTTGGTTGGCTTTGTTTTTCAGTGTCCTAGTTGTCTTTTCCCTTGTTTTTTCCAAAACTTTCAGTTGTTGTTTTACTATTTACAACAGATGCTTTAGAAGTTTTATCAGGTATTTTCTTGATGGTAACCTCAGGAGTCTCATTTTTGGAATTTTCTTGGTTCTTTTTGCTCCTAAGTTCATATTGTTCTCTGACCTGCATCATGGCATTTTCAAATCCTAACTTGTAATCTTCAGTTTCTAACCGTTCCTCATCCCAGTATGAAGGTGAGGGCTGATCTTCCTTTGAATCATAGTTGAGGACTGAGTCTTTTGTTTCAAACATGTTTATTGCATTCCCTTCAGACTCCTCTATGATTCCCTCATCTTCATCAAGAAAGTTTTGGAACGGGGGAATAACTTGTTGGTCTGATTATTTTTGTCTGTTGGGAGCATTGTTGTTCCTTCTAAGTTCTGGTTCCTATTTTCGTTACTGACCGTGACAACCATTTTCTCCATCATTTGTTGCATCTTATCCACATTTTTAGATAATCTATCATAATTTGGGTCTGATGTGCAAGCTACAGCGTCATCCCTATATGTTACCCTCTTCTCCTATCTCAGTTTTTCTCTTTTCTCAATCAGGTTTGCCTCTATGTTCACTGCTCCTTTCTACATGTCCTCCAATGTGGTGTACTCTTTATCCCTAAGCTCATAGGCCATGTCAGCATCAAACCCATCAGGGTATTTTGCTAGGGCCATACCTTGTGGAGGTTTGATATGTGGAGGGAGAGCGTTGTAAATGATATTGAATCTAGTGGTGTAATCATAGACACTCTCTCCCACATTCCTTTTAAGGCTCATGTATTCTGCTAGGAGTTGGCGAGGATTTGCCCTAGTTTCCCATTTGTTTATGAAGGTCTGATATAACGCAGGGCGATCTTGGATACTGCCAGGAGGTAAAACTTTAAACCATTTCTTTACATCACCCCCTAAGCTTTGGGAAAAGATTCTCATTTTGATTGTTTCATCATCAATTTCCATATAGTCAAAAGAATCCTCCATCTTATCTACATGTTGCTGGGCTGTGATGGATTCTTTAGCAATGAAGTGTGGGATTTTTGACTGATAATCATTGGGCAAGGGTAACAAGGGCTGAGGTAAAAGCAAAGGTGCATACCAAGCTGCCATGGTAAGGTATAGGGTTGGCTTGAGCAGCTGGTATATGGATAACAGGGATATTAGGACCAGCAGAAGTCTGTTGAGCAGATCTAGGATGGGAGAGCCCCAAGTTTTGAATGAAGTGGATATCAGGTGGTGTAGACGGAGGGGTTCCTCTATCCCTAGAGTGTTGACCACTATGAGATGGTGAATCGTGAAGCTCAAGGTCTGGCTGGTCTATATTATTGAATGACCTAGTCCTTGGTAGCCTATTAGGTAGGTCTAGGTCAGGGGGAAAATGTGATAGAGCTGCTAGGTCTTCTGGTGCAGAATTAGCTCTATGAATGTGACTGGAAATAGTTGGTCTTTTAGGTGTAGGAGCTCCCTTGAGGATACTCTCCGGATTGTCAACTATTTCAGGTGGGTCAGGGTTGGGATAAGCTCTTATGTGAATGGTTCTAAAAGCCAGAATGTTGTTTCCTAGCCAAGCAACTTAACCCTACTTGTTACTCCTACTGTGGTTGATTATTGTCTCAGAGGCTGGTCTCCCAGTGGAGTCTACTTTTGAAACTAGGTTAATCAGCAGGCCTACTGATCACCAGTGGAGTCTTTTGAACGTCTAGGAGCTATGGAGTCACCAAGTGGAGGGTATATCTAAGGGGTTACACTATCCACCACAGTGCTCAGGCACTATCACCTTTCAGGAATATCCTCAAAAATAGCTAGCTCAGCACCAAGGGTGTGCATGAGAGAGAAGTGTGAGTGTCTCCAAAGGAGGTGGAGTTGCGGAGGCATACTTGGCCCTGTCTGGCTCTTGTCTGGGAAGTACAAGAGGGCGCTGTGGCTTGATGCGAGGCTGTGAAAAGGGTGTGACTGTCAACCAACTTTAACGATTGGGTATTTTGAATGCCTTTAAGGATGTGCTACAGAGTAATCACTCTCCGTCAGTGAGTCGCCATTATGTTGGGGTTTCCCCATTTTGTGAGGTTGGCAAGACAAAGATGAGAACAGCATAGAACCTACACTGAACCTTGGGGGGATCCTGGCCTCTATATTCGAGAGAGGGATCTCTCTATATAAGTCAAAGTGTATGTATTTGAGGCTCTAAGTTATGATTTTAGGCTAGTTATATGCACAGGGTTTGTTTGTTTGTTTATGTTTGGTTGTTGGGAATCAGGAAAGGAAGGTCCGGTATAAGACAAGGATGAGCATAGAGGAAATTAGGCAAAGATAGATAACTCAGAGAACATCAAGGCCATTGGGCAATGGAGTCAAGAGAGGATTTACTTGTGTTCAATGTGCAAGCTTTCAGTTGGGCTAGTCATCCAGAGCATTTGGATCTTAAAGATGATATTCGGAATGGGACATTAAGGACTGAAAATGAAAGGAGAAGAACCATCCTATTCTGTCTATATATCAGGTCAGAGGTCATTTAACTCCAGACCTGCTTGGACAAAGTCAGAGGCAAAACAAGGGATCTCAGAAAGGCTTAATTGGGATGGAAAGATCCTAGTGAGGCAGAGACAGGGTTCTAGACCTCCCAGTGTTCTCAACTCATCCAACTAAATCCTAGCAAGAACATCTAAACATATATTTCTTCAATTCATACATCAGAGAGCAGGCAATGACATCCACTACACTGGTTAAATCAATTGAAATCAATATTCAGATACACATCTAAGCAAAAAACATAAAAGGCTGGGAGAGAAGCAACATAAGGTACCTATCAAGGGTAAATCTTATGCCAAACTTCTGATGCGAGCCAGTAGAAATGGAATGAAATGAAATCAAACACTGAGATAGGAAAACATCACCAGCTGGTTTAGATCAGGATCCAAAGAAATATGCTTATCATATTAAAAACAACACCAATCAGGTACATCATTGCCCACGGCTTGAACATTCAGTCTGAATACATCAAATCTCAGCCTATCTTACAATATTACACAGAGAACTTGTCTCCAAAGGAAAATGATTGCAATTCTCTGATATCTCATCAACAACCTTTACAATAATTTCCTTCTGTGTTTTATAGCAGAGGATGAGCAAAAGATCGGCTGAAGAGGTAGGTGAACCCTAAATGCTGTATTAAATCCTTGAAAAGAACGAGGGCCGAAGCCCATTCTGTTTGAATGCTGAGTATTTAATCTCCACCTCCTCTTTTGCGAAAGAGTGATTTTCTCGGATATGATTTTGACATATTTCGACTGAGGTGTTGTACTTGTGGTGAATAAACAAAGGCAAATGAACCACTGAGAAGTCTGCTACATAAATGTTCTAATTGCTTTGAACTGCTGTTAGGGTGGAAATTCCTTCAGGGACACGGTACATAATAAAAGCTGTATGGGCGCCCTGTACTTGACGAAGAAATTTTTTTTGCTGATGAATAAACCCTGATATTACCTTTTACCTGCACTCAGGACCGCTTGATCGATCCTTGGGGTCTTCAATTGGTGCTTTGCCTCCTTAAACTGCAGATTTAAGGTTTAAGATTTTCATTAGTGTGCCTTAATCTCTTTGCTTTGTACTGGAACACTTTGCCGCTCCATCTCTTCTTCTGTCAGGTTAGCTCAAGATTTTAATGGCGCTGGAAGGTTTTCTACAGAGTTTAAACCCTGTTCTCTTAAATGACCATCCTGTCTTCACCTTCCCGGGTCTTTGCTCATAAATTCGGCCGCTGAAGATGATCTTCCTTGATTTCACTGTCACTGTGCAGAGGCTGCACATTATGGCGGTCTTTTATCACTTACAACCTTTCAAAACATGAAAACTGTGAGGAAAACAATGGATGGGGTGGTGGATGATGTGGATAATGAGCGTGATTGTGCAGATGATGAGATGGAGGGAGATTGCGGAGAAATGGTGACAAATTTCTCTAGTGGATGGTGGCGGTCTAGAGAGCGAAAAAACAAATGAAAAACATTAAAAGACACGAAAATGAACCGATTATATGTAATAGAATGGGTGAAGGTACGGAGGGTACACGTGGAGATGACATGGCGAAACGGGAGACAGTGGAACGGTCAACGGCGGAGGAGCGAAACTGGACCGTCGATCGCGGTGGGGATCAACGGTGGAGGACGACAGACGGTGGGCCAGCGGGTGCGGGGGTCATGAGTTAAGCAATGCACAGCATTGTTGATGGATGATCGTCGGATGAGGCGCTCAGGATCGGAAGGCTTGCGCAAATTTCGCTGCGAGACTTGGGCTGAAAGATAATGTGCGGGGGATGGGCGGTTTTGCAGTCGTACAAGGGACAGGTGGCGAGCGCTGAATGGAATCGCTGGGTGCTCGGGGAAAACCACCCACCGCACATAAGCGGTGCGGGAGAAACCGGCGGGTTTGGAACATTACATGGGCAGGGATCACCGACGGGAGGACTGTGGACCATTGATCTGACGGGGAAATGAACGGCGATCGCGCGATGAGAAAATGAATGGGGGGTAAAACGAAGGGCGCCGGGATTCACGCTCACCGTCCGATCAATGAAGATTGACGGATGGCATTTCGCCCGATGAACAACAAATGGTAAGCGCCTTTTGGACTTCGCAGGTGGTTTCAGCATGGGATCACATGGGGGAAAAGGCGCGGGGCTATCAGAAGAGGGGTTAGGCCTGATATAAGGTTCGGAGTGGGTCTTAAAGCCTTTTTAATGCATTCTGAAGCCTTATAAGGGTAATGATAGGAGATAAGTAGCGAATCAGGCTAAACCAGGGACATGGGTAGAATTTGAAGGGGATATTTGGGGATTTTAGAGGGTTGACAGGAGAAATAGAGGAAAAAAGGGGACTTGTATAAGGCGAAGCATAGAGAGACCTCAAGGATGATGTGTCTTTAGGGGAGATGCATTCCTTGAAGGTCTCCAAAATGATATAGCCCCCAGCTTGCTTGACAAGAATTTCATAGGGGGGCTAACAGTTCCTTTCTTCTAGTTGTAGGAAGATGAAAATGATTACAAAAAATTCTTGTGTGGGAAGAATGGAGGGAAGGATATCTTCCTCTAGTTTTATAGGCATCTGTCCTTCACTGAGGGAGGGAAAATGCCCTGGTTTGATAGACGTGTGAGCTTAGGGAGTAGTTTTGACAATTCAAAGGTTAGTGCAATGAGTGGTCACATATGGTGAATTCTTGTTTAACATTTCATTTACAATGATACTCTTATAGGGGTTATTAAAGGTCCATTTGGAATCTATGATATAACCTTTGCTGGTGTTTCTCAAGGTCTCTGGATCAACTATCCTTTAAAAAATTTGGCAGGCATGGTATTTAGTGTCCAATCACCTACATTGGGACTTTGCAAGCCATAGAAATGAGTGGAATATAGCAGTGAGATCTATTTATACCCTCCCATTGGACATGGAGCTATATGGTTTAATATCTTTTTATTGTAGGTAAGAAACTAATCGAAAAGATATTGTATGTGGGGGAATTTGTTTGACAAGGCAACTATCACTTTGTTACCATGGAGAGTATTAATTGATCTCAATTGGTACAACCTGCTAACAATGTTCCTTTTCAAAAACTCTGCAAGATAACTTGGAGTCTAGTTTGTTCAAGATGAATTTGAGCACTCAACAATTTATTTTTTACACTTAGCAATGGTCTTATGGGAAGCCCTTTACATATTAGAAAAATAAAGAACTTTTTCTATACTATGTAACACTACTCACTATTTGTGGCAAGTACTCAACATGTCAAATTTGCTTGCCAACATGGTGAGCCGACTTGACAATTTGGTCGAATCTCATTTAATTCTAGAAAAACTTGGTTGGAATATTTGTAGCTGAACTGGCTTGTTCAGGAACAAACTGGTTCAAAGGGCTTGATGTCTTGTTTAACATTTAGGGTTAATCCATTTCAAATGGTGAACTTATTTTTTGTTTGTTACAGGTGTGCTTGCATCTTAATATAGAATCTAGGAAACTGTTTGGGGGAATGATGTGGATATGCCAAATTGGTTGATTGCAACACGTAAGAGTTAGAGCTATTATTATTTTGCATATTTTCCATTATATAGTTATGATGACTACCCCATCTGTGGATACCATTCCAAGCTTCACTGGAAATCTCTTTAGCCTCATCTAATCTACCTACTTTTCAGAAATTGTCTACTAGCAAGGTGTAAGTATAAAAATTTGGCTTACAACCCTTACTTTTAATTATAATCAACCACTCTAGGGCCTCTTTAATGCACAAAGTTTATGTATTTGAAAGGTAAATTTAGAAATTATTTCAGTTTTCATTTTGTGTTTTCAATTTAGATATTGTTTTCAAGTTTTCACATTTCTAATTTTATTGCAATGTGGCAGACTGATTAGGGCAGTATAGGAACAACCTCGAGACATGATGATGGTGGAAAGGGTCTAGCGGAAGAACATGTAAAGTGCTAGCATTGCTCTATCTTCAGGTATTTTAGTTATTTACATAATTGAAATAATATTAATTTTGTTCAAATATGCAGACACTTGGCCATGGTATGCCTGATGATTCCCTCTACGAGGAAGAGATTTCTTCATCCCTATGTCCATTGTTGTTGCTACGAAAAAAAGCACAAAAAGAAAAGTTGGAATTTGATCGTTTGGTAGACGCTTCTCCTCAAACACCTGAAATAGAGATCAGGATAATAGAACTTATGACCCAGCTAGAAACATATAAGGTAATAATAAAAAATCAAAACGATATTTTTTTTGTTTTGCATGAGATGAATTGTGATAGTTTGATTTTTAATTTTTACATTAACTAAACTAACAAAAAAATTCTTTTGTATGTAGCGTTATCTAACAACTGCTGCACCCGGTGTTGGTGGTAGTGGGACACAAGGGTAAGATATTTTCGAGCGACCCTCTCGTACACCTTATACACCTTTAGGTGGTAGCCAAGAAACACACCCTGCCCAAGAAGACACCCAACCAACCGCTGAACGTGTTGGCAGTGATGAGGCTTATATGGCCAACTATATTATTGCATTTCCTGGAGCTACACGTGTCAGCTCCACGGGGACCATTGATGGCATGTTGTTGGTGAACGATGAATGTGTCCCTATAAAGCACGTACAAATCCCAGGTAAGTTTTAATATTTTAACTATTTCATGTACTCTATCTAAAACATATTTTATCATGATTTTAATTTTAAATTAATGATAATATCTTTTTTCTGTGTAGGAAACAATGAGTTCTACAAGTTTTTGGAGAGCAAGGCGTTGATAATTTTTGCCCCAAACATACGAACAAGGTGGAATTCCAAGAATTCCAACCTGAAAAAAAGAACTTCTAGATTATCTAGAAGCCCTTTTTGGGGTGGGCACATTTGACAAAACAACAGTGGCTCGGGTAGTTGGCAAATATTTGAAATATACCAGGGACACCTATAGGACGCAATTGCAATTTAACCCTAGATACGAGCATCCTCTCACAGTTCCAGAGAGTGAGTGGAGAGAACTCATCCATGATGGAAAAGAGAAAAGGGAAAAGAAAGAAGGAAAAATGCCAACTAGACCCGCAAGGTAAATTACAACTTTAATTCAATAGCTTTAATTTTCTCTATGTTTAAAATAAAAGTGTGCTGCGTCATATCTGACTAAAATATTTTGATGATAGGTTGCCTGACACCTCGAAGGCAACCAAATCTAGGATTGAAAAAAAGGGCCATCACAAGCTAGGCTAGGGCAACTACTTGAAATTAGCCGCAAGAATTGTAAGTAGGTAAACATCTTATAATTAATTGTATCGCCTTCCAACATTTTTGTAATTGCATCAAATAACATTAAAAATACACAATCATATGTAATGTAGGGCGATGAATTTGGAATGGAAACTACAAAGAAAGATAAAAATATTGCTTTCCATTCTGCCTATGAAGCCATAGTGGAATATCGTAGAAGCTTGGGACAGGTCCTAAGATCCAGAATGCCTGATAAGGTAAAACTTTAACCTTTCAATATGTTTGTTTTCATCCATAAATTTAATGTCTAACGACTTTGTTTAAATTAGGGGAGCAACACTTTCAACGAGCCAAATAACCCAGTTGTAGAGAAGTGCGTTGAGAGCGAAATATTGCCAGAAGAACATGTTCCTAACGTGCAACCTGATCATTGTATTAGGGACCAGACCGTCAATGCTACTATCAGTGAGGGCCATGACGGTAATTAATTTCCACTTATAATTTTTTCTAATTATACCTTGATGGTTGTCCTTATAACTTTTATTTTTAAATGACAGAGAACATTGTACTTGAGGATCTTACCACCAGAGAGGAAGACAGGGCAATGGTCCCAACGGTGACAACTGGTGCACTAGGTAAATAATCTCATTGCAATTTTTTTTATTATTAATATTACTGAACTAGTTCAATGATATTTAAAAACTGACAATTAAAATTTAATATTATCTATTTTTGTAGGCGAAGCCCCGTCATTGCATGAGACCGGACATCGTGACTACACAACTAGGTCAGATCTGCAGGAAAGGCATGAAACAAGAGTAGAGCACGATGATGTAGTTAGGAGCTTTAGAAGTAGGAAGAAAAAAAAGAAAATTTGATAATGTAAAATATTGTATTATTATAAGACAAATGTTACCATACTTGGAACGTTTTTTGCGTTATATTAAAATCTCATTTATCATACTATTTTTATGCCAAGCACTTTTAATGTTGTCTTGCGTACTTTTTGTTGCATTGTTTTTTTATTAATTATTGAATATTTTTTTTTTCTGCTCATGGTAGTAAAAAATGAAATATAGATTGGGTATTGGGGAGTTGAGAGTGATGTGAGCGGGGGGGGGGGTGGGGGGGAGGGGCCATAAGAGCTTCCACCTTCACGTGGTTGGCTCTGTTTAGTAGAGAATAATTTATTGGAGCGATTTAATCTTGGATCAAACCTCCCTCGATCCAATGTAGCAACAGAAAAGTCATTATTGACTTAGTTGCTACTCTTTCAGATCATGGGAGGCTTGTTCCAAGTTCAGGCGACTCCAATAAATTGTTCTTGAATTGAAGAGGAGCTTATTCAGGTATGTTTTGAAATTTTCAACATATGTTCTAACATTATCATAAGAATGCATCTTAGAGTAAAAAATACTACATCAATTCCTTGTATTTATTGTATAGATAATTATGGATTTTGAATGACTTGGTAGCGCAGGTACAAATCCTTTTGCATCATGAGAAATACAACTCGTCAACCAGTGTCATGTCTAGGATACGTTTTCTTGTGCGCTTGACCAGGTTTGTAGTGTCACATTTTGTAAGTTCCTTTACGGTTCATAATTCAATATTAAGCTTGTTCATGATTATTATCTAGTTTTTTGTATGTGTTTTTTCATCTATTTGATTGTAAACAACTCTGCATGTTTCCTATTGTTCACCATGATTTCTCCATTTACCACTCCCAGGATGAATATGAATTTATTGTCCAATTTCAGCAAATCAAGCTGAAGGTTGTCCAATTGGACTTTCTTTCTCTTTTCATAGAATTCAAGATGGATATGATGGAAGTGCTCCAAAACTTTCTCAGGGGTATCATATTTATGATTGATTCCCTTTGAGCCAAAAAGATGCATGTTACTTGTACTGATTGTAGTAGTCAGTTTGAATTTCCTTAAAAGGCCCTCTTGAAGTGAAATATTCATATTCTCTTCAGACAATGACACCTCTAAATGGACCCTGGTATCAGTATTGTATTACTTGTAGTCCCTTATGAATGGTTCTTTAATCTTATCATTCCCAGTGATCAATGCTTCCAGAAATTCCTTGTAATCCTGAGTCCACTTGTGAACAGGAAACTCTATAGTTCTTAATGTTGTTAATTTCCTCTATGATGCCACTAATTGTGTAAGACACACAATTATCCTTTATAGTTGTTCGTTCAATTGTACCCCTAAAATCCTTGTACCAAGGTGCCAAGCCAATGGTGTATTGTCCAGTGCTCCGGGATGTTGAAATGTCTCTTAATCCTAGGCCAATCAATATATCATAATAAAGTGATAAATAATATACATATCGTAGTATAGGCTCAGATCATATCCGGATCCATAAGCTTGTATATTTTATATGAGGATAATGTTTCCCTAATCTACATTATCTCATATTGGTCTTTTATAAAAAGTATGTTTCAGTGTTACTATAGTGTATACTACAATGTCCATATTCATCATACATGTTAAGGATAGAGTAATAGCATACAATATTCTACCTAATAAATCATCCTGTTTTTCAATAGCTAATGTGGACATAGGTGTAATGTAAGCTCAATACTGAGATATGCTTGTTCCTGTTCTAGCTTGATATCATGGAATACGCTCTTTACAACTTTGATTAGTGAAAAGAGTTGGATTAGCTTAAGCTGAGTAATGTATTCGCCCTTATCTCTCTTCTATGATTCCCATGTATTAGTTACAATGATAACAGTTATATGGAACTAAAAGAAGATTGGTATATACAAGAGACCGTATTGTACCTATGATGCCCATCTTAAGCTTAGTAACTATCACTATATCACCTTACTTAAGCTAGTAGTAAGCTCTATTGAATCTATAAGCTTATTTATTTCACTATGCTATTATTACTAATGAATCAAGTCCATTGAATCAGTGACCAAGATTTTCTTGATGTAACTACACGTAATGGAATAACACATATTCGTATAAACATGATATCCTTAATACAGGTCTTAGATTATAGTGTCCAGGAACTCCATATTCAAGCTAAGCTCCTTGTTATGACGTAATGATCTCTGTTTCCCTATTCATTTCATACCTTATTAACACTGATCAGAATCATAGTAATAAGTACATAGCCTTACTAGCTCTATGCCAACATATGTATCTTATAAACCTTAAGTAGAAACATAGTTTGATTGCTCATGTTTATATAATAGTTGATCTTGTATGATTGGTTAAGCTTAGCATTGACATGAGTGTACCATTACACAAGCCATAGTGAAAGATCTCTACCTGTATCATGACCATATGAAGTTGATCTCTATAGCAGTCTATGTTTCCCTATTCAACACTCTCTAAGCTATATCTTAACCATATTCAAGCTATTACACAGATCAGTCTAAGCTTAGTAATTGATGTTGATGTTGATCCACCTAGATATTCTCTCCATGATTCATACTCAAGCATGGTATAGAAAGACAATACCCATCACATTTCCAACCCTCGTTTGACTTCTGGCTAGATCTCGTCCTACTCAAGGGTGGGGTTCTCCCTAAGACAGGATTGCTAGGGTTTTAAAGGTTTTGAAGATAATTTCTATATTTTTGTTCGAATGGTCCTATGGTTGATTGAAAGGTTTAGATCAACCGAAATAACCTCAAGAAAGGTTCCCAAACAAATAATATCAAGAAATTACAAGGTGATTTCGAAGAATAAACCCCTACAAAATAGTTTAAAACATCTTTAAAAGAAAAAAAGGTGATGGAAGGTTGAGAATCAATGCGTTAGTTTGCCAATATATTTTTTGTGCATATGGAGTTTCAAGATTAACATAGTTGTAGAGAAATTAGAATGGATTTAGGTTCAAAGACTAAGGGAGACATTACTTGTATCTGTTATAGGTTTGACCTAAACATTCTATAGTCTTAAAGGATGGTTAAGGGAGGGAGCTTTCACATAAGTTGTGACCACATGGACGCCTTGTGCACGTTTGTGTGGCCCGTTTTCCATTTTCTCCCTTGTGCCTTCATTTGGTCAGGCATGTAGTGTCGTTTCCTTTGAGGGCGCCTACCCAAACCTGTTCGGGTCAGGTCGTTTCAGTTGAGGTCGCCTGCCCAAACGCGTTCGGGCATGGTTCTTAGAGCCACCCAACTAGTAAAATTGAATAGATGTCTTGTTGCTGCATATGCACATATTGATAGTAAAGAGAGATTTCAGTTCATGAGCATGTGGTGTGGGAACAAAACCTATGTAATCCCTATGTGTGGGGTTAATTAACCCTATGCCTACAATGTTTACTATTTGCATATTGGATTGTGTGGGGGTATATAACTTGTAGCCATATCACATAGGCCCCATTCACTTATGAAGGTTCCCCAAACTCTGCCCCAAATTTGGTTGATCTTGCTCAGCTTGAAAATTTTGAATTTTCATTGATGATTGATTTTCCTCTCGCTCGAATGAAAAAGGAAGATGAATTTCATCTTTTTCCTCCATAATTTCCACATTCAACATCTATTGTAGCTATTCATCTATGCTCATCTGGAATCACCACAAGTTGTACTTTTTTTTTGCAATGGATTCTTGATGTTGATCTCGACGAGATTTTTCCTCCTCAAAAAACATATCCTGGTTGTAACCATGGTTGTGGTATGTTGATGTTCAGACGAAAACTACAACTTGTAGCCCTTGATCTGCTAGGGGTTACCTTGATATTAACGACGGTGTATTCATACTCCTTCTGAATAACCAATAAAGGGTCAAGGAAATTGACCAATATGTTGTCAAGTTTTATCTTATCCATCTCTGGGGCAAGCTGCTTTTCGGCTAACTCCACTTCTTTTGATCTCAATTTTTCTAATTTCTTCCTTCTCTCATATGATACCTGGGCCTTTTCCTTTCTCTTCCCTTCTAATTCTGTAATAGTGTCATAGTGATGCCAACCAACTTCTTTGGAAAGCCTTCCTAGCAGACAATACTTGTGACCTGGCTGAAGCCTCAACACTTTCAGAGCATCTGGAATGACCATTCTCTTCTTCTAGTCATATGGTGGGGAACCCCTTAAAATGCCCTTAGCCTAGAAAGTGCTGCAGCACCACGCTTGGTTTTGTGTGGAACCATTCCTCTAATTTTCCAGTAGTCAAATCCTTCTTTACTTTATTGTCATTTGCCCATACCTAACCAATGAGAGCACAAGAACACCTATTTCTATAAAAGCACCTATAACTTCTCTTACTTTATTGTCATTTGCTTATAACTAACCAATGAGAACACAAGAACACCTATTTATATAAAATCACCTATAATACTTTTGTGGGTTTCACTAATATACCTTTAGTTAGTGTGTGCACAGTAGCCTAGATCCTAAAGTGATTCCCATACAGTGATAATCCACTAGGTGTATTTGTTCTTAAAAAACTATGCATGGATATATGTCCCATTTATGGCCAAGTTCCACAAAAATGGTTCCCCCTACCTACCTAGTAACTACATTACATTTATTTCAGACAAGACTACCCTACAACCCACCAAATTTCTATCATATCCTTGATGTCAACAACAATTTGTTGTTCAAGATATAGCTAAGTTGGAACAAACTTAGCTCTAGAGCTTAGGATATTTTTCCACCTCTAATGTTTATAAACCAATAGATATAAAATTTCTAAAGCATGTGGGAGCCCTTTAAGTATCACCTTTCCTATATTGTCTCCGTCTTAAAAATCATGGAAAATGTCCATAGATGAGTTATCCTTACTAAACCAAAAATTTCATTGAAAATAATCATTCATACCATAGCATTACTACTTCCCTTTTAACCACAAAAAATTTATTTTTAAGTTACCATAATTCATCTTTAATATCACATAATTAGATTAAAAAATCAACCAAAATCCTTAGTTTATGAAATAAAAATTCAACAATTTTATATAATTAATAATTTAAATAAATGTCTTAGATTTAACCTCATAAACAATTATTTATAATCAAAAATACCACTTATTTACCCAAACCCCTTATTAACCCCGAGAAAAGTCTCACATATTTTATTTAATGGAATTTGAGCGGCCTTAAAAAACACACGTATTTCATTTCAAAATGTCAAAAATTTTTAAATATCAAAATTTTTAATTTCCCTCGTTCAGTTCCCTCCGGTTGCATGGTTTGTCCAGGGAAGGAGGGAGGATGCGGCCATACTGTCGTTGGTTTTGATGAAGGATGCAACCATACTATTGCAGGTTTGGAGGAAGGATGCGGTAAGTAAAGAAATTGATCCCGAGTGCCTGTTGCAGGTTTGCTCTGATACATTTGGTTGAAGCTCGGTGATTTATTTCCTTCTACAGAAAGAATATTCTCTGATACATTGGATCCCGATTTCCTTTGGTCCGATGATCAAAAAAAATTATCATAATAGTCTTGTGCCTTGTATACAGACATCAATACCTGCCCCGCAGATTCAAAAGCCCTTCATTTAGCCCTAGAGAAGTGGGATTTGTAGAAGTAAAAGTCAAGGAAAAGTGGTGAACTCTGAAGAACATTTCGTCAAATTCCCTGGACAAGGTAATCCATGAATTCATTCAATAGTCCCACTGAAAGATTTATTGCTATAATGGATTGCCCTAAATATGCAGTGCTTTTCGTTAAGTTTCTGTGTTTATCCAATGATAATGCAATGCCCTTTAGGTTTCTTTGGTTATTTGTTTGCCCATTTGGTTTTGTTACTTTCTACTTCTGCCCATTTGGTTATGGTGCATTTTATTAGCTATGAGAATTTTTGGTTGGCTTCTGCGGCAATGGCTATTTGGTTTCTATATGTTTTGGTTTGTTGATATGCCCATTTGGTTATTTTGTCTATGTTATTCTAAGAATTTCTTGTTTGCATCTACGGCAATGGTTGTTTGGTTTCTCTTTGTTTTAGTTTGCTGATATTCCCATTTGGTTAATCTTTCACATGTAACTGAGAATTTTTGGTTTGCATCGTGCAACAATGTGTATCTGGTTTCAATGTGTTTACATTAGCTGATATGCTCATTTGGTTACTTTGCCCTTATATTTGCGAGAAGTTTTAGTTTGCATCTGTAGCAATGGCTATTTGGTTTCAATGTGTTTTAGTTTACCCATAGGGTTTTGATGTTTTTTTTTTTCGGCATTTTCTCCAATGGCCTTTTGGGTTTTGATGTCTTTTCAGTTCTGGAGTGTCTGGTTTACCTAATGGAGAACATGGAGTTGGTTCGAGGACCCGATACTTCTTCCTTGACTGATTTTATGGTTATGCTTGGAAGATTACAAAGATGAAATAAAGCAGCTTCCAAGAAGGATACTGTTCTTCCAAGATGGTGTGAGTGAAGGGCAGTTTTGCAAAGTACTGTAAGAGGAACTAAGAGCTTTGAAGGCTGATTGTAAAAGGTTTGAGAATTACAATCCCACCATTACCTTTTCTGTGGTACATAAGCGACATCATATGAGATTGTTCCATTCTGACGGGCTAGATATAGATCTAGTTAATTCATATGCTGGTGGGCGAGTTCATCATTCCGCCTCTCAAAATGCCCCACCTGTTGGGAAACGATCATCTTCGTCTTCAGATGAAAATGACAATATTCTTCCAGGAACTATAGTGGATACTCTAATCACACATCCAAGAGAATTTAAATTTTACTTGTGCAGCCATTCAGGCATCAAGGGCACAAGCAGACCAACCCATTATCATGTGTTGTGGGATGAAAATCATTTTCTATCTGATGAGCTGCAACAACTTATCAACAATCTCTTCTACACCTTTGTCAGGTGCACAAAGCCAGTCTCTTTGGTGCCTCCTGCATATTATGCTCATCTTTCAGCATATCAAGCTCGTCTGTATTTGGATAAGTCTAGGAGCATTTCCGAGACATCTTCTAGTAGATCAACTAGTGCTTTCGAGGCATCTTCTAATAGAAGTGGGTGTTCTAGACTTTGTCCTTCAGTGGAACCTCCACCCTTCCCAATCTCAATTAAAATGTCAAAAAAATAATGTTTTACTGCTGAAAGAAGACTGGGATATTTGTGAACAAACTTGAATAGCCTAAACACTAGTGAAAGCATACATAAGTTTTCTAAGATTAGTGAGATCTGAAAATTTTTTGTAGGCTTTTATTATAGTATGTTACCATTCCTCATTTTTTTCTCAATACTTTGAAGGTCCTGGAAATGCGACAGAGTCCATATATATATACAATGCAATTCCAGGATAGTTTGAGATAAAGAAAAGTATTACCTTCAGGCTTGAGCTTCGGTGATTCTCCCTTCTGCACCTTCTGATTCCAAGTGTCGTTGCAATCCTCAATTGATTTACATTTTCAGGCATAGATGATTTTTTCCTACACATTTTGTATCATAATCCTTCACATAAATAAGAATATTTTTCCTTCGATGATTCCATGCTTCTTTGTTAGTGCTTATTTGAAAATTTTCCTTATTTGCTATGTTACGATGGTGGACAATTTGGTTTCATATTATACTGATTTTTATCTATCAGTGTTGTTGTTGTCTACGCCATTGTTGCTTTTAATTAAGGCATAATTTTGTCAACCTTAGCTTTTTATGCTGTTCGAAACCTTATGGTTTATGATTAACTTTGCATTTTATCTTCCTGCAGGCTGAAATTGGGTCATAATATTTGCAAAGTTTTCATCCTACATGTTTCTTCAGGTATAAGGCTTCTTATTCTCTTGATTCCTTCATGAACAACAACCACAATTAAATTTGTAGTTAGGGTTACTTCAAAATAAAATTTGCTGGCCATGTCATTCCTGATCCCTTTACATCCATGATTCCTGTTTCCTTTCCCTAGTATTGTCTTCATATGTAAACCATGTGTTCCTTCTTTCGATGGATGCCATAATCTTGTTATCATGGGATACTATTATTGGTTTAATTTCATGCAACACTTAGGGCACTTAGAATGGTTTTAGTGCATGTATGCATTTCCCATTAGATGTTTTCTTATTTGAAGATCAATGAGATCGTTTTATTCCTGGCAATAGTGGACATAGTTTTCCATAAATATTGTCCTTTATTACATAAATATTTAGTAATTCAATCATAATAAATGAATTCCTTTTAACTGTTCTTTCATAAGATTGATGGTGAGAAAGCCACAAGATTTTATATCGCGTGGATATTCTTAGGTTGTTCAACCTAAATCATGAGCTAGATATAACCCAAAATCAATAACTATAAACTAATATTAGAATGGAAACTTTTGCAGCTGGACATATTGTCATTGAATTTCTGGTTTTTACTGCATGGAATTTTTTGAGTGAATACGATAAGATAAACATTTTAAGCCTAAAGGTGTAGGAGTGGTCAGGGCTACTTAGAAAACATGAAGTACACTAAACTAAGTGGCATATGAGTAATGCATGAAATATCATGATCAAGTAATGTCAGGAAGGACAAAGAGAAGGAGCAAGGCTACATCACTGAGAAGTGACTGATGCAAAGTCTGACAATGTTAGAATTTGGATAGGTCTTTGGGGGCTGGGTTGTGAGCTCCTAGGCAGAGGTTGGCCATCCACTGATACTCCCTTCACACTCAAGGCTTCCGAAAAAAATGTTGGTGATGGAACATGGCAGGGTGGTACTCGGTGTGGGATCGGTGTGGTGCTGAGGTCTCAAATCACTGGAATGAATGTTGGCCTAGTGGGGTCCTAGCTAAGGTCTATGATGTGGTGTCATGCCAGAAAAAATGGCTGTCAGTCTAGAGTAGATGTAAATCTCACAAATCTAGATGCTGATGCTGCATGGGATCGTGCTTACCTCTTACAGTCCTCTGCCATCAAAAGGAAACATTTTGAAGTGCAAAATTTACAAATGGAATTTCAATTTGAATATTCCACTATAATCCTATTATATAATCAAGCTTTTTTCATCATTTGAAACTTTGTTCTCTACTCATTTTTATTTTCCCTGATGGGTGAAGTGTTTCATTCCAAAAATATTGGCCCAAAAATATTTTGCGCAGTAAAAAATAGAAATTTAATGACTATAACCTAAACTAAGCTATCAAAAGTGCATCTATGAAGCATACGAGGGATAAAAAATATTGAGTATTCCGCTATTTTATCTTTTTCTTAGGTAGAACAATGTCTACAGGGCATTTCTACAAAAACCTAAAGTTTGCACGAGATGGATGAAATAAATGAGATTCAAGGCTATCTACCTAGTTTTCATTAGAATCAAGAAAGGCATGCCTAGAAAACAAGAGGCTTTGTTTAGTTGGTGACAATACTACACCAGAGATGCCACCATAGTGATGGGATGGGTTTTGATGGTGCTAAATGGAAATGTGAGTCTAGGACTCTCATTTTATAAGAATTTGACTATGGAGATTGAAAATTCATAACCTGCTGGTCTGGACCTACCAAACCACAACAAGAACATGGGTGTGTTGGGAGCATGGATTTATGTTTGAGCCCCAAGTTTTGCAGCCCAAAGTCAAACAAAACAAAAATGTACAAGATCCATTTGTCTAAGTTAATCTCACAAGATTAGAACAGATTACCTCGATTAGTTAGAACTGCTACTGATCAGATTGTAGGCCTTTTGGAATGTGGTTGAGTACTACACAAAGCTTTGTTACAATGCCATAGAATTTGGATTTCATAATAGTGATTTGTGCGATGCGCTAAGGCCATCTTTGGGAGGCTCTATCATCTCACAGAATGAGCATGGAATGCCTTCAATAATTTAACATGTTGCTTACAAACATATTGGCCTATTTGACAGTACCCAATGTCAACTCCAAAGTCAATATTTAACACATTTCTTACAGTCCTATTCGATTATTTGACAGTACTCAACGTTGACACCAGAGTCAATATTCAGAAAGAAATTGGGTTTAAGCACTAGTAAAATTTAAGAAGGATAAATTGCATTTGTCTGCAAAATACTAGGTGTTAGCCACCTATAATATTTTGTTATACCAAAAGATGGCTAAGACTTTTTGAGCCTCCAAGGAACAAATTTTATCACTAAAAATTGTTGGCTCTTAAAGGCTCCTAGAAGGCCTCATGCCTCTGTCCAAAATCTTCATTACTATTTCCATTTTTATACTCAGAAATTTTGCTGATTACAAAGAAGAAACTGCTGCAAAAATCATCATTTTTCCCTTCTTCCACTCATAAACAAACCTTCATTTGTTTCCCCTTTCTTCATAAATTTCCTCTATTTTTCATGTTCTCCTTTTTCTTCCCTTCATGAAAACCCCATTTTTCCATAGTTAAAAACTCACTTTTTAACTATTTTGGAACCCCCATTTCCATTAAAAACTATGAAATTCATGAAAAACAAAGTTTATTTACTATGGACCTAAGCCCCTTGGGCTAAGTCCGAACCACTTCCCCTCACATGCCTACGCGTTAAAACCAAACACCAAGGACCCCGAGTGCTAATCGCATCAGAAAGAATCAAATGTGCAAGTCTTTGCCATACTCCAAAGACTCTGATGGCGATTAGCCTTGATGTTTACGACTCCCGATCATATTATTTTCATATATAACCTTGGGCCTGCCCTCGGCGCTTAAACCTTGTGAATATTTCATTCCCAAACCCAATTTTTCTTTGTAAAGACCCAAAACCCGCCAATCCAAAGTTTTAACTTAAAACTTTAAGTCACATGTTGAAATCATCTAATGGGTTGATCAAAAAGACCAATTGCGCAATCGCAATCGGAGAATTCGCAATGAGTTGATCGGGGAGTCCAGGCCTGCAGTTCCGATTGCGATTGGCCTTTGATTTACTAAAGCCCTGGCCATATCACAGTTCATATACCCAATGGCCCAGCAGTCGAGCGCCTCATCACTTTATATATATTTTCCGCCCCCGATCCATAAAAACTTTGTTTTATTTCAAAAAGTTAAGTTTCCATATATTTTAAAGGGTTTTTCGTCAGTTCTTTTCAGAACAGATCTCCGTCGTTGATCTAAAGCCAATCAAACGGCCAGCACTCAATCGCATCACATTTTCTCAATCGCTGCATTATATTTCTTCATCCGATTGACATCCCTCCGATTCGATCCCCGCTGTTGATCTGATCCGCAGATCGACAGCCATCGCTTAATCGCCTCTACCCTCCCGATCGCGCAATTGCATCGGAGTTTTCAATCGCATCCACTTTTTTGTTCTGCCGATTGGCCTCTTCCCCGATTTTTTCTCCACTGTCGATCTAATCTGTAGATCGACGGCCTGGGCTCAATCGCATCGTAAGGTTTAATCGCATACATTTTGTTTGCCCCCTGATCGCGACTCCCCCGATCCATCCTCCACCGTTGATCTCGTTTTAGATCGACAGTCTTCGCTCAATCGCTTTGACCCTCCCGATCGCGCAATCGCATCAGAGTTTTTCAATCGCACCCCTTTTTTCCTCCCGTCCATTGCGATTCCCCGATTAAATCTGGACCGTCCACGTTTCCAGATCTAACGGCTACACTCCTTCCCCGCCTCCTAAGCAGTTTAAACCCATTTCGCAGGATTTCTTAACTTTTTTGTGTCTTATGCAGAATTTAATGGTTTTTCATTATACATAGGTCGAAGGCCGGGAATGACGATTCCCGTGCCTTTGATTCACAGAAGAAAGCTGGTCGCCGGGCTCCATTCCATGCTTCTCCGATGCTCTATAAGCATTGATGCCGTAAAGCCCAGCGTGGCTCTGCACATCGACAAGACACAGTTTTAATTCAAAAAAAAGTTAAAGAGTATAAGTTTGAAAACAAAGCATAGCAGATGAAGATTGAAGATAGATCTGGAGAATTACGGCTAAGAATGATTATCAAAAGCCTAATTCCCTGGATTAAAACAAAGTCAATAGAAAATCATAAGTGTTTCACTGACAGAAAGGTGTTCACCGCCTTATTTGAGGAAAATTGATTCCTCAGCTACCACAGAGCCACCTGTTTCCTCAAACCTTTCAACACAGAGACCGAAGTTATTGAAGAGAATCAGATATTCGCCTCCGACGCAGCCAGGGAGTTACTTCTGCAAGGAAATCAATGCAGAAATATCTGCAAAGCTACTCCAGACAGAACACAGAGCCTCAAATTCAAATAAAGCTCCCACCGAGCTTAAATCATAATTGTAAAAGTTAATACAACGCATCCACCTGTAACTTCTCCATCGAGCCTCTCAAAGGGTCGAGAAGTCATTTAACTCTGTATTAATTGTATTTAAGATCTTTTATCAGATCTCACCTCCTCATCCTTCTATAAATACTTCAGTAGAAGATGAGTGAGGGGTGGGTTGTTGTTTGATTACAAGTTGTAACATTGAAACTCTCTGAAATAAATATACAAGTCTGTTGAAGTTTAAAAACAAATTGAAGTCTTGGACGTCTTGATGATGTGGTTGCATATCTGTTCCTGAGAAGGCTCTATCATTGGATTCATGAGCTTGGCTGTTGGTGAAGTATTCTGAACTATTCAATGTTTTTCCCCTGTTTTAATTATGTTACATAAATTCTTGCTACAGTAGGTTGAAAGTTTTAGGCTAAGAAATGACTCCTGGAAGCACCTTAGACCTGTTCATCCTTCACTGTTTTATGTTTTCTTCTGCTGAAGTATTTTAGAGGCTTTAAACTTTCTCTTTAGTCTTCATGCTTGTTTATTTCCTTATTAGCTCAAATAGTTGGTTTCATCATGATTTATGGTTCTCCCTGCTTGTCTGCTATCACTTGAAAGCTGTTATTGAAGTCTCCCTTTGAAGTACCATTGTTTTAAGTTAATCAAAGAGGTCGGTTTTGATCTTGCCCTTTGCCATTGCTTGAACAGTTGTTTTAGAGGTCTTTATAGTTGTAAGCATAGATGTTATTTAGGTGTTCCCTCTTCTAGGAATACAATTATCAGTGAATCTTTTATGTTTTCTAAGTCCTTTAAAATAAAATCTTTGAGGAAATAGGGAGTTCCCCGAATCTTAGATTTCATTTTAAAAAGTTGTATTGAAGTCATTATTTGCTTAAAGAATGTTTGTAGAATTTATGGTTAGCCCTGTCTATCAAATATCTCTTTATTTTTAAGTTATGTTCTTCAAGTTCCCTTTGTTGAGAATTAAAATTCTCTTTCCAAATCATTAATGTTCACTTCATCCCAAAAACAAAAGGATCCTGTGGCCAAGTTATATTTTCCCTTTGATATCCCATATCCCTTCAAGAGTTTGTCATGACCTTATTTATACTCCATTGCCCAACGAACTAGATATTTCCTCTTTCTGTCTATCTTTCCTAGACCTTTCATGTTCTGTTGTATCAACTCAACCCAACCAAACAAAACATCTGCACTTAATAACTAGTCTAAAATCCATACTCAAAGCACACAAGATAAACCTTTTGCAAACAAATATTTGAGAGATCCCTCTCTGAGAAGAGGAGGACTAGATCCTGGAAGTCTAAATATTGGTTCTGATGTTGCCTTGTCTTTTGATTTTCCAAACTATCAAAACACGGGACACTAACATAATGGCAATCACGGTGGGACCTACTGAGAACATAGTAGCTTGAAAAAACTTCTTAAAACTCTTTAGGCCCTTAACTTGATAAAGAACACCTTCTAGACTTATCCCACCACTCACACCAACATAATGGCGATCACGGTGGGACATCTGAGTCAGTAACAATCCAAATACCCCTTAGGACTTCAAAAATCCCTTATTTTCAAGAATATCCATGATTATTAGCCACCCCTATCGCCACCAACATAATGGTGATCATTATGGGACATACCGAGAATTAGAGGTTTAAAACCCTTCCTCAAACTTTTAGGTCCAGTAAACATAAGTAACTTTCTGCTAATCGCTCATCAAAATGGTAATCATGATAGGACTTAATTGAATCGCACAAACTAAGTAACCTCCTTAGGATCTTTTAAAAGCCTTACCAAACCTTGAAGGAAGTTAAAGCACGTTTACAAGAGTGAACTCTGTATGTTTTGACACCCTAGCTAAGTGTTAAGTTAGATTTAGGACACTCTCATAACCTATAAGATCGAGAAACTCAAAAAAACCCAAAAACATTCTAGTTTGGCTTCATAATAAACATGCCAGAACCATCCAATATTTTACCTTCCCACAAGCTAAATAGTTTCCCACCCTGCCACTCTCCACAATCCCAAAAGACCTAATGACTCCACTAATAGAAGACTCTGAAAAATTTACAAAAATGAAACCAAGTCCCATAACAGAATATCGTTGTGGAATATCAAGTATACTAGTAAAACTTAAATGTAAGGACCTTCCAAAGGTTATCCTTCTCAACTCAAAATTCAATAATCCTGAGCTTAAGAAATTTTTTCTAGAATTGGTAGTTGAAAGGTATGAAACTGAGATTGAAATATTGAATTCACAAGAACAATCATACCAATTTAGAGACCCTAGAGAATTTTTGGAAAGTCTCCCTCCCCCTACGAAAAAATAAATTTCACTGCCTTTTGATGTGCAGCAAAAGGATGATTATACTTTCAAGAGATACACTGAAGATGCAGTGAAACACACTGTCAAGGATGCAGATAGCCTACAAGTTATGGAAGGCCTAAAAGAAAAAAGTTTAGATCATGTTTTTTCTGATCCTGTGGCAAAATATATGGAGGCCCCGATTGGCTCAAGTTCCCAAGCATTAACTCTTTGCAAGACCCAGATACATCAGGAGTGGTCACCACTGGTGGTGGCCTTGGTTTTAAAGACCCACATTCAAAATACCCTATGGTTATCTCTAAGAAGCAGTCATATTTTCTACCCCTTTTTTCCACTACTTAACTGGCTACATTGGCACTATTGTACTATATAGAGCTAAACTATTTCGAGAGTTAGAGTAGGTTAGATAGGAATGTCAATAAAGCTCAACTTTGAGCATTTAGTTAGTTTTTGATTTTTTGTCTTGAAAGAAAAAGAAAAATCTAAAAACAATAGAAAGAGAAAAGAGAAAATTTGTCAAAACAAGAAAGGTATATTCCATACCAAAAAAGAGAGAAATAAGTCCTAGAAGTGTGTGCTTTTAAATGTCATACTATAAAATGATACCTATTAACAAATAGTTTAATCTTGACTAATTAGCTTTAAATTTTTCTGTTGATAGGATAGTGAATTCGATTTTCTAAACTGTTCAATATTGGCTTATCAGTAGATAGATTAGGATAGAGATTGAAGGTTCAAACAAACTCAAAATCTAAACCAAAGTTTCCAAAGAGAGATGACTCAAAACTGTTTTATCTTCTGAGTCAAAAAAGAGAAAAACTGGTTCTAATTTTCTCAAAATCTGAATCAGAGAACAAGGAGGAGACAACTCAAACAAAAGAAAAAATAGAGCTGTGAAGAAAGGAGAAGGCCATGATGAGAAATTTTCAGATCTTAAGCCTTCCATTTTGATTTTTTATTTTCTGCAAATAAAAATCTATGTGCAGCTTGTTTTTATGCCATAGATTACAGCAAGTCAAACAACCTAATCTTGACTTGCCTGTTTTTAAATTTCTGTTGTAGAATTTAGAGAATGACAGTCTGTTGGACAGCTTAATCCCAACAGACAGTAGACTAGGTAGAGAAATATATGAGCTCAACTGCTTAATCTGAGTTGAGGGAGAAATAAGGAGTATAATTATATTATTTTTTATGCTTTCAAAAAAATAAAATGTTGTGAAAATATTTTTCCAATCCAAGTACACTCTGATGAAGAAAAAATGTTATATCAGTAGGATTGGGTAGGTAGAAAGTTGTATTGTTGAAGTCCATTATTTTTTCATAACTGATATTATTTTTCAGAAGCAAAGAAAGATCATCCCACCAAAGGAAAGGCAGCCCAATGGATCAGGCACAAGTCATCCTCCCAGAGAATCCAAGTCTGAAGTTCTTGATACCTTCAAGAAGGCATCATCCCCAAGTGGAGCCACTATTAGCCACCTATAATATTTTGTTATACCAAAAGATGGCTAAGAATTTTTGAGCCTCCAAGGAACAAATTTTATCACTAAAAATTGTTGGCTCTTAAAGGCTCCTAGAAGGCCTCATGCCTCTGTCCAAAATCTTCATTACTCTTTCCATTTTTATACTCAGAAATTATGCTGATTACAAAGGAGAAACTGCTGCAAAAATCATCAGTTTTCCCTTCTTCCACTCATAAACAAACCTTCATTTGTTTCCCCTTTCTTCATAAATTTCCTCTATTTTTAATGTTCTCCTTTTTCTTCCCTTCATGAAAACCCCCTTTTTACCATAGTTAAAAACTCACTTTTTAACTATTTCGGAACCCCCATTTCCATTAAAAACTATGAAATTCATGAAAAAAAAATTATTTAATATGGACCTAAGCCCCTTGGGCTAAGTCTGAACCACTTCCCCTCACATGCCTACGCATTAAAACCAAACGCCAAGGACCCCGAGTGCTAATCGCATCAGAAAGAATCAAATGTGCAAGCCTTTGCCATACTCCAAAGACTCCGATGGTGATTAGCCTTGATGTTTACGACTCCCGATCATATTATTTTCATATATAACCTTGGGCCCGCCCTCGGTGCTTGAACCTTGTGAATATTTCATTCCCAAACCCATTTTTTCTTTGTAAAGACCCAAAACCCGCCAATCCAAAGTTTTAACTTAAAACTTTAAGTCACATGTTGAAATAATCTAATGGGTTGATCAAAAAGACCAATTGCGCAATTGCAATCGGAGAATTCGCAATGAGTTGATCGGGGAGTCCAGGCCCGCAGTTCCGATTGCGATTGGCCTTTGATTTACTAAAGCCTCGGCCATATCACAGTTCATATACCCAACGGCCCCGTAGTCGAGCGCCTCATCACTTTATATATATTTTCCGCCCCCGATCCATAAAAAATTTGTTTTATTTCAAAAAGTTAAGTTTCCATATATTTTAAAGGGTTTTCCGCCGGTTCTTTCAGAACAGATCTCCGTCGTTGATCTAAAGCCAATCAAACGGACAGCACTCAATCGCATCGCATTTTCTCAATCACTGCATTACATTTCTTCATCCGATTGACATCCCTCCGATTCGATCCCCGCCGTTGATCTGATCCGCAGATCGATAACCATCGCTTAATCGCATCGAAGTTTTCAATCGCATCCACTTTTTTGTTCCGCCGATTGGCCTCTCCCCTGATTTTTTCTCCACCGTCGAACTAATCTGTAGATCGACAGCCTGCGCTCAATCGCATCGCAAGGTTTAATCGCATACATTTTGTTTGCCCCCCGATCGTGACTCCCCCGATCCATCCTCCACCGTTGATCTCGTTTTAGATCGACGGTCTTCACTCAATCGCTTTGACCCTCCCGATCGCGCAATCGAATCAGAGTTTTTCAATCGCACCCCTTTTCTCCTCCCGCCGATTGCGATTCCCCGATTAAATATGGACCGTCCATGTTTCCAGATCTAACGACTATGCTCCTTCCCCGCCTCCTAAGCAGTTTAAACCCATTTCGCAGGATTTCTTAATTGTTTTGTGTCTTATGCAGAATTTAAATGGTTTTTCATTATAAACAGGCCGAAGGCCGGGAATGACGATTCTCATGCCTTCGATTCACAGAAGAAAGCTAGTCGCCAGGCTCCATTCCATGCTTCGCCGATGCTCTATAAGCATTGATGCCGTAAATCCCAGCGCGGCTCTGCACATCGACAAGACACAATTTTAATTCAAAAAAAAAGTTAAAGAGTATAAGTTTGAAAACAGAGCATAGCAGATGAAGATTGAAGATAGATCTGGAGAATTACGACTAAGAATGATTATCAAAAGCCTAATTCCCTGGATTAAAACACAGTCAACAGAAAATCATAAGTGTTTCACTGACAGAAAGGTGTTCACCGCCTTATTTGAGGCAAATTGATTCCTCAGCTACCACAGAGCCACCTGTTGCCTCGAACCTTTCAACACAGAGGCCGAAGTTATTGAAGAGAATCAGATATTCGCCTCCAACGCAGCCAGGGAGTTACTTCTGCAAGGAAATCAATGTAGAAATATCTGCAAAGTTACTCCAGACAGAACACAGAGCCTCAAAGTCAAATAAAGCTCCCAACAAGCTTAAATCATAATTGTAAAAGTTAATACAACGCATCCACCTGTAACTTCTCCATCGAGCCTCTCAAAGGGTCAAGAAGTCATTTAACTCTGTATTAATTGTATTTAAGATATTTTATCAGATCTCACCTCCTCATCCTTCTATAAATACTTCGGTAGAAGATGAGTGAGGGGTGGGTTGTTGTTTGATTACAAGTTGTAACATTGAAACTCTCTGAAATAAATATACAAGTCTGTTGAAGTTGAAAAACAAATTGAAGTCTTGGACTTCTTGATGATGTGGTTGCATATATGTTCCTGAGAAGGCTCTATCATTGGATTCATGAGCTTGGTTGTTGGTGAAGTATTCTGAACTGTTCAATGTTTTTCCCCTATTGTCATTATGTTACATAAATTCTTACTACAGTAGGTTGAAAGTTTTAGGCTAAGAAATGACTCCTGGAAGCACCTTAGACCTGTTCATCCTTCATTGTTTTATGTTTTCTTCTGCTGAAGTATTTTAGAGGCTTTAAACTTTCTCTTTAGTCTTCATTCTTGTTTATTTCCTTAATAGCTCAAATAGTTGGTTTCAACATGATTTATGGTTTTCCCTGCTTGTCTGCTATCACTTGAAAGTTGTTATTGAAGTCTCCTTTTGAAGTACCATTGTTTTAAGTTAATCAAAGAGGTCGGTTTTTATCTTGCCCTTTGCCATTGCTTGAACAGTTGTTTTAGAGGTCTTTATAGTTGTAAGCATAGATGTTATTTAGGTGTTCCCTCTTCTATGAATACAATTATCAGTGAATCTTTTATGTTTTCTAAGTCCTTTAAAATAAAATCTTTGAGGAAATAGGGAGTTCCCCGAATCTTAGATTTCATTTTAAAAAGTTGTCTTGAAGTCATTATTTTCTTAAAGAATGTTTTTAGAATTTATGGTTAGCCATGTCTATCAAATATCTCTTTATTGTTAAGTTATGTTCTTCAAGTTCCCTTTGTTGAGAATTAAACTTCTGTTGCCAAATCATTAATGTTCACTTCATCCCAAAAACAAAAGGATCCTGTGGCCAAGTTAGATTTTCCCTTTGATATCCCATATCCCTTCAAGAGTTTGTCATGACCTTATTTAGACTCCATTGCCCAACGAACCAGATATTTCCTCTTTCTATCTATATTTCCTAGACCTTTCATGTTCTGTTGTATCAACTCAACCCAACCAAAAAAAACATCTGCACTTAATAACTAGTCTAAAATCCATACTCAAAGCACACAAGATAAACCTTTTGCAAACAAATATTTGAGAGATCCCTCTCTGAGAACAGAAGGACTAGATCCTAGAACTCTAAAGATTGGTTCTGATGTTGCCTTGTCTTTTGATTTGCCAAACTATCAAAACACGGGACACCAACACTAGGAAAAATACTTGTAAGGATGGTATTAGCCTCTGCCTTGACAGATTGCATCCAAGTTCATTGATCACTTCAAAACAAATTTGGGTTTGCATAACAATTTTCATGAAATGTTAATTTTTCGAGTCGATTTGAGGTAGCATTCAAGCTTGTTAACTATACTCTCATATACATATGTGGTTGTAGTTTTCCGAATTTCATTTAAAAATAGTGAAATTGATGTTAAAGTGTTGACATTGTCACTTAACAACTTATAGCCCTATACACACCATGGTTGTTGTGGACCTTCCAAACCTAGCCAGAATTTGGGCACTTAACAAGTTTAGAGTAATATTTGAATCCTTAATGCTATAAGAGTTTAATGAAATGCGTACACTTATGAATTAAACCAATAAAATACAAGATTAATTATATCACATTTGGTTTTAACTGCAATTTTCAGTCTCCATTAACAGTTATGGATTTAAGTAATGTACATTGTAGACAGGGTAATACGGTCAAACATATATTTGTAGAGATGAAATTCGTTAGCAGGTTTCTTGTGACAGGTAAATTGATCGATTTTGGGCTTAAAATGGTATCACAAACAAGCAACAGGTCATACCAGTAGACCAAATTATAGAGTATGTCGGTGATGTGGAAACTCGAGTAGGCAAGAGCGATGTTTAATTTAAAAAAAAAAAAATTCATTTTCGTCGAAAGAGCGACAGTTATTTTTTTAAATATAGTTTAATTTTCGTCGGAAGAGCGACATTTATTTTTTTTAAATATTTTTTAATTTTCGTTGGAAGAGCGATGCTTAATTTTTCATCAGAAGAGTGAAGTTAATTTTTTTTTTTAAATATTTTTTAATTTCCGTCGGAAGAGAGACATTTTATTTTTCTTCGGAAGAGCGACATTTGCGTAGAGCGACGTCTAGGTTTCGTCAGAAGCACGACGTTTAATTTTCGTCGGAAGAGTGACGTTTTTTTCATCGGAAGTGCGACGTTTTTTTTTTGCATCGGAAGAGTGACATTGTGTTTTCGTCAGATGAGCGACGGTTTCTATAACATCAGAAGAGCGACGAAATTCTGGAAACGTCAGAAATAGTGTTGCTCTTCCGACACTTTATGGAAGTGTCGGAATTGCAACGTAATGGCTAACCATGTTTTTCCCTGCCTCAAACTGTCACTCTTGTGACGCCTATGTGCCAATTGTGCTAGTGTTGACACATATGTTATTCAATATCTCAATAATTCAACCTCTTCGGGGGTGTTCTACTTAGGGTGGACCAATCTTTCCAGATAAGGAGGTGCATTAGCTTGAGGGGCATTCTCTTCCTTCTCCTCTTACATCTCTCTAGGTGGAGAAGGTAGGTGTTTATCTGGGAGAACCTTCCCATACCAAAGGTTGATCTCTTGGATTTCCACAAAATAAGCAGGATAGGATGTGTCCCCAATGTAAGCTTGTTGTGTCTTCTTATTTTTTGGGTTTGGATTGGGTTGAGCAGGCAATTAAGGTTTCTTCGGTGGATTTTGGTGAGGAGCTTGTGGTTGAGGTTGAGGTGGAGGAAGTAAAGCAGGAAGTTGGGTTGGTTGAGGCCTCCACCCTGGTGAGGGGTTTCCCCATTAGGAAGATTGGGGTGAATGTGGATGAAAAGGAGGGTTGATAGGTTAAGGAGGATATTGAGGAGCATAAGGCCAAGAAGGAGGTGTGGACAATGATGTATGAGTGGAAGGTTACCAAGGATGGAAATTTTCATTTAGATTTGGATTGTAGTGAGGATCATCATGTGCACCTCGCATGCCTTGTTGATATGGCCGAGGACCTAGGGGCCTCCTTTGGTTAATGAAGCATAGCTTCTTTGACCCACCTTCTACCCCACCTTGATATACAACCTTTAGGCTAGGTAGAGAGGTACATTTATCCATTGCATTATTCTCTTCAAAGACTAAACAAACTTTTATGATATTCAATTGGCATTCATTCTTAGGATGTATCTTAGTACATCTAGGGCAAAAGATAGATAGTGCCCTTTCTGCTTCCTCTTGCCTCCTTTTTATTTGCATAGTATCCATTTTCATGGCAAAGGTATGCAAATTTTCACTCTTAAAATCTTCCAACATACTTCCTATCTCATGGTTGATGGTTGTTTTGGAGGGAGAGGAATTGGCCAAGCTTTGGCTAAACCTGCCCTTTTTTTTAGTAGCCCTATAGTGATTCTTGAATACAATTTTGATGTCATCATAAGGAAATTTGTAGATATATCCTCCAGATAGCATGTGTAGGGTTTCCATTACAATATCCCTGATCCTTCGAAGAAGAACCAGCTTGAGTGACTCAGGATCAAGGGTACATTTGGCCCTCCTATAATTGAGTTGAAATCTTGTTAGGTCCCTATAATACTAGTGTATCCCCTTATTTTTATTGTTGTTTTAGCCCCCTTATTGTTATTTTTGTGCCCATGTAGTCCCCATATTGTTATTATTGTGCCCCATAGAAGCCCACTATTGTTATTGTTATGCCCTTACATTATTATTTTTATGTTGCATCTGATTATATTGTGACCCCTTAGACTTCTATATATAGAAATAAGGTTTTGTCATTTGAATCATCCAATAATTGTTCATTTATGTAATTCAAAGGATATTTACCCCTCGAAGTTGAAAATTTTTAAGTCGTTGATCTATCTTTTCTTCTATTTTGTGAGTTGGTTGCATAACATTTGGTATCAGAGCTTTGGATTCTAGGGTTTTTCTTCTTCAAATAGGCCATCTTGGAATTTTCGCAATTACGTTTTTTATACGAGGCTTAAAATTCTGAAATTTCGAGCACGTGGAGCTGAAATCCTGGTGAGCATCGTGTACAAATTTCAGATCTTGGTTCGCTATAGTTTCAGATATATGATCTGTGGAAGCTATGATTTTTGCAGGCTCCAAAATTCAGTCTCAAACATGTGACCTAGGTAAAATCATCGTAACTTTCGTTTCAGGCATCATATTTGAATTATATAAAAATTAGATGAAATTGCATGGAATGTATTTTTTTTTATAAATTTCAGGGCCGAAGGTAGAAATAGTGATATGTGGCGCTCAATAAAAGTTCGCTCTACTGAACTAGTCTATAATCAGGCCATCGTGGGAGATCAGACATAACTCTTCCAATATCGGTTTGACTTGTGGGTTTGGAAAATAGATTCATAGGGCTACAATAGGATTGAATTTAAAACCTTGGAGATCCAAAATTACAGAGCTACAACCATTTCAATATCGAGCTCCCAAAATAAGAAAAAAGTTTGTATTTGTTTTTAAATTGCATAACTTTTGTTTGAAAAATAAGTTTAAAGTTATTCCAAAGGCATGTTGATCCAGGTGGGTATTGGTGGCCACCCACCTATTCCACTTGGGGCCCCACCATTGTGTCTTTCAGTTTTTCAGTTTCAGCACAACTTACTATTTTTAGCAGTTTTTCGGGTCCTGAACTTCCGGAGCCATTTTGAGGCCCTAAACGACGTTTTTTGGGAAAACTAGGAGCAACATGGGTACATGGACCGAAATTGCTGCAATAAAAAGTTGTAGTCCTCAAATAGATATTTCTAACGAGGTATGGTGCGCATCAAATGGAGATCTTATGCGAAAGTTATGTCCCCGGGAAGTTGAAACACCAATTTACCCAAACAACGCCCATAGTTTTGGTGCTTCATCTCCTAGGATTAGGGTTTTGGATGTTTAGGGTTTTCCATTGTTTCTAAATAATAAATAGGCCCTCAAGCCTCATTGTAACAAAATTTAGAGGCCTGTAGCCGCCACATTGCTTCTTAGAGATAAGCTACCAATGCCCTAGCTATTTTATTTCCATTATGTATGTAAGTAAATTTCAGTTCTTTGATATTAATGAAATTAAGTGTTATTTCCACTACACATTTGTATTTATGGTTATATGTGTATTCTGTTGTGTTCCTTCATAAATCTAGATCAGTGGTATCAGAGCGGTCTTCTTTTTATCGATCCTTATTTGCATGTCCTCAACGAGGTCGAGTATAAGGAGTTAGGGCTCTATCTGTTGGAACCTTTGCAAGATCAGCCTCACAAACCCCAACGACCGCCCATGGGGGACGGAAAGAAAGATGAGGGATTAGGAGATCCTATCAAAATATTTCTTTAGGAGGCCCTCGAAAAACAAAGGAATGCAATGATGGATAATTTTGCCCAGATCCTTCAATGACTACCCACCAACGACGCATTTGCATCTAGCAACCACTCTGGAGGCACGACTCCCTTTAAGGTACAAGTAAACTTTGACATTCCCATATTTGAGGGTCAAATAGATGCAGATTCTGTAGATATATGGTTGAATCTATTAGAAGGATATTTCTAGGTTCATGAATTTTCCGACCGGGAGAAGATTATTTTTGCACTCCTCAAAGTTACCCCCCATGTCAAGGACTGGTGGGAAACCTATTGTGAGAAAAAGGACGAGACAAAACCCTCTTTGTTCGCAGTCGTACCCACTTGGAATTATTTTTGAGACGCCATCAAGGAACTATAATATCCCGTGGGGAGATATGAGGACAAGTACATATAATGGACCACGCTGCAGCAACAAAGGGATCAAGATGTACATGAGCTGACGAATCTGTTCCATACCCTGCGCACAAAGTTGGGTATCAAATATTTGGAGAGACATTTGGTGCTAAAGTATCGCAGTTGTATGCACAGATACAATAAGGAGGAAATGGATTTCCTCGACATCTCCTCGCTCAGTATGACATACCGGTAAGCTGCCAAGATTGAGCAGAAATTCAAACAGAAGAAACAAGACTTTGGATCTGCGAATCAAAAGCAAGGGAAAGGCGCCCCCAAACTGCAGAACAAAGGACAAAGCCAAGGCATGGCGGCCCAAGACAACCTGTCAAAGCCACAAGAAAAATACAACACCACAAAGCCAAATAAGGAAATGGGAAAGTGGTGTGAGTTTCATAAGAGCTCCACTCACAATACAAGTGAGTGTCAGGCCAAGCAGTCATTGGTGGCCGAGATGGGGGCTTCCGAATCATATGAATGCTATGACTCTGAATTAGAACCTTACAAGGGGAATTACAAAGGGAAACAAATTATTGATGTGGAGCCCAATTCCACTATTTCCATTGCGAAGATCCAGAAGGAGAAGCAAGAATATCTAGAGGAGGAGGAGTGTCTCTTCCACTCCAAGGTGTGGTTAAGGGTTCCCCGCTACAGTTAATTTTTGACAATGGGAGCCAAAAGAACCTCATTTCAATAGATGCCGTGAAGCAGTTGGGCTTGCCGACCATAACACACTCAGAACCATACACCATCGGGTGGCTTCACCAAGGACGAGATCTCCACATCAGCTAGAAGTGTCGCCTTCCCTATAGCATCAAGCCCTTCACGGATGAGGTATTATGTGACATTGCTCCTCTTCATGTTTCTAATGTATTATTAGGCCAACCATACTTGTGGAAGAAACATGCTGTGTATGAGTCCCAACCTCGCATTGTTATTGTTACTTTGGGAAATAAGCTGTACAGGATACTAGAGGTACCACCGCCCGCTGCTATCTCTTTGGTTACTACAAAACAATGTAGTAAGCTCATTCCCCAAACCAGGAAATTTGTTTTCCTGATGATCCGCCCCCAAAAAAAGAAGAATATTGTGGCCATGAACTCTAGACACGGCTCCTCTGCATGAAAAAAAATGGATAAGGTTGAGGAGGAGTACAAAGACATATTCACATCACCCATAGGGGTTCCTCTACACTGTCAGGTCAAGCACCCCATTGGTCTGACCCAAGGTGCGCTGCTACCCAATGGAACGATCTATTGGCGCTATGTTTTGGAGAATGATAAAATCAAGAGGTAGATTTAGGAGTTGCTGCAGAAAGGTCACATCCGGCCAAGTTCATCGCCCTTTGGGAGCCCGATCGTGTTGGTACAGAAGAAGGATGGGACTTGGAGACTCAGTATTGACTATCATGAACTGAACAAGATCACTGTCCAGAATAGGTACCTAATCCCACGGATTTATGACCTTTTGGACCATATCAAAGGGGAAAAATATTTCAGCAAGATTGACTTGAAGTCTGCATATCACCAGGTACCAGTCGAACCCTCTGATGTATGGAAGACTGCCTTTAAAGCTAAGGAGGGCATTTTCGAATGGCTACTCATGCCTTTCAGGTTAACGAATGCTCCTGCAACATTCATGAGGTTGATGAACGACATCTTGCGGCCATTCACCAACCCATTTGTAGTGGTGTACTTGGATGACATTCTGATATTCAGCCATACTTGGGAAGAGCACCTCCACCACATCCGACAAGTCCTCCAAACACTGCGGCAACACAAGTTGTGTGCCAATTTGGAGAAGTGAAATTTTGGCATGAACCAGGTTCAATATCTAGGATACATTATTGATGAAAGGGGGGTGCATGTGGATCCAACCAATATCCAAGTCATTTGGGATTGGCCAGCCCCAACCACTCTAACAGAGCTTCGCAGATTTCTGGGTCTTGCTAATTTCAATAGTAGGTTCGTGTTGGGATTCTCTCATATAACTTGGCCCTTGATTCAAGTCACCGATGGAGGAGCGAAAGAAAAATTCTTTTGGTAAGAATATCAACAGAAGGCATTCATAGAATTGAAATATCGCCTATGTTCTGCCCCAATGCTCACATTACCACACTTGCAACAACCATTTGAGATCGAGACAGATGCCTCTGACTATGCTATTGGGGCATTTCTTACTCAACAGGGGTATCCAGTGTCATATCACAGTGAGACATTGTCCAACACAGTTTGCAAGTATCCCGCTTATGAAAAAGAAATGTATTCTGTTGTGCAGGCTTGTCGACAATGGAAGAATTAAATTTTAGGGAAGGAAAAAATCATCCACATAGACCATCGGCCCCTGTAGTTCATACAGACAAAAGGGAAGTTGTGGAATGATCACCATAAAAAATGGTCCACATATCTGCAACAGTTTCATTTGAACATCAAGTACAAGAAGGGTAGCACCAATAATGTAGCACCAAGAGGGGATCTCTTTCTCTAAATTGGTAAGCCATGTCTGGATCAAAGCCATCTGGAAACTTTACTAGGGCTAGGCTTTGTGGGGGTTTCATCTGAGGAGGGAGTGCATTGTAAACACTATTGAACCTAGTGTAGCAGTCTTGGACACTCTCTCCAATATTTCTCTTAAGGTTATCATACTCTGATAGGATTTGAAGAGGATTTTTATTAGTCTCCCACTTGTTTATGAATGTTTGATAAAGGGAAGGGAGGTCATGAATGCTGTTAGGAGTTAAGTTCTTGAACCATTTCTCTGCTTCTCCTCCTAAACTTTTGGCAAAAATTCTCATTTTTATGGTCTCCTCTTCTATTTATTTGTATTCAAAAGCATCATTAATCTTGTCTACATGTTGTTGGGCAGTTGTAGAATCAGTCCCATTGAAGTGAGGGATTTTAGATTGATAGTATTGTGGCATATGTAGTAAGGGTTGTGGTAGTACCAGAGGGGAATATCATGCCGCCATGATGGGAGGTAATGGAATCCAAGGAGGATTTATAAGAGGAGGGTTTATGTGTGGAGGTGGAGGATGAAGTGGAGTGGTTTGCTCAGTGGATGTATGAATAGGGGTGGCAGATGTACTTGGACCAAAAAGCTTATTTTGAGCATATTTGGAACGAAAGGAGTCAAAGCGTTGGAGAAGCCGAAAATCAGGAGGAGTGGAAGGAGAGGCTTCTATACTAGGACTCTATTGTAAGTTTTTAGGCTCAAGGTCTATCTGGTCTATCCAACTTTAAGACTTGGTTCTCAATAGGTTTCTTTTATGGTGTAAGTCAAATTGGGTATATATCTTGCAAGGATGTGAGGTTTTCAGGAACATAACTTTCTTTGTGAATTGGTCTAACAATAGTTGAATCTTCAGTCCTAGAAGTTTTTCTTGAGATTCTTTCTGGGTCATCAGCTATGGTAGGATGGTTTGGGTCAAGGTAAGATCTGGTGCTAATTCTTTGTGAAGCCATATTTCAGACCTACAACACAGAGAGGCTGAAATTTTATGAGAGTTTTGGAAACAGAACTATCTGAAAGATTTACTAATTTCACATAGTATGTGACTGGGCTTTATAGTATTAGGACTGATTGATACATTCCTGGGGGAGTCTATGAGAACCAGTGGAGTCAACAGGGCTACTGAAGACCAGTGGAGTCACCAGGTGGATGATACTAACTGTTTTGAGGATTTGCTTGTTGTCCACTATCAACAATTGGATACCAATCTAAAGATATTTTTGGGTTTTCTGAGTTCTTTATGTAACACTAAATTTTTCAATGAGTGTTTCCTAGTATGTTCTCCATTGTGTTGGTATGGAAAATCAACCAGATATCATTCTTGGCTAACACTTTATTTATCTAGGTTTGACAGGGGATTTTTGAGTTTTTAAGGAATATTTAAGTTATTACTTACTCAGTCCCACCGTGATCTCCATTATGTTAGGTCCTTGTAATTTGTCAGATTGGAAATACCAAATACACAAGGGTAACATCAAACCAAATTTGGAGTCCTAGGACTTAGCCTTCCTAGACTCAGAGAGGGCTCTCTCTATATTTGTGTAAAAATATGTAACTTGATTGATTTTAGGGTTTTTATTCTAGTCTAGTTATAATGATAGGGTTTGTTTGTTTTGTTTTGTTTGGTTGGGTAGGCTGTCAAGAAGAAAAAATAGAGTAAGAGAAATTAAAACCATTAGGCTATGGGGTCTATGCAAGGCTTGAAAAGTACAACAATAGATCCAGGGTGTTTCATAGGGAAAGTTAACAAAGCCAAATGGATCTTAGTAGCTTATGTGAGTGAAATGAACATTAAATTTGTGAACATAGTAGGTTTAAAGGGAAATTAAGAATCCTTTAACAAATACAATAACAAGAAGGGCCTTCAAGGTCACTATGCTTAAGAAATAACCAAAGGACAGGGCACACCATAAAATTCTCTGGTCAAAATTCACCAAGTAAACTTTAAAAACAAGAATCTAGTAAACCCTAGAGTGAAGGGAACTCCTAAATCCTCTAGTTATTCACTTTCAAAGAAAGAAAACATGTAAGATAACACATTATTAATGATTAAAGAGCATGGATCTCCTAAATTCCTTAATCAAACTATAAAAGACCTTCAAAGAGACTATTGAAGATGGACTGAAGGATAGGGCAAACCATAAACTTCTTCAACCAAACCCTAATTAGTAAACTTCAAAGAAAAGGCCTCAAAAACAATGTTTTAAGCTACACCAAAGGACAGGGCATACCATAAACTTATTTGGCTTTAATCCATTAAATAATTCTTAAGACAACAAGCTAAGTGGAACTAGAGAGCAATCAAGAATTCTCCAATCAAACCTAGCAGAGGAAAACATCTAAGCAATAGAATGAAAACAGTCTTAAGGTGCCTCTAACAACATATCTTAACCTAGATTTTCTGCTCTATTGCATGAGAAAAGATGAAACAATATGAAAATATAAGGAAAAAATTACTAAATTAGAACAACATCACCATTAACCATGTTCATGAATCCTATGAATATGCTTGCTCCATCGATGCTCAATCTAAGAAAAACACAAAGCTCCAAACCAATTTCTTCACAACTCCAAGTCTATGTATATCGAGATCAACAATCAACCAACTTACCCACCAACAACTGAGCATACATGCATTATTTATCTACCAAATGAAGAGGTGAAACCATAACTAGGGTTTGAGAATTCATTAATTACTAATAAATACATTTGACCTTAGAGACCATGCAACGCCCAAGTCACAAATATCCCAAACTCAATAAAATAACTTCTAGCATAACTTCTAAGCTAAATTTGGAGTTATTTGTCTTCAAGGCCTTCAAAATATATTTTTCAATAACTTCTGATGTATTTTTTTTGACTTTCAAGCAAGGGCACAACGCTAAGACTGGAAAAATAACCCTTTTTGTACCTGAGTTTTGGAGGCCTCCCCTGTGTCTAAATGAGCTCCATGATAGCGCATTGGAAAGCCTGTCCTATATAGTTTCCAGACCTACCTTTAGTTTTCAGATTGGTTCCCATTTTCTTATTCAAAAACCATTTCTCCCAAGAATGCTCAGGGCGCAGTGCTAGTGCTGAAAAGAAGGCAGAAAGGTGTTTTTTAGGTGGTTTTTGGCCCTCTTGAGGGACTAGTTTTGCTCCAAATGATCTGAAATGTTTTTAGGATGATGTACTTGGCATTAGGAACATGAATATGCAAGCCATTTTTCATTTTATTTCCCCAAAAAAGAGCACAACGCCAGTGGCGCTGCGCGTTTGGCCCTTTTTTTTTGTAAGCCAAATAGTCAAAAACTCAAAATTTGCATGAAGTGCGAAAATTTGGAACTTACCTGGCTGATCATGTTTGGGATGCTTGGAGGGATACATCAGAAAGGATATCCAATTTTTTTCTTCTCCTTTGCCTCATTTTGTGCTTGAATCTTTGCAAGGGCTCTTTTGAGCTTCGCCCTTGCAATTCTGTTCCTCATGGCATAATGTCTTGCCAGCTTCTTTTGCAGTTCAATGTCTCTTTTTTCCCTCTCAAGTTGACCCTCTAGGTTCACATTAGCTCTTTCTAGCCAATATTCTCTGTCATAGTTTATTTCCATGGCAGGCAGCTCACTTAGAGTGAGCTTCTCTGCCAATGTTGTCTCTTTCTCTCTTTCCCGGGCTAAAGCCTTCTTCAAACCAATTTTCCTTGGCCTCTTCCTAGGAATTCTTCCTCATCCTCACTATCATCAAGAGTGCCCAAGGTCTCATTTAGCCTAGCCTTGGCTTTTCTAGCCTCTTTCCGTGATCTGATAGCTCTGAAATCATTGATGGCTTTCTATGTCTCTAACTGATGGTTTTCTACCTCAAGGAAGTTGATCACATTATTTTCCTTGCCAAGATTGGCTTGTAGTTCCCTAATCTGGGCATCCTTGCTCTTGATCAACATGTTTGTAATCCGCTCCTCATCCTCACTCTCAAGGTCAATAAGTTGAAACTCTTTTTCATTTTCATGCTCATCCTCTTTTTCAACAATGACCTTCTTTGCAACCTTTTCCTTACCTTTGTCAAGTTGTTTTTTTGATGATGAAGGCAGGGCCCCTTCCACAATCTGTGGATAAAACACCTGCCTATGACCTCTTTGATAGGTCAAAGGAAAAGGATCTATGTCAACCATCTCAGTGTCATCTGTCTCACTGCTCTCTTCACTGTTTAATGATGTGGTATCATGAGATGAGGGTGAAGGGCTGTGGGAAGGTGATGAAGGAGGATCATCATGAGGTGAAGGAATGTGAGTGAATGGGGATGTGGAAGGGTCATAATTTCTGTCCAATTCACCTCACCTTTTTTCATATTTCTTCAAGCCATTATGATAGAATTTCTTCATGTTTGGCCTTGTGTGCTTCTTCCATGTCCTTTTCTGCAAGTGATCACTGTTTTGACACTCAACTGGAGCATCAAGTTCATAAACCCTAGTCATCTATAAGAACAATTGTTTCCTCTTTCCCTTGCTGTAAGTTGTTTTTATTCAGGAGTAGACAGTCCACCTTATCAGTACCTTCTGCTGACACAACCTTCAACACTCCTGTAGAAGTGCCAAACTTTATCCATTTTCCTCACTTGCAGACTTTGAATTGATAAGGTAATATTCTTTGGATATTTTAGGTCTTTCTTGAATAACCATGTCTTGACATTCTATTACATCTGAGCCAGATTCTAGCAAAGGAAAAGTAGTGCCTGAAACATCCAATGATGATCTTAAAACATGTAAAAACCCTAATGACCTAGTGGGGGGTTCTTTGACTCGATTTTGACTGAAAATTGACCTAGAGATCTTCAAGTGAAAACAGAGTATGGTCAAAAGTGTTGTATTGAAGATCCAAAATCCAATGTACTTGATTTATCTAAAGAGCCTACAGAGATATTTTTGAGACCATCAATGCTTGAGGGACCTAGGGAACATGGGAAAAGGTTTTATGAAGGCAAGAAGGATGAGAATGGGAGGTGTAAGCTCATAAGGATTTTTCATGAGTGGCAGGGTGACCATGAAATGGAAAACTGATAGAATAGTGAAAACGTTTCTATAAGCATAATGAAGGCAGTGAAATTTCTGAAACTCACAATATTCAAGGAATGTTGTTTTCAGAAATCCATAACCATCCTATAGTCATCTAAAGATAGTGAAAAATACTGATGACTAACAGTGGCTCCACTTGGGGAGGGCAACTCCTTTCAGGAGGTGTCAAGAACCTCAAAGTTTTAGATCTTTGGGTTTTGAAGATCAATACCTTACTTTTACTTGGCAGGTCTGTTTTTCCTCACTTGCTGATTTGCCGCTATTCTTTGAAGCCGTGATCTCAAAATCTGAAAAAACATGATTGCTTCAATATCAGCTCTACCTACCCATCATACTTTTCCTAACATTTTTTTTTCATTTGGGTGCACTTGGATTGGAAAACCCTTGACATCATTTTCTTTTGAAGGCATAAAAAATATCTATGTCTACCCTTATAACTTCCAAGAGCTTAGATTAGACTAATGAGGTATTTTATTCTTTACCTAATCTACTTATCTGTCATGGTTAAACAGTTTGATAGATCTTCATTCTCTAATCTACTGACATGAAATTCAAAACATGACCAAATCAAGGTTAAGCAATTTTATTGGCCAAGAGCTTTGGCATTTTGGACAAGCTCCACACTGTTAGTCATCAGTATTTTTCACCTGTTGATGATGACTAGTTGTTAAAGCCAATTTTTCTAGCAGCTGATCTCCAATTTGTCAAATTTGCCAGCTAGAAAACACCCATAAACATTTTTTCCCTCCTACCTTTTAAAATTAGCCCATGATGAGATAAAACCTAATTGTCAAGCCCTATCTAGTCTCAGTCATACAAAATTTTCCATCAGCTCCAAAGAGAATACTCCAAATCTATCAAAAAAGTCTCCCCTAAGTTAGGTAGTGGCGCTTTAGGAAATCTTCCCTTGGCAAACTATCCTAAGCTAAAAGAACCTCTGTCTAAAACCAACTAGTCATAGCTGACCTTCTTATTTCTGCAAGTAAAGCTTGATACACCCTTAAGTCGCGCCACTAACAAGCCTTGATGTCTCTGCAGTGCATGTTTCAAAAGCCAAATTGATGTTGTGTTGATCTATAGTGTTTCAATGTCTTTTTCAAAAGCAGAAGTGTACTAATGTTCCAGAAGACATTATTAAACTTAACATGAGAAAATAGCTGCTTCTCATGTGGTTTTGAGCCTGGGATGAAAGTACTGGATAGAGAGGTATTTCAATGAGCTCCTGCAAACACAGTCAAAAGGTTAGTGACTTGTGACTAGCAAGTAATACTCTGCAGATACTAGTCAGGTTGCTTTTGATGTCTAAAGATGCATAAAGGTATTTTAACAACAGGATTACATATCTCAGAGAATTTCCCCTCATGGCATATTGTCAATTTGTCACTTTTATTTACTTAACTGTGAATAGGCACTACAAGGAAAGATGACATAGTTGGACAAAGCGATGAAATAGCATCATTATGTAAAACCTCCTCCAAACATGAGCAGAGGGTTGGATGACTGTGTAAAACCTCCTCCAAATATGAGAAGATGGTTAGGTCATTGGTTGAAAACCTCCTTCATTTAAAAGCAGATGGTTAAGAATATTATGCTGGCCTCCTTCATTTAACAAGCAGGGGGATAGGAATAGAGGTGTACCCTCATTCAAAAGGGCCCAAAGATAACAAGGTTGCAAACTTCCTAAAAACTTGTTTTAAAACTTTTCTCTCCAATAGATGAAACTACTAACACAGCAGTGGTATTTTCAAGGGGTTCTTACATGGTTTCACTATTTGAAATACAGAGTTAAAATCAGTATAAAGCCACTGAAGGCTTATGAATAGAAAAATGGTGTTAAAAACAGAGGGAAAGTAGTGGTACTATGATAATCAAAGAGGTTTGGTTTTTCTTCTATCAGAGATATCCTTCAAAGGTAATCTGAAGCTAAAGTGAACAAAGCTTGGACAGGCTCATCAATGTGAAGAAAAGGATATGACACCATGATTCGAATTCAAGACAATATTCAAAGAATCAAGCCATATCACTATCACAGTCAAAGGCCTCTTTATGGACATGTGAAAAAAACCTTGTTGTTGCATATGAGTCCCAAGGGTCTCTAAAGGCCTTTTTTCCTTGATAAACAGATATAGGTAAAATCTGGGGAGTAAAAATGAGGTTCTTCACCCACAGTCAAAAGAAAATGTCAAAGAGCACCTGACAGTTTGATCAACTTCACAGTGGGCAAGATTATCATCAAAACACCAGGAGAGCAGAAATTGTCAAAGTAAGTTTTAGAGTGGTGATTTATCTTTTTCCAAGATATGGCAAAGGATACCTCACAAATCATTGATATGTCTTTGAGCAAGGTTTTTCCTTTAAGGGTCAGAAATAGGAAAACAATGACAAAATTTCTTCTTTAATGAGAAACAGTGAAAATGCAGTAAAAAGGAGCCATGACTATGGTGCCATTCAAAAGAAGCCTCCACAACATTTAAAATCGAAATATGGGCCTTTGTAATGTTAAAAGGTGATTTAAGTTTTTTATATGACAAAAGAGGGCCTTCTTAAACTCCAAACCCTCACAAAAGAAAAATATGAAGATGTGTTGGCTTTTTCAACTTTAAAAGGAGTAGTTGACCGTTGCAAAGTCTCATTTGCAAAGTTCAAAGCAACCAAGCAAATGCTCCATCAGTTCTTTCACCGGAGAAACAACAATTTTTCGGCATTTTTCAGAGTTTCATGCTTTCAAACCTGGACGGCGCACCTGGAAAAGCGCGCGGCGTGCCTGTGAGTGAAGTTGCAAAGGTTTCCAACAGCTGTGCGATGTGCCTATAGAAGCTTGTGGTGCACCTGTAGCGCCATTCACCCACTGCTCGAGGTTGACCCGACTGCCTTTCCATTGCGCAACACTCTTCTTTGTGAATGTGTTGCTCACCCAAACACCTTCAAAAAACTCTGTGGAGCTACCCCAATCAATCAAACAAGGTCTTTAATATTTTCTTTGAGGTATTCTACTTCTCTTCTTGGAAAAATTCAAAGATTGAAAGGGTGTTTGCTGTGATTTTTCCTTGAGAAGGAAATAGTGCCTTTAAAACCATTTCATCATTTAAAAACATGAGATAGACAGTGGTATATGAGAGGGAGTTTTGTAAAAACTGGAGAAAAACTTTCTCATTCTTAGGAGGTCTCAAATAAATTTGATCAGTGTCTTAACAGTGGCTTTAAAGAGCAGTTTTTCATATAAAGAGCAAAAGACAAAAATAGTGATTAGAGGGTGGGGTGTTTTTATCAGTTTAAAGGGCCTTAAATTCTTTTGAGAACAGTGAAAACCATACACAAATTACATGACAGAAATACACAGTGGTAGAGGTCTCCAATCAATTTGAAGAGTGTCCTAAACAGTGATAAAACAAGAGCAGACTTTGTTTAAAACTCAAAGGGGAAAAAAATGGTCATAGTCTGAAGGCGTTGTCATTTTAAAAGTGTCCTCTCTATATGGTGAAAAAGCAAACTTTGTTTAGCCTCCATAGTCCAAAAATCAGAGTCTGTGATTGAAAGGTTTCTCAAGACAGCTCAAGGGTGTTTTGTCTACCTTTGTATAGAAATAGTGAACAGCAGAAGAATATTGTTTGAGAGAAAGGTGTTCTTATCAAAACAAAGGTTCCTTCTTCACCAAGAAACCACAAACAAACCTTTCAAGAATTTTCCCAAGCACAGTGATAAACTGACTTCTTGTTTTTATTTGACAAAGCACTTGTTGTTTGGCATAAAAGAGGACAAAACAATGATTTATAAGGAGGACAGGGTGTGTTCTTGAGAAGCCATTTCAAAGACCATTTGAGACAACTTGTTTTTTAATTCAGTAAAGAGTATTCAAAACAAAAATGCCTCCCAGGCAAGACAGTAGAAGTGGCCTTCACAGGAGGTTTGAGCCTGTTTCGACTGAAGAGGTAAATGCTCATACATCAGTCTTGTTTAACTTTCATGAAGTTGGATGTCTAGAGTTTTGTCAAAGGGCGCAGGAGGTGAAAAGATATTCCCCTTTGACTCATCTTTGTGCTTTGAGATTTAAAGGGAAACAATTTCAGCTGGCAGGCTTGGATTTCAAGTTTTCTCCTAGATCCATTTCCAAGGCCACCAAAATCCCTTATGTCGGAGAGAAGTGGTTTAAACAAAGCCACCTAGACTCAGAACAGTACAAACACTTTTTGAAGCCTAAGAATAGAGATACATGTCCATCCATCTTTCCCTTCTCATATCTGTTGAGTAGTTATGCCCCCCTCATGAAGATAATCATGAAGTACTTCACTTGCGAGGGAAGGTTCTCCCGGTCTATGCTTACCATGTCCGGTTGTTCATGCATTTAACAAGAGCCAAATTGTTAAATCTCCCTTTCTTCCTCCATAGAAGTACTGAAAAAATGGCCTCCACTATTCAGAAAAAACCTCCTTCTCAGCAGTCAGCTTGCCTTTTCCATCATTCCCTCATCAAGGTTATCATTCTTGATCAGCTTGAGAAGAAGGAAATCTCTTGGGACACTTTCAATGCACATCCAGATTTCGCCACTATTCCTTCATTCCATACATCTCCTTCACCTTCCACTCACCATCCTTCGCCTTCTTCAAGCAATCCCATCCCCAAGAAGCTCAAATTTCCCATGATTGAACAAGAAGAAGTGCATGATGAGGAAGAAGAGCATGACGAGGATGAGCAACAACATGATGAACAACAGCATGATGAAGAAGAGGAACAACATGATGAAGAGGAGGAACATCATGATGAAGAAGGGAAGCAAAGTGAAAAAGAGCACAGTGATGCAGGGTAGCAAGGTGAAGAATAACACAGTGATGATATGCAGCATAGTGATGAAGAGCAGCGCCATGAAAAAACCCAAAAAATTGAGGAGGGAAATGATGGGGAAATTGAGCATTTTGATGAAGATATTGGTAGCCCTCACAGCAGCAAAAAAGATGAACATGAAGCCAAAAACATTGAAGAGACAGAGCCTCAAAGTCCTAGAGACAGCAAAGGAAAGAGTAAAGAGGGCAGCCCTAAAAAAGACATGCAAGAGGACAGTCAAAGCATTCATGAAGAAACTCAAAACAGTGGCAAGGATGATGAGGGAAGTAACAAGGGCAAAGAGCCAATAGAGCATGTGTTAGCTGCCTCTCCTAGGCAAGGGGCCATTCTTTATTCTCCAAAAGTGGCCAAGCCCCAGACATCAAGGAAAAGGGTGCCTAAAACTATAACTCCAAATGTTACTAGGGCCCTCCGAAGCAAGATAAAATTTCCCAAGTAGCCCATTGTCGAATTACCCAAGAGGAGGAAGACCAAGAGAGCCACCCAAAGCAAGGGAAAGGAGAAAGAAGAAAGCATCCATGAAAAGGAGAGGGGCTTTGACATAATTCAAATCCAAAGCGATGATAGCGACAATGAGGCCCAAATCCTAGAGACTCTCTTGATCAATAGAGAAAAACAAATTGATGCTTTGAGGACAGATCTAGAGAGGGCTAGAAACTTCAATCACTTTTTGCAAACACAAAATAAACAGATGAGTGTCCACATGGAGGTATATGAGACACGGGCCATCAAATACAAAAAGGAGGCCTCCAAGGCGCAAGTTAAATTGGAATAACTCATGGCTGAGTTCAATGATAGCGAAGATGAAGAGAAACCCAGGAGAAAGAGGCCAAGGATTATGGGAATCAGAAGAGCCCTTGAGAAACAAAAGGAGGAAGAAGCTGCCCTTCTGCAATATTTTCCTCTCACCACTTTGTTCACCCAAGAGATAGAGAACAATCTGTTGGGGTTCCCATGTTTTGGCCAGATTGGCAAGACCAAAATATGAGACAACATCATAACCACTTTTGGGCCCTAGGATCTAGCCCTCCTGGACCCGGAGAGGGATCTCTCTAATAAAGCAAAGAATGATGTATCTTTGAGAGCTCAAAATGAGATTTTAGGCTAGGTATGAAGCACAAAGGGGGGTTTTAAATGATTTGGTTGGTTGGTTGCTGGGTTGGTCATGAGATCATAGACTGAGAAATTAATGGGAGAAAAGGAACAAAGCAGTAGGAAGTTTCAGCAAAGGGGATAGGTCAAGAAAGTGCCATCCATTGGGCTATGGAGTCATGAAAGGAAATTACATGCAACAGCTAGCCAAGGCTTTCAGAAGGAAAGTCATCTACACTAAAGGGTATTTTAGATAGATGATGGGATGGAACAGTAAGGAAAGAAGGTGGAAGAAGGAAAGACAACCAAATTTGTGTCTATAGATCAGGTCAGAGGTCATCTAACTCCAGACCTGCTTGGACATACTCAAAGGCAGCTCTCAAAGAGGGACAAAGGGACTGCTTATAGATCGGACCAGAGGTCATTTAACTCCAGGTCTGATTTAGCAACTCCAAGGGAAAAACAAAGATAACAAAGAAACATCCAAGCAACAAACCCCCGAGTTCATACATCAGCCAACAGGCAATAACATCCACTGTGCTGGTTAAACCACATGAATTCACTCTCAGATACACATAAAGCAGAAAACATTAAAGGTAGGGAGAGCAGGAACATAGGGCACCTAACAAGGGTGAATCCTATGCTATATTTCTGTTGCCTACCAGAAGAACATGAAATAGTATGAAAATGTAATAAACAGAGTAAGGAAAACATCACCAATAGTAATAGACCAGGATCCTGTGAAATGTGCTTTGATTAATTGATGCAAAACCAGTCATGTACAATAAGCCGAATGGTTAATACAATCCAAACTTTCTCCTCCCAACCTATTACATGCAAACTACTCTGTAACTCCCTCCCAAGACTATTCTAACAGTCAACTGAATCCCTCTAACAACAACAGCCAAACAACTGAACAACAACCACAACAATGTGTTCTTCTGGATTCTTATAGGAGAAACAGAGTAGAAGAGGTAGGTGAAGAATTAAATGAAGAATTAACACTCAGAAAAGGAGGAAAACCGCAACCCATTTTGCTTTAAATGTGTGTATTTACTTCTGGCACTCTGGCTGCAATATTAATTCCATTCTCTGTTGACTGGACAAACTGGAGAAATGATGATGCTAGGGTCTCCATACCGTGTAACAAATGCTTCTTGATGGTAAAGGACTACTAAAAGGGCGTAAATCCTCCTTTGGGCACAATGTAGACTGAAAAGATGATGTGTACTGTGTCCTTTCATGGAAGAATGCTCTGCTGATACGGAAACCCTGATAACATAATATCTTTGTGCATTGGACTGTCTGAGGGATCCACGGGGTCTTAAAATGTGTACTTTTGCCTTCTAAAAATCCCTGCAGAAGCTCCAAAGTCTTCTATTTCTTGTCTCGAGCTCTCTATTGTTCCTGTACTACCTCTTTCTGTGAATTTCGAGCTTCAATGGCGCCGGAGGGTTGGTAGGGTTTAAACTCTGTCCGTTGATGAATTTATGGCGCAAGCAGCCCTCAGACGCTTCCTGTAACATCAGGCTATGAATACAGCCTCTGCACATGGTCTTCATTGATGCTTCTTTCGCTGTGACAGAGAATGCGCATCATGGCGTTCATTCCCTGTTGAAAACCCTGCAAAACCTGAAACCTGTGAAGAGAAACCATGGACGGGGAAATGGATGTAGTGTGGATGTTGGGAGAGACCATGCAGACGGAACGGTGGAGAAATTTGCAGAGGAAATGGCGAAAAATCGCTCTAGCGGAGGTGGCGGTCTTGCAGAGCGGAGATACGTGAAAAAACACGAAAAAACACGAAAATGCACCAATTATATGCAATGGAACGGGAGTGTGTACAGAGAATGCACGTGGGGTGATGTGGCATACGGTGAACACACGTGGACGGATGATGTGGAAGCCGGGGTGACGGTGGAATGGTCAACAGCGGGCAGACGAATCTGGAGCGTTGATCGTGGCGGAGATCAACGGTGGAGGACGACGGACGGCAGGCCATGGCGTGAGCTATCGTGCACGCTACTTCATTAAACATCGTGCATCTTGGGCGGGCAATGGTTGTTGGATGGCCCGCTCCAGATCGGACGGTCGACGATCATTTCGCTGGGCGCCCATGTCCGACAGATAATGCGCGGGGGATGACTTTAACGGGCAGGAAAAGTGGTTTTGGAATCGTACAGAAGGACGCGTGTCAAAAGGTGTATGGATTCGCTGGGCTCCGAGGAAAAACCACCAAGCGCGTGAGGGTGGTGCGGAATAAACCAGCGGTTTATGAACAGTGAAAGCAGGGGGGGACCACCGTGGCAAGCGGATTCGGCGCCATTAGATCTGGAACAGATCAACGGTGGAAATTGCGCCCGAAGCGCTCTAGCTGTGAACCGTTGATCTGCAGATTTAAACGAACGGTGGGGATGGACTGCGGGGGGCCAAGCTGTACGATCATGAGGATTTTGGAGCGACCCCCCACAATGAATAACAGTCGTTCGATCGGGTTTTCCCACATCCCGAGGAGTCAACTACGGGGGTTACCATGGTTTGACCCTACGGACAGAGAAAAACCTCCACAGGGAAAAAGCCTTGGTCACGGCGCTAGGCTATATGGAGCGAAAAGGCGCGGGGCTAGCGGAGAAGGGGCTTAGGCCGATTATAGGGTCCGAAGTGGGTTTTTAACCCATTTTTAATGTATTTTGAGGCCCAAAGGGTAACGATAGGGAGATGGAGGGGGAAAATGGGGAAACAAAGGGTGTGGGAAAAATTTGAAGGGGATTTTGGAGGGGTTTAGAGGGTTGATAGGGGGAAATAGAGGGGAGCAGAGACACTTTGACAGAAGGAGAAAAAAAAGGGAAAAGGGACATTTTGCAGGGGTACAAGGGGTAAATGAAGGCTTTGAGCTAGGGAAATAGCAGAGGGGATTTGTATAAGGCAAAGCACATAGAGAACTCAAGGACGATGTGTCTTCAAGGGAGATGCATTCCTTGAAGGTCTCCAAAATGACATAACCCCCCAGCTTGCTTGTCAAGAATTTCATAGGGGGGCTAACAGTGGCTCCACATGGGGATGGCTTCTTCTTGAAGGAGGCAAGACACCAGAAATGATCTTTGGAGTAGGCCAGTTGCCTGCTGCTTGGCACATCCCTTTCTTTGATCAGCTGCCATAATATGAATATGTTACATCAGTAGAAACATTTTCCCAACCAGTCTACCTACCCAAACTACAGTCCTAACAATTTTCCCTTGGGTGCATTTGAAATAGCAGACCCTTTACATCATTTTATTTTTAAAACAAAAACAACCTATTCTAAATCTAACCTTATTGCTCCATGAGACCAGGTTAAACTTTTGGCCTCATATGTTTCTCTACCTACACTACTACCTGCTAGGATTAAACTATCTAGCAGGTTTCTTCTCTACATTCTAAGACAGAAATTGAAACAACTAATTACATGCCCATAGACTGAGCTTTATTGAGCTTCTCCTACCTACCCTACTTTACTGAAATATTTACAGGTCTAGCTTACAAACATTGTCTTCCAATGTAACCAACCCATCAAGTGATCCCATGGTTGGTCCTTTTTGCTCAACTCCTTGAGCAAGCTCGATAGGCAAGGCAGCTCCCACTCTTTTTGTTCAATAACAGCAGCTTTGAAAAATTTTCTCTCTGTTTGCAACATGCTGCTCAACAGGACCTTTGATCCTTCATCATATGTTTGCAGAAAATGTGCATAAGGATCATAAAAAGATACCTGGCTATAAATATCTGGCAAGCAGGCTTCGACCAGAATCTCCTCTTCTTCCACTGGATCAAGGATAAGACCCTCTTGAAGAAGAGAATCTTCTTCATCTTCTGAACTAGAGGACTCATCATATATGGCAGTGTTGTCCTCCTGGAGCTTTGATATATTTTTCTCTGAGGTGCTAAGCTCTGTGAGAAGATCTATGTATTCTTGAGCAGGGGCTTGCTCCATTACTTCCTCTTTTTCAAGGGAAAGCTCTTTGCTTACATTCTGCTCAAGAATCTCTTCTTTGCTTTCCTCCTCATCTTCTGAAAAGAACAACTGCTAGTTTCCAATCTCACTGATGATCTGTGGTGAAGCATAATGAAGATTCATAGAATCTTCATCTGCTATTATACTGTCATAACTCTCCCCATCAGTGTCATAGATAGGCTGACCGGTTTCATCACTTCTTTGGAGTTGTTGGCTCTGATCTTCCTCCCATGAATCTAAGGATGATGGTCCTGCAAGCTCGGCTTCCCTTGGAAAACACTCATCATCAAACAGATCATAAAAAGGGAAATCATAACTGTAAGTAATGTCACCCTTCAAACCCATCAGATTCTCAGCAGGTCTTTCTTCATTTTGAACCATAGAGGAGTCTTCTGAATCTGAATCATCAAACTCATATAATGATTGAGCAGGAGCGTGTGTTCTATAGAAGGCCACAGGGGTGGACAACTGATTTAATATCCACTCAATCTCTTCTTCTGTCAAAAGAGGGGTTTCCCTTTCATCATGGATAGAAGCACAACAGTCCTCTTTCTCTTGTATTAGCTGATTTGGAGGCTGGATGTTTTCTTGAGCCTCATCTTCCACACCAGGTTCTGCCTCTTCTATATAGTCTTCTATTTCCTCAAGGCAGTTTTCCTTATCGGCCTTAGCTGATAGGTCCTGATATTCTCTGGCCAGCATAACACAAGGCATAGGTAAGCAACCAGACAGTTCTTGATCACTAAACTCCTCATCTTCTATGGATTCTTGAGTTTGTTCTTGCTCTGAAGGATGCATAGGCTACTCGAAATAGTCATCATCTGTATTCATATTAGCCATGTGCATCTTCAGCATTTCACCAAATGTTTTTGTTAATTCAATTAATTGATCGCACAAAGCATCATACTTTGCATCTCTGTCCATGTTTGGATTCATGCTTTTGCAAAGAAGGCTACCGCTTCTCCTCAACAAGTTCAGTGTCCTTCACCAGTGGAGTCATTTGGTCTTTGGATCATAGGGAGTGTGGAGTCGGCAGGTGGATGAATTTGACTATTTGAAGCAGGCTGTTGTCCACCATCAACAATGTGACCGCCAATCTAAAGGCAAAGTGGTCTCTCCCCAGTGGAGTCGCCATTATGTTGGGGTTCCCATGTTTTGGCCAGATTGGCAAGACCAAAAGATGAGACAACATCACAACCACTTTTGGGCCCTAGGATCTAGCCCTCCTGGACCCGGAGAGGGATCTCTCCAATAAAGCAAAGAATGATGTATCTTTGAGAGCTCAAAATGAGATGTTAGGCTAGGTATGAAGCACAAATGGGGGTTTTAAATGATTTGGTTGGTTGGTTGTTGGGTTGGTCATGAGATCATAGACTGAGAAATTAATGGGAGAAAAGGAACAAAGTAGCAGGAAGTTTCAGCAAAGGGGATAGGTCAAGAAAGTGCCATCCATTGGGCTATGGAGTCATGAAAGGAAATTACATGCAACAGCTAGCCAAGGCTTTCAGAGGGCAAGTCATCTACACTAAAGGGTCTTTTAGATAGATGATGGGATGGAACATTAAGGAAAGAAGGTGGAAGAAGGAAAGACAACCAAATTTCTGTCTATAGATCAGGTCAGAGGTCATCTAAATCCAGACCTGCTTGGACATACTCAAAGGCAGCTCTCAAAGAGGGACAAAGGGGCTGCTTATAGATAGGACCAGAGGTCATTTAACTCCAGGTCTTCTTTAGCAACTCCAAGGGAAAAAAAGAGATAACAAAGAAACATCCAAGCAGCAAACCCTCGAGTTCATACATCAGCCAACAGGGAATAACATCCACTGTGCTGGTTAAACCACATGAATTCACTCTCAGATACACATAAAGCAGCAAACATTAAAGGTAGGGAGAGCAGGAACATAGGGCACCTAACAAGGGTGAATCCTATGCTATATTTCTGTTGCCTACCAGAAGAACATGAAACAGTATGAAAATGTAATAAATAGAGTTAGGAAAACATCACCAATAGTAATAAACCAGGATCTTGTGAAATGTGCTTTGATTAATTGATGCAAAACCAGTCATGTACAATAAGCCCAATGGTTAATGCAATCCAAACTTTCTCCTCCCAGCCTATTACATGAAAACTACTCTGTAACTCCCTCCCAAGACTGTTCTAACAGTCAACTGAATCCCTCTAATAGTAACAACCGAACAACTGAACAACAACCACAACAATGTGTTCTTCTGGATTCTTATAGGAGAAATAGATCAGAAGAGGTAGGTGAAGAATTAAATGAAGAATTAACGCTCAGAAGAGGAGGAAAATCGCAACCCATTTTGCTTTAAAGTGTGTATTTACTTCTGGCACTCTGGCTGCAGTATTAATTCCATTCTCTATTGACTGGACAAACTGGAGAAATGATGATGCTAGGGTCTCCATATCGTGTAACAAATGCTTCTTGATGGTAAAGGACTGCTGAAAGGGCGTAAATCCTCCTTTGGGCACAATGTAGACTGAAAATATGATGTGTACCGTATCCTTTCATGGAAGAATGCTTTGCTGATACAGAAACCCTGATAACATAATATCCAGGGAAAATTTTAAGAACCCCCCTAAATTTATATATATAATAAATAGGCGAATCCCCATGATACATAGGAAAAATGGAAGGCAATTTTATTAATAATATAATATGTATATATAATTTTTTGGCAAATATTTCAAGAGATTATATTATCTTGTAAAATCATGGCGAATCACTAGTGCAAATAGCGAATCACTACTACAAAATGGTGAATCGTTGTCAAGTGGAGTTCAGGGTGTTGGTTCCAATGAATATATGGTAGTTGAACCAGGAGTAGAAGGAAGAGAACCACCGAGACCAAGCATGGCACATGGTGACTTGTGAGGGAAGTAGTTCTCGTGTAGTTTGGAAAACGCGTTCTTCTAGTTCTGCTAAGCGTAGTGTTGTTGCTCATGCTACTACTAGCACTGATATTGAGGTTGGAGAGGAGTTTGAGGAAGCATGGAAGGTAGCAGTGGTGGAGAATTACAAAGAGTACCCCATGATGGGCTCCATTTTTCCCTTTGGTATATGTGCCTACAAGATCTTCTGTCCATTGAACCAACAATTAACCGTTCAACTAACAATCAACTTGACTAAGTTGATTAGGTACGAGTCAACTTAGACTAATCTTCAAAACTATGCTTTGCACTATCCCATATTTATCACACTAATGCTACACAACATTGTGCATTTGCACCCAACTCTCAATAATTCTTTTCCAAGAAAAATCTATAATAAGAAAAATATTTTACTATATTCTAAAAGGTGAACAAGTTCACTTTCTTTCAAAGTATTAAGAACAAGTTCATAAATATTTTCAGCTATAGAAGTCTCTCTCATCTTTTTAATCCCAAGTAGATAGGAATGCCTAATATGGTCATTAACCATATAAATGCTCATGCAGATCCATGAAGTATTATCAATAGCTATAACCTCATCCAAAGACAATGCCAAAAACCTAGCATTTGCAATCTCTTGTTTCAAATCATCAATTTCTACTTGAGCTAGATATCTTGCCCATTCCCAACCACTAGTTACGGACCAATGAGAAGATGGAAAGTTTGGCACGTGAAGAAAAGATAGAAATTTCATTTGATCTAGATAATCTGTCATAGGACGACCTTTACATAAGATGTGAATTACAGTGCTCAATTGTATCGTCTTGGATAACAAACTTCTTTCCATCGTCTTTTCAAATTGAGATATGATGGTTCCTCCACTTGCCTCAAGTTTCTTCTTACTTATTAAATATTTTTTGTATTCTTCCACACATTGGCTATGTCGACATTCCTCCAAAGATTTCCATCTGACAATAGATTTCTCTTTACCATTTACAATTTTATTTTCATAAACCTTTCCTACATGCTTTTGTATTGTATCTAGCTTCATCTGAAATTTCACTACCTTGCAACTTTTCCAACTACACGCAGGACATTTAACTTCTCCTAAATCCTCATTTGTAGTTAGGGATTTTAATAGCAGGTCTGCCTTGATTGGGATTGCAGACAAAGGCAGTGAATCACTACACACTAGTGGGATCCCATGGTGTTGCAATGTTTTTGCCTTGTTTTTTCAAACTAAAATATGGTCCAATTCCAAAGGTCCCCCTAATTTGTTAGAAATAATTTAAATTTTAAACCCCCTTGGTGCCACTGTAGCACCCTCGGAATTTCATGGAGTTCCACCGTTAAAATACCTTATATATATTAGACCTAACTTGCATCTTCTTAAAGGTAAAATGGGGGAAAACAACCACAAGGTCGCTTTTGACATGTAGTACAGTTTCTTCTGCGCCTTATGTTCAGAGTATCGTAAGAACAAGGTGTGAAGGTTGCATCTAATAATTAGAGACAAAGGAAGGAACATTGATACAAGTATGTCTTATCATAGCAGACATTGGGCAAGCCTACTGTACACACGGTTTCCCTGTGTAAATGCAGCTTAAGTTTTCATGAATGCTGCATTTTGGTGTTTGTGGGATCCGAGGTCACTGTGACTCCTCCATTCCTTCTCTATATAATGCTCTGAAGGGGCATGGGGTATACACAAACACACTTCATGTACACAGCCTACAAGGAGTTCACTTCATGGCAATGTATTGACCAGAGCTTTATCAAGTCATTTCAGAGCCTTCAAACTTGCTAGTCTGGTGAAATATTCTCAGATCAATCACTTGGGATTCATAGTTTTGGTTATAGGTTTTCCTGCATCTTGGAATAATCATCATCAATATGGCCTACAAGTTCATGGCTTCACTCTTGGGATTGATTTTACTGGCATGCAGCTCAATACATGCAGCATACACTAATACCAAAGGTAACTTTTTGAGCAATGAACATCATACGTTCATTTAGTGTATCTATGCTATAAGGCTTAAACAATTTTGGGTAGAAATTTGGGTTCTCTAACTTTGGGATATATGCATTTAGGGTAAGTTTATTTAATGTGTTTTCTAACGTGGGGATCATCTTCTTGCAGAGAGTAAATACATGCAGAGAACACATTACCACTGGACAATATGCTTGCTTCTAGAGTTGATGAATTGATCAAGCAATCCTCTGGAGAGCATAATGTAAGTTTCTACACAAATCCTAGCTATAGCTACGTACTATATTGTTAATGTCTGCAGTGTACTGTTTTTATGTTTTTAGAAGATTAAGACTTGCACTAGGTATGTTGTACTGTACACTATATTTTGGCAAAGTCTTTTCGACTTAGTTATGAAGAAACTGCTAGATCTAGGGTAAAATTTTGTTGTTAGTAAGTGTGACATATGGCATCTGCCTGCTTTGAATTTGAAATAAGTAGTGCCCTGCTAAGACATAATTGTAATTAATTATGTCAGATATTGGAAGGATACTTGTTCTAAATTCATATCCCTAATGTTTTGGTGTTGCCACTATAGGAAATGGTAAGCAGGAAATTACTGAGAGGCTCAGTGGGGAGAGCATTGACAGAGCCAGAGAAAGCAAAGCATGGCAGATTGCAAACAGAACATAGTGAATCAGATGACAGTGATCTGCATGTGCCTGACAGAGATTTGGCCTCCAAGACTAGTGCAGGGATTGCAAATGATCAACATGAGTTGTTGTTGTCAGGTGCCAGCTTGAACCATATATCTACACAAAATGAACAGAAAAGCATGATTGCAAATGAGCCAAATAAGTTATTTGCAGAAAGTATGCAAATAACTCCTCGTCAAATATATGAGAAACCTAGTTTTCATGTTGATTACAGTGGACCTAAAACACACAATCCTAAGCACCACTGAGCCTTCAGGCTGCAGTAAATGATATTGAACTTCTTGGTCTAGGTCCAGGTCCAGGTCCAGGTCAGGGTCCAGTACGGAATGGAAGATTAGTTTTCTATCATTACCTACCTATTGTTACAGATGCTCAAGAATGAGATGGGAGAACTATATTTATATACATAAATGACTACTTATGAGAAGTATATATATGTGTAAATGCTATCTAGAGCTCTAAGCAAGAAGCAATCGAGAGTTTTCCTGTACACATTCCTAAGAGGCAAATATTCTATTGAATGCATTTACATATATAGCTGTTACCCCATTGGGGAGGGAAAAATGTAAGAGCAACGGTGATAGTTGTAATATTAGATTCATTATTGATATCATACTCACTAACTCAATCTGCTATGAGTTGAGAAAAATACACAGTATAATCAATATTTTTCCTTTAGCATTTGTGTACCATTTGATTACGTGATGATTACTTCTTTACTGTGTTCTAGATTGTGATCCATCCATATCTATCTTTTTAGTACTGCACGGCGCATTGCCTCCTGGACAACCTTGTGCTTGTTGTTCTGATTAACTAGCCTTATCAAGGCAGACCTGCTTTTACAAAAACTAGCCTTATCTCAATAAAGTTTGTATTGTAAAACTTGGCTCAGAGAAAAGGTTACAGAAATGAATGTCAAACCTTGTGTCTAGGAGTAAAATTGTAATTTTTTGACGTACATCTTCTGGTAGCATATCTCTCATATTTGTACAAATTTTATTGTAATTTGTTCATGTACATCTTCTGGTAGCATGTCTCTCATATTTGTACAATTTTTTTTTCACGATAGAATATGAATTTTGATGTTTTTATCTACCAAAAAAAGGTTCTATTTATTCCACCTATGCTTTCAATTCCATTGATTATGAACACTAAATAAATTAATTGCATTCCTTTCCAGCATTCATAAATAACTTACCACACCCACTCATAGAAAATCTATCTATGCTCATGGGTTATTTATTCATGTCACAAGTGAGATTTTGCTCTCCAAGACTATGTTGTGAGTTGATTGTCCAATCCTTCAAAAACAACGATCAAGAAAGTGTAAAAACTGCACAAAAAAACATTTGTATTAGGGTAAGCTCATAAATTTAACAAAGAATTTCTTTTTTCCTCTATAAAAGGATTTTCTCAGGGGAAAATTTTTTAGCACTTAGTTGTTTGACATTCAGGATAATCTCTTAAGTGCCCTGTATTCTCACATCATGGAATTTGAAACTTGTAGCCTTGCATCACAGAACTTGAAGCTAAGCAGGCACAAGTGTTGTTAGCAATAAAGTTGGATATTTACTAGTATAATCAATGATCTAACAGTATCCATATGACAACATATTCATTGGGTAGGTATGTTTGTAACTAATATATTTACGATTTAATTTCGTTGTTTTCGGCTTTTATATTTGATTCCCTGTTGGAACCTGTGTTTCCTGTCCCCTAAAATTAGGGGGTATCCTAACTGTCCCTAAACTTGGACCCACTCGAGATTTTCTGCAACATATATACATGCTGTCCAATGCATGCTCCTATGAAAGTCTTTCTCTGAACTTGCAGAGATGAGATCCTATGAATGTGAACCGTAGGCTCTTATTTTTCTAACCAGCTTGTAAGAAATCTTGTAGTCTCAAACTGGATACAATTCTGGGAGTAAGGCTCTAAGGGGAAAGCTATAAATAAATACGCTTACAAATGATCAGAATTTTCTTTTCAGAACAAGTATGCTTGTATTGAATCTTGAAGCATAGTATTGAGTCGGAGACTCTGTCCATGGATGTTATTCTTGTGGGTAGACAGGATACAAAATGAAAACAGTAGTTGGACTGCTGGAACGTTGATCCAGTGCAGCAAGAAATAGACATAAATTATATTTGATTGAATAATTTTCTTTAATACTCACAATAGTTTTCAATCTATTTTAACTTTTACTAATAAACATTAACTTTGTGAACATAAACATAGGCACAAAATATGTAAATCACTACTAATGTTACTAGCACAGCATTTCTTGCTCTAATTCAATATGTTACTCTTATAAAATTCTTCAAGTAGGTTCCCCTCGAATAAACAAGACATGTAAATCATTGCTAACGATTATCCAGTGCATTTTGTCCTCAAAAGGCACTGAAGCCAAATGACAACTCTTTGTGGAGTCTATTTTTGTTTGGTCACTTTTAGAACTTTAGGCAATAAATTGGCTAAAGGAATGAAATGCAGTGGCTGCCTACTTGCAGATTTTCACCCTGTTAAGAATAGATTAATGTCCTTTTTCCCAAAATTCATCTCCCTTTCTCTGATTTTGTAAAAGCTAGGACTATGTATAATATTCTAAAATTGTATAACCTATGTATTTGGAGTTTCCATCATATCTTTAATCTGAAAAAAGGAAATTAATAAATTTACATTTGCTCCAGCCAAAGATATTAACTTTCATACCTCGCTGTGTGATTTATTTACCTTCCATTCTATTTTTTTGTAAGTCATCAACTATGGGCTTGTTCAATCCACATAGTATTGAATGAGACTGCATCATTTAATTATCTTGTCTCCATCTCTGACAAACTCTTTCCCGTGGTTGATCATACAACATCTATTGAAATGGACTAGTCCGTATTTAAGAAAAAGATAATTTATTAATATTGCAACTATGTACTGGTTGAACTCTTTCTGTCCTCGACAACCGAATATAGCCAATTCAAAATAACTTCAACCTGACTGTATGCATAAGGCAAAATTCTAGACCGAAGTAGCCTAAAAAATTATTCAATCTATCCAGGGTATATTATTGGCTTATAATTTGGCCCTTGAATCACTAACGTGTGAGGTCTAGTACACTGTTGACTACCGACATTTTACCCATTAAATTTGGAGCCCCAAGGCAGCAAAGGGGGTTGTGACACCTTTCCAGCTGGCTTACAAAAGAAATGTCCTAGAATTAGAGAAAAAAGAGCCATGACATTCATCACACCAAAAATGTTCATACCTTAATAAAGGACACAAGCCCTAAAAGTTATCTCAATCGGTTGAACCATCCACCCATGCACCCAAGGAATCTTGCAGATAGGAAGGCCATAGGGCACATTCAAATTCAGTTGAGCCCCTCAGGATTACTAGCTGCTATTGTGGCTAATAGTTGAGTGAACCTCCATCAAGATACTTCAGGGAAGAGGAGGGGATCCCGCAAGGTTTTCCTTGGAAAAAAATAACAAAAGACACCAATAATATGGCAGCATCTATGACCATCTAACAACTTCATTAATATGATAAAGAAAAATGCATGATGATGACAAAATAAACAACCAGAGACATGCCATGTAGGAATTTCAACAGCATTTCATTATGTTTTCCATCATAATATTCTCACTAAGTACATAGCTGAAATTTCATTTATACTGTTCAAAACTCTTTACATGATCAGACGGTTGTAAAAAATTTGACATGGTTGCATATGGCTCTGTCTTGTCACAGATTCCAAGTTGCAGTGGTAGTGCATGTTTGGTCATTGTTGCTTTGTAACTTTGACACAATAATTATAGGGCAACTTACCCAATTTTGCACAAGTGAAAAAACCCATCAAACATATATACAAGGACTGAGATCTATCTAATTATCAAGAAGAAAATGCAATGGATGCTTAGATAGCATAACTATTTGACATGGCCCATATAGCATTGTCTTGTTGCAAATTCCTAGTCATGGTGGCAGTGTGTGCTTGGTCGTTGTCACTCTACAACTCTGACGCAGTCACAAGGTAATTTTAACCAATTTTGAGTAAGTGGAAAACCCATCAAACATATACAGATGGACTGAAATCTATCTAATTATCAAGAAGAAAATGCAACCGATGCTTAGATAAAATATGACAACATGAATTTATACCAAAATTTGAATTCCATATATAAGCCTCAAGGTAAATAATCTTCAATCAGTGAAATTAGGCCTGAAAAAATTCCATTTACATATGGGTAGAAAGAAAGAATGCAATATATGAATGGAAATCAGCGAGGAAATGCCAAGATTTTATTAAGTTTAAAAAGATTAAAATTCAGCTACTATAACTGCACTGTTTCACAAGCTGTTAAAGCCAACTGGCAATACAAGCAGGAAAATATAGAAACCAAAGGTCCTGTACTACTATCCCAGGGTCTTGGTAATCATTGCTCCATTAGCCGCTTGCTGCAGCTACGTCCCCGTCACTAAGATATATATCGTTGTCTTAAGATCATGTCATCTCCACATGTTTATTAAGGTCCCAATATACCTGTCTAGAATTGTCATCTTGGGGAGGGGCTGCAGCTCTGGAGGTAAGAATTTTATCATGCATGCCAACGATTGCAGAAAACATCTGATATTCCAGCAAACGGTGGCATGCTTTAGAGTTTATTCTGTTTTGAAAGTTGAAACCACTTCCCACATTTGACATTTTGATTTTAACTTTGAACTTGTGAAGCTCAGGATTTAACCTGCAACTGGATAGTTATTACGCACCATGTTCTCACTGCAATTTATGAGGTCCACACTGGCCATTTAAACATGTGCACATCCTACTAGCATACATGAAATTTTGTAGGGATTCACTGACAACTGCTTTGAAGATGTTTTTCATATATAAGCTGGGCAGTAACAAGATCAACAATTGCAGAACCTACAGACTTGAATACCATAATCTCCTCTGCTCGACTCCTCCCACCCTTACTACCCCTCGCTAGCTCTGCCAGAGTACCCACAACATCCTCGGGCCGAAGCAGTCCTCTGTAAAAAGGCCCAATTAATTCGCCAGCCTCTTTCAATGAGACCTCACAGTCTACAAAGACTCTAGCCCTTGCAAGAGCTTCATCATCACATTCCCTCATCTATGGAGCAAAGGATCCCACAAGATCCAAGTGAGTCCCAGGCTTCACAAAGGCACCATGGATTAGTGGAGACTCTGAACTTGTGGCACAGCTTATCACATCTGCAGACCCAATAATGGCATCCAGATCATCTCCCCCACATACAATCTCAACAGAACCCAACCCCACTCTGAGTTTTTCAACTAGGGCTTGGGCTTTGGAAGGGTTTCTGTTCCATATTATGACTCTTTTCAAGCTGGGTCTCACAGAGAGATGCGCCCTTATTAAATAAGGGGCAAGCTAACCAGCACCCACCATGGCAAGAACATGGGCATCTTGTCTTGCAAGATATGATGCAACTAAAGCCGATATACATGAAGTTCTCCAGTGGGTAATATCTGTTCCATCTATAAATGCCAAAGGGCTTCCAGTGACTGAGTCTGGGAGCATATATGAGGCATTTATGCCGGGCATACCCATGTGGGTATTGTGAGGAAATGCAGTGACGAGCTTGACTCCTATATAGGGGGTTGCGGGGGATTGAGACCATGCAGGCATCATAAGCAATTGGCCAGGTGGTGCATTTCTGTTGGTGTTGTCGTTGATGCAGAGATTTTGGCGTTGAGGACAATTGATTGTATCATTTGAGATTGATGATTGAAGATGGCGTAGTAGAATTGATTCAGTAAGAAATTTTCTTACCTGGTCAGAATCTATGATAATACATTTTTGCAGATGCTGCTGGTCATTTTGGTTTTGTCGATGGCCAATATTGAATCCCTCCATGTTCACGAGTCCTTCCCTCTGCTAATATGATTTTGGATCACTACATAGGAGCGTCGAAAAACACCGAACGGACCAGAGAGGGTCGGCCTCGCTCAGCCAGCAAGAATATTGGTGTCCAGCGACCAGCCACCTCTCCTAACCATTGAAAAAATTGGGGCGAATCACTGTAACTCCTCATTTGGACCCTGTAAATCCAGGCGAATGCCATGAAAATTTGCTCCATAACAAAAAAATCGGGGCGAATTTCATTTTTCCAGTGTTATGCGCCCTTTTTTTGGTTGGCTAATACTTAATAATTAATTATTTTTAAAATATTTATTGGGATAACTTTATTAAACTATAGAAAATGGGTTTTATGTAAAAAATCCGCCCTATTAAAATTGAAAATCCCTTAAAATTCGCCTTTGGGCTAAAATTCGCCCCTAAAATTTTCCCTGATAATATTTGTGCATTGGACCGTCTGAGCGATCCACGGGGTCTTCAAATGTGTACTTTTGCCTTCTAAAAATCCCTGCAGAAGCTCCAAATTCTTCTATTTCTTGCCTCGAGCTCTCTGCTATTTCTGTACTGCCTCTGTCCGTGAATTTCGAGCTTCAATGGCACCGGAGGGTTGGTAGGGTTTAAACTCTGTCCATTGATGAATTTATGGCGCAAGCAGCCCTCAGACGCTTCCTGTAACATCAGGCTCTGAATACAGCCTCTGCACATGGTCTTCATTGATGCTTCTGTCGCTGTGACAGAGACTGCGCATCATGGCGGTCATTCCCTGTTGAAAACCCTGCAAAACCTGAAACCTGTGAAGAGAAACCATGGACGGGGAAATGGATGTAGTGTGGATGTTGGGAGAGACCATGCAGACAGAACGGTGGAGAAATTTGCAGAGGAAATGGCGAAAAATATCTCTAGCGGAGGTGGCGGTCTTGCAGAGCGGAGATACGTGAAAAAACACGAAAAAACACGAAAATGCACCAATTATATGCAATGGAACGGGAGTGTGTACGGAGAATGCACGTGGGGTGACGTGGCGTACGGTGAAGACACGTGGACGGATGATGTGGAAGCCGGGGTGACGGTGGAATGGTCAACAGCGAGCAGACGAATCTGGACCGTTGATCGTGGTGGAGATCAACGGTGGAGGACAACGCACGGCGGGCCATGGCGTGAGCTATCGTGCGCGCTACTTCATTAAACATCATGCATCTTCGGCGGGCAATGGCCGTTGGATGGCCCACTCCAGATCGGACGGTCGACGATCATTTCCCTGGGTGCCCACGTCCGACAGATAATGCGCGGGGGATGACTTTAACGGGCGGGAAAAGTGGTATGGGAATCGTACAGAAGGACGCGTGTCAAAAGGTGTATGGATTCACTGGGCTCTGGGGAAAAACCACCAAGCGCGCGAGGGTGGTGCGGAATAAACCAGCGGTTTATGAATAGTGAAATCAAGGGGGGGACCACCGTGGCGGGCTGATTCCGCGCCGTTATATCTGGAACAGATCAACGGTGGAAATTGCGCCCGAAGCACTCTGGTTGTGAACCATTGATCTGCGGATTTAAACAGATGGTGGGGATGGACTGCGGGGGGCCGAGGTGTACGGTTATGAGGATTTTGGAGCGACCCCCCGCAGTGAATAACAGTCGTTCGATTGGGGTTTCCCACATCCCGAGGAGTCAACTGCGGGGGTTACCATGGTTTGACCCTACAGACAGAGAAAAACCTCCGCAGGGAAAAAGCCTTGGTCACGGCGCTAGGCTATATGGAGCGGAAAGGCGCGGGGCTAGCGGAGAAGGGGCTTAGGCCGATTATAGGGTCCGAAGTGGGTTTTTAACCCATTTTTAATGTATTTTGAGGCCCAAAGGGTAACGATAGGGAGATGGAGGGGGAAAATGGGGAAACAAAGGGTGTGGGAAAAATTTGAAGGGGATTTTGGAGGGGTTTAGAGGGTTGATAGGGGGAAATAGAGGGGAGCAGAGACGCTTTGACAGAAGGAGAAAAAAAAGGGAAAAGGGACATTTTGCAGGGGTACAAGGGGTAAATGAAGGCTTTGAGCTAGGGAAACAGCAGAGGGGATTTTTATAAGGCAAAGCACATAGAGACCTCAAGGACGATGTGTCTTCAAGGGAGATGCATTCCTTGAAGGTCTCCAAAATGACATAGCCCCCCAGCTTGCTTGTCAAGAATTTCATAGGGGGGCTAACACAATCAAGAAGCATGGCTTGAGAGGGTGAATGATCACTTGGAAAAGAAGCTGGAGAAGGCCAATAGATATTTGGACCTTCAAAGGAGGATGACCGAGCACTATAAGAAGCTCAATCAGTTCGCTTGACGGAAATTGAAGACCACACAGGAAAAACTCAAGGAAGCTCAAAGGAGTCGCCTGACATCCAAATTGAAGAAAGACACCTCAAAGCTCCAAATTTTTGCCTCGGCTTCACAGCATGTTTCTGAAAACCCTTGAGGGTCATGCTCACCAAAATTGGGCGAAATTCAACAAGTTTTGGTTTTTTTGTCATTTTTGGACTTTTGGCTAAACCTCATGGGCATCGCCATTTCTGTTTGGGGAATCCTCAAAGGATGAAAATGTTATCATTGGATGCCATAATTTTAGGGGCATCAATTTAGTTATTTTCAGATCAATTGAAGATGATTTTCTCCCCCAAAATGGTGAAAAGCACTCACTTTTTCCACACTCTGCCCCGTTTATCAGCAAGGTCTATTTTTTGGGTTTTTACACATAGGTCAGTTTTTGATAGACTTCTAGTGATCAGTTTGGAGGAAAATTAACATTTTCAGAAAATAGACATTCATAGCTTTCCAAAAAACCATCACGGGCCTCGTTTCGACATCGGGAAGGCATCCAAAAGCTGCCCACAAGACAAAGGACTTTATGCTGATATATTTCTTAAGTATTTTTGAGAAAAATACACTTTTCTGAAGTGGCTTTTCCTAATGTGCGTTTAGCCATTTTTAGGCATAGTTAGTTATGAAAAATTAATATATTTTCCTTTTTTAGCATTTTTGAGATATTTTATTAGATATTTTGTGCCTTGGGCTTTGCAAAGCCTCCAGGACAAAATCAGATATTTTTGATGGGCCAATGAGATTGCAAGTTGCACTAGGAGGTTTTCCCTCATCTTGGCCTATATATTCCAAGAGACTTCATTGTAATTAAGGCTGAACTTGATGAATAGAAGCAATATATGGTTATACAAGCTTGGAAGAAACACTTGTCTTATGCATTGGATATTTTCTTGAATGTTTTTGGATGATGAAGGAGGTTTGTTGTTAGATTCCTTGACTTGGTAAAATGGTATAGTGTCCCTCTCTGTTATGATTCTTAGTTTTCATTCATAATTCCATGTTCTTGCTTGCTATAAGACAGTAGATAATAGATTTGAGACATGCCCTTGTAGGCACCTCAAATTTCCTGTTTCTTTATAGCTTCTATGTTTTCTTCCTTCTTAGTCATATCAAAGAATCCTTGATTTCTCTTTGATAACTGAAGAACCTGTTTGCTTGTTTCATTTATGGTTTTATGCATGCTAAGTATGATTTATGGTATGCCCTGCTTACTCATGGCTAGTCATAGCTCCACCTCTGAAATTTTTCTTTGATTGTTTGATTGTCATTTGTTGAACCAAGGAGGTCTTGTACTGATCTTGCCCTTTGCCTAAAACTATGCAATCTTTCCTTCAAAGTGCCCAATAACTTGAATACTATTCTTAGGCATTTCCTCATAGTGATTTAAGTTGTTTGTTTGTCTTAAATGTATTTCCCCAAAGTCTGATAGCCATTTCCTAAAGTTAGAGAGTCATATATCTCTATGCATGGCTTGAATGCTTATTTCTATGCATTAATCAGTTTATAGTTACATTTCTCATGATGAATGGTTAGCCCTACCATGTTTATGTCAGCTATTGAACTATTTATGTTTGAAATCCTTTTTTCTTCACAAATTTAATTTCCATCCCACTCCATTTTACCCAAAGATCCATTTTACCTCGAATCAAATCGGCCCTTCAACAGCCTTGTATCACCATCTGAAAGCTTTCTTGACCTTTTCGACCCCATAGCCCAGTTGATCCGACATCTTTTTACCTATCTTAGTCTTTGATCAGTTCATCCCTCACAAACCTAAAAACCAAAACCAAACACCTACTTCATAACTAGCCTAAAATCAGAAACACAAGAAGCAAAACACACAGATATCCCTTACACAAATAGAGAGAGCCCTCTCTGAGTCTAGGAAGGCTAGGTCCTTGGGCTCCAAAGATTGGTTTGATGTTACACTGTCATTTGGCTTGCCAATCAACCAAATCACGAGACCCTAACATAATGGCGATCATGGTGGGACTCTGGGTAACAAACAAACTTAGATTCCCTAAAACATTTCAGCAGCCTTAAGAATACTATCTGATTGACTTATCCCACTGCTCACTAACATAATGGTGATCATGGTGGGACTTTGAGTCAAAACATTCTTGGTATCCCTTAGGATCTCTCAAAATCTCAGTCAAAATTAGAAAACTTAGGTATTGTCTGAAGAGTAGAAACTAGCTCCTTCACCATCTTAGCAAAATGTTTATTCAGTTATAGGAAACTCTTCCAAACCTCAGGGCTACATATAGGAAACTTAGAAAACCCAAAAATATCTCTAGATTGGTTTTTATCAATATTAGTGGTGGACCATACACGTATACTCTCAAAACAACTAAAAAACCACTTGGCGACTCCACTAGCCTCCAGTAGGCCTTACTACTTTTCTAAAATTTAGAATATTATCCGATCGACCTATCCCACCGCTCACTAACATAATGGCTATCATGGTGGGACTTTGAGTCAAAAAATCCTTGGTATCCCTTAGGATCTCTCAAAATCTCAGTGAAAATTAGAAAACTTAGGTATTGTCTGAAGAGTAGAAACTAGCTCCTTCACCATCTTAGCAAAATGTTGATTCAGTTATAGGAAACTCTTCCAAACCTCAAGGCTACATATAGGAAACTTAGAAAACCCCAAAATATCTCTAGATTGGTGTTTATCAATATTGGTGGTGGACCATACACATATACTCTCTAAACAACTAAAAATCCACCTGGCGACTCCACTAGCCTCCAGTAGGCCTTACTACTTTGCTAAAATTTAGAATACTATCTGATCGACCTATCCCACCACTCACTAACATAATGGCAATCACGGTGGGACTTTTTTGAGTTCATATTAATTTGAATATCTTTCAAGACTCACGAAAAGCCCCTTTTTGAACTAAAACGCACTATACTATTGAGCCACCTCATCGCCACACTAACATAATGGCGATCATGGTGGGACTCTGAGTAATAAAACAACTTAGTTTCCCTAAACCTTCAGAAACATTTGAGAATACTACCTTGTGAACTTATCCCACCGCTCACTAACATAATGGCGATCACAGTGGGACTTTTCTGAGTTCAATTTAATCTGAATACCTTTCAAGACTCACGGAAAGCCCCTTTTTTGAACTAAGCACACCTACCATTTAGCCACCTCATCGCTGCACTAACATAATGGCGATCACAGTGAGACTTTGAGTGATAAAAAAACTTAGTTTCCCTAAACCTTCAAAAACCTTTGAGAATACTACCTTGTGAACTTATCCCACCGCTCACTAACATAATGGCGATCACGGTGGGACATCTGAGTAACAAACAAAATTAAAATTCCCTACACATTTCAGCAGCCTTAAGAATACTATCTGATTGACTTATCCCACTGCTCCCTAACATAGTGGCGATCACGGTGGGACCTTCCAAGTTAGTGAGAATCTAAGTACTCCTTAGTAACTTTAGAAGTCTTAATCAAACTTAGAAAAATTAAGTGTTGTTTGAAGATTAGAAGCTAGCTCTTTCACCATCTTAGCAAAATGATGATTCAATTATCGGAAACTCTTCCAAACCTCATAGGCTACAAAAAAACTCAAAAAACCCTAAAACATTCCCAGATTCTCTTTTCCCTAGTTATTGGTGGTGGACCATAGCTACATCTCTACAAAAACAACCAAGTTCCACCTGGCGACTCCACCAGCCTCCAGTAGGCCTAAAAACTCCATAAAAAACCAAAAAATTCATAAACCATACCTTTTCTGTTGACTCATCCTTTCCAAAACTTAAAACTCATGGTTCAAACTCTTTGATCAATGACAAACTAAGTATAACTTAGCGATTCAGAAGACTTCGCCTAAACATAGGAGATAAACAGAAATAAACTTGAAAATAGAACCATCAGCTTGTCCAAACAGTCTAGCAAAATTTTTAAACCAAGTAAGAACTCTTTTTTGCAAGTCTTCACCTCAAAGTTTGCTAGAAAACTTTTTTCCCGAAAGAATCTTTGATAGTTTTGGTGGTGGACCATAATTCTCAAAGAAATCCACCTAGCAACTCCACTAGCTCTCATTTTTGTTTTGACCACCCTTCACATTAGCAAAACCCCTAGAGAGGCCATCCATATGAAACAATCACAAATACCTTCCTCTCTAAACTTTGGATTCGAAATTTGGCTTCACAAAGAATCTATACCAGATCTCATCCAGACACAAATCCCCCTATCATAGTAGATGACCCAGAGAAGATTATGTGGCAAGCTTCCGACACTAGCAATTTAGCTACCGATAGGTCCATCTATAAAGCAAGATCAGTACCCGAACACCTCACATCCTTGGGGGATTCCCCATTTGACTTAAAATCAGCAAAAACCCTTTTTAGAAGCAAGTCACCAAGTAAGGTAAACTTTGACGATCTTGAGCCCCTAGATCTGCCACAGAGTCCTAGTAGAGAGGCCTCACCTACTACGCCTCTCGAATTTCAGCTTCTCCATCACTTTGGCTCCTACCACCCCAGATCTTCTCAAAATCAGATCACTAGCCCAAGTACATCCGCCACACCCATCCAAACCACTACTGTTAAAATCACCTCAGCTCATCCTACAAGCCCTCATTTTGTACATCATCCATTAGCTCCCGCCATGGCAGCTTGGTATGAACCCTTGGTGTTGCCACACCCTTTGGCTCCTTTACAAAATGACTATCCATCCAAAATCCCGCACTTCACCAGAGTTGAGGCTACTACTGCTCAACAACATGTAGATAGAATTAGCGATGCCTTTGAATACATGGAAATATAAGACGAGACCATCAGAATGAGGATGTTTGCCCAAAGCTTGGGCGGAGAACCCAAAAAATGGTTTAAGAGCTTAACTCCAAATAGCATCCACGATCTCCCAGAACTCTACCAAACCTTCATAAATAAGTGGGAAATCAGAAAGAACCCCATTCAAATCCTGTCGGAATATAACGATCTAAAACGAGAAAATGGGGAAAGTGTCCAGCGATACTGCACTAGGTTCAACGATGCGTATAACGCCCTCCCACCTCACTTCAGACCTCCACTTGGCTTAGCCTTAGCAAAGTTCCCTGAATTATTCAACCCAGACATGACTTATCAACTAAGAGACAAGGACCCCCCCACCTTAGAGGAAATTCAAAAAGTGGCCATAAATGCAGAAGCCAATTTAGCTGAAAAGAGAGCTAGGATGAGATCAGAGAAGAAGGTCACATACCGTGACGAAGTTGCCCCTTAAGTATCTGGCTTACACCCTAGAATAGATGGCCTGGTTAAAACCATGGTGAAAATGTGGGAAAAAATGAGTGAAAAGACACCTCTTAGGGACAACCAGCCAAACCCTCCAAACAGAAACCGGAACCAAAACTTTAGGAGAGAACAGCCTCAAAATAAACCAAAGGAAACTGACCAACAAAGTAGGCAATCCTTTAATGAAAACTATGTTGATGAGGATGAGAGGAATACAGAACCCATTGATGAAAATCATTTGAACCTTATAGGTTCCGATAAAGAGAGTGAGGTTTACCTCACAGAAGAAGAACAAGCTTTCTTCTCTTCGAATCAAAATGAAACCAACTATGAAGATCCTGAAGATCCTGCTATAGAGTTTCAGAATGCCATAATAGAAGCTCGCAGGCAGTATGATATTAGGAGTAGGAAAAACTAAGACAACTCCCAAAAAGGTAACTCAGACACTACTGTTACTAAAACCCCTGATAACATCCTTAAAAAAGCAGTGGATAGCAACAAAATCGTGGTCAAGAAAATTGACCAAAACAAAGATAAAGCTATTCAGACAAGTTTTGGCTCAGATTCTCCTAGTACCTCCACTAAGATTCCCGAGATGGCCATGACGAACAAAATCCCAAACCAAAGTCAACAAATTAAGAACATAGAGAAAATCATGGCTGAAAAAACTGAAACAAACCTATCCAAACTACAAGCGCCATTTATTTTTGAAGGGGAAATTGCCAAAATAAAAATAACCATGCCCCTTACTGAACTAATAACTGTAGATAGGTATAGATCTCAAATCTCCAAAGTTTTTAACATAGGAAATGAGGCAGACACTTTAAATATGATGGATGACAAACCTGAGCTTTTATTCTGTCCCGAAATAGAAGGTGAATACCAAGAAGGAATTGTTTCCCCTTTCTATGTAAGTTTGAACATCCAGGATAAGATATTACATAATGCCATGTTAGATTCTGGTGCCTCCCATAACCTCATGCCTAAAGCAGTCATGGAGAATCTGGGTCTAGAGGTAACTAAACCTTACAACGACCTATACTCATTTGATTCAAGTCGGGTTAGATGCTTAGGCCTAATAAAGAACCTGGGTTTTGCCTTAACACAATTACCAGCGAAAAACCTAGTCATGGACGTGGTAGTAGCCGATATTCCTCCTAAGTATGGAATGCTGTTATGAAGATCATGGGCTGCCAAAATATAGGGTAACCTTAAAATGGATATGTCATTCGCTACCATCCTGGTTTTCAACCAAACTAGGAGGTTGTACCGAGAAACTCACATGAAATACATGGTTAGCAACCGGGATGGGTGAAACAACACTCCCATTTATTCTATTCACTCCGATTTGGATTCTTTTATCTTATACAATGAAATTGATATAAGTGAGCAGATAAAATAAAATGAAGAGGATCTCAAACCATCACAACAACACTTCCCATCCCCAAATGAAGAAACTAATGACCAAAGCTCCAAGAAACCGAAAAACAGCTTAGTATCATGTATGAAAAAGAGGCTCTTTGGAGTGTAAGCTTTGACGGTTCTTGTGGAAAAACTGGTTCGAGGGCTGGTGTCTGGATACACAATACTAATGAAGGTCATTATTTCAGATTATAATTCCAATTTACTAATAACATTGCGGAATATGAAGCCCTTCTCCTTAGCCTACACATACTTAAGGACTTAGGCGCTAAGAAAATATCAGCCCAGGGAGATTCAGAACTTGTAATTAGACAAATAAAAGGTGAATATTCAGCAAAAAACCCAAGACTAAGAGAATACAGGAATTCAACTTTAGACATCCTAAAAACCTTCGAAAAATATGAACTCACTTATATTCCTAGGGTTCAAAATAGCCTAGCCAATGAGCTCGCCTTTGTTGCAAGAAATGGCCAAATACCATTTCTAAACGAGCAATACAGTATTCAGGTCAAACATCACCCTAGAGTACCAGACAATCTTGACCATTGGCAAATATTCAAAGATGACGATCAAATTGATGATTTTTTACAATCTAGGAATGAATTTGAAATAACCAAAACAGACTCAGAAAATAAAGAAAAGAATCCTGGAAAAAATCAAGATCAAGAGCCAAATTTACCTTCTTAGACAGATCTAAACTTAGTAAATCATTCATATGGAACTGAGATAGGAGAGGACATAGACCAAAGAGAACTTGAAGTCTTACACTGTGAAAATGACACCATACCCAGAGGGCTTGCGCCTTTAGAGGAATTGTTTGATTTTAACGATGTGGCCAAAAAGCCAAAAATGGAATCTATCGAGGTCGACATAGAAGAATATAACATAGGAAGCTTAGAAGAACCAGGAAAGATCAAACTATCCAAAACCCTCCCTCCTCACATAAAATAGAAGTACATCAAGTTGTTTAAAGAATTTAAAGATGTGTTCGCATGGGGATACCAAGATTTGAAATCATACGACACAAGCATCATTCAACATAAGATTCCCCTCAAAGAAAACCAGAAGCCTTTCAAACAGAAGTTAAGAAGAATAAACCCAATGTTACTACCTTTGGTTGAAAAGGAAATAAAAAAGATGTATGATGCTGGGATAATAGTGTCCCTCAGGTACTCTTAGTGGGTTTCAAATCTAGTATCAGTTAGGAAAAAAAATGGTGAGATCAGACTTTGTATCGATTTCCTAAACCTAAATAGACCCTGTCTAAAAGACAACTATTCGTTGCCCAAAATCGACCACATACTTCAAAATGTAGTAGGTGATAAAAATATCTCATTACTTGATGGTTTCTCTGGTTACAACTAAGTGTTGGTTTACCCCATTGATCAACACAAAACTACTTTCACCACACCTTGGGGCACTTTCATGTACGTTAAAATGCCTTTTGGATTGATGAATGTTGGCGCTACATTCCAAAGAGCCATGGAAATATCCTTCTCAGAAGACATAAGTTATTTCATAGTCATATATCTCAACGATATCACAGTATATTCCAAATTAGATGAAGAGCAACTGGTTCACTTAATAAAGGTTTTTAACAAATGTAGAAAATATGGTTTATCCCTAAACCCCAAGAAAACACTTTTCGGTCTCGAAGAAGGAAAACTCATAAGTCACATCATTTCGGAAGAAGGAATAAAAATAGACCCCCAAATAATTGAAGGAATATTACAAATAAGTCACTCCAGAAACATAAAGCAGCTGCAATCCTTTATCGAAAAGGTTAATTTCTTAAGAATATTTATCCCAAATCTTGCCGAACTTCTGAGAGATATCACAAACATGTTGAAAAAAGAGGTCGGGGTTAAATGGAATACGGAAGCTAAAAAATATTTTGAATTAGTTAAAAAATCCCTAACTGAAACACCTGTACTGATAAGTCCTGATTTCACCAAATATTTTTACATTTTTTCATTTTCCTCGGAACACACGATAGCTGCTGTGTTGTTACAAAACAACGTAGTAGGGCAAGAACAACCCATTGCCTTTTTTAGCAAATCCCTAAGAGATCCTCCCTTGAAATATAACATCATGGAAAAACAGACATTCGAATTGGTAAAAGCATTGAAAGATTTCTGAGTTTACATCTTGCATTCTCATATCATTGCTTTTGTTCCTAATGTTGTCATCAAAGACATATTAAACCAAGATCCCGATGGTAAAAGGGGAAAATGGATCGCTATCATCTTAGAATATGACTTAGAAATACGACCCACCAAACTGGTTAAAGGACAAGGACTTGCAAGACTAATGGTTGAAACTAACCTCCAAGCATTAGATATAAATTTTGTTGACACCTTAGAAGAACAGGAAGAATGCATAGCCCCTCATGTTGAACAAGTGTTTTTAAATTCACCTTGGTATGCAGATATTATTTATGTGTTATTTTATCTAAATGCTCCTCCGACTTTATCAAAAACAAAAGAAAGATTCCTTAAACAAAAATCTCTAAAGTTTTGCATTATAGATGGAGTTCTGTATTGGAAAAATCCCACTGGTATGCTGCTTAAATGTTTGCTTGAGTATGATGCAGAGAAATTATGCACGAAATACACGAAGGGGAATGTGGAGGTCATCTCTATTAGAAAACCACAACGAAAAAAATCCTTAGAGCCAGTTATTATTGGCCTACCTTATTTCCTGACACTCACAAACTAGTTATGACATGCCATAAGTGCCAATTTTTTGATGGAAAGAAAAAACTTTTACCTTTGCCCTTACATCCCATCATAGTTGAAGGACCTTTCTAGCAATGGGGTCTAGATTTTATTGGGGAAATTCACCCTTCTTCGTTCGCTCAACATAAATGGATCCTTATAGCCACTGATTACTTTACCAAATGGATAGAAGCCATACCCTCCAGGAACGCCACCGATTCATTCATCATTAATTTCCTAGAAACCAACATCCTATCTAGATTCGGTTGTCCTAGAAATATCATTACGGATAACGTTGTTGCCTTTTCCTCCAAAAAAATGGTCGACTTCTGTTACAAATATCACATTTCATTAGGACATTCCACAGCTTATTACCCTCAAGGTAATGGTTTAGCCGAGTCCTCTAACAAAATCCTAGTCAACATCATAAAGAAACTTCTGGAACAAAATAAAAAAGCATGGCATGGAAAACTAGTACACGCACTATGGGCTGATAGACTAACCACCAAAAAATCAATAGGTATGTCTCCCTACCAACTAGTATATGGCATGGATGCCATTTTCCCGACACATTTAGGGGTTCCAGTAATGAAGCTATTGCAGGAAGTTCAAATAGAAGAAAATGACATGCATAGGAGGGTAAATCAGAGTATCCATTTACAGCAAACAAGAGAAGAAGTTTACCAAAAGGATCAGTTAGCGCAGGACAAAATAAAACAGATTTTTGATAGAAGGACCAAGGAAAATGATTTTCAAATTGGGGACAAAGTGTTAAAATGGGATTCTATAAGAGAAGACAAAGGTAAACATGCCAAGTTTTAAAACTTATGGAAGGGGCCTTTCATCATCAGCTCAGTTAGCGGAAACAATGCCTTTTTCCTGCAAGAACTTGATGGGACTGAAACTTTTGGAGGTCCTGTGAATGGCAGGACATTAAAGCATTATTTTTGTCAAGAGCTCCAATTTAAAAATATTTTCAATCATTTTATATACCATTGTTTGAAAAAAAAAAAAATAAAAAAAAAATAGAAAGTTCAAAAACAATAGAAAAATAGAAAAAGAGAGCGGTTTGAAAAATAGAAATAAAGCCCCATGTTCCAAAAAATAGTCATTCTGAAAGCGCGCAAGTCTAAATGCCACTACTAGTGCTCAAATGTCTTGTTCAGTTATCTAGCCTAATCATAACTAAACATGTTTTAAATTTATTTGCTGATAAGTTAGTGAGAGGAAAGATAGTCAACATTGTGTAAGCTTGACTTGTCAAAGAAAATAGATTAGGAAAAGATACTGGTTCCACATGCTCAAAACAGAACCAAAGAGGAAAGCAGGGATGAAAAACAAACTGTGTATCCTAGCCCTGATTTTCTAGATTTCATTTTATGCAAAATAATATTTGTGTGCAGCTTGTCTTTCATGCCACAAGTACATGAAAAATCAGACTGTCTAATCCTGATTTGGTCATTTTTCAATTTCATGTTTTAAATTAGAGAATAAAATACTATCAAACAGCTTAACCTTGACAGTCGATCCAGCATAGGTAGAGAAATAAAGGAGTTCATCAGCTTAATCTGAACTCTCGGTAGATATAAGTGTAGAATTAGATAGTGTCATTTTTCAAAAATATTATGTCAAAGGGTTGCTAGTCCAAATGCACCTGAAAGAAGAAAAAATGTTAGGAAATGTAGCGGGGTAGGTAGAAATGTCTTTGATGCTAATTTTGCTGTCAATTTTCAGAAATAGCATCAAGGAAAAAATAAATTTGCACCAAGGGATAAAGGCACTAGTCTTCAAAGAACCGAGATCTGAAATTCTGGACACCTCCTGAAAAGGAGCTGCCCTCCCCAAATGGAGCCACTGTTAGTCATCAGTATTTTTCACCTGTTGATGATGACTAGTTTTTAAAGCCAAGTTTTCTAGCAGCTGATATCCAATTTGTCAAATTTGTCAGCTAGAAAACACCCATAAATATTTTTGCCCTCTTACCTTTTCAATCATCCTATGATGAGAAAAACCAAAGTGTCAAGCCCAATCTAGTCTCAGTCATACAAACTTGTCCATCAGCTCCAAAGAGAATACTCCAAATCTTTCAAAAGTCTCCCCTAAGTTAGGTAGTGGCGCTTTAGGCATTCCTCCCTTGGAAAACTATCCTAAAGCCAAAAGAACCTCTATCTAATATCAACTAGTCATAGATGATCTTCCTATTCTGAAAATAAAGCTTGATACACCCTTAAGTCGCGCCACTAACAAGCCTTGATGTATCCTAGCAGCATGTTTCAAAAGCCAAATCGATGTTGTGTTGACTCATAGTAAGCTTCAATGTATTTTTCAAAAGTGTATGTACCAAGAACGAAGAAATTATTGTATCCTAACATGAGAAGACAGTTGCTTCTCATGTGGTTTTGAGCCTGGGATGCAAGTACTAGTAATAGGTAATTCATTGAACTCCTACAAACAAAGTCAAAAAGTTAGTGACCTATGACTAGCAAGTATTACTCTGCAGACATAGGTCAGGATTGCTCCTGTTTTATAAAGATACATAAGGGTATTCTATCAAACATAAATACACATCTCAGAGCATGCCCCTCATGGGATTTTGTCAATTTGTCACTCTTATTTACTTAACTGTGAATAGGCACTACAAGGAAATATGACACAATTTAACAAAGGGATGAAATAACATGACTGTGTAAAACCTCCTCCAAACATGAGCAGAGGGTTGGTGACTGTGAAAACCTCCTCCAAACATGAGCAGAGGGTTGGATGACTGCGCAAAACCTCCTCCAGGTATGAGTAGATGGTTAAGACCTCCTTCGTTTAATAAGCAGAGGGTCAGGAACAAAGGTGTAGCCTCATTTAAGGGCACAAGGCTAACAATTTTGCAAATAGCCTTAAAAACTTGTTTTACACCTTTTTCTTCAATAGATGAAGCTAATAACACAGCAGTGGTGTTTCAAAGATTGATTATATGGTTTCACTGATTGAAAGGCAAAGTTTAAGTGCAGTGGAAAAAAATTGGATGATTATGAATGGAGAAATGTTGTTAAGCAGATGGCCAAGAAGTGGTACTATGATAATCAAATAGGTTTGGTTTTTATTCTATTAGAGATCTCCTTCAAAGTCAATTTGAAGCTAAAGTGAACAAAGCTTGGATAGGCTCATCAATGTGAAGAAAGGGATATGACACCATGATTCAAATTCAAGACCATATTCAAAGAATCAAGCCATATGACCATCACAGTCAAAGGCCTCTTTATGGACATGTGAAAAAAACCTTGCTGTTGCATATGAGTCCCAAGGGTCTCTAAAGGCCTTTTTTCCTTGATAAATAGATATAGGTAAAATCTGGGGAGTACAAATGAGGCTCTTCACCCACAGTCAAAAGAAAATCTCAAAGAGCACCTGACAGTTTGATCAACTTCACAGTAGGCATGATTATCATCAAAACACCAGGAGAGCAAAAATTGTTAAAGTAAGTTTTAGAGTGGTGATTTATATCCTTCCAATATATGGAAAAGGATGTCTCTCAAATAATTGATATTTCTTTAAGCAAGGTTTTTCCTTTAAGGGTCAGAAATAGGCAAAAAGTGATAGAGTTTCTTCTTTAATGAGAAACAGTGAAAAAGCTGTAAAAAGGAGCCATGACTATGGTGCCATTCAAAAGCAGCCTCCACAACATTTAAAATCGAAATATGGGCCTTTGTAATGATAAAAGGTGATTTAAGTTTTTTATATGACAAAAGGGGGCCTTGTTAAACTCCAAACCCTCACAAAAGCAAAATATGAAGATGTGTTGGCTTTTTCGACTTTAAAAGGAGTAGTTGACCTTTGCAAAGTCTCATTTGCAAAATTCAAAGCAACCAAACAAATGCTCCCTCAGTTCTTTCACCGGAGAAGCAAGTGATTCCAATTTTTTAAAGAGTTTTAAGGCCTCAAGCCTGCGCAACGCGCCTAGTAAAGTGTGCGGTGCGCCTGTGAGCAAAGTTTCAAAGGTTTTCAATGGCTGTGCGGCGCGCCTGTAGCGCCGTTCACCCACCACCCGAGGCCGACCCGACTGCCTTTCCATTGCGCGACGCTCTTCTTTGTGAACGTGCCGCTAACCTAAACACCTTCAAAAAAATCTGTGGAGCTGCCCCAATCAATCAAACAAGGTCTTTAAGTTTTTCTTCGAGGTATTCTACTTCTCCTCTTGGAAAAATTCAAATATTGAAAGGTGTTTGCTGTGTTTTTTCCTTGAGAAGGAAATAGTGCCTTTGAAACCATTTCATCATTTAAAAACATGAGATAGATAGTGGTATATGAGATAGAGTTTTGTAAAAACTGGAGAAAAACTTTCTTATGCTTAGGAGGTCTCAAATCAATTTGGACAGTATCTTGACAGTGGCTTTAAAGAGCAGTTTGTAATATAAAGAGCACAAGACAAAAATAATGATTAGAGGGTGGGGTGTTTTTATCAGTTTAAAGGGCCTTAAATGCTTTTGAGAATAGTGAAAACCATACACAAATTACAAGACAGAAATACACAGTGGTAGAGGTCTCCAATCAATTTGAAGAGTGTCCTAAACAGTGTTAAAACAAGAATAGACTTTGTTTAAAACTCAAAGGGGAAAACAATGGTCATAGTCTGAAGGATTTGTCATTTTAAAAGTGTCCTCTCTGTATGGTGAAAAATCAAACTTTGTTCAGCCTCCATAGTCCAAAAATCAGAGTCTGTGATTGAAAGGTTTCTCAAGACAGCTCAAGGGTGTTTTTTCTACCTTTGTATAGAAACAGTGAACAACAGAAGAATATTGTTTGAGATAAAGGTGTTATTATCAAAACAAAGGTTCCTTCTTCACCAAGAAACCACAAACAAACATTTCAATACTTTTCCCAAACACAGTGATAAACTGACTTCTTGTTTTTATTTGACAAAGCACTTGTTGTTTGGCATAAAAGAGGACAAAACAATGACTTATAAGGAGGACATGGTGTGTTCTTGAGAAGTCATTTCAAAGACCATTTGAGACAACTTGTTTTTGTCAATCAACAAAGAGTATTCAAAACAAAAATGTCTCCCAGGAAAGACAGTAGAAGTGGCCTTCACAGGAGGTTTGAGCCTGTTTCAACTGAAGAGGTAAATGCTCATCCATCAGTCCTGTTTAACTTTCATGAAGTTGGATGTCTAGATTTTTGTCAAAGGGTGCATGATCTGAAAAGCTATTCCCCCTTGAAACATCTTTGTGCTTTGAGATTTCAAGGAAAACACTTTCAGCTGGCAGGCTTGGATTTCAAGTTTTCTCCTAGATCCATTTCCAAGACCACCAAAATCCCTTATGTCTAAGAGAAGTGGTTTAAATAGAGCCACCTAGACTCAGAACAGTACAAAACCTTTTTGAAGCCTGAGCATAGAGATACATGTCCATCCATCTTTCCCTTCTCATATCTGTTGACTAGTTATGCTCCCCTCATGAAGATAATCATGAAATACTTCACTTGTGAGGGAAGGTTCTCCTGGGTCTATGCTTACCATGTCTAGTTGCTCATGCATTTCACAAGAGCCAAATTTTTAAATCTCCCTTTCTTCCTCCATATAAGTATTGAAAAAATGGCCTCCACTATTCAGAAAAAACCTCCTTCTCAGCAGTCAGCTTGCCTTTTCCATCATTCCCTCATCAAGATTATCATTCTTCATCAGCTTGAGAAGAAGGAAATCTCTTGGGACACTTTCATTTCACATCCAAATTTCGCCACTGTCCCTTCATTCCATACATCTCCTTCACCTTCCACTCACCATCCTTTGCCTTCTTCAAGCAAGCCCATCCCCAAGAAGCTCAAATTTCCCATGATTGAACAAGAAGAAGAGCATGATGAGGATGAGCAGCAACATGATGAACAACAGCATGATGAAGAAGAGGAACAACATGATGAAGAGGAAGAACAACATGATGAAGAAGGGAAGAAAAGTGAAAAAGAGCACAGTGAGGCAGGGCAGCAAGGTGAAGAAGAACACAATGATGATATGACAAAGGATGAAGAGTAGCGCTCAAGGAAGAAACCCAAATAAAGGAGGGAGGAAATTATGAGGAAATTGAGCAGTTTGATGATGATATTGGTAGCCCTTACAGCAACAAAAAAATGAAGATGAAGCCCAAAACATTGAAGAGACAGAGCCTCAAAGTCATAAAGAAAGCAAGGACAAGAGTAAAGAGGGCAGCCCTCAAAAAGACATGCAAGAAGACAGTCAAAGAATTCATGAAGAAACTCAAAATAGTGGCTAGGATGATGAGGGAAGTAACAAGGGCAAAGCGCCAATAGAGCATGTCCTAGCTGCATCTCCTAGGCAAGGGGCCATTCTTTCTTCTCCAAAAGTGGCCAAGCCCCAAACATCAAGGAAAAGGGTGCCTCAAACTATAACTCCGAATGTCACTAGGGCCCTCCGAAGCAAGGGGAAATTTCCCAAGCAGCCCATTTTCGAATTACCCAAGAGGAGGAAGACCAAGAAGGCCACCCAAAGCAAGGGAAAGGAGAAAGAAGAAAGTAGCCATGAAAAGTAGAGAGACTTTTACATAATTCAAATCCAAAGTGATGATAGTGAAAATGAGGCCTGAATCCTAGAGACTCTCTTGATCAATAGAGAAAAACAAATTGGTGCTTTGAGGGCAGATCTAGAGAGGGCTAGAAACTTCAATCACTTTTTGCAAACAAAAAACAAACAGATGAGTATCCACATGGCGGTATATGAGACACGGGCCATCAAATATAAAAAAGAGGCCTCCAAGGCACAAGTTAAATTGGAAGAAATCATGGGCGAGTCCAATGATAGAGAAGATGAGGATCAGCCAAGGAGAAAGAGGCCAAGGACCATGGGACTCAAAAGATCCCTTAAGAAACAAAAAGAGGAAGAAGCTGCCCTTTTCCAATATTTTCCTCTCATTACTTTGTTCACCCGAGAGATAGAGAAAAATAGAGAAGCATGGCTTTAGAGGGTGAATGATCACTTGGAAAAGAAGTTGGAAAAGGCCAATAGAGATTTGGACCTTCAAAGGAGGATGACCGGGCACTATAAGAAGCTCAATCAGTTCGCCCGACGAAAATTGAAGGCCACACAGGAAAAACTCAAGGAAGCTCAAAGGAGGCGCCCGGCACCAAAATTGAAGAAAGACACCTCAAAGCGCTAAATTTTGGCCTCATCTTCTCAACATGTTTCTGAAAACCCTTTAGGGTCCTGCTTGCCAAATTTGGGCGAAATTCAACAAGTTTTGGTTTTTGTCATTTTTGGGTTTTTGGCTAAAAATTATGGGCATCACCATTTCTGTTTGGGACATCCTCAAAGGATGAAAATGATATCATTGGATGCCATAATTTCAAGGGAATATACTCAATGATTTTTAGATCAATTGAAGATGATTTTCTCCCCCAAAATGGCGAAAAACACTCACTTTTTCCACACTCTATCCTGTTTATCAGCAAAGTCTATTTTTTGGGTTTTTACACACAGGTCCATTTTTGAAAGAATTTCAGTGATAATTTTGGAGAAAACTAAGTATTTTCAGAAAATAGACATTTAGATATTTCCAAGGAGCCATCACGGGCCTTGTTTCGACATCGAGAAGGCATCCAAAGGTTTTCTGCAAGACAAAGGACTTTTTGCTGATATATTTCTTAAGTATTTTTTAGAAAAATACACTTTTCTGAAGTGGCTTTTCCTAATGTGCGTTTGGGAAAAATACTGAGAGGGGGGGGTGTTTCAAGATGATCGTATTTATCTTATCTTTCTACTTTTCATTCCTTAAACCTCCATACGCTACTTTCCTTCAGTAAACTAGCGTATATACGCAGATCCCCTTTATTAAACTAGCGTATACACAGAGATCTAGATATGTCATTAAATCTTCACTCAGATCATTCCATCATTCATTTATCGATAAGTCGAACAACCGTAAACAGGCAAGAATAACAATAGTAAGCCATCACACAAAGCATCACACATGAACACTAGGAATTTAGGTGGAAACCCAAGTCGAGAGAAAACCATCGTTGTCGTTGCTCAGCCTTCAATATTTTATTATAGAGAAAACATCTTACAACATATGTGCTGGTGCAGACTCTACCAGCACGCAGGCACCCACCTGCGCTCGTTTACCAGCCTCTCCTGGAAGGGAGCTCCAACCCCCTGACTTGTTTACCAGCCTCTCCTGGAAGGGAGCTACAACCCCCTGACTGAAGGCTACAACCCTCAGCACCTCTATGGACCACGTTTCATCAATTTTCACACTGGATCCAACAACTTCAATAGAACACCACTTGCAGGCCACATTTCATCATATTTTCAAACTGGACCCTCTTCATACATTTAAGCTCAATCAAACAACCAAACTGATACAGACAACTCAGCACTGTAGAAAACAGATAACAGAAACACAGTAGATTAGATCAGACATTCCTTACCACAGACTTCAGCAAACCCTAGTTTGCATACGCGCTTTCCCTTCTCTGATGTTGCGTATATACGCGCTTCCATTCACACAAACCAGCGTATACTTCTGTACATATTACAAAACCAATTTAATTGCGCATACGCGCTTTTCCTTCAGCGAAGCCGCGTATATACGCGCTTCCTCCGCGGCGAAGTAGCGTATACTTCTTCAACCATTTCAGAGCTGCAAACTTCTTTAGATCAGATATTTAGTTCAGATTCAACCCTTTCACTTCAGACAGATGTTCGCCTCAATTCAGATCTAAGCCTTCCATAATCAGATCTAGTAGATACAGCTAGTTTAGATTAGATCACCCCTTCTTCATCGTTGATTGCATCACGTCTAGATATATCTTCAAATTTGTAACCTTTCCATTTGATCTACTTGGAGAAGTATTCATTCAAGCGCTCGACATCTTGCACCCACACTTGTCATTTTTTTAAATAGTTTCTTATCAGTGGTTTTCACCTTTCCAATACCATTGAGCCAAAACAAAGCCATGAGCCCAAAACTACATTAGGCAGGGTCAATTGAAGCGGATCTTGTTACCAGTATCTGATAGATTGATATGGTGGTTACCCCTGGTTTTGCACTTTTTGAGCGCTTTTGCCCATACGCGACTTATAACGTTCTTTCCCGCGTGCATACGCGACTTCCCTTAGACATATCCGCGTATTCTTAGAAACATACTCTTTTCATCATACTTTGAGCACAAGCTGACTTCTTTTCTTCACTGCCTTCTGTACACACTGCAGATACATCATATATAGTTCATCAAGACATATTCTATCAAGCACAACTTGATCAAGTAAGTTGCCATTATCTTCATCAAGAGGATTGTCATTTAAGGACAACACTCATATCACATCAGATTTACATCATTTACCAAACCCATCAAGTCAAGAATAACTTCATCAGATGTATTGCCATCAAGGACAACACATGCCAACAATCTCATGTCTTCATCTTCATTTAGTGGGTTTCCATCAAGGACAACACTCTGCATCATATTTCCAACAATCTCCCCTTTGGACTTGATGGCAACCATGATGGTGTTTGGTTACCACCACAGATAGGTACATTAAGAATCACAAGGACACCATGTCACTCTCTCCAATTTTGACACCATTCTTCATTCAAACACCATGTCACTCTCCCCCTTTGACATCAAGGGCAAAGGGTGGATCAAAAACCAACATACTCTCCCCCTTTTCTCCTCATGTGGAAGAAGCATTCTGCAGATCTGATATATACTGAAGTGACCAAGCTCCCCCTGAGTTCATGCTGAATCTTCAAACATATTTTCCAATGGAGTACATGACTCTATGAATTTCCTATCACCAATGACTCATACTTACATCAAATATCCAACCAAGTGGATTTACATATGAGACTCAAGTACCCAACCAAGTGGGTTTACACATTTCAATTCAGCTACCCAACCAAGTGGGTTTACAAAAATTGACTCAGCTACCCAACCAAGTGGGTTTACACAATTGACAAGTCCTTACATGACTAAATATTACAAATTTACAACATGAGTCTCAACAAGATCTTTTCATCAAAAATGCAAATATGACTTTTCATAACCAATACCAAGAAGACCTCAAGAGAGATCATATAACAGAACCATCATAATGCATTATACTCAGCAAAGCTAATGCTCCCCCTGAATCTGTGCATCCATGCATCCGTTCCATATGACTAAGGCTCCCCCTTAGTTTGTGCATCCTGAACACTTTCATCACCAACAAATCATCAAGGCATCTTTATCAAAACATTAGAAACAAAATTATGAGAACTGGAACACCACCAGAGATACCAAACAGTATCAGAGATACCAAACAGCACTGCAGCTGTGCTGAAGAGAGCTGACTCCAAGCAAAAATTGTCAGCAATCATACATACGCGGTTTTCTGTGCATGAACTCGCGTACATACGCGACTGTGTTTCAGGAAACCCGCGTATCCCAAGCCATCTTCTAAAATTCAATCAGATCTGATTTTCTGTGAGGAAAAGCCAGTGTTCAGCTTCTTTCTGAGATATTTGACTGCTTCCCTGGACTACAGATAGAACAGAGTAGTTGTGTCTTCAAGCGTCATCCAATGGTGGTAGCATAAGCGCATGCAACATCAATACATTCTTTCCAAGAGAAATTATCATACCAGACCAGCATCTTCAGATATGTGTCAAGCAATCATCCATGTGGTCCAAAATCACCATGATCTTCAAGATTAAACATGAAGTAACATATGTAGGCAAAAGATCTCAACCATAGTAACAAACTCTGCATGATCTCTTCTTATTCTTGAATCAATCGACATCCAACTCATCCATGTGTGAGCACAAAAGATACTTATCAGCAACCAGGGCTCAAAATCTCATCATAATGAACCATGTACCAAGTCATCATCATTTGAGCATGAGTATCACAAAAACCAAAAAATAAGCAATCATATTGCCAATAATGCAATCATCAACCTGCTACTCCCCCTGGACCAGTGCAACCTGAAAACGTTCATCAGCAAGTCATCAGCAACAATCTCTGCATGGGCTGCCCTTATCTCTGAATTATAGGACTTTCATCTCAACAACGAATGCTCTTCATCAACAAGCAAACAAGACTCATCCATAAACTTCAACATAGGAAACCAAGTATCATATCATCATAATCATGAGTATAACCAGAATAATGCTAACAGTGCAATCATCAGCAGTCAGACTGATGCTCCCCCTGGACCTCTGCTCCAGATCTTCAGCTATCAGATAAATTCTCTTATCATCAATGCATACGCGGCTGTGTCAGCTGGAACTCGCGTGTATACGCGACTTTGTTTCATAGAACCCGCGTATGGAAAGTGAAATATAGAAAATTTCACACCTTCATCTCCTCCTGCAAATTTACCTTCTGTTCCTGTCTTTTCTTCACACCAGATGCACTGTCAGAAATACATATAACCAAAATAATCAAATCAACCATGAGAGACATCATACATTGCTCCCCCTGTGACGATACATTACTAAATCTCATAATGTATCCCACATCATTCCTGCAGTCAATCAGAGAAGTCAGCTTCAGAAGCGGATGACTGCAGTAGGGTCAGAATTCCCTATGTTTCTGATCGGTCCTTGAATTGAGTGTTTTCTTCAAGAAAATCATTGTCTTCTAGAGCATCCAAAAAAGTATCCTTTTCTTCTCTAGATTGATTCTTATTCCATCCCTCCATCTTTTTCCAGACTTGTTTAAACTTTCTATTTGTGTGCTGGAAGTTATCCAATTTCTCATATCTATTCAGCCTGCATTCCTTTTCTACATGTCCATAATTGTTACAAGAATAACATCTTATGTGTCCAGAGTAATAAGAGTTATAATGAGTATTTCTGATCTTCCTTCTTTTACAATCAACTGCTTTATGTCCATACTTGTTACATGAGAAACAATATCCCTTGAAGCTTCCAGAGTACCTGTTTATTTGTGGCGGAATTGTTCTGCTTCTGCAATTTGCTGCAACATGCCCATAATTATGACATTTAAAACATTCAACGTTCTTGAATGAATTCCTTTGAGAATTCATGATTGTTGGTCGATCTTTTGTTTCTTTCAACACTTCAGGTTTTGCATTGACATCCTCTGAATTTTTAGCACTTCCTTGTGAGCTATATTCTCCTTTAACAGTTTCATGAAAACCAAGACCAAGTTTGATAGCAAGAGACCTTTGATTACTCAGAATATTGTCCAAAATATTAGTACTATCTTGAAATCTCAAAAGTTTAACCTTTTCTTCTAATTTACCTTTGAGAATGTTTACCTCAACCTCCAAGGCTTGACATTGCTTTGTCATGCTTTCTTCTTTTCTTCTTCCATCTTCTACTTGATCCTTCAAATTTAGAATCTCTTCTTTCAACCAATTTTCGTTTTCTTCACATGTTTGTTGCAGCTCTTCATTCTTCTTATTTGATTTTTCCAGATCTTCTTTGAGAGAGATGATTTCTGCTTCAAGGCCTCCCTTTTCAAATGATAGAGGTTCTTCATTCTTCTTATTTGATGCTTCAAGATCTGTTTGTAGAAGGATGATTGCAGCTTCAAGTCCTTCATTCTTCTTGCTTGATTTTTCGAGATCTGCATTTAGATCGTTGATTTCTGCTTCTAGTTCTTTAATACGATTTTGATACTTGTCCACCTGACCATTCAACATTTCTATTTGTTCTTTCATTTGAGAGATCATCTCTTTATTGATAGAATCTTTCTTATCAATTGCTCTTTGTTGTTCTTCATCTTTGATCTTGAAAGATTTCTCTAATTCCAAAATACTACTTTCACAAATTTCATCATCGTTTGTACCACCAAGATCATGCAAAGGATGACCCCAATCACTATATGATTCATCTTCTTCTATTTTCTGAGATATCTCCTTGCTTCGAGTAGCCTTCTTCTTTTTCTTCTTTGCCATGAGCACTTGTAGAGCTTCGTCAGAATCTGTTTCATCTTCTTCAATTTTTTCTATACATGATTTCTGAGGTATCTCATTTCCTTGAGTAACCTTCTTCTTTTGCTTCTTTGCCATGAGCACTTTCAGATCATGGTCAGAATCTTCTTCATCTTCACTGGACACTTCATCATCATCTTCTTTTACATAATAACTCTTTCTCTTTTCAAATTGTTTCCCTTTACCATGCTTTTCTCTATAAGGACATTTAGCAGCATAATGACCAACTTTTCCACACTCAAAACATTTTAAGGGAAGCTTACCTTTGAATCTTCCAGTACCTAGTTGGAGCTTTCTCACGAAATTCGCTTCTTCTTCATCGGATATATAGCTGGATTCTTTGACAACTTCCTTTTCCTTTCCTTTTGTAGATGCCTTAAAAGAAGCTTCTCTGATTTGGGAAGGACCTCCTTGTCTCATTTCAAAAGCAGTCAGAATACCATGCAATTGAACAATAGAAAGAGTTTGCAGATCTTGCCTTTCTTCAATAGCCAAAACTTTAGAGTCAAATTTAGAAGTCAAGGATCTTAAGACCTTTCCCACCAGAGTAGTATCAGTTATGGTTTCACCCAAATTTCTCATTCGATTTACAATATCATCCAGACGAAGAAAGAAACTGGCAACACTCTCATCACTATGCATCTTCAAATTTTCATATTCAATTCTAAGAGTTTGAAGTTTTGCACTTTTTACCTTTGTGTCTCCTTCATAACTTAGAATGATTTTGTCCCATATTTCTTTTGCTGAATGTAGCTGCATCACTTTAGCAAATTCTGGTTCAGACATGCTTCCTAATAAGACATTTACTGCTTTGGCATTGATTTCATACTTCTTCTTTTCTGCTGCATCAGTAGGAATACTTGCCGGGTATTGATAACCTTCTTCCACGATTGCCCATACATCTGCACCAAGACTTTGCAGATATGCTTTTGTTCGTACTTTCCAGAATATCAGATTGCTTCCATTGAATAGAGGTGGCTTTATAGACATTACTCCTTCTTGACTTCCCATTGCGACGGATCTCCTTCAAGCGATCAAGCTTCTGCAGAAGTACCTGCTCTGATACCAATTGTTGGGAAAAATAATGAGAGGGGGGGGGGTGAATCAACATGATCGCATTATCAAATATTTCTACTTTTCATTCCTTAAAACCCATACGCTACTTTCCTTCAGTAAACCAGTGTATATACGCGGATCCCCTTTATGAAACTCGCGTATACACAGAGATCTAGATATGTAATTAAATCTTCACTTAGATCATTCCATCATTCATTCATCAGATGTTCAATAAACTGTAAACATGTGCAGTAATAACAGAGTAAGCCATCACACAAAGAATCACACATGAACACCAGGATTTTTAGGTGGAAACCAAACCTGGAGAAAACCACCGTCGCAGTTTGCTCACCTTCAATATTTATTATAGAGAAAACTTGTTACAACATATGTGTCAAGCAGATTGACTAGAAGACGGGCAGCACTCCACTGCCATTGCCACTGTACCTCTCTTGGAAGGGAGCTACAACCCCCTAATATCATTTACCAGCCTCACCTGGAAGGGAGCTACAACTCCCTGACTGAAGGCTACAACCCTCAGCACCACCATGGACCACGTTTCATCAATTTTCATACTAGGTCCAACAGCTTCAATAGAACACAACTTGCAGGCCACGTTTCATCATATTTTCAGACTGGATCCACTCCACACATTTAAGCTCAATCAAACATCAAACTGGACATGTACAACCTTAAGATCACAGTAAATGATAAAGAGAAACACAGTACATATCAGATCGTATATTCCTTAATACGTACTTTAGCAAATCCCAGTTTGCATACGCGTTTCCTTCTTCCGATGTCGCGTATATACGCGTCTCCATCTAAATAAAAGAGTACTTCTGCGTATATTATAGAACTAATTTAATTGCGCATACGTCGTTTCCCGCCTAAGTCGCGTATATACGCGCTTCCTCCGCGGCGAAGTAGCGTATACTTCTTCAACCATTTCAGAGATGCAAACTTCTTTAGATCAGATATTTAGTTCAGATTCAACCCTTTCACTTCAGACAGATGTTCGCCTCAATTCAGATCTAAGCCTTCCATAATCAGATCTAGTAGACACAATTGTATTTTAGATCTAGATCCCCTTCTTCATCATTGGTGCATCATCCATTCAGATCTATCATTCAAAGTAACCCTTTCCATTCAGATCTACTTCACAGAGAAGTATTCATTCAAGCTCAGACATCTTGCACCCACTCACTTGATTTGCATAATGAAATTCTTCTCCTTATATAGGTTTTCCCTTTTTCAATACCATGAGCCCCTTTTTCAATACCAAGAGCCAAACCAATACCATGAGCCCAAAACTACTTTAGACGGGGTCATTTAGACGAATCATTAACCAATACAATGGGTCAATACCATGGTGGTTACCCCTGGTTTTGCACTTTTAGAGCGCTTTAGCCCATACGCGACTTTGCACGTTCTTTTCCGCGTGCATACGCGACTTCCCTTAGACCGATCCGCGTATGCCTTGAAACACATTTCTTTTATCAGATTTAGCACATGCTGACTTCTTTTCTTCACTGCCTTCTGTACACACTGTAGATACATCATATTTTCTTCATCAAGAACATATTCTATCAAGCACAACTTCATCAAGTAAGTTGTCATCATCTTCATCAAATGGGTTGCCATTTAAGGACAACACTCATATCACATCAGATTTACATCATTTACCAAACCCATCAAGTCAAGAATAACTTCATCAGATGTATTGCCATCAAGGACAACACATGCCAACAATCTCATGTCTTCATCTTCATTTAGTGGGTTTCCATCAAGGACAACACTCTGCATCATATTTCCAACAATCTCCCCTTTGGACTTGATGGCAACCATGATGGTGTTTGGTTACCACCACAGATAGGTACATTAAGAATCACAAGGACACCATGTCACTCTCTCCAATTTTGACACCATTCTTCATTCAAACACCATGTCACTCTCCCCCTTTGACATCAAAAGGGCTGATCAAAACCAACATACTCTCCCCCTTTTCTCCCTATGTGGAAGAAGCCTCGGGCAGATGATATAGACTGAAGTGACCAAGCTCCCCCTGAGTGCATGCTGAATCTTCAAACATATTTTCCAATGAAGTACATGACTCTATGAACTTCCTATCACCAAAGACTCATACTTACATCAAAGATCCATCCAAGTGGATTTACTTATGAGACTCAACTACCCAACCAAGTGGGTTTACAAAATTTGACTCAGCTACCCAACCAAGTGGGTTTACAAAATTGACTCAGCTACCCAACCAAGTGGGTTTACAAAATTGACAAGTCCTTACATGACTAAAAATTACAAAATTACATCATGGGTCTCAACATGACCTTTTCATCAAAAATACAAATATGACTTTTCATAACCAATACCAAAAAGACCTCAAACATGAGAACATATTTCAGAACCATCATAATTCCAACAATGCATTATACTCAGTAACGCTAATGCTCCCCCTGAATCTGTGCATCCATGCATCCTTTTCATATGACTAAAGCTCCCCCTTAGTTTGTGCATCCTGAACACTTTCACCAACAAATCATCAAGGCATATTTATCAAAACATTAGAAACAGAATTATGAGAACTGGAACACCACCAGAGATACCAAACAGTATCAGAGATACCAAACAGCACTGCAGCTGTGCTGAAGAGAGCTGACTCCAAGCAAAAATTGTCAGCAATCAGACATACGTGGTTTTCTGTGCATGAAATCGCGTACATACGCGACTGTGTTTTAGGAAACCCGCGTATCCCAATCCATCTTCTAAAATTCAACCAGATCTGATTCTTTGTGAGGAAAAGCCAGTGTTCAGCTTGTTTCTGAGATATTTGACTGCTTCCCTGGACTACAGATAGAACAGAGTAGTTGTGTCTTCAAGCATCATCCAATGATTGTAGCATAATAGTGACCAAGTCTTCAAACTCTTTGCAGCATCAACATATTCTTTCCAAGAGAGATTATCATATCAAAACAACATCTTCATACTTGGGATTGTTGGACGATTCCAAGCTAATCCAAAAGAGTCTTGTACTTTCTTCAAGATTTAACATGAAGTAACATATGAAGGCAAAAGATCTCAACCATAGTAACAACGACATCCAAGTCATCCATGTGTGATCAAAAAAGATACTTATCAGCAATCAGGGCTCAAAATCTCATCATAATAATCCATGTACCAAGTCATCATCATTTGAGCATGAGTATCATAAAGACCAAAGAATAAGCAATCATATTGCCAACAATGCAATCATTAGTATTCAACCTGCTGCTCCCCTTAAACCAGTGCTCTTCCTTAACTTGTGCAATCTGAAACACCTTCAACAGTAAGTTATTAGCAACAATCTCTGCATGGGCTACTCTTATCTCCGAATTATAGGACTTTCATCTCAACAATGAATACTCTTCATCAACAAGTAGACAGGACTCATCCATAAACTTCATCATAGAAAACCAAGTATCATATCATCACAATCATGAGTATAACCGTAATAATGCTTAACAAAGCAATCATCAAGAACAACCGATCTCTTCCCCAGACCGGGCTTCCGCATCTTCGCCGATCGTACAAATTCTTTTCATGATCAATGCATACGCGGCCGTGCCGCCGGAACTCGCGTGTATACGCAACTTTGTTTCACAGAACCCGCGTATGGAAAGTGAAGCATAGAAAATTTTCATCTTCCTTCATTTCTTCCTGAGCTTGTACCTCCTGTACCTGTCCTTTCCACATCAGATGCGCTGTCAGAAGTAAACATAACCAGAATAATCAAATCAACCATGAGAGTCATCATGCATTGCTCCCCTCGTGACGATACATTACTAAATCTCATAATGTATCCCACATCATTCCTGCAGTCAATCAGAGAAGTAAGCTTCAGAAGCGGATGACTGTAGCAAGGTCAGAATTCCCTACGTTTCTGATCGGTCCTTGAATTGAGTGTTTTCTTCAAGAAAATCATTGTCTTCTAGAGCATCCACAAAAGTATCATTTTCTTCTTTAGATTGATTCTTATTCCATCACTCCATCTTTTTCCAGACTTGTTTAAACTTTCTATTTGTGTGCTGGAATTTATCCAATTTCTCATATCTGTTCAGCCTACATTCCTTTTCTACATGTCCATACTTGTTACAAGAATAACATCTCATATGTCTAGAGTAATAAAAATTATAATGAGTATTTCTGATCTTCCTTCTTTTACAATCAGCTGCTTTATGTCCATACTTGTTACATGAGAAACAATATCCCTTGAAGCTACCAGAGTACCTGTTTATTTGTGGCTGAATTGTTCTGCTTCTGCAATTTGCTGCAACATGCCCATAGTTATGACATTTAAAACATTCAACGTTCTTGAATGAATTCCTTTGAGAATTCATGATTGTTGGTTGATCTTTTGTTTCTTTCAACACATCAGGTTTTGCATTGACATCTTCTGAATTTTTATCACTTCCTTGTGAGCTAGATTCTCCTTTAACAGCTTCATGGAAACCAAGACCATGTTTGATAGCAGGAGACCTTTGATTACTTAGAATATTGTCCAAAATGTTAGTACTATCATGAAACCTAAAAAGTTTAACCTTGTCTTCTAATTTACCTTTGAGAATATTTACCTCAACCTCCAAGGCTTGACATTGCTTTGTCATGCTTTCTTCTTTTCTTCTTCCATCTTCAACTTGATCCTTCAGATTTAGAATCTCTTCTTTCAACCAATCTTTATTTCCTTCACATGTTTGTTGCAGCTCTTCATTCTTCTTATTTGATTTTTCCAGATCTTCTTTGAGAGAGATGATTTCTGCTTCAAGGCCTTCCTTTTCAAATGACATAGGTTCTTCATTCTTCTTATTTGATGCTTCAAGATCTGTTTGTAGAAAGATGATTGCAGCTTCAAGTCCTTCATTCTTCTTGCTTGATTTTTCAAGATCTGCTTCTAGTTCTTTAATTCGATTGGATGCATAAGTATGAAACCTTTGATACTTGTCCACCTGTCCATTCAACATTTCTATTTGATCTTTATTTTGAGAGATCATCTCTTTTTTGATAGAATCTTTCTTATCAATTGCTCTTTGTTGTTCTTCATCTTTGATCTTGAGAGCTTTCTCTATTTCCAAAACACTACTTTCACAAACTTCATTATTGTTTGTACCACCAAGATCATGCAAAGGATGACCCCAATCACTATCTGATTCATCTTATTCTATTTTCTGAGATATCTCCTTGCTTCGAGTAGCCTTCTTCTTTTTCTTCTTTGCCATGAGCACTTGTAGAGCTTCGTCAGAATCTGTTTCATCTTCTTCAATTTTTGCTATACATGATTTTTGAGGTTTCTCCTTTCCTTGAGTAACCTTCTTCTTTTGCTTCTTTGCCATGAGCACTTTCAGATCATGGTCAGAATCTTCTTCATCTTCACTGGATACTTCATCATCATCTTCTTTTGCACAATAACTCTTTCTCTTTTCAAATTGTTTCCCTTTACCATGCTTTTCTCTATAAGGACATTTAGCAGCATAATGACCAACCTTTCCACACTCAAAACATTTGAAAGGAAGCTTACCTTTGAATCTTCCAGTACCTAGTTGGAGCTTTCTCACGAAATTCGCTTCTTCTTCATCGGAAATATAGTTGGATTCTTTGACAACTTCCTTTTCCTTTCCTTTTGTAGATGCCTTAAAAGCAGCTTCTCTGATTTGGGAAGGACCTCCTTGTCTCATTTCAAAAGCAGTCAGAATACCATGCAATTGAACAATAGAAAGAGTTTGCAGATCTTGCCTTTCTTCAATAGCCGAAACTTTAGAGTCAAATTTAGAAGTCAAGGATCTTAAGATCTTTTCCACCAGAGTAGTATCAGTTATGGTTTCACCCAAATTTCTCATTCGATTTACAATATCATCCAGACGAAGAAAGAAACTGGCAACACTCTCATCACTATGCATCTTCAAATTTTCATATTCAATTCTAAGAGTTTGGAGTTTTGCACTTTTTACCTTTGTGTCTCCTTCATAGCTTAGAATGATTTTGTCCCATATGTCTTTTGCCGAATGTAGTCGCATCACTTTAGCAAATTCTGATTCAGACATGCTTCCCAATAAGACATTCACTGCTTTGGCATTGATTTCATACTTCTTTCTTTCAGCTGCATCAGTAGGAATACTTGTTGGGTATTGATAACCTTCTTCCACGATTGCCCATACATCTGCACCAAGACTTTGCAGATATGCTTTTGTACGTACCTTCCAGAATATCAGATTGCTTCCATTGAATAGAGGTGGCTTTATAGACATTACTCCTTCTTGACTTCCCATTGCGACGCATCTCCTTTAAGCGATCAAGCTTCTGCACAAGGACACCGCTCTGATACCAATTGTTGGGAAAAATACCGAGAGGGGGGGGGGGGTGAATCAGTGTTTACTTCATATTCAAACTTTTAGTTTTTCATGCTCTAAAACCCATACGCTACTTTTCTGAAGCCAAATAGCGTATACACGCGGATACCCTTTATGAAACTCGCGTATACACAGATATCTACTTATGTCATTAAATCTTCACTTAGATCATTCCATCATTCATTCATCGCATGTTCAATAAACTCGTAAACATGCGTAATAACAGAGTAAGCCATCACACAAAGCATCACACATGAACACCGTGATTTTTAGGTGGAAACCCAAATCGGGAGAAACCACCGCCGCAATGTTTCCACCAATATTTTATTATAGAGAAAAACATGTTACAACATAAGGCCGGCGTTGCATTTCGATCAAAGACGTTGTGCACCCACCGCGCTCGCTACGCCGGAAGGGAGCTCCAACCCCCCGACTCGTTTACCAAATTTTCCTCTTGGAAGGGAGCTGGTAACCTCTCGACCGAAAGCTACAACCTCGCCGCACATACTCGACCACGTTTCATCAATTTTCACACTGGATCCAACAACTTCAATAGAACACCACTTGCAGGCCACATTTCATCATATTTTCAAACTGGACCCTATTCATACATTTAATCTCAATCAAACAACCAAACTGATACAGACAACTCAGCACTGTAGAAAACAGATAGCAGAAACACAGCAGATCAGATCAGACATTCCTTACCACAGACTTCAGCAAACCCTAGTTTGCATACGCGCTTTCCCTTCTCTGATGTTGCGTATATACGTGCTTCCATTCACACAAACCAGCGTATACTTCTGTACATATTACAGAACCAATTTAATTGCGCATACACACTTTTCCTTCAGCAAAGCCGCGTATATATGCGCTTCCTATGCGTCGAAGTAGCGTATACTTCTTCAACCATTTCAGAGCTGCAAACTTCTTTAGATCAGATATTTAGTTCAGATTCAACCCTTTACTTTAGACAGATGTTCGCCTCATCACAGATCCAATCACTCCATAAATAGATCTAGCAAATACAAGTACATTTCAGATCTAGATCCCCTTCTTCATTCAGATTTATCATTCAAGTGTAACCCTTTCCATTCAGATCTACTTCAGAGAGACCATTCAGATCTACTTCAGAGAGAAGTATTCATTCAAGCTCAGACATCTTGCACCCACACTTGTCATTTGCACAATGAAATTCTTCTCCTTATATAGGTTTTCCCTTTTTCAATACCATGAGCCCCTTTTTCAATACCATGAGCCAAACCAAAACCATGAGCCCAAAACTACATTAGATGGGGTCAATTGGGCGGATCATTACCCAATACAATGGGTCAATACCATGGTGGTTACCCCTGGTTTTGCACTTTTTGAGCGCTTTTGCCCATACGCGACTTATAACGTTCTTTCCCGCGTGCATACGTGACTTCCTTTAGACATATCCGCGTATTCTTAGAAACATACTCTTTTTATCAAGATTTAGCACATGCTGACTTCTTTTCTTCACTGCCTTCTGTACACACTGTAGATACATCATATTTTCTTCATCAAGAACATATTCTATCAAGCACAACTTCATCAAGTAATTTGTCATCATCTTCATCAAATGGGTTGCCATTTAAGGACAACACTCATATCACATCAGATTTACATCATTTACCAAACCCATCAAGTCAAGAATAACTTCATCAGATGTATTGCCATCAAGGACAACACATGCCAACAATCTCATGTCTTCATCTTCATTTAGTGGGTTGCCATCAAGGACAACACTCTGCATCATATTTCCAACACGTTTAGCTATTTTTAGGCATAGTTAGTTACAAAAAATCAATATATTTTCCTTTTTTAGCATTTTTGAGATATTTTATTAGATATTTTGTGCCTTGGACTTTGCAAAGCCTCAAGGACAAAATCAGATATTTTTGATGGGCCAATGAAATTGCAAGTTGCACTAGGAGGTTTTCCCTCATCTTGGCCTATATATTCCAAGAGACTTCATTGTAAATAAGGCTGAACTTGATGAATAGAAGCAATATATGGTTACACAAGCTTGGAAGAAACACTTTTCTCATGCATTGGATAGTTTCTTGAATGTTTTTGGATGATGAAGGAGGTTTGTTGTTAGATTCCTTGACTTGGTAAAATGGTATAGTGTCCCTCTCTGCTATGCTTCTTAGTTTTCATTCATAATTCCATGTTCTTGCTTGCTATAAGACAGTAGAGAATATATTTGAGACATGCCCTTGGAGGCACCTCAAATTTCCTGTTTCTTTATAGCTTCTATGTTTTCTTCCTTCTTAGTCATATCAAAGAATCCTTGATTGCTCTTTGATAACTGAATAACTTGTTTTCTTGTTTCATTTATGGTTTTATGCATGCTAAGTATGATTCACAGTATGCCCTGCTTTCTCATGGCTAGTCATAGCTCCACCTTTGAAATTTTTCTTTGATTGTTTGATTGTCATTTGTTGAACCAAGGAGGTCTTGTACTGATCTTGCCCTTTGCCTAAAAATATGCAATCTTGCTTTCAAAGTGCCCAATAACTTGATATACTATGCTTAGGCATTTCCTCATAGTGATTTAAGTTGTTTTTTTGTCTTAAATGTATTTCCCTAAAGTCTGATAGCCATTTCCTAAAGTTAGAGAGTCATATATCTCTATGCATGGCTTGAATGTTTATTTCTATGCATTAATCAATTTATAGTTACATTTCTCATGATGAATGGTTAGCCCTACCATGTTTATGTCAGCTATTGAACTATTTATGTTTGAAATCCTTTGTTCTTCACAAATTTAATGTCTATCCCACTCCATTTTACCTTGAATCAAATCGGCCCTTCAACAACCTTGTATCACCATCTGAAAGCTTTCTTGGCCTTTTCAACCCCATAGCCCAGTTGATCCAACATCTTTTTACCTATCTTAGTCTTTGATCGGTTCATCCCTCACAAACCTAAAAACCAAAACCAAACACCTACTTCATAACTAGCCTAAAATTAGAAACACAAGAAGCAAAACACATAGATATCCCTTACACAAATAGAGAGAGCCCTCTCTGAGTCTAGGAAGGTTAGGTCCTTGGGCTCCAAAGATTGGTTTGATGTTACACTGTCATTTAGCTTTCCAATCAACCAAATCACGGGACCCTAACACACACAGAGTTTATTTTTGCACAAGTAAAACTAGAAACTTGAGGGCTATAATTAAAAACTTGTCACTCATCCCTCTCCTTTCTCTTTGGTTCAGATTTGAGCTTTGGGAACCAGCATCTTTTCTTAGCCTGGTCTACTGATGAGCCAAGTTTAAATGGTTTTTTATATCCTCACTTTCTATGTTATCAGTAGAAATTTAAAACATGTTCAATCATGGTTAGGCTGAATGACTGAACAAGACTTTCTTTTCTTCAAAAGTGGTGGCATTTGGACTTGCACACTTTAAGACATATTCTTTTTTTGGTATGGGGCTTTACCTTTTCTTTAAACTAACCCTCTTTTTCTTCTTTTCTTTGTTTTTGTGTTTTCATTTTTCTGATATTTTGTCAAGCAATTTTATGTACAATGAATAAAGCTTCAAACTAGGAATTTTAACAAAAATAGTGCTTGAGCATTCTGCCATTGACAGGACCTCGAAATAACTCTGTTCCATCCAGTTCTTGTAGGAAGAATGAATTGTTACCTCTAGTTGAATGGATGATGTATGGAGATTCCCACATATTTTCAGATTTTTCATGCTTGCCTTTGTCCTCTCTTCTTGAATCGCACTTCAGCACTTTGTGTCCAATCTGGAAATCATTGGCCTTAGTCCTCTTATCAAAAAGCTTCTTGATGCTTTCTTTCACTGCTTGTGTTCTGTTGTATACTTCTTCCCTTTATTGTTGCAATTGAATGGTTTGGTTCAGCCTCATTTGTATATCATTTTCCTCTGATTGTACATCTTGGAGGAGCTTCATCACTGGAACTCCCAAGGATGTTGGAAAAACTGAATCCATGCCATACACTAGTTTATAGGGAGACATGTTAATATATTTTTTTCTTGTTAATCTGTCTGCCTATAGTGCATGCACTAATTTTCTATGCCATGACTTTTTGTTTTCTTTCAATAAATTCTTGATGATTTTTACCAAACTTTTGTTAGAGGACTCAGACAACCCATTACCTTGAGGGTAATAAGTTGCAGAATGCCCTAGTGTGATGTGATATTTGTAGAAAAATTCCACCATTCTCTTGGAGTTAAATTTAGTAGCATTATTGGTGATCATTTTTCTTGGAAATCCAAATATGGACAAGATGTTGGTTTCAAGGAATTTGATGATTACTGACTCAGTGGTATTCCTTGAAGGGATGGCTTCTATCCATTTGGTGAAATAGTCAGTTGCAGTGAGGATCCATTTGTGTTGGACAGATGAGGCAAGGTGGATTTCTCCAATGAAATCCAAACCCCATTGTTGAAAAGGAGTTTCAACACTGATAGTATGCAAAGGAAAAGGTAGTAGTTTTCTCTTTCCATCAAAGATTTGGAATTTATGGCAAGTCACTACTAGCTTGTGGATATTAGGGAAAAGAGTGGGCCAATAGAAACCAACTCTAAGGATTTTGTTGGCAGTGGTTTTCCAATAGAGATGACCTCCACACTATCCTTCATGAAACTCATGCATGATTCTATCTCCATCATCTTTAAGTAAACATTTAAGCAATATACCAACAAAATTTTTCCAATATAAAGCCCTATCTAGAATGGAGAAATTTACAGCCTTTTGTTTCAAGAATCTAGCTTTTGTTTTAGACAAAGCAGAAGGAGCATTTAGATTAACAAGCACATACAATATATCAACATACTAGAGTGAGTTCAGAAATGCTTCTTCAATGGGTGGAGTTTCCAGTTCCTCTTGTTCATCCAAGGCATGTATCATGTTTATGTCTAATGCTTGAAAGTTTGCTTCAACCATTAGTTTGTCCAGTCCTTGCCCTTTGATTAGCTTGGTGGGCTTGATTTCTAGATCATACTAAAAATGATAGCAATCCACTTACCTCTTTTTCCATCGGGATCACGAGTTAGTATGTCTTTAACAACTGCATGAGGAACAAAAGCAATGAAATGTGAATGCAAGATGTAAATTCTGAAATATTTTAAGGCTTTGATTAAGGCAAAAGCTTGTTTTTCCATGATGTTATATTTCATAGGTGCATCTCTTAGAGCCTTGCTGAAGAAAGCTATGGGTTGTTCTTGTCCCATTGTTTTCTTTTGTAGCAATACTGCAGCCATTGTGTGTTCTGATGCAAATGAGTATATGAAGAAATCATTGGTAAAGTCAAGGCTGATTAGAATTGGTGTTTGGGTAAGTGCCTTTTTTACCAGTTCAAAGGATTGTTTTGCTTCTATGGTCCATTTGACTCCTATTTCTCTTTTCATCATGTTTGTAATGTTCCTTAGGAGTTCAACAAGATTTGGTATGAACCTTCTTAAGAAATTGATCTTTCCAATCAAAGATTGTAGCTCTTTGATGTTTCTAGGCTGTCTAATCTGCAATATCCCCTCAATCCTCTTTGGGTCTATCTTAATCCCTTCTTCAGATATAATGTGGCCTAAAATTTTCCCTTCTTGAAGGCCAAAAAAAAATTTCTTGGGATTCAAAGATAAACCATAATTCCTACACTTTTCAAAGACTTTTCTTAAGTGAGATAGGTGTTCTTCATCATTTTTATAATAGACAGTGATGTCATCAAGGTATATCACAATGAATTAGCCTAATTATTCAGAAAAAGAAATTTCCATGGCTCTTTGGAAAGTGGCCCCGACATTCAGTAACCCAAAAAGAATTTTGACATACATGAAGGTGCCCCAAGGTGTAGTGAAGGCGGTTTTGTGCTGATCACTTGGAAGTACTAGCACCTGATTATACCCTGAAAAACCATCAAGCAAAGATATTCTTTTGGAGCCTACCACCCTTTGCAGTATATGATCCATCTTAAGTAAAGGGTAGTTGTCTTTCAGGGAGACTATGTTCAAATTTCTGAAGTTTATGCATAGCCTAATTTCTCTTGTTTTCTTCCTTACTGACACAAGGGTTGAGACCCATTCTGAGGACCTGAGTGGGACTATTATTCTAGCATCATACATATTTTTTATTTATTTCTCAACTAGAGGCATTAGGACAGGGTTTATCCTACACAATTTGTGTTTGAATGGTTTTTAGTTCTCCTCGAGAGGAATCTTATGTTGAATGATGTTTGTGTCATAGGAATTCAAGTCCTCATATCCCCATGCAAACACATCCTTAAATTATTTGAATAGCTCAATGTACTTCTGTTTTATTTGGGTTGGCAATTTTTTGGATAGCTTTATCATTTCAGGTTCTTCTTCATTGCCTATGTTTCCTTCTTCTACATCTGTTTCGGTGGATTCCATTTTAGGCTTCCTAGCAACATCATTGAAATCAAATAGCTCTTCTAAGGGAGCCAGACCTCTTGGAAATAGGTTGTCTTTGCATTGCAATACCTGAAGGTCTTTTTGATCTAGATCCCCATAAAATTCTGTCTCATGAGGGTGTTCAAGCAGATTTATATCAGCAACATAAGGTGGCTCTGTTTTGTGTGTTTTATCTTCATCAGGACAATCCTCTTCATGATCCGAGTTTAGTTTTTGAACATTATATTAATTTTTGGAGTGCAGGAAGTCTTCAATGTGTTTGTCTCCTTCAAAAACTTGCCAATAATCTATGTTATCAAGTACTATAGGTTTGATTTTGACTTTTACCATGTACTGTTCATTGGCATGAGGTAGTTGGCAAGTGTTGGCAACAAAGGCTAGTTCATTTGCAAGGCTGTTTTGACTTCTTGGGACAGAGGTAAGTTCATATTTTTCAAATGTCTTTAGGAATTCTAAGGCAACATTTCTATATTCTCTTAGCCTAAGATTTCTGGCTGAATATTCTCCTTTGATTTGCCTAATGATCAGCTCAGAATCTCTTTGAACACAAATCCTCTTATCTCCTATGTTTTTAAGCCATTGTAACCCTAGGAGAAGCTTCATACTCTGAAATATTGTTTGTGCATTGAAAATATAGCTTCTAAGAGTGACCTTCATTAGTGTTGTGTATCCAAACACCTGCTCCTAAACCAGCTTTTCCACAAGAACCATCAAAGCTCATGTTCCCAAGTGTTTCAAGTTCAGACTCGCCATTATGTTTTTGTGTATGGCTGCTAGGGCTTTGGCTGTTATGTTCTTATTCTTGTGTTTGGTTTGAATGTTCTGACAGGTCTTGTTCTTCCTCTTTTTCATCTACTTGTTCATTAATGTCATCTTCATTGTACAAAATAAATGAATCAAGGTCTGAATGGATAGAATATATAGGGGTGTTATTTGGCCTATCTTGCCTGCTTACCATGTATTTCATGTGAGATTCTCTGTACAGTGTTCTTGTTTGGTTAAAAATATGAATGGTAGAATATGTCATGTCCATTTGAAGGTTTCCTTGGAGTTTGGCTCCCCATGATCTAGATAAGAGCATGCCATACTTCGGGGGAACGTCAGCCACTACAATGTCCATGACTAGACTCTTGGCTGGTATTTGTGCCATATTGACACACAGATCTTTGATTAGACCCACACGTTTGACTCTACTTGAATCAAAAGAGTACAAGTCTTTGTATGGTTTAGTTATTTCGAGGCCTAATCTCTCCATCACTACCTTTGGCATGAGGTTGTGTGAAGCACCAGAGTCTAGCATAACATTGTGTAGGATTTTGTCATGGATGTTTAAAATGAAATATAATGGAGGCACAACTCCCTCTTGGAACTTTCCCTCTACCTCTAGTCCAAAAAAAATTATGGCTTGTCATCATTCAGATTCAGAGTATCGGTGTCATTTCCTATGTTTAAAGCTTTCAAACCTTAGGGTCTATATACAGCTTGGGTCACTAGTTCAGTAAGGGTTATGGCTATTTTTATCTTGGAAATTTCACCCTCAATACTAAATGGTGTTTGTGTTCTTGGTATATTTACATCAGTTTTATCATACATGGTGTTTTCAGCAACTTTAGCTTGCTGATTTTTGTTTGGAATCTCAGTTAAAGAAGTTTTTTCAGGGCCACTAGTTGATGTACTAGGGGAGCTTTGGTCACCATCCTGTTGCCTGATTTTTTTTTTTCTTTGATCAGGAATCTTAGCCAGTATGTTTGTATTTTCTGCTGTCTTTTTGGGAGTGTTTTCATGGGTCTTCCTAGTAGAAATTTCTGGTTTGTTCCTCTTGGGGATGTCTTGGGTTTTCTTACTTCTGAGGTCATACTGCCTATGAACCTCCATGATATAATTTTCAAATCCTAGTTTTCATTCTTTAGAATCCTCAAATGTTATTTCAGTTTGGTTTGACGAAAATAGACCTTGTTCTTCTTCTATGAGAAAGGCACTGTCCTCACTATCAGAGCCTATTAAATTTACATGGTTTTCTTCCAGCTCTTCAGTCTCTCTTTCCTCTTCGTCTACATAGTTTCTTGGAAAGGAGGTCTGATTTATTGGTCATTTTCTCTTTGTATTATTTGAGGAGGGTATCCTCTGAAGTTTTGATTTCTATTTTTGTTTTGAGGATTTGCTTGGTTTTCCCTAGGGGGTGCTCTTTCATTTAAGTTGATTCTCTCCATCATCCTTTCCATTATCCTAACTAGATTGTCAATTTTAGCATCAGATGTGGAGGTCACATCTTCTTCTTTGAATGTAACCCCGTTTTCCGCTCTCATCCTAGCCCTTTTAGTAATCAGGTTGGCTTCTACACTTACTTCTCCCCTTTGCATGTCTTCTAAGCTGAGGGGATATCTTTCTCTCAATTGGTAAGCCATGTCTGGATCAAAGCCATCTGGAAACTTTACTAGGGCTGGGCCTTGTGGGGGTTTCATGTGAGCAGGGAGTGAATTATAAACACTATTGAACCTAGTGTAGTAGTCTTGGACACTCTCTCAAGTATTTCTCTTAAGGTTATCATAATCTGATAGGATTTGAATAGGATTTTTCTTAGTCTCCCACTTGTTTATGAATGTTTCATAAAGGGAAGGGAGGTCATGAATGTTGTTAGGAGTTAAGTTCTTGAACCATTTATTTGCTTCTCCTCCTAAATTTTGGGCAAACATTCTCATTTTTATGGTCTCCTCTTCTATTTCTTGGTAATCAAAAGTATCATTCATCTTGTCTACATGATGTTGGGCAGTTCTAGAATTAGTCCCATTGAAGTGAGGGATTTTAGTTTGATATTCCTGTGGCATAGGCATTAAAGGATGTAGTAGAACCAGAGTGGCATACCATGTTGCCATGATGGAAGGTAATGGAATCCAAGGAGGATTTACAAGAGGAGGGTCTATGAGTGGAGGTGGAGTATGAAGTGGAGTGGTTTTCACAGTGGATGTATGAATGGGGGTGGCAGATGTACTTGGACCAGCAAGCTGATTTTGAGCAGATTTGGAACGAAAGGAGTCAAAGTGTTGGAGAAGCTGAAAATCAGGAGGAGTGGAAGGAGAGTCTTCTCTACTAGGACTTTGTTGTAAGTTTGTAGGCTCAAGTTTTTTCTGGTCTATCCAACTTTGAAACTTAGTTCTGAATAGGTTTCTTTTATGGTGTAAGTCAAATTAGGTATCTTGCAAGGAGTGAGGTTTTCAGGAACATAACTTGCTTTCTGAATTGGCCTAACAATAGTTGAATCTTCAGTCCTAGAAGTTTTTCTTGAGATTATTTCTGGGTCATCAACTATGGTAGGAGGGTTTGGGTCAGGGTAAGATCTGGTGCTAATTCTTTGTGAAGCTAGATTTCAGACCTACAACACAGAGAGGTTGAAAGTTTATGAGAGTTTTGGAAACATACCTATTTGAAAGGTTTACTGAATTCACACAATATGTGACTGGGATTTATATTATTAGGACTGATTGATACATTCCCGGGGGAGTCTGTGAGAACTAGTGGAGTCAACAGGGCTACTGAAGACTAGTGAAGTCACTGGGTGGATGATACTAACTATTTTGAGGATTTGTTTGTTGTTCACCATCAACAATTGGATACCAATCTAAAGATATTTTTGGGTTTTCTGAGTTCTTTATGTAACACTAAGTTTTTCAATGAGTGTTTCCTAGTATATTCACCATTTTTTTAGTATGGAAAATCAACCAGATATCATTCTTGGCTAACACTTGATTTATCTAGGTTTGACAGGGGGTTTTTGATTTTTTAAGGAATATTTAAGTTGTTACTTACTTAGTCCCACCATGATCACCATTATGTTAGGTCCCTATAATTTGTCAGATTGGAAAGACCAAATAGACAAGGGTAACAACAAACGAACTTTGGAGTCCTAGGACCTAGCCTTCCTGGACTTAGAGAGGACTCTCTCTATTTTTATGTAAAAAGATGTAGCTTGATTGATTTTAGGGTTTTTATTTTAGGCTAGTTATAATGATAGGGTTTGTTTGTTTTGTTTTGTCTAGTTGTGTAGGTTGTCAAGAAGAATAGATAGAGTAAGAGAAATTCAAACCATTGGGCTATGGGGTTTGTGAAAGGCTTGAAAAGTACAACAATAGATCAAGGGTGTTTCATAGGGCAAGTTAATAAAGCAAAATGGATCTTAGTAGCTTATGTGAGTGAAATGAACATTAAATTTGAGAACATAGTAGGTTTAAAGGGCAATTAAGAACCCTTTAACAAATAATATAACAAGAAGGGCCTTCAAGATCACTATGCTAAAGAAATAACCAAAGGACAGGGCACACCATAAACTTCTCTGGCCAAACTTCACAAAGTAAACTTTAAAAACAACAATCTAGGAAACCCTAGAGTGAAGGGAACTCCTAAATTCTCTAGTTATTCACCTTCAAAGAAAGAAAACATGTAAGATAACACATTAGTAACGATAAAAGAACATGGAACTCCTAGATTCCTTAATAAAACTATAAAATACCTTCAAAGAGACTATTCAAGATGGACTAAAGGACGGGGAAAACCATAAACTTCTGCAGCCAAACCCTAATTAGTAAAATTCAAAGAAAAGGCCTAAAAAAAAGTTTCAAGCTACACCAAAGGACAGTGCATCCATAAAATTATTTGGCTTGAATCCATTAAATCATTCTTAAGACAACAATCTATGTGGAACTAGAGATAAATCAAGAATTCTCCAATCAGACCTAGTAGAGGAAAACATCTAAGCAATAGAAGGAAAACAGTCTTAAGGTGTCTCTGACAACATATCTTAACCTAAATTTTCTTCTCTATTGCATGAGAAAAGATGAAACAATATGAAAATAGAAGGAAACAATTACTAAATTAGAAAAACATCACCATTAACCATGTTCATGAATCCTATGAATATGCTTGCTCCATTGATGCTCAATCCAAGACAAGCACAAAGCTCCAAACCAATTTCCTCACAACTCCAAGTCTATGTATATTGAGCTCAACAATCAACTAACTTACCCACCAAAAACTGAAGCATACATGCAGTATTTATCTAACAAATGAGGAGTTGAAACCCTAGCTAGGGTTTTAGAATTCATTAATTACATAATAAATGCATTTGACCTTAGAGACCATGCAAGGCCTAAGTCACAAATATCCCAAACTCATTAAATGAAAAAACAACTTATAACATAGCTTATAAGCTAAATTTGGAGTTATTTGTCTTCAAGGCCTTAAAAATATCTTTTTCAATAACTTCTTATGTGTTTTGTTGACTTTCAAGCAAGGGTGCAATGCCAAGACTGGAAAAATAGCCCTTTTGTAGTTTAGTTTTGGAGGCCTTTCCAGTGTCCAAATGAGCTCCATGATAGCTCATTGGAAAGCATGTCCTATTTGGTTTCCATATATGCCTTTAGTTTTCAGATTGGTGCCCATTTTCTTAGTAAAAACCCATTTCTCCCAAGACTTCTCAGGGCACAGTGCCAGTGCTAAAAAGAGGGCAGAAAGGTGTTTTTTAGGTGGTTTTGGCCATTTTGAGGGACCAGTTCTGCTCCAGATGATCTGAAATTTTTGAGGATGATGTCCTTTTCATGAGGAAAATGAATATGAAATACATTTTTCATTTGAGTTCCCCAAAAAAGAACGCAGTACCAGTGGCGCTGCGCGTTCAGCCCTTTTTTCTGCAAGCGAAACAGTCAAAAACTCAAAATTTACACCAAGTGCCAAAATTTGGAACTTTCCTTGCTGATCATGTTTGGGATGATTGGAGGGATACATCAGCAAGGATATCCAATTTTTTTCTTCTCATTTGCCTCATTTTGTGCTTGAATCCTTGCAAGGGCTCTTTTGAGCTTGGCCCTTGAAATTATGTTCCGCATGGCATAATGTCTTGCCATATTCTTCTACGGGTCAATGCCTCTTTTCTCCCTCTCAAGTTGAACCTCTAGGTGCACATTGGCTCTTTCTAGCCAAGGTTCTCTGTCATAGTTGATTTCCATGGCAAGCAACTCACTTGGAGTGAGTTGCTCTACCAATGTTGTCTCTTGCTCTCTTTCCCGGGCTAAAGCCTTCTTCAACCCAATTTTCCTTGGCCTCTTCCTAGGAAGTTGTTCTTCCTCATCCTCACTGTCATCAAGAGTGCCCAAGGTCTCATCTAGCCTAGCCTTGGCTTTTCCAGCCTCTTTCCGAGATCTGATAGCTCTGACCTCACTAATGGCTTTCTCTGTCTCTAACTACTGGTTTTATACCTCAAGGAAGTTGATCACATTCTTTGCCCTGCCAAGATTGGTTTGTAGTTCCCTAATCTGGGCATCCTTGCTTTTGATCAACATGTTTCTAATCTTCTCCTCATCCTCACTCTCAAGGTCAATAAGTTGAAACTCTTGTTCAGTTTCATGCTCATCCTCTTTTTCAACAATGGCCTACTTTGAAACATTTTCCTTACCTTTTCCAAGTTGATTTGTTGATGATGAAGGCAGGGCCCCTTCCAAAACATATGGAGCAAACACCCACCTATGACCTCTTTGATAGGTCAAAGGAAAAGTCTCTATGTCAACCATCTCAGTGTCATCTGTGTCACTGCTCTCTTCACTGTTTGATGTTGTGGTATCATGAGATGAGGGTGAAGGGTGGTGGAAAGGTGATGAAGGAGGATCATCATGAGGTGAAGGAATGTGAGTGGATGGTGATGTGGAAGGGTCATCATGGGGTGAAGGAATGTGAGTGAGTGGATATGTAGGAACAATAGGAAGTGATGGAGAAGTAGGAATGGGACGATGAGAAGATGAAGGAATGTTTTGGTGATGATGGCCATGTGGGGTAGTGAAAAACTCATGGGAAATGAAGGTCTCCCATGGAATGCCTTTCTGTTGCACTTGGTGCATAACCACCATTTTGATAAGTGAGTGATGGAATAGGCTCTGCATTTGCTGAGGGCAGTATCTCTTTTGCACTATGTAAGACATATTGTCAATTCTCTAGAAGAGGTAATATGGTATATGTAGCATCCTCACTCTAGTAAAATGCATAAGAAGCCTGCTGTGGTATGAGTAGAGGCGGGAGAATCTTCCCTCACATGTGAAATACTTCATAATGATCCTCATCATAGGTGCATATCTATCAAGAAGATGTGAAAAAGGAAAGATGGACTTGTGGTGATGTTTATACATAGGTTTTAGATATGGCTCAAAGTAACTCATGTCTAGGTTTTCCTGCTTGAACCACTTCTCACCCACACTTGGTATCCCAGTAGCTGCAGCAATAGCATCAGTGGACATCTCAAATGTAACTCCAACAATTTTAACTTAATTTTCATGAAAATTGATAATAAATAGTCTTGTTAGCTCAAGGTGGTTTTTTACTTTCTCCACCTTCTCACAAAATTCAAAGCAGCCTATGTGTTTGAAGCAGGAAACAATAAGAGGAGATGCCATGAGGTCCTTTATATTGAGGGGTTAAAATATGTTTATCTTCCCTCCCTTTTTATCATGCCTCCTTGGAATTTGGGCCTCACCACCACTTCCACTGTCCTCTCCCTCAGACATGTTGCAAACTATGTTTTTGAAAACCCTAGGGCTGATGTGTAATGAGATGGAGGGAGAGTAATGAAAAGGAAATTTTGCAAGTGAAGGGATTGAGTGTATGAAGGGAATGGATGTAGGAGCAAGCTTAGATGAATGACAACCCTTGAGCACTATAATAGCCTTTTTTTTTTACTGATACTCTTTATAGGAAGATGAAACAATGGATGAAACAATAATTTCACTTTTAAGACTTAGGGTTCCTTCTTAGGGTTTCACTTTCATTTAATTAAATGATGACCAAATTGCTTGAAGATGGGTTGATGACATGTAATTACCCCTTAATATGCTTGGAGGACCTTTGGCAGAGACTTGGAAGCAATTTAAGGTGATTTTTGTTGTTAGAAGGCTTATAAACCCTTCCTTCCCAAGCACACAACACCAATGCTAAGGGCGCAACGCTAAGGCATAGCGCACAACGCCAATTATGAGCACGTAGCACCAAGGAAATGTTTTTTGGGTCCTGTCGGGCAAGAGCACAACTCCAAATTAGAGGCACGCAGCACCTTCAGAATTTGAACAGAGGAGAAATTCCAAGTGCGCAACGCCTTCTCATAGTGGCCCAATGCCAGTCTAAGCGCACAGCGCCAAAAGAATTTGCCCAATTTCTTCTTGAAAAATAACAAATTCTCCTCTCCTGAGTGTTCTTGATCTTTTTAAATGAAACAATGAATCTCTTGAAGTGTTAGATGAGCTTTATAGGAAAATGGAAGTTTGATTTAATTTGGTAAAACCCACTTTCTAATGTTTTAAAGTCATTTTGCCTTTCTCACTGATATTCTTTACACTTTTGCTTGTAGGTTTGCTTAAGTCATAAAGTTGACTCTTCTTGGCTCATTGAGGCTTGAAATGTGTATTTTGAAACCTTTGAGATTCAAACACAAAGTATCACCTTCAAAATCCTCTTTTACTTCCACCATGGATTTCAAATCATGATTTTCACCTTCAAGCCACTTTCTCATAACCCTAGGTGTCTAGAGTGCTTTACAACAATCATCAGTGTTGTCTTCTAAGTTCTCTGTAGCCCTTTCAAGTTCTTTCATTTATGTCCAGTTCACCTCACCTTTTTTCACATTTCTTTAAGCTATTCTGATAGATTTTCTTCATGTTTGGCCTTGTGTGCTTCTTCCATGTCATTTTCTCCAAGTGATCATTGTTTTCACACTCAACTGGATCATCAAGTTCATAAAACCTAGTCATCTATAAGAACAAGTGTTTCCTATTTCCCTTGATGTAAGTTGTTTTTATTCAGGAATAGACAGTCCACCTTATCAGTACCTTCTGCTGACACAACCTTCAACACTCCTGCAGAAGTGCCAAACTTTGTCCATTTTCCTCACTTGCAGAATTTGAACTGATAAGGTAATATTCTTTGGATATTTTAGGTCTTTCTTGAATAACCATGTCTTGACATTCTATTACATCTGAGCCAGATTCTAGTAAATGAAAAGAAGTGCCTGAAACATCCAATGATGATCTTAAAACATGTAAAAATCCTAATGACCTAGTGGGGGGTTCTTTGACTTGATTTTCACTGAAATTTGACCTGGAGATCTTCAAGTGAAAACAGAGTATGGTCAAAAGTGTTGTATTGAAGATCCAAAATCCAATGTACTTGATTTATTTAAAGAGCCTACAAAGATATTTTTGAGACCATCAATGCTTGAGGGACCTGGGGAACATGGGAAAAGGTTTTATGAAGGCAAGAATGATGATAATGGGAGGTGTAAGGTCATAAGGATTTTTCAGGAGTGACAGGGTGACCATGAAATGGAAAACTGATAGAATAGTGAAAAAGTTTCTATAAGGATAATGAAGGCAGTGAAATTTCTGAAAATCACAATATTCAAGGAATGTTGTTTTTAGAAATCCATAACCATCCTATAGTCATCTAAAGATAGTGAAAAATATTGATGACTAACACACACTATAGTTGATTTGTTGTGCATTTCGAGGTCGAGAAAACAATGGAAATACTGCAGAAGTATTTCTATTGGCCGAACATTTGACAGGATGTCGAGAAGTACATAAGATCCTGCATTGCTTGTGCTATTTCCAAACCGACCATCAAGAAGCAAGGCCTCTATACTCTGCTACCTACCCCTAGTCGACCTTGGGAATCCATCTCCATGGATTACATGTCGGGCCTTCCTTCTACTAATCATGGAAACCACTTTGTTTTCGTGGTCGTCGATAGTTTCTCGAATATGGCCATTATGGCGGCCTGTAAGAAGAATATCACAGCAGAAGACACTGCTAAAATATTCTTTGAACAAGTGTGGGTGCACTTTGGGATCACACAGTCTATCATATCAGATTGGGGTAGCAGGTTCCTTAGCACATTTTCGTCCAGCCTCCGGTCAATGCTGGATGCCAAGCTCACCAATTCCACAACTTTCCATCCCCAAACTGATGGCCAGACAGAGGTCATCAACAGGATGATTGTACACATTCTTTGCACGTACAATTCAAAGAATCCATGCACATGGGATGAGAGCCTCCCTTATGTACAACACAGCTATAAACGGGCTCTCCACATCTCAACCGGCCACAGCCCCTTCCAGGTGGGCTTCGGATTCCAGCCACTATGTCCCATTGGCGTAGCCATGCCATTTACGGCTACTCAGGCCGATTCAACTCATGTCCATTCTGAAGCTGACAAAGAGAACAATTTCATCAAGCACATTCAACACATCCACCAACAGGTTCATGACATATTGGACAATGCTAAGTACAAGAAACGACATGATCAACATTGGGGGCCACACAACTTCCAAGTGGGCGACAAAGAGTGGCTACATTTGCAAAAGGAGTGCCTCACTGGACCCCACCGCAAGCTTCACTCACTCCGATATGGGCCATACACCATCACCAAGGTTGTAGGGAAAAATGTCTTTGAGCTCAGTATTCTACCATTCCTTGGTTTGCACCCAGTATTCAATGTGAACCGCCTTCGTCTCTACTTCCCACCTCTACTGGACACCTCTGACATTACAGAAAAACTCACACAAATAGAGTTAAACCCGGACTGCATGGAACATACCACCACATATTGTATCATGGACATGAAAATCAAGAAGACTCGCTAATAGAAGATCCAATTGTATCGGATTGTCAAAGCTGGCCAACTCCTACACCAAGGCAAGTGGCTCACCAAGGACCAAGTTCAGCAGAAGTTTGCTCATCTCATGGAGGAACTCAACGCAATGGGGACCATTGCTTCCTAAGAGGGGATGAATTATCCAGGTGGATATTGGTGGAAACCTGCCTATTCCACTTGGGGCCCCACCATTGTCTCTTTCATTTTTTTAGTTTCGGCACAACTTACTATTTTTAGCTGTTTTTTGGGTCCTGAACTTCGAAGCCATTTTTGGGAAACCGGGAGCAACATTTTTCCATGGAATTACGTTTCTCACATCAAAATTTTTAATCCTCGGATAGATCTTTCTAACAAGGTATGGTGCGCGTCAAACAGAGATTGTATGACAAAGTTATGTTCTCACGAAGTTGAAACACCAATTTACCCAAATGGAGCCCATAGTTTTGGTGCTTCATCTCCTAGGGTTAGGGTTTTGGATGTTTAGGGTTTTCCATTATTTCTAAATAATAAATAGGCCCTCGAGCCTCATTGTAACACAGCTCAGAGGCCTGTAGCCACCACATCTCTTCTCAGAGATAAGCTACCAACGCCCTAGCTAATTTATTTCCATTATGTCTGTAAGCAAATTTCAATTCTTTGTTATTAATGAAATGAAGTGCTATTTCCACTGCATATTTGTATTTATGGTTATATGTGTATTTTGTTGCGTTCCTGTATAAATATAGATCACATATTGAAGCATAGATATCTATATTGGGTTATAAAATTCCTCCCACACTATTGGGGTCCCTGTGATGTGGCAGATTGGCATGCCAAGTGACAAGGCAACATGCAAACCAAGCTTTAGAGCTCTAGGATCTAGCCCTCCTAGTCTCAGAGAGGGATCTCTCAATATGTTTCTAATGATGTGTCTTGAATGGTTTAGAAGTTGATTTTAGGCTAGTTATGAAGTGCAGGTTTGTTTGTTTTGTTTTCTTGGACAAATATGTTTCGTGCAGTATAGATATAGCATGGGAATCTACAAGCCATTGGGAAATGGAGTTAAGTGAAAGTCCAAATAGTTATGATTGAGAAGGAAGGGAAACCAGAGGGTAAATCTAAATCGATCAAGGATCTGTTGAATAATATAGGTGAAATGGGATGAACATTAAGGACTAAGAGTGAAAATCAAACTAACCCCTTTCACAATGGCTTAAAGGATTTGGGGAACACCCTATTTCCTCCAATAAGCTCACTGTTATGGACTAAATCAATGTAAACACTCAAAGAAGAGGAGAAATGTAGACTAAAATCTAGGACTGTAATTATAGGGACCTTTAACATAGTAATTATAGTAAGGAACAGAGGATATGATTGAAACAGACCTCTCTGTCAAACTGCAAGCATTAATAATCAAAGAAAGATTTCAAATGCAACATTCAGTGGCAAAGAAAGAGGGAACGCCTAAATAGTCTTTAGCACAACTGAATTAACCATTTATGAAATAAAACAAACTGAATATTCAAGAGAGCGATTAGACTACCCTGTCATGTTCAGTAGCAGAAAACATATAAACAGTGAAGGATAAACAGGTCAGAGGTGCTTCTAAGATATATTTCTCTGCCTAAAATTTTTATCCTATTGTAAGTTAAAGCATAATGGAACAAAGTGATAGACAGGAAACAACATTAACAATAAGAGATTACTTCACCAAAACCAAGCTCAGGGATCCAATGGTCCAGCCTCCTTCATCAACAGAAAAAAGAGAGACTTCCACACTCCTTCAGAACACCAATGCTTCTTCAAAGCAACAATCTATGTATTACCTTTGAAATCACCAAATGCCAACCTTTTAAAATAAGACTTCGAAGAGTCTTTATAGAGAGAATGGGAGAAGTAGGTGAAGAAGGTTTTAATGATCATTCAGATATAGGAGAGAGAATTTGAATTCCCCATTCTGTGTCATAAACATTTCATTAAATTCTAGATAGGGTCAATAACTTTGTAGCTTGTTGAGACCATTTGATATGACAAAAATCACCCACAGGGTTTCCTTGGGAGGAAAAACCATCTGGAGTGGTACTGTTATTTTCTTGGTGGGAGTTAAATGAAAGAATGGGCTGCGAGGACTCCCATACTTCTAAATAAATGCTCCTGACAATTTGTAGTAGCTTCTTTGGTGTAATAACTACTTGACAGACTTTTGTGCATGGAGATGGGCTATGTCTGTGTCAGTCAACTCCTGCACCAATAAATGCTATGTTCCTTTGTACTTCAACCTATTTTAGCTCTGTTTATGCTTTATCATTGCTGATTTCTCGAACTTCTTCTGTGCATGATGCCCTCAAAGGTTTTACTAATCTTCTATGCTCTGTCTTCTGCCACTGTATATGCGATCCTCATATTTCCGAGTGTCCTGTGTACAGGTGGAGGGTTTCGCTGAGCTGGAGGGTTTACTGAGGGTTTATGACTATGACCCATTGACTGTCATGAATTTACCCTTTGTTATGGTTCCCTTGACGTTGATTCCTGGCCCTGAGATTTACTATCTGAGCATCCTTGTCACCTTCGTGGCTGTAGGAAAAACTACTAACAAAGTTACTCTTTTAAACCTAAAAACACACAAAAACGCATTATGAAATCCTACGGGCTTGGTTTAGACTGCTTTCAGAGGCTCTGGGGTGGCAGAGGAGCATTGAGGAGGTGGTACATGCAGCAGAAAAATGGAAGAAACCCTGGTAGAGCAGCTGACCAGGCCCGATGGAGGTATGAGTGCGAAAGGGGACGTGGGCCATTAGATCAGGACGATCTATAGTGGAGATCTCTCGATGAGCATTTTGGGAGAGAGATGGGAGGCAAACGAAATGAAATGGCGATATAACATGGACTCTGCGATCTCAGAGATCGATGGCTAGGATTAATCGGGAGCGACGTTGCGAAGGGTAGCGGTATGGCAGAAAGCTGAGAATGGTTTTCACGTAGCAAAATGGGGGGAGGCAGTAATTTGCATTTGGAACGTGATTCCATACACCGAGCGACACGTGGATTCTTGAAACCGCCTATTTCACAAAATTTCAGAGCATTAAACATCGGGTGTAAATATTTAGGGAAATGGAGCTTGAGCCGTCGTATCGTGTGGTGTTGATCGGATGGCGCTGGTTGCATGAAATAGGCACAGAGATGCGGGTGGAGGAACTAGTGGGCAAGATAAGTGACGTGTTATTTTTTGTCGTGGAGCGAACGGCAGGGTCGAAGGGCTATGTGACGCGATGGCCATAGATCTTCTCAGATCAACGGCCAGGATTACATCGCATGGTCGGGGGTAAAGGAAAAGAACCAAGGGAAAATTTTTTTGCGATTGCGATGGCAGGGGCCAATCATAAGGAAAAAACGTGGTTTTGTGGAAAAAAGGAAGGACTAAACGTGGAATAAAAGGCGCTTATTGCATCGGAAGTTTAGACGAGTAAAGGAACGGCTAGGGAAAGAAAGTCTGATTGCGATGAGCGATGGGGCTTAGCGCCTGGTCATGGGCACCGCTAGGTCGTATGCACAAAATGGCTAAGGGCTAAGGCCGCAAAGGGCTTAAGGCCTAGATGGAAAAGCATGATTTTTGAGGATTTTTGAAGGGTTTTAAGGCCTTTTAGGCTTTCGATAGAGAGAAAGGAAAGGGTTTTTTTTTTTAAACCTATAGATGAATCTTTTAAGGTTTAAATGGGATTTAAGGCTTTTAGGGGCTAATTGGAGGATTAAAAGATGGGAAGAAGGCTTTATGAAAATGGGGGGAAAAGTGAAAATAGGCAGTTTCAGAGGCCTTTGAAACAACTTCCTTTGGTGAATTAGCATGGTTTGAAGATGGAAACAATAGTGAAGACGAACCTCCAGGATAGGACAAACATAAGACTTCAAGGATGATATATTTTCAGAGGAAATATATGTCTTGAGGGCTTGAAAACAAATTTAGCCACCATTTGGTATATCATAATTTATAGGTGGCTAACAGTGGCTCCACCTAGGGAGGACAGCTTGCCCTTTAGGTGTCTAGAACCTCAGTAATCTCTGTATTTAGCAGACCAGTGCCATTCCATTTGGGCAGAATTCTTCATTTGACAAATTTTCACTGTCCTACAACAAGAAATCCATTTGAACAACACTTCTACGTACCCCAAACTGTTTGTCCTAGCATTTTTTTCTTCTTTGAGTGCACTTGGACTGGAAAACTCTTTTTCCAACATTTTATTTCGCAAACAAAAAAATAAACCTCTCTAATGCTACCCTTATTTCTTCATGAGTTCAGATTAAGCAGTTGAACTCATAAGTTTCTCTACCTAACTATTATTTGTCAGGATTAGACTGTCTGGCAGATTTTAATTCTCTATATTCTAAAATGGAAATTGAAACAAAGTTAAACTAGGATTAGACTATCTGATTTGTTGTGGGTCCATGGCATAAAGACAAGCTGCACATGAACTGAAACTTATAGAAATTCAAAACCAAAATTTTGAAGGCTGAAGATCTAAAATTCAAAAAGTTTTTCCTTCTCATTGTGACTCAGATTTTGAGCTTTTTAGAGTCACCCCTTTTTTTCTTTCAGCTCTGGTTTTGATCTCGTTAGAGCTGTTTTCTTTTTGTTTGTTGTTTCAAGTTTTAAGCATGCTAGAACCAGTTCTCCTTCTTCTATCCTAATCTGTTCTACTGATAAACCAAGATTAAATAGTTTTCCAGATCTTTTTCAATATCCTATCAGTAGTAAATTGATATCTGCCCAATCATGACTAGGTTGTATGATTAGACAGTAGTACTCCTTTAAAGTAGTGGCATTTGAGCTTGCACACTTTCAAATTTTATCTCTCTTTTTGGTATGGGGATGTACCTTTCTTGTTTTATCTGCCCACTTTTCTTTTTCTCTTGTTTTTATATTTTTCTCATTTTTCTTCTACAAAGGAATAAACAAAAATAATAACTAGATGCTCAAGAGCTGAGCTTTATTGAAATTCCTACCTACCCTAATCTAACTTGGAATATTTACATGTTTAGCTCATGAACTCTCTTTTCCAGTACAACCAATCCAGTAAATGATTCCATGATTGGTCCTTCTTTATATCTTTGGGCAGGCTGGACAAATAGGGCCACTCACATTCCTTTTGTTTCTTAGCAGCGGTGCTAAATAATCTTCTTGCCTTTGGTAATATACTGCTCCTAATAACCTTTATCCCTTCCTCAAATATCTTCAAGAAATGAGCATAGGGATCTTGAAACAATGCCCCGTTATGAATATTTGGAAGATAGGTTTCAACCAGGATTTTATTTTCCACTGGATCAAGGAAAAGATTCTTTCGAGAAAGAAACTCTTCCTCATCTTCATTATTTTCTGAACTGGAGGACTCATCATATACTGCAGTGTTGTCCTCTTGCAGCTCTTAGATATTCTGATTTGGTGGGTTGAGCTCTGTGAAAAGATCCATGTATTCTTGAGCAGGGGTCTATTCCATTGCTTCCTCTTTTTCAAGAGAAGGCTCCTTGGTTTCAACCTGCTCAAAAATTTCTTCATTGTTTTCTTCTTCACCCTTTGAGATGAAAGGCTTATGATTTCCAAACGCATGGAAACTATTACTGATGATCTGAGATAAAGCAGAGTGAAGATTCAATGAATCTTCACCTGCTACTAGACTTTCATAACTTTCCTCATCAGTATCATAAATAGCCTGCATGGGCTCATTACTTTCTTGAAGGTGATGGAACTAATCTTCCTTCCACAAATCTACTAATGATGGCCCTGCAAGATCAATTTCTGTTTGGAGAACATCAACATCAGATAGATCAAAATTAGGAAAATCATTAAATTAAGTAATGCTACCAATCAAACATATTGGATTATCAGCAGGTCTTTCTTTATTCTGATTTACAAGGGAGCTTTCTAAATCTATACCAAAAAGCTCAGTGGATGAATGGGCAAGAGTGTTTGTTTTATAAAATATTTTAGAGGCAGGCTGCTTGTTTAATATTTGATTAATTTCTTCTTCTGTCAAAAGAGGGATTTCTTTTTCAGCATGGACAGAAGAACAATAGTCCTCTTTCTGTTGTGTTAACTAGTTTTGAGGCCTGATGTCTTCTTGAGCCTCTTCTAGGGGATCTTCACTTGTGCTTGCAGGGAAACCTTGAGGGTTTTCTAATATTTCCTGATCTTTTTCTGTTTCAAACAACTCCTCATGATTATGATGATACTCAGTTAGAATACAAGGTTCGTGAGTTATTTTTTCTACATTATCAGGATGCCACTCTTCTTGTGTAATCTGAAATGGGTTATAATCTAGAGGGGGAGTTTCTATATGTGTTGGTTCTCCTTCCACATCAGATTATGCATTTTCTAAGTGGATAATTGTTTCCTCAAATCACTGCTCACTATAAGTATTTGCAATTTGGTCATGAAGTTCTGTGAATAGCATAGTACAAGATATAGGTAGGCAATCAGGAATTTCTTGAAAACCTTCCTCATCATCTTCTATAAATTCTTGATCATCATACATGTCTTGCTCATTGTCTAGGTCTTGTAGAGGTAGAGTTTGTTCTTGATCTGGAAAAAGCGTGGGCTGCTCTAGATCATCAATATTTAAATTAGCCTCATACCTCTTCATTATTTTTCCAAACATGTACAACAATGTGTCTAGTTTAGCTTCTCTGTCTATACTTGATTCCATGTTTGTAGGTTATAAAGAGGTCACTGCATCTTTCTAACCAGTTCAGAGTCTTCTTCCAGTGGATTCATTAGACCTTTTGGGATTGTGGAGTCGCCATGTGGAATATTTTGAACTTTGTTGTCCACCATCAGCATGATTGGATCTGCTTAATGCATTCCCAGGGGAGTTTACAAGGACTGGTAAAGTAATAGGCCTACTGGAGGCTAGTGGAGTTTCCGGGTGGAAGTATTAGCTCCCTTGGAGGTAAAATGTTCTATGGTCCACCACCAATATTTATTATGAAGCCAATCTAAAATGTTTTTTGGGATTTTTAAGTTTTATGTGGTTATTTAAGGACTTACTGGGTCTACAAGGGTTTGCTAGACTATTATGTACTTAGTATGTCCCACAGTGATCGCCATTATGTTGGGGTCCCTATGATTTGGCAGATTGGCATGCCAAGTGACAAGGCAACATGCAAACCAAGCTTTAGAGCTCTAGGATCTAGCCCTCCTAGTCTCAGAGAGGGATCTCTCAATATGTTTCTAAGGATGTGTCTTGAATGGTTTAGAAGTTGATTTTAGGCTAGTTATGAAGTGCAAGTTTGTTTGTTTTGTTTGGTTGGAAAAATATGTTTCGTGCAGTATAGATAGAGAATGGGAATCTACAAGCCATTGGGCAATGGTGTCATGTGAAAGTCCAAATAGTGCTGATTGAGAAGGACTGCAAACCATAGGGAAAATCTAACTCGATCAAGGATCTGTTGAATAGTATAGGTGAAATGGGATGAACTTTAAGGACTAAGAGTGAAAAGCAAACTAAACCCTTTCACAATGGCTTAAAGGATTCAGGGAATGCCCTATTTCCTCTAGTAAGCTAACTGTTATGGACTAAATCAATGTAAAAACTCAAAGAAGAGGAGAAATGCAGACTAACACCTTCTAAATTAATTATAGGATTCGGGGAATGCCCTATTTCCTCCTACAATTCCACTGTTGAAAGCTTAATCAACAAAGACATACAATTTCATTCAAAGAAGAGGGAGCGCCTTAGACATCTAGGACTGCAATTATAGGGACCTTTAACACAATAATTACAGTAAGGAATAGAGGATATGATTGAAACATACCTCTCTGTCAAACTGCAAGCATTAATAATCAAAGGGAGATTTTAGATGCAACATTTAGTGGCAAGGAAAGAGGGAACGCCTAAACAGTCTTTAGCACAACTGAATTAACCATTTCTGAAATAAAATGAACTAAATATTCAAGAGAGTGATTAGACTACCCTGTAATGTTCAGTAGCAGAAAACATATAAACAGTGAAGGATAAACAGGTCAGAGGTGCTTCTAAGATACATTTCTCTGCCTAAACTTTTTATCCTACTATAAGTTAAAGCATAATGGAACAAAGTGATAGACGAGAAACAAAATTAACAATAAGAGATTACTTCACCAAAACCAAGCTCAGGGATCCAATGGTCCAGCCTCCTTCATCAACAGAAAAAAGAGAGACTTCCACACTCCTTCAGAACACCAATGCTTCTTCAAAGCAGCAATCTATGTATTACCTTTGAAATCACCAAATACTAACCTTTTACAATAAGGCTTCGAAGAGTCTTTATAGAGAAAATGGGAGAAGTAGGTGAAGAAGGTTTTAATGATCATTCAGAGATAGGAGAGAGCATTCGAATGCCCCATTTTGTTTCATAAACATTTCATTAGATTCTAGATAGGGTCAATAACTTTGTAGCTTGTTGAGACCATTTAATATGACAGAAATCACCCACAGGGTGTCCTTGGGAGGAAAAACCATCTGGAGTCGTGTTGTTATTTTATTGGTGTGAATTAAATGAAAGAATGGGCTACAAGGACTCCCATACTTCTAAATAACTACTCCTAATAGTTTGTAGTAGCTTCTTTGGTGTAATAACTGCTTGACAGACTTTTGTGCATGGAGATGGGCTATGTCTGTGTCAGTCAACTCCTGCACCAATAACTACTCTGTTCCTTTGTACTTAAACCTATTTTATCTCTGTTTATGCTTTATCTTTGTTGATTTCTTGAACTACTTCTGTACATGATGCCCTCAAAGGTTTTACTAATCTTCTATGCTCTATCTTTTGCCACTGGATATGTGATCCTCATCTTTCTGAGTGTCCTGTGTACAGGTGGAGGGTTTCGCTGAGATGGAGGTTTACTGAGGGTTTATGACTATGACCCATTGACTGTCATGAATTTACCCTTTGTTCTGGTTCCCTTGATGTTGATTCCTGGCCCTGAGATTTACTATTTGAGCCTCCGTGTCACCTTCGTGACTGTAGGAAAAACTACTAACAGAGTTACTCTTTTAAACCTGTAAACACACAAAAACTCCTTATGAAATCTTGCGGGCTTGGTTTAGACTGCTTGCAAAGGCTCTAGGGTGGCGGAGGAGCAGTGAGGAGGTGGTGCATGCAGCGGAAAAATGGAATAAACCCTAGCAGAGTAGCTGACCAGGCCCGATGGAGGTCTGAGTGTGAAAGGGGACGTGGGCCATTAGATCAAGACGATCTACGGTGGAAATCTCTTGATGAGCGATTCAGGAGAGAGATGGGAGGCAAACGAAATGACATGGTGATATAAAATGGACCGTGCGATCTCAGAGATCGACGGCTAGGATTAATCGGGAGCGACGTTGCAAAGGGTAGTGCTATGGAGGAAAACCGAGAATGGTTTTCACGTAGCAAAATGAGGGGAGGTGGTAATTTTCATTTGGAACACAATTCCATACACCGGACGATACATGAATTCTTGAAACTGCCTATTTCGCAAAATTTTGGAGCATTAAAAATCAGGTGTAAATATTTTGCGAAATGGAGCTTGAGTCGTCGAATTGTGTGGTGTTGATCGGATGGCGCGAGTTGTATGTGATAGGCACAAATATGCGGACAGAGGAACTGGTGGGCTAGGTAAGTGACGTGTTATTTTTTGTTGCGGAGCGAACGGCGGGGTCGAAGGGATATGTGATGCGATGGACGTAGATCTTCTTAGATCAACGGCCAGGATTACATCGCATGGTCGGGGGTAAAGGAAAATAACCAAGGGAAAAAAAATTTGTGATTGCGATGGCGGGGGCCAATCATAAGGCAAAGACGTGGTTCTGTGGAAAAAAGGAAGGACCGAAGGCGGAAGAAAAGACGCTTATCGCATCAGAAGTTTAGACGAGTGAAAGAATGGCTAGGGAAAGAAACTTCGATTGTGATGAGCGATGGGGCTTAGCGCCTAGTCCTGGGCATTGGGTCATATGTGAAGAAGGGCTAGGGGCTAAGGCTGTAAAGGGCTTAAGGCTTGGATGGAAAATCATGATTTTTGAGGATTTTTGAAGGGTTTTAAGGCCTTTTAGGCTTTTGATAGAGAGAAAGGAAAGGGGTTTTTTTTTTTAAACCTGTAGATGAATATTTGAAGGTTTAAAGGGGATTTAAGGCTTTTAGGGGCTAAATGGATGATTAAAATATGGAAAGAAGGCTTTATGAAAATGGGGGGAAAAGTGAAAATAGGCAGTTTCAGAGGCCTTTGGAACAACTTTCTTTGATGAATTAGCATGGTTTTAAGATGGAAACAACAATGAAGATGAACCTCCACGATAGGACAAACATAAGACTTCAAGGATGATAGATTTTCAAAGGAAATATATCTCTTGAAGGCTTGAAAACAAATTTAGCCACCATTTGGTATATCAGAATTTATAGGTGGCTAACACTCACAAAAGAATTCGACACCCATTAATCCCTCAGAAATATCTACTATGACGCATGAAAAGGAAGAATTTCAACATGATATCTCAAAATTACAAGACCAAGTGCAACAAATTTCGCTCTCACAAATAACAACCAAATATGAACTAAAAAATTTCATGGATATTTTAAAAGAAGACATGGAAGCTAAGATGGATGGTTTGAAGGATGGAATGGAAGCTAAGATGGAGGGTTTGAAAGTATACATGGAAGGTTTGACAAAGTTGTTGCAAGAAAGGCTTCCTGGTGGTGACAAGGTAATCCATGAAAATCATGATGAAGGAAATAGGAATATGAATTGTGATTTTAGAAACTTAAATGTTGGGTTTCGGAACCACCACATTCTAAAGATCAATATGAGGAATTTTGATGGTAAGGATCTAGTAACATGGATACTATAAATGGAGAAATATTTTGATCTCCATGATGTGCACCACTCACAAAAGGTACACATTACAACTTTCTATTTAGAACCCAATTAGTTTGTATGGTATCGATGGATTTTTTCTCGTACAAAAAATGTCACTTGGTCAATTTTTACAAAGGAAATGATAGCACATTATGAGGATACAAATAGAAACACCTTATTTAGCCAATTATTAAATCTCAAACAAAAGGGTTTAATGATAGAGCACATTGAGGAATTCCAAAAAATGAATATTAGGGTAACATATATTCAATAGGAGCATAGGATTTATGTCTTCATAGAGACTTTAAAGGATAGCATCCAACATGAGGTTCTCCTTTAGGAAGCTGATTCATTGGAGAAGGAATTTAGGGTGGAAAGAAAATTTGAAAGCAAAATCATGGCAACAAGGAAGTCTACCACTCACAACTATAAAGATGGAAGTGTCGGTGCTCCTATCCTTCCACAACCTACAAGGTTGACACCACAAAAATTGGAGGAAAAAAGAGCCAAATGGATTTGTTATAGTTATGATATGAAATAAACTAAAGGTCATAAGTGTGTCGAGAAGAAATTATTTTACATAGATTGTGAAGAGCAGGAAGAAAAGGAACAAGAAACATCAAAACAGGAGGATATACACTAGGAACCAACCCCAGAGAAAGAATAAATGAATATGACCATATCTTGTAATGCATTGGTAGGAATTACCACTACTCAAACTCTCAAGATAAAAGGATATATCAAGAAGAGAAAAGTAATAGCTTTGATTGATTCAGGTAGTACCCATAATTTTATTCATTTTAAGATAGCAAAGGAATTAAATTGCTTCCTATATGCAGCACCAGAGTGTCAAGTGATGGTTGCAAACGGAGCAACTATAAATTTCCCTAGAAAGTTCCATAATATCAAGCTAACCATGGGAGAATATTTATTAAATATTCCAATGTTATCCATTCCAATGGGTGGTGATGATGCTGTAATAGGAGTCCAATGGTTACAATATTTAGGGATGATAGCTTTTAATTTTCAAGAAATTTTCTTGAATTTTTTTTGGAAAGGAAATGTACTTGAATTACAGGGTATCGCAGGGAAACTAGGAAATATAATCAGATGTAATTTCATGACAAAGACTCTAAATAAATAACAACAAGGCATAATTTCACAATTATGCTCACTAGAGGTTCAAACATCAAAACCATCTATTTCTCCAGATCTCCAAAATGTCTTGGAAAATCATTCCAAGGTGTTTGAGACTCCCAAAGGAATCCCACCTAATCGTGATCATGATCATGATATTCATTTAAATCCAGAAAGTGTTCCTCCAAACATTAGGCTTTACATATATCCTTATTCCCAAAAGAGTGAGATTGAACGTATGGTTGCAGAAATGCTAGAGACCCATATAATTCAACCTAGTCAAAGTTATTTCTCTACTCTGATAATATTGGTGCACAAGAAGGTTGGATCATGGTGCATGTGTCTGAATTATAGGGAGCTCAAAAATCTCACTATTAAAGATAAATTTTCCATCGCCATCATTGATGAATTGTTGGATAAATTACATGGAGAAATTTATTTCACCAAGCTGGACCTTTGTTTAGGATATCATCAAATTAGAATGAATACTGAAGAAATTTCAAACAAAACATTCAAAACTCATGAGGGTCATTATGAATTTTGGGTCATGCCTTTCGGCCTTACTAATGCACCTTACACATTTCAACTTTTGATGAATTCCATTTTCAAACTCTTAGAAAATTTGTGTTATTATTTTTTGATGATATACTAATCTACAACAAGTCTTGGAAGGATTATGTTTAACATGTTGACAAGGTGATCAAACTATTAGAGGAGAAATAATTATATGCAAAAGCCTCCAATTTTTTCTTTTGAGTATAGGAGGTGGAATATTTAGGTCATATTGTATCTCATGAGGGTGTTAAGGTAGACCCTAAAAAAATTAAATCCATTAAGGAATGGAAAATCCCCACAACCTTAAAGCATCTTCGAGGATTTTTTATGTTGACAAGGTATTATCACAAGATTGTTAAGAATTATGGGAAAATATCGGCACCTATAACATCATTACCGCAGAAAGATGCATTTTCTTAGACTCGAGAAGAAACTAAGGTATTTGAACATCTTAAAGAGTCAATGTGCCAAGCACTGGTATTAGCTACGCAAGACTTCACAAAAATATTTATTCTGGAATGTGATGCCTCAAAAATGGAATTGGTGCAATTTTAATGCAAGAAGTAAGACATATTTCTTTTGAAAGTCATCCAATCAAAGGAAAGTATTCAAACAAACCTATTTATGAGAAGGAAATGTTGGAAATACTACATGCATTAAACCAATGGTAACCTTTCCTAATGGGAAGACACTTCAAGGTAAAAACATATCATGATAGTCTTAAATACTTTTTGGAACAAATATTAGCTTCATAAGAGCAACAAAAATGGGTCAAAAAAATGTTGGGTGTTGACTTTGAAATCATCTACAAAAAAGGGAAGCAAAATTTTATTACAGATGCACTCACAAGAAAGGATGAGGATGTGGAAGCATTGCTTTGTGCCATTTCGCTTATCCAATTTGAGTGGATAACCAAAGCAAGGGATGAATGGAAAAATGATGGAGAGGTGTGGACACTCATTCAAAAGTTACAGCAAGATACGAGAATATCTGATACATTTACCTAGAAAAATGATTCATTATCGTACAAATATCACTTATATCTTTGTAATAATTCCCAACTCAAACAAAATATTCTTTTGGAATTGCACACCTCTCCTTTAGGAGGGCACTCAGGATTTTTAAAAACTTATCATAGGGTCAAGAATAATTTTTTTGGGGATGGCCTTAAATATGGTATTCAAAAGTTTGTGGCAGAATGTTTGGTTTGAAAAATAAATAAAGTTGAGACAATTAAGACCTTGGGTCTATTACAACCTTTATCGATTCCAAGTCAGCGTTAGGAAGAGGTTTCAATGGATTTTATCACAGGTTTACCCAAGTCCGAATGAAAGAGTGTCATCATGGTGGTAGTTGATAGACTTATCAAGTATGCATAATTTTGTGCATTATCTCATCCATTTAAAGCCAGTACAGTTGCTACTGCATTTATGGAAATGATTCAAAAGTGACATGGAAATCCAAAGAATATTGTAAGCGACAAAGATCCCATTTTCACTGGAAATGTTTGGACATAATTATTTTCTTGTTTGCGTACTCAATTAGCTCATAGATCATCTTATCATCCTCAATCTGATGGGAAAATGGAGATAGTAAACAAATGTTTGAAATGATATCTTACATGCTTTGTATTTGATAAACAGACATAAAGGTCCAAGTGGTTACCATTGGCTGAATGGTGGTATAACACTTCCTTACATATTGCAACAAAAATGACCCCATTTATGGCACTTTATGGATATCATCTAGCATCCATCACATCATTTTTAAGAGAAAATTCTAAGGTTCTAGCAGTGGAAGATCACATCGATCATCAACAAAAAGTTCTCCAACTCTTAAAGGATAACCCCACTTTTGTAGGTTTTAACCATATACAAAAATTATATGCAAACAAATTTAAAAAACATAAAATAAACAATAGTGAGAGAATAAAACATAAAACAGATATACACAAATATTTTCCCCTGGATCCCAAATCAGGACTACCAGCTTGATTTTTCATTATATTCCTTTTAGTGTTACAACACATATATATACATGTTGAAGCATTCATAAACCCCAATCCATTAACCTTGGATTAGAACATAACCATAGTTCATCTGACCGGATCTACAAAATACCAGGGGCCGAAAACCATCATGCCCCAAAACCATGTGCAAACACATGCAAAAAACCATGGGCGGGTCCACCCACCGAAACAATAATACCCAACATTCTCCCACTTGTTGTTTTATTTCCGTAGTGGGGGCACAAGAGAGCTTAGTAATTAGTCTAGCTCTGCAACACCCATTTTTTCTCCACACCAAGAGAAATTCTAAGTGCTCACAGAATTTGTCAATACATCTGCAACATTCTTCAAAGTGTCTATCTTTACCAGCAACACCCTTTTATCCTCAACCATATCTCTCACAAAGTGATATTTAACATCAATTTTCTTTGTATTTGAATGATAATCAGGGTTCTTAGCCAAGAAAATTTCACTTTGGCTATCATAGTCTATCCTTATAGCTCGCTGCACCAACCCCATACTTGAACATAATCTCTGCAACCAAACTGCTTCCTTTCTTGCATGAGTGGCTATCATGTATTCTGCCTCTGTAGTTGAAATAGCCACTACAGACTGTATTTTACTCATCCAAATGACTACACCTCCAAATAGTCTAAACACATACCCACTTGTAGATATTCTTTGGTCTAGATCTTCTGCCCAATCTGCATCAAAAAAACCACGGATGTCCAAAACTCTTTCCAATCTCGGTCTTCCTTCGTAGCACAAACCATAATCACTAGTGTCATGAAAATATCTTAAAATCCGCTTCACTATTGTCCAATGCTCCTTCCCAGGTTTTGACATAAACATGCTCAATAATCCCACTGCATGTGCAATGTTTGGTCTAGTATAGACCATTACATACATCAGGCTACTCAGTGCACTTGCATATGGAACACGTGACATATCCTCCTCTTCTTATTGTGTCTTGGGACACTATTCAACAGATAAATTTACACCTACAGGAATAGGAACCTTCACCGATTTACTATCCTACATATTGAACCTCTGCAATATTGTCTCAACATACTTCCTCTAGTTTAACTAGAGCTTCCTCTTTGCCCGATCCCTCTTAATTTCCATGCCCAAAATATATTTTTTAGCACCAAGACCCTTCATGTCGAATTTGGAGAACAATTGGGTCTTCAAATAATGGATAATTTCTTTGTCATTTCCAATCAACATATCATCCATGTAAAAGGCCAAATAAATAACAGGGTCACCAATTAATTTTACATTCACACAGTGATCCTCTTTTCTTTTGGTGAAGCCAAGTCCCTGTATATAGGTATCAAATTTCTGATACCACATCCTTGGTGACTGTTTTAACCCATACATAGAATTTTTAACCTGCATATGAGTTATTTCTTACCCTTCACCGCAAAGCCTTCAGGTTGCTTCATGTAGATTGTTAAGTCTCCATTTTTCCCATTTTTCACACACTTCCCAAGCCTTACTTCTCTTATTTTCTAACTCGTTTCAGCCTTAATTATGCTTAGTTTGGCCATATTGTCTAGTTTTGGCTAAAAGGGTACTATAAGCCTAAGGTATGTTAAATTAACATAATAAGTGTCATTTTTCCCTAGACTTAACGTATTCTTTGATCTAGATGTAACTATTACTGAATTACTACTTCCACTGATCTAGAACTTATGTGCAGATTTTTTTTTATTCAAATTAGTTGCACAAAATTTTGAAGACATCTCGTGCAGCCACATTTCCTACAGCCATTGTGGATTTCATGTAGCTGTTGCAGATTTCCTGCAGCTGTTCCGGATTTCCTGCAACCATTGCAGATTTCCTGCAGCGGATCTAGATTTCCTGTAGCAAAATCAACGGTTGATTGTATTCTACTTATTTACAGATCCAGCAAAGACTTGGGTTTTGTAGGGAATTGGTTGCACATGAAGACTATTCCATTGGTTGCTTCTAACCTCTTTTTGGAACAACCCGAATTTTCAGATTTTCCCCTCAAACTAGATTTCCTGCAGCTTTCGTTATGTAACAGAAAACGTCTAATCCATGCTTTCAGTCATTTATTATACTTAATGGAAGGTAAATTCGATAGCCTAGACCTATATTGTTGGATGATAGCTTAGATTATTCATTCAAGCCAAATATGGGCTTTAGAGATTGTATAAAAGGGGATGTATTTCACATTGTAAAGGGTTGTTGGGTTGGGATTTCTACTGATAAACAATATATCAGATTGTGAGTGAGGGAGGCCCCCCTTCGTTCACAACTCCTGTAGTGTTTTGTGTGTGTGTTTAATTTCTTTTTATGTAACAAAAATTCTTTCACACAGCTAATGCATTCTTTCTTACGTTCCAGTAGCAGAATGTTAATTGATTAGATGATTGAACTTCTGATGTTAATGTGTCAATCCCATTTGATCAAAGCTTGGATTCATTATTGTCTAAGTCGATTTCTAAATTGTTGTAATTTTATCTTCTATTTTTTTCCAAGGTCAATATCAATAACACCGAGAGTTGTAGAGGGATGTTATGTTCCACTCCATAGCCTTGCTGCCAAAGTATTGATACAAGAAAGAAGCATTAGTTTGTGTGTGTGTGTGAATGATTAATTTATGAACACTTCGAGTAATCAGCCTTCATATATTTTGCATAGTATCTCACAAGCTTACCTACCTTGGGTTGACTATTTATGATTGGCAAATTATAAGTGTATAATTTGACTCAATATTTTTGCGCCATTGCCGGGGGGGTTCTAATGGATGTTACTGAAGGTGTTTTAGTTTGATTTTGTTGATTTTGTTTGTAGGACTAGGTGAGTCGAAGTGATAAGACGAAGGGAAGATCCCACGCACCCACAGAGGTCTGAAATTTGCCAAAGCCATGTCCTAATTATTTGGTAAGTAGAGTTTTTTTTTTCATAGTTGAATAGGGTCCAATATTTTCAAATGATTTTCGTGGTGGTGTGAGAAGCACTTCATTTACTAATACACTAGACAGAACAAGGAATTCAGTAAGGTAACAAAGAAATAAGAATCTGAACATGAGCTCTGTAGTCCTGAGCAGGTTAATAACTCCACAGAAAAATCCTCTGTTGGAAAGTCTTCTATTGTTGCCCATCTTGAGTCTCCCCTTACAAGAAAGACATCATCTCTACTTAGTGGTCATCCTGAAGAGGAATTCCTTGTGAACCCTGTCATAGAACCAAAACTCTAAACCATTGATTCTAAAGAATCTATAGCCTTCCAAGGTCCCACTTTTTCTTGGACTGATATGGCTCATCTAGAAGGCACTAATGATAATGAGGAGAAATTAGTCACATTTGAATTTCCTATTAAGGATACTATTGGAGCCACTCAGATGAAAAAAATTCCTCCCTCAGCCTTGGCAAACTTTCGTGGTGCCTCTAGTGAAGACCCTGATGCCTTCCTATTTGAATTCGATGTACTATGTAGGAGCTATAACTATTCTTCCAATGGCCAAAATCTGAAGCTATTTCCTGCTACATTGAAGGATGCAACTCTTAGGTGTTTTATGGGGTTGTCATAAAACTCCATTTCAACTTAGGATGAAATGAAGAAGATATTCTTGAAAAAGTACCAAGACTATTATAAGACTAGAGATCTTAGGGAATAAATATTTGGCATGACTCAGAAGGGGAGAGCCTTGAAGATCTGGTGGAAAGATTCCAATACATTTTGCAAATATCTAAGATGAATAAATTAGATCCCGAGACCAAGAGAACCATTTTTCTTAGGGAAATCAAATCAAAGTATTTGGAGGTCTTAAATTTAATGGGAGTAGGTGATGTATCGAAGTTGAGCTATGATGATGTGTTTGAGCTTTGTAGAAGATATTCTAGAGGAAATTCCAAGGTTGGAGGAGGGTCAAGAGACACATCTTCCAGGATTGTTAAATCAGTTGTCGGAGCCGGAGTAACCCGAGCTGGAATGGGTAATTTATTTGAAAAATTTAAAACTGATATTCTTAGGACTTTGTCTTCACAATTGAATTTTTTTTAGGCTAAGAAGAAATAGGAAAAACATGATGAACTGGAGAAATGCTTGGTTGTGGTCTGCTCCAAATGTAGGAAGAAACATGCTCTAAGGGAATGCCCTGCTAACAGTATAGAGGTATGTCGAATTTGCAAACCTAAGCATTCCACTGATCAATGTCCTTCTCTGCCTGAAATCAAAGAAGCATATATGGAATATCAAGAAGTTGGCAATGCACTTTATGCAATGGCACCTCAAAAAACATGGCAGCCACATCTTCCAGGTATGTCACAATCACGTTTTCAATTTCCTTATGCTCAAAAACAAATGTGGAATGTTCCAATGCCCTGGCAGCCTTGGTAGGGGACTATTCTTACCCTGATGCACAAATTTTCCCAAATAAAAACTTCTATTCTCCACAGCCCACACCTCAAAAAATTATGCAACTGCAACAACAGCTTCAATTAACTGCCCCACCAAATCAACCTCATCCCACATAGCTACCTACTCAACCAGTGTCTAACCCCAAAAATTAAACCATCCAACCTGCTCGCAACATTGGATTGGTAATTTATCCCACTTTTCCTACCTACTATATTGCACCGCAGTCGCTCCAAGAAATTTTTGTTCTCGTGTTGCAGGAATTCTCCGTGCCACTGCAGGAAAGTTATGTTCCTGCACTGCAAGAATTCCTTGTGCCACTGTAGGAAATTTCTGCTCCTGTGCTGCAGTAATTCTCTGTGTCACTACAGGAATTCCCTGTGCTGTTGCAGGAAATTAAACTTAGATCGGAAAAGTGGTGACTCAGCCCAAAATAATTGAAGAAATTGTAGAGGAGGATAGCCTAGAAATACCTGAAGATGAAACCACACCTGAACCAACAAAATCACCTAGGCCACAAGAATCTTCCTCATCCCATACAATCCAACCTCCTTTTCCAGAGAGGTTGGAAATGGAGATAAAAACTAAACAGCTCTAGTTCGATCTTGTGTCTGAACTAAGAAATGTGTGCATTAAGAACCGATTGCTGCAAGCAATCAAAGATATACCAATATATGCTAAAATAGTGAAGGAACTATGTACGAAGAAATGAGGAAGAAAAAGGAAAGAACCCTCCACAATTCAGGTAGGTGGAAAGCTTGCAATTTTAATGTCCACTGGATTCATTACTGAAAAATATGCTAACCCAGGAATCCCTGTGGTTACCACCTTTATCAATGGATATCCCATAAAGAACAATTTGATTGATTTAGGTGCAACCACTAATGTGATGATTATGGAGACTTTATCTCATATAGGATCCTTTGACTTATTACCCACTCCTACCATTTTATAATTAGCAGACAGGTCTAAGGTTAAGCCAAAGGGGGTATTAGAAGACATTGTCATCTCTTAGATTCTTGGGAGTATCCTGCTGAATTTTATGTTCTTCGGCCTAAAACCAACATGGGAGGGCATCCATTGATCTTGGTTATCCACGGCTGTTGCCTACATAGGTTGTAGATTTTGAAACATGACCATCATCCATGGGGCTAAAACAAAGCACATCAATTTATACCCCCCCCCCGCTAAACCCATCTCAAGATCAGAAAATACACATTGGGTTGAAGAACAAGAGCATGATTCTGAATGCACCTAGCCAATTTTAACAATAGCCTAAGCCGTGAGTCTTAAGGAAAATTCTGAGGAAAATCTGATAAATTGTTGCATTTCTAATCCTGATTTTCCGCATCATTTAGAAGAACAGTCTAGTCATAATTTAGATATAATTTCTGATCTGCAAGATTTTTATGAACATAGTACAGCTTCTGAATTAAATTCAACCCTCTTATCTACATTTCCTGCATATTCAATGTCTGAATGGGGGAGTAAGGTAGTGGAATTTTTTCCTAAAAAATCTTTAAACATTAATTGTGCCTTAACTTCTGAATAAGAAAAACAATTAATTCAAACATTGAAAAACTTTTCAGATAAATTTGCATGGGAATATACCGATATGAGGGGAATTCACCCAGACACATGCATTCATTGTATTTATATAAAATAAAATTATAGACCCGTAAGACCACAAAGGAGAATGAACCCCACTTTAAGGGAAATTGTAAAAGATGAATTGCATAAATTATTAAATGTAGGATTCATTATCTCTGATATCCAGTGGGTGTCCCTGCTTGTTATTGTTCTCAAAAAGAATGGTAAATGGCTAGTGTGTGTATATTACAGGGAGTTAAACAAAGCTACATTAAAATATTGTTTCCCTTTACCGTTCATAGACCAAGTACTGGACACTCTAGCACAGAAAATTTAGTTTTCCTTCTTAGATGGGTTCAACGGGTACAATCAGATTAGGATAGCTCCACAAGATCAAGAGAAGACAAAATTTACATGTCCCTGGGGTACCTATGCATATAAATTATTACCATTTGGTATATGCAACACACCTGCCACATTTCAGCAAGCGGTCCTTGGTATTTTTTCTGATCTTTTCCATGATTGCGTAGAAGTATATATGGATGATTTTACAGTTATAAGTGATACTTTTGATGAGGTTTTACATAATCTTGGAATTTTTTTGCAGATATGTAGAGAAACTAATCTTTCATTAAGTAATGAGAAGTGTTTTATGATTATGATTGAAGGTATTGTTTTGGGTCATCATGTTTCTACTGCAGGAATTAAATTTTATCTGGAGAAAATTGAAGTTATTGTAAAGCTGCCCCCACCAATCAATCAAAAGGGAGTGCGTATTTTTCTTGGACATGCGGGCTACTACATAAGGTTTGTTGAAAATTTTACAAAGGCAACCTTTCTATTGTTTAAATTATTGACTAAAGAATCTGAATTTTATTGGAATGATGAGTGTCAAGCTACATTTGATAAACTCAAGGAAAAGCTTTCTTCAGCACCTGTCTTGAGAGGCCCAGATTGTACTTTTCCCTTCCATATCTCCACTAATGCCTCTGATTTAGCCATAGGAGCGGTATTGGGTCCAAAGGAAGATCATGTAACCCATGCTATTTATTTTGTTAGTAAAAATTTAACTCCTGCAGAACTGAATTACATGGTAACTGAAAAAGAATTCCTTGCTGTGATTTATGCTATTAACAAGTTTAGACACTACATCACAGGTTATGTAGTTTGTACACACATGTCATTCTGTTATTCGTTATCTCATGAATAAACTAGTCACTAATGGCAGAATTAATAGGTGGTTGTTTCTACTGTAGGAATTTGACATCACAGTATTAGATAGGCCAGGAAAAGAAAATCAAGTAGCTGATTTCTTGTCTAGGCTCAACCAAGCTTGTGAGGATGTTCCTGTTAATTATAAATTTCTAGATGAAAATTTGTTTTCCATCTCTGTTAAAATGCATTGGTTCGCAGACATGGCTAATTATCTTGCTACAGGGAATTTTCCACCTTACTTTTCATCTAATCAGAAAAAGAGAATTATTAGAAAAATTGTTGATTACTCTTGGATTAGGGGAGATCTATTTTTCACTAGACCTGATTTCATTATTTGCGGGTGTGTCAGAGAAGATGAGATCTATGACATCATGAGAGCCTGTCATGATGAACCTTGTGGAGGACACTTTTTAGACAAGAAAACAACTTATAATATCCTTCGCACGTGTTATTATTGGCCTAGTCTTTTTAAATATGCAAAGGAATATGTTCGGAAATGTGATAGCTTCCAAAGAATGGGGTGGCTTGTACAATCAGACGAGATGCCTTTGCATCCACAAGTTCTCATAGAACCCTTAAATAGGTGGGCTCTTGATTTTTTAGGTGCCATCAATCCTACATCCAAAGGTAAGAAGTATATTTTGGTTTGTACTGATTGTCTTACAAAGTGGGTGGAGGAAAAAACACTACCTAGAGCAACAGAAAAAGCAGTGGTAAAATTTCTTTTCTCTGGTATTTTTGTGAGATTTGGAGTACCTAGAGAAATAATTACTGATCAAGGTGCTCAGTTTGTGTCTAAGCTTATGCAAGTAATTGTGCAAAAATATCAGATTACCCACCAGAATTCCACCCCTTATCATCCACAGGCCAATGGGCTAGTGGAATCAACCAATAAGGTGCTTGAGACAATTCTTACTAAAACAGTGCAATTACACAAAAAGGATTGGTCTGACTGGCTTCTTGAGGCATTGTGGGCTTACAGGATTACATGGAGGGGTACCACTGGATTTTCTTCATATGAATTAGTGTATGGAAAAAAAGTTTTGCTGCCCATTTAATTTCAGATCAAAACTTTCAAGATGGAAGTAGTTTGGGCATAGACCTTGATGAAGCACAACAACAGAGAATATTGCAGATTAATGATCTGGATGAGATTAGACAAGATGCTTTTCAGCATACTGACTTGATCCAACAACAAAGGGCTAAGTGGCATGACAGATACATCGAACAAAATCAATTCAAAGAGGGGGACTGGGCATTGTTGGATGATTCAAAATTTAAGAAGTTTAAAGGGAAATTCAATACACATTGGCTAGGCCCCTATGAGATTGAGAAAGCTTTTGAAAATGGATATATTTGGCTCAAAACTATTGATGATAGGAATGTTACCTTCTTGGTGAAAGGGCACAGACTCAAGCTATATCAAAAACCCCAATCAAAGGAGGAATTTGTGGAATAAATTGTGAAGAATAAAGAGCTAGAAATGGAAAGGGAAGGGATCATTCCTTCCACTATCTCTTCTTGACTTTCCAGCTGATACAATGAGCTTACTCTGTTCCACCTCGTGCTCATTAAACCATGAGAGGAATGTATATTGGGTATAGGTTTATTCCTTTTTCTGGGCCCAATGGACTGATTACAGAAAAGGAACCCCCTAGAGTCTTCTTTTTCAGTATTTCAGACTCTCTAAAATTGAAATATGGTGAGCATGGAATGCCACTGGGCTTGATAAAAACACAGGTTAGTAGATCCTTTTGGATCCTCTTAATAAAATTTGTTACTTTCAGTTAATCTATGGCAACTTATCTGGGTGCATGATTAGAGCCTTGTGATGCCTTGAAGCTTGTATGCCCTAATTGTGAAAAATCTTAAATTTGGATTCATACCACAACAAATCTGAATTACTTCTCATATTATGTCTCATAATTATTTCATTACAGTGAAATATTGAAGTAATTATGAATTATTCTACACAAATAATGTTGCGGAATAAATCTAAGTGCTAAAACATTTTGAACAAAATATAATTAAAAACATCCACATTTGACATAGTTATTTTTTGACTAAGTCCCTGGAAAAATTCAACTCGGGAAAACTGGTGCAACAGATCTGAGGGTTTTATATTATTAAGTCGCAAAATCTTTAGTACAACTAGGGTGCTAATATCCAGATCACCCTTCAGAGAAATATAGACAACAAATGTAATTGTGAGATATACCTCACTCTACAAGTCCCTGGTTGATCTAAACAACGCCGGTGAAGCCCCTCTTTGCCTCTGTGTGAGTGCCTACGCTGGAACTACATAAGTCTGTGTGGGAAAGCTGAGGAACTACATCACCTCTCTCTAAAACTGATCTAGCTAATATGAGACTGGATTTTGGCCTTCCTGGCTCAGAAACCTCGGCCTCTAGCTATCTTCGGACTGACTCTGGAAGGCCCTGCCTCACTTTTTCATGATTCCCTTCAGGGACTGCATCACCTCTTCATAAAACTGCGCTGCCTCTCTCTACGTCACTATTGCCTCTCTCTGAAATGCACTCCTGGTCCTCCTAACCAGTTTCTGTGTCTACCCCTCTCTAAATCTGATCACTAAATCAAAATCACTTAGCAAACCCTGCCCTAGTTATTCGATTCTGACCAAAAGTTGTGTCTCCTCACACAAACTCGAAAATGCCAAATGCTTAATGTGCTCAATGTTTTTTCCATAGGCCCCTCACCCTCCTTCGTATATTCTTCTGTTGACTCTTCAAAGACCAAAATTAAACCATAATCAAGGGCTAAGATTAACTTGGATGTGATCCATGAATTTAGCTATAATATTCACACTTAGTTTAATTAATACCCCTTAATTAATCAGTTTCCCTAAGTTTAGAGTTAGGAAAACATTAAAAAATTATTAATTAATTTAATTAAACCATCTCTTAGTGGAATTTTCCAAAACCATTTCTGGGTATTATGGAATACATGTGTCTTAGCCTATACAAAGTTACAAGGCTAGAGCACATTCGATGCTACCATAAATCAACACTACCTCTTAGCAAGGAAAGTGATCTAGGAAGACAACTCAATGTACTATTGTTTTGACTTCTAGAATCATCTATTGTTATGTTATTAATGTTGCTCACCAATATTGCACAAAAATGCTGCATAGGTATTGTTGCTAACTCTACATGCTGCTACCAACTTCCACCGTACTGCAACTCCCTCTAAATTCTGCAATCATGTTGTTGCACTGTGTGAGCACTGCTCTGCACTGCCTGAGAACTACTATGCACTGCACTGCTGCTGCTCAACTACTGCTACGTTGTGGCTAATTTCAACATAAAATCATCTGAAATTGGACAAGTAAAACTGAATCTGAAAAATAAGACTAATTGTTGCTAACTTTTGCACTAGCTCTCTGAAAACATTGCTTTGTTGTTGCTATACACTGCATTGCACCAGTGTGCACTGCATTGTTGCTGCTCAACTGCTGATTTTGTTGCTCCCTCTCTACGTTGATCAGGCTCTAGTATTGCTAGCCACTGCATTGTCTTCTCATCTTTCGCTGCAACTGTCCGTCCTGCTACTTTCTTTAGGCTGTCGTAGCTCACATGTGATTAAAGAGTTTGGAAATACTCAAGGATCCTATCACTTTGTAGATTTTGGATCTACAACTCCAAGTCAACCCATTTCTCTCCTTTCAGAATATGAGCTAACATAGCACAATCTCTTTCTGCCTCAATCTTGGCAACTCCTGATTTAGGATCTTCCTTCTCCTCTTTATCCTTTTTCTTAAGAGGACACTCTGTGGCATAATTTCCCATTTCCCCACACTGAAAGCACTTCATCTTGGATAGATATTTCTTCTTTTTCTTTTGTTTCCCCTTTGATGCAAGGGTAGTGTTACCTTCTTCCTCCTTCTTGAATTTCGACCCAATGCTGCCATCCTCCAAATGGATTTTGAGGAGGTCTCTCCTCAGCTCTTCTTGATGTAAGGCTGCCCACTTTGCTTCCCATCTTGGAAGCCTTTCTCTGCCCAGAATTCTCTAGACAAAGACCTGAGAGTCTTCTGAAACAGAGTTCAGAGTGAGCCTTACTAGCTTCGAGTCTCTAGGAGCAGACCCCACCGCTGACAGCTGGTCTTGGGTATCTAGAATACGGGACAGGAAGGAGTCAAAATGTTCTCCCTTCTTCATCCTGGTATTATGCATCTTCTCCTCCAAATATATATTCCGCTGCTTGGAATATCCTTAGTATAACTTTTCTATCCCTACCCACATCTCTCTAGTAGTGTTCTTAGCTACTATGTGAGGTACGATATGATCCTTCACACCTTCTAGGATCAATCACTTGGCTCTTGCCATATTCTTCTTGAATTGTCTCAAGTGTGTTGCATCAAGAGGTTCTGCAACTTCGATGTCTATGAGGGCTTTCAGATCATGCTCATCATGGAGAAACTCAATCCTTGATTTCCAAATAACATAGTTGGAGGCACCCTCCAATCTATCTTGGTCACGCAGTCCATTGCTGGCCATCTCCTCAACTATTGATATCTCGGTCTAACCCTCTACTCAGCTAGACTTACGCACTCCTTATGGAGTAAGTCACCTCTTCTGTTGTTTCATGAGAAAAAAACTGAGCTTCTTTGAGTAAGAAACTCTCTGAGGTCAAGAAATCCCCAATCTGCGTTTTTTCAGAAATTTTCTGACACTTATGCACCAGCACTTGCTACGGTGCAACAACTGCGTCCTTTAGCTACACTGGTCTGCTACATTGCCCCTTCTACAACTGAAAAATATTACCCCTCTGTCAACTCTCTCAGAGGGAGCCTTTTTCTACGCTGGATTTCCCTCCTAGACTGGACATCATAATTTCTGGGAGGGTCTGTTGCTGCTTACGCAGATCCCAGTCTCTACAGCACTAATTTGTTGGTTCAATTTTGTTTCTCCTGCACCTCAACTTGAATAAGCTCTGATACCGTGTGAAAAATCCTAAATTTGGATTCCTACTGCAACAAATACGAATTACTTCTCCTATTATGTTTCATAATTATTTCATTACAGTGAAATATTGAAGTAATTTCTGAAGCAATCTACACAAATAATGTTGTGGAATAAATCTAAGTGCTGAAACATTCTGAACAAAATATAATGAAAAACATCCACATTTGACATAGTTATTTTTGGACTAAGACCCCAGAAAAACCCAACTCGGGAAAACCGGTGCAACAGATCTGAGGGTTTTATATTATTAAGTAGTAGAATCTTGAGTACAACTAGGGTAGAAATATTCGGCTCACCCTTTAGATAAATCTAGACAACACATCTAATTGTGAGATATACCTCACTTTGCAAGTCCCTAACTGATCTAAATAGCGCTGGTGAAGCCCCTTTATGCCTCTGCGTGAGTTCCTACGTTGTAACTGTGTAAGTCTGCATGGGAAAGATGAGGAACTGCATCATCTCTCTCTACAACTGATCTAGTTGATATGAGACTAGATTTTGGCCCTCCTGGCTCAGAAACCCCAACCTTTATCTATCTCTGGACTGACTCTGGAAGGCACTACATCACTTCTACGTGATTAACTTCAGGGACTGCATCACCTCTTCAGAAAAATGCATTGCCTCTCTCTGTGTCACTGTTGCCTCTCTTTGAAATGCACTCCTGGTCCTCCTGACCAATTTCTACGTCTCCCCCTCTCTAAATCTGATCACTAAATCAAAATCAAATATCAAACCCTGCCCTAGTGATTTGATTCTGACCAAAAGCCGTGTCTCCTCACACAAACTCGAAAATGCCAAATTCGCAATGTGCTCAATGAGTTTTCCATAGGCCCCTCACCCTCCTTATATTCTTCTGTTGACTCTTCAACGACCAATATTAAAACATAATCAAGGGCTAAGATTAACTTGGAGGTGATCCATGACTTTATCTGGAAGATTCACACTTATTTTAATTAATCAATTTCCCTAAGTTTAGACTTAGGAAAACATTAAAAAATTATTAATTAATTTAATTAAACCAACTCTAAGTGTAATTTTCCAAAACCATTTTTGGGTATTGTTATCACTCGGTAATTTCTCAAGGTTAAAGAGAGAACTCACCAAAGTAACCACAAACCTACTTCAAACTCTAGGATCTAGCCTTCCTAAGGTTCAGAGAGGGCTCTCTCTTTAAAGTTTAACTTTGTTTTAATTTGTAAATATTAGTCTAGTTATGAAAGTACAATTTGGTTTTGGTTTTAAATTATTTGGTGGGAAAAAATCACTTGGAGGTAAGATAGAGAGAAATCTACTTGTCCATTAGGCTATGGGGTCCAAATCAAACTAGCAGCACTAGAAATCAAGGCAAAAAAGGTACAAATATATTCAGGGCAAGATAGATAACCCTCAGAGATTTGGGAAAGTGGTTTTTTGTGAGGTGGTATGATCAGGATAAAGGGCACTTAAGGATCCTTTGATCCGGAAAATGGAAGTAGAAGGCATAGGTTAAATGGGAGAAGGAGAAATTAAGGGTTCCTTGCACCGGAAATCAGAAGAAAACATTGAAATGGAAACTAGTTAAAGACATGGAGCACTTGACAAATCCTGTAGTAATACTCCTAGTTACATATTCAGATAGAACAAACATAAAATTATTGCATGAAACTTAGAAAAGGAAACAGTGACAAGTAGGAAGTACTTCACAGGGATCCTGAATTATGATGCCAGTCATCTTGTTCAGTCTGCTACTTCAAATTCAAACACACAAAAGCCTCCAATGCCAAAAAAATGTCTATAATAATTCCAAAAATTTTATTCTACCCTGAATACTTCAAAGAGTGAAGTATTTATACAAATTCTAAACTAGAATATCTTGAAAAAATATCAAGATTGGTTTACAAATATCTCCAACTATTTTACATAAATAGAACTTAAGTAAAGGAAACTCAAAAATAATGCATCTATTTGGCACTATTTTTTATGGATAGGTGATGACAAAGAGGATAATTCGAATTTGGTCTCAACTCTTAGTTGATGATGAGGCATCCAAGTCACTAACTGTCTCATTTCTTTGTGCATTCTTCTCCAGAAATTCTGCAAACTTAGGGTCCAATGATACCTTTTTATTTCTCAATCCGAAATAGATTTGTAAAAATTGAAAGAGGTTACTATAGATAAATATGTGGTTGAGATAAACCTCTCTCAGTTCCATAAACTTATACTCCAGATGTTTACAATAGGCTCTACAAAAATATGTTTAAAACAGAGTTTTGTAGAGTCTGAAAAATAGGTTGTATCGATGTGCATGTATCTCTCATTCTGTAATACCTGTGCAAAAAGTGAGGTAGGTTTTTTTATATGGGTCTCTTAGGAACAAAAACCTCCTCCCGTTTTGTAAGATGTATTTCTGGTGGCCAACATTTTCTCTAAAACTTATGACTTAACAGGAATTTTCTACAAAAAGTGCTTTCCAATATTGTTTAATATTTCCCAACCCATAATGGCTGTTAGAAAAGTGAGAGAGGTTTTTGTATTTGGACATATTAATAACATAAAACTCCTTCAGTTTTACAAAATTCATCTTGGATTTGTCACAACAGTTTCTGCAAAACAATGACTTAAACAGGCAATTTGTGCAAAAATGTTCCTTCTTGTTATGTTTTCATCTTTTAACCTTTTTGTTCTTTTAATTGTTTTTACTTTCACTTTGGATAAAATTCATTGTTGTTGGTGAAATTATTTTCATCTCTATTAACCATTACTGACTCTGATTTTACTTTTATCTTTTTACCTTGACTGCTCTGTAGCTTTGTTTTAACCTTCACTCTGAATTTTATTTGATACACTTTAACCACTGATACTATTTAACTGTTGTGTTTTCACTGTCCCTGTGAATTCTTATTTCAATTTTACCACTCACTGTGATGATTCATGAATGCCCTGTTTTAATATTTACATTAAAATTCTCTTTTGTCTTTCACAGGATGACTGTTCTTTAACTCTGATGCCTGGAATATTTAAGGAAAATCCTTTCAATCCATTCCCTTGTGAGTTCTTGGAGTAAAACATATCTTTAACTAGTATTTAGATTGTTTTATCCAAATTATCCTTTTGCTAAATGACCTGTAATATGTAGGTATTGGGCTTTGGAATAATTTCTGAGGTTTTTACTGAGTTGATGGCTCCAATAGTTTATCTGGAGCAACGTGAAGCTCTTCTGCAATCTTCACAAGTTTATAGGGTAAATCTTGCAGGTTTCGGGCGCAGAAATGGCGGACAAAGGTTTAAAAAGGGTCTTTTTATTGTTGGGAGAAATTTTGCAGAGGGTTTAGGTTTAAAGCGCAAGAAGATTTGATAAATGAAATGCCTTTACAAAGGTTTATTTATCATACGTTTTGGTCGCATTTACTCAGCATTGAACTCACATCGCATCAGGCGGGAGGCGGTTTTGGATTTAAATGGAAAAATCGGGTAGCAGTTATTGCGCGGGGTTATGGTGGTAAGCTGTTTGGAGCAAAACGCACGCAATCGAATGAATAGAAACCAGGTGGAGGGGAGGTGAAATCGCAAAGCAACCTATTTCTCGTGCATTTGGAGTTCGGCAACACGAGCATGTTTTCAACGCGATACCGCGTATCTACCGTTGGATCTGGGGATTGGATGCGAAAGGCTGAGATTGCTCTAGAAGTTGTGCTGAATGAAGAGGTGTGGGACCGAGGCTATATATGCGTGGATAGTTAAAAATATAATTAAACCTTATGATTAGCTACGGGTAAAGGTTTATATATAGAGGCAGCAAGGGTTAATTATATACATTGGCTTATACGATAGTAGAGGGATAATGGTTTAAAACATAGAATAATGCTTTAACCAATATACAAAGGCGCGAGCTTTTATGTATAAGCGGTGAGGGTTTTAATCTTTATAAAAAATAAACCTTAGTTCTAATTCAAAAAGACCTTGGGTTATAGAATTATGCGAGGGGGTGTTGCAATGTATTATTATTTAAAACATTGTGGAACGTTTTAATAAAACACAAACAGGTGTGGTATTTACTTTATTTATATAGTTTTAAAACCTTTTGAATAGTTTAAAGACCATAGGGGCAGGATATTTGATTTAATGATAAGTTTTAGACCAAAGGGTGTATAATTGGGGTCTTATTTAAGCACATGGATAATAAACTTTGGTCTAAACATTGTAATAGTGGGTTTTTGGGGATATTTAAATATAGGGAATTAATAAGTAAGATAGGGTATTTTTTATGGATTTAATAGAATATTTTAAAAGTTAATATGAAAGGGTAATGTAGTGTAAAACAAAATACATAAAATCACTAAGTAAAGTGTAAGAGTAAAGCATAGATTATATTTATATCATTTCACCATTACAGAGGATAAATGTAGTTTTGAGGGTTTCATGAATGCTTCTGAAGGGATGAAGTTAATTATATGGGATTTAAATCTTTGCTAAGTAAGAATGTGTCTTTACTTAGTAAAAGAGGTTAAAATGTATGAATGAAGGATGAATGATGATAAATGGGGATTTAACATAAGAACTCAATATTTTCAACTAACTAGTCATCGAGCCTTGGGTCCAGTCCCAACAAAATTCAGAGAAATGCTCTGAGCCTGTTTGACTGATAGCATAGAATACTGCATACCTATAGGGGAGGGGAAGTTAGTGATTTTTCCCGGTGAAACTTTATTACATGCTTTCTACACTGCTTCCTACCTACCCAGCCTTATTCTAACATTTTTTCTTCATTTTGTAAGTGCATTTAGGCTTGCAACCTTAAAACATTTATTCTTTTAAAACATAAAACTATCTAGATCTACCTTATTTCATCCAAGGGCTCAGATTAAACTGTTGAGCTCCTCATTATTCTCTACCTATCTACTGATTTGTCAGGTTTAAACTGTCTGAAAAATATTTATTCACTATCTAAAACAAGAAATTGAAAGCATGACAAGTTAAGATTAAACAGTTTAACCTATCATGGATTATGCCATTTATTGACACTCTGCCATAATCGTTTATTTTGTAGAAAGGTGAAAAGTAGTGGCATTTGGACTTGCTCACTTTCAGGTTTTATTTTCATATTTTTTCTTTTTGGGGTCTATATTTTTCAAGTCCTTTGATCTTTCTTTTAGGACTTTTTACCCTTTTTTTGATTTTTATTATTTTTCTTTTTCTTTTTTATCTTTTCTTCTTCTTTTTTTCAAAATATGGGAAAACAACTTACAGAAAGCAAGGTATGTACATATTTTACAAGACTATCAAATGTCAATTCAAAATTATGAATCCTATATTTATATGACCGTAACAAATATTATGGAATACATGTGTCTTAGCCTATATACAAAGTTACAAGGATAGAGCCCATTCGATGCTACCATAAATCAACAATAATGATAGGTTAGCTCGCTAGCCGTAATGGAGAAACATTATGGCTCCTTTACTACTAGATACTACACAGAGTTTGACAATAGCTCATAAATTCACACATGATAGGATGCATCATGCTACCTTGGTTCTCACTCTCATTAATAGTGATGGGCCTCACATTGGTTAACAACCACCATCAATGGCTGGTAATCCAATGAGATCGTTACAGATTCGACATCAACACATTCATTTATGTGCAATGGATTGTTCATAGATGGTGGGGAAGATCAGTTTCAATTCCTGCAGAAGCATCAACAATTTCATTTCTTGTAGACAAAGTCTCAATTCCTGCAGAAGTTTCGACAGACACAGTTTCATTTCATGCAGACACAGTCTCAATTTCTGCAGCAATGCCTTGGGTTCTTGAAAGACAAAAAGGATAGACAAAACATTAGTTTTAATTATTTGATATAGTACTAATAGTCATTATGGATCGAAGTCATGAATTATGTGATCAAATATATGATGTAATGTTAAGTTATCACTGCAAGGACAACAACATCATGAAGGACTAGACCGTTGGAGGTAATTTCAGTAAGGTATAACTGGTGATAAGATGCTTGAGGTAAGGTATAATGACGCTTAAATTTTTAATAATTTGCCTGAATTAGGAAATAGTAACCCTTGTGGCACAAACGCGGCTGAAGGCCGTTGTTGCGTAAATCTCATGACTTGTAATCATATTTCTAACATTACGGTGGTTTTGCTTTCGATGCCTATTCTGCAGTCAGATCATGATGATCATGAATTGCCACTCGAAAACGTCGTGCGTTGTGATTTTTCCCATTTAACCTCCTCTCTTTGTGAAGAAATCTATTTTCAAGGTCTCGTTCCACATTCTGTAAACTGTATGCATTATTCTTTTATGTCTGCATTCTATGAGCCGCATTTTCTTTATCCCTTCCTTCCTCATCCGCTCTATTCATTCCTCCTTCATCATGTCCAGACCATGACCCCCTCTCCAATTTGAGCCACAAAGCCTCGCGCTGTTAGAAGTCGACCCTCACAGCAAGGCAAGTATAGAAAAAGCAGGATGGCTTCCCTTCCTTCAGAAGTTTGATGGCCACAACTCCGAAGTAACAAATTCGTTCACATTGAACCTAAACGGTGATAAAGAATAGGTTAGAAATATTCAGTTTCAGCTAATAGAGGAGCTGGTGGCGAGAGCATGTGGAATTTCACAAGATGGGGAGCGATGGTTCAAAAACCAATGCTTCAATAAGGGGATATGTGCTTCTTTCCTTTGGAAATATCATTTGAACCCTGACTAGGGAAAGGGGATTCCATAAGAATTTTTGAGGAGTGAGTACCGTCACCTACTATTCTTCCTGCAGAAGTATATTACTTGCGAAGATCGATATTGCCTCGCATTTCTATTTCATATGTGGCTCCTCGGGAAGTTTGGGGATCAGCCCCCGAACTTGCCATATTATTTTGAAGATTTCTTTTGCCAAAGTGTCCTTGGCCGTGAAAGAAAGGGTCTCCCACATAGAGGAAAACCTCTACCACCATGGGCTAGTGAAAATTATCCTGATAGAGGTCTGACAGAAAAGGAAAAAGACATGGGGGGAATTTTTGACCGAGAACCATTTTGTGGAAGATGGAGATTATGGCTCCCCAGCGCTTGAGGAGGAACAGTTAGTAGAGAACCCCTAGAAAAATCCACATACTCACATGCCACAAGTATAAGAGGATGACGGTGACGAAGAAGTAATGGTTACTGCGAAAACCATTGTAAAAGGTTCCCAGCAGAAAGGGCCAACTACCCCAGCCAAAAGAGTTATGAGGAGCCATGCTGCTAAACTGGCTATCAAGGATAGCATAAAAGGGGGAAAACCACCAAAAATGTTTGATGAGAAGAAAGAAAAAAACCTATGGTCCGACCAAGGGAAAGGAGATGGTGGAACCAGACACATTCATCGACAAAGACACCATGTCGTTCCAGAGCCTTTGTTGCAGGAAAGTAGAAACGAGACTAAGGAAGAGAAGCAAGGGCAGGGGGACCTTAGTATGCCCCATCTTTCCAGTGGCGTCATGAGGGGGAAGTTAATCCCTAGAGGAAACAGTCTCGCCAGGAGATGGAATAGACCATTACAGAACTCACCACTTCGGAGCAGGCCTAAAAGAAGGAAAATGTGGCCATGAAGGAGAACAACCTCAGGATGCAGAAAGAACATGAGGGGTGGCATGAGAAAGCAATCTGCATTATAAAAATGAAGCAAGCTCAGATAGACCATCTGAAGAGGAAGAATGAAATATACAAGGGTCAAATTTAGGTGGAGACCAGTTGGGCTCAGTTGGATCATCCGGCCGCAGTAGCTACAGCCCAGGTGAAAAACTGATTTTTCTGTTTTTGAAGGCTGCTACAGTTTTTCTTGCATAGGGACATGCAAGATTTTTTGTGTGGGGGAGATGTTAAGTCTCCATTTTCCCCATTTTTCACACCCTTCCCAAGCCTTACTTCTCTTATTTTTGAAGTCCTTTCGACCTTAATTATTCTTAGTTCAGACATATTGTCTAGTTTTGGCTAAAAGGGTACTATAAGCCTAATGTATGTTAAATTAACATAATAAGTGTCATTTTGCCTTAGAATTAACGTTTTATTTGATATAGCTATAACTATTACTGACTTACTACTTCCATTGATCTAGAACTTATGTGCAGAATTGTTTTGATTCAAAGTAGTTGCAAAAAATCTTGAAGACATCTTGTGCAACCACATTTTCTGCAGCCGTTGCAGATTTTCTGCAGCCACTGTGGATTTCCTGCAACTGTTCTGGATTTCTTGCAGCCATTCTGGATTTCCTGCAGCTAATGATTTCCTGCAACAACATCAGCGGTTGACTGTATTCTACTTATTTCCAGATCTAGTGAAGACTTGGGTTTTTTAGGGAATTGGTTGCACATGAAGACTATTCCATTGGCGGTTGTGAATCTCTTTTTGGAACAACCCGAATTTTCATATTTTCCCCTCAAACCAGATTTCCTAGAGCTTTCGCTATGTAACATAAAACATCTAATTCATGCTTTTAGTCATGGATTAGACTTAAAAAAAGCTAAATTCGATAGCCTAGACCTGTATTGTTGGCTGATAGCTTAGATTAGTCATTCAAGCCAAATATGGGCTTTAGAGATTATATAAAATGGATGTATTTCACATTGTAAAGGGTCTTTGGATTGGGATTTCTACTAATAAACAATATATCATATAGTACTTGGTTGTATATTTAGATATTAATATAAATCTTATGTTCTGTCTATTTTTCTGAGAAACCTCTTCAAGTTTTAAAGGGGTTGTGAGTGAGGGAGGGCCCCCTTCGCTCACACTCCTGCAGCGTAGTGTGTTTGTTTAATTTCTTTTTATGCAATAATAATTCCTTCACACAGCTAATGCATTATTTCTTAAGTTCCAGCAACAGAATGTTAATTGATTATATTATTGAATTTCTAATGTTAATGTGTTAATCCCATTTGATCAAAGCTTGGATTTATTATTGTCTAAGTCGATTTCTAAATTGTTGTGATTTGATCTTCCATTTTTTTCCATGGTCAATATATGTAATACCGAGAGTTGTAGAGGGATGTTATGTTCCACTCCATAGCCTTGTTGCCAAAGTATTGGTACATGAAAGAAGCATTAGTTTGTGTATGTATGTGAATGGTTAATTTATGAACACTTCCAGTAATCAGCCTACATATATTTTGCATAGTATCTCCCAAGCTTACCTACCTTGGGTTGACAATTTATGATTGGAAAATTATAAGTGTATAATTTGACTCAACATAGATCTCCTCTTTCAGATCCCCATGAAGAAATTTTATCTTCACATCCATCTGTTCTACCTCAAAATCAAATGCAACAACAACAAATAAAATTAATCTAATATAAGTAACCTTGGCAATAGGAGAAAAAATATCACCAAAATCAATTCCCGACACCTGGGAATAACCTTTTGCTACCAATCGAGCTTTGTATTTCTCCACCTTGCCTTATACATTCATCTTCTTATTAAACACCTATTTTCTCTCTATGGGATTCCTTCCATCCATAAACTCCACCAGATCCCATGCCTCATTTTTGTGCAAGGATGCCATTTCATCAACCATGGCCTCCTTCCAGAGTTTTCCATCCTCTGAATCCACTACCTCCCTGAAATTTCTGGGATCATCATAGATAGTTAAAGAAAAATTTTAACAGAAAGAATATGGACTATACCTTTCTAGCTGCCTTCTTTCCTGAACTGATCTTCTCACAGCTGGAGTTTGTGGCTCTTCCTCTTCTGAATCTTGTTTTGTTGTAGAGTCTGATTCATCCTCCTTTAGATCAAACTCTATCTTCTTAGGTTCCTTTGGTAGGACTTTATGTTTAACAACATCTTTCACCTCTCTAAACACCACATCTCTATTGTAGACAACCTTTCTTGTTTCTGGGTTCCAAATCTTGTAACCTTTTAAACCATCCTTATACCAAATAAAGATGCACCTTTCAGATTTATTATCCAACATGGTCCTTTTATCCTTTGGAACATGTACATATGCATCACATCCAAATAACCTCTGATGTGAAAGAGAGGGTTTCTTTCTAGTCCATACCTCATGTGGAGTCTTATCCTCCAACACTAATGAAGGTGATTTGTTAACCAGGTAAGATGTAGCCTCCACTGCTTCTGCCCATAATTCCTATCCTAACCTGGTACCACCGAGCATGCTTCTTGCCTTTTCCATCAGCATTCTATTCATTCTTTCTGCAACTCCATTTTGCTGAGGTGTGTATGGAGTAGTCTTCTGTTGTGCTATACCACACTTCTTATAGAACTCTTCAAATTCCTTCTTGAAGAACTCTCCACCATTTTCTTTCCTTAGCAACTTTATTTTCTTCTCTGTCTAGTTTTCCACCAGAGCCTTAAATTCTTTAAATATGTCAAAGACTTCAGATTTATTCCTCAAGAAATATAACTATATATTCCTTGAGAAGTCATCTATGAATGAAACATAGTACACAAAATTATCCAGTGATCGAACTGACACAGGTCCAAACACATAATTGTGCATAAGCTCTAATATCTTGTTCGCCCTTTTAGCACCAGAAGGAAAACTCACCCGATTCTACTTCCCATATACAGAATGTTTACAGAAATCGAAATCCAGAGAGAAATTATACATACCTTCTACCATACCATTTCCATGCAGTATCCAAAGGCCCTTCTCTCCAATATTTCCAACCCTTTGATGCCATAGCATGGTCTTTTCTCTAAATACCACTATGATTTCTGCTCCACTTTCAAGAACCACATAATTGTAGCAACCATCCATAACAGTGCTACCCTAAAGCTTGTACAGAGTTCGAATCCGAACTCCCCGCATTAATACTAGTTCTCCCCAAACCATCTTGCAGGTATCTTTCTCGAGCACTGTTTTTACACCTGCATCATCCATCTTGCTTATAGAAATCAAATTTCTGGCCAATGTAGGAATATGCAGAACACCAAGAAGTGTTCTAATCCTTCCACCTTGCAGCTTCAGCTTGAATTTTCCACGTCCAATGATTTTTGCCTTCCTATCATCCCCTAAGAAGACATCACCACCATCATACTTCTCATACTCGCAAAAACACTCCCTATGGGGAGTGAAGTGAAAGGATGCACCTGAGTCAATCAACCATGCTTCATGATCTACATGTTTATTTGAAGAAGAAGCCAAATGCACATCCCCACCTTCATCCGAGGTGGTTTTTGCCTCTACAGAAGGAGCATTATCATATCCCTTTCCTTTCTTAGGAGCTTTAGATCTGCAATCCTTTTTGTACTGCCCTTCCTTTCCGCATTTCTAGCACACCTTTACAATTTTTCCTGGAGATTTAGATCTCCCACTCGAAAACTTATTTTTGTTTCTGTTTTGGGACATTCCTCATACATATAATGCATCTTGATTCTTCCCCTCCATATTTCTCCGTCTCCTTTCCTCCCATAGCAAGGCTGAGACAATTTCATCAAAATTCAAGGTATTTGTATTGCTACCTATTACAATAACCAGACTGTCCCATGAATCTGGTAGAGAACACAACAAACTAATGCACTTATATTCATCTGAGATTTTAATATCAACATATGACGACTGACTTAAAACAATATTGAAGGAGTTCAAATGCTCTGTCACCGAGTCTCCATCCTTCATCCTCAGGGTATACAAATTCTTCCACATGAACAATTTATTCACAAGAGACTTATATTGGTACAAAGTCCCTAGCTTGTCCCACAAAGTCTTCACCATAGCTTCCCCAGATACATTCAACAATAATGAATCTGAGATACACAACCGTATTATGCTCTTTGCCTTTCAATCCAACTTCTTATAGTCTTTTTCTGACATTGACATTGGTTTAATACCCGGATATACTGCGATCCACTCATCTTTATCCAACAGAAAATCCTCCATCTTAAGCTTCCACAACTCAAAAATTCGACCATTAAATTTCTTAGTCTCTATCTTTCCACTTCTCGCCATCTTCTTTCACCACAAGAATGGATCCCGTAGATCTCCCGCTGAACAGGGTATACCACAGGCCTGAGAAAAAAACCCCTCAACAACAAAGGCGTCCCCTTGAAGGCAAAACAACTCTGATACCAAACTCAGGTTTTAAAAATGTACATAAATTATCTGCAAACGAATCTTAAAAACAGAAAATAAACAATAGCAAGAGAATAAAACATTAAAAAATATATACATAGAGATTTTCCCCTGGATCTCAAATCAGGACTACCAGCTTGATTTTTCATTATATTCCTTTTAGTGTTACAAAACATATATATACATGTTGAAGAATTCATAAACCCCAATCCATTAACCCTGGATTAGAACATAATCGTATTTCCCTTGACCGAATCTACAAAATACCAGGGTCCGAAAACCATCATGCCCCAAAACCATGTGCAAACCCATGCACAAAAACATGGGCAGGTCCGCCCACAAAAAAATAGGGTCCAAATTTTTTTTCGTGCATGCGACTAATCATGGAAAGAATAGAACACATACCCAACAACTTTGGCACAAAATCGAATGAAACAATAGGAAAATCAACATCACGACGAAATAAGTTTTGATGTAGGTGACTGGGTATTTTTACAACTAAAACCATACAAACAAATGTCCCTCAAGCAAGCTAAGAAGGATGATAAATTGTCACCAAATTATTATGGTCCTTACAAGGCATTGCAAAACATGGGTACTATGGCATACAAATTAGAGCTTCCTACATATTCCCAAGTGCACCCAGTTTTCCATGTTTCGTGCTTAAAGAAAGTTATATGTGACAAGATCTCAGTTCATACAATATTTCCAGAACTCATGAGGAAGGAAAAATCATATTGGAACCTGAAGCAAACATGAAAACAAGAACTTGATAACTACTAAATCGATCAATTTCAGAGTATCTCATCAAGTGGAAGAACTTATCCACTGAAGATTCCCCATGGTAGGATGAGAATTTTATACAAAAGCATCAAGAACTACTCAACAATTGAGGACAACACTTTTTTGAAGGAGAGGGGCATGTTAGGTCCCTATAATACTAGTGTATCCCATTATTGTTATTGTTAGTTTAGCCCCCTTATTTTTATTTTTGTGCTCATGTAGTCCCCATATTGTTATTATTGTGCCCCATAGAAGGCCAATATTGATATTTTGTGCCCTTACATTATTATTGTTATTCTATCTCTGACTATATTGTGAACCCTTAGACTCCTATATATATAAAAGGTCGTTTTCTCATTTGAATCATACAAGAATTCTTCATTTATGTAATTTAAATGAGGTTTCCCCCTCAAAGTGGATCATTTTTAAGTCGTTGATATATATTTTCTTCTATTTTTTGAGTTGGTTTCATAACAAATATTTCCTCATATTCCTCTAAATATTCATCAAGTCCAAGGGTCATCATAAATATTTCCTCCTTTGTTTCTTTGGACATATAGTAATACCGATATTTTTCATTAAAGACTCGTTGCATTTGGGTCTAGGTAGTGATGTTTTTCTCTAGGAAGACTCATAAACCAGCACAAGGATGCATCTTTGAGGGTAGAAGATAACAATATCAGATTCTACTCATCAGAGGCATAGTCATAGGTCCTACAAATAGTTATAAACTCAAACATGAAGGTGTCAGGATCCTCAGAGGTTAAACCATGGAAATGTGGAAAGGAAGTAGGGCTTATATTATTCATTCTAGCTTCTCCATTAGTTCCTCTGATAGGGAAAACCTCATTTTTCTTTTTTTCATCCATGGGTTGAGTAGGTGAGATAGGTTCTTCTTCCCCTATAGGATCCTCAAAAATTTTATAATGCTCACCTAGAGGGTCTTCTAGCTCCCCTATAGTCAGAGAGGGAAGATCATGTGCAGTCACCAAAGAAGAATGAAGGTTCACTGCTTGAGGGGGTGAGGGTTTTTAGTAATAATTTACCTTGGTTATCCCTACTCCTACGAGGCATGAAAGAACTATTTTTTTTGAAATTTTCACTTTTTCTAAAACAATAAGACTGTTACAAAACAAAAACAAAAAAACAACTCTTAAGTAGAAACAAAACCTACTTGGACAGCTCCCTGACAACGTTGCCAAAATGTGATAAGCCTAGTATTGCACCTAGGATGATGCAACTCCCAAGGGATTCTCAACTTAAATTATCAATTCGGGGTTCATACAAACTTAGAGGTGACAGTGCTATATGAAACTAGGTTAGGTTCTACTCATGTCACCCTCAATCATGAGATCAGATCAAGGTGTTTAGAGACCACTCCTTCAGCTAACTATAAAGATAAAATCATGTCATAATTGCAAGGATATGAACATGATTCTAACTACATAATTGAAAATTCCATTCATTCAATGTAAATTTTGAATTTAAATTGCATGAAGGGAAGAAAACTAGTCTAGTTTGCAAAAGTAAACAATGTTATCATATTTGAATATTTAATCAAATTAACAGTCTACTTGCATGAGTCATTTATATAATTACAACTTGCTTGAAAATGAGAAATTCAACCTTAAATCACAACTAAAAAAAATGCTAATTCTAATTCTATTTGTTGTTATATGGTTGCGTTGAGAAAAGAATAGGGTTGGAGTGGCCTTAGAGTCTCCCCTAATCATGAAATCAATGCTTGGGGATAATTATTCAAATTCAATATTCCAAGGTAAAAATCTGGAGCAAACTGGTTGAAGGAAACAATACTACAGGTTTGCTATAAGAAGTGCTACAGGAGGCTCTTTATTGTTACAGGAGGCCCTGTTTTGCTATAGGAGGGGGTCTAAGAGATTCTTTAGGATAGGAATGTGGTCTATACGGTAGAATAAGGTGGATGAAGGTATAATAAGGTGAGTGAAGGGTGTGGGAGCCCCTTGGCCAAGCCCAATACTTCTCAGAGGTCTATCTTGCACCAAAGATTGTACCCACAGTGTCCTCCATCTATCTTAGCATAGTGGTCTTGATGTCATATTTTGGAAGCAATGTGAGATGTATAGAAGGGAGATGGAGTGGCCTAGGTGGATGTAGAAAAGTGTTCCCACCCCTGCAGATTAACATAATACCTGCAAACTGGTAAAGCACATGCACCAAATGTAACTATTACATCAAAATAAATTAACATGGAGAAAATGAGTTGTATTTTATTGAAATCTACTCTACCCTACAACACAATTTCAGTTGCACAACCAATACTTCTGACTTATAAATTACAGAAACTAAACATGCAGAATGATTATAGTCTAATACTTAACAATTTCCAAGAAATCATAAACAAATATTTTTTGCTTGCTATTGTAGATCTTCTAATTACTCTTCCCATAAGAGAGGGGTTTAGGAAATTTAATGTCTTAAATTTCTTATATAAATTATCAACCGATTTTTGTAATCTGATGAAGTGTGGTGCACCACATGTGCTTAGTTAACCTTCTTCTTACTTCGTTGTATGTATTTTATGTTGTTTTTAGGGGGGTTTTGTGCTTTATGTCTAAATGTTAATCTCAAGAAATTAAAACTATGAAAGGAATCAATTGAATCCAGTGAAATTTAAATGTATAAGACTATCTTTGAAAGAAGGAAGAAAATGAAATGTTCTTAAGTAAAACTAATTTGCATAAAAATGAATCAAAAACTATTGACTGGTTAGAATCTGATCTAACAACAGAGTGCCTATTCTAATGACTTCTAATTTAATATTAGTCCTATTCCATGGATATGAATCTTATAACTGAAAACTAAAATTGCAATGCTATTCTAGATGAAAGCAGATTCAAAGGAAAAACAACTAATGTATGTTCAATCACTCCAACATTCAATATAGAAGTATTATGTAATCACCCTCTTGAAATGATGTACAAGCAACCGATTATACTTTAGTTTTGAAAATCTAAATCTAGGAAAGAAATTAAAGCATGTAAAGGAAAACTCAGTAATTTCATAGGTTAAACATTCGAGCACCCAATTTGGAAGTATGACAATTCACCTTGTTGGTATGATCTTTAGGAGCATCCAATTATACAATTAACTGAGGATCTTAAAATAGAAAACAGTTTAAAATCAAGTAAAATAAAATCTCAATGATTGCATACGTTGAACACTTGAGCAGCCAATTTGGAAGTATAACAAGTCACCTTCTTAGCCTAATATTTATGAGCATCCAATTATACAATTGACTGAGGGTTTAATCTAGGAAAGTAAATATCAGAACATGAAAGAAAACTAAACAACTATGAGCTCCATTTCCTCAAACTTAATCCAATTTGGAAAATAGATAAATCTACCTTCTTGAGATGTTTTAGGAAAGCAAGGATTACACCGTCATTCTATCATTGATGCTAAGAAAACATTATGTTGGCTCCCCATGATCTGAAAGATTTGCAAGAATAAAATCTGTAGGGAACCACATCAGACCACTTTGGAGTCCATGGACCTAGCCTTTCTGGACTCGGAGAGGGATCTCTCTACATAAGTGTTTATAAATGATGTCTTTATGCTTTTGTTTTATGATTTTAGGCTAGTTATGAAGTTCTAAGGACTTGTTTATTTTGATTGATTGATTGATTGATAGGTTGATAGATCAATGGTGTGAATAACTGAGGGAGTGTTTCAGCTGAATAGATAGACCATGAGAAACATTAATCCATTGGGCTATGGAGTCATAAAAGCATTTAATTGTTAATAAAATTTGTAAGGGTTTTCATAGGGAAAGCTAACTATATCAAGTGGATCTCTTAGATTAGATGGCATATGAAATGACACTAAGTTGTGAAAGCAATGAAACTAAAATTCAGTTAAGAATATTTTAACTCTACTTCAACAAGAAAATCCTTTTAGGTAACTGTTGGAGACAAACCAAAGGACAAGGCATACCATAAACTTCTTTGGCTAGACTTTAATAAGAAAACTTTTAAGACAACAATCCAGTAATCCTATAATTACTTTCCGACAAAGAAAACATTTAAGATAACAATGAGTGCAACTAAAGAGCAAGATAGAATTTTCTTCTTTAACCAAACACTCTAAAGGCCTTCAAAGCAAAATTTCAAGTCAAACCAAAGGACAGGGCATACCATAGAATTCTTTGGCTGGAATCTACTAAGTAAAATTCAAAGAAAGGTCTTAAAAACAATATTTCAAGCTACACCAAAGGACAGGGCATCCCATAGAATTCTTTGGCTTGACTCTATTAAATCATTTCCAAGGCAACAATCTAGGTGGAACCATAGAGAAATTAAGAATTCTCCAATCATACCTTGCGGAAGAAAACATTAAGATAAAGAATGTAGACAGAATTAGGGTACCAAGACAACATATCTTATTCTAAAAATTATGTTCTTTTATTAGAGAAATAATGGAAAGAATGGAAAACAGAAGGAAAACATTGACAAAGAAGGAAAACTTCACCATTAACATAGCTCAAGCATCCTGTGAACGTGCTTGTATTGTTGATGTTCAAAAAAATTACATTACTCCAGTACAATAGATCTCTAAAACTCAGAGCTTTCTCAAATCTAGCCTAGCAGTCACCAACTAGCTCAGCAACCAGTAATTAGCCAACTAACCAACCAACCAACACTAAAAATGAATAATACATGCAGTATTTATCTGTAGAATGAGGAGGTGATCCTAAGCTAGGGTTTCAAATATGCATTTATTACAGAGTTAATGAGTTTTTGACCTTTGAGACCATGCAAGGCCCAAGGCAAAATATCCGAAATAAACTTACTATAACGATAACTCCTAACTTAAATGTTTGAGCTAACTTCTGGAAATGTTTGACTTTAAGTCTTCTTAATAAATTTAACAATAACTGCTGAGTTGTTGGGAAATATATTTGACTGTATCAATAACTGCTGATGTCTTTATTGAAATAAAACATGTTGTATGTGTCAAAATGTGTCCTTTGAAGAAGTAAATGTCTTGGGTTTAGTCATTCGAATTTTCTTTTGTGCTGATATGTCTTTGTTTTATCCTTTCAACTCTATTTTAGGCCTTTAAACTTGATTTGTCCTTTAACAGTTTGCCTCACTTCCTTTAATTCTGCCTTTATCTATGATCCATGATTAACCTCTTAATTTTTCCTTTGATCCTTAATTTCATTATTAACCCTCTAATCTTTGTTGACACAGTCTTCTGACTGTCTTCATCCTTTGCCTGCTTCTTTGTCTATATTTTTTGCACGGTGTAGGCATCTTCTTCTATCGGAGGGCTTAGATAACCACCAATAATAGTGATTTATTAATGATTATTCTTGATCTTACACCTCCAGGTCCTCTTAATGAAACAAGATATCTGAATCGTCACCCAGAACTCCTATTCAAATGATTTTGGTCCCTTGGAATGCATTTCTCACATTCTTTCTATTGAGCCCTAGAATCGACTTCTCTTTTGCAAACCTTCACTTCATTTCATCATTTATTTATCACTTCATAAGCCTAAAAATCAATGAAGAATGATTAAGATTTCTTAAAGGTTACATAAAAATGATTAACATGTTGTATTTTCGTGATTTTTGCTATTTTAATAATTTTGAATAGTCTAGCCACAAAATACAGGCATTCTATAGCTAGTCAAGCATTCCACAACTATTTTTGTGTTTAAGTATGATGCAAGTGTCAATTGGAGAAAAGACACACATGATTAGTTCTCAAATATTCCCTACATGATTCCTTCCTATCCACGAGGACTGAATCGACAACTGGAGGTGTCTAATTCAATAGTCAAAGCAAGAGTCAAAGAGACTATCTTCTACAAGAATTAGGACTCCTGATTTTCTTTGCAGCAAATCACGAGTCTCAAAAAAGTCTTAATTCAATTTTGATTAGAAGAATACACCTGTACCTATTTTTGTTCAACATTAGTTATGAATTTGCATATAAATTAAGCTTTGTAGAACTGAGAAAGGACAGTTGATAACTCATTCAGAATCACAGTGATACTCTGTTTTTCAAGCACTATTTTAATAAAATGAGATTATCCTTGATGCTGTTTTGATTACAATTTTAAGGAGCTAAAGGATCACACCGAATTGGTAGCAGAGGGCCCCTGCTATTCGAGGAGGTTTTATACATTTTCTAGCTAAGTTTATTTAGTTTCTGTTTAGCATTTCTCTGTGCTTTCTGCTCAAATTACTCCTTTCATAATTTTCAATTATTGTATTCAATTGAGTAAATTCTATTGATGAATGGATAGTGAATCATAGGTGCAGTAATTGTTTAGGTTTCATTTCTTGTCTTTCATAGTTAACAATTACTATGCTTGACCAAGTAAATACTATTTGAGTCTTAAATTAAAATGGTTAGTGACTTATAGATACAGTAATTGTCTAGCATACGAGATCCTCATTAAACTACACTTGATCTTTTTCAAAATATCTTCTGATAAATCTCAATTAAATGAATTGGATTCAGTTGTAATGTTTGAGTTATTAATTATTTCAGTATTTCATTTCATGTCATAGGAGATCCTCATTACACTACACTTGATCTTTTTCAAAATCTCTTCCTATAAATCTCAATTAAATGAATTGGATTCAGTTGTAATGTTTGAGTTATTAATTGTTTCGGTATTTCATTTCATGTCATAGGAGATCCTCATTACACTACACTTGATATTTTTCAAAAGCTCTTCCAATAAATCTCAATTAAATGAATTGTATTCAGTTGTAATGTTTGAGTTATTAGTCATTTTCATTTCTTGAATTTTCAATTAAGTTGTAATATCCATGGATTAGGTTTTATTGTTTCACCTTTTCTTGATTATAAATTAGATTTAAAAATTGTTCATAAAACTATGTTTTCTTTCATAGAAGATTAATTCATTTTACAACATTTTCTTTTCTTCCTTTCAATTAGATTTAATCTCATCTTTCTATTTTAGAATAGAACACTAAGAATTAAAACATAAAACCCCCAAAACAACAATAAAACATCAAAACAACGAAGTAAGAAAAAGGGATATTTAGGCACATATAGTGCACCACACTTCAACAGTTTACTAGCCCTGGTCGATAATTTATGTTAACAATTTAGGACACTAAATTGACTAAAAATTTTGGCGTCGTTGCCAAGGAAGTGTAACTAGGTAGCCTTATTTCTTACCTCCCAAAAAAAATGATATGCATAGAGAAAGAGACTCTAGGGGTAGATTTATAAGAGGTAGAAGCTTAATTCTCACAATACCACTCACTCCACCAAGACCAAGAAGTAGCGCACCTCTATCTCAAACCCATATTCCATATTTATATTGGTCATAGGATTCCAGAAGTTTCAAGATCAGATATCCAATCAGGAAGATCTCCCACTTCATCCACTGAAGCAATTCTAGAGGAAGAAGATCCAAGGACTCCTACAGAAGGGATAACCTTTTTCACTTCCACAGGAGAATATATTCCAGTAGAATAATTACAAATCCCTAGTGAAGAGAAAGAGGAAGAATTCTTCTTCAATCTACCCTTGATAGAAGAACCAGAAGAACAATTAGTTCTCCATATTGAACCTTAAATTAGTTCGGAAGAATATATCATGGTAGGAAGGGGAGAAGAAGAAGGGGAAGGAGAAATCTTTAATGGAGAAAACTTGCTATTTGGAGGAGGTAGAGGTAGAGGAGGAGATACAGGAAGAGGTAGAGAAAATGCAGAAGGAGGTAGAGGTAGAGGAAATGCAGAAGGAGGCAGAGGTAGAAGGGGAATTGAAAACTTCTTTGGATTCCCTATAATAGATCAAGAAACAAATGCTACCATGAAAAATATCTCACCCTCCGTTCTTCCAAATTTTCATGGACTAAAAAGTGAAGACCCTGAGACATTCTTATTTGAATTTGAAGTTCTATGCAGAACTTATGACTATCTTCAGGATGCTCAAAAACTTAAATTGTTCCCTTCAACATTGAAAGGAGCAGCACTAAAATGGTTTATGACTCTAATCATTGGATCTATAGGGACATGGAATGATATGAGGAAAGAATTTCTAGATAGATATCTGGATTACTGTATACCAGTCAACCATAAGGAAGAAGTGTTCAAAATGATGCAAAAAGAGGATGAAAATCTGGAAGATTTACTTGAAAGATTTAACTATAAAATTAAAAGGGCAAAAATGCAAAACTTAGATCAAGACACTTTGAAAGCTCTTTTTTTGAAAAAAATTAGGGATGAATGGATATATATCCTTAACATGATGGGGAAAGGAGATATATCTCAACTTTCATTACTTGATATAGCAGAACTATGTATTAATCTCTCAAGAGGAAAATCTAAAATCTTGAAAGGACCAAGAGACCCTGCCCTTGTAAGGACAAGCAAATCTGAAACTGGAACAGTAAATAGGGCAGGAATAAGAAACATGATTGATGAATTCAAAATTGATATTCTAGGGAGTCTTAGTGAACAAATAGATACCCTTAAGCTACAAAACAATCAGAAAGTCGAAACTAATGCCTTAGCAATATTTGGTCCCAAATGTAGAAAGAAGCATGCCTTAAGAGAGTGTCCTCTTGATGCAAAAGTAATAGAGACCTGTTAAATTTGTTCAGAAAAGCATGAGACCAAGAATTATCCTTCAATTCCTGGCCTTAAAGTTGTCTTTCAAGAAGAAACAACCACAAATTCCATAGAATCTCTTAATTTTGTCTCTAGAAGACCTTGGCAGGGACCTCAAACACAAGGGTTTAATAATCAGATGTATAATCAACTCCCACCAAATTGGAATTCCTGGAAGCAACCTTGGCCCCAATTTCAAAATCAATCTCAATATTGGGCTCAAGGAGCACCAAATACTTATGTTAGGTTCTCTCATTATTATCAATATCCACCATCTTATCCATCTTATCAATCATATCTGTAATATCCCTTTTTAGGAATAGCTAGCAATCCATGGCTGGAAAACGCGTTTTCTAGAAATAGAGGCAGCAGGATTTGATACCAAGACCTGGATCCCTTAGATCAATGTGTCTAAGACCAAAATCCAAGAGTTGGGATCAAAGAAATCCTTCTAGAGTGGCGAGACAAGCCTCCCACACCTATTTCCCTTCATAAATTGCCCAAAGAATGGGGCTGCAACAATCTATGAACATCCAATGGATTTTCTGCGTTATTTTTCTAAGCTTGCTTATGAGAAGAAGTAAATAGCCAACATATGTGATTACAGCAGAAAAAGGGATGCAACTACTTGAGGATTCAGTCATTCAAGAAATACAACACAAGCCTCTCATTACATGCATGATAAACATGAAGAACACTACTATATGAAATAAGCCCTTGGCTATGATTGCGCTTTCTATAAATGCATTGTTTCATAAATGATAATGATATAGAGATATAAAAATAAGAAGCTCAAATAAATTGGGGGAGCATGATCTCAACCCCTGAAAATACAATACATCAATCCTCTAGAAGGATTGGCTGAAATACAAGCAAAATGGCATTCCTGCATAAATGTCGGAGTTGCCGGGTAACAGAAACAACTCAAGAACTGGAAATAGATGGAGAAGGCTGAAATGGCTGCATAAAATGAATAACCCTCCTCCAATGGAAATATGAAGTGAAAGGTTGATCCCTTCACCTAAGATCTCACCCTCCAAACTATCTGCTAATCCCTCAGAGCAAATGCTCTCCAAGAATAACGTTGTCTAAGAGAGGGACTGTGCTGCATATGATGGAAAGTGGTTGGCCTGGTGCAAAATATGGTGGAATAAGCTCATTAACCTCCTTTTCTGATCTCCCAAAGGGATGGAAACTCCCTCCTCTGAAAAACTAGCTAAGGATGGTGTTGTAGAAAACCTCACCAGCAACACCCAACAACACTGCACAATCTCCAGCTGAAACTGCACTGATGAAGAAGGATGAGGCTTGACCTCAATGTATGAATATGGGGAATGGAGTGCAATCCTCCAAGAGTTACTCAAGAAGGAGAGGAAATCCTAAACAAGAATTTCTCGGCAATTCCTACTAAGCAGCAAAAAGTTGCAGCAAGTCCAAAGTACCAAAGATGAATAATACTCAAGATGAGAAACAAGAATACTCAAGATGAGAAACAAGGGCTGACTTTCCCTCCTCTTATACAATGTGAGCTCCCTCTCCATGGACCCCACTCATTAGGGTTTCCTTCCTCTATAAGTTTTCCCTCCTTTCCCATTGTGCTGGCCCACAAGATACCTTTCCATCTCTTACCACTGTGTAGTTTGACTTGGTTAAAATTGACCTAGCCTTCTTGCAAAAGCCCCCTTTCACACATGGAGGAGTGAAATCTAGCTCTATAAGTGATATTATTTCACAATAAGAGGATTTGTATCCTTTATTCATGAAATTAATGGTTCTCCTACCCATTTTATTTATCTCCTAGGTGAAAATGGCAAAAATTAATATTCCACAAAATTTGGAATATTACAGTCCTCCCCTCTCAAAGATTGCTTGTCCTCAAGCAAGTACAAGGATAGACTAATTTACTCCCCCTTACTTTCCCTGTAGCATCCATGCATGATAAACTCCTCCAAGAAAAGGATTCCATATCATCAATCAAGTGTCCAAGTTGTCCCTCCAACATATGCTATCTAGCCTTTGGTGAACATCCCCAAATAGCTATCATGTAGAAACAAATATCCATGAAGGAAAAAATGGGCTGTCTAAGGACCTCCTTGAGGCATGATATCTGATACATAATGGAACTCATCATCCCCATATGAATCTCCCATCCCCAAGCAATCATCCACACAACATAAGCTGCCTCCCAACATGGAAACTCATAGAAATCTCCCTCCACCTTGAGATCCGGAAATGAAGGTGGGCTGCAGATCTGAATATGGAAAGCCTCATAGCTTACCCCATGTTTTCCTCCTCTCCACTTATGATAAGTGTAGAGTGTGTTCTGATCATGTGCTGCAAAAGTATTGCCCTCAAGTGGAAAAATGAAGAGCAATCCTCCTAGGATTTCTCCTCCATCAATGATAATCCAGCTAACCCAAGACATTTCATCCATGATGAGTAGGACATGATCATCGTAGAATACCCAAATGACATTTTTGTTGTAGGTTATACCATTTTCAGCAAGGTACAAACAATGTCTCATAGGGTTACTACGCAACCTCATCCACTGCAGCTGTAGAAAATAACATGGCAAGCATTGTACAAAAAATATCACCTCTACTAATGAATAGTAAATAGATGAGTGAATTAGCAATACAAAATAAAATACATGCCCATATACATACAATGGATGGATATCATCATCAGACTCATGGCCCACCTCCAAAGAAGGAAAATAAGTGGCTGTGGTGGCCATGTCTCTCCTCACGTTCCCGTTAGAACATGCCATGCATAAACTATGGTAATCATCTCCCCTCGGAGACACATTCAACTCATGTGTCAATTCACCAATCATGCTCCCAATAATAATATGGACAATATCAGAAAATGGAAACATGCTCCTCATCAAAATAGAGGAAGTATTGATGGTTTTACATGATGCTTGATGGTACCAATAGTCCCCCAAGTAGTAGCAGCGCAGTTTTTCAAACTGTTGCTTTAGAATTTTACATGGAAAAATTCTTCTTAATACATGGTCAAGTACATGAATTTTCTGAACATACATGTAATGAGAAAACCTTTTCCCAATGCCACATAAAATATGGCTATCTCCATCATATGGTTTGGCCCAACTTTTCTCATGGAGCAACATGAGAAATCTTCCCCTTTGAGGAGCCATGCACTGCAACATAATGATAAGAGTATGTAAATCAGCAAATGTAAACACAATGCTCTTACCATAAGCTGGAAGTAATATGATATATGGATCCATCACCCTGATCCCAAGTTTCAGCATTGTGAGCTCATGCAAAAAGGTTTTTTTCCATGCCAACCTTTGTCCCTTGACATGCTCCTTGTCAAGAACACCTCTGGTGATGTTGCTGCAAATACGAAGCTCTTCCCAAGATGGAAATTCCCCTTTATCATTCCAAGCCAAGGAGTAACCCCTCTGCACTATGAGAGTGCCCTCCTCTTCTCTTGCAAAACCATACATCATATGAGAGCAAATCTTCTTGTGCTCTCTCCAAGATGGTCCAAGCAATCCAAGTGCTTGCTGCCTCCTCATGCTCACATCATGTAACTCATGTGATGAAGGTATCATGACTGATATATATGCCATATCAGCTCCATGTATCTCTACTCTCTTCTGCTCAATGATGTAAACATCCTCCTACCTCTTCTCTACCCCCATCCTCCTGGAAAAAGGGTACACCAAGTGATGGCCAAACTCCTTCAAGAGAAGCCAATGTAGCCAAGCCTCTTGCTACCCGATATCATATATTTGCAAGTGGCTAATCAACCTCTTCCTCCTCATCCACACCCACTCAAATCCTTGTGGATGTCTCCTCCTCTTTCCTCCATGGGTTTCTCTCTCACGAGGATCACCATTATCCCAAGCCATACCTTCCCCTTCGCATTTCATGGGAGTTTGAAATGTAGCTCCTTGGAGACCTCTTAGAAAAGATCTCTCACCCATGACTATGTTGGATCCATGAGGACCCAAATGTGATGGAGGTAATATCTCCTCTCCACCCATGTTTAACAGCACTGCTAATTCCTCTAATGGTGTAGTAGTTGTTTCAACCTCCGGTTCAAAGTATGTTTCCTTTTTTATCATGAAGGTACCATGGTTTGTTCCATCCTCCAATGGTCCACATCCAAACCTTAAAGGCTGAATGAGACTCATCAATAGTGCATGAGGATGAGGGCTCATCTCCTCTTTGAACCCATTGCACAACACAGTGCAATCATGGTGCTCTAAAATAGCGAAGTGTGTAGATCCTTGGACCTCTACATGTGAGTTTCCACATTCTCTTAAATTGTTTGCTGAAATGAAAAGTGGAGCTTCACTCATACCTTGGTGGATCTTGGGATCTTCTTGTGTGGCTATAGTAGTGATCTCCTCCAATGCAATGGCTGCCTCATCCATAGATGCAGAAGGTTTCTCCTCCAAATCTATAGCAGCGTTGGTGAAATTCTCATCCCATGGTGGAATGGCTTCCTCTTCCTTTGACCTCTCTCCATCAAAGGTTTGGATCAACCTTTGAGAAAATTCTGCAAAATAACTCAGCCTTGAATGGACCAAGGGTTTTAACCACCAAATAGAGGCTTCATCCTCCATGTGCAACACTACAATCTCTAGTGCTTCTTCCTTTGCCACTGGATGTAGCAAGAAAAATGCCTCTATCTTTTTCACCCAAGCTCTAGCTAAAATATCCCCATCAAATGTAGACAATAAGAACCTATTGCCTTTGATCTCTCTTTTGCCATAGGGCCTTCCCTCCTCCTTCTAATGAATAAACTGTGGGAACATTGTAGCTCCCCTGAATGCTGCAGAATGGGATTTATACTCACTCAGGTATTGATCTAGAACATGATGATCCAAGCATCTCTCATGCTTGTTTTCCTTTTGAGAATAGGAAGTGCATGGACCTTCCTCTTCTTCTCTTTGCTTCTCCTCCTTGGGGAGGTTCTTCTTTGTTCTGAAAATAGATGAGATCAAGCTCATCTGCTTCAAAATCTTCTTATTCTTCTTTCTTGGGCTTGAAGGCCACAGGCTAAGCCAAGAAAGGTGCTCCGATACCACTGTAATATCCCTTTTTAGGAATAGCTAGCAATCCATGGCTAGAAAACACATTTTCCAGAAATGGAGGCAGCAGGATTTGATACCAAGACCTAGATCCCTTAGACCAATGTTTCTAAGACCAAAATCCAAGAGTTGGGATCTATGAAATCCTTCTAGGGTGGTGATACAAGCCTCCCACAGATTCCAATCGTAAACGCTTCAAAGAATGGGGCCGCAACAATCTATGAACATACAATGGATTCTCTCGCATTATTTTTTTGAGATTGCTTATGTGTAGAAGTAAATAGCCAAAATATATAATTACAACAGTAAAATAAATGCAATTACTTGAGGAATCAAATACTATTTCAATCAATACAATACATGCTCTCATCACTTGCATGATAAACATGAATAACACTACTATATGAAATAAGTCTGGCAATGATCGCATTGTTTATAAAAGCACCGCCGCATAAATGATAATGATACAAGGATATGGAAATATGAAGCTCAAATAAAGTGGGGGATCATGATCTCAACCCCCGAAAATACAATACATCAATCCTCTAGAAGGATTGGCTAAAATACAAGCAAAATGGCACTTCGGGCAGAACGCGAGTTGCCGGGTAAAGAACAACTCAAGAACTAGAAAAATAGATGGAGAAGGCTAAAATGGTCGTATCAAATGAAGAAAACTCCTCCAATGGAAATCTTAAGTGAAAGGTTGATCCCTTCACCTAAGATCTCACCCTCCAAACTATCCGCTAATCCCTCACGCAAATGCTCTCCAAGAATAATGTTGTCTAAGAGAGGGACCACGTACATATGATGGAAAGTGCTGGCCCGGTGCCAAATATGGTGGAATAAGCTCATGAACCTCCTTTTCTGATCTTCCAAATGGATGGAAGCTCCCTTCCTTCCGAAAACTAGCCAAGGATGGTGTTGAAACCTCCCCAAAGAACACCCAAAGAATAATGCACACACCTCAGCTTGAAACTGTGTCAAGGAAAAGGATGAGGCTTCGACCTCAATGTAATACGGGGAATGGAGTGAAATCCTCCAAGAGCTACTCAAGAAGGATAGGAAATCCTAAATAGGAATTTCCCGTGCCAATTCTTGCTAAGAAAGAAGGCAAAGAAGTCCAAAGGACCAAAGATGAATAATACTCAAGATGAGAAACAATGGCTACCTTGACCTACTCTTATATAATGTGAGCTCCCTCTCCATGGACCCCACTCATTATGGTTTCCTTCCTCTAGAATTTTCCCTCCTTTTCCACTGCGTTAGCCCACAAGATACCTTTCCATCTCCTACCACTACACAGTTTGACTTGATCAAACTTGACCTAGCCTTCTTGCAAAAGCCCCCTTCCACACATGGAGGTGTGAAATCCAACTCTATAAGTGATCCTCTTTCACACTGAGAAAATTTTTATCCTTTATTCATGAAATGAATAGGTTTCCTACCCATTTTATTTATCTCCTAGGTGAAAATGGCAATAATTAATATTCCACAAAATTTGGAATATTACAATATCCAAATTTTCCTCCTCAACAAAATCCTCAATAGAAGCCACAACCTCAAAATCAGAATCAATATCCACCACTTCAATTACCATTTCCTCAGAAACCAAACCAGTTACCTGCCCATCCAATACCAAAACCCAACAATAAAAATCCTTAGAATACATATATGATAGAAGGACAACAATTTCCAACTTATTTGATTACTCCTTTAGACCTTAATGATGTCCAAATTAGGTCTTGAAGAATACTTGAAAAAAATAAGCATTCTGTAATTATACAAGAACAAAGTAATTCTGAAGAAGATTCTCTACGGGTGAATGAAAGTTTTGAAGAAAGCACATCTCTTCAAAACCAAAATATTGAAAAAGAAAAACAAAAAGAACTAGTGATTTCAACTCCTATGTTAGAGAAACCATCAACATCTACTACTACATCTCTTTTTCCTGAAAGATTATAGATTGATAAAGGTGTAGAGAAACAAATTATAATGCCTAACTATGATTTCCTAGATAAACTGAGAAATGTTTGTATTAAGATTCCATTATTACAAGCCATCAAGGAGATCACAATATTAGCAAAAACAATAAAGGAGTTGAGTATGAAAAAACCTAGAAGAAAAATAAAGGAGATAAAAAGAATACAACTGGTAGGAAAAATAGCAGATATAATGATGGGAAAGATTGATATTCCAAAATATCTAGATCCCGGTAATCCAGTTGTCAAAACACATATCAATGGAATTGAAATACCAAACACATTAATTGATCTTGGAGCAACAAGAAATATCATAAGCAGACCATGGAAAAACTAAAGCTTCCTAATCTTATTTATACACCCACATTACTATAGTTAGTAGATAGATCTCTAATCAAACCAGATGGGGTATTAGAAGATATTTCAGTGTCCTTAGATTCTTGGGAGTACCCTATGGAATTCATGATCCTAACTCCTAAAAATGATCTAGGAGGACATCTTATTATACTTGGAAGACCTTGGTTAGCTACAGCTAATGCCTTTGACATTAGCTGTAGATCCAGTGATCTGTACATCTCTGATGGTAGTTCAACCAAGAAATTTACTTTGTGTCCTCCAGCAAGAACAATCACAGAAATAGATGAAACTCAATGGATTGATGATGAAGAAGATATACAACCTCTCTTCACTATTTCAAAAATCAGTGAAGATAATTAGATTCTAAATGTTCTAGAAAATCATGAATATTTTTTGGAATACAAACATGAAAAATTTCAAGAAGAATCCAATATTGAATTTTTTTCATCAAGACAAATGTCTCTTTACTCCATGGAAGAATTTGGCAGCTCTACAATTGAAATATTTCCAGGAAAAACCTTAAACATAAATAAAAACCTGGAAAAATCTCAACAAGAGAAGCTAGTCAAAATATTACAGAGACAATCCTCTGCATATGCATGGGAATACACTGATATGAAAGGGATTAACCCTAAGACTTGCACTCATCATATCTACATAGAGGAAAATAGTAAACCAATCAGACAACCTCAGAGAAGGATGAATCCAAACTTTAGGGAGAATGTTAAAGAAGAGTTGCAGAAATTGTTAAATGTCAACTTTATTTATCCCATTTCAGATAGTCAGTGGGTTTCACCTTTGGTGATTGTACCCAAGAAAAATGGTAAATGGAGGGTATGCATTGACTACCGGGAATTAAACAAAGCTACTCTTAAAGATCATTTTCCTTTACCTTTTATAGATCAGGTGTTAGATACATTAGCAGGCAAAAAGTACTTTTCATTTTTGGATGGTTTCAGTGATTATAATAAAATTCAGGTTGCACTTGAGGATCAAGATAAACCACATTTACCTGTCCTTGGGGAACTTATGCCTATCGAGTATTACCTTTTGGATTGTGAAATGCACTTGCAACATTCCAAAGGGAGGTATTGGGGATCTTTTCAGATCTAATACATGATTGTGTAGAAGTATACATGGATGATTTCACAGTCTATGGTAATACATTTCAAGAAGCCTTAGAAAACTTGGAAAAAGTTCTAAAAAGGTGTAAATAAGCAAACCTTTCATTAAGTCCTGGAAAATGTTTCATGATGTTTACTGAAGGGATTGTCCTAGGACGTCATATCTCAGGAGATGGGATTAGAGTTGATGAGTCAAAAGTTGAAGTCATCTCTATACTATTAGTTCCAAGTTGTCAAAAATATGTTAGGAGTTTTCTAGGATTTACAGGACACTATAGAAGATTTATAGAAAACTTCACCAAGATAGCATCTCCACTTTTCAAACTACTCACCAAGGATTGTGAATTCAAATGAAATTATGACTGTCAGTTAGCATTTGAAACCCTGAAGAAAAAAAAAATATATCTGAAGCACCTATTTTAAGGGGACCTAGCTGGAAATTACCTTTTCATATCTCAACAGATGCCTCAGATACAGCTCTAGGAGCTGTGTTGGGACAAAAATACCTGATCCCTTATGCCATCTACTATACAAGTAAAAATTTGACTCCTTCAGAGTTGAATTATACTGTAACTGAAAAAGAATTCTTAGTTGTTATTCATGCTATAAATAAATTCAGACATTATATAACAGGCTATAAAACTTATGTTCATACAAATCACTTTGCAATTAAGTATTTAATGAATAAATCAATCACTAATGGAAAAGTCATAAGATGGTTACTGCATTTACAAGAATTTAACATCACCATTATAGATAGGCCTGGAAAACAAAATACAGTGGCTGATTTCCTATCTATACTCCAAAACATTAAAGACAATATTCCAGTTGAAGATAAATTTCCTGATGAATATCTCTTTGCAATAACTATTCAAACTCCCTGTTTTGCAGACATTGCCAATTATTTGGTTTCAGGAAACTTTCCTTCAATTATGAATGCAAGAGAAAAAAGAAGAATCATTTATGAAAGTGCAAAATTTTCATCGATTGCTAATGAATTATACAAGACAGGTCCAAACCTTATTATTAGAAGATGTGTTCGGGAAGATGATATGCTTGAGATTCTTAAGGCATGTCATGATGAACCTTGTGGTGGAAATTTTGCTGAAAAGAGGAAAGCTTATAAGATCCTTCATCTAGGATATTATTGGCCATCCATATTTAAATATGTAAAAGAATATGTCAAAAGATGTGACATCTGCCAAAGAGTGGGGAAACCTTCTCCTTCAAGTGAAATTCCATTACAACCTTAGGTACATATTGAACCTTTTGAGAAATGGGCTTTGGATTTTGTAGGACCTATTAATCGTCCATCAAAACAAAAGAAGCATATCCTAGTTTGCACTTATTATGTTACTAAATGGGTAGAAGCCAATGCATTACCTTCTGCTAATGAAGTATCTGTAGTTAATTTTCTTTTTGAGGATATTTTTACTCGTTTTGGTGTCCCAAGACAAATTTTCACAGATTAAGGAGCTCAATTCACATCAAATTTGGTGGAGAAAATGGTAGAGAAGTACAAAATCAGGCACAAAAAATCTACTCCCTACCATGCACAATAAAATGTCCAAGTGGAATCTACCAATAACGTGATTGAAGAGATTCTTACAAAGACTATTCATTTACATAGAAGAGATTGGGTATAAAGGCTTCCTGAAGCCTTATGGGCCTACAGAACTACATGTAGAAACACAACAGGGCATACTCCTTATGAAATTTTTTATGGAAAACAAGTCCTATTTCCCATAGAGTTTCAAATTCAAACTTTCAAGATGGCAATCCAACTAGGACTTGATTTGACAGAAGCACAGACTGGAGCAAATTAATGAACTGGATGAAATCAGACAAGATGCAGTCCAAAGAGCAAGCATAGTCCAACAACAAAGGGCTAGATGGCATGATAAATATATCAAGGAAAATAAATTTAAATAAGGTGACTGGGCACTCTTGTTTGATTCAAAATTCAAAGATTTTCAAGGTAAATTTCAAACCCATTGGCTTGGGCCATATGAAATTGATAAAATATTTGAAAATGGAGCAATAAATATCAGAAAAATAGATGAAGGGAAGGTATCATTTCTTGTAAATGGACACATATTGAAATTGTATCATAAGCCACTTTCAAGAGAAGATTTGTCAGAAAATTCCAAGATAACAATGATATGAAGTTAGTGAAGAAAAATCCTTTTTCTTCACTAACTTAGTTTGTATTTTTCTTCAATGATTAAAAATATATATATAAAATAAATAAATAAAAATAAAAGTATAAATATGAAAACCAATCAGTAATTGGCATATTTATGCAGAAAGTGCAGGGTGAAAATTAGAATTTTTGTGACACCCTATACTTTCAATTTTTCTTTTTCTCCAACTAAATATTCATAAAGTCACAAGTTGCAGATCCAATTTTCATTCCATATTTCACTTCATTCATACTTCATTCCATCCCATATTCACATTTCATTCCATTCATACTTCCATTTCATTTCATTCCACACTCATGTTTCATCTCATTCCATTCCATATCCATATTTCATAATCTTTTGACAAGGCACATTCTGCAACTGTCTGTTCTGTAGCCAATTTTGTTCTGCAGCTAATCTGACTCTACACCCTACTTCAATAAATAGAGGATGATAGTCAAAGGAGACTATGGAGCTTAAAAGATCAACATTCCACAAATGAAGGACAAACACAACAAGAAGCAAAGTCAAGAAGGTCTGAGGTAAATTGTGCAAAGTTATTTTGATAGCAAAAATATAAAAACATGAAAAAGATACAATATGCTTAATCATATGTCTCCTAAGTAAATTTGTCATTCGAATTGATCTTACTTTTTCATAAAACACCTCGACCATATCACCTTACCCTGCACTCCATAACATTTCATCATTAATTAAATGACTAACTGTCAGAATCTTAGATGTGACCTATTAGGCCACGTCTTTAAAAAGATTATATCGTTTAGTTATGATTCCAAAGATCACCATAAATATCTTCGCAACTATTTCATTCTATATCGAACCCTCAACATTCTCCATCATTTTCCCATCACCTTGTTTGTTCACCACCTCATTCACTCACTAACATTACATTCTGCAGTTAGCTCATCTGCAGAAACAGAGAGTCATTTTAAGGGCGAGACATCCTTCAGCAACTACTCTTTCTTCAGACACAGGATCAGAAACAGAGCATCAAACCTTACAGCTTAAGAAAGGAAGTAATCTGTACAAAGAAGAAATGGGGTTAATTGTGAGAACATAACCAATTGGAGTCAAGTACTTAGAAGGATACCCACAAGTTAAAGGGCTCTTACAGCAAGTTGGGTGGTTGAATTTTGTAGAAAAATTCAATGGGTTCCATAAAGAAGTTACAAAATCATTTGCTAGATCATTTGATGCATCAAAAGTCGAAATTGGAGATATTAATTTTTGTTAGAGTCGGTCTGTTCATCCCTCCGTCAGAGATCAAAATTATCTTTCGTTGCATTTCATTTTTAGGTGTCTCATTCAGTTCGATCATCTGCATTCCATTAGGAGCATCGGTTTTCTGACGAAAGGGTCTTGTCGCTCATGTCCCTCATGTTTTGTACTTGCTGGATCAGGTATGTTCATCGAAGTCCATCAAAATCATTTTACAGTCAATGGCAGTCAATGTTTTGTCTTTTGGTGGGCAAAGAATCACTTCAGTCATTAGGTCTAGGGTTTTTCAGATTCAGTCTTCAAAGTGCCCAATAATGCCAACAGGCCAGAGAGAGGTTCAAATTAAGTTTTCATTTCAAATATTTCATTGTCATATTACTTGATCGTGACTTTTTCTTCAAAACTTTGTTTTGAAGAAAAATCGTCATTTTGCCTTTTGTAATAGATGCCATGAATATTTTTAAAGATTTTCAGTTGTGAAGATGTCCAGGCGCAGCCCTGGTCACCTTTGTTGAATCCAATGCCAGCTATTCCTGCAAAAAGATAGACAATTTTCGTCATTAAAGTCAAAAAAGGTCAAAAGGAGAAAAGAAAAACAGAGTTCTCTTGTAAAAGTGCTAAAGTCTTCAAACAGTGGGTTTTTCTAAATCAAAAATCGAAGTCCATGCCATGAAAGATATTTTCATTGTTTCACGATTCGTTGGCATAGCAAAGGTCAGCTTGGAGCCAAGAGACATCATGGAGAAATCAGTTGGAGGGCGAAACTGTGTTGGAAGGCCGAACTATGCTAGAGGCAACGTGCGCGACGCACTGGGCATTGGGCGCGGCGCACAGGACGGTTTCACACAGTGAAAAATTAAACGTGCGCGGCGCATACAGCCTGCACGGTGCACTGAGCTTTGTGTGCGGCGTACAGAGCCTCCAAGCCGATTTTCACTGTTACTTCATCAAAAATTGAATCAACTCAACTATTGTTGCTATGAGTAAGTCCAATTAACTTTGTACAATTGCTCATTACTGGTGTTTGGATTTGTTTGAAGATTGCTTTGAGATTTTGAATGCCAAACATAAACCCTACCTTCTTGTCAAAATTTCTCCTTAGGGTTTGGATCAAAAGTTTTAAAAGTTTGATTTCTGGTGCCAATTAGTTTAAGACTCATTCCCCATCTGTGGTCCTTTTTCCTCCTCACTATCACAATATCATTAATATCCCTCTTCTGTTCCCTTATAATCCCATTTATCACCCATTCTCATTACCCCTATCCCTAAATCCTTTCACTCCCTTTTCTTATCCCTTTCCCTATCATTTACAAAAAATCCCCAAACCCCACATTCCCCAAACATAATCAAGTGAATGTCTTCACATTATAAACTTCACTTGGTTGAAACATATTTTTCCCACAGTCCACTATACTCACTGTCCCTATTTACCACAGCCCCTTCCTATTTGGCATATTTTGGCAACTGAAATAAGGCACCAATTTGTCATTTTCAACAAACCAAACATACACTTGACATATACCTTGCAACACCATGACGGACACCGACACATCCTATGAACGAGACAGTAATTCTGCCACTGAACTGCATGCACCAAGAAGGCATTGAGGCGGCGTAAAAGGCATGACAAACTCCAAATCTTGGCCGAAGCTTCTTTGGCTGAGCATAGAATTTGATCCGGGACCTACAGCCCAAATTTCAAGGAATTTGGAGAAAATTTTGTCATTTTTTTTTTTTTGGTCACAAAACAGGTTTTTCTGCCCGACGCGTAGCGCCACCTTACGCGCGCTTACGATTAGGAGATCTTCTGGAGGAAAACTTGGTATTTCTAGATTTTTTATGAAAATTTATGCATGCTCAGGAATGGCCTAAGGATTTCATCAAGTTCTGGGTGGCCTAAAGGGTCAAAAACACCTTGAAAATGGCCTTTCTGCCACTTTTTTCTCACACAGGAACCAGTCTTGGGAGATTGAACTTTTGGAGGGGCAAATGGACACCAAATCTAGAAATTCCACTTGGGTTGGAAAGTAGATAGGCAGGGCTTTCCAACGAGCTATCATGAGATCAATTGGGACTTTAGGAAGTGCCTAAAAATCAGCTCCAAACTTGTGCTACGCATAGAGATTTTGGGCGTAGCGCATAGAGAATTTTGGCCTATTTTTCACTCCACAGCTCAAAATTTCGCCTAGTTTTGACCAGTTTCACTTTTCATGTAACTATTGATCTATTTTAATGTAATTTCATTATCATGATGTAATTTTGGCACATTTTTAATTGTTCTAGAATATTCATTCACCAAAAGGTGAAATGTGAGTGAATGGATCAGTTTCCTAGCATATAGAGGCAAGTTGTTTCATGGCCTATTTTCTAGTTCCTAGTTTAGATATGGTTGAAAAAGATCCTAGAATGATGAGCTCGACCCCTAGAGGCATGGGAATAGGTTAGGCTTGTCTATATTATGTATTTTCTCAGTCATTTTAAGGGTTGGACATTTGGGATTGCTTAACACTTCATTGTACATTCATTCTGCAATTTTGGCAAAGGAATAGACCAGGGTTTGCAGCCCTCTTTGGGATCCTTGTGGCTCTGTGTTTTGATGGTGTTTTTCTCCATGTATTTGTAAGTTCATTGATGTTTATGTGTACCATTTTCCCTTCTCTCATTTCTTATTAAATTAAGAAAATCAGTGGTAAAGGTAGAATTCAATAGCTTGCTTTGCTCTGCCTTTAGTTTTGTTTAATTTTACATGTTTTCATCTGTTTGAGGAGGACTCTTGAGACCCTCTTGCCCTCTTCATCTCCTCACCGATCTGATCCATCCATTCACTCAAGCTAAAGCATCAAAAATATTTCCTTCCTAGCCCCAATCAGAACTCTGCAAAAACTAGGCCTAATCCCCGCACCCAAAACTTCCTTTCCCTTGATCCAACAAAAAACCCCAAAAACATAATAAAACTCCTTCATTTATATACCTAGCCTAAAATTAGCTTTTATTTCAGTCATCTCAAGCCCTATTGATTACTTTTCACTGAGATTGACCCGGAGAGAGCCCTCTCATGTTCTGGTAGGGCTAGCTACCAGACTGAGCGTGGTTTGATGTTACCCTAAACTCTGAATTCCTTCAGCCTGAGGTAGATTTAGGCTAGTGGCGACCATACTGGGGATGAAAATTTTTTTGTTTGTTTTACAAGCTACAGATGGAGCCTGAAGTTAGCCAGGTAGCCTTCGAAATTCTCTTGCTTTGCATTAGCAAAAGTAGATAAACGTTGATTCAGTCAATCTCCGGTCTAGTTTGTAAACGTAACATCTAATTTGTAATTTGCCCCAGTACATGTATCAATGTTCAGATCTGATGGTTGATGGTGGACAACGATCAGACATAAGAAGGCTGAAATTATTCACCTAGTGACTCTAATTCAATGTAGAGACTCCACTGGAGGACTAACTCTTTCTCTGAGAAAATGGAAGGATCTTACACAAAGATCAGGTATCCAAAGTGGAATGGTATTCAGGATCTAGTCTGATTTCTTGTAAATAACTTCTTCGCCATTCTTGAAGCTATCCTGAAAGTTTTTCAGAATTTGTTGTATGATAAAGGTGACCAAAATCTTCACTTGACCTATTCAAAGAGTGTAAATGCTGAGTTTCCCTTTGATCCTGGCCTCCTTACTTTTCCCACATCTTATGATGACTCTCTTCAGAGTGATGAGCCTGAAGAAAACAAGACTGATCCCGTAGCTCTTGTATATACTCCTACGCCTTATATAGTCTGAGATAGGTATAAACCTCTTGTTTTACCTTCTGTTCTTCATGCTTTCTCTAAAAATTATGACCTATATCTACCAAGATTTGACGGTGAATGTAACAATGTCAACACTGAGAAACATGTGCAGAATGTTGAGACTTTTCTTGACCTTTTTGAAGTTGATGAAGAAGATGTCAGTATTAGGCTTTTTGCTCTTTCTTTGCAAGGCAAAGTCAAGAGTTGGTTCAAAGCCCTTCCTGACGCCAGCATCTCAGATTTCCAGCACTTCATCGAAGTTTTCCTCGACAGGTGGGTGATCGGATAGAACCTTTTCTTGATTATAGAAGAGTATAACCAGCTGAAAAGATTGTCAGGGGAGACAGTACAACATTTTTCTGCCATATTTAACCAAGTATATTTTTCGATGCCACCAGATATAAGACATTCTCCTAGATCTGCTCTCTTGCACTACCCAGGTGCCTTTGATCCGGAAATGGAATTTCAGCTGAGAGAAAGGAATCTTGCAACACTTCAAGAGATGCAGAATAGTGCAGTAAATGTAGAGGCTCATTTGTTGATCCGAAGGGCAAGGTTGAAGGAAGAAGAGATGAAAAACGTAGATCCGGAGAAATCGACATCTCTAGAGGTAAATATTGACATGTTGGTAAGTGCAGTAGAAGAGATGATGCAAAAGAACACCACAAGGAATGAGTATAATTTTCAAGCCCATGACTTGCTGATTGAAGAGGAACAAGTGGCTGATCCAAAACATTTTGTTTCTTATCCCAGTTGTCATAGAGATTGTTTTATAGATCATTTTGAAGAAGAGAGAGTTGTTGATATGACATGTATGCTTGATGATGTGTTGTATACTAATGATTTGCTTCAGTTTGATAATTATGATGATGATTATGTTCTCCAAGCAAAAGCTAATCTTGCAGACAAATCAACAACTAGTTTGTGGAAGGAGGAAGTTCAGTTTCAGCAGCTTGTGTACAATGATCAACCGATGCATATCAGCTATGACAGTGATGAGGAAAGTGTAGCAAATTTTGAAGTAAGTGAAGGATATTTTCCTTTTTGTTTTGATTCGTTTCAGTTCATCTGAGATAACTTCCATGCAATTAGAAATCAACTGCAAACAAGCCTTGATTTGGACCATCTTGAGGGCAATGAAAACCTTGTTCAAGACTTCTCACATTCAGATTTACAGCCCCCGAAAGCCGTTGATTTTCAAGTTGCAGATGAGGACATGGAAGCTGGCACATATGATAAAATGATACAAGATGACTCCATACCATTTTGTTTTGAATCATTTCAGTTTTTGAAGGGTAAATTGCATAGTAAATCTTCAAATGAGCAGCCTGTAGAAAATCAACAATCTCTTAGTTTTAATGTTGAGGATGAGACAGATAGTGAAATTTTTGAGCAAGTTGTTGATGAGAAATCTTCCCCTGAAATGACTGATAAAATCATTTCTGATACAAAACCCTCTCTAGCTCCAGATTTGCAGCCACCAAACGAAATTGAAGGTCAGATTGTGGATGAAGGCGTGGAAGCCGAAATACATGATTTAATGATGCAAGAGGATTCTGTGCCCTTATGTTTCGAAACATTTCAGTTTATAAAGCAGAATCTTCGTAATCTCTCTAAAAAAAAGATGAACAGGCAGAAGGATGTCATACAGTTTCAAAGGATACATCGCAGCAGTCTTCTCAAGTTTTTGATGATCCTATTGCTCGTGTGTTGGATGATGTTTTCTGTAAAATTTCTTCTCCATTGGCTAACCATGTGACAGGAAAGAATGTTGATAATAATCTTATTCAAAAGTCGACTTCATTGTCTTGTTTAACATATTTTTCATTATAAAGCTCATATCAAGGTTTGCAGTCATATGAGTAGATTGATAAAGGAGACTTTTGTTCTGTTTGGAATCAGCAACAGAGTTTGGTTATTCATGAATTTCAGGATCCTTTTGATAGCTTGCTGCTGTCACCAAAGAAATATAGCACAGATGTGAGGAAAATCTTAATATCCAGCTATGAAGATTACTTGGACCAGAGTAGTAATGTGTTAATGGAAATTAATAGCTATGTTTATGAAGATCCTTTCGCAATATTCTTTAATTCATCCAGTCAATTCATGCTTTGCAAGTTTATCTGTAGTCAATCTGATTCCGAGTTTCCATGGGAGTTGCCTTTCGACTCTTCCCTTTTCCTGCGCATCAGAAAGCATTTGGGAAGAAATCAAATAGTAGCCAAGATGCTTACATGGTTGCATTGGCTGTTCCATTTCACTTGATCGGGTGGTGAAAAGAAAAATTAGAGTAGGTTTGATGAATAAGCTCAATTGTGAGCATCTTTTCCAGTTTGTTAGTTGTGTTTAAGTATTGAGTCAGTTTCTAGTTGAGTGAGAGTCAGTTTGTGTCATCAAGTCATCAGTTTTCAGTCATGCATTTCAACTTGATTTTTTTTTACTCCATTTCCATATGGATGAAGGCACTGTCTGCTTTCCAAAGATTTGCAGTTCTTGGCACCTCCCAGGAGCTACCATCCCCATTGGAGCCAATGTTAGAGTCGGTCTGTTCATCCCTCCGTCAAAGATCAAAATTCTCTTTCGTTGCATTTCATTTTTAGGTGTCTCATTCAGTTCGATCATCTGCATTCCATTAGGAGCATCAGATTTCTGACGGAAGGGTCTTGTCACTCATGTCCCTCGTGTTTTGTACCTGCTAGCTTAGGTCTGTTCATTGAAGTCCATCAAAATCATTTTATAGTCAATGGCAGTAAATGTTTGGTCTTTTGGTGGGAAAAGAGTCACTTAAGTCATTAGGTCTAGGGTTTCACGGATTCAGTCTTCAAAGTGTCCAATAATGCCAGCAGGCCAGAGGGAGGTTCAAAATAAGTTTTCATTTCAAATATTTCATTGTCATATTGCTTGATCGTGACTTTTTCTTCAAAACTCTGTTTTGAAGAAAAATCGTCATTTTGTCTTTTGTAATAGATGCCATGTATATTTTTAAAGTTTTTCAGCTGTGAAGATGTTCAGGCGCAGCCCTGGTCACCTTTGTTGAATCCAATGCCAGCTATTCCTGCAAAAAGATAGACAAGTTTCGTCATTCAAGTCAAAAAAGGTCAAAAGGAAAAAAGAAAAACAGAGTTCTCTTGTAAAAGTGCTAAAGTCTTCAAAAAGTGGGTTTTTCTAAATAAAAAATCGAAGTCCATGCCATGAAATATATTTTCATTGTTTCACGATTCGTTGGCATAGCAAAGGTCAGCTTGGAGCCAAGAGAAATCATGGAGAAATCAGTTGGAGGGTGAAACTATGTTGGAAGGCCGAACTATGCTGGAGGCAACGTGCGCGGCGCACTGGGCGTTGGGTGTGGCGCACATGGACTGCGCAACACACAGGAAGGTTTCAAAAAGTGAAAAATTAAATGTGTGCGGCGCATACAGCCTGCACGGCGCACTGGGCTTTTCGCGCGGCGCATAGAGCCTCCAAGCCAATTTTCACTGTTACTTCATCAAAAATTTAATCAACTCAATTATTGTTGCTCTGAGTAAGTCTGATTAACTTTGTACAATTGCTCATTACTGGTGTTTGGAGTTGTTTGAATATTTCTTTGAGAGTTTGAATGCCAAACATAAACCCTACCTTCTTGTCAAAATTTCTCCTTAGGGTTTGGATACTGACGGACACTGAACACTACCTTGCAACACCATGACGGACACTGACACATCCTATGAACGAGACAGTGATTCTGCCATTGAACTGCATGCACCAAGAATGCATTGAGGCGGCGTAAAACGCATGACAATCTCCAAATCTTGGCCGAAGCTTCTTTAGCTGAGCATAGAATTTGATTAGGGACATACAACCCAAATTTCAAGGAATTTGGAGAAAATTTTATCATTTTTTATTTTTTTTGGTCACAAAACAGGTTTCTCTGCCCGACGCGTAGTGCCACCTTGCGCGCGCTTACGATTGGGAGATCTTCTGGAGGAAAAATTGGTATTTCTGGATTTTTTATGAAAATTTATGCATGCTCAGGAATGGCCTAAGGATTTCATCAAGTTCTGGGTGGCCTAAAGGGTCAAAAACACCTTGAAAATGGCCTTTCTGCCACTTTTTGCTCACACAGGAACCAGTCTTGGGAGATTGAACTTTTAGAGGGGCAAATGGACACCAAATCAAGAAATTCCACTCGGGTTGGAAATTAGACAGGCAGGGCTTTCCAACGAGCTATCATGAGCTCAATTTGGACTTCAGAAAGTGCCTCAAAATCAGCTCCAAACTTGTGCTACGCATAGAGATTTTGGGCGCAGCGCATAGAGAATTTTGGCCTATTTTTCACTCCACAGCTCAGAATTTCGCCTAGTTTTGACCAGTTTCACTTTTCATGTAACTATTGATCTATTTTGATGTAATTTCATGATCATGATGTAATTTTGGCACATTTTTACTTTTTCTAGAAGATTCATTCACCAAAAGGTGAAATGTGAGGAATGACCATTTCCAGATATAGAGGCAAGTTGTTTCCATGGCCTATTTTCTAGTTTCTAGTTTAGATATGGTTGAGTAAATTCTAGAATGATGAGCTCTGACCCTGTGAGGCATGGGAATGGGTTAGCTTGTCTATATTATGTATTTTCTCAGTCATTTTCAGTTGGACATTTGGGATTGCTCAACACTTCATCAGACATTCATTCCCGCGTAATTTGGCAAGTGAATAAATCGGGGTTTGTAAAAATATTTGGGATCCTCGTGGTTCGTGTTTTGATGGTGTTTTTCTCCATGTATTTGTAAGTTCATTGAAGTTTATGTGTACCATTTCTCCTTTCCTCTCCTTTCTTCTTAAATTAAGAAAATCAAGTGGTAAAGGTAGAATTTAATATTGTTTTCAGTTTCCCCGCCTTTAATTTTGTTTAATTTTCCATGTTTTCATCTGTTTGAGGAGGAATATTGAGACCCTCTTGCCCTCTTCAGCTCCTCACCGGTCTGATCCATCCATTCACTCAATCTAAAGAATCAAAACAATTTCCTTCTTTGCCCCAAACAGAACTCTGCAAAAACTAGGCCTAATCCCCGCACCCAAAACTGCCTTTCCCTTTGATCCAACAAAAACCCCAAAAAACACAATCAAACTCCTTCACTTATATACCTAGCCTAAAATTAGTTTTTTTTTCAAGTCATCTCAAGCCCTATTGATTATTTTTTCTGAGATTGACCCGGAGAGAGCCCTCTCCTATTCTGGTAGGGCTAGCTACAAGACTGAGCATGGTTTGATGTTACCCTGAACTATGCCTTCCTTCAACCTGAGGTAGATTTAGTCAATAACATAGTGGCGACCATACTGGGGACAAAAAATTTGTTGTTTTCTTTATAAACTACAGACGGAGCCTGAAGTTAGCCAGGTAGCCTTCGAAACACTCTTGCTTTGCATTAGCGAAAGTAGATAAATGCTGCTTCAGTCAATCTCTAGTCTAGTTTGTAAACGTAACATCTAACTTGTAAGTTTCCCCAGTACATGTATCAAGTTAGATCTGGTCGTTGATGGTGGACAACGATCAGACATAAGAAGGCTGAAAACATTCACCTGGTGACTCCAACTCAATGTAGAGACTCCATTGGAGGACTAACTCTTTCTCTGAGAAAATGGAAGGATCTTACAATAAGTTTAGGTATCCAAAGTGGAATGGTATTCAGGATCTAGTCCGCTTTCTTGCAAATGACCTCTTTGTTGTTCTTGAAGCTATCCTGAAAGTTTTTTAGAATTTGTTGTATGATAAAGGTGATCAAAATCTTCACTCGACCCATTCAAAAAGTATAAATATTGAGTTTCCCTTTGATCCTAGTCTCCTTACTTCTCCCACATCTTATGATGACTCTCTTCAGAGTGATGAGCTTAAAGAGAAAAAAACTGATCCCGTAGCTCTTGTATATACTCCTACACCTTTTATAGTCCCAGATAGGTATAAACCTCTTGTTTTACCTTCTCGCTCTTCATGCTTTCCCTAAAAATTATGACCTATATCTACTGAATTTGACAAGGAATGTAACAATGTCATCATCATTGAGCAGTAATAAAGGATCGTTGAACTTTTCACCTTTTTGAAGTTGATGAAGAAGATGTCAGTATTAGGCTTTTTGCTCTTTCTTTGCAAGGCAAAGTCAAGAGTTGGTTCAAAGCCCTGCCTAACGCGAGCATCTCAGATTTCCAGCACTTCATCGAAGTTTTCCTCGACAGGTGGGTGATCGGACAGAACCTTTTCTTGATTATAGAAGAGTATAACCAGCTGAAAAGATTGCCAGGGGAGACAGTACAACAATTTTCTGCCATATTTAACCAAGTATATTTTTCGATGCCAGCTGATATAAGACCTTCTCCTAGATCTGCTCTCTTGCACTACCCGAGTGCCTTTGATCCGGAAATGGAGTTTCAGCTGAGAGAAAGGAATATTGCAACACTTCAAGAGATGCAGAACAGTGCAGTAAATGTAGAGGCTCATTTGCTGATCCGAAGGGCAAGGTTGGAGGAAGAAGAGATGAAAAACGTAGATCCGGAGAAATCAACATCTCTAGAGGTAAAGCTTGACATGTTGGTAAGTGCAGTAAAAGAGATGATGCAAAATAACACCACAAGGAATGAGTATAATGTTCAAGCCCATGACTTGTTGATTGAAGAGGAACAAGTGGCTGATCCAAAACATTTTGTTTCTTATCCCAGTTGTCATAGAGATTGTTTTATAGATTATTTTGAAGAAGAGAGAGCTGTTGATATGACATGTATGCTTGATTATGTGTTGTATACAGATGATTTTCCTCAGTTTGATCATTATGATGATGATTATGTTCTCCAAGCAGAAGCTAATCTTGCATACAAATCAACAACTAGTTTGTGGATGGAGGAAGTTCAGTTTCAGCAGCTTGTGTACAATGATCAACCGATGCATATCAGCTATGACAGTAATGAGGAAAGTGCAGCAAATTTTGAAGTAAGTGAAGGATCTTTGCCTTTTTGTTTTGATTCGTTTCAGTTCATCCGAGATAACTTCCATGCAATCAGAAATCAACTGCCAACAAGCCTTGATTTGGACCATCTTGAGGGCAACGAAAACCTTGTTTAAGACTTCTCACATTCAGATTTGCAGCCCCCGAAAGCCGTTGATTTTCAAGTTGCAGATGAGGACATGGAAGCTGGCACATATGATCAAATGATACAAGATGACTCCATACCATTTTGTTTTGAATCATTTCAGTTTTTGAAGGGTAAATTGCATAGTAAATATTCAAATGAGCAGCCTGTAGAAAATCAACAATCTCTCAGTTTTAATGTTGAGGATGAGACAGATAGTGAAATTTTTGAGCAAGTTGTTGATGAGAAATCTTCCCTTGAAATGACTGATAAAATCATTTCTGATACAAAACCCTCTCTAGCTCCAGATTTGCAGCCACCAAACGAAATTGAAGGTCAGATTGCAGATGAATGCGTGGAAGCAAAAATACATGATTTAATGATGCAAGAGGATTTTGTGCCCTTCTATTTCGAAACATTTCAGTTTATAAAGTATAATCTTCATAATCTCTCTAAAAAAAAAGATGAACAGCCAGTAGGATGTCATACAGTTTCAAAGGATACATCGCAGCAGTCTTCTCAAGTTTTTGATGATCCTATTGCTCGTGTGTTGGATGATGTTTGCTGTAAAAGTTCTTCTCCATTGGCTAACCATGTGATAGGAAAGAATGTTGATAATAATCCTATTCAAAAGTCGACTTCATTGTCTTGTTTAACATATTTTTCATTACAAAGCTCATATCAAGGTTTGCAGTCATATGAGGAGATTGATAAATGAGACTTTTGTTCTATTTGGAATCAGCAACAGAGTTTGGTTATTCACGAATTCATGATCCTTTTGACAGCTTGCTGCTGTCACCAAAGAAAGACAGCACAGATGTGAGGAAAATCTTAATATCCAGCTATGAAGATTACTTGGACCAGAGTAGTAATGTGTTAATGGAAATTAATAGCTATGTTTATGAAGATCCTTTCGCAATATTCTTGAATTCATCCTGTCAATTCATGCTTTGCAATTTTATCAGTAGTCAATTTGATTCCGAGTTTCCATGAGAGTTGCCTTTCGACTCTTCCCTTTTCCTGCGCATCAGAAAGCATTTGGGAGGAAATCAAATAGCAGCCAGGATTCTTACATGGTTGCATTGGCTGTTCCATTTCACTTGATCGGGTGGTGAAAAGAACAATTAGAGTAGGTTTGATGAATAAGCTCAATTGTGAGCATATTTTCCAGTTTTTTAGTTGTGTTTAAGTATCGAGTCAGTTTTTAGTTGAGTGAGAGTCAGTTTGTGTCGTCGAGTCATCCGTTTTCAGTCATGCATTTCAACTTGATTTTTTTTTACTCCATTTCCCAATGGACGAAGGCACTGTCTGCTTTCCAAATATCTACAGTTCTTGGCACCTCCCAGGAGCTACCATCCCCATTGGAGCCAATGTTAAAGTCGGTCTTTTCATCCCTCCGTCAGAGATCAAAATTCTCTTTCGTTGCATTTCATTTTTAGGTGTCTCATTCAGTTCGATCATCTGCATTCCATTAGGAGCATAGGTTTTTTGACGGAAGGGTCTTGTCACTCATGTCCTTCGTTTTTTGTACCTTTTGGCTCAGGTATGTTCATCGAAGTCCATCAAAATCATTTTACAGTCAATGGCAGTCAATGTTTGGTCTTTTGGTGGACAAAGAGTCACTTCAGCCATTAGGTCTAGGGTTTCGCGGATTCAGTCTTCAAAGTGTCCAACAATGCCAGCAGGCCAGAGGGAGGTTCAAAATAAGTTTTCATTTCAAATATTTCATTGTCATATTGCTTGATCATGACTTTTTCTTCAAAACTCTGTTTTGAAGAAAAATCGTCATTTTGCCTTTTGTAATAGATGCCATGTATATTTTTAAATTTTTTCAGTTGTGAAGATGTTCAAGTGCAGCCCTGGTCGCCTTTGCTGAATCCAATGCCAGCTATTACTACAAAAAGATAGACAAGTTTCGTCATTCAAGTCAAAAAAGGTCAAAAGGAAAAAAGAAAAACAGAGTTCTCTTGTAAAAGTGCTAAAGTCTTCAAACAGTGGGTTTTTCTAAATAAAAAATCGAAGTCCATGCCATGAAAGATATTTTCATTGTTTCACGATTCGTTGGCATAGCAAAGGTCAGCTTGGAGCCAAGAGAAATCATGGAGAAATCAGTTGGAGGGTGAAACTGTGTTGGAAGGCCGAACTGTGTTGGAAGGCCGAACTATGCTGGAGGCAACATGCACGGCACACTGGGCATTGGGCGCGGCGCACATGGCCTGCGCGACGCACAGGACGGTTTCACACAGTGAAAAATTAAACGTGTGCGGCGCATACAGCCTGCGTGGCGCTCTGGGCTTTACGCGGCGCACAAAGCCTCCAAGCCGATTTTCACTGTTACTTCATCAAAAATTGAATCGACTCAACTATTGTTGCTCTGAGTAAGTCCGATTAACTTTGTACAATTGCTCATTACTGGTGTTTGGAGTTGTTTGAAGATTGCTTTGAGAGTTTGAATGCCAAACATAAACCCTACCTTCTTGTCAAAATTTCTCCTTAGGGTTTGGATCAAAAGTTTTAAAAGTTTGATTTCTGGTGCCAATTAGTTCAAGACTCATTCCCCATCTGTGGTCCTTTTTCCTCCTCACTGTCACAATATCATTAATATCCCTCTCCTAATATCCCTCTTCCCTTATAATGCCATTTATCACCCATTCTCATTACCCCTATCCCTAAATCCTTTCACTCCCTTTTCTTATCCCTTTCCCTATAATTTACAAAAAATCCCAAAACCCCACATTCCCCAAACATAATCAAGTGAATGTCTTCACATTATAAACTTCACTTGGTTGAAACATATTTTTCCCACAGTCCACTATACTCACTGTCCCTCTTTACCACAGCCCCTTCCTATTTGGCATATTTTTGAAACTGAAATAAGGCACCAATTTGTCATTTTCAACAAACCAAACATACACTTGACATATACCTTGCAACACCATGATGGACACCGACACATCCTATGAACGAGATAGTGATTCCGCCACTGAACTGCATGCACCAAGAAGGCATTGAGGCGGCGTAAAAGGCATGACAAACTCCAAATATTGGCCGAAGCTTCTTTAGCTGAGCATAGCATTTGATCAGGGACCTACAGCCCAAATTTCAAGGAATTTGGAGAAAATTTTGTCATTTTTGATTTTTTTTTGTCACAAAACAGGTTTTTCTGCCCGACGCGTAGCACCACCTTGCGCGCGCTTACGATTGGGAGATATTCTGGAGGAAAACTTGGTATTTCTGTATTTTTTATGAAAATTTATGCATGCTCAGGAATGGCCTAAGGATTTCATCAAGTTCTGGGTGGCCTAAAGGGTCAAAAACACCTTGAAAATAGCCTTTCTTCCACTTTTTGCTCACATAGGAACCATTCTTGGGAGATTGAACTTTTGGAGGGGCAACTGGACACCAAATCCAGAAATTCCACTTGGGTTGGAAAGTAAACAGGCAGGGCTTTCCAACGAGATATCATGAGCTCAATTGGGACTTCAGGAAGTGCCTCAAAATCAGCTCCAAACTTGTGCTACGCATAGATATTTTGGGCGCGACACATAGAGAATTTTGGCCTATTTTTCACTCCACAGCTCAGAATTTCGCCTAGTTTTGACCAGTTTCACTTTTCATGTAACTATTGATCTATTTTGATGTAATTTCATGATCATGATGTAATTTTGGCACATTTTTACTTTTTCTAGAAGATTCATTCACCAAAAGGTGAAATGTGAGTGAATGGATCAGTTTCCTAGCATATAGAGGCAAGTTGTTTCATGGCCTATTTTCTAGTTCCTAGTTTAGATATGGTTGAAACAACTCCTAGAATGATGAGCTCGACCCCTAGAGGCATGGGAATGGTTTAGTCTTGTCTATATGATGTATTTTCTCAGTCATTTTCAGGGTTGGACATTTGGGATTGCTCAGCACTTCATTGTACATTCATTCTGCAATTTTGGCAAAGGAATAGACCAGGGTTTGCAGCCCTCTTTGGGATCCTTGTGGCTCTGTGTTTTGATGGTGTTTTTCTCCATGTATTTGTAAGTTCATTGATGCTTATGTGTGCCATTTTCCCCTCTCTCCTTTCTTCTTAAATTAAGAAAATCAATGGTAAAGGTAGAATTCAATAGCTTGCTTTGCTCTGCCTTTAGTTTTGTTTAATTTTACATGTTTTCATCTGTTTGAGGAGGACTCTTGAGACCTTCTTGCCCTCTTCAGCTCCTCACCGGTCTGATCCATCAATTCACTCAAGCTAAAGCATCAAAAATATTGCCTTCCTTGCCCCAATCAGAACTCTGCAAAAACTAGGCCTAATCCCCGCACCCAAAACTGCATTTCCCTTGATCCAACAAAAAACCCCAAAAACACAATAAAACTCCTTCATTTATATACCTAGTCTAAAATTAGCTTTTATTTCAGTCATCTCAAGCCCTATTGATTACTTTTCACTGAGATTGACCCGGAGAGAGCCCTCTCCTATTCTGGTAGGGCTAGCTACCAGACTGAGCGTGGTTTGATGTTACCCTGAACTCTGCCTTCCTTCAGCCTGAGGTATATTTAGGCAATAACAAGTTCACCATCATAGAGTCATTTTTATCTGAAGCCACGGAATTTCCAAGACAAGGAGAACGCTGGTTCAAAAATAAGGAGTTTCATAATGAATCTTGGAGACAAATACTGAAGAATCCAGGTATGGAAATTACAATATTTAGAAAAGGAATTCCGAGCACATCTTTAAAAAGTAAATGGAGAAACATGTTATTAATATTGAAAAAATTTAAAACATGTGAAGGTAGATTTGGTACAATGTATGTTTACCATATTAGGCTGTTAATGAATTCCTTAAATGATGGAGAAATAAATCTACTTTTCTTCTTGCTTAATAGCTTGACAAGAATGGCTTCCAATGTTTAGAAAAGAGTCCAATTTCTAGAAACTACTCTACATCACCATGGTTTAGTTAAAATTGTAATTGAGTTCCATTTGAAGAAAATAGGAGATAACTGGGAAGAGTTTCTTTTAAGAAATCATTTTCAAGAGCTAGAGGAAACATCATCTAAAGAAGAGACTGTTAGAAGAAGCAAGAGAAGAAAAATTGATAAAGCTATTGAAAATAAACATGATACATCATCACAAGAAGAGAGTGAAGAATTGATTTCTGAAAAGTTGGCAAAAAAATAGCAAACATGTTAGGGTCAAGAGAAAAGAGAAGATAACAAGTAAATATATTGATGAAGAAAATGAAAATCCACCAAAGTTAAGGAGAAGTTCTAGACTCAAAGGAATAATGAAAAATACATTGGTTAAGAACACATGAATTATAAATATTGAAGATGAAGAAACTCTGGTTCAAAGACCAGTTGACAGATCTCCTTTACATCAGTTTGAAGAAGATCCTCATAGAAGAACTCCTGATATAGACCCAGTCCAACAACAAATCTATGATCTTGTGGAATCTCTGGAAAGAAAGGCCTCAGAAAATCAAGAAAGATGCCTCAGTCCATAAGAACCTCCAATAGAAACCCTAAAGAAAGATAACTATGAATTGGAGGTACTGAATAGACATATCAAAAATGAGAATGAAATCTTGAGAGAACAAGTTAAATTGAATAATGCTATGAATGATACTCTTACTCTGCAATTGGGTACACTTCATAAAGAAAACAGGAAGCTAAAGAAGAGAAATAAGAAACTGAACAGGGCACTCATAAATCTTAGGTTCAAATTATTCATGAGAAAACCCAGAATGACATTGTCCAGCAAAAGAAGCATAAAGATAAGGTTGGATGTTCTAGCAGAGGTTTCAGAGCACATGGAATAAAGTTTTGATGGAATTGCATGAGGACATGCAAGAGTTTTGCAGTGGGGGTATGTTGAGCCCTAGAATTGACTTCTCTTTTGTAAACCTTCACTTCATTTCATCATTTCTTTATCACTTCATAAGCCTAAAAATCAATGAATAATGATTAAGATCGCTTAAAGGTTACATACAAATGATTAACATGTTGTATTTTCGTGATTTTTGTTGTTTTAATAATTTTGAACAGTTCAGCCACAGAATACAGGCATTCTGTAGCCAGCCAAGCATTCCGCAGTTGTTTTTGTGTTTAAGTATGATGCAGGTGTCAATTGGAGAAATGGCGCACATGAGTAGTTCTAAAATATTCCCTACATGATTCCTTCCTATCCACGAGGACTGAATCGACAACTGGAGGTGTCTAATCCAATGGTCAAAGCAAGAGTCAAAGAGATTGTCTTCTACAAGAATTAGGACTCTTGATTTGCTTTGCAGTAAATCACGAGTCTCAAAATAATCTCAATTCAATTTTGATTAGAAGAATACACCTGTACCTATTTTTGTTCAACATTAGTTATGAATTTTCATATAAATTAAGCTATGTAGAACTGAGAAAGGAAATTTGATAACTCATTTAGAATCACAGTGATACTCTGTTTTTCAAGCACTATTTTAATAAAGGAGATTAGCCTTCATGTTTTTTTTATTACAATTTTAAGGAGCCAAAGGATCACACCGAATTGGTAGAAGAGGGCCCCTGCTATTCGAGGAGGTTTTATGCATTTTCTAGCTAAGTTTATTTAGTTTCTATTTAGCATTTCTCTGTGCTTTCTACTCAAATTACTGCTTTCATAATTTGAAATTATTGTATTCAACTGAGTAAAGTCTGTTGATGAATGGATAGTGACTCATAGGTGCAGTAATTGTTTAGGTTTCATTTCTTGTCTTTTATAGTTAACAGTTACTGTGCTCGACCAAGTAAAGACCATTTGAGTCTTAAATTAAAATGGTTAGTGACTTATAGATATAGTAATTGTCTAGCATAGGAGATCCTCATTACACTACACTTGATCTTTTTCAAAAGCTCTTCCAATAAATCTCAATTATATGAATTGGATTCAGTTGTAATGTTTGAGTTATTAGTCATTTCCATTTCTTGAATTTTCAATTAAGTTGTAATATCCATGCATTAGGTTTTCTTGTTTCACCTTTTCTTGATTAGAAATTAGATTTCAAAATTGTTCATAAAACTCTATTTTCTTTCATAGAAGATTAATTCATTTTACAACATTTTATTTTCTTCCTTTCAATTAGATTTAATCTCATCTTTCTAGTTTAGAATAGAACACTAAGAATCAAAACATAAAACTCCCAAAACAACAATAAAAAAACAAAACAACGAAGTAAGAAAAAGGGATATTTAGGCACATATAGTGCACCACACTTCAATAGTTTACTAGCCCTAGTTGATAATTTATGTTAACAATTTAGGACACTAAATTGACTAAACACCAGCAATGAAACCTACACAAAAAACAAATTGTTTAGCTTAAAACCTGCATCAGGGGAGGGGGGATTTTCTACATTTATTTGGGGTTTTCAGGCTGTCGAAGCGTTTATAGAGGTGTAAATGGCAGTTTAGGCTTCATCGCAAAGCCACATGGCTCTGGAAAGTTTGAATCGGATGGTAGTATCAGAATTTGGCGGGAAGCGGTAAGGCGGTTTATCATGCAGAGAAAATATGGTAAGAAGATTTGGGCGGAAGTGTGTGATTCCATTCATTAGGTGACATGTAGCGAAGGGTCTGAGCGGTGAAACCAATTATTTCACAAGGTTCGTGGTTGGTTAACCCCCGTGCCATTAAATATGTGATGAGCGTTGTCAACCGTTGGATCTCGGGGGATGAGATCAATGGTGGTCGGGAGTTTTGGAAACGGCGAGCAAGTCAAAGGGAGTGGGGTCTAGTTGGACAGGTGGCAAATTTTTATTCGTGGTGTGGGGTTTGGTGGAGAGCGGACCCGGGGGTTAATAAAACAAGCAGACGTGCTTATTTTATAATAGGAGGGGGTTAAAAATATTAAGCATAGGGATTAAATATTTACAAAGGGGCGGGTTAAAAACATAAAGGGTCAGTTTTTTATATAAAAACAGAGTTTTAATATATAAAAATGGGTCTTGAAAGGTTAATTTTAATTTGAAAACAATGTAAAAAGGCCTTTTTACCTTGTTTTAGTGCAAATGGGAGAGAATGATGAAGGTGAGGAAGTTTGATGAGGTTTTTATTGTGGGGGGAGTGAAGAAATGAGGCTTTAGGATGGAAAGAAGGATGAAAATGAGAGAAATAAGCCCAGATATGAGTTTGTAGAGAAGCAGGGTGATTTTGAGAAGGAAAACTGAGGGATAGTGAAAAAGGTTTTATGAAGATAATGAAGGCAATGAGATTTCTAAAGATAGTTGATATGCAAGGAATTCTATCTTTAGCAGACTGTAGAAAATCCATAGTCACCTAGTGAATCTGTAGAATACAGGAGGATAACACATTCATGACTTGATTCTATGATACTGATTTAAAAGCTACAACACAATATTAATCTATTCAAAAAATTGACAAAACAGTGTACAAAATTAAACTAAAACAATTAACGAAAAAACCCTCCTCTGTGTAGGGGCCCTCTGCGACAGAATTGGTCGAGATCCTAGCTGATTATATACGCATTAAGTAGATACTAGAACCATGAACACGATCCTTGTATTATGAAAAGAACGGAGTTTAAAGTAATACATAATGTTTCAGCAATTACTACTATTGTTCGGTTTTTGCATAACTGGTATTTAAATAAAATAAAACATAATTGTGATGAGCTAATTACGCCTATAGATGGCTATCGTAACCGAAACATAGAATTGGATTTTCACTGGTTAAATCTTGATTTTATACGTCAGAGAAAATCAAGAGTTCTTCGCTCTCGGCTTATGTCCTTTGACCGGACTTTGACCATGATCTCAGACATCCTTTTCTGTCGATTTCGATCAAGTAGATAGGACGAAATCCATGTGTGAATCATTCTGGAGATGCCCATGTGGCTCGCTTCTCTATTTTCTCCTTGGAACCTGTCAAACCATGAAAGTACCTACATAACCAATGATTAGCTGCAGAATAGGCTACGTTCTGTAGCCAAGTTACAAAAATCCATTCAAATAACAAGATCATCAGAGTATAACATACAAATCATTTAAATGCATTCCCTGAGATAAAACATTACATTTATCATTGATTGGAGTGTATGGACTTATGAGAAAGTAAGGAAAAAGTGATGAGAAGGATGTCAAAGAAAGGACAATTCTGAGGTTCAACATACCCCCACTAAGAAGTCATTACATGTCCTCATGCAATTTACCAAAAATGTGAACTTCCCTCTCCTATTTCATTTGTTCAGACACTTCTGTTAATACATATAGTTTTATCCTTTTCCTTTTCTTTGAAGTGACTGCCATCCCGGGCTTCCTCATAAGGAGTTTGTATTTGAGATTTATGACTACCTTGTTTAGTGATTTGTTCTTTCTTTTTAACTTCCTGTTCTTTTTGTACCAGAATCCTAAGTGCAGGATGGTATTATCACTAATCACTTTATCCAATTTGTTCTGCTGCTTTAGAGCTTTCATTCTCCTATTTAATATGTCTATTCAATATATCTAGTTTATATATTTCATGTTTAAGAGTATCAACTAGAGGTTCTTGTGGATTGATAGGAGGTTCTAGATGCACTGCTGCATTTCTCTTCTCTAGTGACTCTATGTAAGCATATATCTCTTGTTGTACTGGGTCTATGCCTGGAGATATTCTCCTGGGACTACCTTCAAAATTATGTATAGGAGAATTTTCAGAGCTATGTAGAGGAGAAATATTGGTAGGAGATGGTATTGGAGGTTCTTCCTAAAATTTAGAAACTCTGTCTCTTATGGTAGTGTTTTCTTCATTTAACCTCAGATTCTAGAGCTCCTTCTCAGCTATAGAGGATTTATGTTTTCTCCAATTGTAACCTTGCTCCTCTTTTCTATTTTACCTCCTGTCTTAATTTTACCTTGCTTCTTGCTCTTTGTCATCTCTGTAGAGGTGAGCTCTTCATCATTTTACTGAAGTGGAGATGTAGGTGTTAGGTCCCTATATTACTAGTATAGTCCCTTATTATTGTTAGTGTAAGCCCCTTATTGTTATTATTGTACCCCTGTAACCCCCATATTGTTATTATTGTGCCCTTAAATTATTATTTTTAGGTCGGCTAGGATTGAATTATGTCCCCACTAGGATTACATTGTGGCCCCATGGACTCCTATATATAGAAAGGAGGTTTTGAAATTTGTATCATTCAAGAATTATTCATTCATGTAATGTATTAGAGGTTGCCCCTGTTAGCCACCTATAAATTTGTTGTCAAGCAAACAAGTGGCTAAATTGTTTTTGAGCCTTCAAGAAATAAATTTCCTCTAAAAACATATCATTCTTGAAGTCTCCATGTGCCCTTTTCCTTTGAAAATATCTTCATTGTTGTTTCCATCAAAAAGCCTCACTGTCTGTGGAAAAAATTATGCTCAGAAAGCCTCCATTTGCTCCTTTGTATCCCTGCAAAATTCCCCATGTTAACCCCTTTTCTTCCTTCTCAAAAACCCCCAAAACCCCTTCCTAACTCTTCTAAGCCATCAAATCACCCTTTAAAGATCACGTGAATCCCTTCATTTGATTTTAAAACCCATCTTTCCCCCTACCAGAATCTCCTTTTAGCCTTGAAAAACATTGTTTAAGGCCTAAAAACCCACTTTCTCATATAATAGGCCTAAGCCCCTTTCGGCTAAGCCCCTAACCACTTCCCCTCCATGAAACCCAGCGCCAAGACCAGGCGCTAAGCCCTTGAGCACTTATCGCATCAAAAGATTGGTCGGGAGCATTTTTTCTTTGTTAATGAAAAGTTCCGATGTGAGAAGTGTTTTGTTCTATTGAACGCTGGTGCAATATCCACCGTAGATCTGTAAAGATCTAACAGTCTGCGCACAACTCATCGCGCCTCGCATCATTCATTTTTTACCCTCCGATGGCCATATCCACTGTTGATTCCCCTTTAAATCCAACGACCATCGCATTTCCGCCCCAATCGCCAATCGCAACTTTTTATTGCACCACTTTTCAACTCCCCGATTGGCCAATCTCCGATTCAATCCTGGCCGTTGAATCCACAAGAACCAACGGCCAGGATTTTTCCTCTCACCGCCCCTGTGTCCCCGATTGGTCATCCCTGATCCAATCGTAACTGTCAATCTTCCTCCGATCCAACGGTCGATACGCAATCGCTACATAAACCGATCGGAGTTTTGGCCCCTGCCTTCTCCAATTGCGATTGAATCTCAGCCGTCTATCCCATTCGATCCGACGGTTGGGATTCCTCCCACCCATTAACCAACCCCTCTGCCTTTGCTTTCCCTCTTCAGATCTTAGCCATTCATCCCACTGATCGGACGGCCCACGTTCAAACTTCCTTTGACTTGTCCCCACCTTACCAGCCGCGCATCTCCGTATATCGGGCTCCATCCCGCACTGTCAGATCTCACAGTCCCAGATCCAATAGCAGAAAAACATATCGCGTAACTTTGGCATCCTAAATTTAATAGTTTAAAATCACGCGATATGGGCGGTTTTATTTTTCCACGTGTCAGGTGGCAGACCATATCGCGTGATTTTGGGCAAATTTCAAACCCACACTTTGGCTGCGCAAAAACAGTTGTTTTCTCCGAAAACCACTTTCCCCTTTTTCTACCTCCGAAATTCCATCATCCAATCCTGACCATTGATCTAATCCCGATCAATGGTTCATACTGCATCGCATATTTCATTCATAGTTCTTTCATCGCGCTACCACAGAGTTTCATCGGGACACCTCAGCCGTTGATCTCCTCCTGAGATCTAACGGTCCATATCCAATCACCCTCTGCCCATGCCAGTCCCACAATTCACACCCGACTTCATTCATTTTATGCATTTTTCTTTGTATTTCGCCAAAGGTCAAAACCTCGTGTTTTACATTCAAAATCATTTCCTCCGCCCAACATCAAAAATTTATGTTATAACATTAAAGTTATTTTTCTTCGTCTGACCTTCTTAAGCCACTCCATCAGTTAATCACCACTGTCGATCATCACAACTAGATCAGATCGGACGGTCCACAACCATTCCTCCATCAGGCCTTCATCAGATCAGTTTTCCACCATTACAAAACATTTTTCACCATTTTCTCCACTACAGCCACTGTTTTCACTGTTGCGCTGCCACCTCCACAGGCCTCCACAACATCCACCTCCACTCCCACTGTTTTTCATTAACATGTCTATTGCCTTTTGCAGGGTCACAGGCAGTGGAAACCGCCATTGCTCACAGTCACTATCATAGTGACACAGAGCGTAGAGAAGGCCATTTTCCAAGCTAGAGATTGCAGAGAAAATGCCTGGGAAGGTTTTCAAACGAAACATTTCATTAAAGAACTGGTGTTTAATTCTGTAAAACCATAAAGCGCCATTAAAACTACATTTCCACATATAGAGATAGTAAATGAAGTGGCAAAGAGTATCAGTGAAGAATTAAAGAGGTTTAAAGTGTGTTATTGAAGATTTTAAGGTTTAATTAAATGTTTAAAGGGTGAGTGTACCAAATTGAAGACCTTATGATTCACACAGAAGGCCTAATGAGGCCTAAAGCACAAAAAAAATCTTATCAGTGTCTCACATCAGCAGAAGGTTCTTTCCCTTGAAAGGACAAGCTCCCATACTGTTTTTATTTTACATCGAGCTCGGGAGGAGATATACACCCTGACAAAAGGTCCTAATGCTACCAGAGCATTTGTTATGCAATATGGCAGGCCTGAAAGTAATTTATCTTCCTTTTCTTATTACCAGAGTACCACAGAGTACTACAGCCAAAAGTACATCAAAGAACATACCCATGAAGTTAATATCAGCCTGTCGAAGACCACTCTTTCATCCAAAGGGTACCAAAAATCAATGCATGGATATTAAAACAGAATGGGATTTTAATGTTTCATTTAAAGTTCTATCTACCTCCTCTGCCTCTCTTTAGCTATAAAACTCATGAAAAAACACATTTTTAAGGGTTGTTGGTCGGATATCTATGAATTGTAAGTTGTTTCTCTTGAGATAGAGTTCTGTGTGTAAAGTTGTAAAATAGGCTGAGGAGATGATTTCAGACTAAATATCAAGTTGTTGGACAATGTTGTATATGACTGGTGTTGCTCTTTAATATGACAAGAAATTTCTTTGGATCCTGATTTAAAGCAGCGGTGATGTGTCCTACCTTTGTTTCTGTTTTTCCTTTTGTAATTCACTACATTTCATTTCTCTGGTAAGAATCAGAAATCTGGCTTAGGATATACCCTTGCATGGTACCTTAATGCTCCTGATCTTCTTATCTTTGATGTTTTCTATTGATTTTGCTATCTGAGAACTAATTCAAGATAATTTAACCAGTGTAGTAGCTATTATTCACTGCTAACTGATGTATGAATTTATAAATCTGTTCTTAGATGTTCGTGTCTGGTTTTAATTGAAATAATTGGGATACTGGGAGTTTAGAATCTTGATTCTATCTCACTAGGGTATTTTTCAATCAATTGAACCTTTCTAAGTTCCCTCAAGTTGAATGTCAAAGCATTGAAAGTTTGAAGCCTTTCTTTGATCTCAGGCTTCACCTTTGTGTCTAAATCTTAAGTGTTTCTTGTTGTCTGAAGAGTTAGCCTTTTAGGGGTTGGATCATAGGTGCTTAAAGCATGCCATGTCCCTAGATCTACTTTCTAAGTGGTCACCTCAGAGGTTTCCTTGTCATTCACCTTCTTTCCTTATCATTGCGTACCATGCTATCATCTTTAAAGATCCTCTGCTTTAGATGACTAGCCCAATTGAAAGCCTTGGATACTAAATAGTAAGTAAACCCTTTTATGACTCCATTTCCCAATGGTCTCGAGTGTTCTTGGAATTATCTCCCTTTTTCCTAGAGTCCTTCTTTGCTCACCTTTGTCTTATATTGAACCCTTCTTTCATGTTTCCCAACATCCAAACAAACAAAACAAACAACAACCCCCATGCCTTATAACTAGCCTAATACCTTGAAACTGAACTTCAAAGAAATATACCTTTGCCTTTATAGAGAGATCCCTCTCTAGACCTAGGAGGGCTAGATCCTGAGGTCCCAAAGTGTTTTTGATGTTGTCTTGTCTTTTGGTAGAGCCAAACCTGCCAAAACATAGGAACCCCAACATAATGGCGACTCTGCTGGGGAATAAACTTTGAGTGCCCTTAATTGCTATACCTGGTCTTGTGTCGTCACCAACTTAATGATGAATTTTTTGGGGAGCTTTGAGTAACACACACCTTTAAACACTTCTAAGAACTCAAAGAATACCATAGTAGCCTGAGTTTGGTGGTTAATCACTGTGGTGGACAGTATACCTTCTTGAAACATTATAACCCTTCCACCTGGTGACTCCATAGTTCCTTGATGATGAAAAGACTCTGCTGGTGATCAGTAGGCCTGCTGATTATCTTGGTTTTCATAAGACTCCACTGGGAGACTAGAGTTCATAACAACATCAGCCATATTAGAAGAAAAAAGCAGGATTAAGCTTCTTGGTTAAGAGACAGACATACTGGATTCAAGAACAGTCTATACAAGAGCTTATCCTAACCCAAACCCACCTGAAATATTTGACAACCCAGAGAACATTCTTAGGAAATCTCCCACCCCTAGAAATCCAACTATTTCCAGACACATCCATAGAGCTAACTCTGCACCAGAAAAATTTACAGCTCTATCAGACACTCATTTTGACTTAGACTTACCAAGCAGTTTACCTAAAACTAGCTCATTCAGTGCTCTAGATCAGTTAGACCTCGAGCTTCCTAGTTCACCATATCACAGTGGTAAACACATTAGGGATAGAGATACACTTCCATCTACACCTGTGGATATTCATTTCATTCAAAACTCGGGGCTCTATCACCCTAAATCAGCTCAACAGAGTGTTGTTGGTCCTAGTATTCCTGTCATCCACGTATCTGCTTCTCAAGCCAATCCTTTACCTCCTCAGAACATCATCATGGCAGCATGGTATGCCCCCTTGGTATTACCACAGCCTCTAGTGCCTTTACCCAATGATTATCAGTCAAAAATCACACATTTCACTGCGAAAGAGTCTACCACAGCTCAACACCATGTAGATAGGATGGAAGATTCCTTTGACTATATGGAGATAGACGATGAGACAGTCAAGATGAGAATCTTCACCCAGAGTTTAGGAGGAGATGTGAAGAAGTGGTTTAAAGGCCTACCTTCTAATAGTATCCATGATCTTCCCTCTTTATATCAATCCTTAATAAGCAAATGGGAAGTCAAGACCAACCCTCTCCAAATCTTATCAGAATACAAGAATCTTAAAAGAAATGTAGGAGAGAGTGTCCATGACTATTCTACAAGGTTTAACAGCATTTATAATGCTCTTCCTCCACACATGAAACCTCCCCAAGGAATGGCTTTAGTGAAATATCCTGAAGTCTTTGATGTTGACATGGCCTTCCAGCTTAGGGAGAGAGATTAGAACACACTGGAAGATATGAAAAAAGGAGAAGTGAGTGTAGAAGCTAACCTAATTGAAAAAAAAGCCAGAATGAGGTCTGAGAAAATGGTAACATATAGGGATGACACTACAGCTTCCACATCTGATCCCAAATATGACAGTCTAGCCAAAACCATGGAGAGACTAGGAAAAATGGTGGAAAATTTGACTGTCCAAGTCAGCAACTAGAATAGAAACCAAAATCATAACCAGAACAAGAACTTTAGGAGAAAAAAACCCTCCAAATAGACAGAGATACTCTGATCAACAAGTCATACCCCCATTTCAAGAGAACTTCCTTGATGAGGATGAGGGGATAATAGAAGAATTCGAGGGAACCACAATAAACATGGTGGAAATAGACAACTCAATCCACAACTGTTCCACAGAAGACAATTAGACCTCACACTCACATTGGGATGAGGAAAGGTTCGAATATGAGGATTATAGGCTAGGATTTGAAAATGCCATCATGCAGGTCAAAGAACAGTATGAAATTAGAAGCAATAAGAGCCTAGACACTTCCAAACCGAAAGCTTCTGAGATTACCTTCAAGAAAAGACCTGAGAAAACTCCTAAGGAGTCTGCTGAAAGTAATGAATCAGAAGCTGAAAGTTTTGGGAAGAACAAAGAAAAAGACAGCCAAAATACTGATAAACAAAGTCAACAAACCAACAGCACTAGCACTGCAGCTAGTTCTCCTGATAAAACAGTTGCAAACATTGTACATAGTGATAATCAGCACACTGATTCTGCCACTAAAGTAGTGGCTAACAAAACAGAGTTGAGTCTTACAAAGATTCAATTTCCCTTCAATTTGGAAAGTGAGATTGCTAAGATTAAAATTTATGTCCCACTCTCTGCGCTGGCCACTCAGGATGTATATAAAGGCCAAATTTTGAAAGCTTTAAATCTAGGTGAAAACAGTGACACCGTCAATCTAAGTGATGATCAACCAGCCCTTTTTTTTGGTCCAAAGATAGAAGGGAAGTTTCAGGAAGGGGTAGTACCTCCTTTTTATATTAGCCTCAACATCCATGAAAAGATCCTTCACAACGCAATGCATGACTCTAGGGCATCACACAACCTTATGCCTAGGGTAGTTATGGAGAATTTAGGCCTAGAGATAACCCGTCCTTATAAATATTTATATTCATTTGACTCCAGCAGAGTAAAATGCCTTGGCCTAATCAAAGATCTGTGTGTGAACCTGACCTAGATTCCAGCCAAATGTATGGTTATGGATGCTGTAGTGGCAGATGTGCCACCTAAGTATGGCATGTTGCTATCGAGGTCATGGGGAGCGAAGCTGCAAGGTACAATGCAGATGGATGGGTCATATGCCACAATCCCTGTCTTTAGCCAGCTTAGGAGACTGTATAGAGAGGCACAAATGAATCTTATGGTGAGCAGCCCTGAAAAACCTGAAAATTCACCTCTGTACTCGGTACACACGGATATGGACTCCTTTATCCTTTGCAACAATGAATCCATAGATGAGCCATAACTAGAAGACAGAGATGCAAGAAATAGAGTAGAGCCCATAGACTTCAACATAATGGCCACTCTAGACATAGAAGAAAATTAAGAAGAAAACTTTGGACAGTGTACTGAATCAAAGACTCAGAATAGACAAAACCAAGACTACAAACAGCTGACTAGTCATCTCTCTGAAATCCATACACATCATGAAGAACAAAACATTCCACACCACGGTGCACACCCCATATTACAACATAACAGTGAAACCAACATTAGAGAGGAAAATGATGATAAACCTGAAAACGATCCCTTATGGAGAATGAATTTCGATGGGTCTTGCACTAGAAAGAATGAAGGAGCCAGAGTGTGGTTACATAACACTGAGAGTGACTATGCTGAGATTCATGCCTTTAGACTGGACTTTAAATGTACAAAAAATATTGCGGAGTATGAGGCTCTCATCCTAGGCTTGAATCTATTGAAAAAACTAGGAGCACGTAGGATAGCTGTACATGGAGACTCTGAGTTAATCATAAAATAAGTGAATGGAGAGTATACTGCAAATAACCCTAGATTGAGAGTGTACAGAAACGATGCTATGGATTTATTGAAAACCTCTGTAGAGTATGAACTTGTGTTTGTTCCTAGGAGTCAGAACATAATTGCGAATGGATTAGCCTGCATTGCTAGTTCATATCATAAAGCACCTAGTGACAAACAAATCATCATTCAAATGAAATATAGACCTGCAGTGCCTGATAATGAGAAATATTAGCAGGTCTTTGAGGGCGACAAGCAGATAGAGGATTTCCTAATTGGTAGGAACGAGTTTGAATTCTCTGATTCAAACTCTAAATCTGATGAAAGCTGCTTGAGTGAAGAGTCCCCCGATGAAGAAAGATCACCACATAACGTAGAAATAAACATGTTAACTAAACAACTTGGAACTCAAAGCGAAGAGTATAAGAACGCAGAAAAAGAGGAAATAGAGGTGTTGCAGTCAAAAGATAATAATATACCCGGAGGACTGGCACCTTTAGAGGACCTTTTTGATTTTAACGACGTAGCGAAGAAACCCACTATAGAACACTTAGACTCCGATGTCGAGGAATGCAAAATAGGCACCAAAGATAAGCCTAAGATGATTAAACTAGCTAAGTCCTTACCCGCAGACATGAAAAAGAAATATATTGACTTATTTAAAGAGTTCATCGATGTGTTTGCCTGGGGCTACGAGGACTTAAAAGCCTATGACACGAAGATCATCCAGCACAAGATCCCTTTGAAAGAAAACCAAAATCCCTTTAGGCAAAAGCTGCATAGAATCAACCCGAAACAACTGCCTCTAGTGGAAAAGGAAATTAAGAAAATGTATGAGGCAGGAATGATAGTTCCTGTGAGGTTTTCCGATTGGTTTCCAACCTTGTAGCTATGAGAAAGAAGACATGTGAGATTAGACTATGCATCGATTTCAAAAACCTTAACAGAGCTTCACTTAAAGACAATTACCCCTTACCAAAGATGGAACACATCCTACAGAGGGTAGTGGGATCAAAAAGGATCTCCCTGTTAGATGGTTTTTCAGGCTATAACCAAATCCTAGTACTCCCAAAATACCAACTCAAGACAGCTTTTACCACTCCGTGGGGCACTTTTATGTATGTAAAAATGCCTTTTGGACTAATGAACGCTGGTGTGACCTTCCAACGAGAAATGGACATAGCCTTTTTGGAGGAAATAGGGCACTTCATTTTCATCTATTTGGATGACATAACAGTTTATTCCAAGACTGATGAGGAGCACCTAAAACATCTAAGAAGAGTTTTTGAAAAATGTAGAAGGTTTTGTCTGTCTTTAAATCCCAAGAAGACTGTATTCGGGCTTCAAGAAGGTAAGCTTATTGGCCATATTATATTCGAGAAGGGGATTAAGATAGACCTGCAAAGATTCGAGGGAATACTGCGGATTACCCACCCGAGAAACATAAAATAGTTGTAGTCCTTTATTGAGGAATTAACTTCTTAAGGAGGTTTATCCCCAACTTATCTGAGCATCTCAGGGATATGACAAAAAAATTGGAAAAAAATGTAGGGGTTAAGTGGACTTTGGAGGCAAAAAAATCTTTTCAATTAGTTAAACATGAACTCACTCGGGCACCTGTCCTAATCAACCTAGATTTCTCAAAAGATTTCTTGATATTTTCCTTTGCCTTCGAGCATAAAGTGGCTGTAGTCCTACTGCAGAAAAATCCAGAGGGAATGGAACAGCCTATTGCTTTCTTCAGCAAAGCTCTGAGGGATGCACCCTTAAAATACAACATAATGGAAAAACATGCCTATGCATTGGTAAAGGCCTTGAAATACTTTAGGATGTATATTCTGCATTCTCACATCATTTCCTACGTGCCAAACATAGTTTTTAAAGACATTTTGTCCCAAGATCCGGATGGAAAGAGGGGCAAATGGATTGTTGTAATATTAGAGTATGACCTAGAAATAAAACCTACAAAATTGATCAAAGGTCAGGGCTTAGCTCAACTAATGGTTGAATCTAACTTGTACGCCCTTGACATAAACATGGTGGATGCCTTGGGTGAACATGAAGGATTTCCTGATCCTATTGTTGAAGAACAGTTTCAAAACTCTCCTTGGTATTCTGATATCCTGTATGTACTCACAAACCTCAACGCCCCTCCTAATTTATCAAAGACTAAGGCTATATTCCTAAAGTTAAAAGCCAGAAACTATTGCATACTGAATGAATGTTTATACTGGAAAATGGAAAATGGTTTGTTGCTTAAATGTCTTCTTGAAACTGAAGCAGAGAGGATTAAACAGGAGTTCCATACAGGAGAGTGTGGAGGCCATTTAAACTGGAAAGCCACTGCTAAAAAAATACTCAGAGCTGGCTATTACTGGCCTACTCTTTTCAATGACATCCACAAAATGATAATTGTCTGCCATAAGTGCGAGATTTTTTAGGGCAGAAGGAAGCTCCGCCCTTTACCATTACAACCTATAACTGTTGAAGCTCCCTTTCAACAGTGGGGCCTAGATTTCATAGGGGAAATACACCCTGCATCTTCTGCTCAACACAAGTGGATTCTTACAACCACAGACTATTTCACAAAATGGATAGAGGCCATACCTTCTAGGAATGCCACAAATTATGTCATCCTTAAGTTCCTAGAAGACCACATCCTCTCTAGGTTTGGCTTCCCTAAAAATATAATCACTGATAATGCTGCTGCTTTTGGATCCAAGAAAATGATTGATTTTTGTCACAAGTATCAGATAGCACTCGGTCATTCAACTGCTTATTACCCACAGGGTATGGGTTAGCTGAATCATCAAACAACAGCTTGGTGACTATTATCAAAAATTTTCTTGAGGAGAATAAGAAATCATGGCATAACAAGTTAGTGCATGCTTTGTGGGCTGATAGGCTAACAACAAAGAAATCCATTGGAATGTCACCATATCAACTTGTTTATGGAATACAGGCAGTGTTTCCTACCAGCCTAGGGGTACCAGTCATTAAACTAGTCTAAGAGATTCAGACAGAAGAGGATAGGATGGTGAGGAGGATAAATCAAAAAATTCATCTCCAACAAACAAGAGAAGAAGTCTATAATAGAGCTCTGAAAGTGCAAGAAAATATAAAGAAGTTGTTTGACAGAAGAAAAAAAGCTTGTGACTTCAAAACTGGATAGAAGGTTCTAAATGGGACTCTAGGAGAGAAGACAAAGGAAAGCATGGCAAATTTGACAGTTTGTGGTGGGGTCCTTACATAATCCAATCCACCATTGGTCCAAATGCCTTTTTTCTGCAAGAGCTTGATGGTACAAATCTGTTTGGGGGTCCTGTCAATGGCAGGATGCTCAAGAATTACTACTGCATATTTCCATTTTACAGTTTTCATTTCCATTGTAAATACCATTTCTATGTTTTGTCTTCAAAGAAAAATAGAAAATGTCAAAAAAAAAAAAAAGAGGTTCAAACATGCTCAAAACTTGAACCTCTAGAGTGAAAAATATTGGCTCTAACATGATCAAAACCTGAGCCAAAGGAATTAAATAAGCTGGTTCCAATATGCTCAAAATCTGAACCAGCGAAGAAGAAAGAAGAATCAGCTCTAACAAGCCCAAAACTAGAGCTGAAGGAAAGAAAAAAGTGACTCTAACAAGCTCAAAACTTGAGTCACAAATAAAAGAAGGATGCTTCAAAGTTTCAAGATTTCAAGCCTTCAAAGTTTTGTTTTCAAGTTTCTGCAATTTCAATTCATGTGCAGTTGTCTTTATGACATGGATCCACAACAAACCAGACTGTCTAATCCTGGTTTGACTGTTTTTAAATTTCTGTTGTAGAATGTAGAGAAAGAAATCTGCTAGACAGTTTAATCCTAGCAGATATTAGTGTAGGTAGAGAAGCTATGAGGCCAACTGTTAAATCTGGTCTCATGGAGGAATGAGGGTAGAATTAGACTAGTTTGTTTTCTGCTTTCAAAAAAAATGATGAAGAAGGTCTGCAAATTCAAATGCACCTTGAAAAAAAAAATGTTAGGACTGTAGTATGGGTAGGTAGATTGTTTGGGGAATGTTTTCTGCTGGTTAATATCCATCATGTTTGTAACAGCTGAATCAAAGAAGAAAGGATGGTTCATAGATCAGGCATCTGGCTTACTCCCCAAAGAATATTTCTGAAGTTCTTGACATCTTCAAGAAGATGCCATCCCCATGTGGAGCCATTGTTAGCCACCTATAAAAAAATTTTCAACCAAACAGGTGGCTAAATTTTTCTTGAGCCTTCAAGAAATACATTTCCTTTGAAAACATATCATTCTTGAAGTCTCCATGTGCCCTTTGCCTTTGAAAAGATCTTCACTAATGTTTCTATCAAAAAGCCTCACTGTCTGTGGAAACAATTATGCTCATAAGGCCTCCATTTGCTCCTTTGTATCCCTGCAAAATTCCCCATGTTAACCCCTTTTATTCCTTCTCAAAAACCCCCAAAACCCCTTCCTAAGTCTTCTAAGCCATCATATCACCCTTTAAAGATCATGTGAATCCCTTCATTTGATTTTAAAACCCATCTTTCCCCCTATCGGAACCTCCTTTTAGCCTTGAAAAACGCTATTTTAAGGCCTAAAAACCCACTTTCTCATATAATAGGCCTAAGCCCCTTTCGGCTAAGCCCTTAACCACTTCCCCTCCATGAAACCCAATGCCAAGACCAGGCGCTAATCCCTTGAGCGCTTATCGCATCGGAAGATTGGTCGGGGGCGTTTTTTCTTTGTTAATGAAAAGTTCCGATGCGAGAAGTGTTTTGTTCTATTGAACACCGGTGCAATATCCAATGTAGATCTGTAAAGATCTAAAGGTCCGCGCAAAACTCATCACGCCCCACATCATTCCTTTGTTACCCTACGATGGCCATCTCCACCGTTGATTCCCCTTTAAATCCAATGGCCATCGCATCGCTGCCCCAATCGCCAATCACAACTTTTTATTGCGCCACTTTTCAACTCCCAGATTGGCCAATATCCGATTCAATCCTGGCCGTTAAATCCACAAGAACAACCGGCTAGGATTTGTCCTCTCACCGCCCTTGTGTCCCCGATTGGTCATCCCTAATCCAATCGCAACCATCGATCTTCCACCGATCCAACGGTCCACATGCAATCGCTACATAAACCCATCGAAGTTTTGGGCCCTACCTTCTCTGATTGCGATTGGATCTCAAGCGTCTATCCCATTCCATCTGACGGTTGGGATTCCTCCCACCCATTAACCAGCCCCTCCGCCTTTTCTTTCCCTCTTCAGATCTCAGCCGTTCATCCTGCTGATCGGACGGCCCACATTCAAACTGCCTTTGACTTGTCCCCACCTTACCAGCTGCGCATCTTCCCGTATCGCACTCCATCCCGCACCATCAGATCTCATAGTCCCATATCCAATGGCAGAGAACCATATCGCGTAAATTTGGCATCCTAACTTTAACAATTTAAAATCACGCGATATGGGTGGTTTTATTTTTCCACGTGTCGGGCGGCAGACCATATCGCGTGATTTCGGGCAAATTTCAAACCCGTGCTTTGGCTGAGCAAAGACAGTTGTTTTCTCCGAAAACAACTTTCCCCTTTTCTACCTTCGAAATTCCATCATCCAATCCTGACCGTTGATCTGATCCCGGTTAACGGTTCATACTGTATCGCGTATTTCATTCATAGTTCTTTCATCGCGCTACCACAGAGTTTCATCAAGACACCTCAGTCGTTGATCTCCTCCTGATATCTAACATTCCATATCCAATTGCCTTCTACCCATGCCAGTCCCACCATTCACACTTGACTTCATTCATTTTATGAATTTTTCTTTGTATTTCGCCAAAGGTCAAAACCTCGTGTTTTACATTAAAAGTCATTTCCTTCGCCCAACATCAAAACTTTATGTTATAACATTAAAGTTATTTTCTCCGTCTGACCTTCTTAAGCCACTCAATCAGTTAATCACCGTCGTTGATCATCACCACCGGATCTGATCGAACGCTCCACAATTGTTCCTCCATCATGCCTTCATCAGATTAGTTTTCCACCATTACGCAACATTTTTCACCTTTTTCTCCACTACAGCCATTGTTTTCACTGCTGCGCTACCACCTCCACAGGCCTCCACAGCATCCACCTCTGCTTCCACTGTTTTTCACTAACATGTCTATTGCCTTTTGCAGGGTCACAAGCGGTGGAAACCACCATTGCTCACAGTCACTGTCATAGTGACACAGAGCGCAGAGAATGCCATTTTCTGAGCCAGAGATTGCAGAGAAAACGCCTGGGAAGGTTTTCAAACGAAACATTTCATTAAAGAACTGGTGTTTAATTTTGTAAAACCATCAAGTTCCATTAAAACTACATTTCCACAGACAGAGACAGTAAATGAAGCAGCAAAGAGTATCAGTGAAGAATTAAATAGGTTCAAAGCATGTTATTGAAGATTTTAAGCTTTAATTAAATGTTTAAAGGGCGAGCGTACCAAATTGAAGACCTTATGATTCACACAGAAGGCCTAATGAGGCCTAAATCACAAAAACAATCTTATCAGTGTCTCACATCAGCAGAAGGTTCTTTCCCTTGAAAGGACAAGCTCCAATACTGTTTTATTCTACATCGAGCTTCGGAGGAGATCTACACCCTGACAGAAGGTCCTATTGCTACCAGAGAATTTGTTATGTAGTATGGCAGGCCTAAAAGTTATTTATCTACCTTTTCAGAGTACCATAGAGTACTACAGCTGAAATTACATCAAAGAACATACCCATGAAGTTAATATCATCTTGTCGAAGACCACTCTTTCATCCAAAGGGTACCGAAAATCAATGCATGGATATTAAAACAGAATGGGCCTCAAGCCATTCTTCTTCCTCTGTTTTAATGTTTCATTTAAAGTTATATATACCTCCTCTTCCTCTCTTTAGCTATAAAACTCATGAAAAAACACATTTGTAAGGGTTGTTGGTCGGATATCTATGAATTGTAAGTTGTTTCTCTTGACATAGAGTTTTGTGTGTAAAGTTGTAAAATAGGCTGAGGAGATGATTTCAAACTGAATATCAAGCTATTGGACAATGTTGTATATGACTGGTGTTGCTCTTTAATATGACAAGCAATTTCTTTGGATCCTAATTTAAAGCAGCGGTGATGTGTCCTACCTTTGTTTCTGTTTTTCCTTCTGTAATTCACTACATCTCATTTCTCTGGTAAGAATCAGAAATATGGATTAGGATATACCCTTGCATGGTACCCTAATGCTCCTGCTCTTCTTATCTTTGATTTTTTCTACTGATTGTGCTATCTGAGAACTAATTCAAGATAATTTAACCAGTGTGGTAGCTATTATTCACTGCTAACTGATGTATGAATTTATGAATCTGTTCTTAGATGTTCGTGTCTGGTTTTAATTGAAAGAATTGGGATACTGGGAGTTTAGAATGTTGATTCTGTCTCACTAGGGTCTTTTTCAATCAATTTAACATTTCTAAGTTCCCTCAAGTTGAATGTCAAAGCATTGAAAGTTCAAATCCTTTCTCTAATCTCAGGCTTCACCTTTGTGTTTAAATCTTAAGTGTTTCTTGTTGTAGGGGTTGGATCATAGGTTCTCAAGGAATGCCCTGTCCCTAGATCTTCTTTCTAAGTGGTCACCTCGGAGGTTTCCTTGTCATTCACCTTCATTCCTTATCATTTCGTACCATACTATCATCTTTAAAGATCCTCTGTTTTAGATGACTAGCCCAATTGAAAGCCTTGGATACTGAATAGCAAGTAAACCCTTTTATTACTCCATTGCCCAATGGTCTCGAGTGTTCTTGGAATTATATCCCTTTTTCCTAGAGTCCTTCTTTGCTCACCTTTGTCTTATATTGAACCCTTCTTTCATGTTTCCAAACAACCAAACAAACAAAACAAACAACAACCCCTGTGCCTTATAATTATCCTAATACCTTGAAACTGAACTTCAAAGACATATACCTTTTCCTTTATAGAGAGATCCCTCTCTGGACCCAGGAGGGCTAGATCCTGAGGTCCCAAAGTGGTTTTGATGTTGTCTTGTCTTTTGGTAGAGCCAAACCTGCCAAAACATAGGAACCCCAACATCCCCCTCGAAGTGGCTTATTTATAAGGCGTTGATATCTCTTTTCTTCTATTTTTGGAGGTAGTTTCACAACATTTGCTATCAGAGCTTTGGATTCTAGGGTTTCTCTACTCCAAACAAGTCATCGTGGAATTTTCACTATAAATTTTTTCTACAAAGTTTCAGAAGCTTAAATTTTTATAGCGTGAAGCCGAAATCCTAAAGAACATCATTGCAAAATTTCAGAGCTTGGTTTGCAACATTTTTGGACATATGATCTGTGGAAGTTAGGAATTTTTGTAGGCTCTTGAATTTAACCTAAATAGGTCATCGTGGAATTTTCACTATAACTTGTTTTCTACAAAGTTTCAGAAGCTATAATTTTTAGAGTGCAAAGACAAAATCCTGAGAAACATCATCCCAAACTTTCGGAACTTTGTTCACAATATTTTCGGAGATATGGTCTGTGGAAGGTAGGGCATTTTCAGGCTCCCAAATTTCATCTCAAAGAGGTGTTCGTGGGAAAATATTCATAACTCTCTCTCTAAGCATCGGATTGGAATGCTGTAAAAAGCAGCCACAAGTACATGGATTTTAGTTTCCTTTCTATCAATTTTAGACCCGAAGGAGGAAACAGTGACATGTGGCAAGTCGTACGAGTTCGCTCTATTGAACCAGTCCATAATTAGGTCATTGTGGGAGATTGGACATAAATTTGTGTTGAAGAATCCAAATGAGGTCAGGCTTGTGGCATTTGAAAGAAGCTTAAGAGGGATACTATAGGGCTGAATTTCAGAAATTGAGGATCCGCAATTATAGAGATAATTAAATCTCAATATCGAGCTCCTAAAAATCAAGTAAAAGGTGTGTATATTTTTTTCCAAATTGCATAAGTCTTATTTGAAGAATGACGTTGAATTGATTCCAAGGGCATATTGTATAATAGATATCAGTATTGGATTCTAAAATGGCCCCTAAAAAGAATTCAACACCCATTAAGCCTTTAGAAGGCTCTACTATGACTCATGAAGAAGAAGAATGGCAACATGGCATATCAAAATTACAAGAGCAAGTGCAACAATTTTCGCTCTCGCAAAGAGCAACAAAAAATGACATGGAAGTTTTGAATAAAGGCGTGGAATCTAAGATGGATGGTTTGAAGAAATGCATGGAATCTAAGATGGATGGGTTGAAGAATGGCATAGAAGCTAAGATGGATGGCATGGAAGATGGCATGGAATCTAAGATGGATGACATGGAAGCTAAGATGGAAAACATGAAGAATGATCTAAAATCAGACATGGAAGCTTTGACAAAGTTGATACAAGAAATGTTTCCTAATGGTGAAAAGATAGTAGAGGAAACTCATGATGAGAACAAAATAAATGTTAATCGTGATTTCATAAACTCTAATATTGGAGGGAATAACCACCATATTTCAAAAATGGATATGAGGAAGTTTGATGGAAAGGATCCTATAACATGGATACTACATATGGAGCAATATTTTGATCTCAATAATGTGCAAAACACACAAAAGGTACATATTGCAACTTTACATTTACAACAAAATACATTTGTATGGTATTGATGTCTTTTCTCCCATAAAAAAATTGTCACTTAGTAAATTTTTACGAGGGAAATGATAGCACATTATGAGGATACAAAGAGCAACACCTTCTTTAGCCAATTGATAAGTCTCAAACAAAAGGGTTCAGTGGGGGAGCACATTGAGGACTTCCAAAAATTGAATATAAGGGTAACTGATATTCCAGAGGAACACAGGATTGATCTCTTCCTAGGAACTTTAAAGAATAAAATCCAACATGAAGTTCACGTTTTGGAACCTGATTCAATGGAGAAGGCATTCAAGTTGGCAAGAAAAATTGAATGTAAAATTATGGCGACAAGGAAGCCTACCACTCACTTCTATAAAGATGGAATTGTTGCTACTCCTAGATTTCCACAACCTACAAGGTTGACACCACAACAATTGTAAGAAAAAAGAGAAAAAGGGATTTTCTATAGTTGTGATAGAAAATACACTAAATGTCATAAGTGTGCTAAGAAGAAATTATTATACATAGATTGTGAAGAGGAAGAAGAAAATGAACAAGAATCTTCAAAAGAAGAGGATATACACCAGGAACCAACCCTAGAAGAGGAAGAAATGAGTCTGACCATATCATGTAATGCATTGGCAGGAATTACCACTCCTCAAACTCTCAAGATAGAAGGACATATCAAGAATAAAAAGGTAATAGTGTTGATTGATTCAGGTAATACCCATAATTTTATTCATTGTAAGGTAGCCAAGGAATTGAATTGTTTCCTATACCCAGCACCAGAATGTCAAGTGATGGTTGCAAATGGAGGAACTATAAATTGCTCTGGAAAATGCCATAATATCAAGCTAACCATGGGGGAATATGTACTGACTAGTCCAATGCTTTCCATTCCTATGGGAGGTGCTGATGTTGTACTAGGAGTACAATGGTTACAATCTTTGGGGACGGTAGCTTTTAATTTTCAAGAACTTTTCTTGAAATTTTTTTCAGAAGGAAAGGAAGTCGAATTACGGGGTATTGAAGGGAAGCCGGGAAGGATAATAAGCTCTAATGTCATGAAAAAACCTCTAAAGAAAGAACAACGAGGCGTAATTACACAATTATGCTCAGTAGAAGTTCCGACATCAAAATCATCTATTTCTGCAGATCTCCAACAAGTCTTGGACAATCATTCCAAGGTGTTTGAAACTCCCAAAGGACTCCCACCTATTCGTGATCATGACCATGCTATTCATTTGATTCCAGGAAGTGTTCCTCCAAACATCAGGCCTTATAGATATCCTTACTTCCAAAAGAGCGAAATTGAACGTATGATTGCAGAAATGTTAGAGGTCGGTATAATTCAACCTAGTCAAAGTTCTTTCTCTGCTCCTGTAGTATTGGTACACAAGAAGGATGGATCATGGCGAATGTGTCCGGATTATAGGGAGCTCAATAAGCTCACCATTAAAGATAAATTTCCCATTGCTGTGATTGATGAATTATTGGATGAATTACATGGAGCAATTTATTTTACCAAGTTGGATCTTCGTTCAGGATATCATCAAATTAGAATGAAGACTGAAGATATTCCGGAAACAACATTTCGAACTCATGAGGGTCATTATGAATTTTTGGTCATGCCTTTTGGCCTTACCAATGCACCTTCTACATTTTAAGGGTTGATGAATTCCATTTTCAAACCCTTCCTTAGAAAATTTGTGCTAGTATTTTTTGATGATATACTAATCTAAAACAGGTCTTGGAAGGATCATGTTCAACATGTTGACAGGGTGCTCAAACTATTGCAGGAGAAACAATTATATGCAAAAACATCCAAATGTTTCTTTGGAGTACAAGAGGTGGAATATCTGGGTCATATTGTATCTCATGAGGGTGTTAAGGTAGACCCCAACAAAATTAAAGCCATTAAGGAATGGAAAGTCCCCACAACCATAAAGCAGTTGCGAGGATTTCTCAGGTTAACAGGGTATTATCGCAAGTTTGTTAAGAATTATGGGAGAATAGCAACACCTCTAACAACATTATTGAAGAAAGATGTATTTTCATGGACTCCTGAAGCAACTAAGGCCTTTGAACATCTTAAAGAGGCAATGTGCCTAGCACCGGTCTTAGCTACGCCAGACTTCACAAAAACCTTTATTGTGGAATGTGATGCCTCAGGAAATAGAATTGGTGCAGTTTTAATGCAAGAAGGAAGACCAATTGCTTTTGAAAGTCGTCCAATCAAAGGAAAGTATTTACAAAAACCTATTTATGAGAAGGAAATGTTAGCAATACTGCATGCACTAAAGAAATGGCGAACTTACCTAATGGGAAGACACTTCAAGGTAAAAACTGATAATGATAGTCTTAAACACTTTTTGGAACAAAGACTATCTTCAGAAGAGCAGAAAAAATGGGTCACAAAGATGTTGGGTTATGACTTTGAAATAATCTACAAAAAAGGAAAGCTTAATGTTGTTGCAGATGCACTTTCAAGAAAGAATGAAGAGGTGGAAGCATTGCTTTGTGCCATTTCTATTATCCAACCAGATTGGATAACCGAAGCAAGAGATGAATGGAAGAAGGACAAAGATGTATGGACACTCATTCAAAAGTTGCAGCAAGATCCTAGTACATCTGATACATTTAGTTGGAAAAATGATTCCTTATGGTACTAAGATCGCTTATATCTTTGTAAGAATTCCCAACTAAAACAAAAGATTCTTCTGGAATTGCACACTTCTCCTTTAGGAGGACACTCAGGATTTTTAAAAACTTACCACATGGTGAAGAAAGATTTTTTTTGGGATGGCCTTAAATCTGATATTCAAAAGTTTGTGGCGGAATGTTTGGTTTGCCAGCAGAATAAAGTGGAGACAATTAAGACCCCGGGACTTCTACAACCTTTATCCATTCCAACTCAGCGTTGGGAGGAGATTTCAATGGATTTTATCACAGGTTTACCTAAGTCTGAAGGAAAGAATGTCATCATGGTGGTAGTTGATAGACTTACCAAGTATGCACACTTTTGTGCATTATCTCATCCATTTAAAGCAAGTACAATTTCTACTACATTTATGGACAGAATTCAAAAGCTACATGGAAGCCCAAGGGTTATTGTGAGCGACAGAGATCCCATTTTTACTGGAAATTTTTGGACGGAGTTATTTTCTTGTTTGGGTACTCAATTAGCTCATAGCTCATCTTATCATTCTCAATATGATGGTCAAACTGAGATAGTAAATAAATGTTTGGAAGGATATCTTCGTTGTTTTGTATCTGATAAACAAACACAATGGGTCAAGTGGTTACCTCTCGCCGAATGGTGGTATAACACTTCCTTCCATACTGCAGCAAAAATGACCCCATTTATGGCACTTTATGGATATCATCCACCATCGATCACATCATCTTTAAGGGAAAATTCGAAGTTTCAAGTAGTGGAAGATCACATCGAGCATCAGCAAGAAGTTCTCCAACTCTTAAAGGATAACCTGAATTTGGCACAAAATCGAATGAAACAACAAGAAGATCAACATCGCAGCGAGAGAAGTTTTGATGTAGGAGATTGGGTATTTTTACGGCTACAACCATACAAACAAATGTCCCTCAAGCAAGCTAAGAAGGATAATAATTATCACCAAAGTACTATGGTCCTTACAAGGTGTTGCAAAAGATTGGTTCTATGGCATACAAATTGGAGCTTCCTGCTTCTTCGCGAGTACATCCAGTTTTCCATGTTTCATGCTTAAAGAAGGTTATAGGTGAAAATCTTCCAGTTCAAACAATATTGCCAGAACTTGATGAGGAAGGAAAAATCATATTGGAACCCGAAGCGGTCATGGAAACAAGAACTCGACAACTACGGAATCGATCAATTTCAGAGTATCTCATCAAGTGGAAGAACTTACCCACTGAATATTCTACATGGGAGGATGACAATTTTATACAAAAGCACCCAGAGCTACTCAAGCATTGAGGACCACACTTTTTTGAAGGAGAGGGGCATGTTAGGTCCCTATATTACTAGTATAGTCCCTTATTGTTGTTAGTGTAACCCCCTTATTATTATTATTGTACCCCTGTAACCCATATTTTTATTATTGTGCCCTTAAATTATTATTGTTAGGTCGGCTAGGATTACATTGTGGCCCTATGGACATAAAGCTCTCAGTACAATCAACAATCATTACACACTTTCATGTAGAAATTTGCATCTCTATGTGTAATATTCCCAATTAGCTACTGCTAGTTGGAATATTATAATTGCTCCATTTTTGGAGTTAGAAGAATAAAAGGACAATAAAACAATCCCAATGTGAAAAGGGATCAGATTAGGAGGGAAAATAAAGCCACCTTAGTCTGAAAGGGGGCAATGCAGGTGAACTAGATCTAGTTGACCAAGTCAACAGCACTGCTACAAGAGGAGGGAAACCAACAAGGACAACGCAGTTTTGAAGGAGGAATCTTTTCTTGGAAGTCACCTCATTAATGAGTGGGGTCAGGGGTGAGGAGGCTCACCAAGGATAAGAAGAAGGGGATAGCGGCAAGGAAGGCATTTAGTATTCATCTATCTTTGGTCTTTTGACTACTTGCATGCTTCATCTTTTTAGTTGTGGTTGCAACACTGTTTAGTGCAAAGAATTCTCATGTGGGAATTCCATCCTCTTCTTTGGATCAACTTGTTTAAGGGATCTAAAGGGAAGGTTCCGAGCTTCAATTTCATTTTATGAGTTAGGGTCAATCATCCATCAACATCTACAGTGCAGTCACTTTCAGAAACTACGTCTTTTATGCAGGTGCAGTAGTAGCAGGGTTGAACCCCTTGATTTTGTGCTACTGTTTGAGGAGGAGGTGTCTATTTCCCTCTGGAAATTTTAATAAGGAGGGCCTTTGGCCATTTTATGTATTTATCAGCTCTTTCATGTCATATTCTATCATATCAAATATAGATTTGCAGTAGACTGTGTTATTTTCTACAATACTACTTTTTATGCTTGTGTAATGCCGGAAACCCTTGCTGGGTTACCTTATTTCTTGTGTAAAAGAGGTTAAAACTCAATTTCTTGGCTCTACGATTAATATAAACTCTATATCAGTGTTGATTCATCATTTTCTATAGAAACCCTCATGTGAATTACGCTATTGCAATCTTCAGAAATTATGTTATTGTAATTCATAGGGTTGGGGTGTTTTTTAAGCTATATTGAGATGGGGAGATATGTTTAATGTAGCTAGGATGATTTTTTTCTGATGCAATTTGGTATGCAAGTCACATAGAGCATATATAAGAGGATCCAAGTCCTTTTTCATTTTTTTGTATCGTAATTTTCTGAATACAGTGTTTTCACTGTCTAGAGTGTAGCAATTCCTAAAAAGGAATATTACAGTGGTATCAAAGCTCTACTCTTGGATCATCTTGTGGGGATAATCTATCTACAACATGGAGGAGGAATATATCTTGAAACTCCTACTTCATACCATGCAGAACATTACAAGGGACCTCAAGGATATGAGGCATAAAGGGGATTCTATAAGGCTTTTCCATGAGGCAAGCTACCAGCACTTCATATGGCATGGAGCATTCAGCTGCACCAAAATGTTCTACCATGCCTTCATTTATATCTGCATAAGATAAGGAGGAAACCATGGGAAATTATTTTGAGGAATATGAATCCCAATCTCAAAGGTTCAAAGAACACTTGAGCTTTCAAGAGTTTTGCTGGATCAAGGATGGGAGGAGAGTTAATCCTCATCAAAAGAAGGAGAATTTTATGCAGGGATAAGACCTACAGTGTAGTATGGGGAGGTTCTTCTTACCCACATATGATGGAACAGCTAAGTGTACAGCGAAGGCTTGGGTGGAGAAGCTGAACTCTTACTTTTAGCTCAACAAGGTTTCTGAAATAAAAGCCATCAAGATAGCTGTGTTGCACTTAGAAGGGGAGGCTCATGAATGGTGGTTTCATGGATTGACCACACTTGGGCATCATCACATCACTTCATACTCAGTCTTCACCAAAAGAGTAGTGTAAATATTTGATCTGAGAGATCCAGAAGCCCTTTTTTGTCAAGTTAACCAAGCTCAAACAAGAGAGAGATATTGAAGACTATATTACTGAATATTTACAGATTTCAGTGATGGTATCCAACCTCACTATGAGCGGGAAGGTATGCATGTTTTTTGATGGGGTGCCTGAACCATTGCAGGGGTTGGTCAAATCCACTAAACCAACCACTCTCCTTGAAGCTATGGAGAAATCTAGAGACTTACAACACACCTTGCCCATGGCAAGAACATTACTGCAGCAGGAGACTTCTTTAGGGCCAAAGAAGACAATCCTTGTTCATGATTTGAAGGAAGAACGTGTTTCAAGAGAGGCACATTATGTTAAGACCTTCTCCAAGGAAGGGGAAGAGGCCAGCGTTGTACCATCCATAGAAGACTTTTCTCCAAGAGGGGGAGTTATTGCAGCGTTAAGAGGGGTCCCAAAATATCTAACCTTGAGGGTAAGAGGTACTATTATGGAGAAAAGAGTGTCTGTACTGAGGGATCTACCTTATACATGCTAATGTTTTGACCTTACTATTAAAATAAAAAAATTTCAACTTTACCTTTAGAACTAAACTTTCATTGTCGTTTCTTTGGTGTTGATACTTCAGTACCATTTAGCATGGTGGTCTTCAAATGTAGACCTTAAATTCCCTGTATTCATCATTTTTTTTGTAGGTTGTACAAATGTGTCAGAGTTGTAGAATGGAATGTAATTGTAGAAATGGAATGTGGTTGCAGAATGTGGAATTAGCTGCAGAATGGAATGTAACTGTAGAATGGAATGTGGCTGCAGAATAGAATGTAAAGGTAGAATGAAATGTGGTACAAGTATGTGGAATCAGCTGCAGAATGGAATATGACTATAAAATGGAATGTAGATGAAAAATGGAATACCAGCTGCAAAATGGAATGTAAATGCAGCATTGAATGTGGTTTTGTGCTACTTCTTATTGTAGAAAAGAAAGGGAACAATAATTTCTGGAAAAAAAAAATTAGAAATGGGATGGAAAATATAGGATGTCAGAATTTCTGATTTTCACGCTGTATTTTCTGTATAAGGATGCCAATCATTGATTGGTTTTCATACTTATACAATTTGATTTTTTTTAGATAGGAAAAATAAAAGCTAAGTTAGGGAAGAAGAAGTATTATTTTTCACTAACTTCATATCAGTATTATCTTGGAAAGTCTTGATAAACTCTTCTCTTGAAATTGGCTTATGATATACTTTCAATCGATGTCCATTCACAAGAAGAGGTACCTTTTCTTCATTAATTGTCTTTATCCTGAGTGCTCCATTGTCAAAGACTTTTTCAATCTCATAAGGCCCAAGCCAATGAGTCTGAAACTTTCCTTGGAAGTCTTTGAAATTTGAATCGAACAAAAGTGCCCAATCTCCTGCTTGAAAATTCTTCTCCTTGATATATTTATCATTCCATTTGGAAATTTTCTGCTAGACTATACTGGCTCTTTGAACTGCATCTTGCATGATTTCATTGAGCTCATTAAGTTGCTCCAATCTATGCTTCTAGGCTTCTGATAAATCAAGTCCCAATTGGACTTCCATATTGAAGGTTTGAATCTGAAATTATATAGAAAACATGACTTGCTTCCCATAAACAAGTTCATAGGGAGTATGTCATGTTGTATTCCTCCATGTAGTTCTATAGGCCCATAAAGCTTCAAGAAGCCTTTCTACCCAACCTCTTCTGTGTAGATGTACAGTCTTAGTGAGAATTCCTTCAATCACTTTATTGGTAGACTCTACTTGACCATTTGCCTATGGATGATAAGGAGTGGGTTTTCTATGCTTGATCTTGTAGTTTTCCACAAGCTTTTCCACCAACTTGGATGTAAAATGGGATCCCTGATTTGTCACAATTTCTCTTGGAACACCAAAACGAGTGAAGATATCCTCAAAAAGGAATTTAACTACAGAATTTTCATTAGCTAAAGGAAGTGCTTTAGCTTCTACCCACTTAGTGACATAATCAGTACATACCATAATATATTATTTTGATTGGATGGTGGATTGATTGCTCCAACAAAATCCAAAGCCCATTCTTCAAATGGTTCGATGAGTACCTGTGGTTGTAATGGAATTTCATATGAAGGAACATGTTTCCCCATTCTTTGATAGTTGTCACACATTTTGACATATTCTTTAGTATCTTTAAAGATGGATGGCCAATAATATCCTAAATGAAGGATTTTATAGGCTTTCCTCTTGTCAGCAAAGTGTCCACCACAGGGTTCATCATGACATGCTTTAAGAATTTTAGGCATTTCATCTTCTCGAACACATCTTCTGATAATGAGATCTGGACCTGTTTTATACAATTCATCATTAATCCATGAGTATAGTGCAGTTATTTGAATAATTCTTATTTTCTCTCTAGGAAACAAGTGTGAAGGTAACTTTCCTATGACTAAGTAATTAGTGATATCTAAAAACCAAGGGGTTTTAGTAGTTATTGCAAAAAGATATTCATCAAGAAACTTATCTTCACCTGGAGTATCATTTTTGACATTTTGAATTCTAGACAAGAAATCAGCAATTGTATTTTGTTTTCTAGGTCGGTCTAGAATGGTGATATTGAATTCTTGTAGGAGTAATAACCATCTTGTGACTCTGCCATTAGTAATAGATTTATTCATTAAGTATCTAATTGCAGAGTGATCTGTATGAACAAATGTTTCATAGTCGATAATATAATGTCTAAATTTGTTGATAGCATGAACAACAGCTAAGAATTCCTTTTCAGTTACAATGTAATTTAACTCAGTGGGAGTCAAATTATTGCTTGTGTAATAGATGGCATAGGGAATCAAATGTTTTTGTCCTAATACAACTCCCAGTCTAGCTGTATCTGAAGCATCTGTTGAAATATGAAAAGGTAATTTCCAATTTGGACCTCTTAAGATGGGTGCTTCAGAATTTTTTTTTTCTAAAGTTTCAAATGCCAATTGGAAATTGGGATTCCAACTAAATTCACAATCTTTGGTAAGTAACTTGAAGAGTGGGGATGTTATTCTAGTGAAATTTTCTATAAATCTCCTATAAAATCCTGTGAATCCTAGAAAAATTCTAACATCCTTTTGACAACTTGGAATTGATAACTTGGAGATGACTTCAACTTTAGATGTGTCAACTTTAATTCCATCTCCTGAAATGTGATGTCCTAAAACAATCCCTTCTAGTAAACATCACAAAGCATTTTTCATGACTTAATCAAATATTTTCCTCTTTACATCTTTTAAGAACCTTTTCCAAAATATCTAAATCTTCTTCAAATGAATTCCCATAAACTGTAAATTCATCCATATATACTTCTGCATAATCATGTATTAGATTAGAAAAAATTCCTAGTAGTGCCCTTTGGAATGTTGCAGGTGCATTGCACAATCCAAAAGGAAGTAATCGGTAGGCATAAGTTGCGCATGGAAAAGTGAATGTGGTTTTGTCTTGGTCTTCAAGTTACCTGAATCTGATTGTAACCACTAAAACCATCCAAGAATGAGAAATACTTCTTACCTGCTAATGTATCCAATACTTGATCTATAAAAAGTAAAGGAAAATGACCTTTTAGGGTGGCTTTATTCAACTCTCGATATTCAATTCATGCCCTCCACTTACCATTCTTTTTGGGTACAATCACTAAAGGGGAAACCCACTGACTATCAGAAATTGGGTAAATGAAGTTCACATTTAGCAATTTTTGCATTTCTTATTTCACAATTTCCCTAAGATTTGGATTCATCCTTCTTTGAGGTTTTCTAATAGGTTTACAATTTTCCTCAATGTAGATGTGATGTATACAAGTCTTAGGACTAATTCCTTTCATGTCAGTGTATTCCCATGCATATGCAGAAGAATGTTGTTGTAATGTTTTGATTAAATTTTCCTGTTGTGGTCTTTCCAAGTTTTTGTTTATGTTAAAATATTTTCCTGGAAAGATTCCAACTGTAGAGTTACCAAATTCTTCCATAGAGTATAGAGACATTTGCCTGGATGAAAAATATTCAATATTACATTGTTCTTGAAATTGATCATGTTCATATCTGAAGATGTTTCAAAGTTTTCTATTGAATTTAAGATTTGACTATCTTCACTAATGCTTGAAATAGTAAAGAGAGGTTGTATATCATTGTCATCATCAATCCATTCTTCATCATATAACTCTGTGATTGTTTTTTCTAGAGGATATAGTGTGAATTTCTTTGTTGAGTTACCATCAGAGATGTACATATCACTAGATCTATAGCTAATGAAAGCATCAACTGTAGCAAACCAAGGTCTTCCTAATATTAGTGGATGTCCTCCTAGATTTTACAAGAGTCTAAGGATACTGAAATATTGTCTAATACATCATTTGGCTTGATTACAGATCTATCTGTTAATTATAGTAATGTAGGTGTATACAGAAGGTTAGGAATTTTGAGTTGTTCCATGGTTTGTTTGCTCATATTGTTTATAGTTGCTCCTAAATCAATCAATTTATTTGGAATTTCAACACCATTAATATGTGTTTTTACAACTGGACTTCCTAGATCTAAATATTTTTGTATGGCAATTTTTCCCATCATTATGTCTGCAATTTTACCTACCACTTGAATTCTTTTTATTTCTTTTGTTTTTCTTCCTAGTTTCTTCATGCTCAACTCTTTTATTGTTTTGGCTAGAATTGGAATCTCTTTAATGGCATGTAACAAAGGAATTTTGATACAGACATTTTTCAATTCATATAGAAAATCATAATTGGGCAACATAATATGCTTTTCTACCCCTCTATCAACTTGTAATCTTTCAGGGAAAGGAGGGTTATAACTAAGTACTGATGGTTGCTCTATGATAAGAGTTGAGTTTATTTGTTCTTTTTGTTTTTCATTTTCAGAATTCTGGTCTTGAAGAGATGTTCCTTCCTTAAAAATTTTATTTGGCTATAGAGAATCTTCCTCAAATTATCTTGTTCTTGAATAACTACAGAAGGATTTTTCTTTTCTAGTATCCTACCAGATCTAAGTTGGACATCATTAAGATCTAGTGGAGTAATCATGTAAGTTGGAAATTGTTGCCCTTTTATCATGTAAGTATTTTGAGGATTTTTATTATTGGGGTTTGGCAATGGTTGGGCAGCTAGTTGATTTGGTCTTTGTGGAAATGGTAATGAAAGTTGTGGATTTTGGTTTTAGAGATGGGGTTGTTGATTTTGTTGGAGAGGATATTTTGGATAGGATGGAGGATATTGGTAGTATTGAGAGTATCTACCATAGGGATTTTTCATTCCTTGTGTCCAAGATTGAGATTGAGGCCAAGGTTGTTGCCAAGAATTCTAATTATTTGGTGGGGGATGAGTATACATTTGATTATTAAAGCCTTGAGTTTGTAGCCTCTGCCATGGTCTTCTAGAGACAAAGAAAAGAGATTCTACTGGATTTGAAGTTATTTCTTGTTGAAAATTAGCCTTAAGACCTGGAATTGAAGGGAAACTCTTAGTTTCATGATTTTATGAACAAATCACATAGGTCTCTATAACTTTTGCATCAAGAGGACATTCTCTTAAAGCATGCTTCTTTCTTCATTTAGGACAGAAAATATCTAAAGCATCAGTCTCAGTTTTCTACTTGTTTTGTAATTTAAGGGTGTCTATATGTTCACTAAGACTCCCTAAGGTATCTGTTTTAAATTCATCAAGCATATTTCCAATTTATGCTCTACTTACTTTTCCAATTGCAGATCTGTTCACTCTATCAAGAGAAGGATCTCTTGGACTTTTCCCATTTTTTTCTTTTCCCCTTGAGAGATGAATACATAATTCAGTAATGTCAGGTAATGGGATTTGATAGATATCTCCCTTCCCCATCATGTTGAGTATATCTATCCACTCATATCTAATGGATTTTAATAAAAGAGCTTTTAAAGTATCTTGATCTAAATTATCCATTTTAGCTCTTTTTATGTTATAATTAAATCTTTCAATTAAATCCTCCAAATTCTCATCCTCTTATTGAATCATTTTGAATACTTCATCCTTATGATTAATGGGTATACAATAATCCAAATATCTTTCTAAAACTGCTTTCTTCATGTCATTCCATGTCCTAATAGACTGTGTGACTAAACCCATGAACCATTTTAAAGTTGGTCCTTTCAATGTTGAAGGAAACAAATTAAGTTTTTGAGAGTCTTGTAAATAATCATAAGATCTACACAAAACTTCAAATTCAAACAAAAAGGTTTCAGGATCTTCACTTTTTAATCCATGGAAATTTGGAAGGAAAGAAGGCGAGATATTTATCATCGTGGCATTTGTTTCTCCATCAATTATAGGAAATCCAAAAGAACTATCAATTTCCCTATTTCTTCTATTTTCTTCACCTCTTCTACCTCCTCCTACATTCCCTCTACCTCGTCCTCTACCTCTTCTTCCAAATAGTATATTTTATCCATTTAGAACTTCTCCTTCTCCTTCTCCTCCTTCTCCTCTTCCTGCCATTATAGATTCTTCAGAGCTAATATAAGGTTCAATCTGTAAGGTTAATTTCTCTTCATCTAGTTCTTATATTAATGGAATGTTGAAGAAAGGTTCTTCTTCTTCTTCTCCACTAGGAATTTCTAACTCTTCAGCTAAAATATGTTCCCTTGTAGAGGTGAAAAATGTGTAGAAATTTATTAATACTGATAGTATTACTGGATCCTCCTGATCTAACAAATTAATCTTATGTTAAATACAAAATCATTTCACTTAATTCTTTGCGGAAATTAAATTGCTAAATTGCAAAACTCATGAAGAAAATCGATCGCACATAAACACAGTTGTTTAACGAGAAAGCTTAAAGTTAAAAACCCCAACTATCATATATTATGTATATCAATGGAATCATGTAATAATATCATATAAAGCTTATAACATAAAGCTCTCAGTACAATCAAAAATCATTACACACTTTCATGCAGAAATTTGCATCTCTATGTGTAATATTCCCAATTAGCTACTGCTAGTTGGAATATTATAATTGCTCCATTTTTGCAGTTAGAAGAATAAAAGGACAATAAAACAATCCCAATGTAAAAATGGATCAGATTAGGAGGGAAAATAAAGCCACCTTAGTCTGAAAGGGGGCAATGCAGGTGAACTAGATCTAGTTGACCAAGTCAACAGCACTGCTATAAGAGGAGGGAAACCAACAAGGACAACGCAGTTTTGAAGGAGGAATCTTTTCTTGGAAGTCACCTCATTAATGAGTGGGGTCAGGGGTGAGGAGGCTCACCAAGGATAAGAAGAAGGGGATAGTAGCAAGGAAGGCATTTAGTATTCATCTATCTTTGGTCTTTTGACTACTTTCATGCTTCATCTTTTTAGTTGTGGTTGCAACACTGTTTAGTGCAAAGAATTCTCATGTGGGAATTCCAGCCTCTTCTTTGGATCAACTTGTTTAAGGGGTCTAAAGGGAAGGTTCCGAGCTTCAATTTCATCATCTGAGTTAGGTTCAATCATCCATCAACATCTACAGTGCATTCAATTTCAGAAACTATGTCTTTTATGCAGGTGCAGCAGTAGCAGGGTTGAACCCCTTGATTTTGTGCTAGTGTTTGAGGAGGAGGTGTCTATTTCCCTCCGGAAAGTCTAATAAGGAGGGCCTTTGGCCATTTTATGTATTTATCAGCTCTTTCATGTCATATTCTATCATATCAAATACATATTTGCAGTAGACTGTGCTATTTTCTACAGTACTACTTTTTATGCTTGTGTAATGCCGGAAACCCTTGCTGGGTTACCTTATTTCTTGTGTAAAAGAGGTTAAAACTCAATTTCTTGGCTCTACGATTAATATAACCTCTATATCAGTGTTAATTCATCATTTTCTATAGAAACCCTCATGTGAATTATGCTATTGCAATCATCAGAAATTATGTTATTGTAATTCATGGGGTTGGGGTGTTTTTTAAGCTGTATTGAGATGGGGAGATCTATTTAATGTAGCTAGGATGATTTTTTTCTGATGCCATTTGGTATGAAAGTCACATAGAGCATATATAAGAAGATCCAAGTCCTTTTTCATGTTTTTATAGCGTAATTTTCTGAATACAGTGTTTTCACTGTCCAGAGTGCAGCAATTCCTAAAAAGGAATATTACAGTGGTATCAAAACTCTACTCTTGGATCATATTGTGGGGATAATATATCTACAACATGGAGGAGGAATATATCTTTAAACTCCTACTTCATGCTATGCAGAACATTGCAAGGGACCTCAAGGATATGAGGCATAAATGGGATTCTATAGGGTTTTTCCATGAGGCAAGCACCAGCACTTCATATGGCATGGAGCATTCAGCTGCACCAAAATGCTCTACCATGCCTTCATTTATATCTTCATAAGATAAGGAGGAAACCATGGGAAATTATTTTGAGGAATATGAATCCCAATCTCAAAGGTTCAAAGAACACTTGAGCTTTCAAGAGTTTTGCCGGATCAAGGATGGGAGGAGAGTTAATCCTCATAAAAAGAAGGAGAATTTTATGCATGGATAAGACCTACAGTGTATTATGGGGAGGTTCTTCTTACCCACATATGATGGAATAGCTAAGTGTACAGCCAAGGCTTGGGTGGAGAAGCTGAACACTTACTTTTAGCTCAACAAGGTTTCTGAAATAAAAGCCATCAAGATAGTTGTGCTGCACTTAGAAGGGGAGGCTCATGAATGGTGGTTTCATGGATTGACCACACTTGGGCATCATCACATCACTTCATACTCAGTCTTCACCAAAAGAGTGGTGTAAATATTTGATCTGAGAGATCCAGAAGCCCATTTTTTCAAGTTAACCAAGCTCAAACCAGAGGGAGATATTGAAGACTATATTGCTGAATATTTGCAGCTTTCAGTGATGGTATCCAACCTCACTATGAGCGGGAAGGTATGCATGTTTTTTGATAGGGTGGCTGAACCATTGCAGGGGTTGGTCAAATCCACTAAACCAACCACTCTCCTTGAAGCTATGGAGAAAGCTAGAGACTTACAACACACCTTGCCCAGGGCAAGAATATTACTGAGCAGGAGACTTCTTCAGGGCCAAAGAAGACAATCCTTGTTCATGATTTGAAGGAAGAACGTGTTTCAGGAGAGGCACATTATGTTAAGACCTTCTCCTAGGAAGGGGAAGAGGCCAGCGCTGTACCATCCATAGAAGACTTTGCTCCAAGAGGGGGAGTTATTGCAGCGTTAAGAGGGGTCCCAAAATATCTAACCTTGAGGGTAAGAGGTACTATTATGGGGAAAAGAGTGTCTGTACTGAGGGATCCACATGGAAAAGAGTGTCTATTTCCCTCCAGAAAGTCTAATAAGGAGGGCCTTTGGCCATTTTATGTATTGACCAGCTCTTTCATGTCATATTATATCATATCAAATACATATTTGTAGTAGACTGCGTTATTTTCTGCAGTACTGCTTTTTATGCTTGTGTAATGCCGGAAACCCTTGCTGGGTTGCCTTATTCTTGTGTAAAAGAGGTTAAACCTCCATTTATTGGCTCTATGATTAATATAACCTCCAGATCAGTGTTGATTCATCATTTTCTATAGAAAACCTCATGTGAATTACGCTATTTCAATCTTCAGAAATTCGGTTATTGTAAGTCATGGGGTTGGGGTGTTTTTTAAGTTGTATTGAGATGGGGAGATCTGTTTAATGTAGCTAGGATGATTTGTTTCTAATTCCATTTGGTATGCAAGTCACATACAACATATATAATAGGATCCAAGTCCTTTTTCATGTTTTTAAAGAGAAATTTTCTGAATACATCATTTTCACTGTCTAGAGTGCAGCAATTCCTAAAAAGGAATATTACACTATGCACCAATTTCTTGCCTCCTGACAGCCTACCTCCACTGCACAATCCCTACCAAATAAGACCCCTGAATGAATTCAAATTGGCCTTTCCTTGAATACACAATCCTCATTGGCATCTCCAATGTGTGCTAGATGCATTAAATGCATCCCTATAGTCACAGCAGACAGTCCATCTCATCCTTTCACATATCTCTCCACTGGGTCTCCACTAGAACTGACATGCAAGTATTTAACTGCTATATTTGTTCAGTTTTAAGTGAGTCTCTAGTTATGAATTAATTAAATAATTAATTCACTAAAATCTCACTAGTGTATCTTTTAGTTAGACTAGATACAACTATCTCAACTGAGTTTAACTCACTTAATTGAGTTAAACTAAATAACAACTCCTGTAACTACTCTTCCAACTCTGTTATAACTTTTCCACTTCAGTTCTAACTGAGTCCTCCATGCATGAGCCACCAATAACCCTAAGAATTACATAAATCCTTCAGCCCATTGATTTTCCAAATCCGTTCACTGAAATAAAGTGCCCAAGAGAATAAGTTGATATTTATTGTCGGATTATTATTAAGAGCTAATAATAATTGAAATGAACCTATTTTTAGATTTAGGATCTATAAATAGACTTCGCCCAATATTCTAAGAATATAATTTCATCTATTTTTCACATTTTATCAACCATCTACAAATAGCATCCTGCAACTTATAGAATATGTTCACCATGTCTAAAAATAGACATACACCTAAAAATAGCCTGCGGGCCCCACTTAGTGAAGGTGCTTACTTTTCACTAAGCTCATCATCTTGTTGAATCTCAACAAAATGTTACTCCTTCTGTTGGAGATCTAGGATCTTCTTCCTCTAAGACTGCCTCAGTGGATGAAGTAGGAGATCCTCCTTATTGGATTAGCTCATGCAGCACCCACGATCGTTCTGTTTTTCCACTTCGTGACCCCATTCTGCTGTGGGTTATGAGGCGCTATGATTTCTCTTCGAATTCCTTCTTTGCTATAGAAGTCTTTGAATTCGTTAGAGATATATTCACCACCATTATCTCTCCACATAGCCTTCACTTTCTTCCCCGACTCCTTCTCCACCAATGCTTTAAACTCACATAAATTTGAGAATTTTTTGCTCTTCTTCTGCATGAATAAGATCCAGCATCTATGAGAATAGTCATAAAAAAATATAACATAATACCTGTGTTTTTCTGTTGAATCAATCGAGAAAGGTCCACACACGTCTGTGTGAATTCTCTCCAGGATCATGGAAGCACGATTCTCCTTCTCATGAAAGGTGGCCTTCACAAACTTACCCATCATACATCCCTTGCACTGATCTGACTGCGCAAGAGTACCATTGGGAAGACCAGTAGAAATATACTGCAAAATCTTCAAGGTGCCATGGTGAAGATGGCACAATCTCTTGTGCCATAATTCGCCCTCATCTTGACTCACCACTTCTTCTTCTTTTCCCATCATTGTAGTGTAGCCATCTACTTCCAGCTTGTAGAGATTATTAACTCAAATCCCTATCCTCTTGGTTTGACCTATTTTTTTATGTCGCAGGAAGGATTTTCCCTTGTTGAAAGCAATGTCATAACCTCTGTCCTCCAAGATTGCGACCGAGACCAAGTTCTTCTTCAGACCTGGAACATGCATAATATATTTCAACATAAATGGTTTACCTGACTCCCTCTCAAAGGTAATGGTTCCAATGCCGGTCGTACTGTATCTACCATCGTCACCCATCTCTATATGAATTTGGAGATCCTTCTCCTCCAAGTCACTAAACAACTCCTTGTCTCCCGTCATATGGAAGGAAGCACCACTATCAAGATACCACACCGATCCCATTGCGCTTGAAACCAAGCATGCGATCAAGGAGAAATCAAGTTCAAATTGAGAGGCTAAGGCCTCACCCACTGTAGCTCCAGTAGCCTTCTTGTTCTTCTTTTTCTGTGGGTAGTTAGTGGTGAGATGCCCATGTTCGTGACAGTGAAAACACTTCACTTTGGAAAAATCCAGCTTCTTTCCTTTAGCCTCAGATTTTGGATGGGATTTATTCCCCTTCCCTCTCCTTGCTTTGGCAACCAAAGCGCAATTCTCTTCATCATCATTCTTTGATGAAGAGCCATCCCTGGTATTCCGCCTTATCTCCTCCTGCACAAGATCCGACCAAAGTCGCTCCCAATACGGCAGTTTCTCCTATCCATTGACAGAGTATTCATAGCTATGCCAATTCTTCGGAAGAGAAAGGAGAGCCAAGCTCACCAATTCATCATCTGCAACTGCAATTCCCACACTCCCCAGCTCATCCCTGCATTGGACAAACTTCGTGAGATATTTTGGAATATTTTCTCCCCTCTCCATTTTGATTTTTCTGAGCTTATCTTTCAGCGCCAACTTCCTATGGTCACTGCTGCTTTGGAAAATATTTTTCAAAGCCTTCCACATTGCAAATGGAGTGGATTTCCCATGAAGGCTTGACACAATATGGTATTTCACACCTTCCAATAGAATTCTTCTTTTCTTCGCTACCTTCTTTTTCCATGCGTTAAGTACTGCAACATCGCTAGAAGTAGGCTTAGGAACATCACTATCGATGAACTCCTTCAGTCCATTATCTTCAAGCACCGCCTCCATCTTTTCCTTCCAGGCTATGTAATTCGAGCTACCCTCAAGGGCATACTCCAATCACAACCTATTGAAAGACATTTCAATGAATACTCAACTGTCGCACCAAGAAATTTCTGCACCAAATTCGAATTGTCCACCAGCACAAAACTCAACACCTCTTCACTATTGCAATCTCTAGTGATAAACACTGCTCCGATACCATGTAGAAATTTATTAATACTGATAGTATTACCAGATCCTCCTGATCTAACAAATTAATCTTATGTTAAATACATAATCCTTCCACTTAATTCTTTGTGGAAATTAAATCGCCAATTGCAAAACTCATGAAGAAAATCAATCGCACATAAAGACAGTTGTTTAACAAGAAATATTAAAGCTAAAAACCCCAACTATAATATATTATGTATATCAATGGAATTATGTAATAATCTCATACAAAGCTTAGTACATCAAGCTCTTAGTACAATCAACAATCATTACACACTGTCATGCAGAAATTTGCATCTCTATGCACCAATTTCTTGCCTCCTGGCAGCCTGCCTCCACTGCACAATCCCTGCAGAAGAAGACCCCTGAATGAATTTGAATTAGCCTTTCCTTGACTGCGCAATCCTCATTGGCATCTCCAATGTGTGTCAGATGCATTGAATGCATCACTATAGTCACAACAGATAGTCTATCTCACCCTTTCACCTATCTCTCCCCTGGGTCTCCACTGGAACTGACATGCAAGTAGTTAACTGTTGTATTTTTTTAGTTGTAAGTGAGTCTCTAGTTATGAGCTAATTAAATAATTAAATCACTAAAATCTCACTAGTGTATCTTTCAATTAGACTAGATACAACTAGCTCCACTGAGTTTAACTCACTTAACTGAGTTAAACTAAATAACAACTCCTATAACTACTCTTCCAACTATGTCATAACGTTGCCACTTCAGTTCTAGCTGAGTCCTCCATGCATGAGCCACAAATAACCCTAGGAATTGCGTATTTCCTTTAGCCCACTGATTTTCCAAATCCGTTCACTGAAATAAAGTGCCCAAGAGAATAAGTTGATATTTATTGTCAGATTATTATTAAGGGCTAATAATAATCGACATGCACCTATTTTTAGATTGACGATCTATAAATAGACTTCGCCCAATATTCTAAAAATAGAATTTCATATATTTTTCACATTTTATCAACCATTTACAAATAGCGTCCTACAACTTATAGAATATGCTCACCATGTTTAAAAATAGACATACACCTAAAAATAACCTGTGGTCCCCACTTAGTGAAGGTGCTTACTTTTCACTAAGCTCATCATCTTGTTGAATCTCAACAAAATGTTACTCCTTCTGTTGGAGATCTAGGATCTTCTTCCTCTAAGACTACCTCAGCGGATGAAGTAGGATATCCTCCTTATTGGATTTTTGACCTTAAGACTTCAGGAAGTCTATGTCTAGTGAAGTATGGAATATGAGTTTGAGATGGTGGTGTTGTAGGTTTTAACCCTGAACAGAAATTATCTAAACATGAATCTTATAATAGAAAATAAACAATAGCGAGAGCATAAAACATAAAACAGATAAACACGGAGATTTTCCCCTGGATCCCAAATCGGGACGACCAGCTTGATATTTCATTATATTCCTTTTAGTGTTACAACACATATATATACATTCTGAAGCATACATAAACCCTAATCCATTAACCCTAGATTAGAACATAACTATAGTTCCCTTAACCGGATCTACAAAAATTCCAGGGGCCAAAAACCATCGTACCCCAAAACCATGTGCAAAACCATGCACAAAACCATGGGCGTGGACCGCCCACCGGAAAGTAAGGACCAAAAATTTTCGTCGGGCCGCTGCCCCGGACCCTGATAGGGGGGCTACCACCCCCCGTGTGACCCCCCCATTGTGCCCAGCGCAAAGGGGGGCTATTGCCGCCCCCTCTTACCCCCCCGCGTATGATTAGTCGTGAAAAGAATATAACACATACCCAATAGGTGTATCACTACGTGGTCTAGGTGGAGTGAGTGGTGTGGTAGGAATTAAAATTCTTCCTCTAGCTATGAATCTACCCCTAGAATCTATTTCTCTACGCATATCAATTTTTTTTAGATGTAAGAAATGAGGCTACCTAATTGCACTTCCCCGGCAACGGCGCCAAAAATGTTTAGGAAATTTAATGTCTTAAATTGCTTACATAAATTATCAACCGAGGCTTGTAATCTGATGAAGTGTGGTGCACTATATGTGCTTAGTTAACCTTCTTCTTACTTCGTTGTATATATTTTATATTGTTTTTAGGGGGGTTTTGTGATTTATGTCTAAATGTTAATCTCAAGAAATGAAAACTGAGAAAGGAATCAATTGAATCTAGTGAAATTTAAATGTATAAGACTAACTTTGAAATAAGGAAGAAAATGAAATGTTCTTAATTAAAAATAATTTGCATAAAAATGAATAAAAAAATATTGACTAGTTAGAATCTGATATGAAAACATAGTACCTATTCTAATGAATTCTAATTTAATATTAGTCATATTCAATGGATATGAATCTTATAACTGAAAACTGAAATTACAATGCTATTCTAGATGAAAGCAGATTCAAAGGAAAAATAACTAATGTATGTTCAATCACTCCAGCGTTCAATATGGAAGTATGATGTAATCACCCTCTTGAAATGATGTACAAGCAACCTATTATACTTTAGTTTTGAAAATCGAAATCTAGGAAAGCAATTAAAGCATGTAAAGGAAAACTCAGTAATTGCATAGGTCAAACAATCAAGCACCCAATTTGGAAGTATGACAAGTCACCTTCTTGGTCTGATCTTTAGGAACATCCAATTATACAATTGACTGAGGATCTTAATCTAGAAAACAATTTAAAATCATTTGAAAATAAAAGCTCAATGATTACATAGGTTGAACACTCGAGCACCCAATTTGGAAGAATGACAAGTCACCTTCTTGGCCTGATCTTTAGGAGAATCCAATTACACAATTGACTGAGGGTTTGATATAGGAAAGTAAATATCAGAACATGAAAGAAAACTAAACAACTGTGAGCTCCATTGCCTCAAACTTAATCCAATTTGGAAAATAGATAAATCTACCTTCTTGAGATTTTTTAGGAAAGCAAGGATTACACAGTCATTCTATCATTGATGCTAAGAAAACATTCATGACTTGATTCTATGATATTGATTTAGAAGCTAAAACACAATATTAATCTATTCAGAAATTTGGCAAAACAGAGTAAAGAATTAAACTAAAACAATTAACGAAAAAAATCTCCTCCTGTGCAGGGGCCCTCTGCGACAGAATTGGTCGAGATCCTAGCTGATTATATACGCATTAAGTAGATACTGGAACCATGAACATGATCCTCGTATTATGAAAATAACAAAGTTTCAAGAAATACACAGTGTTTTAGCAATTACAACTACTGTTTCATTTCTGCATAACCGGTATTTAAATAAAATAAAACATAACTGTGATGAGATAATTATGCCTACAGATGGCTATCTTAACCGAAACATAGAATTGGATTTTTACTGGTTAACTCTTGATTTTCTACGTCAGAGCAAATCAAGAGTTCTTCGCTCTCGACTTACGTCCTTTGATTGGACTTTGACCACGATCTCAGGCATCCTTTTCTGTCGATTTCGATCGAGTAGATAGGATGAAATCCATGTGTGAATCATTCTGGAGATGCCCATGTGGCTCGTTTCTCTATTTGCTCCTTAGAACCTATCAAACCATGAAAGTAATTGTGGAACCAATGATTAGCTAGAGAATAGGCTGTGTTTTGTAGTCAAGTTACAAAAATCCATTCAAATAACAAGAACATCAGAATATAACATAGAAATCATTTAAATGCATTCCCTGAGATAAAACTTGACATTTATTATTGATTGGAATGTATGGACTTACGAGAAAGTAAGGAATAAGTGATGAGAAGGATGTCAGAGAAAGGACAATTCTTAGGTTCAACAAGAGGTGATAGGAAAACCTACAACAACAAATTTTATAATATAAAACCTATTGAAACAAGAAAAGCATTACAATAACTCGAGTAGGAACAAGGAAGAAATACAAGAGAGGGAATAAAGCCTCTGGGTTGGGCCCAAACCCAAGGGTTTCAACCCTCCAAAACTAACTCAAATGTAGACCAATAATGAGTTTTCCATTAGCAGAAAATAAGATTCACATACATCATATGAAAAATGAGAATAAAAATTTCAAGCACTAGGCTTTCAATAGCTACTACTAGTTGCAACAAAAATTTGAATCCTAATGAGCCTCTTAGATGGTTTATTTATACAAAACATAGTTGATGGAAACTCCCTTGAAAAGAGGAGTGATTCCCTCCAAAATATTGATATTTGTGGATCTGGTTCTCTTTAATATTCACATGTACTTGGAGTCCCTCGGGTGCTAGTGAATTCGAGCTATTGTTGAGGATTTTTTGATCTTAAGCTGAGTTGGAGAGTTAATGAGGTGGACATTGCTCCTATATTCTCTTTGGTTGTCTCCATCAAGCCCCTACATAGTAAATACCTCCAAAAATGCTTCTTTTTCTTGCATATTAATCAAATTAGGCAATACAATATGAAAAACACCCTTTAGTATTCTTACTAATAAGCATATTATGGCTAAAAATGTGAATTAATGTGAGAAAATGAGAGTTTTAAGGGTTGGAGGATAGCACAATGAACTTCAAAATATACCTATTGATGGGACCCATTAGTTATGTCAAGTCCTTGATCAAGTTTTTTATGAATGGATTTTTATCGGTGTTATTTATCATTTTATAAATTCTCATTGAGTTTTGGGTAGTGATTTGGAGGCTAGCCTAAAATGGTGGCTCGAAATCCGGGACCACACCCTCTGAACTGGAAGATTTGGGCCATAAATGCACCCTTACAGGCTTATGCATGCAGTTGGAGGCTTATAACCACATGGAAGCCTTGTGATGCATGTGGTTGTGGGCTCAGTTCACTAAAAAGGCAATCCAACTCAGGGTTTAGGCACTTGGAGTGGTTATTTAGCTCATGGATGTCTTATATCCCCTGAGGAAGGTTAATAAAGTTTTAGTTTTTCAACTCCACTTCCTTAACTATACTTAGGATATTGGGTCATGTCATAGTAGCCCTCAGCTCATGTTTACCCCTGACAGGTCAATTAAAGTGGGTAAATGTGGGAGGTGTGGTTACAATACTAGTTTTTGATCCCATATTGAATCAATGTTGCCAACTCCGTATAGTGTCGCCAAAATGTTCAAGAGAAGTTCAACCTCAATTAAAATATTTTGCAGTACTTATAGCCCTCTTTCGTGTTGGCCATCCTTGAGTTTGCCCTAAACTACTTTGTTTGTTCTACTCAAAATATTGATACTTGTTTTGTGTCATTGATGGGGAATACATCAAGTCCCTCCTCTGTCGAATCACTTCCTATTGAATTGAACACATTATCTAGGAAGTTGACTTATAAACTCCCTTTAGTGTCTTGGAACTTGCATGCATCAATGGAAGGTCTCCTCACTTTCAATGACAGGTTCACATCATTGACCCTCGATCGGAATATTCTATGAGTGTTAGACTTCAAAGAATTCGTTCACACTTCATATTTGGTACTAGTGTACCTTGAGGACCATTGCCATTATTGGTGGTTCCTATCACATCTGTTAATGGTCCTCGTCTTTGACCGATAATTAGATGATGTCTACCATGTTCGACTTTGACACATTTAATCACATGGTTAGACTGATACTATCGAGTGGTAGTGAGGAAGTCCCTGGATCTAGTTTCATCCATCTAGGTTGCATGGATTTTTCATGACTAATGTATAGATCCACATTGTATGATGACGACTATGTTTATATTGAGTCTATATGAGAATGGATCTACGATGTATGTCTAATGGCCATGACATTCATTTGTTTTTATGGATTTTTACACATTTCCATACTTAGATCTAGAGTTGTTGATATGCTATACAGAGTATGAAAATTCCTACCTTAGAGATGATTTCATGATTATATTGTATTATATCCCTTGATTTATTATTTTTCAGGTCTCCAACTAATTGATCTTTGATCCAAACTTTCGCATGATAAAGAACTTCAATCCTCATACACAATTTCTGACTTTTCACTTTAGGGGAAATCTGTTACATGCCATTTTTTTACCATGAAGAAAATGATCACAAATCTAGATCTCTCGCTATCCGATGAACCCTTTTCAGTAATCCCCTGCAAAGTCGGAAGAGAAACCATTCTAAGAATTACAGAAATCCTTTATTACATTATGAAAAAACCTTGATTTCATTCATTGTCACAAGTTTCTCATTAACAAACTACGACAATGCATGTTGAATCATTATAGATTGTGAGCAATGTCATACCTTTCTACATTAAAAGGTGTGACAACCTTTCTATGCGGGTAAAAAAAAAAGTAAATTATGCAAGCCTTGTTGGGGAATCTTATCCCAACAACATGGAATTGAACCCATACCTATCTAGGCTTCATCCAAAGATTTATGGATCCAACCCCACTCATTATGGAACCTATCCCCCATATTTGTGGATCTCATCCCATGGAAAATGGATCTCCAACCTCTTCTCCTCTCCTATAAATACAATGCATATCAAAGGATAAGGGGTTGGATTTTGAAGTACTTGGTTTATTCCCTTATGTTGTCCATTTGTAGTTGAAGGCTTGTTTGCAAAGGAAGGATTGAAGATATTTGAGTGAAGGTTTATGACATCAAGGCTTGGGTTGTAATCTCTCCCTCTTATTTGTTAATACAAGATATAATGTTTTTTTCACATGATTTGCTTATTATTACATTCATTGTATCAAAGCTCCTTGATATTCTGATTAGTATTTTTTTGAACTTATTCATCCATAGTATGATTTGATCCTTTGTATGTCTCTACTATTCCAAGTTCTGGTCTTCAAAGATTGAAGTGGGGCATGAAATCAAGCAGGGAGATGACTTAAATTGAATAACTATTTAGTTAAACAAGTAAGTATCATTCAAACTTTACTAGAGAAATATAATATGCATTGTCTTGTTTGTTCTAGATTTGACTTGTAAGTCTAGGGAGATCGATCTTGTTCACAAGAGCGATTTGTCGACCAAACACTATACACACATTGTCTGATGTGAATAAAAATCTCATAAAAAGAGTGAAGAGATCTCCCCATTTGTATGATTTGGGGTCATGGATGAGCAGAAGATGTGTCAAACCATCCTGAAACATGTGTCCAAGCTCACCATTGATCCTCATTACAATTCCACTATCCATAAAAAAAATGGGTGCAAATGATAAGTTTGGTGGAGATTTTGATGAGGTTATGTGTATTTAGAGGGGGATAATAAAGTCTAATATGCATGGTGATTAGAGAAAAATATTTGGATTTTGAAGAAATTTTGTTCTCCACAGAGAGGTATCCATTGTTGGGGTGCAAGGCATGGGTGGAGATGGAAAAACAACTCTGGAATTGGCCTTGTGTGGGATCGATAAATTAAATGTCATGTTGGTTTCCATTTATTTAAACTACTTTTAACTGCTCAAAAGCAACCCATTCTCCATTCGGTTTCCATGTAGTCTCAAGGAAACCAAATTAGAGTTATGTGTGAGATGAACTTGTATAACATCATTAGGGTTATTCTGATTACATATTTTTCCTAAAGTGGATGTTTATGTGCAAAATCTAAAACTACGTACAATTCTTTCTTTATGATGGTTGTGTTTTAGATAGTTGAACTAGTTGATCATCAACACTAGTCAATTGAAAGCAATAGAAGTTAACAAATGTTGTTCGGGAAATATCTGAATCCGCGAACCCAAATCATCTTTCATCATTTCAATGTTATTGTCGCCTTTTCCAATGACATTTCCAAAGTTTCCACACTGAATATCAACAACCAACAATTGAGCATTGATTTCTTGTTATTTTTTACTCGGAAATATTTACAAGATCTAATTTACAAGTGAATGATTGTTGAACAATTATAGAAGGCACTCCACGAAGAGAATCCTAGGGGGTGCAAATGGCTGCTTCATTTTCATGGTCTCTAATGTCCTAAGTGAGAAGAGGAATTTCGATAGCATTCGAAGAGGAGTACCCCATGCACAAAGAAATAGGATCAAGGAGGTTGTGAATCAAAGTAATGGTAGGAATAGTGAATGTAGTTTTCTAGTGGTGTGAGCAGCATCCTAGAAGAGGATATTGTGGATAACATTGTTAGTCAAAACTGCCACAGTGAAAGAAGTTGTGGCAGTGACAGTGTGGTAGAATAAGAATAGCATGGCATAATGTGCAAAGATTTCCGTGCATGATTAGAGAATGCAAAGAGAGAGTTAGCCCTAGTTCCTAGGAGATCAATCCTAGGAAATTGACCATGTGAAAAAGATCAAAGTGTGTTGCAGGAGAGAACTCTGTAGGTAGTGATTTCTTGAAGTAAGAGGAATGAGGGCATATGGTTGAGAAGGGTCTTGTTGAGACTAGTAAAGTAGCGTATCAAACATGTTTTGGAGACCATGGAGAAGCTACCTAGAAGCAAGTGTGCATATGGTGTGAAAGGTTGTGGTTGTTGTGATAAAAAGGAATGATGCCCATTAAATTGATAAAAATTATGCTAATAAGAGATCGTGTGGACTAGGCGGCTGCAAGTTGTGTTGAAAATCTAAGTCAAGGCATGGATTGGGGAAGATATAGAAGTCGAGAGAGTGTTCATATGGATGAGAAAGAATGAATATGGAATGGTGTAGAGTAAAGGAGTCAATTTTTGATGTGTGAACACCCTAATGGTTTAGTCCAAGGCATGCATATTTCCCTAGGAAGTTGTAAGACATGATGTTCAGGTAGACATGTTGCACAAGAGCATGCATTGTTGTAAGGCCTTAAAATTGTGTTCAAGCATACATGCAGTGTAGTGGCACATGGAGTCGTCAAGTTGTGCAATGGACCATTTGGATAGGTACCAGGGTCAGAGGTGTACTAGTATCTGGCTTGAGGGGGGGAATGTAAGATCGTAGGTGTGAAATGGTTGATGAATGATTGGGACCATGTCAATCTCCCTGAGTCAAGTTTAAGCGGGGATTGTTAGGGTGTTTCAGGTAAAGTTCACTCGGTCAAGTTACCAATGGTTTTCAAACTCTACATATATGGGCATCCATGGTTTTACCCATGGTATTTATCTTTAATGTAGCCTATTTAAAGGCCAAAAAGTTGCATGCTAATTTGTCCCAATGGCCATTAGGAACACAACAATTGTGTCTTTAGGCACTACCACTTCTCTCGGTGATTTATGATTCTAACATCAACAATGTTTGGATGAGAGCATTATTCCCAAACTTGTAGCAACAACAACGTCTCAAGAAGCTTGAAACATTCTAGAGATTACAAATGAGTTTTAGGGAGAAGCAATAGCTTGCTCAATTTATGTTTTGAATAGATCTCCCACTAAAAGTGTGAAAGAAGAAAATTGAGTCAAAGCAATTCACTGCGCAGCAACTCAAAGTTGAGTGCCTTATTTTGTGGTTTAATTATCTGTTGATCTATCATTGGTGGTTTGGATTGGTGGCTCTCCCTAAACAACGACAACTTTGCATGAAACCAATGAAGGATGATGGCTACAACTTATAATGATGGTTGTGGCTCTCCTTATTTCAACAAAAAACTCGATATTCCTATAAAGGGTGGCAAAATTGAACAAAATAATGGCTCTTCCTAATAGATCTTGAGCAATACTCAAATTAACTTCAATGCAAGGCTTACCCTCTAATCTTAACTATCATACCACTTCTACAATAGATAAATACACAAACTAACCACAAACAATTACAAGAATTTCACAACAAAACTACTATACCTAAAATTAGAATGTTGGAATTGTTCAACAAAACATACATAAATATGCAAATGAACCACACAAATGATCTACCATACATGAAACTCAAACGTTTGCTGGAAAAAAAACAGAAATAAATAAATAAAATTCCTAGAGATACTCTAGGAATATCTAGGTTTGTTAATAACAATTATATATAATTTTAATTATTATATGCATACTAGAACTCTTTTAATTTTAAAAATAATTAAACTGAGATTCTCTAACATACACATATGCCTACCTGAATAGGTAACACAAATCCTGAAGACCTATCTTTAAGGGAAAGGCATTTTTAAGAAAACTTTTTGCACAAGCCTTCAAACCAATGGTTTGGAAACCACTTCTTGTACACTGTTTCACGCTTAGAAAACCATTTCTTGTCCATTGCACTTTCAAACAGAGCGTCTGCCATACCATCACCTTTATAACTTTCTTATAGTGATAGGTTTTTGTCTCATTCTGTTAGACATACTATTCTTTGCGATTCCCGGGACTCACCCTTCCAGAAGAGTCATTTGCGGAATCTTTCATTCTTAATTGGTTGTTCGACTTTCCTTATAGTAACACATCCCGGTAATTTTAAAACTGTCCTTTTCAGCAGACTTTGCAGGGTCAGAAGGTGAACTTTTAACTGTGGCATCTTTCGCCGTCATTCTACTCGACCTGCTGAGGAATATACCATATATAGCATAGATACCAATAAAGGTTCACTATGGAAACTAAACTACAAATAAAATGCTTCCGTTGTGGTTGTTGGTAGCAGGATAGAAACTTCATTTCTGAAATAGTTTTGATCATTTTAACACGCGGTTAGTTTTTTAAAAAGTTTACAAAATAGTTTAGAAAATAATAGAATTACAATTCTCAGACTTTATGATTTTGAGTAACTAAAAATTCATTGATTTCCACCTTTCAAAAACAATTCACCATTACATCGATAAAAAAAATGCCGCCTTTTATAAAGGATGTTGACGTGGACGTGGACGTGGACGTGGACGGGGACGGGGACGGGGACGGGGAGGTCAATTTCTTCAATATCGGTGGTTGTTTAAAAAGAGGACCATCATACGAAACAAATTCTCGGGTATTGGTGGGAAGGGGGCACAAGAACTAAAAAATGGGACATCTTGTCAAATTTTTAGCGGTTCACTGGGAGCCAGGTGGATCCCGTCGGTCAGGGGGCTAGGGACTAATTACAGAAACCGACTGACCAATGGTGCAACCGATTGGAAAGACATAAGCACATCTATCACCTTATATAAAATACAAAAATAACACAGAAAGTGATGAAAGCTATGCTTCACATATAAGGAAAACCTTATTATGAAAATGCAAAGGTTGCAACCGGCTTTACCTGTAAAACCATGGTTTGTGATCAAAGAGTCTATTGTTACCTCCAACGGCACCGTCGGGCGACAGAGTTTTGATGCTCTGGACTCGTTGACTTGACGTTGTTATTTTATTTCACACCAACACTATATTTCTTGATGCTATTAGATATGGAAGAAGAAAAAAAGAAGCAATACGATGGATAGGTTTAAACGCTCTTCGCGAGGATCTCAGGAAGTGCTCATAGATGGGTACTGCCCGGAGGACTTACTCAAACACTTGAGCAGATCTTTTTGTGGAAAGCAGAAGCGCCCTAATGGAGCAGAATTCCATCTGTGAGCAGTTCTTGAAAACCTTCGTGAAGGGTGTTTAAATGTCTGAGATAACCAGCCGTTTTAGTATCTGTCACAACCTAAGATATGCCTCTCAGATCCATAGTCTGCAGAAGAAGATATGCACCAGGTGCCTACCCACACATTGCTTGATGTGAAGAAGAATCTCATAACAGAAGTGAAGAGCTTTCACCATGTGTACAATTTGGGGACAAGGATGAGCACAAGATGCAGGAAACGATCTTCGAACATGCAGTGTCCAACCTCACCATCGATCCCCATTACAATGTCAATATCAATCAACAAATGGCTCTAATTTTTGGTGGAGCTAATTTTGACGAGGCTCTTTGTAATTAGAAGGGGCCAGCAAAATCTTATTTATACTGTGATTGAAGAAAAATCTTTGGATTTTGAAGAAAATCCTGCTCTCCAGAGAGAGGTGTCCATTGTTAGTGTGCAAGGCAGGGGTGGTGTTGGCAAAACAACCCTGACATTGGCTTTGTGTAGTGATCGAGAAATTAAATGTCATTATGGTTTCCATTTATTCAGACGATTTTTAACTCAAAAGCACTCAGTTCTCCGCGGGGTTTCCAGGTAGTCTCTAGAAAACCCAATTAGAGTTCTGTTTGGCATGAACCTGTAAAACATCATTCGTATTATTCCAATTAGATATTTTCTCTTGAGGTGGGTGTTTATGCACAAAATCTGAAACTGTGTACAATGCTTTCTTTATAACAGTTGCATTTATGATAGTTGAAGTAGCTGATCATCAACAGTAGTGGATTGAAAGCGGTAGAAGCTGACAAATGTTGTTTGGGCATATCTGAACTGTCCACCCTAATCGTCTTTCGTCATCTGAATGTTATTGCCGCATTTTCCAATCAGACATCCAAAGTTTCCACTCTGACTGTTAATGACCAGGAATTGAGAATTGATAGCTTCTTGTTTTTTGTCCAACAATATCTGCAAGATCCAATTTACCAGCTGATGATTGTGAACAGTGACAAAATGTGCACGGCGAAGAGCATTCGAGGCGGGACAAACAGTTACTTCATTTTCATTATCTTTAATGTCCTTACCAGGTGAGCTGAAGCTGATTACACCCTCCCATGTCATATCTGTCTTCTTGTACTCAGGCTGATATATTCCTGTACTATGCCATTGTCTTGCACACAAGAATGTTATAAATGGGGCAGTAGGCCAGTAGATGTGTATTTCGATATTGCAAGGCATTCTGAAAATCTCTGATTGGGGGAAGGCTTATTATATTCTGATTGTCATTGTGGAAGTTATGTGTTGCTCTACTTCTCGCTGTGCATATCCTTGGAATGTTAGAAGTAGACTGAACGAAGATGACACTGGAAGTCCTTTGTATTTGTGGCTAATATAATGAAAGATCAGTGCCATCGTGTAGATACGGAACCCATTATAACGATTAGTAGAAACCAACCAAAAAAACACAGTGAAAAAAGAGTACATATGTCATGTTTCTGTCTTCACATGTTTTTACATCTGGTTTTTCTGTGATTTTTGGTTTTTTCTGTGTTCCCTTAGAAGGATCATAGATTAAACTTTGTATATTCCTCATATTCCTCTTGTATTCTGATCAAAACATAATAGCACATCTTCTGGCAAACAAAATTACTACAAATATTTTCAGATAAGATTTTCCATATACCATAGTCTTTCTGGTTCTAACTGAGATACATAACAGTTTTGTTACCTAACCACTCAAAATTCTACAAAATAAAACATAATACCCTAAGATTTAGGAGAAGTCGATGCTCCCAGAATTCGGCATAGTTGACAAAAGCAGAAAAAAAAAGCTGTCCAGGCTTTTTATTGATGGCCTTCTTTGAGGTCCGCTGTCTGATTTTATTCCCTGTAAATGTGCCTGAAAGAAATATTCTGGAAGGAGTCTGCCAAAAGTTTAATATGGCACATCCAATTAGATAGGATGGGTGGATTGAATAGAGAGCACTTCTTAACCCACTGTATTATGCCTTTTGAGTCTGTCTCCAACCCAGCCATCTCGCACATGACAATATCCGCATAAAGCAATTATTTAGGCCTGCGGTTTGTGCCTTTGTCTCCCTCCCACCAAAAGTGATCACAATATGGGCTCCACATCCACATTCCCTTTATTTGCTTGTCCAGTCGAAAAACCCTGCCAGAAGATATGTCATTATACACTATCTGCCTCTTTCTTTTCGATCACAATATGGGCTCCACATCCACATTCCCTTTATTTGCTTGTCCAGTCGAAAAACCCTGCCAGAAGATATGTCATTATACACTATCTGCCTCTTCTTTTCGATCACAATATGGGCTCCACATCCACATTCCCTTTATTTGCTTGTCCAGTCGAAAAACCCTGCCAGAAGATATGTCATTATACACTATCTGCCTCTTTCTTTTCTTAGATGCTTCTTAACCTGGTCAATTTCTGCCTAATATGCCGATGCCTTAATGATGGCAACTCTCACATTAACCACTTTCTGTTCAAATATATGTGATTCCAGCATCTCCATATTAACCAAAAGATATAAAAAGAGATCTAAATTCCTTTTGTGACGGAACCAATCTAATAAACATTTTTCAATTGATTGGGAGTGGCATAACTGAATGATGCTATGTGATTCCAAGACATCTTCCCACACTGCCACAGGTTTGGTTATCAAAAAATAGGAGAAAACAACGGTGGAGTGTCCACAACTCGATCCTATCTCACGTAGTGTTCTGAGAATGGAGGCCACGATGAAAAGTACCCACGGATTTGCAAGTGCGAGAGCTGCCTCCTTTAATATTAAATGCCTGCCCACAAATGAAAATCTCAAAACAGAGCTGAGGAGTTTCCAAATCTGTACTTGTTGGGACCAGGGAATGAGAACAAAATCTCCAAGCTCCACAATGATTGCCATTCGAATGACCTAGTCGCTTGATGGAGCTTCTATGATCGAAAAAACCGAACGGATTCAAACTAACAACAGAAAAGAGTGGTGGGTTAAGATCGAATTTTGCATAGCCTTGATGGTAACATTAATCCGCCAATTATTTTGTTTTGAGATTTCATCACAGGTGGTTGGAGTCGTATATTGAAATTAACCTAGGTATCAAAGCCTTCAAGAGATAATAAAAAATTAATTAATTTGATAGGAGCTTTCGCAATTTCTTATCTATATTTCGAAGATGTTCTCAGCCTTCAGTAGAGTGATTAGGGATAAACCGATGCAATTTTGGTTCTCCTTTTAAAAAAAATATCCCCAAATGTTCAAAAAGAAAGATCTATCTTTATTGGAAAAGGCACTTCTAGGGAAACTTGAAACCGGTGGTTTGGAAAACCACTTTTGTACATGGCTTTGTGATATTTATTGGAAAAGGCACTTCTAAGAAAAAGCTAATGGGTGTTGCCTCATTGCCCATCTACGGCTTCCATTTAGTCCATTCATTTAACTTTACTAATTTTGCGGACAGGCTAGAGTCAGCGCTGACGACGCCCAACTGGATAAAATGATCGAAGCAACACGCGTGTGTGAGAGCAGGTTTCGATTTTCATTCATGCTAAGATTGTTCTTTGGTTGTCAATGTGATAGATAACGATGGAAAAAAAAATTGTTTATATTAACTTTATATTATAATGAAAATAAAAAATTGCCAAGGTCAGTAGTGTAATGATTATCACTTCATTTCAAAAGATATCTAATTTAATTGTGTACATAAAAAAATAATGTATTCTATTGAGTAAATTCATAACTTTATAAAATGATTATCAATTCATTTTAAAAAATATCTAATTTTGTATACATATAAAGAGTTATGTATTGTATGTATGTATTGTATGTATTGTATTGAGTAAATTTATAATTTATAATTATATATATATATTTGTTTAATATTATAAATAATTATGTCCATACACATTTTTTCTAGAAAATGGTCGGGCTAATCTTTGTTTATTTTTTATTTATAGGCTGACATATGTCATGTGGTTTTGACAACAACATCTGTCATCTTTCACGGATTTTTAAGTCAGTAGAATGTATTGGAGCCTCCACAGATTTTTATGCCAGTAGAAACTCACAACTTTTGTAGGTTATAGGGTTGAGTTCTCACACTGATGGAGGAGGTATAACCATTTTGCTCCAAGAAGATGGGGTTGTTGGGTTGCAAGTTCGTAAAGATGGTGGCCAAAACGAATCTCGTGAGTTCATTTTTATGATTGAAAAATCGTGAACTGAGTGGAGTGAGCAGCGATAGCCAAAGCACACAACTGAGCGAAGCCAGCTGAGTGGAAGCTTGAGGGACCATGCAGAATTCTTCAAGTCCTGCTCCATAGTTCACACCAGGAACTCTGAGGAACTACTCGTTTGTTTGATATACACAAGCACACAACACCAGACGGATGTAATTGTTTGGAGACGACCAGGACATAGATTCACAACATACTCCATTTTACTAGAACTCACAAGACTCACCATTTTTGTTTTCATAGGCACATACCATCTGATAGATCACGAAATTTCGAGACTCACAACTGATTTCACTTGGGTCGTGATGATGTGTTTAACCAGTTTTTGGACATTATCTGCCTATAGAACCACAAAGAATTTTTAGAGGTGAAGAGGGGGATGAATGGGAGACCAGACAGGATGAAAACTAGAGCGGGAGTATTATGGTATCCCAGGAGAAAAGCAGGACTCATCATATTTTAATATTTGATTGAGATGTGCCAAAACTCACTGTGTTTACATGTCTAATACAACCACCCTTTTTCTTATGTGATTGAGAACTCTGGGTTTTTGAAGTGTTTCTTCATCGAACACTGTTTTTTTATCTAACAACTGTGGGTTTGCTCTGGCCACAGACCAACGACCCTCCCGAGGCAGCGTTCTTTGAATTTTGTCATTGGAGGCATTTTCGATCCACTGGGGTTGTTAGGGCTGGTATTGGTGTAATTTAATCTGACAGTCGGTATTTGGACCTCTTCTTTAACCTGTCACACTTTCTACTTCTTGGCTGACTCACTGTCCTGGGGTGATCCTCTGTGGTAAGCGAAGTGGACATCTAGGTCTACCGATTCCCTTTCCTAGTATCCTCGTCGGTTTTGGGACCACCGTGTCTATCCATCTCCAGGTTTAGACAGATGGGTGACATGCCGAAATTCTCTATGTTCTGCCCCGAATAGTTGGTGACTATTATGGTCCAGGCTAAGCAGGGTGCACTCTCTCGGTGCACCATTCCTCCTCCCGATCTTTCGACTCTTCCTCCGAATCATGAATCTCACCTTCCAACTGGTATTCCTTGTTCCTCAACTGCCAACCTAACCGGAGACAAACCAATGCGCAAACAATACATGGAGTTGAAGGCCATCTTAGGGGAGCCTCCAATCACATTGGGAGTTTATTCCTACTAGGAAAACCTTGAAAGACTGAAGTTGAAGACGCAGGTGGGTCGGTGGCTCCATTTAAAGATGAGTGGAGAACAACTCAAGACTTGGGTGGAACACTGGTGGTTCCCCATTTTGCAATACAGACGTAGGATTGAAATTCTTTCGAATGGATGGATATGTTTTCACTTCTTGTCATTAGAGGATTCAGAGCTCATTTTGGCATCTCCATGGGTGAAGGGCTGAGGGGTTCTTATTCTTCAGCGCTGGTAGGTTGGCTTCAACCCCTTCAGGAGTCTCCGAGAAGGAACCTAGTCTCGGCCAAGTTACCATGCTTGCCACTGAAGCTATGGTACGAAATTTCCATCTGAAACATTTCTAACCATTTCAGAAAATTCTACTATTGGGACGGAGGTAGTTTCGGCCAACTGGATAAGCATATGACCTGGGTCTTGGTCGAAATCGAATTTAGCAGGGGGTTGTTAGCGGATTTGGAGATCAAGTGGGGTTCTTCATTCGTTTTCATGTCAATCAACTATTGGTGCCCCCATGATCATTCTTTCACATAACATCCAGGGTTTGGGTGCAACCCATAAGGCACTTTCTCTTAAGGAACTGGTTTGGATTCACAACCCGACCATCATCTTCCTCTAGGGAACCATGTGTGATTGTGAATGTACTTGTTATGTGGAACCCAAAGGTTTATCGGTGCAACCATTTTTCTCTGACGTTGATATTCTCCTGATAGGGCATATGTCATGTTCGAGGCGTCGCTTCCTCATCATCAATTTATATGCCCCATATTCTGGTAGGAAGACTTATTGGGAACAGTTCTCAGCAATAGGCATATTGTCTCTGCACTCCATTATCTCTGGGGACCTCAACCTCACGATGGAAAAACAAGAGATCTGGGGGTCTCCTGCTACTGCTGAACCATTTGTTAAATTATTCAAGGACTTATTCGTTTCACTTGACCTCATCGACATTGCATCAAACCCCATCGTCTCGACCTAGTGGAATGAAAAAAATGGGGTGGATGGTATCTCGAAGAGGCTTGACCGCTTCCTCATCAACCACTCACTGCTTAGAGATTTGAAAGGAGTCAAATAGAAAATTATCCCCTCTTTTCTCTCCGACCACCAGCTTATCTCTCTGTCATGGGATGGTCTTGGGAAAAAGGGATACACGCCCTTCAAATTTGACTCCTCCTAGCTCTGCAACCCGGAGTTTAAATTTTTTGTCAAGGATGTATGGCATAGTGATCTAGGTGGATATTGGTGGCCACCCACCTATTCCACCTAGACCTCCAGTCGGTTTCGTTAGTTTCCTTTTTTATAGCATCATTTACTATTTTTAGCCTTTTTTCGGGTCCTAAACTTCCAAAGCAGTTTTGACCCCCTAACGTTTTTTTGAGGTCCGCAGTAGGCATGTAGTTGTAGGAATGGGTTTGCAAAAAATCCTGTAGTACTCAGAGATATATTTCCCATGATATATCGTATGCGACAAACAGAGATAATATGACCAAGTTATGACCCGAGGAAGTTGGCTGCCCAACTAACCCCAACGGGGCCCAAAACATCTTGGAGTTCCATCTCCTGGGGTTAGGGTTTTGGTTGTTTAGGGTTTTCCCATCTTGTTCAATAATAAAAAGGCCCTTGAGCCTCATTGTCACATAGTTCAAAGGCATGTAGCTGCCACATCTCTTCTCAGAGATAAGATATCATTGCTTAAGCTAGTTTATTTCCATTTTGTTTGTAAGCTTATTTCCATTTTTTGATATTAATGAAATGAAGTATATTTTCTAATGCACATTCATGTTTATGTGTATTTCTGTATTTTATTGTGTTCCTGCATAAATATAGATCAGTGATATCAGATCAATATGCTCTTTCTTGATATTTCTTTGCATGTCCCCAACAAGATTGGGGTATTAGGAGTTAGGGCTCAATCTGGTTAAACCTTTGCAAGATCAGCCTTGCAAACCTTGACAACCTCCCATGGCGGAGGAAAATAAATACGAAGGAGCAGGAGATCCTATCAAAATATTTCTCGAGGAGACCCTAGAGAAATAGAGGAACGTGATGATGGATATCTTTGCCCAAATCCTTCTGTCAGCCCCCCTATAAATTTCTTTACAAGCAAGCGGGGGGCTAGATTGTTTTTTGAGCTTCCAAGGAATGCATCTCCCTTGAAAAACACATCATCCTTGAAAGCCTCTTCGTGCCTTGTCCTTTGATAAAATTCCCCTCTGCCGACTCCTTTTTTTTAAGGCCCCACTAATTGCAAAAAATTGCGCTCCAAAAGGCCTTCATTCGCCCCTTGTATCCCTGCAGAATGTCCCATTTTACCCTTTTTTCCCTTTTGTCAAAGTTCCCCTTTCACCCTCTAAATATTCCCAAAATCCCCTTTAAAATCCTATACTACCCCTTTTTTGGCCTGATTTCCCCTTTTTTTCCTTCTATCGTTACTTTTTCCCAGCCGTAAAAAGCATTAAAAAGGGGCAAAAACCCATTTTACACCTTATATTAAGGCCCAACCCCTTTCGGCCCAGCCCCACAAACCACTTCCCCATATGCCCCTAGCGCTAAGACCAAGCGTTGAAGCCTGGGCGCTAATCACAATCGCAATCTTTCGGTGAAGCGCTTTTCCGTGTTATGCGATAAAATCCTGATGCTATTTGAGCTGGTCTGAAGTCCTGCACGGTCATCTCCACCATCGATTTCCATATAGATCCGACGACCCTCGCTTTCCCGCTCCAATCGCAATCGCAATTTCCAAACAATGCCACCGCTCGCCCTTTGCGATTGCGATCCCCCGATTACAATCTCCGCCTTAGCTCTTGACCCCGATCGGACGGCTGGCGCTCCGTCACATCGCCCCAGTCGCATCGCGTCCTCTCCTCCGCGCTTCCCGATTGCAATATGCCGATGATAGTCTCCACCGTCGATTTCCATATAGATCTGACGGTCGTTGCAATCCCGCTTTATTGCTAATTGGAACTTTTTAAATGGTGCCACTCTTTGTCCCCCCGATTGCGATCCTCCGATTTGATCACGTCCGTCCGTTGCTCCAAGATCAACGGCTCATATTGCATCGCGTCTTCCACCGCTTTTCTTCGTCGAAGCCTTTATAAACTCCATCTTTTGACCTCCGCCGTTGATCTCCTCCTGAGATATAACGGCCCAAAACTAATCGCCCTCTGCCCATGCCGGGTCCCACCACACATGACCAATTCCTTCACATCGTCATTCATTTCTTTGCATTTCTGCCTATGTCCAAACTTTCACGATTTACGTTAAAGGTTTAACGTTTCACATTAGAACCTATGCATCCCGCCCAACTTTCATAAGCCATCCCGTTATTCAAGTCTCCACCGTCGATCTTCGCCACCGGACCATGATCTAACGGTCCACACGCATTTATCCACCGAAATCCTATTAGTCACAATTTACGCCACATTTCTGCATTTTCCACCTTTGCTTCATCTTTTTTACCATCGCCATGTTGCCATCCTGTTGACTCTCCCCTACATCCATCCTTCCATGCACGCATTTCTTAACAAAGCTGTGTGTTTTGTAGGGTATGGGAAGTGGACGCTGCCATGGTCCACAGTCACTGCTACAAGTGACATAGAGCTCAGTGAAAACGAGGATCAGAGCTTGATATCACAGAGAAGAGTCTAGGAGGGTACTGGAGCATGATTTTCATCAAAGGTGCAGAGTTTAACTGTACAAAACCCTTCCAGTGCCACCAAAGCTCGGATTTCCACTGCCAGAGACAGTTGAAGCGGCAAAGAGTATCAGTACAGAATTAAGGAGTCCTTTGCACATCATTGAAAATATACTAGCCTTAATTCAGTATTTTAAGGGCAAGGTACCAGATCGAAGACCCCTTGGATCACTCAGAAGGTCCAATGCACAGAAAACCATGTCATCAGGGTAGCTACATCAGCAGAATGTTCCTACCTATGAAAGGAAAAAGTGCCCATATTGTTTCCTTTATTTACCATGTTCCTAAAGAAAATTCAGCCCTGAAAACAGTCCTAAGCTATCAGAAGCATTTGTTATGCGGCATGGTAGACCCTAGCATCATTATTTTTTCTGTTTGTTTAGTTTCCAGAGCATTACAGTGGTATCACAGGCAAGTACATCAGAGACATACCTGGAGTAAATGGAAGTTTGATGAAGACCACTCTTTCATCCAAAGAGTACCAGAGATAAATGCACAGAATTTAAAACAGAATGGGCTTCGGCCCTCTTCCTTTTCTGAGTTTTAATGCTGCATTTAGTTCTTCACCTACCCCTTCTGCTCATCTTTCAGCTATAAAATTCATGAAGAAAATCATTGTAAGGTTGTTGATCGGCTATCTGTGAATTGCAAGCTATTTCTCTTGAGACATGTTCTCCGCGTAAAGTTGTAAGACAGGCTGAGGAAGATGTTTTCAGACTGAATATCAAGCTATTGGTGATGTTGTACTTGACTAGTGTTGCTCTTTAATATGACAAGCACATTTCTTTGGATCCTGATTTAAAGTAGTGGTGATGTTTTTCTGTCTTTTTCTATGTTTTCATTTTTAGTTCATTACATTTCATTTCTTCTGGCTTGCATCAGAAATCTGACATAGAATTTACCCTTGTTAGGTACCCTATGTTTCTGCTCTCCTTGCCTTCAATGTTTTTTGCTGTATGTGTTATCTGAGGGTGGATTTCAAACTAATTTAACCAGTGTAGTGGTTCCATATGCTGCTAGCTGATGTATAAATTAATGAAATTGTTCTTAGATGTTCTTGTTAGGCTTTAATTGAATGAATTGGGAACACTGGGAGGTCTAGAACTCTGTCTCTGTCTCACTAGGATCCTTTTCAATTAATTGAACCTTTCTAAGTTCCCTTGAGCTGGAGGCCGAAGTATTGAGAGTTCAAAGTCTCTCTCTGATCTCAGGTTTTCACCTTTGTGTCCAATATTTAATGTTTCCTTGTCTGAAGAGTTAGCCTTTAGGTGTTGGATCACAGGTCGTCCAATGGCATGTCCTGTCCCTGGGTCTGATTCCTAAAGGTCACCTTGGAGGTTTCCTTGCTTTCACCTTCTCTTTTACCATTTCATGCCACACTATCATCTTTAAGATCCAATGCTTTAGATGACTAGCCCAACTGAAAGCCTGCATGTTGAATAGTAAGTAAAACCTTTCCTGAATCCATTTCCCAATGGCCTCGATGTTCTCTGAATCATCCCTCCTTTGCCCAAAACCCTCTTTGCTCACCCTTGTCTTATATTGAACCCTTCTTTCCTGATTCCCAACAACCAAACCAACAATCAAACAAACAAACCCTGTGCCTATAACTAGCCTAATATCTTAATTGTGAGCTTCAAAGACATAAACCTTTTCTCATATAGAGAGATCCCTCTCTGGACTCAGGAGGGCTAGATCCTAGGGTCGGAAAGTGGTCCTGATGTTGTCTCATCTTTTGGTATTGCCAACCTACCCAAACATGGGAACCCCAACATAATGGCGACTCCGCTGGGGACTTCTGAGTATTTTCCACCTTACTACATCATAAGAGCCTCAGAAACCTACAATCTCTGATTAGGTTGGAAATTAAACACTCCTATCCACAAATCAACTTCTATACCATTTGTTTTGTTTGCTCCCACACTCTTAGACAGAGTCTGGAAAGGGCCAGAAAGCCTCTGGATCTCATCCTCTTTCAGAGGTGACATATCTGGTAAATGCCCTCCCAGTCCATCTCTGGTTAGAGTTTGCTGTGTTTTGGGGATTTCCTTAAAAAGGAAATTACAGAAACATTGTGGTGGACAGTATACCCTCTTGAGACATCCTAAACCCTCCACCTGGCGGCTCCATAGTTCCTAAACGATTAAAAGACTCTACTGGTGATCAGTAGGCCTGCTGATTATCTCGGTTCACATAAGACTCCACTGGAAGACCAGAGCCCATTACAACATTAGCCATAATAGAAGTGATAAGTAGGATTAAGATGCTTTGTTAGAGAGCAGCATTCTGGCTTCAAGAACCATTTATACAAGAGCTTATCCTAATCCAAACCCACCTGAAATAGTTGATAACCCTAAAAGCATTGTTAGGAGATTTCCTACACCCATAAAACCAACTATTTCCAGCCACATCTGTAGAGCTAACTCTGCACCAGAAGACTGTATAGCTCTATCAGATATCCCCTTTGACCTAGGCTCTCAAAACAGTGTACCTAGAACTAAGTCATTCAGTAACCTAGACTAGTCAGAACTCGAGCTCCCTGGTTCACCATCTCACAGTGGTCAACCCATTAGGGATAGAGAGACCTCTCCATATACTCCTCCTGATATTCACTTTATTCAAAAATTGGGGCTCTGCCACCTTAGATCTGCTCAAGAGACTTCTGCTGGTCCTAATATCCTTACCACCCACATACGAGCTGCTCAAGATAATCCTTTACCCCCTCAGAATACCATCATGGCAGCCTGGTATGCACCTCTGGTGTTACCTCAGCCTCTAGTACCCTTACCCAATGATTATCAATCAAAGATCCCACACTTCACTGCAAAAGAGTCTACCACAACTTAGCACCACGTAGATAGGATGGAAGATTCTTTTGAATATATGGAGATAGATGATGATACAGTCAAAATGAGAATCTTTGCCCAGAGTTTAGGAGGTGATGTGAATAAATGGTTTAAAAGCCTGCCTCCTAATAGCATCCATGATCTTCCTTCTCTTTATCAAAACTTCATAAATAAATGGGAAGTCAAGACCAATCCTCTCCAAATCTTAGAAGAATACAAGAACCTTAAGAGAAACGTAGGAGAGAGTGTCCATGACTACTCCACAAGGTTTAACAGTGTTTACAACGCTCTTCCTCCACACATGAAACCTCCCCAAGGTATGGATTTAGTGAAATATCCTGAAGGATTCGATGCTGATATGGCCTACCAGCTTAAGGAGAGAGATTACAACACATTGGAAGACATGCAAAAGGGAGCAGTGAGTGTAGAGGCAAACCTGATTGAGAAGAGATCCAGAATGAGAGCTGAGAAAAGGGTAACATACAGAGATGACACTGTAGCTTCCACATCCGACCCCAATTATGACCGTTTATCTAAGAATGTGGAAAAACTACAGCAAATGATAGAAAAAATGGTTGTCACAGTCAATAATCAGAACAGAAACCAAAACCACAACCAGAACCAGAACTTTAGAACGAACAATACCCCTCCCAACAGACAGAGAGACTCAGATCAACAAGTCATACCCCCATTTCAAGAGAACTTTATAGATGAAGATGAGGGAATCATAGAAGAGTCTAAGGGGACCACAATAAACATGTTTGAAATAGAAAACTCAATCCACAACTGTACCACAGAGGAAGATTAGCCCCCACCCTCATATTGGGATGAGGAAATATTAGAATCTGAGGATTACAGACTTGGGTTTGAAAATGCCATCATGCAGGTCAAAGAACAGTATGAACTCAAAAGCAAAAAGAATCCGAAAAATTCCAAACAAAAAGCTTCTGAGATTACCATTAAGAAAAGGCCCGAGAAAACTTCTAAAGTAATTGTTGAAAGTAACAAATCAACAGCTGAGGGTTTCGGGAAGAACAAAGAGGAAGGCAACCAAAATACTGATAAACAAAGCCAACCATCCAACAGCACTAGCACTGCAGTTAGTGCTCCTAATAAAACTATCACCAACACTGTGCATAACGAGAATCAGCCCACTGATTCTACCACCAAGGTAGTGGCTAACAAAATGGAGTTTAGCATTCCAAAGATTCAGTCCTCTTTCAATTTGGAAAGTGAGATTGCGAAGATTAAAATCTCTGTACCACTCTCTGAGCTGGCCACTCAGGATGTATATAAAGGCCAAATTTTGAAAGCGTTAAATCTAGGTGAGAACAGTGACATGGTCAATTTGAGTGATGATCAACCAGCCCTCTTGTTTGGTCCCAAGATAGAAGGGAAGTTTCAAGAAGGGGTAGTGCCCCCTTTTTATATCAATCTCAACAACCATGATAAAATCCTTCACAATGCAATGCATGATTCTGGAGCATCTCACAACTTAATGCCTAAGGTGGTTATGGAAAAGCTAGGCCTAGATATAACCCGCCCCTATAAAGATTTATATTCATTTTATTCTAGCAGAGTAAAATGTCTGGGCCTGATCAAATACCTGTGTGTAAGCCTTACCCAGATTCCAGTAAAATGTATGGTCATGGATGTTGTGGTGGCTGATGTGCCACCTAAGTATGGTATGCTACTGTCAAGGTCTTGGGGAGCCAAGCTACAGGGTACAATGCAGATGGTTGGGGCATATGCCACAATCCCTATTTTTAGCCAACTGAGAAGAATGTACAGGGAGGCACAAATGAAATTCCTGGTTAGTAGCCCTGAAAAGCCTGAAAATTCTCCTCTCTACTCTGTACACATAGACCTGGACTCCTTTATCTTCTGCAATGATGAATCTTTGGGAGAACCAGAATCAGAAAACATAGATACAAATAGAGGGGTTCAAACTACGGACTTTAACGTAATGACTACTCTCGACTTAGAGGAACACGAAGAAGAAAAACTTAGACAATGCATTGAAACAGAGTTTCAGGCCAAACACAAAATCAAATGTGATCAGCCGGTTATTCACCCCTCACAAACTCATATACCACACAAGGAACGAAAACTTCCACAGCACAACACAGAACCCGTAATACAACAGACCAGTGAAACCTGCGATAGGGAGGGAAATGATGATAAAACAAAAAATGAATTCCTGTGGGAAATGAACTTTGATGGGTCATGCACCAAGAGAACTGCTGGAGCAGGGGTGTGGCTACATAACACAGAGAGTGACTACGCAGAGAGCCATGCCTGCAACCTGCATTTCAAATGTACAAATAATATTGCAGAGTACGAGGCTCTTATCCTAGGCTTAAATCTGTTGAAGAAAATAGGAGCCCGTAGGATAGTCGTGCAGGGAGACTCTGAGTTGGTTATAAAACAAGTAAATGGTGAATACACAGCCAAACACACTAGGTTGAGAGCATATAGGAACGATGCCATAGATATATTGAAAACATTTGTAGAATATGAATTAGTGTTTGTTCCTAGGAGTCAAAACGTCATTGCAAATGTATTAGCTCACCTAGCTAGTTCATACCCTAAGACTCCAAGTGACCAGCAAATCATCACACAGACCAAATTCAAACCCGCAGTGCCGGATAACGAAAAATACTGGCAGGTCTTGCAGGGAAATAAACAAATTGAAGATTTCTTGATGGGCAGGAACGGGTTTGAGTTTTCTGATTCAGACTCGAAATTTGATGACAACTGCCTAAGTGAAGAACCCTCAGGCGAGGAAGAACCACCTTGTAACATAGAAATAAACGCTTTAAACGAATAGATTGGAAATCCAAACGGAAAATGCGAAAACGCAGACAGTGAGGAAGTAGAGGTGCTGCAGGCCAAAGATAAAAACATACCTTGAGGTATGGCACCTTTAGAGGACCTTTTTGACTTTGATGATGTAGCAAAAAATCCCACTATAGAGCACTTAGATTTTGACGTCGAGGAATGTAACATAGGCACTGAAGATAAACCCAAGATGATTAAATTGGCTAAGAAGAAATACATTGACCTATTCAGGGAATTCGTTGATGTGTTTTCCTGGAGCTATGAGGACTTAAAGGCCTATGACACAAACATCATACAACACAAAATACCTTTGAAAGAAAATTAGAAGCCCTTCAGACAAAAAATTTGCAGAATAAACCCAAAGCAATTGCCTGCAGTTGAAAAAGAGATTAAAAATATGTATGAGGTAGGCATAATAGTTCCTATGAGGTTCTCTGATTTGGTATCAAACCTTGTAGCTGTGAGAAAGAAAATAGGGAAGATCAGACTGTGCATAGATTTCAGGAACTTGAACAAAGCCTCACTTAAGGACAATTACCCTTTGCCAAAAATGGAACATATTCTTCAGAAAGTAGTAGGCTCAAAAAGTATCTCCCTATTAGATGGTTTCTTAGGTTACAACCAAGTTTTAGTAATCCCAGAAGACCAACTCAAGACAACCTTTACCACTCCATGGGGCACTTTTATGTATGTAAAGATGCCCTTTGGACTGATGAACATTGGCGCAACCTTCCAAAGAGCGATGGACATAGCCTTTTCAGATGAAATAGGGCACTTCATTGTCATCTACCTGGATGACATAACAGTCTATTCCAATACTGAAGAAGAAAATATAAAACATTTGAGAAGATTTTTCGAAAAATGTAGAAGGTACGGTCTGTCATTGAATCCTAAAAAGACTGTATTTGGGCTGCAAGAAGGTAGGCTTCTTGGCCACATCAATTCTGAGAAGGGGATTGGGATAGACCCACAAAGATTTGAGGGAATACTACAAATCACACACCCGAGAAACACCAAAGAGTTACAGTCTTTTATTGGGAAAATCAACTTTCTAAGGAGGTTTATTCCCAACTTAGTTGAACACCTTAGGAATATGACTAACATGCTGAAAAAAGGTGTAGGAGTTAAATGGACTGTTGAGGCTAAAAAATATTTTGAATCAGTTAAACTCACACTCACCCAGGCTCCTATCCTAATTAGCCCAGATTTCTCAAAGGATTTCCTGATATTTTCATTTGCTTCTAAGCATACAGTGGCTGCAGTCCTACTGCAGAAAAATCTAGAGGGAATGGAACAACCTATTACCTTCTTCAGCAAAGCTCTGAGGGATGCACCCTTGAAATATAACATAATGGAAAAACAGGCCTATGCCTTGGTAAAGGCCTTAAAAGACTTTAGGGTGTACATATTGCACTCCCACACCATAGCCTATGTGCCTAACATAGTGGTCAAAGATTTCTTGTCCCAAGACCCAGATGGGAAGAGGGGCAAATGGATTGTTGTAATCTTAGAATACGACCTTGAGATAAAACCCACAAAACTGATCAAAGGTCAGGGCTTAGCTCAACTGATGGTCGAATCAAATCTACAAGCCCTTGACATAAACATGGTAGGTGCCTTGGATGAGCAGGAGGGATTTCCTAATCCCACTATTGAAGAGAAATTTGAGAACTCTCCTTGGTACTCTGATATCATGTACATTCTCACAAACCTCAATGCCCCTCCTGAGTTATCAAAGACTAAGGCCAGATTCCTAAAGCTAAAAGCCAAAAACTATTGCATACTAAATGAATGCTTATACTGGAGAAGTACAAATGGCCTATTGCTAAATGATGCCTGAAAATGAGGCAGAGAGAATTAAACGAGAATTTCATGCAGGAGAGTGTGGAGGGCACCTGAATTGGAAATCCATTGCAAACAAAATTCTTAGAGTCGGCTATTATTGGCCCACGTTGTTCAATGACATCCATGAGATGATAATTTCCTGCCATAAATGCTAGATTTTTGAAGGTAAAAGGAAACTCCTCCCTCTCCCTTTACAACCCATCATTGTTGAGGGTCCATTTTTCTAATGGGGCCTAGATTTCATAGGAGAAATACACCCTGCTTCTTCTGCACAACACAAATGGATCCTAATAGCCACAGACTACTTCACTAAGTTGATAGAGGCCATACCTTCTAGGAATGCCACAGATTTTGTCATTATTAGGTTCCTAGAAGACCACATCCTCTCTCGATTTGGCTACCCAAGAAAAATAATCACTGACAATGCTGCTGCTTTTGGGTCCAAGAAAATGGTTGATTTTTGTCACAAGTATCAAATAGCACTCGGTCATTCAACTGCTTATTACCCACAAGGTAATGGGTTAGCTTAATCATTAAACAAGAGCTTGGTGACCATTATCAAAAATCTGCTCGAAGAGAACAAGAAATCATAGCACAACAAGTTAGTGCATGCTTTGTGGGCTGACAGGCTTACAACAAAGAAATCCATTGGCATGTCACCATACCAGCTTGTCTATGGAACAGAAGCAGTGTTTCCTACCAGCCTTGGGGTACTAGTGATTAAACTGGTCCAAGAGATTCAGACAGAAGAAGACAGTATGGTGAGAAGGATAAACCAAACAATTCATCTCCAGCAAACAAGGGAAGAGGTCTATAACAGAGCTATCAAAGTTCAGGAAAATATAAAGAAGCTTTTTGACAAAAGAACAAAATCATGTGACTTCCAAATTGGAGATAAAGTCCTAAAATGGGACTCAAGGAGAGAGGACAAAGGAAAGCACGACAAGTTTGATAGTTTGTGGCAAGGTCCATACATCATCAAGGCCACTATGGGTCCAAATGCATTTTTTCTCCAAGAGTTAGATGGTACAAAGCTATTTGGGGGTCCTGTAAATGGCAGGATGCTTAAACACCACTACTACTTATTTCTAATTTCCAGTTTCCATTTCCATTGTACATACCATTACAGTGTTTTGTTTTCAAGAAAAAGAGAAAATGTTTCAAAAAAGAGAGGAAAGAGAGGTTCATACAGGCTCAAAACATGAACCTCTTAAGTGCAAATATTGGCTCTAACATGATCAAAGCCTGAGCCAAGGAAGTGAAGACAACTGGTTCTAACATGCCCAAAATCTGAACCAGCAAGGAAGAAAGAAGAGTCAGCTCTAACAAGCCCAAAACCAAAGTTGAAACGAAAAAGAAAGTGACTCTAACAAGCTCAAAACTTGAGTCACGAAGAAAGGAAGGATGCTTCAAGGTTTCAAATTTCAAGCCTTCAAAGATTTTTTTTTCGGTTTCCTGCAAATTTTGTCCATGTGCAACTGCCTTTATGCCTTGGATCCACAGAAAACTAGACTGTCTAATCCTAGTTTGGCTGTTTTTAATTTTCCACTTTAGAATGTAGAGAAGAAATCTGCTGGACAGTTTAATCCCAACAGAAGTTAGATTAGGTAGAGAAATATATGAGACCAACAGTCTAATCTGGTCTCATGGATTGATAAGGGTAGATTTAGAATAGGTTTATTTTTTGTTTATGAAATAAATGATGTAAAGGGCCTGCTAGTCCAAATGCGCCCTAGAAGAAAAAATGCTAGGATTGTAGGATGGGTAGGTAGATTGTTTGGAAAAAATATTCTGCTGATTTGATGTCTTCACAATTTGTGGCAGCTGATCCTAGAAGGAACATAACGTGTCAAGAAACAAGGCACCTGGCCTACTCCAAAGATCATTTTTGAATTCTTGACTCCTTCAAGAAGAAGCCATCCCCATGTGGAGCCACTGTTAGCCCCCCTATAAATTTCTTGACAAGCAAGCGGGGGGCTAGATTGTTTTTGAGCTTCCAAGGAATGAATTTCCCTTGAAAAACACATCATCCTTGAAAGCCTCTTCGTGCCCCATCCTTGGATAAAATTCCCCTTTTCCGATTCCTTTTTTTTAAGGCCCCACTGATTGCAAAAAATTGCGCTCCAAAAGGCCTTCATTCGCCCCTTGTATCCCTGCAGAATGTCCCATTTTACCCTTTTTTCCCTTTTGTCAAAGTTCCCCTTTTACCCTCTAAATCTTCCCAAAATCCCCTTTAAAATCCTACAATACCCCTTGTTTGGCCCGATTTCCCCTTTTTCTCCTTCTATCGTTACTTTTTCCCAGCCTTAAAAAGCATTAAAAAGGGGCAAAAACCCATTTTACAACTTATATTAAGGCCCAACCCCTTTCGGCCCAGCCCCGCAAACAACTTCCCCATATGCCCCTAGCGCTAAGACCAAGCGCTGAAGCCTGGGCGCTAATCGCAATCGCAATCTTTTTGTGAAGCATTTTTCCGTGTTATGCGATAAAATCTTGATGCGATTTGAGCTGGTCTGAAGTCCCGCGCGGTCATCTCCACCATCGATTTCCATATAGATCCGACGGCCCTCGCTGTCTCGCTCCAATCGCAATCGCAGTTTCCAAACGATGCCACCGCTCGCCCTTTGCGATTGCGATCCCCCGATTACAATCTCCGCCTTAGATCTTGACCCGGATCGGACAACTGGTGCTCCATCACATCGTGCCAGTCACATCGCGTCCTCTCCTCTGTGCTTCCCGATTGTGATCTGCCGATGATAGTCTCCACCGTCGATTTCCATATAGATCTAACGGCCATCGCAATCCCATTTTATCACTAATCCGAACTTCTTAAATGGTGCCACTCTTTGTCCCCCCGTTTGCGATCCTCCGATTTGATCACATCCGTCCAATGGTCCAAGATCAATGGCTCATATTGCATCGCGTCTTCCACTGCTTTTCTTCGTCGAAGCCTTTATAAACTCCATCTTTCTACCTCCGCCGTTGATCTCCTCCTGAGATCTAACGGCCCAAAACTAATTGCCCTCCGACCATGCCAGGTCCCACCACGCATGACCAATTCCATCACATCGTCATTCATTTCTTTGCATTTCTGCCTATGTCCAAAATTTCACGATTTACGTTAAAGGTTTAACGTTTCACATTAGAACCTATGCATCCCGCCCAAATTTCATAAGCCATCCCACTATTCAAGTCTCCACCGTCGATCTTCGCCACCGGACCATGATCTAACGGTCCACGCGCATTTCTCCACCGAAACCCTATCAGTCACAGTTTACACCACATTTATGCATTTTCCACCTCTGCTTCATCTTTTTTACCACCACCGCACTGCCATCCTCTTGACTCTCCCCTACATCCATCCTTACATGCACACATTTCTTAACAAAACTGTGTGTTTTGCAGGGTATGGGCAGTGGACGCCGCCATGGTCCACAGTCACTGCTACAAGTGACACGGAGCTCAGTGAAAACGAGGATCAGAGCTTGATATCAGAGAGAAGAGTCTAGGAGGGTACTGGAGCATGATTTTCATCAAAGGTGCAGAGTTTAACTGTACAAAACCCTTCCAGCACCACCAAAGCTCGGACTTCCACTGATAGAGACAGTTGAAGCAGCAAAGAGTATCAGTACAGAATTAAAGAGTCCTTTGCACATCATTGAAAATATACTAGCCTTAATTCAGTATTTTAAGGGCAAGGTACCAGATCGAAGACCCCTTGGATCACTCAGAAGGTCCAATGCATAGAAAACCATGTCATCAGGGTAGCTACATCAACAGAACGTTCCTACCTGTGAAAGGACAAAGCGCCCATATTGTTTCCTTTATTTACCGTGTTCCTAAAGAAAATTCAGCCCTGACAACAGTCATAAGCTATCAGAAGCATTTGTTATGCGGCATGGAATACCCTAGCATCATTATTTTTCTAGTTTGTTCAGTTTCCAGAGCATTGCAGTGGTATCACAACCAAGTACATCAGAGACATACCTGGAGTAAATGGAAGTTTGACGAAGACCACTCTTTCATCCAAAGAGTACCAGAGATAAATGCACAGAATTTAAAATAGAATGGGCTTCGGCCCTCTTCCTTTTCTGAGTTTTAATGCTGCATTTAGTTCTTCACCTACCCCTTCTGCTCATCTTTCAGCTATCAAATTCATGAAGAAACTCATTGTAAGGTTGTTGATTGGCTATCTGTGAATTGCAAGCTATTTCTCTTGAGACATGTTCTCTACGTAAAGTTGTAAGACAGGCTGAGGAAGATGCTTTCAGACTGAATATCAAGCTATTGGTGACATTGTACTTGGTTGGTGTTGCTCTTTAATATGACAAGCACATTTCTTTGGATCCTGATTTAAAGCAGTGGTGATGTTTTTCTGTCTTTGTCTATGTTTTCCTTTTTAGTTCATTACATTTCATTTCTTCTGGCTTGCATCAGAAATCTGGCATAGGATTTACCCTTGTTAGGTACCCTATGTTTCTGCTCTCCTTGCCTTCAATGTTTTCTGCTGTATGTGTTATCTGAGGGTGGATTTCAAACTAATTTAACTAGTGTAGTGGTTCCATATGCTGCTAGCTGATGTATAAATTAATGAAATTGTTCTTAGATGTTCTTGTTAGGCTTTAATTGAATGAATTGGGAACACTGGGAGGTCTAGAACTCTGTCTCTGTCTCACTAGGATCCTTTTCAATTAATTGACCTTTCTAAGTTCCCTTGAGCTGGAGGTCGAAGTATTGAGAGTTCAAAGTCTCTCTCTGATCTCAGTTTTTCACCTTTGTGTCCAATCTTTAATGTTTCCTTATCTGAAGAGTTAGCCTTTAGGTGTTTGATCACAGGTTGTCCAATGGCATGTCTTGTCCCTGGGTCTGATTCCTAAAGGTCACCTTGGAGGTTTCCTTGCTTTCACGTTCTCTTTTACCATTTCATGCCACACTATCATCTTTAAGATCCAATGCTTTAGATGACTAGCCCAACTGAAAGCCTGCATGTTGAATAGCAAGTAAACCCTTTCCTGACTCCATTTCCCAATGGTCTCGATGTTCTCTGAATCATCCTTCCTTTGCCCAAAACCCTCTTTGCTCACCCTTGTCTTATATTGAACCTTTCTTTCCTGATTCCCAACAACCAAACCAACAATCAAACAAACAAACTCTGTGCCTATAACTAGCCTAATATCTTAATTCTGAGCTTCAAAGACATAAACCTTTGCTCATATAGAGAGATCCTTCTTTGGACCCAGGAGGGCTAGATCCTAGGGTCTGAAAGTGGTTCTGATGTTGTCTCATCTTTTGGTATTGCCAACCTGCCAAAACATGGGAACCCCAACACCTTCGACAACCACCCACCAACGACACATCTTCATACGTCAGCCACTCTGGAGGCACCACTCCTCTTAACGTACACGTTAACTTTGAAATTCACATATTTGAGGGCCAAATAGATTCAAACGCCGTAGATAGATGGTTGAATCCATTAGAAGGATATTTTTTGGTTCATGACTTTTCCAATCGAGAAAAGATTACTTTTGCACTCCTCAAAGCCGCCCCCCATGTCAAGGACTAGTGGGAAACCTACTATGAGCAAAACGACCACATGGGCTTCACTGTGGGAGAAATACTATAGCACGTGGGTTCATATTGGGGGATATATAATGATGAAAAAATGACTTAATATATTGGGGGATATATAGGGGGTAGAGGGGTTTTATATTGCCTGGTATAAAAAATGGAGCTCAAAGTTAATGCAAAAATATAAAGGGGTATAAAAAATGTTAAGGAAAAAATGGATACCTACAATATATAGTGAAAGTAGGGGCTTTTTAAATTGGGAAGGTTTATTGGGTTTATATTGGTAAGGGGTTAAATAATGTGATTTTTAGAGGCATTTTCCAATATGTACTCAAATTAAGGGTATTGTTTAATATTCTATGATTGCACGTGATATGTTAGAGGTTCATTGAGTGAAGCCCCTGTGAAAAGGATGGGGGGGAATCCTCCCTGTTCTTGGCCGCACCCACTTGGAATTCTTTCTGAGACACCATCAAGGAAAAATACTACCCCATGGGAGCTATGAGGACAAGTACATACAATGGACTACATTGTGGCAGCAAAGGGATCAAGATATTCATGAGCCGACGAATATGTTCCGTACTCTACACACAAAGTTGGGTATCAAAGATTCAGAGAAAAATTTGGTGCTTAATTACCATAGTTTTCTGCAAAGATACATCCAAGGGGAAATGGAGTTCCTTGACATCTCCTCTCTTGGTGAAAAATTCCGATATGCTGCCAAGATTGAGTAGAAATTCAAACAGAAGAAGCGAGACTTTGGATATGCGAATCAAAATCAAGGGAAAGGTGCCCCCAAACCACATGACAAAGGAAAAGGCAAAGGCGGGGTGGCCCAGGACAACCCACTGAAGCTGTACGCAAAGAAAAACACCACAAATCCAAATAAGGACACGGGGAAGTGGTGTGAGTTCCATAAGAGCTCTGTTCACAACACAAGTGAGTGTTGGGTCAAGCAGTAACTGGTGGTCGAGTTGAAGGCTTATGAATCAGATGCATGTTCCAAATCTGAGTCAGAACCCGATAAGGGGAATGAAAAATGGAGGAATATTATTAATGTGGAGCCCAGAGCCATCGTTCCCACCACCAAGATCTAGAAGGAAGAACCTGAATATCTAGAGGAGGGGGAGTTCCTCTTCCATTCCTAGATGTGGGTGAAGGTTCCCCACTACAGTTCATTGTCGACAGCAAGAGCCCAAAGAACCTCATTTCAGCAGAGGTCATGAAGCAACTTGGTCTGCCGATCACAACACACCCACAACCATACAACATCAGGTGGCTTCACCAAGGACGGGATCTTCGAGTGAGCCAACAGCGTCATCTTCCCTACAACATCAAGCCCTTTACAGATAAGGTATTATGTGATGTTGCTCCTCTTGAATTTTGTGATTTATTATTAGGCCAACCATACTTATGGAAGTGACATGTTGTGTATGAGTCTCTACATCTCACTATTATTGTTACTTTGGTTAATAAGTTGTATAGGATACCTTGAGGTAGCACCACCTATCGCCATCTCTTTGATCACTGCGAAGTAATGAAATAAGCTCATTTATTGAACAAGGAAAATTGTTTTCCTTATGATCCGCCCTCGGGAAAAGAAGAATATTGTGGCCATGACCTCCAGATAGGGCTCATTTGCACGACATCAACAAACGGACAAGGTCGTGGAGGAGTATGAGGACATCTTCACCTCACCTACAAGAGTGCCTCTGCACTGTCAGGTCAAGCACCATCAATCTGACCACAGGCGCGCCGCTACCCAATTGACCAATCTATCAACGCTCTATTCCAGAGAATGACGAAATCAAGAGGTAGATTCAGGATTTGTTGCAGAAAGGCCACATCCATCCAAGTTCATCGCCCTGTGGGAGTCTGATCGTGTTGGTACAGAAGAAGGATGGGACTTGGAGACTTTGTAATGACTATTAGTCATTGAATAAGATAACTGTCTAGATTGATGAACTTTTGGACCAACTCAAGGGGGCCAAATATTTCAGTAGGATTGAATTGAATTCTAGGTATCACCAGGTACCAATCGAACCCTTCGATGTGTGGAAGACTGCCTTAAAATCCAAGGAGGGACTTTCTGAATGGCTGGTCATACCTTTCAGGTCAACGAATTCTCCCAAAACCTTCATGAGGTTGATGGATGACATATTGCAACCATCCAATAACTCATTCATGGTGGTGTATCTGGATGGCATCCTGATGTTCAGCCAAAGTGTGGAATAACACCTCCACTACATCCGGCAAGTCCTCCAAACACTGCGAAAACACAAGTTGTGTGCCAATTTGGCGAAATGCACTTGCATGACCCAGGTTCAATATCTAGGATACATTATTGATGAGTAGGGGATGCATGTGGACACAACCAAGATCCATGTCATTCAGGATTGGCTAACCCCAACCACTCTAATAGAGATCTACAGATTTCTTGGTCTTGCCAATTTCTACCGCAGGTTTGTGTTGGGGTTTTCTCGTATCACTTGACCTTTGAGTCAAGTCACTAAGGGAGGAGTGAAAGAAAATATGTTTTGGTCTGAATCTCAACAGAAAGCGTTCGAATAGTTGAAGCATCTTCTCTTCTCTCCACCAATTCTCACATGACCAGACTTGCAAAAACCAATTGAGATCGAGAGAGATGGCTCTGACTATGCTATTGGGGCCATACTTACTCAGTAGGGGCATCCAGTGGAATATCACAGTAAGAAAATTTCAGACATAGTCTGAAAGTATCCCACCTATGACGAAGAGATGTATTCCATTGTGAAAGTCTGTCGACAATGGAATAATTCCATTTTGGGGAAGGAAATGATCATCCACACAGATAATTGACCTCTGTAGTTCATTCAGACAGAAGGGAATTTGCAGAATGATCGCAAACATAAATGGTCCATATACTTGCAGCAATTCCATTTGAACATCAAGTACAAGAAGGGCAACACCAATAATATTGCAGAATTCCTTAGCCGATTGTCGATTGTGGCACTAACCATTGTGCTCGACTCTTGTGGGCACGAGACTTCAGGTTTCCCGTATCTCTACAAAATTGATCCACTAGAATACAACAACACATATAAGATGCTCCTGGAGGGTAAGAGAGTTCCAGATTTTCATCTTCGGGATGCACTTTTATGCCATCTAGGACACCTTTGTGTTAATTCAAGTGAGCATGCCAAGATGATTTAGGAAGCGCACTACAGTCAGGTCATTGGATATTTCGGGGTCGAGAAAATAATGGAAATATTGCAGAAGTATTTCTATTTGCCGAAACTTCAACATGATATTGGGAAGTACATCATATCCCGCACCACCTGCATCATTTCTAAACCGACCATAAAGAATCAAGGCCTATATACTTCGCTACCTACCCCTAGTCGGCCGTGGGAATCCATCTCCATGGATTACATGTCGGACCTTCCTTCTACCAAGCATGGCAATGACTGTGTTTTTGTGGTCGTCGACAGATTCTCTAAGATGGCTATTATGGAAGCCTGCAAGAATAATATCACAATAGAAACCACTGCTAAACTCTTCTTTGAGCGAGTGTGGGTACACTTTGGGATCCCACATTCCATTATCTCAGATCGGGACAACGGGTTCCTCAGAATGTTTTGGTCAAGTCTATGGTCGATGCTAGATACCAAGCTCACTAAGTCCACAAATTTCCACGCCCAAAATTATGTCCAAACAGATGTCTTCAATAGGATGATCATGCGCATCTTGCGCATGTACAACTCGAAGCATCCACACACATGGGATGAAAGCATAGCTTATGTCTAGCACAACTATAATCGAGCTCTCCACAACTCAATTGGCAACAACCCCTTTCAGGTGGGCTTGGGATTCTAGCCACTATGTCCCATTGATGTGGCCACACCATTTGTAACTACTTAGGAAGATTCGGCTCATGTCCAGTTCGAAGCCGACCAGGTGAACAACTTCATTGAGCACATTCAGCACGTCCGCCAACATGTCCATGACATATTGGAAAGATCCAATGATAAGTACAAGAAACGACATGAACAACATTGGGTGCCACACAAGTTCCAGGTGGGTGACAAAATTTGGCTACATTTGTAGAAGGAGTGCCTCGTTTGGCCCCATCGCAAGCTTCACCCAGTGTTCAATGTGGAGCACCTTTGGCCCTACTTTCCGCCATTGTTGGACAAATCCGACATTGCAAAACAACTCACACAAATAGAGTTAAAATGAGATTGCATGGAACATGCCCCAACTAATTGGATCATGGACACATAGATCGAGAACACTCACTAGCAAAGGATCAAACTATATTGAGTTTTCAAAGCAGGCCAACTCCTTCACTAGGGCAAGTGGTTGACCAAGGACCAAATTTAACATAAATTTCCTCTCCTCATGGAGACTCTGAAAACAGTGAGGACCATTGCTTCCTAAGGGTGGTGGAATGATCTAGGTGGATATTGGTGGCCACCCACCTATTCCACCTAGACCTCCAGTTGGTTTCATTAGTTTCCTTGTTTATAGCAGCATTTACTATTTTTAGCAGTTTTTCGAGTCCTAAACTTCCGGAGTAGTTTTGATCCCCTAAATGACGTTTTTTTTTAGGTCTGCAGTAGGCCCATAGTAGTAGGTAGGGTCCTGTGGAAAATAATATAGTACTCGAAGATATATTTCCAAAGATATATTGTATGTGCCAAATAGAGATAATATGACCAAGTTATGACTCCGGGAAGTTGGCTGCCCAACTAACCCCAACGGGGCCCACAAACTCTTGGATTTCCATCTCTTGGGGTTAGGGTTTTGGTTGTTTATGGTTTTCCCATGTTGTTCAATAATAAAAAGGCCTTTGAGCCTCATTTTAACATAGTTCAGAGGCATGTAGCAACCACATCTCTTCTTAGAGATAAGCTAGCATCGTCCGAGCTAGTTTATTTCCATTTTGTCTATAAGCTTATTTTAGTTATTTGATATTAATGAAATGAAGTATATTTTCTCCTGCATATTTGCATTTATCTTTATTTTTGTATTTATTATGTTCTTGCATAAATCCGGATCACGCATACGTATCCACTCCACAACCGAGGGACCCATGGATCACATAGTTACAAAGTTGTGGGCATTGAAACAAGAAGCCCGGTTTTGGATTAGGAGAAAAAAGGAACTAGACCACAAATCACTCACAGATATTGATTTGACATTGTTTTACTATAACGACCCCACTGATCCCCTGTTCTTTTTAGTTTCCGACAAGCATTGTATCATTAACCTGATCGGGGTTAAAAACAAAATTTTGTAATCACAAGAGTTCAAGGAAAGACTTCAAAGTCGCACCTTATGGGTGGTGGTTGCAAATTAAAATACTAAGTTTTTTCATGCTTTTGCGAATGCCACGAAGCAACAGAATGCCATTAGAGGAAAAAAACGTTATTCCAACATTATCACTTTTTGTTTTCAAGGAGTTTTTTGCACCAAAAAAATTGGCTTTCAATGTCATTTTTAAAATATGTTGAAAATTTACACTAAAAAGGGAAAAGTGGTGATGTAGAATAATTTTTTTTTGTTTTCGTGTTGTTTTTTCATGTTTTTTGGGGTTTTTTTTTGCTAGAGTTCTTGTTTTGAGGTAATGGTTCTCGCTTGATCGGTAAATTTGTTTTTTGGCCATACGAGCTAGAGAAGATGACTTTCACAAACTACTCATATCTATCCAATTGAGTAAGTATGTCAATAACCCATGATGAAATGTGCCTCCAGACTAATGAGGATCCTACTTCAGCTTGGGAATCATTAAAAATCACTTTGAGGAAACAAGAGTTGGACATGGCCGCTTTACATAAAACTCTGGAAAGATAGATAGTAGAATGTGAGTAGAAAGCATAACTAATCGAGTAGGAAAAACATAAACATGCATTATTGAAAATGGTGAAAGAAAAAAATAAAGCTGCTCAAACATAGAGCTTGTGGGGAAATTTAATGTAGATACAACTACAAATTGTCAGTAAGACACTCAAATTGAATATAATTGAATGAGTAAATCACCTCCTAGACTTGTAAATGGAAAAAGCATGGGAAAGAGAAAAGTTGGACATAATGAAGTTATTAATCCTTTGGTGGGCTATCAGAATATGATACAAGGTAATTACTAAGAGATCGTAAATTAAAATAAACTCTTCATCAGAGAAAATTATGAAGAAGGATGAGCCAAGTATCATCTAATCATCATTTGAAGCAAAGGAAGGAGTATCTCCAATTTTAAGAAGATTTTAATACCATCGTAGCAAGAAGGTATAAAGTGTACTTCCATTGATTATTTTCCTTCACTTCCCTACTAAACATTCTCATGGTGGGACCCTTAAAACAAGATAGATGATGAGACCCAAAAAGGCCCATCATTGAACATCATTGCAATGTGGTTTTGTATCTTCATGCAGGTTGTAGATCCCATTTTGATACAGAAGGAAGACTATTTTCATTTTGACATGCATTAGTCAACATGTAAATCACTAAACAATGCTCAAGGATATTTTAATGATTTTGAAGGATGTTGGCCCCTTCAATTTTATGATTGTTAAATCCAATCCTACTTTCACTTTTAGTTTCTCCCGTTTTAATTTTTTCAAAAAGTGACGATGCAGTGGAATAGTAATGATTATAACTTATACTTGATGATTGTATAATAATAGTAATTAAATATGTTTAACAAGAGGGTATCACAACAAGAGAGATTTTGAATCATCAAACCTCATTAATAATTATTCTTGTAAAATCCTCTTCCCTTCCATGTTAGAAGGGAAAGATGGAAATATTTTATGCACCTCATATTCTCTGTTAACTGTTATACATGTGTGAAAATGCATCAATTGTGATTGGCAATTGGAAAGGGATCTTATTCTAACACTGGACAAGCCACCAACATTCTCTCATGTTGTTATGGGTTTGTTTTATTTTTATTTTAACATTCCCTTTCCTTTAGTTGTTGCAACAATGTGAAATTTTGATTTATTTATTACAACAAACAAATGTTAGATAAGAGGGTAAAATCTTACTTTAAATACAACAATTTTCACTGTAGTGGATGGATAGTTTTCCTTTTTACATATGTATAGAAAAAGATAAGAAATGTGATATTAACAATTTTTTTAATAATGGCCACAATGGAATTGTACATCCTTACATTGGCAAGGTTACTGCAAGTGGTTAAGTACAATATTTTCAATCCCTTGGTTTTACCCAACATAAATGATTGGGCATGGGAACTATACTTACCGAATTTAATAATGTTCTTGGACCAAGTTACAAGCTCACTTGATTGAGAATACATTAGGGATATATTGGCATTATTAACTTGGTTTGTTTTTCCTCCAATTAGGTTGAGCCTAGGGTAAAGCCAATCCCAATGTTGGATGGAAGAATAATCTTCCCACTTACGATATGATTTATTAATTAGGTCAATAAATTAAAATTTTTTCAAAAACTTCCAAATCAAAGTACTTTTGTGGTTGATAAATCTATATCTGCATTACTTGTATAGTAATTTGGTAATTCAAGCTCCAAAAATTTCTTCCTTGGTGGCAAAGTTTTAAGTCTTCAGATCAACTTTCCAATGCTCTTGAATCAATGTTGGCATCCTAAAAATTGATCCACACTCTCAATGCCACTCATAATCAAAAATTATTTTGGTGGGTGGTTCTAGTTCAAGCCTGTTTGTCGAAACCATAATTTGATGTTGTCTAAAGTGATGGGTTCTAAATAATATTCCACTGAAGGGTTTCTAAAGCCTCAAAAATCTTGGAACATGTAAAACCGTCCATCTTAGAATGGACTATCACCCCTAGATTCCTCCGGAGCTTATCCCTAGTAAAATTCACCGAGAAAATAAGGCGGGATAAAGAATTTCAAATTTTGAGACGTTATTATAGTCTTATTGATTACACATATCACTAGTAAGCTTACATTATGGTCTTGTATGAGTACCTTATAGTGGTAATGAGTGAAATAAGTTGTGTTCTATTAGGGAGATTCCCATTACTTATAACTTACCTTTATAAGTGTTATGGAGATTCTATATATTATGTCTATTCCAACATAAGTAGTAGAAGTAAGCATAATGATTTCAGAGAGTTTAATCTATGTAAACATAGTAACCTGAATAAACATAGTGGCTGGCTCATAAAGGGAAGATATTGACTAAGTAGATCGTAGGGATAGAAGAGTACCGATAGCATGTAGTATGACCTGCCATCACTTTTTTAGGCAGAAAAAAAACGCTAATGTATTATATTAATCAGTTCATATAGATAAAACATATTCTCAGCTATGGCAGCGAGAAAGATGAGGCATAACATCCAGCAGTATACTGTACCTATCTAAGAAAGAGAGGCAAAGAATACAGTGGGAGACAGATTACAGGGGGTTTAAACCACATCCCATCATGAAAACATTGTCATACATCCTTGTAGATATAGCATAAATAAGAGAAATATAGCAAATAGAGTTATACATGAGCAGATAGCCCTTAGAAAAGACATATCAAAATTCAGGAAGAAAGTTAAACTATTAAGAGTTAAGATTATAGCCTGTAATAATATCAACATTTTATGGAAAGCCACCGGTTCTGTGTGAATACATCTCATGTATAGCAGGCTCGCCTGAAAGACCAAAGTAGAAACTGTCATAGAAATCCTGTAAGGAGCAAAAAAGTCAGCAACCTCTGCCAATGCACCATATCTATGGGATCAGAATGGAGGATTTCCAGATCTGGATTCCATCTCTGAAGTGAAGCACCTGCATTAAACCAAAAATAGATTTGATGCCTTTTTTGGGGATTTCATCAGCCCTGGTGTTGTTTTCCTTGAAAATATGGCTGATAGGAGGCCTGTTCAACAATGTCCATATTCTGCGTGTCCTATGCAGCCATCCTTGTAAAGCTGGGCACATCATAGCCATAATGTTTGTCACCCATCCAATTACAACCTTAGAGTCCCCATATACATGAGCATCCTACAACTAGAGATTGGAGGCCGCCAGAAGGCCACCCAAGAGGGCAATGACCTCAGCTTTATTATTGGATCCTAGGCCCCCGTTCCAGAAAATGTGGATCCTCTCCCTCTGAGACAACTTGATCCAGGTGCCGCAACCCATAACACCTTCAACACATGCACCATAAAAATATATTGCCGGAATGGCCATCTCATGAGGCTGGATGCATATGGAGCCATCCCAAATGGTGAAAATTGGAGAAGGATGATCATCCAACCACCTCATGATTGCAGAAAAAATGCGAGGAATCTGAAAAGGAACATCATCAAATAATAACCTATTTTGCCCCAACCATACCTCCCATATGAAGAAGAAAGGTAGCGATCTGAACTTGCCCCTCAGCTTGTCCCATTCAAAAGCAGACGAGATGAAGTCATGAGGGGACCATGTAGGATCCATAAAGTGAGAACTAAAGAGCCTCCACAAATTCAGAATAGCAGGGAAACGAAAGAAAATATGAGAAATGGTCTCGATTTCAGCACAGCATCTGACGCATTTGAACGGTCCATGATATCCACGTTTAACCAGATTTTCCCCTGTAAAGATCTTACCCCGCCAGACCAGCCATCAAAACAGAATAATCTTTGTGGGAATTTTCCTACGCCAAAATGGGAGAAAAATAATGGAAAACTGTCCTTGGTATGTGGAGGCATTTATACCTCTATATATATCTTTGACTATCAATCCGCCATCCTTTAGAGGGCCATCCCACACAATGAGATCACCACCTGTATCCCAGCATAGCCCAACCCCGCGCAGATAGTCCCTCACCAATTCCCATTCAGATGCCTCCACCTCCCCCAGATCTAGTTGTAGAGCGGTTTTAGACTCAGGAGCCCCGAAAGACCAACACCGGATTGTATGAGCAAGATAAAGAATGCCTCTGTGTGCCAACTTGAATTGCAAACGCGGTGATGGCCCCGAGTTTGGAGGAAAAGCAATTATATTTGTGAAACCCAATGGTATACGGCCAACATCCCTGAAAAACCATGCCAATCGCTCTGCTACATAAACCAAAATATTCTTGAAGCTCCACCAGATGGTAGAAATTGACTGGGGAAATGAGAACTGCATACATAAAAGCTGATGAAGAACATCACCCTCGATATATTTGCATTTTATGACAACACTCCATATACTGTTCCCATGAATAGCTCTCCAGAACGACTTAATGAGAAGCGTCTTATTGAATATCCGAGTGTTGAGGATCCCCCAACCGTTGTGTTCTTTGGGCCTACAAAGGGTCTCCAGTCTGCAAAGATGAAAATTATGTGCCAGTTGAGATCCCCCCCACAAAAACTGGGCAATTGAACTATTTATCATCTAAACAATTCAGCCAGGTAGGGAATACAAGTGACCCCAATAAACCATCATCTAAGAAAGAACTACCTGAATCATAATGAGCCTACCCCCAATGGACAACCATCTGTGTGTCTACCTGAAAATAATTCTTCTAAACTTGTCAATCAGCCACATCCAGTCTCGTATCTTATATCCACATGGCTTAATCTGGAAACCCAGGTATGTGAACCCGGCAGTAGCCTCTCTACATTCAATCCCAAAAAAATCCGCAATGAAGGCAATCTCCTGTGGGTCCCCATATTCATATATGAGGAAATACTTACCCTTATTGATGGCCAGTCCAGTTGCAGATTCGAACCTGTTGAAAATATAATGTATGTAGAACCAATGGTTCCTTTTCAGGTAACCAAATAACAGAAGTTCATCCACAAACAATGAATGAGACGAAGAAACTGAATTGGAGAAAGAGAATCCCTTTATAAAACCCATCTGCTCCACCTTGTGCATGATGTTACTGAACCCATCCATGATGAGGATGAATAATAGAGGGGACAATGCACAACCTTGTTGTAGACCACGTCCAGCCGCAAAGAAATGAGTTGGGATGCCATTTATTATAACAACAAAACAAACCATGGAAATACATGTCATAATCCACCTGATGATCCTAATTGGAAGACCAATCTTCAGAAGAACAAGCCTCATATAGGACTAGCCGATAGAGTCGTAAGCTTTGAAGAGGTCTACTTTCATCACAATTGCCTCCTTTTTCTCTATGTGCATAGAGTGTAGCACCTCTTGTGCTATTGTCGTGGCATGATGAATGGATCTTCCCTTTAAAAACCCATATTGTTCATTAGAGATGGAGGTCGATAGGGTTCCCTTTAAACGCTCTGCAATCATCTTCGATGTTATCTTGTATATCACATTACAGAGTGCTATCGGTCTATAGTCGGAAAAATATTGAGGATTAGCAGCTTTTGGAATAAGAGCAATAAATGTGGAATTGAGGTTGGCCGGCATGACCCCCCGGATTCGGATGTGGTCAATAACTTGAGTTAACTCCTCCCCCATCAGATCGAAAAAGAAGATGAAAAATTCCGCTGGCCATCCATCAGGCCCCGGGCATTTATCTTTGGAAAAATACTTCAGAACCGAGAGGACTTCATTCCCTGTAATAGATTTGTCCAAAGAAGAAATAGCATCAACATCAAAAAAATGATTAAAATGTTCCAACAACCATACTTGGTTCTCCCTGCTGATCCCATCCTCTTGTTGATAAAACGAGGAGAAATATCTGAGTGCTTCTTTTTGAATGTCAGAGTTTTTAATAGCAAAAGAATCATCATATTTCTTAATGTGCCAGATCGCGTTCCTGTTCTTCCGTTCATTAGCACTTTTGTGGAAAAACTTTGTGTTTTGATCCCCAGCAACGAGCCGATTGATTCTGCTCTTGAGATGCCAAGTGATCTCCTCAATCCTTAGAATGTCCCTTTTCCTATACCCCAGCAATTTAAGATTATCCAAAGTAGGCTCATCCGGATCACTTACGAGGAAGGAGGAAATAATAGCCTCCATCTATTGTAGTATGTCATTATATTCTGCCTTGAGTTCCATTTTCTTACTGCGCTCCCACCTTTTGGAGGAAACCTTAATATTCTGCAATCTGTGATGAAAAAATTCCCATATACCAAGACCATCCAATTCCCCCATATCCCGCCAAATCCCCATAACCAATTTGACATATTCTGGATCTTCCAGCCAAATTCGATTGAATTTGAAGGGACGCCCGTTAATAACCTCAAAAGTGTTTCATGTCAAAATTATCGGCATATGATCCAATATGTCCAAAGCTAGCACCGAGGATCTGGGGTCCCCCAATGATTCCATCATAAATTCCTTGACCATCACCCTGTACAACCTCTTCCCAATAAAATTTTCCCCCACCCGCCTGTTGGTCCATGTGGGCATTAGTGGGCTCGACCTTACATCCCAGCCCCTGAGATAAGAACAAATCATTAAAAAAAACAGCCATGGAATCAAGGTGAGCACTATTTCCCCATATCTCATCCCCATTCAGCGAGGAATTGAAATCTCTCATCAGGATTAAGTTTGGAAGAGATAGCAATCCCGCCACCTTCATTATGTTCCAAAAGGCCAACCTATTTGAATATGGTGCATATATATTTATCAGATTGAAAGTACCTTGATAACCACTAAGAAGACCCGATAGAAATATACCCCCAAAGAAGCTGAATGCCTTAAGAATAACAGAATCCAGGTTCCACATAGCAATCATACCCCCGGATCTACCATTCGAATTAACCACCACCGCATGCCATCCTGTTTTGATTTTTAGAAACATTTTGATAGATTTCACCCTATCTGATATAGTCTCCTGACCCAAAAAAATAATCGGATCCTTTGAAGCAATGAGGTCTCTTAGGAAATGAAATTTGGAGGCATCGCCCAACCCCCATAAGTTCAATGATATGATATGGGTCATGGGGAAGGTGGCCGAGGGTGGCATGCTCTAAGCGCCTTAGAAGAGTTGTCCAGAGCATCACATTTGGAAATGGGAATATCAGTAAGGCCCACATCATCATCAGAAAAAAGTGAGATGGATTTGAATTTACCCCTATTTAGACGACATGCAACTTTTTCTTTCTTCTTAATGGAGATATTAGCAATCGAAATAGGAATAGAAGGATTGATGGGAGAGGCAGGTGGTTTCTCAAAGACAGTAAGAGCGACAAGGTCCAGATTAGGATTACCCATGAGTGAATCAATTTCACTCCCAATAGAGTTCCTAGGAGAATCAGATAGGTGTATAGGGTCATATCGCTCTGGTGTACAGCGAGGAGACAAGAGATTCCCATCAGGCGTTACCCCAGCTCTCGTCCGAGACGATTCTCCACAGGAAAAATCAGTTGAAGTGAAGATAGGTGGGTCATGTATGGGATTAGTGTGGGTGTCATCAAGGACATTACCCTTAGTCATAGTATCAGCCTTCGAAGTATTGGAAAAATACTGGATAGAGGCTGATATAGGGATACTCTTATGGCGCGATTGTTTAGAACTAGAAATATGAGCATAGTCATGAAAAGTAGATTCAGAAGGGGAAAAAGTGGGACATGGTACAGGGACGTCAGGATCATCCTATACATTAGATGGTGAGGAGGGAATAGAATTTGGTTCATTATTAACCTCAGGGTCCAAAACCCTGTGTAAATTACGAACAATTGATGGAAGACTAGCAATTTTAGAAGGAACCTTAACATCAGGAATAGGGAAATAATTATGACCATATGCAGTTTTATATGCATCTTCATCGGATGACGAGGATACGGGATTACCTAATTGGAAGCCACCCGACGTGCCCGAGACAACATTATTCTGTCGATCCGTGCCCACCCTCATCACAGCCGCGTCCGCCCGAACAAGACGTAAATGATAAGGGCAATGTTCCCTTAGATGACCAGTCTTGTGATAGATAAGACACCGAAATGGTATCCCCCAGAAGTATATGCGTTTTCGATGTCGTCTATTGCACCACAGCAAATCAACATCACCAGGCAGGCCAGCCACATAATCAACCTCGACAAGAAACCAGGAAATTCTTTTATCACTTGCCCCCATGATGCTAGGATCAATATATTTGGTGTTCTTGATTGAGTTACCAATCGCCCTCAATGCTTTAAGGGTCCAGAACTCAAGCAGAAGCCTTTGAAGCTTTACCCATACCACCCTACTACGAGGAGCCTCCAACACCGGATTAAAGCCCAAGAACCACGGGATGAGCTGCATGAAGCTCCTTCCACGAACCCAAGTCCTTCCAATAATCTTGAAAACATCCTTCTCATCCATAAAATGGATGCTGAACCACCCATTCAAAAGCGTGCTGACCTTAGGCAAGTAACCTATAATGGGGTTCCACTTCAGATTAATCCATGCGACCGTATCAAAATCCTCATTTTCGGGGAACATCCATCTGCCAATAATCGCCCTTTTCTTTAAGCTTGCCACCCGCACACAGAGGTCTTCGTAGTCCAGGGATACCTCCCTAATCTCCATGTTGTGCTTGAAGATATTCCTTTTGCCATGACCTTGCCCACGACGTTTGTTCCTTCTGGGGCAACATTGATTGTTCATAATATTCTCAGAACAGTTCTGCAGAGCTTGTTTGACAATGAAATCATCCACCTCAAAATCATGAGCGAGATCGCGCACATTACCATCGGGCACAGAATCCTTTGAAATCTCGACCATCTTACCTTCCATAACTGAGATACAGTGAAGCATACAATAGTCAATTAGTTGTGAAAGATGAAAGTGCCGTCACTGTAATACTGTGCATGCATATGCCAGAAAATGCTCCACAAAATTTGACACCTCAGCGAGTTGATTGGATTGGCTCCAACGAAAGGGCCACGACACACACGAGCCTAGGAAAGGGCGATGTAATAAAATACAATTAGTACCTTGTGCCAACCCCAACCCAAAGGAAGTAAATTATTTGAAAAGAATGGTGTGAGAAGCGACACCATTACTTCGAAACCGTCATATAGATTAAAAGACCCTATCAACCAAATCCATAAAAAATACCCCTGACATGGACAGAAAGGGACAGATAGGGATCCCCCATCCTAATGACGCCATCCTCCTAGACCGATCTAGAATAAATGTACAACTATGATATCATCTTGGAGCAAGTGTACATCACAGAGAATAAATGAAAATCCAATGGGAGTGTCAGCCCACCTAGTACCTCCCCACCCACCTACACTATCCAAAAGAGGAAGTTGCTAGAAAACACGAAGATGAGAATAAATCCCCATAAATGTCGAAAAGACCACATTTTTGAGCGTACATCCCCAGAGGACAATCCAACCTAATCTGAGAAGATCACCAGCCTGCTGCGTAATCCACCTAAATCCTCATCACACAACACCTGCAGCTGTCACTAAGCACACCTAACCAATTGGACAGAAAGTGAGATTGCCACGAGAGGTGGAAAAAGTAAGAATTCCAGATGGCCTGCTACCATCCTCGGAAAATATTCAAATTATTTCCGGTGAAAAGGTCGGAAAAAGAACTCGTAATTGGAAGGTGGAAGGTCATCGGAATAACCAGGTCCATGCCATCCCCGCTAAACATGACAACAACAGCAACAGATGCATCCTGGTAGAGACCACCATCTTTTGCACAACCTAAAGCCAAGACTCCTGTATGGACGTGAGATGATAATAGAATCCACTCACTTACGCCATAATAGATACCATTTTCTATATTGGCAAGGATCACCTGTGAATGAGTCGGACGAGGAAAACTGGGAAGAGGAAGATAAGTTTAAACTACCATCATTGTGTACTACCATTAGACCAGTGGATATGGTAGATTTATTTAAGGATAACCAAAGAAAATATGACCAATAGATTGGTCACGCCCACCTCGACCACCTTCGAAAAGCTCATAGAGCGTACAGACAATACCATACCATTAGATGTGGGGCTTCTATTTTTATCTTTATTTCACAGGAATTACTTATGAACATTCATAAAAAATTAAATTTTTTAGTTGTAACACATGGAAAGAAAAACTAAAACAGGGACTCTGAGGACATTTTATCAGTAAGAGGGAGCATTGACTCTTTATTACTTCAAAAAGTGCACACTAGATTTCCAATCATGGCATCAGGGAGTAGAATGACCCGGGTGCATGCATACCAGCATTAGTGAAGCTTAAGAATGATTGCAAATGAAGTATCAATATATCCTTGCAGAGGCTTTAATATCAAACAAAACTGTAAAATACAATCATAGTCGAGGACATTCTAGGCACGTGAAAGTGTTTTTGAAGGAATACATGTGAAGTCTACAATCCTCTGTCTTTTTTTGCGTCAAGTTGTGAAATGGCCATAGAATAGTCCTCTGAAATCCTATATTTTGTTTTGAGTCGAGTTGTGCAATGCCCACGGAATAGTCCTCTGTAATCCCTGCTCTTTTTTGATTTTGGAGTGATAGACTAAAAGGATTTGAGCAGGAGGCATGTGTGATGTAACCATTTTGGGGCGACGAGGTGGTGAGTAATGGTCACCCACCTACCCACCAGGGCCTAAGTATTAACTCGTTGCTGCTTTCTAGGTTTGAAAGTGTGGTCATACGATGTATGCGGTGATCCCCAGGCACTCAACGAAGTGAAAAATACATCGACATTCTCCGTTGATGAACAACATAGGTTTTCTAACCTCGGGCAATTTCTGGGCTAAATTGTGGCATCCACTCATACTGCTCCTTTGAATGTTAGTTCTGACTTCTTAGAATCACATTCCAAAGTTTCCACACTTACGGTTGGCAACCAATCGCTTTCCAACTTTTACCTATTATTATATACCTACATACACATATATCTACTTGAATCGCTAACAAAAATCATTATAATATTCTAACACAAAAGACCTATTCTAACACAAAAGGCATTTTAAAGAAAACTTTTTGCACAAGACATGTTTCATGTTTAGAAAACCATTTCTTGTCCACTATAATTTGAGATAGAGTGTCTATCATATCATTGCCTTTAGAACTTTCTGATGTTGCTAGGTTTTTGTCTCGCTCCGTCAAGTATACTGTTCACTGCAATTCTTGGGGCTCACCCTTATAGAAGAGTTATTTTCGGATTCTTTCATTTTATTTGGTTGTTTGAATATTTTTTTTCCACAGAAAAAAATCGAACCATCTATTAATATAGAAAGTTACATAGCATATGCAAAAATCATTTCAGAGAACTGCGTTTCTCCCTTCTTAGGAAGAAACGAAGTTTCAGTTGTGGTAAATAGTATGAGCATATTCACCAACTAGCTAGATGAAAACAATGGAGTGAGTCCTCCTCGTCCCTTCCCTCCTCCCGGGCTTCCTTTAAGGAAAAAACACCCGAAACAGAGGGGAGAATAGACTGCAGTCAAAAGTTGATGAAATTTCAAAAGAGCAGAAACTGGGAAGTTGACACTATACTAGTTTTGATCCAGAGCATAATATAAGATGATACTCAAGACCGAGCCTCCTCTGAGAGGAAAACAACTCAGGGTCAAGAGAAAAGTTTGTGTGTTTTGTATAAGAATTTTTTTGAAGATACAACATATATACATCTCGTGAAACAACATGAAAAAACTAGACCCCAAAATATTTTAAGCAAAGATAGGCTGATGAATGACTCGAACCAGCCCATCGACCAGTTCCAAAACTATCCAAGACCCCATATCTTGCTCAACACCTTCTTTAGAAAGGTGGTCTGCTTCATGGTTCCTTTCCTTGTAAATATGGCAAACATAAATCTCAGTAAAGTAGATTTTCAAACGAGTGATCTCATTAAGCAGAGGAAGTAAAATATAATTATTGCAACATTGAGTCCCATTGAACCACTTCACAATGTTCATAGAGTCCCAAAAAATCTGAACCTCTCGCATGTTCATAAGGGATAAACAGCAAAGGAGGTGATGAAGAGCTTTTAGTTCTGCAAAATTGTTGGTCCCCTGGCCCAAACCAATTGAGGCTTTGAGAGTTTTTCCAGTAGGAAGATGAATAACTAGCCCTGCACCACACCTTCTATGCGGATCTGAGGCTCCATCAAAATATGCCCACGGAATGTCTTCCCTGATATCTTCCTGCTGAATAGTGCGAGCTTACTGGGGATGAGATGGGATAGGGATGTGGTCATATATGGATGTGCCTTCAGCCTCCAAATTACAGATAGGGAAAGGAGAGTCTTTAAAAATCATGTGGTTCCTCGCAATCCATGTGCCCCATGCAACCAAAAGAGGGACTGAGCATACCCTGTCGTCTGGAGCTCCCTCCCACCACCTTTGCCAAGCTTCCTCCACATCCTGTCCTTCCCACTTCTGGGGTATCTTAATCAGCCGCAAGGTTTCATTCCAAAGGCTGATATTATAGGGGTAGGAGAGAAAGACATGATGCACCGTTTCCAACTTATCTTTGCATAGTGAGCACCACCCCGGGCCTATCTTCCCCCTTCTTTGTAAGAAGTCCAAGGTGGGAACTTTTTTTTGAAGTATGCACCAGAAGAAAAACCTCGACTTTTCTAGTCCTTTAAGCTTCTAGAGTGGTTTGGACCACCAATATGGTTCCCCCAATCCGTTTTGAGTCATAAGCCAATTATATCCCAATTTCGAAGTGTAGAGACCTGACGAGGAGTAGACCCATCTGAGCTCATCTGGTTTATCTAGAATCCTTATTTTAGAGTTTTGCAGGTCCAAAATATAATTATCCCACTCCCTCATCCATATTTCCTCCAACTGGAGAGCATTTCCTAGCAACCATTCTTGTCTCCAAATAGAGGAATTTTCAGGATCTGCAATGTGGTTGAGGCTAAAAAGACCTCTGTTATTCAAGAAAACTATGAGATCTCTTGTTAAGGCAAAGCTCCCCGAACAACCCACCCAAGGGTCTCGACCCAGTCTGACCTTGGCTCTATTACCCACATGCCAAGCCAAACCCTACTCGATGACCTTAACAGAAGCGATGGTTGCCTTCCAGACAATAGAAGAATTTTTTGATGATTTCTGTGGCATTCTTAGCCATTCCAGGATTGGCATTGGGTCAATATATTTTTATTTAGTAACTGAAGTCCAGAGATTTTCCACTGTGATTAATGTTCATGCAAGTTTTGCTGCCAAAGACTTCAAGAAAGGGAAATATCTTTAATTCCCCAGCCTCCCCAACCTTTTGGTCTAACAATTTTCTCCCAAGCCACCCAGGGAGTCACATGTTATACCTTTGACCCTGCCCAAAGGAATTTGCTGTAGACCCTATTGATCGAGGCCAAGATACTTTTTGGGACCCAAGACAGACTAGCCCAATATACTGGGATGGAAATTTCCACAGATTTAATCAGGACCAATCTTCCCGCTCTAGACAACCACTTGTAGCTCCAATGATGCATTCGGGCTTCTATCTTTGCTATAAGCCACTTACAGTATTTAATGAGATAGGAGTTCGGTTTTAAAATAAAACTGAGATACTTGAAGGGGTCCTGAAGATATTTTATTTCAATGTGCAGTATCGCTTCAATCTTGCCCACTTCTTCCCTAGAGAGCCCAACTGTAGTCAGGGACGATTTTTGCTCATTTATACAGAGTCCAGTTGCTTTCAAGAAAAGGTCTAGTATCTCCTTAAGACACCAAAAAACTTCAAGGCTGCCATTGCTAAACAGTAGAATATCATCAAAAAATAACAAATGCATGACCCACAGGTTTACTGCCACTTCAATTCCTCTGAGATCTCCTTGCCTCTTTGCTGCATGGATCATTAGGCCCAATCCTTCTGCAACCAGAAAAAAAAGAAGAGGGGAGAGAGGACATCCATGGCGAAGGCCCCTTTGCGGATTGAAAAAATATGTAGCCACACCATTAATCAAAATAGAAATTGAGGAGGTTGTGATGCAACACATGACCCATCTGAAAAAATCAAATCTAAATCCCAGATGTGTCAATAGAAGTCTCAGATACATCCAGCTTATTCTTTCATAAGCTTTTGAAAGGTAAATTTTGACAATAACTCCTTTTTTCCTGCTTTTCTTGAGACTATGGAGGGTTTCTTGAGCTACCCCCACTACTTCGTGAATTTTTCTTCCATCCAAGAAACTTAATTATTTAGCTGAGATATGTTTGGATAGAAAAGGTTTCATCCTAGATGCAATCACTTTGGCTATAAGCTTGTAGATACAGGCACATAAGGAGATGGGACGAAACTCGACAAAAGAAAAAGGATGATCTGATTTGGGAATGAGGGCTACGATTGTTGCATTAAAGGGCATATAGATGGTTCCAGACTGATGGGATTCCTCAACAACAACGACCAACTTGTTTCCTAAAAAATTCAAAGAAATGTTGAAAAAATTCAACCATCCAACCATCAGGCCCTGGACTTTTATCCTTTTGCATAACCTTTAGAATATCTTCCACCTCCTCTTTTGAAACAGGTTCCATAATATTATCATTCCCTTCCTCGTCGATATAACTGGGAAATAATTGAGCAACCCTGATGAATTCAACTATGGAAACCTCCTCCGGAGCTCTGAAGAGGCCTTTGAAATGATTTACCCCTAAGAGAGCAATATCTTCAAAAGATTTTTCCTTTTCTCCATTTTCCTTCTGCATCTCCCAAATGGTGTTAATATTTTTCCTTCCTTTAGCATAGTTCTGAAAGAAATTTGTATTTTCATCCCTAGCTTGGAGCCAAATTTCTCTACTTTTTAGTCGCCATCTTTCCTCCCTTAACTGAAGAATGTTTATCCTAGCAGATTCCAGCTCTCAAATTCTATTCCTGGACCCTTGGGTAGAGTATCCCGCTCCTTCTGGTGATTCAATAAAATCCAGTTCTTCATTTCCTTTCCTTAGCTCCTCCTCCTCTTTCAATTTTTTATTGATTGCCCATTCCTTTGTTTCTTTCTTCATTCTCTTCAAGTTTTCCATAAGGTGCTGACTTCTACTTTCTGAATCCCTTAAGTTTCCTTTCCTCCAAGTAGCATGGAACAAGAAGTTAAAGGATTCATATTTTAACCAAGAGGAGTTAAATTTAAACGGAGTCCCAAGTCTTTTCAAACCTCCCATGACTTCCAGGAAGATTGGAAGGTGGTTCGACAACCCCCCTTCCCCTACCCAGTGCCCGAAAACTAGAATTCTTTCCACTAGATATTCACCCAGGAGAAAACGGTCCAACTTTTTAGCAACCCAGACCTCCCCCATTATTTTATTCCTCCAGGTTGGTCTAGGTTTGATTAAGGTGGCATCTACCAGCCGAGAGGCTATCAATTTATTTGATAAATACTCAGTGAGGTGATCTGGTCTTGCTAAAGGTCCCCAAGACTCCGAGGCACCTAAAGAGAAATTTAAGTCCCCACCTACAATGAGGTTTGGATGTCTTAGACAAAATTTCATAAAAAAAGGGTCCAAAAACTTTTCTCTTTCAATGCAAGGGCCATACACATTGAGGAGAAGGATCGGGAGACAAAGTTCATTTGAGTACAGTTCCATCGCCAAAGTGTTCTCAGAACCCCATGAGGATATCTATTTAAGTTTCCCTATTTTATACCCCGTTGCCAAGCACCCAGATCTACCATTTTCATCTAAGACTTGAAACACCCAACCAAGGAACATCTTAGAGAGGATTCCTTTAACTTCTTCTCCCTGACCCAAGGTTTCTTGAAGCAATAAAACGTCCGGATGATGTGAATTCACTAGCTCTCTAAGCGCTAATTTTTTAGGCTGACTAGCTAAACCCCTACAATTTTAAGAAAGAAAGATCATCTCAAACTTGGGTTGGGTGGAAGCGCTGCTCTAAGAACCTCAGACAAAGAACTCTGCTTCCCATCTGCTGTATCAATCTTAGGTTTCAACTAAGGCTTTGATAGTTCCAACTTCCTACACCTCAACTTCCTTGGACCAAAAGGAGTGGGATCAGATGATAAACTCCCAACAACAATCCCTTTACAGGTACAAATGGCTAGAGGTATAAGATTATAATGGGGTGCCTCATGAAGACCAGAGGGTGAAGGAGCTAGATCACACTCTCCCATAGAGATTAAGGGTGGGGGCCCAAAGGGAGAAGTCACAGACATGATAATACTATCAGTAGAAAGATGGGAACCAAGAAAACTTTGAAGATCACGATGAGGGATCAGCCTGGAGGGACTAGGCTCAGACAAGATCGAAACAGAAGAACAAAAATATGTGCAAAAGGAAGAAGGAGGAATGAAAGGAATACCCATTTGAGTCGCACCAAATGCCCCTGGTTTTGGTTGGGGTGCCTGGGAGGACTCTAGAGCAGGGTCAGGTTCAAATAGATTTAGCGAGGAGAGATTGGGACCTGGAGATAGAGAGGCCTTCTTATCAGCTTCCAAACCTGCAACTTCTTATATCAAGACCTCCTTCAGGTCTTTCTTTTCCTCAGCTTTGATTGAGGCAGAATTTTCCTTGACAATTTTTTCAGTCTTCTTCTTATTTGATGCCCAAGAGGGCAAACCTTGGCCAGGTGGCCGTATTTATGACATCTGTGGCATCGAAAAGGGAGGTGTTCATAATCCAAAGTCTATAGGAACTCCAAATCCCTGTACTTCAAGGTCATAGCATCAACTAACCCTTCCCTAGGGTTGAAACTAACAAGGATTCTCACCACACTTAGGTCTTTGGATTGTTCAAAATATCTGTCGACATCAAGATATTTTCCAAGCGTGTTACCAATGGAGTGAAAAATAGAGTCAGTCCAGAAAGGCATTGGAAGCCCTGGAAATTTTACCCACATAGGGGATTCTACCATTTTTTCCTTCTGTGCATCGAACATAGGAGTCCATCTTCTAAACAGGATCGATCTCTTCCCAAAGCACGAGTTCCTTTCTAATACCTAGTCCAAGTGATCTTTCTGCTCAAATCTGATACTGAACCATCCCTTGTCCAGAATTTTTATTTCAATAGGGCTCCCAGGGGCTTCTTTCCACTCCGTCAAAGACCACTCCATTATATAATCCACCGAATACTTCCTTCCCCAGACTTTACCAACCAGAATGGTTTCAGTGGCCTCCATCACTTTGTCTCTACGTATGTCCACTCCAAGAACACAGGTAGGGCATTCCTCTTTTCTTTTGATCGCCTTGCTATTTTTTCTTTTTGCTCCTGTTGTAGATCATATCTGCATATCCTTTTCAATTTTTATTTTTGAATATCAAAAATACAAAAAAATAGAAAATCAAAAAATCATATGTTATAGTATAAAGTTTTATACTATATCATAAAACAAGCATTTAAAAGATCGATGAATATTGACCTTATTGAAATATATTTTTTTATTTAAGCTTAAGCTCCGAGCAATTTCTTGAGCGGAGGTGGCGATCGTGGAAAAGTGCTTTCAGATAAGTTATTGCGGGGGGAGAAGTAGCTCGTAGTTTATCAAATCCTGACCCCCCGTAGTTGACTGGTCAGATCGCGGGTGAGCCGTGATCGATGGTTGTGAATAACTGCGGGGGGTGCCGGTCGAAGTTCGCTACCGTACTCCAGGACCCCCCGCAGTGACGTCATCAGGCGAAGTGGAGAACAATTGTCATCCGCCATCAACGGTTTGTCCACATCATGTTGGCATTTATTACAGATTCCCATAGCTTATTAAAGAGTTATTTAGTCTCGTTTTGTCCATGTGTGACTGTTTTTCCCCTTTTGAACCGTGTTCTTGCCACCTTTGCATTTCACGTTACCTCGCGAATTGTTTTCAGTTCCTGTTAGTCATGGAAAAACGAATATCCTTGTCTGGTTCTTCAAACCTCAGTCCCCTCCTGGATAGTGAAAAGGACGTCCATGATACCACGTCGTCCGTCAATCATCCCCTACTGCATTACCAAGTAACCCTAAACACTGATAAATCCCCTGTATTATCTGCTATGAAAAGTTCTGGTGTGTTGTCCGCCTGTGTTCTGAAAAATCACTTCTTCCCCGAGTTCATCTCATGGTTAGTCTCATCAATGTACCCTGGTAAATGTTTCGTCATGAATTCTTAGGCGGAAAATGTCCTGCAGGTATCAACATAATTAATTCTCCAAGCATTGTGCTTTCCAGAAGATGAGTCTCCGTTACAATTCTCCGAAGATTCATTGGTTCAGTATTTTGAAGACCTTTCAAACGAAGAGTTCAGTCGTTGTATGTCATTTTTGAAATCAAATCCAGAAAAAACTCAATTTGAAGGAGAAAATTTCAGTTTGGAGGCGTTCAATGTTTAGTATAGGCCAGTTCTTAGCTGCATTATGGAGATTTTTGGAAAAGACGATGACCAAAAAATTGATAAATCAGTCTTGGGGATGTTTGCACTGATGATGAAACCAAGGGTGGTCCTTGACATTCCGTCTTTTTGGCAGGAAATAGTAAATTCCCAATTGATAGCTTTTCCTCTAACATGTTTCTTCAGATTTCCATCATTGGTTGTTTACTTATTTTTGTATCAAAATGTTGAAGAGTTCATGAGTTTGGGTTTAAATATGGTTGATAGTAATAAAAATAAGCAATCAGTTTTATTCTGGACCGATATGGTTAGAAAAGAAGAGAATGAAGCAGGGCTATTTGAATTTGCTGACCATTTCATGTCTATTGCTTATAAATTTTTGAGTGGAACTCTTCCTCCATGCTTTCTACCAAAAGCCTAGGAGTTCCTACAGTTAGGACCCAATTGCAAATTTGGAGTTTGGTTTGTATTCAAAGAATACTCAGAGATAAGGCTGTATGGAGTTAGCATTGAGCCCTATAGGCTCCCAACCTTTGTACCCATTCGACTTTTCGCCTTGGAATTCATAAGGCAAAGTCTTAATGTAGACCAAGTTCAATTTATTCCCATGAAGAAAGGTTTGATGTACAAATTGCCTATGAGTGTGGGACCTTTTGTGGTCAACACGAGACAAGCTTTTGATGAAGTCTCAAAAATGTTGGAAGGGACACAATTGTTGTTGGGAGAAAAATGGCCTTATGATCCGCATGGAATAATTTCTTAGAAAAGGGTTGAGAATGGGTATGCTGCATTTTCCCATGTAAGTAAACCTAATCTAGAGAAACTAGCTAATCCAGGTGAGTCAAGTTCATCAAAGACCAGCATTCAAACACCTGCAATTTTGGAAAAGGCGAGCAAAAGAGGTAGAGAAGATGTTATTGAAATAGATGATGAGGAGCCTCGAGAGGAAAAAAGAACCAAACTAGCAGAAGACAATTCTTCCAACTCACCTGGTTTTACTCTCCAGGTCAATGAAGAACAAGATCTCCTCTCATCTCCTAGAAGACAGGAACTTTATTTGGAAAATGCTCCTTCAGTAAAGCAAATGTTCACACAGATTGAGGAAAGAAACCAGAGGATAAAAGCCAATATAGAAGCACAAGCAGAGCACCACATAGCTGCTGACCAGACCAGATTATTGACTGTGGTGGATCTTGAAAAAGATCAGTTTAAGATGGCTCTGTCACATCCGACAGGAATGTCCCTTGGATCTTCGGGAAACTTTAAGGAGGTAAACATAATCATGGATGTTAAAAAGATCCCATTGTGGGACAAAATGAATCTTCATATGCAGACCGGGCAGTTGATTGTAAATGATTTGAGCAAGACCAATGCCACAACAGTCAAGACTGAAAACATGCTTGCAAAGGTCATCAGGCAATGCAAAATGGAGAAAGCTAATTCAAGGGCATTAACAACTCAAAATGAAGAGTTGAATAAGATCATTATGAAAATTGGTGTGGATCCAAATGATAAAGCTGCAATTCAAAAACTCATGAAAAGTGCAGAAGTAGAAATATGCTCACTAAGGAAAAAGTTAAAATTACCAGCTACAGAGCACTCAATGGCTGCAGAAGTAGCTGAGGTAGAAAAATAAAAGGAAGAGTTACGTTTGCAATTGTTACAAAAAGATGAAGAGTTGTCCAAAGTGAAGCAGACTGCTATATCTCTGCAGAATCATATTGAAAACCACACTTGCACTTTTATTTCGCCTACAGGTGATGCTGATTCTGATCCTCAAGCCCAAATTGTTCAGCTCAGCACAAAACTGAAGATAGCTAAATGTTGTGTAACCAGCTCCAAAAATAGAAGAAAAAAGATATCAACGCCTTAGAAATGAGCCACTTCAAGGGGGCAACCTCCAATACATTACATAAATGAACAATTCTTGGATGATACAATTTACAAAACCTCCTTTCTATATATAGGAGTCCATGGGGCCATAATGTAATCCTAGTGGGCCACAATGTAATCCTAGCCGACCTAACAATAATAATTAAAGGGCACAATAATAACAAAATGGGGGTTACAAGGGTACAATAATAACAATAAGGGGGGCTACACTAACATACTAAGGGGCTACACTATTAATATAGGGACTTAACATGCCCCTCTCCTTCAACAAGTGTTGTCCTCAACGCTTGATTATTTCTTGATGCTTCTGTATAAAATTCTCATCCTCCCATGTGAAATATTCTATAGGAAAGTTCCTCCACTTGCTGAGATACTCTAAAATTGATCGTACTTGTTGAGTTCTTGTTTCTATGACTGCTTCATAACTTCTTTCGATATGATGTTGATCTTCCTGTTGTTTCATTAGATTCTGCACCAAAGTTGGGTTATCCTTTGAGAGTTCGAGAACTTGTTGTTGATGCTCGCTGTGATATTCCTCTAATTTATCATCCATATTAGCTATTATTTGATCCTTCAAACCATCCAAATTAGCCTCCATTTATGCTTTTAAACCATCTATTTCATCTTCGGTTGCTCTTCGTAAGATCGAAATTTGTTGCACTTGGTACCGTAATTTTGATATCTCATATTGCAATTCTTCCTCCTCATGCGTCATAGTATAGCTTTCTGAGGGCTTAATGGGTATGGAATTATTTTTCGGAGGCATAATAGAACCCATTACTGACAAAAATTCTCCAATATGCCCTTGGAATCAATTCAACTTGATTCTTCAAACAAGACTTATGCAATTCGGAAAAAAACAATACACACCTTTTTCTTGATTTTGAGGAGCTCGATATTGAAATTGGATTATCTTTGTGATTGAAGCACTTAAATATTTGAATTTCAGCACTGAATTAGCCCTTTGAATTATATTTTTAATGCCATAGGTCTGACCTGATTTGGATTCTCCAAGACAAATTTGTGTCCAATCTCCCACAATGACCTAATTATGGACTGGCTCAGTAGAGCGAACTTGTACGACTTTCCACGTGTCACTGTTTTGTCCTTTGTCTCTGAAATTGATAGCCAAGAAACTACAGTCTGTGTAATTGCGAACAATTTTTACGGCACTCCAATCTGATGCCTAGAGAGAGAGTTATTGAACTTTTCCCACGATCACCTCTTTGAGATGAAATTCAGGAGCCTGAAAAATCACTACCTTCCACAGATCATATATCCAAAAATACTGCGAACCAAGATCTAAAATGTTTTGACAACTTTACTCAGGATTTCAGCTTCGCACCATATAAATTTTAGATTCTGAACCTTCGTAGAAAAAACGTTATAGCAAAAATTCCACGATGACCTGTTTAGGAGCCTGAAAAAAGACCTAACTTCCACAGATGATATCTCAAAAAATATTGCGAACCAAGCTCTGAAATTTTTAGGAAATATTCCTCAAGATTTTGGCTTCGCACTCTAAAAATTTCAGCTTCTCAAACTTCGTAGAAAAAAATTTATAGCGAAAATGCCACGATGACCTATTTGGAGCAGCGAAACCCTAGAATCCAAAGCTCTGATACCAAATGTTGTGTAACCAGCTCCAAAAATAGAAGAAAAAAGATATCAACGCCTTAGAAATGAGCCACTTCGAGGGGGAAACCTCCAATACATTACATAAATGAACAATTCTTGGATGATACAATTTACAAAACCTCCTTTCTATATATAGGAGTCCATGGGGCCATAATGTAATCCTACTGGGCCACAATGTAATCCTAGCCGACCTAACAATAATAATTTAAGGGCACAATAATAACAAAATGGGGGTTACAAGGGTACAATAATAACAATAAGGGGGGCTACACTAACATACTAAAGGGCTACACTATTAATATAGGGACTTAACACTGAAGGTGATCTTAAACGGGTTCAGTTAGATTTGGAAACAACTACTAAGATTATGAGAGGATGGGAAAATAAAGCAAATGAAAATAAGCAGCAATTACAAAAGGCTGAGGATGAAATTAAGGAGCTCAAGGAGAAGCTAAAAGGTAACATCTCACTTTTAAGAGCTAAAGATATTATTTGGATTGAAATTATATCTGAAATGAAGTCAAATTGGGATTCCCTAAGTATAATTGCTACAGAGAAACGCCTCATCTCAGACCATGAAGAGGAGATATCATCAGAAAAACAAACGCTCATTAAAAGGAAAAATTGGGCTAGGAGGTTTTTAAATTTTATCAATTCCAAATCAGATGAAGAGCTACAAGAAATTGATATACAAGACAAATACTTCTATGCTGAAGAAGTTAATAAAATGATAATTAAGAATGATCTACGAAAATTTGCAGAGAAAAGGTTACTGAGAATTAAAGAGGCGGTAAAGAAGTTTGATATAAATTTTGATAAATTGATCCGAACAGGTTTGCCTTCATGCTGGACAGAAAAGGGAAATATTTTGACATGGAAGTTTTATGAAGATGCATTAACACTGGCAAAGAGCAGAGCAGATAGCAGACACGAAAAGACACAAGTTTTAAAGGGAGAGATAGTGTTTAACTTTTTACAGAGGCACTTCAATTTGCTATGGATGGTAAAGGCACTCTTCACAGAAAGGCTCACTCACAATCAGGCAGTTGCATTTAGATTGGAATACCTCAGCTATAGGAATGATCCTACAACTCAAAGTGAACTTTGGAAAAAATGTAAAATCTTCTCCATTGACACATCAAAGAAGATTCCAACAGACAAATCAAAAGTAGCTGTTGATTCCGCAGCCACTTCAGGACCAGTTGTTCCTTTAGATTAGAAGTTTTAAAAATCCTCATTATGTCATTTCTCTGGATTATGTAAATGTAATAAGACTTTTTCGAGGCATGTACCTCCATGACAGTTAACAGTTTAGGCAGTTAAAGTTGGTTAGAGTAGTTAGGATCAGTTTCATTACTGGAAGCTGTTTTGTCATAATGTATTTAAAGATAATTTGAAGAAAGAGAAAGGTTCCAAGTTTTGGAGCCTTTGTTCACCTAGGGTCTTTTGGCCTGCCAAACCCTGCAAATTTTGACTAATGACGATATCTTCTAAACCGCCTGTAAAGGAAGGAAAGTATGGAATACCTGGTCCCAACGCAAATGAAGTGGGGAGAAAATCGTGTTACTGTGAGCCTCCACCATCTCCAACCAGAGGGTTTAGCGGCTGAGCATGTGCCGAGGAAACCCCAACCCTCCACCTCCCACTTAAGGTACTCTGCAGAGTCTCTTCCAACAGTGATGCTCCATTCAAAAACCATGCGTACCTCCTACCTCGCTCCGACTCTGTGGGTTCTCTACAACTTTTAGGAAGAAATGATCCAAGTTTTTTTCTGATACCTCATGCCCCCAGCAGGTAAGCAAATCTTCAGGTGTAGGTTCAACGTCGACGTACTCGCTATCAAACCCCATTGCTGTTGCCGGGTTGTCTCCTTAAACCAACACCACGGAAGCGGAAAGTTCACACTTGTTCTGAAACCCTAACCACCAAATGCCGTAATGCGAGAAAAAATAAATGATTATCGCTAACCTCCATCATGAGCATGGTTAGATTGAAACGACCTTCCCTCTCTAGACCGTGCACCTCGTGGCCAAACGGGAGAGCCCCAGGTGTGTGCCGAGTTCTGACGGTATTGAAGGTCTGTCACATCAGCTGTGAGTACCCGTGATGGCAGAGGATGCAACCGAAAACCTACAGGCCCCTAGATTTTCCGCCATCGATAAAAAAAATAGGGATGTTAACTCTTTGTTGTTTGACTTACCTTCCATCCCAGTAATTTTAAAACTGTCATTTTCAGCAGCGATTGCAGGGTCAGAAGATGAAATTTTAACTGTGGCATATTTTGTTTTCATTCTACCATATCAGCGGAGGAATAGATCATATCAAGCATAGATGCTAATAAAGGCTCCCTATGGAAAATAAAATACAAATAAAATTCTTCCATTGTGGTCCTATATCACATGAAATATTGAATATAAGACCTGCAACCAAGTAGAGCAACCCTATATACCTCAATTTCTAAATTTCTATATATAACCTGAAGCGTTAAATATCGCCTAATAAAAACTAGAAAGAAAAGAAATGAATTGAATTAACAAAGTAGCTCACAGGCGAGTACTGCACCTGGAGACTGCACAAAATAGAGCGTACACTCTACATTCAATCAATCAATCATACAACAATAAATGCATCACAAAAGAATATGGAGTTGGGAACAAACTCCTACAATGTAGGAACTAATCCTAACTTAAGGAGTTACGTTACAACCATGTAACCATTTCTCCATTAATACAATATATAATAATTATTTTCAACTCTCCCCCTTAATGGAGAAAGTATTATCTCGTAGTCCTAACATCCCTCTAAACAATTAAAACTTCACTTTCCCAAGAGGCTTAGTAAAAATATCAGCTATATTGTCACATGTTTTACAATATTCAACAAAGATTTCTTCTGACTGGAATTTTTCTCTAACAAAGTGAAACTGAGAATCAATTTGTTTTGTGTTCATATGAAACACTGGATTGTTTTCCAGCTTAATGTAACTTTGGTTCTCACATTTGATGACATTTTCCTCTTTCTTCTCTTCTCCTGCATCATGGAGAAGCCTTCTCAACCATATAGCTTCACATGTTGTTGTGCATAATGCTTGGTACTCGACTTCAGCTGAAGATAAAGACATAATGATCTTCTTTTTACTGCTCCACGCTATGACCCTAGATCCAAAAATAAATGCATAACCAGTTATAAATCATCGATCATCCAGGTTACCTGCTCAATGACAGTCTGAAAAACCTACTAAAATAACATCATATGTATCAACGTATAAAATACCATAATTACTAGTACCATGAAGATACCTCAACACACTTTTTGCTACCACCCAATGACTTTCAAGAGATTTAGACATGGACTGGCTCAACACACTGACAGAGTATGCTAAGTCTGGTCTAGTTGTAGTTAGATATATCATACTATTGATATGAAAATGAAAGTATTTGTACTGCTGTTCAAAGTATTCATTTCCATTAAATTAAGTGTGTAAAGTGCTTGTAATGTCTTGCAAGTAAAACAAAATGTTTTTGGTAACTTTTTATGAGTTTATGTATGAGGGAATGTTAATTAAAGTTATTGTTTAACATCTTGAATCTGAAATACACAGCAGAATAAATTCACCATAAACACACAACAACATGATGAGGCAGTTCATCCCTCCTGGGCTACATCTATCGGGTCCAAGGCTCCCAATGGGCATGTCCTTGATCTATTATGATGCTAAAATTGGTTTTACAGTGAAAAATAAGCCTAAAAATATTGAAATAGCTGTGGAAATTAATTCAGAAGATAGAAATAAGCTAAGTATGGCTTTTATTTAACCTAAAACAGTGAAGTGTAGCCCAAAGCAGCTCCATTTCCTTCTTGGCCCTGATGGCTCTCCATGCTTCCTTGAAGAAAAAATGGTTGCAAAACACCTCTGTTGTCTCTGCAACCTATTCCAATGGCTCTAGAATGCTCAGAATACTCAAAATTGACTAAAATTTTGTCTAATTTGGTCGAATATGGTGAAAGTTATGATCCAAACTGTATTTTTCCCTGTGGCACTAGAAATCTTCCACTAAAATTGGCTAACTCTAGTTAGCTCCACCAAAAAGGCGGAATATCCACAAATGTTGGAACTGCATGCTAAAAATGGTGGAGACATTAAATGTAACTGTCAGTTTGACTTGTGTTCACATGCTGAAAAGTCGGAGGTAGATTACATGGGCGGTTAAGTGTTTAGCCCCACCCTTGGTCACGGGCGAAGGTCACATGGCTTTGACTAACCCCAAATATTCCACCCGTTCTACAAATCTCAGCTCCTGGTTATGGTGCATGGTCACAAGACCCACAACCTTAAGCCTTGAGGGCTATCCCTTGTTTTTCCACCGGTTGAACTACCCGCTATAACATGACCCGTTTGCGTTCGGGTTGGGTCGTCCTCCGCCCAACTGACCTGAACGCATTCACCAATCGCCAACGTGTTCACATGAACCTTTTGCATTCATATTGCATGAGGCTGCTACAAGATGACCCATGAACGTTTGGGTCGAGTCATGCCCGACCGACCCGAATGCGTTCAGCTCGGGTCGGTCTGCCCACAAACACAATTTTTTCAAACAGTCTTGAACCTTTGGCCTGGGGCCACATGGCAGCCTCTGGGCAGGCCACGTGGCACCCTCTGATAGGCCACCATAAAACCATAAAAAATGAATTTTTTTTTGCTATAATTTTTTTTGAAGATGACAAAATTTTTGAGTTCAAAGGTCCTGTTTTGAAGGTTATTGGGCATTTTAAAACTTCAATATCTTCCTCATACGACATCGGATTTGGGTCCCGTTCATGGTGCCAAAATCACAGCGACGAGGCCTATTTAGTCGTTCATTTTGCAACCAATTCTGAGCAGTTCCAATTTTGAGCATTTTTTTCCTCTTGGACATGATCACCTGATCACACCTCCCCGTAGGGAAGCTTTTGGACCCCAAAAGCCTTAAATTACCTATTAAGAAGATAAGGGTATAGATCCCTCACCTTTTCCACCTCAATCCACTTTTCCTTAATCTGGTTTCTGCCTTTAAGACCAACCCGAACATAATCAACATTTCCCCTCCTCGAAGTGCGTGTCCTTCTGTCAAGGATAACATCCTTTTTCAACTCATCCAAAAAATCTGGCGAGAAATACTCTATGGATGGTAGTTGAATGTCACTTTCATAATCAGCAATTAAAGGAGGTTCATACAAACGTAAATTTTCCACATTCACAACGAAATACATTTGCATATATCAAGGAAAATCTAGTTGAAAAGCATTATTTCCAACTTGTTTAAGGATATTGAATGGACCATAATGAATAGGCTTCAAATTTTTACCTTCTCCTTGCATTATTTCCTTACTAATATGCAACCATACCTCATCTCCTTCTTGAAACTTATGATCAACTCTGTGTTTATCATGCCTCTCCTTGTACTTGCCTTGACTTTTTTCAAGCTGTTCTTGAACCTGCTAATGTATGAGCTGAATTATTTCAATGAACATGCGAGCTTTTTCAATGTCACTATGCCCATCAATGGCCACATCCTTCTCAAGAATGAAATCTAAAGGTGACTTAGGCAAGTACCCAAAGCAAGCTTCAAAAGGTGAAGTATTTGTAGAAGAGTTCTTGGCTCGGTTGTAAGCATGTTGAATGTAATGCAAGTGCTCATCCCAAAGCTTGGGATGCTTGCTGCAATAACCTCTCAAAATATGTACAATGGTTCTGTTCACTACCTCTATTTGGCCATCTGTTTGCGGATGGAAAGTAGTACTCTTCTTCAACTTGGTGTCCATCATCTTCCATAGATTGGACCAAAAATTCCCAACAAATCTAGAATCCCTGTCACTAACAATAGAAGTAGGCAAGCCATAATGAACCCATACATGTTGAAAATATAAATCAGTAGTTTGTTCAACAGTTATATATTTCTTACATGGCATAAGAATACAAATCTTGCTAAATCTATCAACTACTACATAAAGATAATCATGCTGCTTTCTAGATAATGGTAGACCTCCAACAAAATCCATAGAAACACTTTCCCATGGTCTAGAAGGTATTGGAAATGGTGTATATAAACCAAGTTCCTATTGCTAGGCTTGCTTGTAGCACATAATGAACAACCTCTAATGAAAAGTGAAACACTATCTACCATGCGAGGTCAATAACAATACCTCTGTAAATGTGCCACCGTTTTTCTTACCCCGAAATGTCCAGCAATAAGAGAAGAATGAGCGTCTCTCCCCCTGTGGTATACATAACTTGCCCATATGAAACATAAAATTATTATGCAAATGATAATCATTCTCCTCAACATGATTCCCTTCACTCAAGTTAGCATACAAATCCTTAAAATCAACATCTGATGCATATTGTTCTATGTAGCTCTCATGTACAGTAGAATCATTCTTAAGTAAAGTAGTAGCACTAATAATAGGCCTTGAAAGCATATCAGAAAATTTATTGTAAATACCTTTCTCGTACCTTATTACCAAGTGAAATTGTTTTAGGAAACCCATCCATCTGAAATGTCGTGACTGCTGCAATTTAATTTGCGACTGCAAGTACTGTAAAGGCTGATGGTCGGTATGAACAACTGTTTCTTTTCCCATCAAATAGTGTTTCCACTTTTTGACGCTTTGTACCAATGCATAAAACTCCTTATCATATGTAGGATAATTCACAACAGCACCATTAAATGTCTCAGAATGAAATGTGATAGGCTTATCATGTTGTAAGAGAACTACACCCATGGCATAATCACTAGCATCGGTCTGAATCTAGAATGGTTGTCTCAAGTCCGGTACTGCAAGGACTGGAGCTGAACTTATCTTCTCTTTCAAAGACTCAAAAGATTTCTGTTGCTTTCCTCCCCATTGGAAAGCACGCTTCACACTTTTCATTGCATGCATAGGAGTGGCTATGGCAGAGAAGTTAGAAATAAACTTCCTCCAATACTGAGTTGCACCCAAAAAAATTCTTACCTATGTAATGGATTTGGGAGTAGGCCAATTCACAATGGCTTCTACCTTAGAAGGATCAATTCTCAAAGCACCTCCTCCTACTATGTGTCAAAAATAAACCAAATAAGTCTTTCCAAATTCACACTTTGACATTTTAAGAAACAACTGATTTTTCTTCAAAATATCAAGTACTTTCTTAACATGCATGACATGCTCGTCTCTAGCCTTGCTGAAAATTAAGATGTCATCTAAGTAGACAATACCAAAATCATCAAGAAAAGGACATAAGACATCATCCATTACTCGCATGAAAGTTGCAAGTGCATTGCATAAACCAAACAACATAACAAGCCACTCAAAGAGTCCCTGTTTGGTTTTAAATGTTGTCTTCCAAATGTCACTTTCTGCAATTCTAACTTGATGATAAACACTACGTAAGTCTAACTTAGAGAAATATTTAGCATATTTCAGCTGATCTAACAAATCATCTATCCTTGGGAGTGGGTAATGATTCTTTACCGTTATCTTGTTCAATGCCTTGAAGTCCACACACATGTGCCAAGTTCCATCTTTCTTTGGAATCAACACCATAGGTGACCCACATGGAAGTGCTTGGTCTTATGAATCATTTGTCCAACAAGTCTTTAATTCTCCTCTCGATTTCAGCATTCTCCATGACAGACATGCGGTACATGCCTATGTTAGGAAGAGGACAATCTTGATGTAAATGGATTTCATGCTGAAACTCCCTTTTAGGAGGTAAAACTGTCAGTTCCTGAAACATCTCATGATGTGCATCAACTACATCATATAAATCTAATTTAAAATTGGAATCAAAATTTTCAAATGAGTCATGATTCACATCAACCTTGGGCTTAACCATAAGAAGTACAAAAATCTTACTAGAATTCACTAGCCCTTTTACCTGTCCCGCATTTACCATCGCTATATTTGCCTTCTTGCAATGTGCTCTGACAATGAACTCCTTGCCATCTTTAAAGAGATGATACTTATTTTCATGGTGATGGAAGATTTATTTCCTGTCAAATAAGTAAGGACTTCCCAAACAATTCCTGATATATCAAGCGGTACTACATCAAGTTCAACTGTGTCAATAAAGTGTGCAGTAATCGTGAACAGGGAAAATTTTAAGGATGGAAGTTTATCTTAAAGTTTAGAAACCTTGGCGAATCTTACTAGTCCCCAATATGTAAATTGTAATTTTTTTTAAGATATTTTGGTAAAAATGTTCAGTTTTATAATTATTTTATATTACTATATATATAATTTTGGCAATTTTTAGGGTAAAACAATTTTATGATATAAAATTTGGGCGAATAAATTAAAAAAAAAAATGTAAATTGGCGAATATTTTTATGGAAAAAGCATGAAAAATAGCCCACCTACAAATATTAGCCCTTAAATTTTTCCCTGATTGTGAATCGCAATATGCACTTTCTTGAGACTTGTAAGTTTGCATGCTTGCATATCCACCCAAGTGGATAAGGCTTTGGATGTGGTATGGTTTCAAGTTTAAATTGTTTGACCAAGTCTTCTGATATGAGATTTTCTTGTGACTCATTATCAAACAGTGTGTCAATTTTTGTATTTTTTGAGACTACCCTCACATGGAACAATTCAATTATTTCTTCCTCATTTGGAGTTTGTACATGATAGTTTGAAGTACTAGTGCTTGGATTAGTTTCAGTTTCCTTTCCCTTTATACTTTTCAAACTGATGGCTGAAATTTTGGTTACGTCACCTGAATCATCACCTAAGTCTTTTGGTGTAGTTGTAGTAGCTGCAATTTTATTCTTTCCTTTGTTTTTGTTAAAATGAGTTCTTTTTTCAGGATGTAATTTCCAACAGTTTTTCTCTTCATGGCCTTCCCTTGAACAATATTTACATATCACTTTTTCACCCTCTTGTTTGACAGATGCATTCTTTTTTCCTTTTCCCTTAAAGGTTTTATCTTTGTTTTTCCCCTTAAAAGGCTTGTTTCTACCCTCATCAATTTTTTTTTTCCCTCTACCCTCTAAATGCATAGATTGTACACAAACTTCATCTAGACTAGTAGGATTGAACATAAGGATAGTATTGTTAAGGTAGCTGTGCAAACCACCTATATATTTTAGCAAAGTGTCTTGACTTTGTAAGTCTACCCCTAATAAGAGTGCTCTTCTCCTAAAATCTTGGGTGTAGTCTTGTACATTTTGTCCCTTAAGCTGTCTGAAGTTTTGTGAGTTCATGATAGCCTTTTGTAAATGAGCTAATGGATAAAATTTATTTTTAATTGTAGTAATAAATTCAGCCCATGATAAAGTGATCTTACCATGTTTTTTAATTTCATCCTTGGTCTTGGCTTCGCACCATACCAATGTTGCTCCATCCATTCTCAACGAGGCTAACTGTATCTCGGTGTTGTCATCATGAAGGTTCTGTATCCTCAAGTAAACTTCCAATTGTATGATCCAATTGTAAATTTTCTCTGCATTAACTTCACCGTTAAACATAGGCAACTCAAATTTGACATCAAGCTATAAAAATGGACTTTTACCAGTGGTTTTAGACTTGTGAGATTGATTAACCGAAGTTGAGGATGATGATGTAGAGGAAGAGGATGAAGATGGGGATGGTGGATCACCATTTCCTCCGTGTCTTTTCTTTGACTTGCCATCATTTTCTTTCCTCTTGAAGAATCCTCTCCTTCTTTCTGGTTTTTAGACCCTTCTCCAACAAGCCTATCATTCCTTTCTTGGTAGAGTATCCTCACCATCTCAATCATATCCAAGAAAGCTTTCCGGAATACCCGTTCTTCTTCCTTGGGATCCATATCTTCAGGAGCTTCTCCCTCTCTTGAAGACGTTCTTGAAGCTGCTTTTATGGATCTTGAAGGTGGCTCTCTGACCCATCTTGGTTGTGGATTAATTTGTACACTAACCAAATGTCCTTCACCTCTCTTTAGTTTAAGCCTAGTAAGCATCAAAACTTGCAAACACTCAACTATATCTTTGCAAAAAACAAATTCTGAGTAAAAATCTAGCTCCTAAGGCTCAAATCCTTAGCTCCGATACCATCTAATCTAAAAATTAAATTATTTGTATTGCTGTTCAAAGTATTCATTTCCATTAAATTAAGTGTTAAAAGTGTTTGTAATGTCTTGCGAGTAAAACAAAATGTTTTTGGTAACTGTTTATGAGTTTATGTATGAGGGAATGTTAATTAAAATTACTATTTAACATCTTGAATCTGAAATACACAGCAGAAAAAATTCACCATAAACACACAACAACATGATGAGGCAGTTCACCCCTCCTGGGCTACATCTGCCAGGTCCAAAGCTCCCAATGGGCATGTCCTTGATCTATTATGATGCTCAAATTGGTTTTATAATGAAAAAGAAGCCTAAACAGGCTGAAAAAGTTGTGGAAATGAATTCAGAAGACATAAATAAGCTATGTATGGCTTTTATTTCACCTAAAACAATGAAGTGTAGCCTAAAGTAGCTCCATTTCCCTCATGGCCCTGTTAGCTCTCCAAGCTTCCCTCAAGAAACAATGGTTGAAAAATAGCTTTGTTGGCTCTGCAACCTGATCCAATGGCTCCAGAATGCTCAGAATACTCAAAATTGACTAAAATTTTGTCTAATTTGGTCGAATATGGTGAAAGTTATGATCCAAACTGTATTTTTCCCAGTGGCACTAGAAATCCTCCACTAAAATTGGCTAACTCCAGTTAGCTCCACCAAAAAGGCAGAATCTCTGCAAATTTCAGAACTGTGTGCTAAAAATGGCAGAGAAATTAAATGTAACTGTCAGTTTGACTCGTGTTCACATGCTGAAAAGTCGGAGGTAGATGCTATGGGCGAGTTAAGTGTTTAGCCCCGCCCTCGGTCACAGGCGAAGGTCACATGGCTTGGAATAACCCCAAACCTTCTGCCCGTTCTACAAATCTAAGCTCCTGGTTATGGCGCGTGGTCACAAGACCTGCAGCCTTAAGCCTTGAAGGTTATCCCTTGTTTTTCCGCCGGTTGAACTACCTGCTATAACATGACCCGTTTGTGTTTGGGTCGGGTCGTCCTTCGCCCGACTGACCTGAACGCGTTCACCAATCACCGACGCATTCATGTGACCCTTTTGCGTTCAACTTGCATGAGGTTGCTACAGGATGACTCATGAACATTCGGGTCAGGTCATGTCCGACTGACCCGAATGTGTTCAGCTTGGGCTGGTTTGCCCACAAACACAATTTTTTCAAACAGTCTTGAACCTTTGGCCTAGGGCCATGTGACAGCCTCCGGACAGGCCATGTGGCACCCTCTGATAGGCCACCATAAAAACATAAAAAATGAAATTTTTTTTGCCATAATTTTTTTTGAAGATGACAAAATTTCTGAGTTCAAAGGTCCTGTTTTGAAGGTTATTGGGCATTTTAAAACTTCAATATCTTCCTCATATGACATCAGATTTGGGTCTCCTTCGCGGTGCCAGAATCACAGAAATGAGGCCTATCTGCTCGTTCAATTTTCAACCAATTATGAGCAGTTCCAATTTTGAGCATTTTTTTCCTCTTGGACATGATCACCTGATCAACTACCAACTAGCTGCATATACAAAGTGGCATCCACCTCCTTAGATTCATCGTCACTACACAATTTCAGATTCTGCTGCAAAGGTTTTCATGTTGTCTTACACTGCTCCATTCTGAAAATTTTCAGTATCTCTCTAACATACTTCCCTTGAGTAATAAAATTCTATCAAGAGTCTCTCCATACTTCCACACACCTCCTTAGATCCATCGTCACTGCACAATTTTAGATTCTCTTGCAAAGGTGTTGATGTTGTCTTACACTGATTCATTTTGAACTTTCTGAGCAACCCTATGACATACTTCCCTTGAGTAAGAAAATTTTGTCGAGAGCATCTCCATACTTCCATACCTAGAGAATAATGTAGACTTCTGAGGTATTTCATTTCAAAAACCCGTGAAATATGCAATTTGATTTCTTTTATTAATGCACCTGCATTACCTATTATAATCATGTCATCCACATACAAGGAAATCAAAATAATCTGCCTCTGTTCATCATACATGGTATATTGATTTGGATCATTCATACTCCTATGAAAATCATACTGTAAGAAAAATGAATCAATCTTCTCGTACCAAGACATGGGTGCTTTTTTTAAACCATAAAGTGTTTATTTCAATCTACAAAATAAATGTTCTTGCCCTTACTTAACAAAAAATTCAGGTTGGACTAAATAAACCTCTTCTTTTAAATCATTGTTTAGGAATGCAGACTTAACATCTAATCGGTGTAGCTTCCACTAATATTTTGTAGCTAAGGCAGTTAACATTATAATAGTATTTAGTTTGGCTACAAGAGAAAATGTTTCTTTAAATTTAATTTCCTCTTTTTGTGAATAACCCTTTGTTGTCCAGGTAAATCCCCTCTGTGGACAGAGGCGATCCCTCTAGCCCTAGGGTGGGTCTAGCAACTACGAGAACATAGTAACATCTACCTTCCTAGATTGTGAATGAAATTCAGAGCAAGGAAGATAACCTACCTTGTCCTGATGCTATGTTGTCGTCTTTCGTTGAAGATTCTTAATCCGTCGCTCTTCTCAAGCTCAATGTACGCTGCTACCAACATTCGATTACCTGTTCAGACAGTCAAGAAACTACAACAAGTGTAAAATCACGACAAAAATAAAACAATTACAACCTATCTAACTGATCAAGGAATGCTAGAAATATCATTATAAATGTAAACAAGAGTGGAAGATAAACATCAGATGCATTTTATTATTATAAAGACAAGGAGAGTTTACAACCAGGCCTTGATGTTGAGGCTCTCTTTTGGCAGGTATGTATCCAAGCATGTTTGCAGCACCCTCATACACAAAGGTCTAAGATCTCGCTATGTTCCTAACACACAAAAACAATCACACTCTGCACTATTCTCTCGAAGCTATGATTGCTTCTTCTCTCTATGCTAACTTTCTAACTCAGACTAACTAAGGAAACAAAGGTGAAATATGGCTCCTTATATAAAAATGGAGGAGGAGGTTATGGGCGCTCAAATAATGGGAAAATAGCTTATCCTTAGGAGTAGTTCCTGTGCCTAGAGCAAGAAGTGCATTGTGTAACCAACTCAAAAAGAGAAGAAAAGATATATAAACGCCTTAGAAATGAGCCACTTCGAGGGGGCAACCTCCAATACATTACATAAATGAACAATTCTTGGATGATACAATTCACAAAACCTCTTTTCTATATATAGGAGTCCATGGGGCCATAATGTAATCCTAGTGGGCCACAATGTAATCCTAACCGACCTAACAATAATAATTTAAGGGCACAATAATAACAAAATGGGGGTTACAAGGGTACAATAATAACAATAAGGGTTTACACTAACAATAATAAGGGGCTATACTAGTGATATAGGGACCTAACATGCCCCTCTCCTTCAAAAAAGTGTTGTCCTCAACACTTGAGTAGCTCCGGGTGCTTCTGTATAAGATTCTCATCCTCCCATGTAGAATCTTCAGTGGGTAAGTTCTTCCACTTGATGAGATACTCTGAAATTGATCGATTCCGTAGTTGTCGAGTTCTTTTTTCCATGACTGCTTCAGGTTCCAATATGATTTTCCCTTCCCCATCAAGTTCTGGCAATACTGTTTGAGCTGGAAGATTTTCACCTATAACCTTCTTTAAGCATGAAACATGGAAAACTGGATGTACTCGCGAAGAAGCAGGAAGCTCCAATTTGTATGCCATAGTACCAATCTTTTGCAATACCTTGTAAGGACCATAGTACTTTGGCGATAATTTATTATCCTTCTTAGCTTGCTTGAGGGACATTTGTTTGTATGGTTGTAGCCGTAAAAATACCCAATCTCCTACATCAAAACTTCTCTCGCTGCGATGTTGATCTGTCTGTTGTTTCATTCAATTTTGTAACAAATTCAGGTTATCCTTTAAGAGTTGGAGAACTTCTTCTTGATGCTCGATGTGATCTTCCACTGCTTGAACCTTCGAATTTTCTCTTAAAGATGATGTGATGGATGGTGGATGATATCCATAAAGTGCCATAAATGGGGTCATTTTTGCTGCAGTATGGAAGGAAGTGTTATACCACCATTCGGCAAGAGGTAACCACTTGACCCATTGTGTTTGTTTATCAGATACAAAACAACGAAGATATCCTTCCAAACATTTATTTACTATCTCAGTTTGACCATCAGATTGAGGATGATAAGATGAGCTATGAGCTAATTGAGTACCCAAACAAGAAAATAACTCCGTCCAAAAATTTCCATTAAAAATGGGATCTCTGTCGCTCACAATAACCCTTGGGCTTCCATGTAGCTTTTGAATTTTGTCCATAAATGTAGTAGCAACTGTACTTGCTTTAAATGGATGAGATAATGCACAAAAGTGTGCATACTTGGTAAGTCTATCAACTACCACCATGATGACATTCTTTCCTTCAGACTTAGGTAAACTGTGATAAAATCCATTGAAATCTCCTCCCAACGTTGACTTGGAATGGATAAAGGTTGTAGAAGTCCTGGGGTCTTAATTGTCTCCACTTTATTCTGCTGGCAAACCAAACATTCTACCACAAACTTTTGAATATCAGATTTAAGGCCATCCCAAAAAAATTCTTTCTTCACCCTGTGGTAAGTTTTTAAAAATCCTGAGTGTCCTCCTAAAGGAGAAGTGTGCAATTCGAGAAGAATCTTTTGTTTTAGTTGGGAATTCTTACAAAGATATAAGCGATCTTTGTACCATAAGGAATCATTTTTCCAACTAAATGTATCGGATGTAATAGGATCTTGCTGCAACTTTTGAATGAGTGTCCATACATCTTTGTCCTTCTTCCATTCATCTCTTGCTTCAGTTATCCAATCTGGTTGGATACTAGAAATGGCACAAAGCAATGCTTCCACCTCTTCATTCTTTCTTGAGAGTGCATCTGCAACAACATTAAGCTTTCCTTTTTTGTAGATTATTTCAAAGTCATAACCCAACATCTTTGTGACCCATTTTTGCTGCTCTTCTGAAGATAGTCTTTGTTCCAAAGAGTGTTTAAGACTATCATGATCAGTTTTTACCTTGAAGTGTCTTCCCATTAGGTAAGTTCGCCATTTCTTTAGTGCATGTAGTATTGCTAACATTTCCTTCTCATAAATAGGTTTCTGTAAATACTTTCCTTTGATTGGACGACTTTCAAAGCAATGGGTCTTCCTTCCTGCATTAAAACTGCACCAATTCCATTTCCTGAGGCATCACATTCCACAATAAAGGTTTTTGTGAAGTCTGGTGTAGCTAAGACCGGTGCTAGGCACACTGCCTCTTTAAGACGTTCAAAGGCCTTAGTTGCTTCGGGAGTCCATGAAAATGCATCTTTCTTCAATAATGTTGTTAGAGGTGCTGCTATTCTCCCATAATTCTTAACAAACTTGCGATAATACCCTGTTAACCCGAGAAATCCTCGCAACTTCTTTATGGTTGTGGGGACTTTCCATTCCTTAATGGCTTTAATTTGTTAAGTCCACTTCTTATAAATGAAGTATACTAATATATTAGATATTCCCCTCTTGCTCTAAAGCATTTAGTTTTATAATTATTTCTCTGTAACAGTTATTTCATCCTTTATATTCACATGATCACTAAGAACATTATGATCCAATATCATCAAAAATACCTTTCTTCTAAGGAAAGTTTGAAAATGATTATCAATACATGGTAGAGGTATTGTGGAAATTTATTAAAGCAGTAAAATTCACCTTGACACTACGGAGTTAATCTTGTTTTTGGGTATCTTAGATCACTAATTCTAATTTGATGATATCCTGAACGAAGATCCAACTTGGTAAAATAAATTGCTTCATGTAATTCATCCAATAATTCATCAATCACAGGAATGGGAAATTTGTCTTTAATGGTGAGCTTATTGAGCTCCCTATAATCCGGACACATTCGCCATGATCCATCCTTCTTGTGTACCAACACTACGGGAGCAGAGAAAGAACTTTGACTGGGTTGAATTATACCCGCCTCTAACATTTCTGCAATCATACGTTCAATTTCGCTCTTTTGGAAGTAAGGATATCTATAAGGCCTGATGTTTGGAGGAACACTTCCTGGAATCAAATGAATAGCATGATCTTGATCACGAATAGGTGGGAGTCCTTTGGGAGTTTCAAACACCTTGGAATGATTGTCCAAGACTTGTTGGAGATCTGCAGAAATAGATGATTTTGATGTCGGAACTTCTAGTGAGCATAATTGTGCAATTACGCCTCGGTGTTCTTTCTTTAGAAGCTTTGTCATGACATTAGAGCTTATTATCCTTCCCGGCTTCCCTTCAATACCCCGTAATTCGACTTCCTTTCCTTCTGAAAAAAATTTCAAGAAAAGTTCTTGAAAATTAAAGCTACCGTCCCCAAAGATTGTAACCATTGTACTCCTAGTACAACATCAGCACCTCCCATAGGAATGGAAAGCATTGGACTAGTCAACACATATTCCCCCATGGTAAGCTTGATATTATGGCATTTTCCAGAGCAATTTATAGTTCCTCCATTTTCAACCATCACTTGACATTCTGGTGCTGGGTATAGGAAACAATTTAATTCCTTGGCTACCTTACAATGAATAAAATTATGGGTGCTACCTGAATCAATCAACACTATTACTCTTTTCTTCTTGATATGTCCTTCTATCTTGAGAGTTTGAGGAGTGGTAATTCCTGCCAGTGCATTACACGATATGGTCGGATTCATTTCTTCCTCTTCTAGGGGTGGTTCCCGGTGTATATCCTCTTCTTGTTCATTTTCTTCTTCTTCTTCACAATCTATGTAAAATAATTTCTTCTCAGCACACTTATGACCTTTAGTGTATTTGCTATCACAACTGTAGCAAAGCCCTTTTGCTCTTTTTTCTTCCAATTGTTGCGGTGTCAACCTTGTAGGTTGTGGAAATCTAGGCGTAGAAACACTTCCTTCTTTATAGAATTGAGTGGTAGGCTTCCTTGTCGCCATAATTTTACATTCAGCTTTTCTTGCCAACCTGAATGCCTTCTCCAATGAATCAGGTTCCAAAACACGAACTTCATGTTGGATGTTATCCTTTAGAGTACCTAAGAAGAGATCAATCCTGTGTTCCTCTGGAATATTAGTTACCCTTATATTCAATTTTGGAAGTCCTCAATGTGCTGCCCCACTAAACCCTTTTGTTTGAGATTTATCAATTGGCTAAAGAAGGTGTTGCTCTTTGTATCCTCATAATGTGCTATCATTTCCTCCGTAAAAATTGACCAAGTGACTATTTTTTTACGGGAGCAAAGCCATCGATACCATACAAATGTATTTTGTTCTAAATGTAAAGTTGCAATGCGTACCTTTTGTGTGTTTTGCACATTATGGAGATCAAATATTGCTCCATCTGTAGTATCCATGTTACAGGATCCTTTCCATCAAACTTCCTCATATCCATTTTTGGAATATGGTGGTTCTTTCTGCCAACATTCGAGTTTATGGAATCATGATTAACATTTATTTTGTTCTCATCAGGAGGTTCTTCTCCTATATTTCCGCCATTAGGAATCATTTCTGGTTTTAAGCTTGTCATGAAGCCTTCCATGTATGCTTTTAGATCATTCTTCATGTCATCCATCTTAGCTTCCATGCCGACTTCCATGCCATCCATCTTAGCTTCCAAACCATTCATCTTAGTTTCCACGCCTTTCTTCAAAACTTCCATTTCATTTTGTGTTGTTCTTTGCGAGAGCGAAATTTGTTGCATTTGCTCTTGTAATTTTGACATGTCATGTTGCCATTCTTCATCTTCATGAGTAATAGTAGAGCCTTCTAAAGGCTTAATGGGTGTTGAATTCTTTTTAGGGGCCATTTCGGACTCCAATATTGATATCTATTCTACAATAGGCCCTTGCAATCAATTCAACTTGATTCTTCAAACAAGACTTATGCAATTCGGAAAAAAAATACACACCTTTTACTAGCTTTGAGGAGCTTGATATTGAAATTGTATTATCTCTGTGCTTGAAAATCTTCGATATCTGAAATTCAGCCCTGTAGTAGCCCTCTGAAGCTTCTTTCAAATGCCACAGGTCTGACCTGATTTTGATGCTCCAAGACAAAGTTGTGTCCAATCTCCCACAATGACCTAATTCTGGACTGGTTCGGTAGAGCGAACTTATGCAGACACCCCGTGTCTTGTTTATGAGCCTGAAAAATACCTAACTTCCACGGATGATATCTCCTCAAATATTGCGAACCAAGCTCTGAAATTTTTAGAAAAGCTTCCTCCAGATTTCAGCTTCGTACCCTAAAAATTTCAGCTTCTGAAACTTCGTAGAAAAAAAGTTATAGCGCAAATGCCACGATGACCTGTTTGGAGCAGCGAAACCCTAGAATCCAAAGCTCTGATACCAAATGTTGTGTAACCAGCTTCAAAAATAGAAGAAAAGAGATATCAACGCCTTAGAAATAAGCCACTTCGAGGGGGAAATCTCCAATACATTACATAAATGCACAATTCTTGGATGATACAATTTACAAAACCTCCTTTCTATATATAGGAGTCCATGGGGCCATAATGTAATCCTAGTGGGCCACAATGTAATCCTAGCCGACCTAACAATAATAATTTAAGGGCACAATAATAACAAAATGGGGGTTACAAGGGTACAATAATAATAATAAGGGGTTTACACTAACAATAATAAGGGACTATACTAGTGATATAGGGACCTAACAAAAGTCCAAAGGGGAATTCCTCGGCCATATCCTCATAACAAACTTCCAGCTCACCACCTCACGAAGCTTCCTTTCTATTTAAAAAACTTTCCAAAAGAGGATCGGTGCGGGTCTGACATTAAGACAGAGTGCCAATCGATGCAGGCCTCAGTGAAAATATCTACTATCGGCGCGGGTCAAACACTGAAAGAAAGCACCGACCTTGAAAACTAGGTTTTTATGGGGATCTTCCAAAAAAGTTGTAAAGGGAGATGATTTGGTAGATAAAGTGTGGTCCAGGGGCATGTATTCCATTCTTTTAAATTACACAAGGGTCACTGTATGGGTCCTCTAGGATCAAGGAACGAGGAGTATAGGGATGGTGACAAATTGTTGTGTAATAGATGCCCCCTAAAATATGAAGTCCGAACACAAGTGAGGGGTGAAATGTGGACATAGACGATCCCTCTAGCCCTAGAGGCAGTCTAGCAACAAGGGAACAAGCTAATGTGTAGGTTCCTAGTTAACGAATGAAATAGGTTGGGATAGATTGTCCTACCTAGAGTCCAACATGATTTTCACAGCTATAGTAGTGGTAGCCTCTTGATCTCTGCCTCGACAGGTCACGGTCCTTAAACAATGGTACTTGGATTACTGTATAAAGATCAAAGGACAAGAGCAACATACAAGACAATAATTTCATTCATAACTATCTAATCAGTCAAGGAAGATTAAACATATTGCGTAAAATAAACCATATTAACACAAGATGGAAACCAGACAATAGTCATGTATATATAAATAGAAGAAAGAGATTAGATCCAGAGCCTTGACATCGCAGCCTCCTTCAACGGGGTCAATCGAAGCGCATCCAGAAGGTTCATCGGGAAATGGGACGAGGCGAGGACACAAGCTTAAGCTCTCTCTCGACAAAGGTCTCCTCTTTCTTTGCTCTATCTCCCTAGCAAACTGTTCAACAATTATCTTCAGCAATTTAGCTAGTGTATCAATGGGAGATAGCTTTATTTATAAAGTGAGAGGAGGAGGTTGGGATCCCTACAATGGTGGAAGGGAGGCCTTATCCTTTGGGAGGTTTCCCCAAAAGGTGGAAACAGGAGGCCAAAGGAGGGCGTTCATGGTTATTCAGTCGAACCACCCAAGCTGACTCGCCCACGAAGTTGTTAGCATGGGAACTTTGCCTCTATATTTAAAAAACATTCCAAAAAAAAATTGGCGTGGGTAGCTCACTAGGAAAGAGCGCCAATGGGTGCGGGGCCCAGTGTTAATATTCCTCATTTGTGCGAGGGCATAATGGTCTACCACTGCCAACCCAAAAACATGTGTTTCTGATGGTCTGCTCAAGAAACTGTCAACAGAAGGAATATTGTCCTCATGGAAAGGGATGCAATGATGGTCTTTGCAAGGCATGACACTTCTTATCAGTCATAGAAATGGTCCTCTAATGTGCGGGATGGGGATTGCAAGGAAGGTGACAAAATGTTGTGTAACAGATTCCCCCTAAAGCATGAGGTCTGAGAGAGAGGGAGGGGTGAAATGATTTACGAGAACATGTTCGAACCAAACATCGTTGTCAGAAGACCTGCAAGTACAAATACAACTGATATCTATGATACATGAACATGTGGCATGGGCATATCCATCCATAATAGAGTACATAAAAACTGAGATCCAAGGTATGGATACAACCATCCAGCAGTGAGGATCAACAAATAGAATCAGGTATGGTTGCAACAATCCAATCAAAAGAGTCATGAAATAAGTCATGCTAAAACACAATATCCCGTAGCCAGGATCTTATCAGTCAAAACCTAGGTCTTGCGCTCCATATTGACCCAAACAAGTACAAATTCAAGCATGCGGATATGTGAGTTGAAGTCGAAGATGCAAGAAAGTCACCTGATTACTAGCCAATGGTGAAAGATGTTAACAAGCACGAGAGAAACCACCAATAATGAAAATGGTTATCAAGGTACAACAGGTACAATCCACGAAATGTGAACAGTGGTCGAATGTCGAACACCCATAGAATCACTCGATCGAAGGCCATTGATGTGGACCTGCCATGAATGCGAAGAACTTGCCATTGAGGCATGCAAGCTCCAAGGTATCGGAAGGGAGTCTCCAGATTAACTGCCTGGATAATGAGTTGAAGTCGATAGGAAGTGACTCAGTCGAAGGATGGCCATAATGTTTCCCACATCATCGACACGAGACAGAGGAACATGATGATAGTGAATCAGGACCAAACAGGGGATCAGAGGAAAGTTGAACACTGCAAAGGCAAACTTCTCTTGAACATATCATCGACACGACTCTGGATTTGGCAGTATTTGAAATCAAGGGACCTGAGGTCATGATGACGTGGAAAAGTGCAGATGAGAGGTCAAAATAGATTACCCAAACCCATGGAGGCAAAAATGATGAAATTAGATGTCCCCAACCCGACACGAATGTAGATGAGTGTCATGTTCAAGAGAGACATACTGTCGACATGACTAAGAACTGGTTCCATTTTACCCCACCATTTCTGGAAAGTACCCCAATTATTTTGAAAAACAGGCTTGAAGGGGATATCATATGCTCGTGATGTAAGTTTTTCCTTAGGAAAAATCCATCCTAGTACATTTTACAATCCCTAGGAAGGAGGAACTTGGGTACGTCATGGTGACAATTTTCGATGTCATCAGGGTTTAACAAGTTTGACAAAGGAAGAAATCGACATCTTTTCATATTTAGAGATTTGAAAAGAAGCAAAAAAGAAAACTCACGCAGATACCTTTTCGTAAATATTCCCTCGGATCCGAATAGGTAGAAAATTATGTCTGAGAGAACCTCTTAGTCACGATAGGCTAAGGTATTCCTTTTTAATAAATAATCTATCCCAGTACGAAAAATGGGTAAACGTATACTACTTAGAGATCGTTCTGCAACCATTTAACGAGTTCAAAACGACAAGAGTCTTGACTATCTTTTCAGTTTTAGAGAGTCAGAAAAGAGCTAAAAGATGACTCCATCAATGAATTTTTCGTGTTTTTACCAAGTTCGAAAAAGTATAAAATACAACTTGTTACTTCATCATTTTTTCATTAATAACCTGTCGCTACATAAGAGATGCACATAAAACCCATTTCTCGAAATAATATAGTGAAATAATTGAAAAATATGTCTTAAAACCTAATTGGGGTTTTGTAAAGTTACAAAATTCCAAAAATGGTAAAAAATAATTAATTTTCACTTTTACTTCTTGTGGAGCAATAGTTACTCTTTTTAGATTGTGATTTTGCGACGGTGATAGTGGGCAATCCGACAGACCAATCTCAAATCCATCAGTTCCAGGTAAGAGCTAACATCCTTCCCTACATTTTCATTATACTTTCATCACCTAGAATCCCAACTTTGGAAATCTATGGGGGAAATTACAAAAAATAGGGCACGACAGTTGACGCGAGTATCGGGCACGGACTCGCGCCAATCGCCCAATATTTTGAGCTGGGCTGCGCCATTTGGCGTGACCATTTCAAAAACAGTCACACCAATTGCGATGACCATATAAGCTTAAGAATGCAAGCAAAAATGCCCAATTCTAAAAATAATAAGCTTTGAATTCGAATAATAACATCCCTATGAACATTTTTGCAAGTGTAAAGTGGAAAATGGTGATCGAATGGAAAGAACGAGAACACAGTGAAGAAGACGAACTTTCCATGGAAAAAAAAAGATGCATGGAAGCTCTTAGAGATTGTGGGCTCAAGAAATTCTTCATGACACCATGTCTCAGAGCTCAACCGGAGCTGCTGCAATACTTAATCAGCATCTGGGACGAGGATCAGGAAAAATTCATTCTTCGTGATTAGGAACTCGAGATTGAAGTTTCATAAATTTATTTCATAACAGGGCTGCTGTGGAGGGGGGAAGTACCAATCTTGACCGACACCTAGCCCACAATGGAGAACATAAATATGGTGATCGAGAGGGTGTGTCCCGGGGCAAGGAAAGGATCGAGAAGCAGAAAATTGGATATCCAGACTATTCTGGACTTGGCACTAAAGGTAGTGCTGCACACCATCACACGAGATGTAAGATCGCAAGCACCGCATGAAGCTACAAAGACAAAGCTACTTCTTGCCATAGATTTCTTGACACCGATCCTCTAAAATTGGGCAGAGGCAATGAAAATTAACATGAAGCATCAACTGACAAAGTGCGAGAAAGCCAAACTCAAGCAGTTTGGCTACGGTTCTATCCTAGTATCTTTCATTCAAAACAATTACCAATTTTTTAGCGTCAGGAACTGATAGTCCAGATGCCACCAACACAAGAACCACAGATGGCCCGTTGGGCAGCTCTGATGCCAAGGTTAGGGGGCAGTCAATAGATGTCTTGGAGGCTAAATTTATTTGAGTGGCTCCGCCAACAGCTGATCTTCATGAAGGCTTGCCCCTACTCTGGCACAGATTTCATTGGTGATGCAGACCTCCCACTCCCAGAAGGAGAGGATTGGGATGAAGTACTTGGTAAGACTCATTTTTTATTTTCATGAGTATTATATATATATTTTTTATGCATGTTCTGACATTAAATCCATGTGTTTGCAGATGTTGGCCCATATATACCTGCACATATGTCTCCGATAGTGAGGCGAATCCCTCGCGACTTTGATGTTACACCTTATGGTGAGGGAGGCGAGGAGGAGGAAATCATATGCAACCTGGAGGAAATCTCCCTTGGGATCCCAGACTATGCGTGATTCAATGATGTTCCTCATGCATACTAGAGACACACTGCAGGGGTGTCAAACCGAGTTCACTGCTTGTTGAGGCGGGTTGTACAGGCAGTGACATGTTATCACGAGCGTCACACCGAGTAGACACCTATGTCATGTTTTTTTAGAGACATGATGTCTCAGGATGTAACCGAAACACACATATTTTTTGAACTTATAATGCACACTGATGCAAACATTCAATATATACATCTATTTTCCTATATGGATATTTTCATATGATGATGATTTTTACAAATTACGCAAATGTATATCTAATACAATGTTAGCCACTATATCAGTTAATGCATTCATTCGCCTAGGAATATGTTGATATGTAATGTAATAAAAATGTCTTTCTAGAAAACGAACATGTAAATAAAACCTTAAGATGTGAGGGTTTCTAACTGAATAATGTCCATTAAGTTGAAGGATGACAAGCTGTGAGTCTAGATTTACAACCAATGCACGTATGCCGAGGGTAATCGCTTCGGTTAATAGTTCAATAACAACACTATACTCAGAAGACAGATACCATGAAGATCTATCAGCTTACCAACCAGATCATAAATCACCTAGGCTGCCGAAGATAGGTTCCGGGTACTGCGAGAAGCACCATCCTCGAAACCAACATAAGGGGTAATAGACATCTGCGCAATAAGCAGGAAAATGCTCTCAAAGCACACCAAGCCAAAAATGTACAAAAATGAAAAGAACGCCAATGTACACAAAACATGCACGAATGACTAATGCATAATAATTTTAAAGATAAAACCCATTTCTGAGCTAATCCAGAGGATGATCTTCGTAATCAATGAGCTCATAGGCCCCATTCCGCAAAACACGTTTAACAATGCAAGGCCCATGCCACATGGGTTGAAATTTTCCCGCCCCTAGCTTATCATGAGATTGGTTGTACAGGAGGATGAGGTCTCCTTCTACGAAAGAGAGAGGGGAAATAGAATGGTCAAAATGAGCTTTGACCCGCTTCTTCTGTGCTTCAATGACTAAAGCAGCAAAGCGCCGAGTTTCATCCAACCTTTCTATGTAGAGAAGACACTCTTCTTCTAGTGAAGTGTTTAGCAGAAATTCAACAATCAACTTGAGCGAAGGTATTTCACACTCAATCGGAAGGGTTGATTTGAGACCGTAAACAAGCTGAAATGGAGTGAATCTGGTCGCATCCTTAATTGAGGTTCGGTATGCCCAAAGAGCCGAAAATAACATGAGATGATAGTTTTACTTGTGCATCCCAATTGTATGTTGAAGCATGGTGACAAGAACTTTATTCATGGCTTCAACCTGGCCATTCTCTTGAAGATAGTACAACGTTGAGATGTCAACACACAGACCCAACTTGGAAGTCAAATCCGCCACCATATAATGCCAAAAATGGGAACCATGATCAGTAACGATGGCTTGAGGGACACCAAACCTAGAAATAATGTGATTGAATATGAATTGAGTTGTTGTCTTACTGTCAGCTGTAAGTGTAGGAATTTCTTTGGCCCATTTCATGAAGTAGTCAACGGCTATGATAATATAAGCATGCCCCCTGGCCGAGTGACAGTTACGCGTCATAAAATCGATGCCCCACTTCGCAAAGGGACCAACGGTAATGACAGGGTGGAGATGGGAAGGTGGCATGCGCATATTTCGCTGATAGATCTAGCAGTCATGACATTTATGAACAACGACAATGCAGTTCTTGAAGATGGTGGGACATAAATACCTATTAGAAAATTATATATTATGGAGAAATGCAACATATAAAATATGCGGAAAATACAAGCACACAAAACACATAAAACCAGAGAGACACAGATATATGTGGTTCACCTAGTTTGGGCTATGTCCACCCCGAACAGCCAGTCCTTCCTTTCTATTATCCAGAAAAAATGAAGAGGCAAAACCTACAGCAGATCCACTGTAATATCCTCTGTTCTCTCTCACAGTCTCCCTCTCTGTTTCTCGCTCCGAGAATACACATACAATGCACAGCCGCAATACAATGCCCTCATAAAAGAAAGACGTTTCCTTCTAGGGAAAAAAACCATAATCTAAACATAACTTCTACTGTTAGATCATTTGCCTAATGAACGACCCAGATTGACTAGAAATTACTATACTTTTACAAGGAAATTTTACATCTGTTTTTAGCCCGAGAGCGTACCCACAGCCCACCCGAGGGGGGCTGCTTTATGCCTACACTGGGACTTCTGTGGCCGATTAATTAAATTAGCGTTACCTTGCACACAGAGTACAGGGGTCCAAAGCTGTGATACAAAGTAAACGAGATAATCAGGCTCCACACCCAACAATCTCCCACTTGGAGACTGATTGTAGCAACTCCATCGCTGCTTCATTTGCTAGACAATGACTCCTCTTTGGACATGGTTGTTCCTCATCTTCATCGTCATCCTTGAAGACCAATTGAAACTGAGCATGTTCTCAGTTTCTCCCTGGTTACAACTTTTGTTAGCATATCTGCAGGATTCTGGCTAGTGTGTATCTTTTCCAGCTTCATCTCTCCATCTTCCAATACTGACCGTATGAAATGGTACTTGAGATGTATGTGTTTAGTCCTGGAATGAAATGCTGAGTTCTTTACAAGATGAATAGCACTTTGGCTATCACTGTATAGTGTGCCCATATCATGCTTCTTACTCAATTCATCCATAAACCTTTGTAACCAAATCATTTCTTTACTAGCCTCTGTAGCAGCAACATACTCGGCTTTTGTTGTTGAAAGTGCAACAACACTTTGGATTTTTGAAACCCAACTGACAGCTGTTCCACCTATAGTAAATACATATCCTGTAGTGCTCCTCCTGTTATCTCTGTCACCTGCCATATCTGCATCAACATATCCTTTTAGAGTAATGTTTGAACCACCAAAGCATAATGCTTGATTTGTGGTACCTCTCAAATATCTGAGAATCCATTTTACTGCCATCTAATGTTCTTTTCCTAGATTGTTCATGTACCTGCTTACAACTCCCACTGCATGTGCAATATCAGGCCTTGTGCAGACCATTGCATACATTAAGCTTCCAACTGCTGATGCATATGGAACTTTATACATATAATCCATGTCTTCTTGGGTCTTTGGGCACATCTCCTTACTAAGTTTGAAATGGCTAGCAAAAGGTGTACTAACTGGTTTTGCATTCTACATATTAAATCTTTTCAACACCTTTTCTATGTACTCATTCTGAGACAGTGTTAATTTGCGATTTTTTCTGTCTCTAGTTATCCTCATACCAAGGATTTGTTTTGCAGCTCCCAAATCCTTCATTGCAAATGAATTTGCCAATTTTCTTTTGAGCACATTTATTTCCTACATGTTAGACCCTGCAACAAGCATGTCATCTACATACAATAAAAATATAATATAGCTGCCATCATTTTTCCTTTTCAGATAAACACAATGATCAGAGTGACATCTAGTATAACCTTGTTCAGACATAAACTTGTCAAATTTTAGATACCACTGCCTTGGGGCCTGTTTTAAGCCATACAAGCTCTTCTTTAACCTGCACACCAATTTTGCTTTCCCTTTTACCTCATATCCTTCTGGTTGCTGCATGTATATCTCTTCCTCCAAATCTCCATGGAGAAATGTTGTCTTTACATCTAACTGTTCAAGATGTAAATCTTATGCTGCTACAAGACTTAAAATGGTTCTGATTGAATTCATTTTAACAATAGGAGAAAATATTTCATCAAAATCAATACCTTTCTTCTGTGCAAACCCCTTCACCACAAGTCTAGCTTTGTATCTCTATTTTCCTCCATCTTCTTCCTTCAGCCTGTAAACCCATTTATTCTGCAATGTAGTTTTACCTGCAGGAAACTTGACTAAGTCCCAAGTCTGGTTATGCATTAAGGAGTCCATCTCTTCTTCCATGGCTAGCTCCCACTTCTTCCTACTTTCAACCTGCATTACTTCTTCATAACATTCAAGTTCACCAGAATCAGTCAGCAATAAATAATATAATGAAGGAGAGTATCGTTCAGGGGGTCTACTTATCCTGGTAGATCTTCTAACACCACTTTCAGGTGTTTGAGGTGCCTGTTGTTGTTGTGGTGGTTTCTGCTGCTGTGGTTGTTGATTATTATTATTTTCAGGCACCTTTACTTTTTCAGTTATCTCATCAAGAACCATGTATTCCTTGCTTTCTTTTTCCTATTTCTTTTCCTGCAACTGATTCTTATACAAGACCTTTTCATTGAATATTACGTCTCTGCTCCTAATGATTTTGTGATTTTCATAATCATATAAGCGATAACCAAAATCATTAGCACCATATCCAATAAAGGTACATTTATTTGATTTTTCCTCAAGCTTTATTCTGTTTTCTTTATTAATATGGACAAAGGCCTCACAACCAAAAGGCTTTAAAAAAGAGTAGTTTACCTTTTGACCTGTCCATGCTTCCTCTGGAATACCACCATCCAAGGAACTTGAAGGCCCTCTGTTTATTAGATAAACAATGTTATCGACAGCATCTGCCCAAAATTGTAAAGGAAATCTTGCATGCAATCTCATGCACCTTGCACGCTGCATGATTGTTCTGTTCATCCTTTCTGACACACAATTTTCTTGTGGTATTCTTGGAACTGTCTTCTCTCTACGAATTCCATGCTCTGAACAATACCTTTCAAACTCTTTTCTGCAATATTCACCTCCATTGTCTGATCTAAGACACTTCAACTTCTTTCCTGTCTCAATCTCAACCAAAGCTTTCCATTTCTTGAAAGTATCAAATACATCAGATTTATTCTGAATACAATAAATCCATGTTTTTCTAGTTGTATCATCAATAAAAGTAACATAATAACGAGAGCCACCGAGAGATGATACCTGAGCAGGTCCCCATACATCTGTATGCACAAGCTCCAATTTTTCGCTCTTCTTTTCTTTCCCAACTCTGAGAAATTTGACTCTCTTTTGTTTTCCATAAATGCAATTTTCACAGAAATCCAAATCAACATTCTTCAAACTTGGCAACAAATTTCTTGAGTGAAGAATCTTCATCCCCTTCTCACTCATGTGTCCGAGCCTATGATGCCATAATGCTGCATCTGCTCCTTTGGAAGTTAAAGCATTAACAGAGTTAGAAATACCATTGCATAAATACAATGTATCAACCTTTTCACCTTTTTCTATTACCAACGCTCCTTTGGTGACCTTCCAAGTTTTATCTGTGAAAGTTGTCACACAACCTTCACTGCCTAACTGCCCTGTTGAAATCAGATTTTTCTTCAAATCTGGAACATGCCTTACCTCCTTTAGTAGCCATTGGTTTCCATTCTATTTTTTTACAAGAACTTTACCCATTCCAACAATTTTACAGGGTTTATCATCACCCAAACGAACTTGTCCAAAATCTCCTTGAACATAGTCATGAAAATATTTCTTATCAGGTGTGGCATGGAATGAAGCCCCTGAATATACAACCCAAGAATTAGTAACATTTTCAAAAGAAAGAATCAAAGCATCTTGTAACACATCACCTATCACATTTGCTTAATGATTGTTTTCTTGCTGTGCATCTCCTTCTTTTCCCTTCCGAGATCTACAGTCTTTCTTTAGGTGTCCTTTCTTTCCACAATTCCAGCACACTATCCCCGATCTGGACTTGGATCTGTCTTTCCTTGATTTATTGCGATATCTCGAGCTCTTTCCTCTTTCCATTCTTCTTCCCCTAGACTCTGCACTCAAAGCATTACCTGATGTCTCACCGGAGCTTTTCCGTCGCATTTCCTCGCTAAGGATAGCACCAACAACATCATCAAACTTTAAAGTACTAGATCCAAAGATAGAGTTACTAATGGCCATTACTAAACCATTCCAACTCTCTGGCAATGAGCACAAGAATAACAGAGCTCTAACTTCATCATCAAAGTTTACCCCTACAGAACTTAGCTGACTGGTAACTGTATTAAATTCATTTAAATGGTCTGGAACAGATCCACCTTCTGACATCTTCATATTAAATAGTCGTTTAATAAGAAATACCTTGTTTGAGGCCGAGGGTTTTTCATATAGTTTTGCCAACGTCTGCATCAAACCCTCTGTTGTTGTTTCCTTCGAAATATTGAAGGCCACTGACGCCGCAAGACACAACCGTACTGTTCCGAGTGCCTTTCTATCAAGAATGTTCCATTCCACGTCTGTCATGGCCGCCGGCTTCTTTGTTTTTCCGCTCAATAGTGATGTCATATATTTAAGTCTAAATAATCTTCTTTATCTTCATAGCGAAGTTTTGTGTCATTCGACCCTAAACTTACCATCGTCCACCATTGCTCCCACTCGAACTAGGAACCCTTCTTTCCTACGAGTTTATCAGCCAAATATACCTTCGGCTCTGATACCAGTTTTTAGAAAATTATATATTATGGAGCAATGAAACACATAAAATATACGGAAAATACAAGCACACAAAACACATAAAACTAGAGAGACACAGATATACGTGGTTCCACCCGGTTGGAGACGTCCACACCGAATAGCAAGTCCTTCCTTTCTGTTCCTCATTGCATCAGAGAACCAGCATCGGCGGAATCGACATGTGTCATCTCTATTCTCTCTCACAGTCTCCCTCTCTGTTTCTCACTCCGAGAATACACATACAATGCACAGCCGCAATACAATGCCCTCATAAAAGCAAGGGGTTGCCTTCTAGGGAAAAAAACCCTAATCTAAACATAACTTCTACTTTGATCCACGTATGGAATGTTGTTCTTGGAAGAAGAAGTGAAGAGCGACAACTGATCAGCAGTAATGATCTTTCCTTCATGCGGAAATTTCAAAAAAAGAAAGAGAGTGGACGGAATGCACAACATGATGTGATTCCAACTTCGACCAAGGAAAATATTGTAATTGAGCTTGGCGTCAACTACTTCAACCTCAATGTTGACAGTCTTCCCTTCTAGAGTAATCGGTAAACTAGCGAGAACACCAAGAGGTTTATATTGCCTTACATAAAATGCTTCTAGAGCATTTGGCGATGAATTCAAAGCTAGAGAACCATTGGCTTTCCAGCAGGAAGACAACATGTCGCACATATATGCACCCTCTTCCACAACCACTCGATGGATATTCATTCCATTAATGCCAACTTGTATGATGAGTGCAAGCTAGTGCGGGATACGTGGGACGAAATTCTCCAAGTTGAAAGTGATAAGGCTTGAATTAGCAGGATCAACCCCGCCGATCGCAGATAACAAAGCCTTCTCTTGAGACAGACAACTCTGAAGTACTTCTAAAGCATACATTGTAGATGGCGCCTGAGCCAAATCCTCAACAATAATGTAATGTTGAGTAGCACGGGTGTTGGGATTATAAGAAGACTTATGGATTACACCTTTGGAAAGCGGTCGTACAACGGGCTCCATACTGGGCCTTTAAATTTGAAGAGGGCCAGAAGCAAGCGGAGGAGGAGGACCATCAGTGATCTCTTTAGCCACTACCTAATGCGATTTGGTACAATATTTCGACTGGGTAGCAATAGAAATGGATGCAGAACCGTTGATCATGAAGACTTGAGAGCCAAATGGGGTAGAGGACTGAGGTTGCTCTACCATATGGGTCTATTGTGATGGAAAAGGTTCTTTGAGAATAGTCATAGTTCCTTGGGTGCCTTTGACCAATCTACTTACTTCGGTCCATCGAGGACAGTCCTTGGTGTAGTGCTTCTTGACACAAATCAAGCAAGGGTACTTTGGCTTACGTTGTGAACCATCATCAGCACGAGACTTATGAGAATCCTATTTCGAGGTATCGAATTTGGCCTTACCTTTACCCTTATTTTTCCCCTTGGAAGTTTTATTTGCTAGATTGGCGTCAAAGGCATTGAATTCCGCGGTTTTACCAGAATTTAGGGTAGGCTAAGAAGCAGTATCATTGGAAGGATTAGATTTTTTATTTGTAGGGTTCAGAGGAGGAGACTTTCGAGAAGTTTGAGACATGGAACCGATGATACCATCGGCAGATGCCTGTTGGGTATGTTTTATATTATTTCCACGACTAGCCCCATGCACAAGTGCAGTGGGCAGTCTGATGTATGCAATGGTATGTACTAGATCAACCATTTCACATGCACTGGGAGTATTGAGTAGATTTATGTCAAACCCAAGGAAGGAGCATTGGACAACAGTGAAGAAAGTTTTTAGATATCATGGCACTAGTGATTATGGCTTGTGCTACCATGGAAGACCAAGATTGGAAAGAGTGTTGGACATTTGTGGTTTTTTTGATGTAGACTGGGCTGTAGATCTGGACCAAATAAGATCTACAAGTGGTATGTGTTTGGCCTATTTGGAGGTGTAGTTAGTTGGATGAGTAAAATAGAGTATGTAGTGGCTCTTTCAACTACAAAGGCATAATACATAGCAGCCACTCATGCAAGCAAGGAAGCAGTTTGGTTGCAGAGATTGTGTTCAAGTATGGGGTTGGTGCAGAAGGCTATAAGGATAGATTTTGATATCCAAAGTGAAATTTTCTTGGATAAGAACACTGCTTATCATTCAAATACAAAGCACATTGATGTTCAATATCAATTTGTGAGAGATATGGTTGAGGATAAAAGGGTGTTGCTGGTAAAGGTGGACACTTTGAAGAATGTTGCAGATGCATTGACGAAGTCTGTGAGCACTTAGAAGTTCTCTTGGTGTAGAGAAACAATGGGTGTTGCAGAGCTGGGATAATGACTAAGCTCTCTTGTGGCCTCCTTTCGGAAAGAAAACAACAAGTGGGAGAATTTTGGGTATGTGCTATATTCTTTCCACAACTATCCCCACTCATAGGTGGACCCACCCATGGTTTTGTGCATGAATTTGCAAATGGTTTTTGGCCCCTTGTATTTTGTAGATCCAGTCAAGGGAACTACAATTATGTTCTAATATAGGGTTAATCCAAGGTTAATGGATTGGGGTTTATGTATGCTTCGGCATGTATATATATGTGTTGTAACACTAAAAGGAATATAATGAAAAATCAAGCTGGTCGTCCTGATTTGGGATCCAGGGGAAAATCTCTTTGTTTATCTGTTTTATGTTTTATTCTCTCAGTATTGTTTATTTTCTATTTTAAGATTCATTTGTAGATAATTTATGTAGAGGGTTAAAACCTACAATGGCATCGTTGGTGCTTTGGAAGTTCGAGGTCTAGGAGCATCAGGCAAGATATCATACAACGTGCCAGACTGGGAGTACACAAGATCAAGGTACTGGGCACAAGCAATGGCCTATTCTTTGGTTACACATGCCCCCATAAATATGTATTTCGAAATTTGATTGGAAAATGAGGTGGTGAACCAATTAGTTAGAAGCTAATCAGGAATATCAAACTTCATCGAGCGACGACAATGCCTCCACTCATGAATATGATCCGAGATGTGAGTAGCTCGGTCTTGTTTCAAGGATGTGAGGAGGTGTGTCTAGATCTCATACCGAATCGGAAACTGGAAATGCGTAAGAAGCACCATGGCTAAAGATTTGAAATCTTGAAAGATGCCACGAGATAATTCAATGTACCACTTTGCAGCGACACTAGTAAGAGTTCGTTGGAAAAGACGGAGTCAGATGGAATCGTCAACCCAAGAGTTAGAGGAAAACTAAAGATGGTATGTCATAACGCGTGGTTGGGGGTCTTCTTCAGACTTGCCCTAAAACTTAGGACAATCACTAGGAATTTTGGTTGGAGCTAGAGGCCAATACGGATTATGAATAATTGGATCGTTTGTCAATTTTGACACATCAGGCAGTTCCAATATAGCGAGAAATGAAAATTGAGGATTAAAAGGCATTGGAGGTCGTTGATAAGGACCAACGTTAATATTCCACTCAGACTGGGAGAAATTCTACCCCCATATGTTTGGTCCTAAAGGATTATGTCCATAGGGGTTATAAGTAGGACAATTCTGCCCATACCGGTGTTGAGGACCAGAATACTAATTCTGAGCATACCATTGAGGTCCTTGTTGAGAAACATATGGATTCTGCTGCGGAATGTAAGAATTGTCTTGAGGTGGATTATACACCATCTGAGATTGATTTTGAGGGTAATAAGTAAAACCTTGGGGCACACTATATACCGCTTGATATTGAACTTGAGGAAGGTAAGTAGCACCTTGAGGTTGAGCAGGTGGTACCTATTAAGCAGGTTGAATGGAATGCTGAGCTGGTTGAGCAAGTTGATGAGCTGGTTGAATAGGTTGAACCGGTTGCTGAGCGGTTTGAGCAGTTTGAATCGACTGCGGAGGCTGGGCAGGCTATCCCTATGGAGCAGGTTGGCATGGATACTAAGAGCCATCAGGTTGCCCTTATGGAAAAGGTTGGCCCGATGGTTGCGATGGACCAGGTTTCCCCTGATAACTAGGTTTACCCGAAGCAGGACCGTAGGGTTTCCTTGCTGTACAAAATCTTGGCCTTGCAGAATGTAAGGTTGCTGCTGTTGCACAAAAGGTTGTCCCTGTGGTGGATACATTTACCCCCTAGGAACATAAGACGCTCCTGGTTGAAATTGAGGTTGACCAGAAGGACCGTAGGGTTGTTGGACCGAAGGTTGACCCTGTAAGGGATTTCCTTGCAGATCGTAAGGTTGTCCCTGCTGGATCAAAGGTTTTCCCTGTAAGGGTTGTCCTTGTAGAGGAACGGTTCGATAGGGATCAGTCGGAGGCAAATTAACAGACTAATTAGGATCGATGGGAGGAAAATAAATGGGGTTACCATAGACATGCTAGTGATGGGGAGGATTGACAGGAGCTTGGGGATGCCGAGGACCCTAAGAGTTCTGCTGCTGAACAACCAACATATACTCATCAAAATTAAGGCTGCCAGGGATAGAAGTAGAAACCATAGCCGTACTAAAAGCATGCGTGGTTTCCATAGCACGAGCTTGTGATATAGTCACGGTGGGTCTGACAGGCCACGTGGGATTAAGAAATATAGACCTGTGAGAGTGAAAATATCCTGACAATTGCGTCGTAACAATCGGTGCAGATGAAGCCACACAAATGGTGGGTTGGACTGAGACAGATGTAATAGTGACCAACGAGCTAGGTGTCTGTTGACGGGAAAATCTGTCTGGCCAACAGCAAGGGATCTCCCCGGTAAAAAGTCCCAACTAGACTCTAAATCGTTTGGAGTAGGGATCTCGTCCAGGGTGTGGGTCCGGCTACCACTGATTTCTCCTTTATTTGGGTCCCGATTAGACTCTATAAACCTGTGGATACACACTTAATCGGATAATACAAGGCATATGATTGATGCATTAAATGTACATATAACACCATGCGTAGCAAGATGAAATAAAGCATAAATGCCGAAGGAAGTGTTGTTAACAACACACCATTAGGGTCATGCTTGTAAGTTTTTTTGACCACAAAAGAAAAAATTCTTTATGACAAAACGCCCTTCACTCCCTGAAAGGTTTCAATGGTAATACAAGTGCTAATAAACAAAGTCATTAACATTCATTAAAAAGCGAAATGAACTCAACCATCATTAACATGTATTCAACAAACTATCATGCAAATGTGATGTGACTTAAAGATACAGTTCCATTAATCTAAAGATGTTTAGAAACTGAAAAATATAATACTCATAGTGCTCATACATATGTCAACACCAGGTCCACAAAGGGATTTTGCAAAATTCTTGTATTCATACTCAAAATTGTATAATCCTGGTAATAAAATGTTCTCAATTCGAGTCCCAAACAAAAGATCCTTTACAAGTTCCCAAAGGAAGTATTTATAGAGAAAATCTTGCCCTTTGGGCTCCCTGACTTTTTGATTTCTCCACTATTGGGATGCCGTGCAACGCAATCTATTCCGTGACCTGCGACCTGAGCCACTATTGCGACCTATGACTTGACTGGGTTCTGCGACCTTGAGACCTAGTCGCTGGGTTGTTGGGTCGCGCCGTCAAGCATTTAAAAAGGAATGCGACTTAGCGACCTAGCGACTTGAGGAAATCTGCGACTTGCAACCTCAAGAAAATCTGCGACTTGAGACCTTTGGGAATTTGTGACCTGCGATCCCAAGAAAAACTCCGACTTGTGACCTTGGGCAATTCGCGACCTCCTTTCAGCGATATCTGGGTTTCGCAGCAAGATTTATTTTCCTTCATCACTGTCTCGTGAAAGTGACTAAGTACCTTTGCGGTTCTTTCGAGCTTTGAAAGGATCCACATTGCCCACCAGAGAAGACCCTAGCTTCGGCTTTGTGCATCAACCACCTCTACCTGCAACAACGTAACATGGGTCACATGTCTTCAAAATATTGATGCTAAAGTACATTTAGTTAGTTGAAGGAATGATCTAGCAAATAATGCACTTAGACCCCTAGGTGGTCCAGTGTTCTCAGATTGTAAACATGTAGATTCCCATGGCAATCACTAGCTATCAGGGAGTCTTCATCCGCTCCTATGGAGGCTCAACTAATGAACGTAAACCTCGATCTAGATTAACAGATTTCTCTGCCTCTAACTATTTCTTGGTAGGATCCTCACTTATCTCTGAATATATAACATCAAGTCTTTTGGGAAGCTGAAGGCTAGAAACAATAGCATCTGGAAATTTACAGCCTGCTGAGTTATGTACCACATGGAAACCTGAACGAGCTTCCTCAAAAGTTACCCCATGGTACCTTATGTGGTGCCGGCTTGGGCAATGTTCCGTCACAGAAAATAGTTTCTTGTTATATCTTAAAAGCAACCCACTTTGTAATTGCAATACTAATCTGCCGAAAGCAAAGGGTACCAGCCGTTGTCAAGGCATAAAGGTTGAGGTGTTTCTATTGGCAGGTCTGTGGGAGTGCATGCATTTTAAATGTACGATGCAGAAGGGTATTGACACAAATGTGATTTCCCTTTTACTGCCAATACTTGCAGGCTTTCCTTCACTGCCTTGCGTACTCCTCACATAGCTAAAATGTGGCGCGTTACTATATTTTTGGCGAGGCTAATATATGTGCACACACACATTTTCTTGAGACATTGTTGGTGTTCTATTAACAATGTGATTATAGGGTCTCCTACCCAATACTTGATCATTTGCTGTCATGCAAGATCGATACCTTTCGCGTCACGTATCCATGCTTTCGTGCGTATCCTACAAGGCCCTTTCGCTCCCCTTTCAAAGCACCTACCACCTCTCGTAATGCATGTTCACCCTATTTTAAGAGTGTGACTTTTGATTCTAGATAGGCATGGGCGTTGCCTTTGAGGGAGGTCGAACTTTGAAGGGGAGGTCACACTTTGTAACTGAGGTCGCGTAGTTGGAGAATTTCTTTGGTCACAGCTTCCCTTGGACACACCTTTCTGCGACCTTGCGATCTTGGAGAGGTCGCATAGTGGCCTTGGGTTTGGGTCACAGCTCCTGGCTGGGAGCAAACATGTGACTCTGCGACCTGGGTTGATGGGGTCGCTGAGTCACGAAACCTACTGAGTCGCAGCCCTGGGAAATTTTTTATATCTGCGACTAATCAATATCTCCATTTCAAACCATACGCTATGCTACCAATCTTGAAAGCTGTGCATTTCTCACGTAAGTCCCTCCAGGCATACGTTGTTGTGCGAATACCTTTGCCCACACCTCCTGTATTGTTTCTCTAACAGACCTTGAAGTTGTAAGAGAAGGTACAATCAGACCAGGTTCAGAGGAGGATAACAAGACCAGCAATGGGAACACGCGATGTTTTAAAAAAAAACTCTCCATGGCTTATTTGATCATGAAGCAAATGTTGCCAGCCTTTTATAAGAATGTAAGAAATTTTACATATGGCCAAACTTGGGAAAAGGGCTACTTCTACTGTAATCTCCATTAGTCCCACCATGAAGCAAGCAGGTGCCAGCATCAACTTGATACCACGTGGCCCTGAATCTGACGTTTTTTCACGAAACTCCTTCAGGTATGATTTCACGGAATGATAGCAGATATCTAAGAAGTCCCGAAATACCACACAACTTCCTTTGATGGTACTCCATGTCCCATCCATTGAACAATGAAGAAATTTTCTGGGTTTTGTATTTGGTCTGAATGCCCCAAAGGTTGTGATCCACAGAGAAAAATCCCATACCTCACGATACCAAAGGCTTGCCACAATGCCGCTATTAACGAAAGGACTAGGAGTAGAAAAGCCTTGAGGACCAGATCATCAAGAGGCGTCTTCATAAGGCCGTAGACTGTCCATGCAACACGCACAAGAACACAAGCCTAAAATTATGGAGACATTCCCTGTTATAAGAAATAAAGATGCAAAGGACCAACTACCATCCCTTTCAGAGCTCCAACAAAAGCATGAAACATTATTTCATTTTCAATTTGAGTGCCCTCGAAAATATAAAGCTATTGTCCACGTCATTCACAAGAAGTGAGCCGTTTTTCATTCGTAGATACGCCAGACTTTCAAATAAAGTTCTAGAATAGCCAACTAGAAGATTGATTTTTTTAAGTAGATTTTATAGAAATAAAAGCACACATCCCACGCAACCACGATCGAGAATAAGGATGTGTCATAATATTGTTGATCTGTATCCTCATTGGACGCTAGAGGCCCCCTATGTGAAAATTTCATTAACTTGGATGCCTTCCAGAATACTTGAACTTGTGAGGTCATTATATTTGTGTGTGCCCCAATAATAACTGCTTTTTTTTTATCAACAAGTGAATTATTGGAGTGTACATCTCTTCATCTGCACTATATTGAAGCCGAATCGCAACTAATTTAGCTGCTGTTTTAAATGACAATGTGCTGAAATGGATTCAAACTCAGCTACAGGACTTTATATCTTAATATTGACATTGATGTTGAATAGATGTACGATTAAGACATTCTTTGCAATAAATCATCGCTGCTGATGTACATTCCAATTCAAGAACCATCTCCAATAACCATACAAGTGCCCAAAAAAGCCACAAACAGCAGCGCAGACTGAAGGTTTTTATACTTTTCAAGAATATTTCTTATCCTTGACCCCTTCCTTGTGCTAAGAGGAAGTTCCATTCTATATGTCGAAAGAAGATTGGCGTTCTGGCAGTGGCTGGCTTTTGCGTGCCTGCATAATAGAGAATACAAATGCAAAAGCCCCACCTTCTCCATTGTCATCAGCCTTCGACACTGTAAAGGCATGCTTGAATAAATGCACCAAAGTTAATGCCCAGAAGACAAAGGGAAATTATCCAAATAGCTCTTCACTTTTTTGGAATTTTGAATGTCTTCAGCAAAAGTGCTTCCAAAGCCATAGAGCAGAGAGATACTTAAATCGCTATGGAAAACACCAAGACTCTAATATACCGATGCCAGAACACTCTTCCAGGATTCTTATATTTCATAATGAAATGAGTCTAAGTATCCAATGTGCATCAGTGAAGAATTTTGTTGCATCAGTCAATCATGAACGATTCTTCCCCTTGATCCTTGATTTGAATAAACATACACCTCACCATCTTCCATTTGAAAATAATGTTCAATTTCTCCTTCTTCTCACTTCTTGGCATATCCTAGTCCTCCGCCTTGCTGAGGTCTTCAACTGTAGACTTATTTCTCATCCCCACATGGACAGGGTATGAAAGCGTCATGTTCCACAACTACGACCTTGTTGTTTAACTTCAGTTTCTTTCCCTCTGTGAGGTGATGACATTTTGGGGTATATCACTGTGGGGTTGACCTGCAGGAGAAATTATAATATCTATTAGTTCTCATTTAACTTTTAGAGAAAGATCCCCCCCACATAATTTATATGAGATTATGAGTTTAAGTGAAGTACCCAAACAACATGCCTAAACAATCCATGGTGAAAGAGATTTTAATGTAAATACACAAAAAGTTTCCATTCGAATGTATGCATGGCGATCCCTTAACACATGGCATGAATGTGGTAGGAGTATCTTGTCATGATGGTGAGAAGGTCTGTGAGGGATGGGAATAGGACATGGGGATGTCACTGATTACCGGCCAGGTGAAAAAAACTAATGGCTTAAGCGAGCAGAGGGGAAACCAAATTTTTGAAAATACCCAAAATTTGGGTGGTGTTGTAGCAGCTACAACAGTGTCAAAGGTGACATTCCTAATGAAGGAAGGACCAAAATCCTTGGAGGAGTCGATATACTGGATTGTGCTATGAACGCAACACTAGAAATAATCTGACTCAAAGTCCGATAACCAGGTGGAAGTGACACCGATTAAGGAGAAGGTTGACTAGAAACACGTGGGAGATCTTCTGGGAAAAGCTGGTATTCCCCTGTACAGGTAGTTCTTCACTGTCGGCAGGACTCGAAGAATCCATGTCTGACGAAGCAGTAAGATCGTCGAAAAGACGACGAGTACTGGGAGGTAAAGCAACACCTAAAAATGGCGATCTCGAATTAAGAGGAGGGAGTTCTTCCTTGCTCCCAGAACAAAACGAAGCACCCTAAGGTGGCCAATTGAACTCAACCGACTCTTCAGGAGGAGATCGGGTAGCAAGAGGCAAGATAGTCGGGAGGATAGGTTGCAAAAACTAAGTAGACCTAGTGGACTGAGGGGTTTCGAAAGAAATGTTAGGAAAATAACTACCACTATGAGGCAGTGAAAAAGACGATGAAACTAGTGGTTCCGCCACTGTGACAAAATTTCAACATAGGAAGGAAAACGAGATAGCCTATTCAAGGCTTCAAGATCAAACTCTAAGGATCTTACAAAAACAAGCCAAGCAGAAAATTTTTAACGGGCATGTGATCATGGGTAATTAATTTTACGACATTGGAACATAAATTTTCTATTTCATGTTTTAAGAGTCAAGAAACAAACATAAAAATGCATTCAAACCAATGATGCACTCTTTCAAACAAATAGAAATATTTCAAAGTGACCCAAACGAGCAATGTGATCTATGCCCGAAGTGACAAACTGGAGAGTCAAACAAAAACAAAAGTAATCATTCAACAAACCAAAATACAAAGGATCAAGAAAGGCTAACCCAATTGATTAGGGAATCAAACTGAAAAAAAAAAAAAAAGACTCGAGCTTCAATCAGAAGGCTCAGTGAGCGAAAGACACCAAAAAACCCTAGGGCTATGAACTGCACCGATGAGAGAATAGAAAAACAGTTGAGAAGAGCAAGCCTACAACAATCAAAACAATTCCAAAAGACCAATTGCAAATCCAAGAAACAACCCAAAGTCAAGCACAATTGATCAAAAACTTAGCAATAAGGCCAAACCAAATCCTACAGGATTTGACGTGACTGTGAGGCGATAATCCGTGCCAAATAGGGGTTGGCGCTACTACAACAAAAGAAACAAGCACCAATTAGCGCAACTGTGAGGCAGTAATCCGTGCCAAATAGAGGTTGGCGCTACTGTAACAAAAGAAACAAGCGCCAATTGGCGTGACTGTTCAAAGAAAAACATTGCCAATCTAGAAAACTATGGGAAAAGGGAAAAACCAATGAGCAGAGGTCAATCTTGAAACTCTGGAGCTGAACTAGAGGATTCCAAACAATCAAGCAAGCCAAAAATATAGACAAGCAATCAAACGATCGAAGTTGACTTGACAAGGAAAATTTTGAATGAGAAACAAGACGAAAAACTCACACTGATCCCCAATGGAGTCGACAACTTAATGTGTACATAAATCCTCTCTACGAGAAGAGACGATCCATCTAGCCCTAGAGTGGGTCTAGCAACAAGGGACTCTTCAGGAGGAGATCGGGTAGCAAGAGGCAAGACAGTCAAGAGGATAGGCTGTGAAAACTCGGCAGACCTATTGGACTGAGGGGTTTCGAAAGAAACGTCAGGAAAATAACTACCACTAGCAGGTAGTGAAGAAGATGATGAAACTGTTGGTTCTGCCACTGTGAAAAAATTTCAACATAGGAAGGAAAACGAGATAGCCTATTCAAGGCTTCAGGATCAAACTCTAAGGAACTTACAAAAACAAGCCAAGCAGAAATTTTTTAACGGGCATGTGATCGTGGGTAATTTATTTTACGACATTGGAACAAAACTTTTTTGTTTCATGTTTTAAGAGTAAAGAAATAGAAAAAATATGACTCTACTCACTTTCAATTTTAAATGAACGTGAAAGGACAAGTGCTCAATGATCTCTTCACTTTTTAAGGAGTCACGAAAAGTTCGAAATCACTACTCAGGTAATCTAAGCAGTAGGGTGTACCAAGTTTCCGTGAACTACCATATACACCTTGGTGATCAAATGAAAAAGAAATGACCAAGGACTTAATGTACGTGCAAGTGGTCTCCCTGAATGTTGTGTTCGATGTATCAAGTTTACAGTGCAGCAGACTCGGTTTCCTCTAGATAAAGGATTTGAACCTATTAGGGTCTCCCTTTATATACGTGATGGTACCGGGAGCACAAGTCCATACTAGTGATGTCTAAAGCCAGGTGGCGAACGACAGCTACTAAGTTTAACGACACCGGAACATGTCACTAGCCTAGACCTCTAAAAATATTTGCGTTAGGCTCCAATGCTTCCTTAGATTAATTTAATTAATTTTAAAATTTATCTTGAATTAATGTTTGAGTTTCAAGGCCCTACCAAATTTGATCTCAAATTTCCTAAATGCATGCTATATGCAAAAGAACACCATTTTCTGTTCGATGAATGATAACTAAGAGAAGGATAGAGATCTTTCAGAAAGTAGCAAACAATGAAATCAGAAAAAGAAGCCCACTAATGCATCTAATACAACCAAACAAAAAATGAAAAACTCTTTCCTAGTTCATTGAGCGCTAGTTATGGAAAAGAATTTTTCATTTCCAATGCAAACGAAAGAATTCAAATTTTTGTTTTTTAATGAATGAAGCACAAAATGCACTAATTACATTAAAAAGAAAAGCGAACACTAGTTTTGAGCACTGCGAATGTAAAGATCTAAAATGAATGATTCAAAAGAAATACATACATAAAAACACACTCAAACTAATGATGCACTCTTTCAAACAAATAGAAAGCTTTCAAAGTGACCCAAACGAGAAATGTGATCTATGCTCGAAGTGAAAAACTGTAGAGTCAAACAAAAATGAAAGTAATCATTCAACAAACCAAAACAAAAAGGATCAAGAAAGACTAACACAATCGATCAAGGAATCAAACTGACAAAGAACAAAAAGACTCGAACTTCAATCAGAAGGCTCAATGAGAAAAAGACACCTAGAAACCCTAGGGCTATGAGCTGCACCAATAAGAGAATAGACAAACAGCTGAGAAGAGCAAGCATACAATAGTTAAAACAATTCCAAAAGACCAATTGCAAATGAAAGAAACAACCTAGATTCAAGCACAACTGACCAAAAACTCAGTAATAAGGCCAAACCAAATCCTACAGAATTTTGCGTGACTATGAGGCGGTAATCCACGCCAAACAGGGGCTGGCGCTACTGCAAAAAATGAAACAAGTGCCAATTGGCGCGATTGTTCAAAGAAAACTCGCACCAAGCTAGAAAACTATGGGAAAAGGGAAAAACCAGTGAGAAGAGGTCAATATTGACACTCTGGAGCTGAAAAGGAGGATTCCAAACAATCAAGCAACAAAAAATGACAGAAAAGCAATCAAATGACCAAAGTCGACTCGACAAGGAAAATTCCCAATGAGCTGTTAGTCATCAGTATTTTTCACTTGTTGGTGATGACTAGTTCTAAATAGCCAAGTTTTCTAGAAGTTGATCTAAAAATTTGTCAAATTTGCTAGCTGGAAAACACCCATAAATTTTTTTTCCCTCTTTCCTTTCAGTCCGCCCATGACGAGATGAAACCTCATTATCAAATCCTACCTAGCCTCAGCCATACTAGTTTTCCCATCAGCTCTAAAGAAACAATCCAAATCTGTCAAAAAAGTCTCCCCTAAGTTAGGAAGTGGTGCTTTAAGGAATTTCTCCTTTGGCGAACTATCCAAGAGCCAAAGAACCTCCATCTGCTATTGACCAGTCATAACAAACCTTCCCATTTTGCAAATAAAGTTGGTTACAGCCCTAGGTCACGCCACTTATACACCCTCAAGTCTCAGCAATACATAGACCATAAGTCAAGCTGATATTAGGTGTTTTTACAGTGTTTTGATGGATTTTTCAAAGATAGAGGCATACCAGCATCTCAAAAGACAATATTCGGCTCCACATGAGAAGACAACTGCTTCTCAATGTGATCTTGAGCTTGGGATGCAGCTATAAAGCAAAGAGTTTTTCATCAAGCTCTTACGACCACATTCCAAGCCTAAAAGGATAGTAGAAGGAAAAATAGCACTGTCACAGGGCTGATGATACAACATGACTAAGAACCTCCTTCATCTATAAGCAGAGGGTTAAGAGCACCTCCTTCATCTACAAGCAGAGGGCCAAAGAGGTTGAAATAACATCAGACATTTTGTCAAGAAAAGGCCTCCTTCATTGACAAGAAGAGGGCCAGGGCAGTGACTGATTTCAAGGTTTGAATGATCAAAATATAAGTGGTAAGAACAGTAAGAGATAGTTGAAACAGAGAGATGATGTAAAAGAAAAAGAAGGAAGCAGGGGTACCACTATAGTCCAAAAGGTTAAAATTGTCTCTTATCAAGGTTTCTTTCCAATATAGAAGTCTAGAGCCCAAATAACACAAACTCTGCTGTTGGTTAAGAGATGGGTCATAACACAGGCCAATGATGATGATTGTATTTCAAAGGGTACTGATCTTCCTACTCATAAAGGAATGTCTTTCAAATTACTTATCATAGTAGACAAAGGAAAATTGAGTTTAGTTTTACCAAAAAGGCGCTGCAAACAGATGCACAGGCTCACAAAAATATAAACAGGTTATGGCATGAGTTTCAAGGCTCTGGAGTAGCATTCAAAGCATCCAGAGCAGACACTATTAGTTTTAGGTTCAAAAGGGTAAATCTATCTCCTTGCAGAGTGGCAAAGGATGTTTCATCAATCATTGGTGTATTTTTGAGTATATTTTCTATGTTGAGAATGTCACCAAAGGGACAGCAGTGGAAGAATTCATTTTTCAAATGTGTAAAACACAATGAATAGAGTTGACCCTTGGAAAGAGTCATAACCATTATAATTGTTCAATTAAAATACACAGAACTTTTCACCAACTGTTTTCAAAATGTGGGCCCTTCTTAACACATTCAAAATCATTTTGTTTCGTTTCAAATAGACAAAGGAAGTGGTGTAAAGAGAGAAGTCTTCCAAACCCTCTCAAATCAAACTCGAAGGTGCGTTGGCTTTTTCACTTTCAAACATGGTAAAATACCGTTGCCATCCATTTTGCATTTCAAAAAACACAAGGGAATACTCCTCTTGCTGTCCTGGAGATCGAAGAAAAGAGTTTGAGCAAATTACACAGAGTTTTTTGGCTTCTAAACTGCGAGGCGCGCCTGTAACACTGCGCGGTGCATTCAGGATGATTTTTTCCACATCACTACACTATCGCGCGGCGCGCCTGTAGAAGCGCGCGTCGTGCCTATAGGTGCTGGTCCTGTCGGCCCGATAGTTGAACCGATAGTTTGTTTACGCGACGCTCTTCCATCCAAATGTGCTGTGCTCATTTTACACCATCTAAACGCCTCCAACAAGTGGTAAAGCCACTCCTTTCCTCCAGTGAGACAACACAATCAATTTTCAAGGTATTTATGCACCTCCATGCTCTTTTCAAAAACTATCAAGTGGTGGAAAAAGGGATGAAGTTCATGGTCTAAATCACATCGTTGAGTTTGTTAAGGGAGATGTGTTTTGTGTTAAAAACTCAGAATTACTATGTTGCTGTTAGCCTAAGGTCTGCATAGTAGAATTGGTGCATTTTTATTGGTATAAAAAACCAAATAACCGCTCTCAAAACAAGTTGAACGGTGGAGCAGTTTTGGAAAGAGGAAGCACAGGGATTTAAAGGGTGAAACAGTGGGTCTATTTTCAAAACATCGTGATCATTTTATGAGCATATTTGACCTTTCAAAGATCTCCTCTGTGCGTTAAAAAGACAAAAGCAGTGTTTAACCTTTCATTCCATAAAGTAGATTTAGTGAGTAAAACCACCATTACATTTGGAGGTATTGTCAAACTTTGTATGAGGAACAGTGAAGTATAAGGAGGGCAGTGCTTGGTTGAAAGAAGTTTATTGTTGTTTAACTGCTACAGGTATTTTTGTGATCACATCAAAAAAATCAAAAACTCTGTCACCTTATCCTATAACACAGTGACCTTTGACTGTGTAGATGCACTTTGATTGATTGTGTAAATGTTAGTAAATTTACCTATTGATTGGCATACAAAGAAGAGAGAGCAGTGTTTTGAATTGAGAAGGATTTTTGTTTTGCCTTTATCTAAAAAAAAGGTTGTCCTGTGTCCTCCAAAACACCAAAATTTGGGTAACTTTACCATAAACTCAGAAAATCATTTGACTGTGTTGGCTGTGTGATTATTCTTGAAACTGTTTGTTGATTGGCATACGAAGAAAGGGCAGTTTTTTGAAGGAGCAGGGATCTTATACCAAAGGAAACATTTACACAGCATTTGTAACCATTGTTGCCTTATCAAACAGTGATTGAGTGCTGAAACAGAGTTTTGTTTGAAGAAGAAATTTCAAGAACTTTTGAGGCAGTTTGGTTTTGTAGAAGCGCATCTATAACAAGATGCCTCCCAGGCAAGATAGTAGGAGTGGATTGATGAAGAACACAGTGATGAGGAGCAGTGCCATGAAGAAAACCAAATCAGTGATAGATGATGAGGGCAAAAAAATACAAACATGGATCATGAAGGGCATTCTCCAAAGCATGTGCTAGCTGCCTCTCCTAGGCAAGGGGCCATGACTTCTTCACCAAAACTAGAATGCCAAACAACACATAAGAAAACCGAGAAAAGCTCAAAACTGCCCAAAGAGGGCGCCCGATGAGAAAAAAGGAGAAAGACACCTTTAGGCTTGGAATTTTGGCCCGAAATTCTAGACATGTTTCTAAAAGGCCTTGAGGGACTTGCTCACCAAAATTGAGCAAAATTTGACATGTTTTGGTTTTTTGTCATTTTTGGGTTTTTGGCCAAAATTCATGAGCATCGCCACTTCAGTTTGGGGGATCATCAAAGGATGAGAATGGTATCATTAGATGCCATAATTTTAGGGGCACATACTCAGCGATTTTTAGAACATTTGAAGATCATTTTCTCCCCAAAAATGTCGAAAAACACTCACTTTTTCAACATTATGCTCCGTTTATCAGCAAGGTTTATTTTCTGGGTTTTTATACACAGGCCTGTTTTTGGAGAACTTCTAGGAATCATATTGGGAAATTTCAAGTTTCTCTAGAAATTAGACGCTCATAGCTTTCCAACGAGCTATCATGAAGCTGATTTCGACATCGGGAAGACTGCCAAAAGTTTCCGGCAAGTCAGGGGACCTTTTGCTGATGTAAATTTTGAGTATTTTTGTAAAATTTGAACCTTTAAAAACTACTTTTTCCTCATGTACGTTTAGCTATTTTTGCACATGAGGAGTTATGAAAAGTCAATTTAATTCCATATTTTAGCATTTTTTAGATATTTTATGAGATATTTTGTGCCTTGGGCTTTGCAAAGCCTCAAGGACAAGTTTAGATATTTATTTTGAACCAATGGCTAGCTAGTTGCCTTGGTTGGTTTTCCTCCTCTTTGGCCTATATATTCCAAGAGGATTCATTTTAATAGAAGGCTGAACTTGATGATAAAAGCAATATATGGTCATATAAGCTTTGGAAGAAATACTTGTATCATACTTTTGGATTGCCTCTTGGATGTTCTTGGATGATGAAAGAGAATTGTTGTTGGATTCCATGACTTGGTAGAATGGTATAGTGTCTCTTTCTTTGTTTTGTCTTCTAGTTTTCATTCACGAATACATGTTTCTTGCTTGCTATAGATTAGTAGAGAACAAATTTGAGACATGCCCTTGGAGGCACCTCAAATTTCCTGTTTCTTCATAGCTTTCATGTTTTCCTCTTCCTTAGTCACATTAAATAATTCTTAACTGATCTTTAATAACTTATGGATATTGTTGCTTATTTTCATTCATGGTTTTGTACATGCTAAGTATGATTTACGGTATGCCCTGCTTACCTATGGCTATTTATAGCTCCATCCATGAAATTTCTCTTTGACTGATTAGATTATCATTTTGTTGAACCAAGGAGGCCTAGTTCCGATCTAGCCCTTTGTCTAAGACTATGAAAATCTTGTTTTCAAAGTGCCCAATAAATTAAAGTACTGTGTTTAGGCATTCTGGCATAGTGTTTTGAGTTGTTTTTCGAATTTAAGTGTTTTCCCCAAAGTCTGATAGCCATTTCCCGAAGTTAGAGAGTTGTACTCCTCTATGCATGGCTTGGATGTTTATTTCTATGTATTGATTAGCTTATAGCTACATTTCTCATGATTAATGGTTTCCCATACCATGTTGATGTCTGCTATTAAACTAGTTATGCTTGAAATCCTTTGTTGTTCACAAACTTGATGTCCATTTTGTTCCATTTTGCCCAAAGATCCTTTCTACCTCGAATCAAATCGGCCCTTCAACAGCCTTGTATCACCATCTGATATCTTTCTTGACCTTTTCGACCCCATAGCCCAGTTGATCTGACATCTTTTTACCTATCTTATATCTTTGATCATTTTCATCCCTCACAACCTAAAAACCAAAACCAAAAAACCTACTTCATAACTAGCCTAAAATCAGAACACAATAAGCAAAACATACAGATATCCTTTACACATATAGAGAGAGCCCTCTCTGAGTCCAGGAAGGCTAGGTCCTTGGGCTCCAAAGCTTGGTTTGATGTTACACTGTCATTTGGCTTGCCAATCAGCCAAATCACGGGACCCTAACATAATGGCGATCATGGTGAGACATACTAAGTGCATGACAGTCTAGCAAAGTCTTATAGACTCTTTAGTCCTTCAACATTCAATTTAGACCATCAGCCTTTAGAATAATTTAAAGTAAACTCTCTGTTTCACCATCATAGCAAAGTGATGAATCAAGTTTATAACAACTCTTAAAAACTAGGCTGCACACAAAAAACTCAGAAAAACCCCAAAAAACTCCCTTATATTGGTTTTTGTCAGTACTGGTGGTGGACCATACACATATACCTCAAAACAACTAAAAATCCACCTGGCGACTCCACTAGCCTCCAGTAGGCATTACTATTTTACCAAACTCTAGGTTACTATCCGATCAACTTATCCCACCGCTCACTAACATAATGGCGATCACGGTGGGACTTTGAGTCAAAACATCCTAGGTATCCCTTAGGAAATCTCAAAATCTCAGTCAAACTTAGAAGAGTAGAATCTGGTTGTCTCACCATCCTAGAAAAATGATGACTCAGCTGTAGGACACTCTTAAAAACCTTAGGACTACATCAAAAACTCAGAAAAACCCCAAAAACTCCGTTAGATTGGTTTTTGTCAGTACTGGTGGTGGACCATACACATATACCTCAAAACAACTAAAAATCCACCTGGCGGCTCCACTAGCCTCCAGTAGGCCTATTACTCCACTAGTCCTTATTAAATCTCCTGGGAATGCGTTAAGCAATGCCAATCATGTTGATGGTGGACATCATAGTCCAAATCCTCCACCTGGCGACTCCACAACCTTCATTAGACCAAAAGACTCCACTGGTAGAGAAATTTAGAACGGTTTAAAAGACACAGTGATCCTTTTTGATTAACAAAGATGAATCCAAGGATACAAAGGAGATATGCTCCGATGAGCAGAGAACATATCCATGGATTCCCACACAAAATGCTTACAGATGTAAATTGGATAGGAAACCTACCTCTCTTTCAAGATGAAAATATTGACGACCCATTTTTACACCTCATCAATTTTCATATACATGTATGGAAGTTAAAAGTTGAATGGCATGAGGATTGCCTCATGAAAATGTTCATGGGTACATTAGAAGGAAAGGCAAGAGAATGGTATGAAAGCCTAGAACCTGGCATCTTGTTTTCTTTGAAGGATTTCTACAAAGTATTTTGTAAACGCTATATAGGGCATTTTCCATCTCTATCATTGGCTGAAAATTGTTGTGATCAATCTGAAAACCTCATACAACACCTTGTAAGCATTGAGAACACTTAGGAAATTGGCATCTTGAGGATTTTTTAGAGGAGATCCATAATTTTCTTACCCAAACTAACCATCAAGATGACCAAGAAGAGTTGATCCTAGATGAAATCCATCAAGAAATAAGCGAGGATCCACAAGAGCTCTTTGAAAAGGTTGAAACAAATAACAATCCATCTTCCCTTCCTTGTAAAATACAAGAGGAAATTCAGCCACAAGATCAACTTACACAAAAAATGGAAAGAAATTGTTGCCCAATCCAAAGAAAACAAAAAATACCTCCTCCTTTAACTAAAGAGGAAATAGATCAACTTATAAACATCCAGACAGCCTCTGAAACTTCATGTAACCAAAACTTCTCTAATCTTTCTCCTGTTAATCTTGCATATCATAAGTCAAAAAATAGATTTGTAAATCAATTTGAAGAAAAGAAATCTGATAATTCAATATGCATGACTGGTGACATTACTTATGTTAATGATTCTCTAAGGTTTAATCAATATGTTAATGATTATGATTTCCAAACAGAAGCTAACTTTGCAGAACACTCAGCTTTTGATTTTTGGGAGGAAGCTCATTTTCATAAACTTGAGAAAAGTGAGTAGCCATTACAGGTCATTTATGACACTGATGAGAAGAGCCTTGAGAGTTCAGAAGTAAGTGAAGAGTCTCAGACTCTTTTCTCTACTTCACTTCAGTCCATCAGAGATAACATTCACATAATTGGAAACCAACAGTCTTTCAGTTGTGATGATGAGGTTGAGGAGGATGATGAAATTCTCGAGCATGTTGTAAATGAGAAGCCTTTTCTTGAAATGGTTGAGGAAATCATTTTGGACATGCAATCTTCCTTAACTCCAGATTTGCAGCCACTAGTTTCCATTGAGGTACAAATTACAGATAAAGAAATAGAGGTTGAGAAACACATGAGAGTTGTCACACTATCCTCTCAAGATAATTTACTGTCAAAGTGTATCCTTGCTCATCAACCTGATGACCTTCACACAATTTTCAGTCCAATTAATCAGAGCACATCAGCTTGGAAATAAAATTACACTGCAATATGATGAGTCTGATAGTTCAAGTGATCATGAGCAAGGGGAAGAGTTGCTTTACCGGGAGAGCCCTAAATATAGCCAAGTGGAAGAAAGAGTAGTCCTGAATGAATCCTATATCTCAAATATTTTAGATTAGGTATTATTCCAAGAAACATTTTTTGTTTTCCTTGAGAAATATGGATGAGTAATGGGTTCTATCATGAACAAGTTGCTACCAAGAATGAGAAAAAACTTAAGCACTACTGTCCGAAAACAAGCCAAATGGGAGTGGCCTTTTCATCACTTCAACATCATGAAAGAACTAAACCAAGATCAACCATGCAATCATCTACTTGACTGGCTATATTGGAAAGAAGAGTTCACCAAATGAATGTATGTTATGTATAGTTTAGACTAGGATAGGTAGATAGTTGTGAAAAATAAGCTCAGCCTCGTGAGCATCTTTCCAGTTTTAGATTGTTTGAAGAAAAAGTGAAAAAACAGAAAATACAAAAACAATCAAAAGTAGAAAAAGAGGGCAGTTTATAAAAAGCAATGGTACAGCCCCATACCCAAAAAATAGTCATTCAGAAAGCACGCAAGTCTAAATGACGCTACTAGTACTCAAATGTCTTTTTCAGTTATCTAGCCTAATCATAGCTGAACATGTTTTAAATTTAATTGCTGATAAGTTAGTGAGCGAAAAAGATGGTCAAAATTGTGTAAGCTTGACTTATCCAAGAGATTAGATTATGAAAAGATACTGGTTCCACATGCCCAAAACAGAACCAAAGAGGGAAGCAGGGATGAAAAACAAATTGTGCATCTTAGCCCTGTTTTTCCTAGTTTCCATTTTATGCAAAATAATATTTGTGTGTAGCTTGTCTTTCATGCCGCAAATACATGACAAATCAGACTGTCTAATCCTGATTTGATCATATTTTCAATTTCGTTTTTTAGATTAGAGAACAAAATCCTGTCAAATAGCTTAACCTTGACAATTGATCTAGCATAGGTAGAGTAATGAAGGAGTTCATCAGTTTAATCTGAACTCTCGGCAGATATAAGTATAGAATTAGATAGGTTCATTTTTCAAAAAGAAAAAATATGTATTTTCAAAAGGCTGCTAGTCCAAATGCGCCAAAAAGAAGAAAAAATGTTAGGAAAGGTAGTGGGGTAGGTAGAAATATCATTGATGCTAATCATGCTGTCATGTTTCAGAAGTAGCATCAAAGAGGAATGAAATTTGCGCCAATGGGTAAGGCACTAGTCTTCATAAGCCAAAGATCTGAAATTATGGACACCTCCTGAAAAGGAGCTGCCCTCCCCAAATGGAGCCACTGTTAGTCATCGGTATTTTTCACTTGTTGGTGATGACTAGTTCTAAACAACCAAGTTTTCTAGCAGCTGATCTAAAAATTTGTCAAATTTTCCAGCTGGAAAACACCCATAATTTTTTTTTCCCTCTTTCCTTTCAGTCTGCCCATGATGAGATGAAACCTCATTATCAAATCCTACCTATCCTTAGCCATACTAGTCTGCCCATCAGCTCTAAAGAAACAATCCAAATCTGTCAAAAAAGTCTCCCCTAAGTTAGGAAGTGGCGCTTTAAGGAATTTCTCCCTTGGCGAACTATCCAAGAGCCAAAGAACCTCCATCTACTATTGACCAGTCATAACAAACCTTCCCATTCTGCAAATAAATTTGGTTACAGCCCTAGGTCACGCCACTTATACACCTTCAAGTCTCAGCAATACATAGACCATAAGTCAAGCTGATATTAGGTGTTTTTACAGTGTTTTGATGGATTTTTAAAAGACAGAGGCATACCAGCATCTCAAAAGACAATATTCGGCTCCACATGAGAATAAAACTGCTTCTCAATGTGATCTTGAGCCTGGGATGCAGCTACAAAGCAAAGAGTTTTTCATCAAGCTCTTACGACCACATTCCAAGCCTAAAAGGATAGTAGAAGGAAAAATTGCACTGTCACAGGGCTGATGATGCAACATGACTAAGAACCTCCTTCATCTATAAGCAGAGGGTTAAGAGCGCCTCCTTCATCTACAAGCAGAGGGCCAAAGAGGTTGAAAGAACATCAGACATTTTTTCAAGAAAAGGCCTCCTTCATTGACAAGCAGAGGGCCAAGGAAGTGACTGATTTCAAGGTTTGAATGATCAAAAGATAAGTGGTAAGAACAGTAAGAGATAGTTGAAATAGAGAGATGATGTAAAAGACAAAGAAGGAAGCAGGGGTACCACTGTAGTCCAAAAGGTTAAAATTGTCTCTTATCAAGGTTTCTTTCCAATATAGCAGTCTGGAGCCCAAATAGCACAAAATCTGTTGTTGGTTAAGAGATGGGTCATAACACAGGCCAATGATGATGATTGTATTTCATAGGGTACTGATCTTCCTACTCATAAAGGAACGTCTTTCAAATTACTTATCATAGTAGACAAAGGAAACTTGAGTTTAGTTTTCCCAAAAAGGCGCTGCAAACAGATGCACAGGCTCACAAAAATATAAACAGGTTATGGCATGAGTTTCAAGGCTCTGGAGTAGCATTCAAAGCATCCAGAGCAGACACTATTAGTTTTAGGTTCAAAAGGGTAAATCTATCTCCTTACAGAGTGGCAAAGGATGTTTCATCAATCATTGGTGTATTTTTGAGTATATTTTCTATGTTAGGAATGTCACCAAAGGGACAATAGTGGCAGGAGTCATTTTTCAAATGTGTAAAACACAATGAATAGAGTTGACCCTTGGAAAGAGTCATAACCATTATAACTGTTCAATTAAAATACACAAACCTTTTCACCAACAATTTTAAAAATGTGGGCCCTTCTTAACAGATTCAAAATCATTTTGTTTCGTTTCAAATAGACAAAGGAAGTGGTGTAAAGAGAGAAGTATTCCAAACCCTCTCAAATCAAACTCGAAGGTGCGTTGGCTTTTTCACTTTCAAACATGGTAAAAGACCGTTGCCATCCATTTTGCATTTCAAAAAACACAAGGGAATACTCCTCTTGCTGTCGTGGAGATCAGAGAAAAGAGTTTCGAGCAAATTACACAGATTTTTTTGGCTTCTGAACTGCACGGCGCGCTTGTAACACTGCGCAACGCGTTCATGCCAATTTTTTCCACAGCACTACACTACCACGCAGCGCGCCTGTAGGAGCGCGCGACGCACCTGTAGGTGCTGGTCCTGTCGGCCCGACAGCTGACCCAACAGTTTGTCTACGCGGCGCTCTTCCATCTAAACGTGCCACCCTCATTTTACACCATCTAAACGCCTCCAACAATTGGTAAATCCACTCCTTTCCTCCAGCAAGACGACACCATCAATTTTCAAGGTATTTATGCACCTTCATGCTCTTTTCAAAAACTATCAAGTGGTGGAAAAAGGGATGAAGTTCATGGTCTAAATCACAGAATTGAGTTTGTTAAGGGAGATGTGTTTTGTGTTAAAAACTCAGAGTTACTATGTTGTTGTTAGCCTAAGGTCTGCATAGTAGAATTGGTGCGTTTTTATTAGTATAAAATTCCAAATAACCGCTCTCAAAACAAGTTGAAAGGTGGAGCAGTTTTGGAAAGAAGAAGCACAGGGCTTTAAAGGGTGAAACAGTGGGTCTATTTTCAAAACACCGTGATCATTTTATGAGCATCTTTAACCTTTCAAAGATCTCCTCTGTGCGTTAAAAAGACAAAAGCAGTGTTTGACCTTTCATTCCATAAAGCAGATTCAGTGAGTGAAACCACCATTACATTTGGAGTATTGTCAAACTTTGTATGAGGAAAAATGAAGTATAATGAGGGCAGTGCTTGGTTGAAAGAAGTTTATTGTTGTTTAACAGCTACAGGTATTTTTGTGATCACATCAAAAACATCAGAAACTCTATCACCTTATCCTATAACACAGTGACCTTTGACTGTGTAGATGCACTTTGATTGACTGTGTAAATGTTAGTAAATTTACCTATTGATTGGCATACAAAGAGGAGAGAGTAGTGTTTTGAATTGAGAAGGATTTTTGTTTTGCCTTTATCTAAAAAAAGGTCGTCCGTTAAAAACGTAATCTCAAATCCACTTTCTAGGTGTTTGATCCACAAATTTAAGTGTCCAAGTTTAGTCCAGCTTAGTCGAGTTTATCTCCGTTATTTATTGCTGATGTTTCCAATGGGTCTATTTAACTATTCAGAATCTTTATAGCTGCTACCTCTCGCTCCGCCTGTTTTCAGTGTTTCAATTCTTGTCATGGTATCGGAGCCGAGTTGCATAAGCCTCCGTGGAGAGCAGCAACAAAGCCAGGAAAGAGCAGAAGAGAAGAGCAGTCAATTGGCGCGACTGTGAGTTGATTGGCGCTGGAATACACGCCATACCCGCGCCATTTTCATGCCTCGCACCGTTTTTGAAAGAGGCGCGACTGTTTGACTCGGGACCGCGCCAGTCTACAAGCAAAAGAAATAACGCAGATGCGTAAACGTTAAAGTCAAATGCATATGGTTTGAAATTTTTTACGCATGCAAATCGATTTTAAAAAGGTACGAAGCAACGTACAAAGCGTTCAACTTCAAATTATTAAAGGTGCTTTCAAAATCGATTCATGTTTTCAAGGGACAGCTTATTTTTAAGTATCGATTTAAAAAAAGGGTGAAAGGCATTCAACGTGTTGAGGTATTCATTTTAAAAAGTAAAAGCCCATTTTCATAAAGAAGTGTTTTTTTTATTAAAGTTTTTTTTATAAAAAAAAAAACTTGAAAATTTTCAAAGATTTTTAAAGAGTATATGGTGAAGTTTTTTTAAAGAAGTCTTTTGAAAAAAAGAAAAAGAGATTTTTTTGAGATTTGGAATTTTTTTAAAGAAAAACTTAAAGTTGTGAGAAAGAGAAATTGTGAAAGCCTTGTAGAAGTAAGAGATATTTTGAAGAAGAAGTTTTCGAAAGCAAGGTTGCATAAGACTCATTGAAGAGCAACAAAACTTAAAGTTGTGATGTGAGATGAAAGTGAAAGGTTGCATAAGACTCATTGAAGAGCAGCAAAATTTTTGAAGAAACAAGGTATTCGATGCACATGTAGAAGCCAAGCAACGAGGTCATGGGAAAAGCCAAGAGGCTAAAGCAAAAGCAGATTATGTTCGAGATCTTTCTAGATCTGGAAATCAAGAGGCAAAAAGATGCCTATGCATTAAGATGCATAAAAGAATCAGTTGATGAAAGTATACTTCCCTTGATTTCAGAAGCCAAGACAGCCAAGGAGGCATGGGATACCCTTGAGAGATGTTTTGGTACAAGGGGGAGCATTGAAGCAAAGGGGAGATTTGAAGATGAAGATGAAGGTGGATCTGTAGCAGCAGATCTACATCCAGCTGAAGAGTCAGAAGAAGCAGAAAAGCAGCATGAAGATGCTCGTGAATCCCACTGTGCACAACCACAAGTGGATGAAGAGATTCCAGCAACAGAGATTGCTGACGAAGTTTTAATGATACCAGCAACAGAGCTTGCTGATGAAATGGTAAATCCAATGATTGATATGGCTGATGTAAACTTTGATAATGAAATTTTTGCTAATGATGATTGGTTGCAGATGATGCAACAAAAGTATGATATCGACATGATGTTATTTGGTGAGATTACCCCACTTCAGTTAGTGGAAGACAACCTGTTTGCAGAAGCACAGGTCAGTGAAGAAGAGACAGAAGCAAAGAAATATGTCTGCAAAGGGAATGCAGAAACAGAGATAGACGCAGAAGCAGAAAAGGAAAAACAACAGAAGAAAGCTCTCACTGCAGAGCAAAAAGACCAGAACCAATGTTGTTCTGAAAATGTTTTTTATTCTAACATTGATTTTCAGTGTGCAGGTACACAGATTAATTATGAAGAAGAGCTAAAGTTTATTGAAACATGGTTTGCAACACCGTGTCTAGTTGAGGTCTACACAGAAGCTGTAGATATGAATGTTGAAGACAACATGCATGACGAACATGTCAATGAAATTTTCATGCATTGGAGTTTTGAAGAGATAAGATATTGTTCTAATCTTATGTTGCAGCAGATTGATGACGCAAAGCACACTACAGAGGACAATATGTGGCAGCAGCCCACATACAAGTCAATTTTTGAAGAAGTCCAGGACACGCTTAGACAACCTGGAACAGTAAAAGACCTGCACCAGCGCATCAATAAATTGAGTTTTGAAGAACACAACAAAGCGAAAAATTTGAAACAATTTAGAGGCTACAGAATATGGAAGAAGAGAAGAAGAAAACTAAATCTAGTTGAAGTCAATTTTTTTTAAATTGCAAACCTCGCTGAGACATAGACCAGCAGGTATCTTAATTAATTTTTTTGTGGTTGATATTAAAGGGGAGTGTTAAAGAACGTAATCTCAACCACTTTCTAGGTGTCAGATCCGTCAGTCCAAGTGTCCAAGTTTAGTTTAAGTCAGTCCAGTTTAGTCGAGTTTATCTCCAGTTATTTATTGCTGATGTTTCCAATGTAATCTATTTAATCTATTCGTAATCTTGAGAAGAGAAACTCTCTGCTCCCCTCGGCGATGCCTTTATCTAAAAAAAAGGCTGTCCTGTGTCCTCCAAAACACCAAAAGCTGGGTAACTTTACCATAAACTCAGAAAATCATTTGACTATGTTGAATGTGTGCTTATTCTTGAAACTATTTGTTGATTGGCATACGAAGAAAGGGCAGTGTTTTGAAGGAGAAGGGATCTTATAGAAAAGGAAACATTTACACAGCATTTGTAACCATTGTTGCCTTATCAAACAGTGATTGAGAGGTGAAACAGAGTTTTTTTTTAAGAAGAAATTTCAAGAACTTTTGAGGCAGTTTGGTTTTGTAGAAGCGCATCTATAACAAGATGCCTCCTAGGCAGGATAGTAGGAGTGGATTGATGAAGAACACAGTGATGAGGAGAAGTGCCATGAAAATACAAACATGGATCATGAAGGGCATTCTCCAAAGCATGTTCTAGCTTCCTCTCCTAGGCAAGGGGCCATGACTTCTTCACCAAAGCTAGAATGCCAAACAACACAGAAGAAAACCGAGAAAAGCTCAAAACTGCCCAAAGAGGGCACCCGGTGAGAAAAAAGGAGAAAGACACCTTTAGGCTTAGAATTTTGGCCCAAAATTCTAGACATGTTTCTAAAAGGCCTTGAGGGACTTGCTCACCAAAATTGAGCGAAATTCGACATGTTTTGGCTTTTTGTCATTTTTGGGTTTTTGGCCAAAATTCATGACTATCGCCACTTCAGTTTGGGGGATCATCAAAGGATGAGAATGGTATCATTGGATGCCATAATTTTGGGGCACATACTCAGCAATTTTCAGAACATTTGAAGATCATTTGCTCCCCCAAAATGTCGAAAAACACTCACTTTTTCAACATTCTGCCCTGTTTATCAGCATGGTTTATTTTCTGGGTTTTTATACACAGGCCTGTTTTTGGAGGACTTCCAGGAATCAGATTGGAAATTTTCAAGTTGCTCCAGAAAGTAGACACTCATAGATTTCCAAAGTGCTATCATGAACCTAATTTCGACATCGGGAAGGCTGCCAAAAGTTGCTGAACCTTTAAAAACTAAATTTTCCTCATGTGCGTTTAGCTATTTTTGCACATGAGAAGTTATGAAAAGTCAATTTAATTCCCTCTTTTAGCATTTTTTAGATATTTTATGAGATATTTTGTGCCTTAGGCTTTGCAAAGCCTCAAGGACAAGTTTATATATTTATTTTGAACCAATGGCTAACTAGTTGTCTTGGTTGGTTTTCCTCCTCTTTGGCCTATATATTCCAAGAGGATTCATTGTAATAGAAGGCTGAACTTGATGATAGAAGCAAAATATGGTCATATAAGCTTTTGAAGAAATACTTGTCTCATGCTTTTGGATTGCCTCTTGGATGTTCTTGGATGATGAAAGAGGATTGTTGTTGGATTCCATGACTTGGTAGAATGGTATAGTGTCTCTTTCTTTGTTTTTTATTCTAGTTTTCATTCATGAATACATGTTTCTTGCTTGCTATAGATCAGTAGAGAAAAAATTTGAGACATGCCCTTGGAGGCACCTCAAATTTCCTGTTTCTTCATAGCTTTCATGTTTTCCTCTTCCTTAGTCACATTAAAGAATTCTTAACTGCTCTTTAATAACTTATGGATATTGTTGCTTATTTTAATTCATGGTTTTATACATGCTAAGTATGATTTACAGTATGCCTTGCTTACCTATGGCTAGTTATAGCTCCATCCATGAAATTTCTCTTTGACTGATTAAATTATCATTTTGTTGAACTAAGGAGGCCTAGTTCCGATCTAGCCCTTTGTCTAAGACTATGCAAATCTTGTTTTAAAAGTGCCCAATAAGTTAAAGTACTGTGTTTAGGCATTTTTGCATTGTGTTTTGAGTTGTTTTTCCGTCTTAAGTGTTTTCTCCAAAGTCTGATAGCCATTTCCTGAAGTGAGAGAGTTGTACTCCTCTATGCATGGCTTGAATGTTTATTTCTATGTATTGATTAGCTTATAGCTACATTTCTCATGAGCAATGGTTTGCACTACCATGTTGATGTCTGCTATTAAACTAGTTATGCTTGAAATCCTTTGTTGTTCACAAACTTGATGTCCATTTTGTTCCATTTTGCCCAAAGATCCTTTCTACCTCGAATCAAATCGGCCCTTCAACAGCCTTGTATCACCATCTGATATCTTTCTTGACCTTTTCGACCCCATAGCCCAGTTTGTCTGACATCTTTTTACCTATCTTATATCTTTGATCATTTTCATCCCTCACAACCTAAAAACCAAAACCAAAAAACTTACTTCATAACTAGCCTAAAATCAGAACACAATAAGCAAAGCATACAGATATCCTTTACACATATAGAAAGAGCCCTCTCTGAGTCTAGGAAGGCTAGGTCCTTGGGCTCCAAAGCTTGGTTTGATGTTACACTGTCATTTAGCTTGCCAATCAGCTAAATCACGTGACCCTAACATGAGCAATGAGACGACAAACTCACACTGATCCCCAGTGGAGTCACCAACTTCTTGTGTAGGTAAATCCTCTCTGCGGACAAAGACGATCCCTCTAGCCCTATTGCGGGTCTAGGAACAAGGGAACAAGCTAATGTGTAGGTTCCTAGTTAACGAATGAAATAGGTTGGGATAGATTGTCCTACCTGGAGTCCAACGTGATTTTCGTAGCTGTAGTAGCGGCAACCTCTTGATCTCTGCCTCAACAGGTCAAGATCCTTCAGCAATGGTACTCGGATTCCTGCACAAATATAAAACGACAAACACAACATACAAGACAATAATTGCATTCACAACTAGCTAATCAGTCAAGGAAGATTAAACATATTGTGTAAAATAAACCATATTAACACAAGATGGGATCCAAACAATAGTCATGTATATATAAATAAAAGAAAGAGATTACAACCAGAGCCTTGACATTGCAACCTCCTTCAGCGGGTTCAGTCGAAGCGTGTCTCAAAGGTTCTTCGAGAAATGGTACAAGGCGAGGACACAAGCCTAAGCCCTCTCTTGGAAAATGTCTCTTTCTCTGCTCTATCTTCCTAGAAAAATGTTTAGCAATTCTCTTCAGCCATTCAGCTATAATTGTTCAGCTAGTGTATCAATGGGAGATAGCTTTATTTATAGAGTGAGAGGAGGAGGTTGGGATCCCTACAATGGTGGAATGGAGGCCTTATACTTTGGGAGGTTTCCCCAAAAGGTGGAAACAAGAGGCCAAAGGAGGGTGTTCGTGGTTATTCAATCGAACCACCCAAGCTAACTCGCCTGCGAAGTTGTTAGTATGGAAACTTCGCCTCTATATTTAAAAAAAATTCCAAACACACTTTGGCATGGGTAGATCACTAGGACATAGCGCTAATGGGCGTGGGGCCCATTGGTGCCGGGGCATAACAGTCTACCAACACTAGCACAAAAACATGTGTTTCTGATGTTCTGCTCAAGAAATTGTCAATAGAAGGAATTTTTTCCTCACGGAAAGGGATGCAATGATGGTCTTTGCAAGGCATGAAAATTCTTATTAGACACAAAAATTGTCCTCCAATGTACAGGTTGGGGATTGCAGGGATGGTGACAAAATGTTGTGTAACAAATTCCCCCTAAAGCATGAGGTCCAAGAGAGAGGGAGGGGTGAAATTATTTATGAGAACGCGTTCGAACCAAACATCGCTTTTAGAAGACCTGCAAGTAAAAATACAATTGATATCTCTGATACATGAACATGTGGCATGGGTGCATCCATCCATAATAAAGTACATAAAAACTGAGATCTGAGGTATGGACGCAGCCATCCAGTAGTGAGGATCAACAAATAGACTCAGGTATGGTCACAACCATCCAATCAAAAGGGTCATGAAATAAGTCATGATAAACCAAAATATCTCGCAACCTGGATCTTATCAAACAAAACCTAGGATCTTGCACTCCACCTCAACCTGAACAAGTACAAATTCAAGCATGCGAATATGTGAGCTGAAGTCAAACATGCAAGAGAGTCACCTCATTATCAGCCAATGGTGAAAGATGTTAATAGGCACGAGAGAAATCACCAATAATCTAAATGGTTCTCGAGGTACAACAGGTAAAATCCACGAAATGTGAACAGTGATCTGGAATCAAACACCCGTAGAATCACTCGATCGAAGGCCAATTATGTGGACCTGTCATCGAATGTGAAGAACTTTTTGAGGCATGCAAGCTCCAAGGTACCGAAAGGGAGTCTCTAGATCAACTTCATGGATAATGAGTTGAAGTCGACAAGAAGTGACTCGGTTGAAGGAGGACCATAATTTTTCTCACATCATTGATATAAGACAGAGGAACATGATGATAGTGAATCAAGACCAAACAGGGGATCAGAGAAAGGTTGAAATCTATAGAGGCAAACTTCTCTTGAACATATCAGCGACATGACTCTGGATTTGGCAGTATTTGACGTCAAGGGACCTGAGGTCATGATGATGTGGCAAAGAGAAGATGAGAGGTAAAAATAGATTACCCAAACCCATGGAGGAAAATATGATGAAATGAGATGTCCCCAACCCGACACGAATGTAGATGAGTGTCATGTTCAAGAGCAACAGACTACAAACATGACTAAAAATGGGTTCCATTTTCCCCCACAATTTCTGGCAAGTACCCCAATTATTTTGAAAAACAAGATTGAAGGGGATAACATATGCTTGTGATGTAAGTTTTTCCTTTAGAAAAATCCATCCTAGTACATTTTATGAGCCCTAGGAAGGAGGAACTTGGGTACGTCATGGTGACTATTTCCGATGTCATCAAGGTTTAACGAATCTGACAAAGGAAGAACTCGGCATATTTTCATGCTTAGAGAGTTTGAAAATAAGCGGAAAAGAAAACTCCAACGGGTCCCTTTTCATAAATAATCTCTCATATCCGAAAAGGTAGAAAATTATTTCAGAAAGAAACTCTTAGTTGCGATAGGCTAAGGTATCCCTTTTTCATAAATAATCTATCCCAGCCTGAAAAAGGGGTAAACATATACTGGGTAGATATCGTTTCGCAGCCATTTAACGAGTTCAAAATGATAAGAGTCTCGACAATATTTTCAGTTTTAGAGAGTCAAAAAAGAGTTGAAAGATGACTCCAACAGTGAATTTTTCATGTTTTTACCGAGTCCGAAAATGTATAAAATACAACTCGTTACTTCATCGTTGTTTCATTAAAAACCTGTCATTGCACAAGAGATGCACATAAAACCCATTTCTCGAAATAATATAGTGAAATAATCGAAAAATATGTCTTAAATCCTAATTAAGGTTTTGAAAAGTTATAAAATTCTAAAAATGGTAAAAATTAATTACTTTTCACTTTTACCTCTTGTGGAGCAATAGTTACCCTTTTTAGACTGTGATTTTGCGGCGGCGATAGCAGGAACTCCGACAGACTAATCTCAAATCCGTCAGTTCTAGGTAAGAGCTAACATCCTTCCCTGCATTTTGATTATATTATCATTACCTTCATCCAAAAATTTGAAAATTTATGGTGGAAATTGAAAAAAATAGGGCATGGCGGTTGGCCTGAGTATTGGGCACGGACTCGCGCCAATCGCCCAATATTTTGAAATGGGCTGTGCCAATTAGCGTGCTTGTTTCACAAACAGTCGTTCCAACTGTGAAGAACATTTAAGCTTTATAATGCAAGCAAATACTCCCAATTCTAAAAATCAGAAGCTTTGAATTCAGCTAATGACATCCCTATGAGTGTGTTTGCAGGTGTAAAGTGGCAAAATGGTGATCGAATGGAAAGAACGAGAACACAGTGAAAAAAATGAACTTGCCATGGAAAACTAAATATGCATGGAAGGTCTTAGAGATTGTGGGCTCAAGAAATTCTTCATGACACCATGTCTTAGAGCTCAATTGGAGATGCTGTAATACTTAATCAGTATCTGGGATGAGGATCAAGAAAAAATCATTCTTCATGATCAAGAACTTGAGATTGAAGTTTCAGACATTTATTTCATAACAGGGATGTCGTGGAGAGGGGTAGTACCAATCCTGATCGACACTCGGCCCACAATGGAGAACATGAGTACGGTGATTGACAGGGTATATCCCGGGGCAAGGAAAGGATTGGGAAGCGAAAAAGTGGATATCCAGACTATCCCGAACTTGGCACTAAAGGTAGTGTTGCACACCATCACACGAGCTGCAGGATTGCAAGCACCGCATGAAGCTACAAAGACACAACTACTTATTACTGTAGATTTCTTGACATCGATCCTCTAAAATTGGGTAGAGGCAGTGACAATCAACATGAAGCATCAACTGACAAAGTGCAAGAAAGGCAAACTGAAGAAGTTTTGCTATGGGTCTATTTAGGTATCATTCATCCTGGAACGACTACCAATCTTTCAGCGATAGGAGGTGATAGTTCCGAAACCACTAGCACAGGAACCACAAATGGCCCATTTGGTAGCTCTGATGCTAAGGTCAAGGGGCGGTCAACAATTGTCCTGGAGACTGGAGTTCTTTGAGTGGCTCGGCTGACATCTGATCATTGTGGAGGATTGGCCCTACTCTAGAACAGATTTCACTAGTGATGCAGACCTCCCACTCCTAGAAGGAGAGGATTGGGATGAAGTACTTGGTAAGACTCATTTTTTTATTTTCATGGGTATTATGATTTTCTTTTGTTATGCATGTTCTGACATTAAATACATGTGTTTGCATATTTTGGCCCAAAGAGACCTGCAGGTATGTCTCCGATAGCGAGGCGAATCCCTAACGACTTTGATGTTGCCCCTCATGGTGATCTAGATTTATGCAGGAACGCAACAAAATAAAAAAATAACCATGAACATAGAGATGCAGTGGAAATAATGCTTCATTTCATTAATATCAAATAACAGAAATATGCTTAGAGACATAATGGAAATAAAATAGCTACGGTACTGGTAGTGAATCTCTGAGAAGAGATGTGGCGGCTACATACCTATGAACTATGTTACAATGAGGCTCAAGGGCCTATTTATTATGGAGAAACAATGGAGAACTCTAAAATTCCAAAAACCTAACCCTAGGAGATGAAGCACCAAAACTATGGGCCCCGTTTGGGTAAATTGGTGTTTCAACTTCCCGGGGACGTAACTTCGACATACAATCTTCGTTTGACGCGTATGATACATCATTAGAAATATCTATAGGAGGACTAAAACTGTTGCCACAAATATCAATTCCAAAATGGGATCATATTTTCTAGACAAACTATTCCCAAAAAATGTTGTTTAGGGCCTCAAAACAACTTCGGAAGTTGAGGACCCGAAAAACTGCTAAAAATAGTAAGTTGTGCTGAAAGTGAAAAGCTGCAAGAATTGATGATGCGGGTCCAAATGGAATAGGTGGGTGGCCACCGATATCCACCTGGATAATTCCTCCCTCCTTATGAAGCAATGGTCCCCATTGCGTTGAGATCCTTCATGAGATGAGGCACGTTCTATTGTTGAAGATGTCATGGACTTGTGGGTGCACATGCTGGATGCAATTAGTAAATTTGGTTTCTTTATCAGCCTCAAATATTACATGTGTGTATTCTATCTATGTATTCGCATGAGGTATGGAAACATCAGACAACAGTGCATTCGGGGTTAGATCAATAGAGTGCTTGTCCTGACAGTGTAGAGGAACCTCTATGAGCGAAGAGAAAATTTCCTCGTATTCCTCCATGAATTTTTCCATATACTGCAGCCATGTAGGGGAGCCCTGTTTCGAGGTTGTGGCCACACTATTCTTCTTTCCCTGTGAGCGAGTTGTAAAGAAAATAAATTTCCTGGTTTGGGAAACAATCTTACTGCGTTGTTTTGCAGTAGTCAAAGAGATGATAGGAGGCGGTACTACCTCCGGTATCCTGTACAAATTATTTCCCAAAGTAATAAAAATAGCACTAGGCCTAGACTCATACATATCATGTCTTATCCACAAGTATGGTTGGCCCAATAATACATCAACTACATCAATAGGAGCAACATCACACAATACCTCATTTGTGAATGGCTTGATACTGTATGGAAGGCGGCACTACTGGCAGATGCGGAGATCTCTCCCTGGGTGCAGCCACCCTATGGTATACGGATGCGGGTGTGCTATGGTTGGTAGGCCGAGCCGCTTCATGACCTCTGCTGAAATGAGGTTCTTTTGGCTTCTGCTATCGACAAGAAATTGCAGCAGAGAACCCTTCACCCACATCTGCGAATGGAAGAGGTGCTCCCCCTCCTCTGGATCTTGGTGGTGGAAAAAATGGCACTGGGATCCACATCAATGATCTTATTCCCTTTGTCATTACCTTTTTCTGGTTCTGACTCAGGATCAGAAAATGCATCTGATTTGGGTGCCTTTAGTTCAGCCACCAATGACTGTTTGGCCCGACACTCATTTGTGCTGTGAGTGGGGCTATTATGAAATTCACACCACTTCCCTAAGTCCTTTTTTGGAGTTGTGGTGTTGTTCTGAGTCACACCACTTTTTCCTTGCCCCTTTTTCTTCGGTTTTGGGGCCCCTTTAGTATTCGCAGACCCAAAGTCTCGCTTCTTCTGCTTAAATTTCTGCTCGATCTTGGCAGCATAGCGATATGTCGTGCCAAGCGATGTAATGTCGAGGAAATCCATTTCCTCCTGAATGTGTTTGTGCAGATAGCCGCAGTACTTGAGCACCAAATGTCTCTCTGAATATTTAATACCCAACTTTGTGTGTAGGGTATGGAACAAATTCGTCAGTTCGTGCACATCTTGATCCCTTTGTTGCCACAGCGTGATCCATTGGATGTACTTGTCCTCATAGCTCCCCACGAGGTAATATTGTTCCTTGATGCCATCTTGGAATGAATTCCAAGTGGGTGTGGCTAAGAACAGAGAGGGTTCTTCTTCATCCTCTTGCTCATAGAAGGTTTCCCACTAGTCTTTGACATGGGGGGCGGCTTTGAGGAGTGAAAAAATAATCTCTTCTTGGTCAGAGAAATCATGGACCAAGAAATAATCTCCCAGCAAATTTAACCATCTATCTACGACGTTTGCATCTATTTGGCCTTCAAATATAAGAATGTCAAATTTTACCTGTACCTTGAAGGGAGTGGCGCCTCCAGAGTGGCTGTTGGATGCAGATGTGTTGTAGGTGGGTAGTCGTTGAAGGATCTGAGCAAAGATATCCATCATCGCATTCCTTTGTTTCTCGAGCACCTCCTCGAGCAATATTTTGATAGGATCTCCTACTCCATCGTCTTTCTTTTCTTCCGCCATGGGAGGTCATCGGGGTTTGCGAGGCTGATCTTGCAAGGGTTCAACCAGATCGAGCCCTAACTCCTTATACCCTGACCGTGTTGGGGACATGCAAAGAAAAACAAATAAAGAGCAGACCGCTCTGCTACCACTGATCTAGATTTATGCAAGAACGCAACAGAATACATAAATAACCATGAACATAGAGATGCAATGGAAATAATGCTTCATTTCATTAATATCAAATAACAGAAATATGCTTACATACATAATGGAAATAAAATAGCTAGGGTGTTGGTAGTGAATTTCCGAGAAGAGATGTGGTGGCTACAAACCTCTGAACTGTGTTACAATGAGTCTCAAGGGTCTATTTATTATGGAGAAACAATGGAGAACTCTAAACGTCCAAAAACCTAACCCTAGGAGATGAAGTGCCAAAACTATGGGCCCCGTTTGGGTAAATTGGTGTTTCAATTTCCCAGGGACGTAACTTCGACATACAATCTCCATTTGACGTGTATGATACATCATTAGAAATATCTATCCAAGGACTACAAATATTTCCACAAATATCAATTCTAGAATGGAATCATATTTGCTTAAAAAAATGATGCCCAAAAAACGTCGTTTAGGGCCTCAAAACAGCTCCAGAAGTTGAGGACCCGAAAAACTGCTAAAAATAGTAAGTTGTGCTAAAAGTGAAAAGCTACAAGAATTGATGGTGCGGGCCCACATGGAATAGGTGGGTGGCCACTGATATCCACCTGGATCACATGGTGAGGGAGGCGAGGAGGAGGAAATCATACGCAACTTGGAGGGAATCTCCTGTGGGATCCCGAACTATGCGCGATTCGATGATGTTCCTCGTGCATACCAGAGACACACTGTAGGGGTGTCAAACTGATTTCATCTCTTACAGAGGTGGCTTGTACGGGAAATGATTTTTTATCACGAGCGTCACGCCGAGTAGACACCTAGGTTTTATTTCCGCATATTTTTTGAGAGACATGATGTCTCGGGATGTCATCGAAACACACATATTTTTTGAACTTATGATGCACACCGATGGAAACATTCGATATATACATCTATTTTACTATATGTATCTTTTCATATGATGATGCCTTTTACAAATTACACAAATGTCTATCTAATACAATGTTATCCATTGTATTAGTTAATGCATTCATTCACCTATGAATAAGTTGATATGTAATGTAATCAAAATGTCTTTCCAGCAAACAAAAACGTAAATACAACCTTAAGATGTGAGGGTTTCTAATTGAATAATGTCCATTAAGTTGAAGGACGACAAGCTGTGAGTCTATATTTACAACCAATGCACGTATGTCGAGGGGAATCACCTCGGTTAATAGTTCAATAACATCACTATAATCAACGAAATTGTTTATAGTTCATCCTAGACAGATACCTTGAAGATCTATCAACTCACTAGTAGGATCATAAATCACCCTAGCTGTCGAAGATAGGTTCCAGGTACTGTGGGAAGCACCATCCGCGAAAATTACATAAGGGTAATAGACATCTGCACAATAAGCAATGACCCAATAAGCAGGAAAATGCTCGCAAAGCACACCAAGCCAAAAATGTACAAAAATGAAAAGAACACCTATGTACACAAAACATGCACGAATGACTCGTGCATAATATTTTTTAAGATACAACCCATTTCTGGGTTGATCCAGAGGATGAACTTCGTAATCAATGAGCTCATAGGCCCCATTTTGCAAAACACATTTAACAATGTAAGTCCCATGCCACATGGGTTGAAATTTTCTCGCCCCCAGCTTAGCATGAGCTTGTTCATACAGGAGGACGAGGTCTCCTTCTATGAAAGAGCGAGGGGAAATCGACTGGTCAAAATGAGCTTTGACCCACTTCTTCTGTGCTTCAATGACCAAAGCAGCAAAGCGACGAGTTTCATCCAGCCTTTCTAAGTAGAGAAGACACTCTTCTTCTGCTAAAGTGTTCGACAACAATTCAACAACCAAATTGAGTGAAGGTATTTCACACTCAATTGGAAGGGTAGCTTCGAGATCGTAAAAAAGCTGAAATGGAGTAAATCTAGTCGCATCCTTAACTGAGGTTCGGTATGCCCAAAGAGCCAAAAATAACATAAGATTCCAGTTTGATTTGTGTATCCCAATCGTACGTTGAAGCATGGTGACAAGAAATTTATTCATGGATTCAACCTGGCCATTGGCTTGAGGATAGTACGACGTTTAGCTGTCGTGATGCAGAACCAACTTGGAAGTCAACTGCACCACCATATAATGGCGAAAATGGGAACCATGATCGGTAACGATGGCTTGAGGGACACCAAACCTAGAAATGATGTGATTGAATATGAACTGAGTTGCTGTCTTACTGTCAGCCGTAAGTGTAGGAATTGCTTCAGCCCATTTCGTGAAGTAGCCAACGACTACGATAATATAAGAATGCCCCCCGGCCGAGTGAGGGTTACACATCATAAAATCGATGCCCCACTTCGTAAAGGGACCAACGGTAATGACAGGGTGGAGATGGGAAGGCAACACACATCTTGCACTGATAGATCTGGAAGTCATGACATTTACGAACAACGACAATGCATTCCTTGAAGATTGTGGGCCAGAAATACCCAACACGAAGCATTTTCTATGTAGTAGCATAACCAGACATGTGACCACCACAGGCACCACTATGATAGTCATTCATGGCTTTCTTAGCCTCCTCGAGAGTCAAACACCGGTGGAGAATGGAATCAACTCTGATGTGGTAGAGTGTATCTGCGACTATACGATAAGGTTGTGATTAATGGCAGATGCGTCGGCGAGAATCCTTCGGTAACTCAGATCTGAAGGTAGAAGTCTAAAGATATACGATGATATCACCGTACCAAGGATCGAAGGTGCTAATCAGAAAAATCATATCATCCGAAATGCATTCCTCAGAATCAGACAGAGCAGAGTCAAAGGGGAGGGAGAAGATTAGATCGGAAAAGACTAATTATTTCTTTGACTTGGCAGTAGAAAATTTGAAATCAAACTCTTGGAGGATGAAAATCCTTCAAGTACTTGCCCCTCAGCAATTGTCGAGACAATATATAGGTCTTAGGGTTGTAGTCAGAAATCATAGTCATGGTGCACAACAGAATGTAATGATGAAAGCGTTTAAAGGCTTGAACTGCAACCAACGCCAACTTATCGACATGTGAATGTCATGTTTCAGTATTGAGAAGTTTACGAGATAGATAATAAATAACATGCTCATCACCGTCATCATCATATTGTACCAAAACCATGGCAATTGTGTTGAAAGAGGTGGCTAAATAGAGGGAAAAATTGTGATGATAATTTGGAGGACGCAACAGAGGATTATTGACAAGCAACATATTTAGTGCATCGAAAGACTTCTGGGCTATCTCATCCCAAAGGAATGGGACTCCCTGCTTTAGTAATTGCGTGAATCCTTTAGCCACTTCGGCATAGTTAGGTATAAAACAACATAAAAAGTTAGCCTTCCCCTACAGACTCTGTAGTTGATGTAATGAGGATAGAGAGGGGAGATTAATGATAGCTTCAACTTTGAGCGGATCAAGGCGAATCTTGTCTTTGGAAATGATAAACCCTAAGAGTCTACCGGAATTGACGTAGAAGACACACTTATGTGGATTTAGCAGGATGTTATAGCGTCGACAGTGAAGAAAAATATGATGGATATGGTCAGGGTGGTCCTTACATTTAGCTGAATGAGCTAGAAGATCATCTAGATAAGGCTAAACAATGTGCTTAATATTGTGAAAATCATATGACATCGCTCGCTGAAATGTAGCCCTAGCATATTTCATGCTGAAAGGGAGCATTTTGTATGTGAAAGTACCCCAGGCATAGATGAAGGCAGTCTTATTTTGATCCATAGAGAGAATTTTATTCTGGTTGTTGTCAGAAAAGTCGTCCATAAGGGAAAAAATCTCACTCCCCTCACAGTCATCAATGATTTGATCAATAAATGGAGTAGGATAATTATCCTTAGGACAGGCACAATTGATATCGCGATAATCAACACAGACCCAAATGGTACCCTACTTCTTATCTACATGAACAACTTTGGAAAACCATTCTATCAAGGGAATTGGATAGATAAAACCAGCTTTGAGAAGTTTTTCAACTTCACCCTTAATGGTGGCAGCCTTTCTAGGGTGCACAGGACAAAGACGCTGGTGAACAAGCTTCGCACCAGGGTAGGTAGGAATCTCATGCACCACTATACTGGGATCGATGCCGGGCATCTATTCGTAAGAGCATGAAAAGACATCGTGAAACTCATGGAAAAGGATAGTATAAACTTAAACTTCATCTGAAGAACAGGTGACCCTGATATGGATGTTCTCGACAATTCCCAGTTTCATGGAAATGTCGATAGGCATCGTTTGTGTCATATTACTGAAGTTGCCCTCCGTAAAAACTTCATGTGTCAGAATAGGCATTTGAAGCAGAGGAGAAGGAACCTGAGATGGAAATCTCTCAAGACACGTAGACATGGCCCCAAAGTCAGGCATGAACGAGGAATGATGTTGAATATCGTCCCACGGAGCATCATCGAGAGACATAGTTTCCATGATGGCTTCATCGGAGAGAAATATCTCTTTCAAGGGATCGGGTGAATCCAAATCACCAAGCCAAGGGGATTGAGAATAAGTGTCAAGAGACATGCCGAAAGGAGCATGATCAGGAGGCAGAGGCTTCGAAGCCGAAATAAGTTCACAGTAGTCAATCTCGATCGGACTTAACAACATTGAATCTCCAAACAAATCGATATGTTCAGGCGAAGGGATGATCCATGGGTCATCAGACCAGGAGATCATGTTAATCTAAATATTATTGGGTGGAGGAAGAGGAAAAATACCCATGAGGGCAGGATATTTGAAGAGACCCGGCCGTACGCTCTCGTAGGGAGTAGAAATTTGATCCACGTATGTCAGAATGTTGTTGTCGGAAGAAGAAGTGAAGAATGAAAACTGATCAAAAGTAACGATATTTCCTTCGTGTGGAAATTTCAAAACTCAAAAGAGAGTGGAAGGAATGCACAACATGGCGTGAGTCAAACTATGACGGAGGATAATATTGTAATTGAGCTTGGCGTCAACTACTTCAACCTCGACGTTGACCATCTTCCCTTCTAGATTAATCGGTAAACTAGCGAGAACATCAAGAGGTTTAGATTCCCTTCCATCAAATTCTTCTAGAGCATTTGGCAATGAATTCCAAGCTGGAGAACCAATGGATTTCTAACAGGCAGAAGACATGACGCACATAGATGCACCCTCGTCCACAACCGCTCGATGGATATTCAGTCCTTTAATTCCAACTTGTATGATGAGTGCAAGCTGGTGCGGGAGATGTGGGACAAAATTCTCCAAGTCAAAAGTGATAAGGCTTGAATCAATAGGATCAAACCTGCCGATCGCAGATAACAAAGCCTTCCGTTGAGATGGACAAATCTGAAGTACTTCTGAAGGAGACATTGCAGATGGCGCCTGAGCCAAATCCTCAACAATACTTTAATGTTGAGTAGCATAAATGTTGGGATTATAAGAATACTTACGGATTACACCTTTGGAAGGTGGTCGTAAAACGGGCCCAGTACTGGGCCTTTCAATCTAAAGAGGTTTAGAAGCAAGCGGAGGAGGACCATCAATGATCTCTTTCCCCGCTTCCTGACGTGATTCGGTATAATCTTTCGACTGGGTAGCAATAGAAACAGATGTAGAACCGTTCATCATGAATACCTGAGAGCCAAATGGGGAAGAGGACTGAGGTTGCTCTACCATCTGGGTCTATTGTGATGGAAAAGGTTCTTTGAGAGTAGCCATAGTTCCTTGGGTGCCTTTGAAAAATCTACTTACTTCGGCCCATCGAGGATAGTCCTAAGTGTAGTGCTCCTTGTCAAAAATAAAGCAAGGGTATTTTGGCTTATGGTGTGAACCATCATCAACACGAGACTTTTGAGAATCCTGTTTCAGGTTATCGGCTTTGGCCTTACCTTTACCCTTCTTTTTCCCCTTGGAAGTTTTATCTGCTGGATTGGCCTAAACGACATTGACTCCGCAGTTTTACCAGAATTCGGGGTAGGCTGAGAAGCTATACCATTGGAAGGATTACATTTTTGCTTCCCAGGGTTCGGAGGAGGAGAATTTTGAGAAATCTGACACTTGGAACCAATGATATCGTTGATGGATGGCATCGCCGGTTCTTTGGAATTTCTAGGTCTAGGAGCATCAGGAAAGATATCATACAACGTGCTAGACTGGGAGTACACAATATAAAGGTACTGGGCACGGGCAATGGCCTGTTCTTCAGTGACACATGCCCCCATAACTATGTCTTTAGCAATTTGATTGAAAAATGAGGTGGTGAAACAATCATTTAGAAGCTGATCAGGAATATAAAACTTTATCAAGCAACGATAGCACCTCCACTCATGAATATGATCTGAGATGTGAGTAACTCGGTCCTGTTGTTGAGCTCTAGAAATTCCTTTTCTTTTACAAAACCATCATCTCATTTCACTCATATTTCATCAATTCATAAGCCTAAATCAATGAAGAATGATTATGATTTTCTTAAGGATACATGCAATTGATTAACATGTTGTATTTTAGTGGGTTTTGCTGTTTTAATAATTTTGTGTAGTATAGCTACAGATTACATACATTTCATAGCTGTTCAGGCGTTCCACAACTATTTTTGTGTTTGAATATGATACAGGTGTCAGTTAAAGAAATGTCTTACATGGGTAGTTCCAGAATCCTTCCTACATGATTTCTTCCTATCCACAAGGACCAGATCAACAATTGAAGGAGTCTAGTCCGATAGTCAAAGCTGAAGTCAAAGAGATCGTTTTACACAGAAATTAGGACTCTTGATTTGATCCGTAGCAAATCATGAGTCTTAAGAGTCCCAGTTTGATTATAATTTGAAGTTACACCTATAGCTATTTCTATTCAAAGTTAGTTGTGCAATTTACTTACAAATAGAGGTTCTGTAGAACCGAGAACAAGTTAACTGTTAATAGCATAAGTTCATAATTACAGTGTGATACTCTGTTTTCTCAAAAAATGTTTTTTTAGATAAAGAAGATCAATTATTTGATGTTGTTTTGATCACATCTTCAAGGAGCTAAAGAATTCACCAAATTGGTAGCAGAGGTCCCCTGCTGCCTAAGGAGGTTTTTATGCTTTCTAGCTAGGTTTACTTCAGTTTCTTTGTTTATTATTTCTTTCTGCTTATGCTCAAGTTTACTGCTTTCATAATTGACAATGGCTGTGTTCAACTGAGTAAAAATGTTTGTCTATATTACCAAATCCTTACAACTGAATGGTTAGTGACTTATAGGTTCAGTGATTGTTTAGATTTCATTTTCTGTCTTTCATAGTTGAAAATTGCTGTGTTCAACCAAGTAAAAGCCATTTTTTCCTATTTTCAAATCTTATATTAAAATGGTTAGTGACTTATAGAAACAATTATTGTTTAGCATTTCATTCTTCCTATCATTTGCTTACTAAAATTAAGAGAATAATGGATTTGTCCGAGAGCCATACCAAGGAGTGAAGGCTTCAGGATTGGATGAAACTTGATAAGTTGGTTATTCACTTAATTAGTTGTAGTTAGAAGATCCTCATCCCATTGCAACTAATAATCTCTTTAAAGGACATTCTGATTGAAACTAAATCTGAATATGATTTGAAAGAATGGCTAAATGATTAGGTTCAATGCAATGTTTGAGTTATCAATTGCATTTACTTTTTTCATTTCTTAAATCTCAATTGAGTTATAGATCCATGGATTAGGTTTACTTATTGAAACACTTGCTTTATCTTTTTAACTAGAACTAGACCTTAGAACTTGTCCATAAAACTCTATTTTCTTTATAGGAAATTAACTAGTTTCATAACATTTATTTTTTCTTCCTTTTTAATTATATTTATTCTCACTTTCTAGCCTAAGATAGGACACTAAGGATTAAAAACACAAAACCTCAAAAATAATAAGAAAAACATAAAAACAACGAAGTAAGAGAAAGGAAACTTAGGCACATATAGTGCACTACAGTTCATCAAAGTTACAAGCCCTGGTTGATAATTAATGTTAACAATTTAGGACACTAAATTGACTAAACACCTGTTTCAAGGATGTGAGGAGGTGCATTCTGGTCTCATATCGAATCAGCAACTGGAAATGCATAAGAAAATCCATGGCTAAAGAATTGAAATGTTGAAAGATGCCATGAGATAATTCAATGTACCACATTACAGTGGCACCAGTAAGAGTCCGTTGCAAAATACAAAGTCGGATGGAATTGTCAACCCAAGAGTTAGAGGAACACCAAAGATGGTATGTAATAATGTGTGCTTGGGGGTCTTCTCTAGACTTGCCCTCACACTTAAGACAATCACCAGGAATTTTGGTTGGAACTGGAGGCCAATACGGATTATGAAGAATTGTATCGTTTGTCAATTTTGACACATCAAGCAGTTCCAATGTAGCGAGAAACGGAAATTGAGGATTAAAAGGAATTGGATGTCGTTGATAAGGACTAGCGTTAACATTCCACCCAAGCTGGGAGAAATTCTGCCACCATATGTTTTGTCCTGGAGGATTCTATCCATAGGGGTTATAAGCCCAATAGTTCTACCCATATCGGGGTTGAGGACCGGGATACTGATTTTGAGCATACCATTGAGGTCCTTGCTGAGCAACATATGGATTCTGCTGCGGAATGTAAGCATTTCTTTGAGGTGGATTATACACAATATGGGATTTATTTTGAGGGTAATAAGTAAAACCTTGGGGCGCACTATAAACCACCTGATATTGATCTTGAGGAGGGTAAGTAGCGCCTTTAGGTTGAGCAGGTGGTACTTGCTGAGCAGGTTGAACGGGCTGCTGAGATGGTTGAACAGGTTGATGAGATGGTTGAACAGGTTGAACTGGCTGTTGAGCAGGTTGAACAGGTTGAACTGGCTGCTGAGCGGTTTGAGCAGTTTGAATCAGCTCTTGAGGCTGAACATGCTGTCCTTGCGGAGTAGGTTGGCCTAGACATTGAGGTCCACCAGGTTTCCCTTATGGAAGAGGTTGGCCCGATGGCTGTGATGGACCAGGTTGCCCCTAATAACAAGGTTGACCTAGAGTAGGATTATAGGGTTGTCCTTGCTATAAAAAATCTTGGCCTTGCCGTACGTAAGGTTGCTGCTGTTGCACAAAAGGTTGTCCCTGTGGTGGATACATTTGTGCCTAGGAACATAAGACGCTCCTGGTTGAAGTTGAGGTTGACTGGAAGGACCGTAGAGTTGTTGGACCGAAGGTTGACCCTGTAAGGGTTGTCCTTGTGGACCGTAAGTTTTTCCCTATTGGATAAAAGGTTTTCCTTGTATACCTAAGGGTTGTCCATGTATCAATGGCCCTTGATGAGGAATAGTCTGATAGGGATCAACAGGAGGCAGATAAATAGCTTGATTAGGATTGATGGGAGGCAAATAAACAGGGTTACCATAGACATCATAGTGATGGGGAGGATTGATAGGAGCATGGGGCTACTGAGAACCCTGAGAATTCTGCTGTTGAAAAGCCAACAGATACTCATCGAAAGTAAGGCTTCCAAGGATAGAAATAAAAACTGTAGTTGTACTAAAAGCAGGCATGGTTTCTACAGCGCGAGCTTGTGATCTACTCACAGTGGGTCTGATAGGCCATGTGGGATTAATAAAGATAGACCTGTAAGTGTAAAAATATCTTAATGACTGAGTCGTAACAACCGATGCAGATGAAGCCACAAAAATGGTGGTTGGACGGGGACATATGTAACAGTGACTGATGAGCCAGGTGTCGAAGGCAGCATTCGTAATGAAGGAAGGACCGAACTCCTTGGAGGAGTCGATGTACTGGATTGTGATATGGACACAACACTCGAAATAATCTGACTTAAAGTCCAATAACCAGATGGAAGTGACATCTATTGAGGAGAAGGTTGACTAGAAACACGTGGGAGATCTTTTGGGAAAAGCTGGTATTCCCCTATAGAAACAGGCAGTTCTTCACTGCCGGCAGGACTCGAAGAATCCATGTCTGACGAAGATGTAAGATAGTCGAAAAGACGACGAGGACTGGGAGGTAAAGTAGCGGGTAATAATGGTGATTTGAAAGTAAGAGGAGGGTGTTACACTAAAAATTGTCACCATGATGTTTTATTGTCTGTATGGGTTCATCATTACTCATACAATGCTCCCTTAGAAGTCTACAAACATCAAGTTCCTAAAACCAAGCCTTGAAATTGAGAGAAAAGCTTATAAAATTCATAAAATACTTGTACCGCACTTTCTCTTAGCATTACCTGTGGTTCGGCATCTGTTTGCTCTAGAACATGTGAAACTGGCCACACTTTTTCTTCATTCAAAGTGCGGACTCCTGTGAAAGGTAAAGTGAAGGTGAAAGTAAAATTTGCAAGCCCAGCTGGTTGAATCTGGAAGCTTCTGGAAGCAATTATTCGGTGGAAAGTTCGCTCCCTTCATGTACATTCATCCCTCCATTAAAGGAGCCTACCCCTTGGTATGTGGAACTTAATCACTTTGAAAGAGGGTTCTATCCCCTCTTATTTGGAGTTGCAACCTCTTCTCTTTTTCTATAAATTGAGGCCATAGTTCAACCTCAAGGGGAGTTAGGCTTTGAGATTTCTTGAGGAGAATTGCTGGAAAAACTCAGACTCTCTTAATTGATTACCATATGGAAATGATTACACACTCATGTGTCTGTTAGTCGAGAGAGTGCAAAGGCTTGTCAAAGTAGAGGAAACGCTTGTTCCGAACCCCGAAAGGACCTGTACGACATCAAGGTGGACACGATTGTAAGGCTACTTTTATCATTAAAGATAATACAAGTGGATCCTGTTTTCTAAATGAGTTGTTTATTTAAATGGCTTATTTCTTGAATTCCTTGATCATCAAGATAGATTTATGGTTTATGAATTAGTCTATATTATGTAGGTGCTTTTGATTTTTTCATGTTTTTGATTGCAGATCCCGAAAGGAGACGTATTCAAAGCAACAGGAAAGAAGACTACGATCAACGCAAGACTATAGGTAAATCCTTAGTCCTTCATTATATATAATTCTAGATCAAATATAATCTAGAGAAATTAGTTTCCATCTGTCTGTTTGTTGCTAGTTATCATAGGATACTAGGGAGATCTATCTTATCTGTAAGAACTATTTATCCATCCAACAAAATGGCGACTCCACTGGGGAATGGATCTTGAACTTAGTTTTCTTCTATTTCTGGATTGTGAAATTATTTTTCTAATTTTGATTGATTGATACTAGCTTGGGTAATTTATTCTTGTAGGATCCCTGAAAAGTGCTTTATAATTTTTTATTTTTCTTTAAGTTTACCGATCTCCGCACTTTGTCCTTAGGCACAGTGCGGTCATCTCCGCTATTTTTCTGTATACATAGTGCGGCACCACACCTGTTTACACTAAAACCTACGAACCCTGAGAAAATGTTTGGAAAACTTAAAATTCTCTTTTCTAGGATGGGCTTGCTAGATTCTCAGTATATACCCAGACTTGTATTTTCTGTCAGAAAGCCTTGTGTGAGAGTTTCTTTCAACTTTTTTACATTTTGAATGATTTTCTACAAGTTCTGCATGTTACAAGTGATTTTTGCTTTGTCTTTGTGTCACTCAAAGATTAGAAACCTCTATATACCTTAGATCACTGGTGTTTCATTGTTTTCTTGCTGAGTCTGTGACTTTATAGCAGAAATTGCTTTATGAGAATTAGATCCCATTTTCTCATTTGCAAATCTTTAAAAACCTTTTCATTAAGTTTTGAATTTCACTTAAAAAACATAATTGGATGTTTTTGAGTCTTTGCTATTTTCAACAAAGGATTTCTTAGGTAGATTACAAACTAAGAAAAATGTCCTCAAATATTTAAAGTTTTGATTTTAGATTTAATTCTTAGAATTTTTAGATCTCGAAATTAGTGTTTTTAGTTTTGAGTGTTATTTCTAGAAATTGTAGTTTTCTTTTGGAGAATGTTTGATTGTATTTTCAATCTTGAATAAGGGATTTTGTTTTTTGAGAAATTGATCATTCTGAGTTCTCATGACATAAGATTTCTTTTCGTATGTTCTTGTTTTGAAGGAAATAATTGTTTTAAAAGATTGCATTTCTCAACTCTTTCTTTTAGATAGAATTCATCGAAAGGGAATGAATTGTTTCTCTAAATAGATGCATTTTTAGTGTGTTTTGATTTGGGTCACTACATATCCTCAAAGTTTCACTTTCACACCTATTGTCCTAAGAAATAGCCTATTAAAAGAAATGCTTAAATTAAAATAAATCTAGTAATTTTTATATTTCTAGGACATTTTTCACCAACATAGCTTAGGCTAGTGTCTTGGAGTAGGGAGTAATTAACTCTCCAAGACAATTAAAACAAAAAATTAGTCGATCTTGCAGTAGGAAAAATCCAATATTAGCTTGTATGCTCTGGGAAGCTCCTCCTAAAGGAGTCAAGCATGAGATCATATCCGAACTAGTGAGGTGATCAATTCTATCTCATTGGGAATGATAGAAGATGTGTGCGTATTAACAACGGTAAACCTCAGATTGACCATTGTCGAGGAGCCTGGGATCACTTGTCGGTATACCTTGGATTATGTCAAGGATCCTTCAAGGGGATTGAGCTTTCTTACTCTACCCTTGCACGTATATCGGATCGTAGACTATTCCCCTAGGTATATTTGTTCCTGTTGGTGACCTTAGTGGCCATAAACTTTAAGATTTTTTCCTAAGGTGACGGTGGAGGAAAGATCCCATTGTACCTGGACCAGACATCGAATAGACTCACTTGGACTCTTCGGAGGGTTATCTTCACTCGAGATGGTTTAAGTGGAGAAACTTGCACCGGTCTGTTTCATTAAGCAGGTTGTCGGGGTAACTGTTCCAACCGCCATTTCTACATTAAAATTCTACGATGTTGGATTTCATCACCAAATAGTGTTTTTAGTGTGGGAATCTACTATTTTTGTGTGGTTTGATCTCCTAGATTTTATAAGCGTTTGATCTTTTGATTGTCTCCTTAGTGACTTTAGGATTTTTGATTGAAATTTTCTTTGATTGTACGTGATTAATAATTTTTAATCGTGGTTGAATTACCAAGACAATTGCGTAGACTTTTGGGGAAACCCCCTGAGTATACACCAAGCCAACTTGAAGGACTGAAAGCTCTTGTACTGCATAGTATTAGTAGAATTAGATCAACAGAACCAGGAGAATCATCCATAATTACTCATCCTGATTATCATGAAGTAAATGAATCACAAACAGCAGAATATATTCAAGAGCCAATTTAAATTTTCGAAATCACTGACATTGCTTCTACAACTAGTGAATTAGCTGAAGAACTTGAAATTTCTAAGCTAGAAACTGAACCTGTTGTGTTGGAATCATCTTCAGGATTTGTTACTCCGACTTCTAGTGATCCTGATTCACCTAGAGTAGGACATCGCATTACCAAAAATATTCCTTATGATCTCATATGTATTGAAGAACTTGTTGGTTCAGATGAATACGTATTTCTTCCCGAAACCCAAGAAAATTTGAATCTTAGAGATCGTGAATCAATATTCTATAGTCCTTTTAGAACTGACGCTTGGTATTTATCATTGACATATTTTTTTACAAAACGCAGGTCTTACTTATTCACCACACCGAATTCTTTTTACCCTACACCAAGAGGTTATAAACCTTCATTAGTTATGTCGGGTGAGTCATCTATGTTTTCTGAATCTCCAGAAACATTTTTATACGGTGGTTCGTCTATTCCTCCGGGATACCAGTCACTCTCTGGTACCTTCTAAAGAGAAGCTTCTCAACCAATTGAACAAGTGTTATCATCCAGTATGAATGGAACAAATACTGGCACGTTGAACACAGAACATATTTTTATGATGTCTGGAAATATTCCAAATCCTCAACCTCAAGGAAGTCAGTTACCGCCTGGGGGGAAACCTCAAGGAAGTTAGTTACTGCCTGGGGGGCAACCTCAAGGTAGTCAATTACCGCCCGGAGGGCAACCTCAGGGTAATTTTTTACGACTTGGAGGTCAACCTGAAGGACAATATTTACAGCCTGGGGGGCAACCTCAAGGACAGTACATACCTCAAGGTCAATATCAACCCCAGAGTCAGCTCATACCTCAGGATCAATATCAACCCTAGATTTAGTACATTCCTCAGGGTCAATATCAACCCCAGTTTCCGTACATGCCTCAAATTCAATATCAATCTCAAGGTTAGTACCCAGCTCAAGGTTTTCAACCTCCTTCAGGTCAACCATTATTACAAGGATCTGGAAATTTTCCAGTTAATTATCAAACTTACGTTCAACCTGGTTATGGTCCTTCATATGCACAACTTTCTATGGGTCAATATCCCAGAATTAATATGGTGTGGGATCCATCTCAAATTCACCAGACTTTGCAACCCAATGTGTAGTTACCTAATCAACCTGGACAACCCATAGGTTCTGGTCCAACCCAAAAACCTATCCAGCCTACCATTCAAGTCTCTGCACCTGGTTCTGTTCAGCAGCCTAGGCCTAGTACACCTAGAACTCCGCCTCAAACTTCTGCTGCTGCTGTAACTTCTGTTCAACCTACTACACCTATTTCTGGAGTATCTATAGCTCCTGTTTCTACTACCCATGTATCAGGGCAAATTCCTCAAGTGTCTGTGGCACAGTCAGGACCTACAATTCAGACTACGGTCCAGATGCCTACAGGACAATCTAGTACAAGTACGATTCTCACTAGTCAACCACAATTTACTTATCAACCGTACCAGGGGCAGTATCAATTTGGAAATACTACAAAGAATCCAATATATCAGTATCAGTCGTATCCTGGGTATACTTATCAAGTACCTCAACAACCCCAGTTTGGTCTGGTTAATACTGGTTTCACAATTCCCAATGCGCATCCAATTCCAGGATATCTTGGATATCCTCCTCCTGGAACTGGTTTTATCACACAAGGTTATCAAGACCCTAGCCATCGGTTATGATTCATAACAACGTTATATTTACCTGATTTATCACGCCTTATGAATGATCCCATCTTTTATCTTCTGTATTGGCCGCCGATTCCTAATAAGTTACCCAGTGATATTCCAAAGTTTGAAGGTAAGTCATGAGAAGATCCATATAATCATGTTATGACTTATTGCCTCTGGTGTGCATCCAATTCACTAAGTGATGATTTGTTTCGATTACGTCTTTTTCAGAGAAATCTTATTGGTCTAGCTGCCAAATGGTAAATTGAGTTACCATGAGGCTCATTTAATACTTTTAATGTACTAGCTACTAATTTATTAACCCATTTTCAGTTACCCAGCAGATACGAAAATGGTATGAAATTGTTGACCTCATGAAAACAATCTACGTCTACATACATATCTGATCACATTCATGAACGGAGATGTAGGAGACGTTTAGTGAAAGTCTTTATTCTCAAATTTTGGCTGAATGGTTTATCAAATCATTATTGCCCAAAATTACTGAAGATGTGGCCAAAGGAGGCATTGTTACAGAAGAGCAAGTCATTGCTCAAGCTCAATACCTTGACCTTGTATATACACAGTCAGGTACTATGTATGACAAAATCCCCGATTTACCAAGACTTGGTCAGTTAACTACAACTCCTTCAGGCTCTCATGCCACTAATGGTGTAATTGGTTCTGTCAGCACTAGCAAGAGTAAGAATAAATATTCCAAGACGACTTCTCATATTATAACTTTACCCGATTCACCTAAAGGAGATTATTCCATTGAAACTTACGCCGATATTCATGTTGTAGAATCATCTGCAGCCAAACCTAAAACTGGTGGTAAGAAGAAAGGTAAGAATAAAAACAAAAAATCATCTTCAAAAGATAAAAACAATAAAACTGAACCAACTGACGATAAACAAAAACCTCTTTATCCTTTTCTGATCTGTGATGAGGATCACTTTAAAAAAGAGTGCCTGCATATAGCTGAGGTATTGAAATTCGTTAAGGGTTTGCCCATACTTGCTGTCTTGAAAGATTTCTTTCCTGCTTAAGATAGTAACATGATTGGATCTTCCTTGAATACGCTAGAAGATATCTTGATGGTTGCGACGCAATCAAAATATTATGGTAGTAAAATTCCTATTGGTGGTAAAGAAGCAAAAAATTCTAATTCAGCATCAAATTCACCTCCCTCAGTTTCTAATCTGCTACAGATCAAGAAACCAAATTCTGACTTAGTAATCAAACCTCCTGCTAAAGGTGTACTTCGTAAATCAGCTTTCAATCCACATGTGAGAGCTGCTCAAAACTACAATATTGTTGAAGACTTGGCAATTTCCCCTTCATAAATGTCGGCTTTGGAAGTGTTGCAATCATGCCCAGCCTAAAGAAAATTACTATTGTCAGCCATAGGAGCTGTAGATCTTCAAGATTCGAACCTAATGATCTTCAATTTAGAAAATTTTACACCCCGCCTACCTCATCAAATGGCTTTTCAAATTCCAGTAATAGTAAAAAATAAATGTTGCTTTCGTATTGTTGTTGATGAAGGGGCTTCTACGTGTATCATGTCGTTAAAATGTTGGAAATCACTTGGTTCTCTAACACTTAACCAATTGCCGACTATCCAAAAAAAATTTTATGGAAGAGGATTCCATCTGCATGGTATTTTACAGGATCTACCTATAGAGGTCGAAGGAAAAACCGTTAATCTAGATGTGGAAGTGGTTGATTCTCCTCTAGATTACAACCTTCTCCTGGGTCGCAGTTGGTCTTATGCCATGACTATTGTCATATCATCGGTCTTTCATCTCATCATGTTTCCTCATCAAGGAAATATCGTTAAAATAGATCAGCTCTCATATTATTCATTCGACCCAGCCACTACTGATAGCATCCAACATGTCAGAAAATCGACTATCCCTTATAAAGATGTTGGAGTGGGTTAAATTAAAGATTCTGCTTTACTGGGAACTTTTTCCCTACCTGCTCCCAACATACTGCCTCCTATTGCTAACATCAATATGATTACATCAAGTACTATTTCCTTCGATGATCCTTGGATAGTACCTTCAGATTCAGAACTGGATTCTTTCGATGGCGCGATGCCTTTGAGTCCTTTTGAATTAGCATATCAGGCAACACAATCATTTTCTAATACTCCTTCAACTAACCCTGATCTAGTGAATGTGATCACTGAGGAATCACTTTCGATATCAAGCTCAGCTTCACCATCAATTCCGGATCCTGTTCAACAAGTATTCAATATTGATGAGCATATTCATGAATTTTTGTCTATAGAAGAATTACCATGGGAAGATCTACATCATCGATCTTCGTTTTTACCTGATCTCGATCATATTGAAACTGATTTTTCTTCCATTTTTACCGCTGATTATGTCAATGAACCCCAGAATCCTCTCACAAATTCTGATTCTAAATTGAACTTAGCAAACATTTATACGACAGTTCCTATTGACATCTCAGTAAAACCAGGAATTGTTGAAAACATTCATATAGTTTATTCTTGTATGCCAGATGAACTCCAAGCATATAAAGCCCTATTTCAAGAATTCCATGACATTTTTTCCTGGTCATATGAAGAAATTCCAGGAATAGATCCATCAATTGTTGTTCATGAAATTAAAACATACCTAGATGCTAAACCTACATGACAAATATTACGTCAGATACATCCACGAAAAGCTGCCGCTATTAAAGCCGAAGTAGAGAAATTACTTCATGCAGGTTTTATTTATCCAATTCCTTTAACGGATTGGGTATCTAACATTGTTCCTGTTAATAAAAAACAAGGGAAAATACAAGTATGTATTGATTATAGGGATATAAATTGAGCTTGACATCCCAAAGACGATTATCCAACCCCTTATATCATTCAAATTATTGACGATTGTGCCGGAAGTGAAAGGTTTTTATTTATGGATGGATTTTTGGGCTACAATCAAATCAACATACTCACTACTGATCAACCCAAAACAACTTTCGTTTGTCCATGGGGGACTTTTGCTTACTGAAAATTACATTTTGGACTTAAGAGTGCTAGCGCAACTTTTCAAAGGGAAATATCTTATGCGTTCATGAAATTAAACACATTGTGCAACCCTATCTCGATGATTTACCTGCTCATTCATCGCGTAGAGCAGATCATCTTACTCATCTACGAGCTATCTTTATGAGATGTAGGCATTATAGGATTCGTCTGACTCCTCACAAATGTGTCTTTTGTGTTGAATCTGGACGATTGTTGGGATTTTTTGTCTCAAAGGAAGGCATTCGTGTCGACCCATTGAAGGTTGAGGCTATCATCAATTTACCTCCTCCTTCTACTCTTCGCCAACTCCAAAGTTTGCAAGGGAAAGCGAACTTTTTACGTCAATTCAGTCCTAACTATGCTGAATTAACCAAAGGTTTTACCAGGTTGTTAAAACAGAATATTCCTTTCTTTTGGGATGAAATCGCTGATTGATCTTTTGATGCTCTTAAACGTGTGTTGACCCATGCACCGTTATTGCATCCTCCCAATTACAACCAGGATTACTTTTTATACCTAGCAACCTCCAATTCTACGATTGTTATGGTCTTAGTTCAGGAAGATGAATTTCACAATGAACATGTGATTTATTGTCTCAGTCACAATCTGCATCAGACCAAAATCAAGTACTAACATGTGGATAAATTGGCCTTGGCAGTAGTTCAAGTTGTCCAACGATTTCGTCATTACATTCTGTTACGAAAAACAACAGTGATTTCTGATTGTAACCCTATGATGTATATTTTGACCAAACAACTGCTAGGGGGAAAATACTCCAAATGGATTGTTATCCTACAAGAGTTTGATTTGGAATTTGAAAAATCCAAATGAAAGAAATCATTGGTATTCATTGAACTTATGTGTGACTTCCTAAGTATTGACATAGAAACTGTGGCAAAACATCCGATCGTGGATGAATCTTTGTTTATTATCAGTACCGTCGATCCTTGGTATGGAGATATCATCATTTATCTCTAAACCCAAACTTTTCGGCCCAAAATCTCATGGTCACAACGATGAAAAATTTGTTTCCAGTCTTAGCAATATCATATTGTTGGTGACACACTATATCGTCATGGTGCGGACTCTGTTTTTTGACGTTGTCTAATTCTTGACGAAGCTGAGAAGGTTTTAAATGACTGTCACTCTGGAGCGTGTGGTGGTCATATGTCTGGGTATGCCACATCCCAAAAGATATTACGCGCTAGCTATTTTTTTCCGTCCTTATTTAAAGATTGTATTTCTGATGTCCAAAAATGCCACAACTTTCAAATCTTTGATCACAAGATGCATGCCCCACCCGCTCCTCTTCACCCTATAATTATTGTCGGTCCTTTTTCAAAATGGGGAATTGACTTCATTACATGTAACCCTCACTCGGCCGGGGGGCATGGGTATATTATTCTCGCAGTAGATTATTTTACCAAATGGGCCGAGACAATGCCTACGTTTGTGGCAGATGGCAAAACTGCAGCTACTTTCATGTTCAATCATGTGATTGCTCGTTTCAGTGTACCCCAAGTGATAATTACTGACCATGGGAGTCATTTTCGAAACATCATGATGACTGAAATGACTGACCAACTTGGCCTGCGCCATGACAGTTCTACACCATATTACCCGCAGGTTAATGGTCTGGTTGAAGCTATCAATAAAGTTTTAGTCACCATGATCAAACGAATCATCGACATTCATAAATCGAATTGGCATACCATGATTTTTTTGGCACTTTGGGCATATCGAACCTCAGCAAAAAAATCGACAGGTTTTACCCCTTTTCAACTGGTTTACGGTTTAGAAGTGGTATTACCGATTGAATGCAAGATATCGTCACTCCAACTAGCCATAGAGTTACTACTAGCCACTTCTGAAGAGGAGAAACGCTTTTTGTAATTAGCTCAATTAGATGAGAATCAGTGCACCGCTACATTAGCTACTGAAACTCATGCGAAATGATTGAAAGCTCATTATGATAGAAGTGTTACACCTCGTATTTTTTCAGAAGGAGACCTAGTCTTGGTTTATGATCAAGCTAACGACAAGCTAGGGGCTGGGAAATTTGAACCCATGTGGCATGGTCCTTATATTGTCAAGTGATAGCTTGCAAAAGGGGCCTATGAATTGACTGAATTTGACGGGGTCTCTTTAGGAAAACCCAGAAATGGGCTTTATCTGAAGAGATATTATGCTTGATTCTTGTGTGGAGATTTTCACTGTATATTAGTAATTTTTATAAACTGGCGTGTTGTAGATTAGAAGAGCGTGCCTAGTTTAAGTGTTATTTTACCACTATACCTCCTTATCTGGATCACTCTTGATTTTTTAGATGTCGACGTCCCTTCAAACATACATTGGTTTTGATGATGGTGCTTGTCGTAGTACATGGAACATTTCTTCTGCAACTTGGGTTATTTATTTACCCACTGATGAGTTAGTATCTATGCATGGGGTAAGCCTCGGTCAAACGACAAACAAAATTGCAGAGTATAGCGCAGTTATTGAGTTATTGTCTTAATCCATTTCTTTTGGAATTCAAAGTTTGATCGTTAGGTTAGATTCTGAAATTTTTGTATTACAATTGAATAGAGTATATGCAATTAAAAACCCAGTGTTGTTAAGATTATTTTTAAAAGTTCTTCTGTTGGAATGAGAATTTGATTATATTGAGTATCAACATATTCCGAGAAATTTAAACACATTAGTTGATGCAGTAAATTCTAGTGTTATAAACAGACATTTGTGATAATTAAAGCAGTAGATCAAAATAACATTCGATAACATGTTAATATAAATAACTGGAAATAGTAGTAATATCATAGCATAAGAGTAGTGTTTTCAAAAAAAATATTACATTGTCCTTGATCATAGGTTGAAAATGCCTTATGATCGGAAAAAAGTGATACAAAAAATGATATAAGTCTACAATATCAATCATCCACTATCTGTGGTGATGATCACAATAAAACACTACAGCCCGTGCCACCTTGCTCAGAAATCTCCTGAACGGTCCCGGATCCCCAATAACATATATTTGTAAGCAGAGCAGAATATCATCTATGGTATTCTCTGGAATATCCAAAGTCAACTGCTCCAGATGGTTTTATAGATCGGTAAGGACTTCTGTTGTCTGATCCTGTGGTGGCGGTGGCGGTGTACCTGGCTTCCTGTCAAAACGACGAAGAGTGGCTAGTCGACATGGACCCACATCTGCATTTGAAATTTTTTTCATCAGTTTTGGACGATTCAAAAACAAAATAAAAATTAGAATTTAGAACATGTCAAAATGATTCTTACCTGAGTCATCCCACTGTGTCCCAGGAGGAAGAGACATCTCTCAGTCACTGTGGAAATCTATCCCAGCATAAGGGAAATCTTCTATCACGAAGACTTGGTTCTCCAACCAATGAAAATAAGATGTAGTGAAACGAACAACCTCGCCGCCTTCACTATGACGGGCAATCAGTGCAACCCAACGAACCATCCGAGGCTCTTTGACTCTACCATGATCAACTAAAATCAGTTGTGGGGCAAGTGAAGGAATTCTTTCTAGAGAAAATGTGACCATGATCGCTCCATACCCGAAGTTTTTCAACTTCGCGTTTTTTTCTCTAGTTAGTTAGCCTTTGGCATTGGCCAACACTGCCTCACACCAATTGAAAATGGTGCCTCTAAAGTAGTCAACAATAGTTTGAATTTGGGATATTGTAGCAACATGAGGAGCTGTGCTCCCACACAACCTCGTTACGGTAAATTCAACCACTCTGAGCTCAGGATGAATAATGGTTTTTATGTTAATGCGTTTATCTTTGGGGTCTTCTTCTTCATTGAAAAATTCTTCCTGAAGGCTAGTGACAGACTAGCCACCTTCCCTAGCCCCAAACAAAGAGAGTGGCTCACCCCTCTTTGAAAAACCACTGAGAAAGTATATATCTTCCAGCAGAATTTCGAGCCGGTGACCTCCAATTATAAAGCATTTTTCCTATACATCCCATTTATTAACTAGCCAGGTAAGCAAGTCTACTTGAGCCCTCATACCCTGAATGGCCCAAAATTTGTACAAACCACATTCTCTTAAAACATGTAATGTGGAAAAATGTAACTTGGCCGCATCATCAACCTCCTCATGCTCATGTTATCTCCACTCAAGCATTGTAAATATCCTGCAATAGACAAATTGAAAGATTAGAAACAATTTGAGTGGGAAAATTTGGTTTAAATTAGGAGATTTGTTCATTTTATTTTTTCTTACGGTGCCTCCGCACTTTTTGCATAAAAATAGTGCGTGGATCTGCACGTGTCTTATGCGTAAGGTGCGGGACCACGACAATTTTTCCTTTGCAAAATTGTCGGGGTCTGCAGGTTCCATGTGTTTTACTTGCGAACCCCAGTGAGTGGATTTTTGAATATATTTTCCTCCCTAAAAGTCAATTTGAGCCCTAAATTGAGAAAGTAAACAGACCAAAATGAAGGTAAATATGATGTGGATTACCTGGAACTGATGGTTTTCGATTCTGACGGGCGAATCTTTTGTAATTTCCTCCAGAACGTTTTTTACAAAAAGCTCTCAATTTTCACTCTAAAGTCAAATGGTAAAAATGATTTAGAAAAACTCATTTTTATAAGATTTTTGGAATAAATAAAATACAATTTTGTTTATTTTTCACTTTGAAAGGTTTTTTTTCAAATTATTTTTATTAATCATAGACATGTATGTTTAATTTTTGAGGTTTTTTGCAGAATACAGGATTTTTTAGGTAAAATGGTCCTTTTTTGACAAACGAGTATATTTTTATCACTTTTTCAAACTCGGTAAAAATTATGAAAAAGCGAATGAGTAAATTTTTATTACTTTTTCGAACTCGTTAAAACTTACAGAAAAAGCAAAACTACTGAGTATACTTTTATCACTTTTTTGGACTCTTTAAAATTACGAAAAAGCAAAACCTTGGAGTTCTCTTTTAAGCCCTTTTCAGACTCTCTAAAAATGAAAATATTGCCGAGTACTTGACTATTCGAACTCGTTAAAGGAAATTAACAGTCGTCATTTCAGTATAAGTTTACCCCTTTTCCAGACTGAAATGGACTATTACGAAAAATGTATACGTTGACTAATCATGGTCAATAGAGTTCTCTCTTGTATTATTTTATCCTTTTTCGGGCTTGAGAGACTAAATTTACAAAAAATTACACCCATGGAGTTTTCTAAAGTTTTTTCTTCTGACTCCCTAAAATTGAAAAACACCAAGTTTCTCCTATACTGGACTTGTTAAATTTAACAGTAAAGGACTTGTCGATTACAAACAGGAACGAACCACTCCTTCTTAGGGTTCGATTTTAAGATAATTTGGACTCATCTGAAGGATGAGCTTATATGACAAGCAAATGTTATCCTCCTTAAGCTTGTCAAAAATAAAGAGGTACTTGCCAGAAATGGTGGGGGAAAAAGAGAGAAAACAAATTTGTTTGTCACACTTTGTTTAAAAAGCAGTTTACTACTCTTGAACACGACACTTTTTGTCACACTTCTACCTAGTTGGGAAAATCCTTTTCTTATCAGTTAATCAAACCATATTGAAAGTCTTCAGCTGGTTTTTGGGTATTAGCCTTAGGTCAATTGTCGCAAAACCATCTACAGTGTCGTTATGTGTTCAAGAGGACAGTTCAAATAAACCATTCATTTTCAAACATATGTCTCCATTCGTGTTGACCATCCTTGAGTCAGTCCTTGCAAAACATTTCTACAAAACTTGATCTAATGGTTTTGTGTCGTGGACTTTCCTACGACGGATCAATTTCTATTGACGACAGATCATCATCTAGGAAGTTGATCTAGAATCCTTCAGTACCTTAAAATCTGCATGCCTTAATGGCAGGTTTATCGCCTTCAACAACATGTTACATCATTGACCTTCGATCGAACGATTCCGTGAAATGTTCGACTTCAGATCATTTATTCACATTCCATGGATTGTACTGAGTACTTTGAGAGCCATTTTCATTATTGGTGGTTTCCGTCACACTTGTTAATAGTTCACATCATTGACTGGTAATCAAGTGGTTTCTACCATGTTCGACTTCGACACAATCAATCGCATGGATAAAATCGTACTAGTTTGGGTAGCATAAATCAAGACCCTAGATCTAGTTTCCACCATCCAAGCTGTGAAGAGTTTTATTATTCATTATGCAGTAGACTATTCATAAATAGATGGTTGCATCCATACTGTGTCTACATTATTAATGTGATAGTAAAATCATTTCTACATCAGAACAAGTTTTAGTTAGTGTTTGATTTGAGTATAGGAATGCCTACCTCAGCGATGACATATATATATATATATATATATATATATATATATATATATATATATATGTTTTGCATTGAATTTTTTTACAGGATTCCAACTCGGGTGTCCACAAGCTAATCCTCAAAATGATAAAGCACATCACTCTTCGAATACTCTCAGACTTCGCACTTTAGGGGGAAATCTGTTACACTAAAAATTGTCACCATGATGTTTTACTGTCTGTGTGGGTTCATCATTACTCATACAATGCTCCCTTAGAAGTCTACAAACATAAAGTTCCTAAAACCAAGCCTTGAAATTGAGAGAAAAGCTTATAAAATTCATAAAATACTTGTACTGCACTTTCTCTTAGTATTACCTGTGGTGCCGCATCTGTTTTCTCTAGAACATGCAGAACTGGCCACACTTTTTCTTCATTCAAAGTGCGGACTCCTGTAAAAGGTAAAGTGAAGGCGAAAGTAAAATTTGGAAGCCCAACTGGTTGAATCTGGAAGCTTCTAGAAGCAATTATTTGGTGGAAAGTTCACTCCTTTCATGTACATTCATCCCTCCATTAAAGTATTCTACCCCTTGGTATGTGGAGCTTAATCCCTTTGAAAGAGGATTCTATCCCCTCTTATTTGGAGTTGCAACCTCTTCTCTTTTTCTATAAATTGAGGCCATAGTTCAGCCTCAAGGGTAGTTAGGCTTTGAGATTTCTTGAGGAGAATTGCTGGAAAAACTCAGACTCTCTTAACTGATTACCATATGGGAATGATTACACACTCATCTGTATGTTAGTCGAGAGAGTGCAAAGGCTTGTCAAAGTAGAGGAAACACTTGTTCTGGACCCCGGAAGGACCTGTACGACATCAAGGCGAACACAGTTGTAAGGCTCCTTTTTTCATTAAAGATAATACAAGTGGATCCTGTTTTCTCAATGAGTTTTTTATTTAAATGGCTTATTTCTTGAATTCCTTGATCATCAAGATATATTTATGGTTTATTAATTATTCTATATTATGCAGGTGCTTCTGATTCTTTCATGTTTTTTTATTGCAGATCCCGAAAGGAGATGTATTCAAAGCGACATGAAAGAAGACTATGATCAGCGCAGGACTACAGGTAAGTCCTAAATCCTTCATTATAGATAATTCTAGATCAAATATAATCTAGAGAAATTAGTTTACATTCGTCTGTTTGTTGCTAGTTATCATAGGATACTAGGGAGATCTGTCTTGTTTGCAAGAACAATTTATCTGTTCAATAGAGGGAATTCTTCCTCGCTCCCAAAACAAGACCTAGCACCCTAAGGTGACCAATTGAACTCAAATGACTCTTCAGGAGGATATCGGTTAGCAAGAGGCAAGACAGTCGAGAGGATAGGCTGCGAAAACTCGACAGACCTAGTGGACTGAGGGGTTTTGAAAGAAACTTCAGGAAAAGAACTATCACTAGGAGGCAGTGAAGAAGACAACGAAACTGGTGGTTTCGCCACAGTGACAAAATTTCAACACATGAAGGAAAACATGATAGCCTATTCAAGGCTTCAAGATCAAACTCTAGGGAACTTATAAAAACAAGCCAAGTAGAAAAAATTTAATGGGCATGTGATCATGGGTAATTGATTTTACGACATTGGAACCTAAATTTTCTGTTTCATGTTTTAAGAATCAAGAAACATACATAAAAACACACTCAAACCAATGATGCACTCTTTCAAACAAATTGAAAGCTTTCAAAGTGACCCAAATGAGTAATATGATCTATGCTCGAAGTGAAAAATGAAGAGTCAAAGAAAAAACAAAAGTAATCATTCAACAAACCAAAACACAAAGGATCAAGAAGGCTAACCCAATTTATCAAGGAATAGAATTGAAAAAAAAAACAAAAATACTTGAACTTCAATCAGAAGGCTCAGTGAGAGAAAGACACCAAGAAACCCTAGGGCTATGAACTGCATCGATGAGAGAATAGACAAACAACTGAGAAGAGCAAGCCTACAACAATAAAAAAAGTTCCAAAATACCAATTGCAAATCCAAGAAACAACCCAGAGTCAAGAACAACTGACCAAAAACTCAAAAATAAGGCCAAACCAAATCCTACAGGATTCGGCGTGACTGCGCCAAATAGGGTTTGGTGCTACTGCAACAAAAGCAACAAGCGAAAATTGGCGCGACTGTTCAAAGAAAACCTATGCCAAGCCGGAAAAATATGGGAAAAGGGAAAAACCAGTGAGAAGAGGTCAATCTTGACACTCTGGAGCTTAACAGGAGGATTCCAAACAATCAAGCAAGCCAAAAAGATAGACAAGCAATCAAACGACCGAAGTCGACTTGAAAAAGAAAATTCCCAATGAGAAACGAGACGACAAACTCACACTGATCCCCAGCGGAGTCATCAAATTAATGTGTAGGTAAATCCTCTCCGTGGGCAGAGATGATCCCTATAACCCTAGAGTGGGTCTAGCAACAAGGGAAAAAGCTAATGTGTAGGCTCCTAGTTAACGAATGAAATAGGTTGGGATAGATTGTCCTACCTAGATTCCAACACGATTGTCGTAGCTGTAATAGTGGGGGCCTCTTGATCTCTGCCTCGATAGGTCACAGTCCTTCAGCAACGGTACTCATATTCCTGCACAAATATCAAAGGAAAAACACAACATACAATACAATAATTGCATTCATAACTACCTAATCAGTCAAGGAAGATTAAACATATTGTGTAAAATAAACCATATTAACACAAGATGGGAACTAGACAATAGTCATGTATATATAAATAGAAGAAAGAGATTACAACCAGAGCCTTGACATCGTATCCTCCTTCAGCGGGCTCAGTCGAAGTGCATCTTGAAGGTTCGTCGGGAAATGGGACGAGGCGAGGACACAAACCTAAGCTCTCTCTCGACAAAGGTCTCTATCTCTGCTCTATCTCCCTAGCAAAATGTTCATCAATTCTCTTCAACCATTCAACTATAATTGTTCAGATAGTGTATCAATGGGAGATAGCTTTATTTATAGAGTGATAGGAGGAGATTGGGATCCCTACAATGGTGGAAGGTAGGCCTTATCCTTTGGGAGGTTTCCCCAAAAGGTGGAAACAAGAGGCCAAAGGAGGGTGTTCGTGGTTATTCAGTCGAACCACCCAAGCTGACTCACCCACGAAGTTGTTAGAATGGAGAATTTACCTCTATATTTAAAAAAAAATCCAAAAATATCATGGCGTGGGTAGCTCACTGGGACAGAGAGCCAACGGGCGCGGGGCCCAATGTTAATCTTCCTCATTGGTGCGAGGGCATAACGGTCTACCAACGCCAACCCAAAAACATGTGTTTCTAATGGTCTGCTCAAGAAATTTTCAAGAGAAGGAATGTTGTCCTCATGGCAAGGGATGCAATGATGGTATTTGCAAGGCATGATACTTCTTATTAGTCACATAAATGTTCCTCTAATGTGCGGTATGAGGATTGCAGGACGGTGAAAAAATGTTGTGTAACACCATTTGCTACCATCCTAGTTTTAAAATTTTCTATACTCACATCTATATTAAATTTAGGTTTTTAAAGCTATTTGGAACCTATGAGTATTTTTCCTTTGGGAAATTCAACTAGTTCCCAAGTATTTTTTCTAATAATAGATTCAAATTCTTCATTCATTGCAACCCTCCTCTCATGAGATTGACTAGCTTCTTCATAATTTGTGGGCTCTATAACATTTAAAATGTTTGTCATTAAAGCATAGCCTTTCAATTTGGCTGGTAGTTGAGTCTGCCTACCTAATCTTCTCAGTAAAGGACTCACATCAAATTTCTCTGCTTCAGACCTTTGTAGGCTTGACTTACTAACTACATCACCTATCTCTTCCTCTTTCTATTGTTGCTGTTTTTGTTGATTGTCCTCACTGCTTTCTTCCATCAATAATGGAATGTGCCATTCTTCAACATTGTTTTCCTTATTTCCTTCCTCAACCTGCTCATGAAATATGACATCTCAACTTGCAAAGACTCTATGAGAAAAAGGATTAAACAACTTATAAGCATTGAACTTAGTGCAATATCCTACAAAGATACATTTCATGGCCTTAGGATATAACTTCTTTCTATCTTCCTTGGGTATATGGGAAAAGGATTTTGACCCAAAAACTCTTAAATGATTCACTGCTTGCCTATATACATAAAGTGCTTCAAAAGGAGTTTTAAAATTAAGACATTTAGTAGGACTCCTACTTTTTAAATAAACAACAGTGTTGATTGCTTTAGCCCAAAAACCATTTGATAGACCCTTACCTTGAAGCATACTTCATGCGAGGCTCCACAACGGTTCTATTTTTTCGTTCTGCAACTCCATTTTTCTGCAGAGTGTGAGGCACTGTGAACTGTTAAATAATCCCATCCTCTCTGCAAAATTTCATGAACTCTCCCAACTTGTATTCTCCCACTTGATCTGAGTGGAGAATATTTATGAATTTACCTTTCTAATTCTCCACCATATTCTTAAATTATTTAAAGCATTGAAATGTTTGTCTCTTTTTGTTGATATATTATATCTAAGAGAATCTAGTGCAATCATAAGTAAAAAGTAAAAAATAATATGCACCACCTAGCAACCTAGTCTCCATAGGTCCGCATACATCTGTATGCACAAGCTCCAAAATATCCCTTTTCTTCCTATCAACGTTCAAAGGAAACTCTTCCCTATGCATCTTCCTTAATGCACATCTATCAGAATCTAAATGAAAATTATAAGTAGGGAGTCCATCAACCATACCTTTCCTTTGAAGTAGTATGAGATCTTGTAGATTAAGATGACTGAATATGGGATGCCAAAGTTTCTTGGTTGTCAATCCTGTTGAAACCAGAGCTTGGTGTGGGATGCTCTTAACATTCAATCTATACAACCTTCCCACATGCACTCTTGATGCAACTTGTTCCTTCTTGTTTTCCTTTATGACACAATATGTTTTGAATAATTCAACTTGAAAGTCCTGATTTGTTATCATTGACATGGAGATTAAGTTCTTCTTCATCTCGGGTACATACATTACATTTTTTATATGTCTGATATCACTGGAAGGAAAAATTTGGGGAAAATCACCGCACCCCTTAATCTCATAACCTCTGTCATCACCTAGATAAATTTTAGCTCCACAAGTAGTTTCTTCAAGAAACCCAAACCAACTTCTATTACTTTTCATATGTGAAGACGCACCTGAATCAACATACCAAATTTCGGCCTCATCCTCCTCAGAAGCTAAAAGAACACAATAAGTGATAAACAGTCGAAAATCATGATTGCGTCCTTCATCAGAAAATTGTCTTGCGTGCTTTCTCTGTTTATTTCTACCCTCATATGCCTGTCTCATAAAACAAAACTTAGCTTGATGACCGATTTTCCCATTGTAGAAACATTTAATGCTAGAAAGGTTGCTACTATTACTTGCAGACATAACTCTGAATGGTCTCTTCTGAAATCCGCCATCGCCTTTCTATCCCTATGGATGTTTCCCTTTGTATGGCTTCTTCTTTGTCATCAGAGCAAGATAGACACTCTGTAGTATCAAATTTTTCCGCCGCTCTTCTTCCTGTAACAGAATTCCTGTTAGCTCTTCAAATGTAGGGGCTTTATCCTGTGAAGATAAGTCCGTGATGAACATATGCTATTCAACTATCATCCCGTTAAATGTAATTGTGACAAGATCAGAGTCAGACACCTTCTCCTTGATGTCACCCAATCTGTCCTTTGGGTCCTTGACCCTTGCAATGAATCCAACAATAGGTTCATTCTCCTCCATCCTCATAAAAAACAACTTGCCTTTGAGTGACAATATGTGATTGGTGTTATGTGTTTGGTATAGATTCTTGAGCGTCGTCCAAATCTTAGTGGATGATTTGCCATCTTTGACGTGTGGGATAATATTGGCTTTAACAATAATCTTCAATAAAACTTTCACCTTTTTCTCACTTTTATCCCAGTCTTGTATGAGTGCAGCAATAGCTGTTGCATTGTTCAGCTTCTGCTCATCACCACTGATGATCGATGATGCGCTCACTCCTTCAAGCAATGTCTGTAGCTTGAATTTCCAATTAGTATAATTTGTCCCATTGACTTTTCTAGTCTCGCAGGGATAAGTTTCTATAAAGTTGTTCATTTTGGACTGATCAGATTCCAAATCCTTCGATATTTAGTTGATTCTAACCAAGTGAAGAATTACAACCTACACTATGTTAGGAATCTGTAATCAGCAAGATTGGCAAAAGTCCGATCACAGAAACAACATAGTTTCAACCAACTTTGGGATTCTAGGATCTAGCCCTCCTGAATCCGGAGAGGGATCTCTCCAATAAGTGCAAAGATGGATTTGTCTTTGAAGTTTTGGGGTAATGATATTAGGCTAGTTATGAAGGCCAAGGGTTTTGTTTTTTTTTTGATGGTTGAGCATGAATATGGCTTGAGTGGAAAGTCCTAAGTGCAAAGAGTTTCAAAAGTGTGAAGTTGCAAGAAAATAGAACAAGCTTTGACCAAAATATAGATAATTGCAGGTTTTAGTCCATTGGGCTATGGAGTCATAATAGGGTTTAATTGAAACAACAAGGGGTATGAGTGGTCCATGGGGCAATTCATCTATGTATTAGGGTCTCTTTAAGGTTTGATTTATGGAATGAAATGATACAATAAGAAGGGAAATTTAACAGATGCAGAACAAAAAGCAGCCTAAGATCTGGTAAGTACTTTTAAACAATCCAGCTTTGAAAAACACTTAAGAAAGACATAAAAGCAATCTAAGATCAGGTAAGTAATTCTAAACTAGCCTGCTTTTGATACAATTTCAAGAGAAAACATTTAAGAACAAGGGAAACATTTAAACCAACCAGCTTTTAACACATTCCAAGGGAAACTTTCAATCTGTATTTTGGGACAAAACTAGGACCAGGGCTCACCATATCTTCCTTAGTTCATCACAATTTAACATGAAATGAAAATAACATCTAAGAACAAAATTTAGCTAAGACAATAAGACGAGGGAACGCCAACATTCCTATGCTTAAACTGAATTAAATCATTCCTAAATAACACAGATTTAGAAGAAAACATATAAATAAAGATTTTCAGTCAGAGAAGGTTATTGATATACAGTAGGTCCTAAATCTATGCATGTTGTTCTTTATAGAAGAAAATGAACACAGTGGAAACAAAAATGAAATAACAAGTCACAATGAGAAAAACATCACCATTAACATAGACCAGGATCCCATAAATCAGCTTGTATTGATGCTCCAAACTAGTTACAGCTTTAAGTCCAAAGTTTCAGTTCAACAATCATCTTCACTTCTCAATCTAACCATTCTATCACAAGCAGAGCTCTAAGGGCCAGTGAATACTATTTACAATCAAAAGTTTCAACTTCAAGTATATATCAAGGTTCTGCAACTAACTCAACCAACATTTTCTCATCTTCTACAACATTATTTATAGAAGAATGAGGAGGTGAGATCTAATAAAAGATATCTTAAGGCAATTAATACAAATTCAAGACTTCTTGGCCTTTTGAGGGGCTCGATGAAGAAGTTTATAGGTGGTTCTCTGTATTAACTATTTACAATCATGAATTGAGCTTGGTGGGAGCTTTATTTGACTTTGAGGTTCTATTTTAGACATAATAACTCTGCTGATATTTGTTTGCATTAGTTTCCTTTAGCAGAATTAATTGTTTGGCTGTGCTGTGAGGCAGATATTTTCCTGAATTAATAACTTCGACCTCTGTTTGAATGGTTTGAGGCAATAGGTGGCTCTGTGGTAACCGAGGAATCAATTCGCCTCATTTGAAGCGGTGGAAGCCTTTTCTGTCAGTTAGATATTTTGATTTGATTTTAATTCTGTTTTCTAATTTGGGGGATTAGGCTTTTGATACTCAATCTTAGCCGTAATCCCCGCAAATTTGTCTTCTATCTTCAATGTGTTGTGCATTGTCTTTAGAAATTGATACTCTTTTTACATGTGATTAAATCACAGTGTCTTGTCGATGTGCAGGTCGCGCTGGGCTTTTAAAGGCATCAATGCCCATGAAACATTGGTAAAACAATGGAATGGAAACCCATGGATGGTTCCCTTTGATAACTCAAAGGCGCGGAAAATGTATTTCCCGGCCCTCGGATTTCCTTTATTATACAATGAAAAACCATTAAAAAGACCTGCAAAACACAGAAATAATTAAAAAAAATCCTGCGAAATGGGTTAAACTGCTTCAGAAGGCGGGAGAGGAGCGTAGCCGTTGGATCTGGACACGTGGACGGTCCAGATCTAATTGGGAGATTGTAATCGACGGGAGGAGAAAATGGGTGCGATGAAAAACTCCGATGCGATTGCGCAATCGAAAGGGCCGAGGTGATTAAGCGATGGCCGTTGATCTAAGAATGATATCAACAGTGGAGAATGAATCGGGGGAGTCGAAATTGGAGGTGGCAGAGCAATGTATGCGATTTGAAATAAGCGATGTGATTCTACACGGACCGTTGATCCGAGAATTAGATCAACGGCGAAAAGTGAATCGGGGAATGGCTTATCGACAGAAATAACAAATGGACGCGATGCAAGAGTTGCGATGCGATGGAAAGCTTTGATGCGATGGAGCACTGGTCGTTTGATCGACCAATAATCAACGGTGGAGATGAGCCGGGGGAAAAACCCTCGTATAATATATAAAACCCAAAGTTTAAAATAAAACAAAGGTTTATATAGATCTGGGTGGGATATTTATATGTAAAAGGGGATAGGCGCTCGACTGCGGGGCCTTTGGTCTTTACGAAATGTGATATGCCAGGGGCGTATAAAAAAAAAGGGCCAATCGCAATCGGGCCATCGGGCCTGGTCTTTCAATCAACCCATTTAAACATTTGCGATGCGATATGGTGCCCGGGATCTTTAACATTTGGTCCCGAGTGAAAGTCATATGAAACAGAGGCGAGGGCAGAGCTTATATATACAGGGACTCAATCACATCGGAACATTTTGATGCAGTATTTTTGATCAACCCATTAGATTTCCCTGATTGCGATTGCGCGATCGGTCTTTTTAATCTACCCATTGAAATATTTCAACACGTGACTTGGGTTTTTTAATTAAAACTTTGAAAAAGTGGGTTTTGGGTTTTTACAAAGGAAAAGAACGATCAGGAATGAAATGTTCACTAAGTTTAAAGCGCCGAGGAGGGCTTTATGGTTATATGGAAAATAATATGCTCGGGGTCTTAGACACAAAGGCTAATTGCATCAGAGTTTTCGGAAGATGGTAAATACTTGCGCACTTGTTTCTTTCCGATGTGATTAGCGCTCGGGACTTAAACTCTTGGTTTTCTACAAAGGAAACACGAGACCTGGAGTTCATAATAAGGGTGTTGATTACATCAGATTTTATAATGGCACAAAGACATACACTCTTGGAAATTTGCGATGCGATAAGTGCCAAAACAGGTTAGCACGTGGTTCCAGCCCCAAAGCGTATGGTGGGGAAGTGGTTTAGGACTTAGCCCAAGGGGCTTAAGTCCTTAGTACATAAAACTTGTTTTTTATGAAAATTAACAAGGTTTTTAATGGATTTGGGGGTTTCGGTAGAGTTCAAAAAGGAGTTTTAAACCATGTAAATATGATTTTCATGAATGGAAGAAGGAAACTCATGAAAAAAAAGGAGTTTTATGGAGAAAAAGGGAAGCAAATGAAGGAAATTTTGGAAGAGGGGAAGGGGAAAAAAGATGGTTTTTCAGCAGTTTTTACATGAAATCAGGAGAATTTCTGAGTATAAAAATGGGAACAACAATGAGGATTTTGGACAGAGGCATGAGGCCTTCAAGGAGTCTTCAAGAGCCAACAATTTTTAGTGATAAAAATTGTTCTTTGGAGGCTCAGAAAGTCTTAGCCACCTTTTGCTATAATCAAATATTATAGGTGGCTAACAGTGGCTCCACTTGGGGATGATGCGTTCCTGAAGGCATCAAGAACTTCAGACTTGCATTCTTTGGGAGGCTGATCAGTCACCTCATCCATTGGGCTGCTTTCTTTTGCGATCTTGCTCTGAAATTTTTTTTAACATCCATAATAACAATGGATCTTTCATCAATCAAGCTTTCTACCTACCTAATCCTACAGATCTAACATTTTTTCCTCATTTAGAGTGCACTTGGATTGGAAAAATCTTTCACAACATTTTATTCTTTTTAAAGCAGGAAATATAATCTATTTCTACTCCTTATTTCTCCATGGACTCAGATTAAATAGTTGAGCCCATGTGATTTTCTACCTATTCTATCAATCTGTTAGGTTTAGACTATCCAACAGATTTTTATTCTCTAATTCCTAAAACAGAAATTTAAAAGCACCCAAGTCAGGATTAAACAATCTAACTTGAAGCTGGTATTTGGCATAAGAGACAAGTTGCACATAGACATTTATTTTGCAGAAAATTAAATCAAAATGGAAAGCTTAAGATCTAAAAATTCAAAGCACCTCCTTGATCTTTTTCTTCAGCTCTGTTTTGAATTTGTTGGAGTTGTTTCTTCTTTGTTTTCTGGTTCAGATTTTGAGCTTTTTAGAACCAGATTTACATATTTCTGGCTTAGAAAATAAAACAAATTTGAGTCAATTCTCACTTGGAAACTAAGGTTCAGATTTTGAGCTTGTTTGAACCTTTGATTTCTATCCTAAAATATCTACTGATAAGCCAAGATTAAACAGTTTGGCAAATCGAATTTCACTATCCTATCAGCAGAAAATTTAAAGCTAATTTAGTCAAGATTAAGCTGTTTGACTAACTAGAAGTGTTGTTTTTAGGAGTGGCATTTAAGCTTGCACACTTTCAGATTTGTTTCTCTTTTTTGTATGGGGCTATACCTTTCTTGTTTTAACAATCTGCCCTCTTTTCTCTTTTTAATTGTTTTTGTATTTTGATTTTTTCTAACTTTGAATGCAATGGTGGATGAGATATTTATAGTGGGAAAAAAGATAAAAAAAGGCTTTTAGAACATGTCAAGGATCAAGAGAAGTAATGTTTGAGCATCTTGCCATTGACAATAACCCCAAACAATTCAGTTCCATTCAACTCTTGTAAGAAAAATGCATTGTTACCAGCAGCTGAATGAATGGAGTAAGGGCCAAGCCATAAGTTGTCAAATTTTCTGTGCTTGCCCTTGTCTTCCCTCCTTGAGTCCCACTTTAAAACTTTTTCCCCAATCTTGAAATTGCTGGCCTTTGTTCTTTTGTCAAAAATCTTTTTAACGCTATCTTATTTCTGCAATGCTTTGTTGTAAACTTCCTCTCTGGTTTGCTGAAGATGAATGGTCTAATTTATTCTTCTGATCATGTCATTTTCTTCAGTTTGCTGCTCTTAAATCAACTTCATCACTGGTACACCAAGGCTATTTGGAAAAATTGCAACAGTACCATACACAAGCTGAAAAGGTGACATGCCAATAGATTTCTTCAAAGTCAATCTATCAGCCCAAAGTGCATGAACAAGCTTTGTGTGCCAAGACTTCTTGTTATCCTCCAACAGTTTTTTGATTATGTTCACTAAAATTTTGTTTGAATATTCTGCAAGTCCATTACCTTGACGGTAATAGGCCGTGGAATGCCCCAATGTTATTTGATATCTATGACAGAATTCAACCATTTTCTTTGATCCAAATGCTGCTGCATTATCAGTGATAATCCTAGTAAGACAACCAAATATGGAGAGAATATTAGTCTCCATAAATGTGATGATAACTGAGTCATTGGCTTGCCTACAAGGTATGGCTTCTATCCACTTAGTGAAGTAGTCTGTGGCAGTGAGAATCCATCTATGCTGGGCAAAGGATGGTGGATGGATTTTTCCTATAAAGTCAAGTCCCCACTGTTGAAAAGGGGTTTCAACAGTGATTGGATGCAGAGGTAGGGGTAGGAGTTTTCTTTTTCCTTCAAAAAGTTGACACTTATGGCAGGCAATGATCATTTTGTGTACATCATGAAAAAGAGTAGGCCAATAGTAACCAACCCTCAAAATTTTGTTGGCTATTGTCTTCCAGTATAAGTGACCTCCACACTCTCCCTCATGGATCTCGTGCTTAACCTTCTCTGCATCAAACTCAAGCAAAAATTTAAGCAATATACCGCTTGCATTCTTCCAATAGAGACATCTATATATAATGCAATAGTTTACAACTTTTAACTTTAGAAACCTTGCCTTTGTTTTGGTCAAACCAGGAGGTGTATTTAAATTAAGCAAAACATAAACAATATCAGCATACCAAGAGGAATTCATGAAATAGTCTTCAACAATGGGAGTTGAGACTCCTTCTTGGTCATCCAAAGCATCAATCATATTAATATCAAGAACTTCAAAATTTGATTCAGCCATTAATCTAGCTAGACCTTGGCCTTTGATGAGTGTAGTGGGTTTTATCTCTAAATCATATTCAAGGATAACAACAATCCACTTACCTCTCTTACCATCTGGGTCATGTGTTAGAATATCTTTAACAACTGAATTTGGGACGAAGGCAATGATGTGTGAGTGAAGGATGTACACTCTGAAGTCTTTCAAAGATTTAACCAAAGCAAAAGCTTGCTTTTCCATAATGTTATACTTCAAAGGGGCATCCCTCAATGCCTTGCTAAAGAATGCAATAAGCTGCTCTTGTCCTTGTGGATTTTTCTGTAAAAGGACAGCAACTATGGTATGTTCTGATGCAAACGAGAAAATATAAAAATATTTTGAAAAATCAGGACTTATTAGAACCGGTGTTTTGGTTAATGCTTGTTTCACTAGTTCAAAGGATTTCTTCGCTTCGAAGGTCCATTTTACCCCTTGCTCCTTCTTTAACATGTTTGTGATATTCCTAAGGAGTTCAGCCAAGTTGGGGATGAAGCTTCTCAAAAATTTGATCTTTCCAATGAAAGATTGCAACTCTTTGATGTTTCAAGGATGAGAGATTTGCAATATGGCCTCAATCCTCTTTGGATCTATCTTTATACCCTCTTCCGAAATAATGTGCCCAAGAAGTTTACCTTCTTGGAGACCGAATAGTGTCTTCTTAGGGTTTAAAGATATCCAAAACTTCCTGCATTTCTCAAAAACCTTTCTCAAATGTTCTAAGTGCTCTTCATCTGTTTTTTAAAACACAACGACATCATCAAGGTATATAATGATGAATAAGCCTAGTTCTTCCGAGAATGCTATGTCCATGGCTCTTTGAAAAGTTTCTCCAGCATTCATTATACCAAAAGGAATTTTCACATACATGAAAGTGCCCCATGGTGTAGTAAAGGCTGTCTTTAATTGATCAGCAGGGTGAACTAAAATATGATTGTACCCTGAATAGCCATCCAGCAAAGAAATCCTTTTAGACCCTACCACCCTTTGTAAAATGTGATCCATCTTTGGTAAAGGGTAGTTGTCTTTTAATGAAGCTTTGTTTAAGTCTCTAAAGTCTATACAAAGCCTGATCTCTCCAGTTTTCTTCCTCACAGACACCAGATTAGATACCCACTCAGAATATCTAATAGGGAAAATAATACCAGCATCATACATTTTCATGATCTCCTTCTGAACCAATGGTAACTGAATAGGGTTTATCCTACGCAATTTCTGTTTGAATGGTTTGTGGTTTTCTTTGAGGGGAATTTTGTGTTGTATTATTTCAGTTTCATAGGATTTAAGATCTTCGTAACTCCACGCAAAAACATCAGAAAACTCTTTAAACAACTCTATGTATTTGAGTTTAATATGAGTTGGTAAAGTTCAAGACAGTTTAATCATTTTTGGTTTAATTATACTGCCTGTGTTGCACTCCTCTACTTCAGTCTCTACAGGTTCCAGTTTCGGCTTTTTGGCCACATCGTTAAAATCAAACAACTCTTATAAAGGTGCCAGACCGCTTGGAAAAATTTCATCTTTGGAGTGCAGAGTTTCTAACTCCTCTATTTCTAATTATGCATTCATTTCTATTTCGCTAGAAAGAAGATTAATATTGACAGGTTCAAGAGACGTTTCTTCTTCACTAAGGAAATTTCCTTCACTGCAGTCTGTCTCAGAATTTGAGTCTGAACTGTGTAGTTTGAATTTGTTTCTGAATTGCATGAAGTATTCTATTTGTTTGTCATTGTCAAACACTTGCCAATACTTCTCATTATCAGGAACGACTAGTCTAAACTTCATCTGAGTTGTGAAATCGTTGGTGTTAAACGGCGTTAAACATGTTCTAGCTGCGTAGGTTAAGCTCTGGGCCGCAATATTCCTTTTTCTTGGGACAAAAAACAGTTTCGAATCCTCGAATGTTTTCAAAAGTTCCACGACATCGTTTCGGTAGGCCCTAAGTCTAGGATGATTTGTGTTGTATTCCCCATTGACTTGCCTAATGATTAACTCAGAATCCCCATATGCTTTAATTCTTTTGGCTCCTAATTTTTTCAATAGATGCAAGCCTAGAAGAAGGGATTCGTATTCCGCTATGTCGTTAGAACACTGAAAGTATAATTTGCAGGAAATGGTTTCTATGTGGTTGTTTTCAGTGTTAGAAATCCAAACTCCTGCACCAACATTGTTCGTGGTGCACGACCCATCAAAAAACATACTCCACAGAGGATTAGTCTCAGGTTCGGTAGTTTGATCGCCATCCTCTTCAACTACTGTGCTTTTGGGTATCTTTTGAGTATCAATACTTGGCTGTAATCGTTTCATTACCTCAGATATATCATTTTTTTGAGGGTTTTTCTCTTGACTCTCGACGTTTAGAAGCAAAGGACACGTAATTTGTAGCTCAAGACATGCGTTTTCTTTGACAAAGTTCACGGGTTCAGAAAACTGTTTAGACAGTTATGTGGCATTTAACTCCTCCTCCCTATCAGTCAGTAACACTGTTAAATTTACTTGTTCAGCGATGGTTTCATCATTGAAAAGGATAAATGAATCCAGGCTGGTATCTATAGAATAAAGGGGAGAGTTTTGTGGCCTGTCTGGGCTTGTGACTGTGTATTGCATATGGGACTCCCTGTAAAGTCTTCTAGTTTAATTGAAAACAGGGATAGTCACATAGGTCATGTCCATCTGCATAGTCCCCTGTAACTTAGCCCCCCAAGACCTTGATAATAACATTCCATACTTTGGGGGAACATCAGCCACAACAATATCCATGACTAAGCATTTGGCTGGAATCTGGGCTAAGTTTACACAAAGATCCTTTATCAATCCTAAACATTTTACTCTATTTGAGTCAAAGGAGTAAAGGTATTTATAAGGTCTGGTGATTTCTAATCCTAGGCTCTCCATTACGTCTTTTGGCATTAATTTATGAGAGGCCCTCGAGTCATGCATAGCGTTGTGGAAAATTTGTCATGAACGTTTAGACTCACATAAAATGGAGGAACAGGTCATTCTTGATATCTACCTTCAATATTAGGACCAAAAATAAGTTCTGGTTGGTCATCATTAAGATTGACTGTATCCTGGTTCTCCTCTATGTTTAAAGCCTTCAAAATTTGGGTCCTATATACATTTTTGGAAACTAGTTCAGTCAAGGGCACAAAGATTTTGATTTTGGATATTTCCTGTTCTAGGCTGAAAGGAATCTGACTCTTTAAGTTGCTAGTCTCAGCCTTGTTAGCTGCCACTCTATCAGCAATATCAGCTTGCTGATTTGTTCTATTTACACTTGATAAAATTGTTTTACAGGAGTGCTAGCTGAAGTGCTAGTACTACTAATGTCTGCACTCTGTTTTTCGTTGTTTTGAGTGCTTTTATGTTTATCATCATTACCAGAATTCACAACCACTGTTTTGTTCTTTGGTTTGACAATTTTAGGCTTGGTTCCAGTGCTGTTTTGTGAAGATTTTTCAAAGGTTTTTTTGTTGGGGGTTTGTTGACTGGTTTTGCTTCTAAGGTCATATTCTCTTTGAGATTCTATGATGACATTTTCCATTTCTTGACAAAAATTTTCATTATCATCTCTTTTTTCATCATAAAGTGTATAAAGACCTTGTTTTCTATCATAATGAACTTCAAAGTCATCATCCTCTATTATCTCATTTGTTTCCTCAACCTCACTTATATAGTTTTGATGAAAGGGAGGAGTGATCTATTGATCATCTTCCCTAGGTCTGTTTGGAGGTAGGTTCCTTCTAAAATTCTGATTCTGGTTCTGGTTTCTATTTTGAGGAGCAACTTGGTTTTGGTTTGCTTGTGCTCTCTTAATTATCATCTCTTTCATCATCTCCTCCATCATTTTCTCCATCTTTGAGTTGGAAGTAGAAGGCGTGGATTATTCTCTAAAAGATACTTTCTTTTCAGTTTTCATTCTTGCTCTCTTCTCCATTAAGTTGACCTCTACAGAAGGAGCACCTTTTTGCATATCTTCAAGAGTTTCAAAATATCTTTCTCTCAGCTGATAGGTCATGTCAGATTCAAACCCTTCAGGAAACTTGTTTAAATCTGAGCCCTGTGGAGGTTTAAGTTCTGGGGAAAGTGCATTATACACACTATTGGATCTAGTGCAATAAGCTTGCACACTTTCCCCGGGGTTTCTATGGAGGTTCTTGTATTCAGAAAGGACTTGGAGAGGGTTTTTCTTTACTTCCCATATGTTTAAAAAGGTCTGATGGAAGGCTTGGAGATCATTTAAACTATGGGGGGTTAAAGCTTTAAACCATTTTCTTACGTCTCCCCCCAGACTCTGAGAAAATAATCTAATCTTGATAGAATCATCATCAATTTCATTTCTGTCAAAGTATTCATTCATCTTGTCCACATGTTGTGATGCAATAGTAGCATTACTAGCATCATATAATGGAATTTTGGACTGATAGTCCTGTGGAAAATTGACTAATGGTACAGGAAGGACTAAGGGAGAACACCATGCTGCCATGATATGTGGTGGAGGGGGATTTACAATAGGTGGAGTGGGTTGAAGTGGGGTGGTTTGAATAGTGGATATAGGGTGAGCAGATGTGGATGGAGCAGCAGTAGATTACTGAGCTGATCTTGGATGAGAGACACCTAAGTTGTGAAGGAAATGCAAATCAGGAGATGTTGTTTCTCTACTACCAGGATGTTCACTTGTCTCCGGGGATGAAAGTGAAGACTCAGAGTCTAGCTGAATTATATCATTAAATGACCTAGTTCTAAATGGATTTACTAAGTCATCTTGTGATTGTTGTAGAGCTGTAAGATTTTTAGGAACTAAATTAGCTCTCAAGGGTGATATGAAAATAGTTGATAATTTATTCTTAGGAGACTTCCCAAGGATACATTCTGGGTTATCAACTACTTCAGGTGGATCAGGGTCTGGATGGGCTCTAATGTGAATCTTTCTAGGAGCCACTATGCAGTGTTTTTCAGACCAAAATAAACAAGACAAGTTCGACCAAGTATGATAGTCTTTAAAAGGTCAGCCTATCTGTTTACGCAAATTTTAATCCTGCAATCCTCTGACTGAGTTTGAAAGATATTATAATGATAAGGGTTTTTCCCAGTGGAGTCTTTAAGGTTTGTTGAGGATTGTGGAGTCGCCAAGTGGAAGTTCTTAGCCCCTAAGGAGGTGAAAGGTTCTATGGTCGACCACCATGTTTATTGGATACCAATCTGAAATATTTTTAAGTATTTTTGAGTTATTTTTCAGTTGTATGGTTTTTAAGAATATCCTAACTCTATTTCAAAACTTGGCTAAGGTTTAAGAGACAAAGGCAGTGTACTCTTATGGCTAAGTCAGCTGATTTTCAAGGTTAGATAAAGTCTAATGAGAATCCTAGTTTATGCCTAGATTGTCACTGATTTAACACAAGTTTTATCATGATTACCATTTCTTGGTAGTGCTTGAAAAGGCTGCTTTTTACTCTCAAAATTTATTTATTTTTAAGGGAAGTATTCCCCAGGGGACTCGCCAGAAATGTTAGGAATCTATAATCAGAAAGATTGGCAAAAGTCCGATCATAGAAACAACATCGTTTCAACCAACTTTGGGATTCTAGGATCTAGCCCTCCTGAATCCGGAGAGGGATCTCTCCAATAAGTGAAAATATGGATTTGTCTTTGAAGTTTTGGGGTAATGATATTAGGCTAGTTATGAAGGCCAAGGATTTTGTTTGTTTTTGGATGGTTGAGCATGAATATGGCTTGCGTGGAAAGTCCTAAGTGAAAAGAGTTTCAAAAGTGTGAAGTTGCAAGCAAATAGAACAAGCTTTGACCAAAAGATAGATAATTGCAAGTTTTAGTCCACTGGGCTCTGGAGTCATAATAGGGTTTAATTGAAACAACAAGGGGCAAGAGTGGTCCATGGGGCAAGTCATCTATGTCTTAGGGTCTCTTTAAGGTTTGATTTATGGAATGTTATGATACAATAAGAAGGGAAATTTAACAGATGCAGAACAAAGAGCAGCCTAAGATCTGGTAAGTACTTTTAAACTAGCCAGCTTTGACAAACACTTAAGAAAGACATAAAAACAATCTAAGATCAGGTAAGTACTTCTAAACTAGCCTGATTTTGATACAATTTCAATAGAAAACATTTAAGAACAAGGGAAACACAAATGATAACAAAGAATGGCCTAAGATCTGATAAATACTTTTAAACCAACCAACTTTTAACACATTACAAGGGAAACTTTCAATCAGTCTTTTGGGACAAAACTAGGACCAGGGCTCACCATATCTTCCTTAGTTCATCACTACTTAACATGAAATGAAAATAACATCTAAGAACAACATTCATCTAAGACAATAAGACAAGGGAGCGCCAACATTCTGTTGAACTCTTAATTAAACTGAGAGGGGGGGGGTGAATCAGTTTAACACATTCATGGACTTTTAAAACTTTTTCCTTTAAAACTTATTTTACTTTATTAACACCTTAATTTCATGATCAACATAATGTGTGAGCAATCTTTATTTATGAGCAGCAATTAATAAAAAGATTAGATAATGCACCAGCAGTCTTAGTATGTTAGCAGCAAGTATTAGCAGAATAGATATATCATATCAACACATAGACATCATGCACATAGACACCAGATATACGTGGAAACCCATAAAGAAAGAAAACCACATCTTATTATTGTTGTGATGCAAAGGCAAGCTCCAACTCCCTCTCACCACTGATTTTCTGCAGGCACCAACCTACAGGAGGCTCCAACCTCAATTCTGCAAGCTACAACTTGCAAGGAAGCTCTAGCTCCCATCTATTTTCTGTAGGCACCAACCTACAGGAGGCTCCTACCTCAGTCAGCTACAACTGACATTTTATCAAGCTACAACTTGATGTGGAAGCACCAACTCCCATCTATTTTCTGTAGGCACCAACCTACAGGAGGCTCCTACCTCAGTCGTGGCGAGCATCTATCAAGCTACAACTTGATAGGGAAGCTCCAACTTCCTTACTCTTTCAAAAGAAAAACACTTGCTGATTTACCTTGGATACCAGCTCTGTTATGTACCTTCTTCTCTGCTGTTCATCAAATCTTATGTCATACCTGCATCATCTCTGCTCAGCCCCTTCTTCTTCTTTGCTCAACTCCTCCTTATTCACATTCTTCTTGCAGCTTGCTTATTCTCTTCAACTCTCTTTAATTCTGCTGCATACTCTCTTCTTCTCTCACTCCTTTTTCGTCAACACTCTCCCCTTGGATATTACCCTATTTTATACAAAAATAGCTTCATGGCTGTTTGTATTCCACTGGGAATTCGAAATGGACAGCCATGTCTCTTTGCCTTCTACCTTCTCATCTCTTTTCAGCTCACTCAGAAAAATGTAACTGTAGGTGCTTATTTTAATATTACAGTGGGATATTTGCTCTCTTTCGGAGACTTGCCAATGCATCAAAACAATATAAATTTAAATAAAAAATTTACATTCAAATTTAAATGAGAAATCCAACTCACTCGTTTTGTCTCTTGGCTTGCTGCGCATTTTTCTTTTCTCTGACTGTGTCTTTGTCTTTTCTGTGACTATGTTTTATCTCTTTTCAGTTCTGTTTTCTCTTCTATCCTCTGCTGTGGTGTAACTGCTGCATACGTGTAACTGTGATTTTATATCTACTGACTGTAATCTGGAGGAACTCCAATCCCTTTTATGTGATTAGTGTCTTGTTGATGTGGAACATTCCGCAAGCGGAATGGACATATATCACAGTCGTATATTAATAATCGCCCTCCACCTTAAGCCGAGGCTCGTGGGTCCACAGACCACGCGGCACTTTTCAATACAATCGCAACAACTTTATATATATATTTATATATAACAGCGCCTTCACAAATTTCCGATTGCGATTAGAACTGGAACTCAAACACGTGTTAATCATAGTTAATAAGCCCATCGGGTCCGGGCTTCAATCGCAATCGCAACTTTTAGTTGCAAGTGATCTGCTGCCAGATTTTCTCCGATGCGATTGGGTTGTTCCGATGCGATCATGTCGGACTTCAAAAACTTGTTACTCATGGTTTATAAGCCCATCGGGTCCGGGCTTCAATTGCAATCGCAAGTCATTTAATATATGTTCCGACGCTCTTATAATCTCCGATGCAATTAGCCGGAATTAAAATATATATAAACCATCGTTAATACACCCATCGTGTCCGAACTCTTAATCGCAATCGCAAGTCTTTTAATATGTGTTGCGATTGGCCACTGTTCATTGTATTTTGCCGATGCGATTGGGAAAGGACTTCAAACATGTTTGAATTATAATTCATACCTCCATCGGGTCAGGACTTCCAATCGCAATCACAATTCATATATTCTCTGATGCGATTGACCAGTGCTGATGCGATTAGACCTGGAACTCAAATATATATTAGCCATGATTTATAGACCCATCGGGTCCGAAGTCTCATCGCAATCGCAATTTTCTGTGGGTTACATATTACGCTTCACAGTTTTTCTCCTATTGCGATTGAGGAGGGGTCCCACCATTTAAATCTTCATTTTGTGCGCTCTTTTAATAAAGTGCTCCACTTATATATTTGAGCTTAGACCTTTGTTTATGTGATGCGCTGCACATATATGTTTATATATGTTTTTTCCGCTGGAGTGAAGCGATTCCCGGAATAATGTTTGTGTTATATTATATGTATAAAACAGGTTGGAGTGTGCGATTCCCGGAATTTTATAACGGCTCTCTGCCTCTGTCTCTGCTTCTGCTGCTTCTGTCGCTCTGCATCTGTCTCTACCTTTCGATAACGGTTCTTCACTGTGCTTATATGACTGTTACATTTTGACATTCTTCTTGCTGCCTCTATTGCTTTCACTGTGCTTCTTTTGCCTTCCTCTGCTTCAGTGCTGCCTCCTTTGCCTGAGTGCTGCCTCCTTTGCCATCAATGAAAATATTTCCAACACATTCCTATGCTTAAACTGAATTAAATCATTCCTAAATAACACAGATTTAGAAGAAAACATATAAATAAAGATTTTCAGTCAGAGAAGGTTACTGATATACAGTAGGTCCTAGCTTTATGCATGTTGTTATTTATAGAAGAAAATGAACACAGTGGAAACAAAAATGAAATAACAAGTCACAATGAGAAAAACATCACCATTAACATAGACTAGGATCCCATAAATCAGCTTGTATTGATGCTCCAAACCAGTTACAGCTTTAAGTCCAAATTTGTAGTTCAGCAATCATCTTCACTTCTCAATCTAACCAGTCTATCACAAGCAGAGCTCTAAGGGCCAGTGAATACTATTTACAATAAGAAGTTTCATCTTCAAGTATATATCAAGGTTCAGCAACTAACTCAACCAACATTTTCTCATCTTCTACAACAATATTTATAGAAGAATGAGGAGGTGAGATCTAATAAAAGATCTCTTAAGGAAATTAATACAGATTCAAGACTTCTTGGCCTTTTGAGGGGCTCGATGAAGAAGTTTACAGGTGGTTCTCTGTATTAACTGTTTACAATCATGAGTTGAGCTCGGTGGGAGCTTTATTTGACTTTGAGGTTCTGTTTTAGACGTAATAAATCTGCTGATATTTGTTTTCATTAGTTTCCTTTAGCAGAATTAATTGTTTGGGTGTGCTGTGAGGCAGATATTTTCCTGAATCAATAACTTCGACCTCTGTTTGAATGGTTTGAGGCAACAGGTGGCTCTGTGGTAACCGAGGAATAAATTCGCCTCATTTGAAGCGGTGGAAGTCTTTTCTGTCAGTTAGATCTTTTGATTTTATTTTAATTTTATTTTCTAATTTGGGGGATTAGGCTTTTGATACTCAATCTTAGCCGTAATCCCCACAAATATGTCTTCTATCTTCAATGTGTTGTGCGTTGTCTTCAGAAATTGATAGTATTTTTACATGTGATTAAATCACAGTGTCTTGTCGATGTGCAGGCTGCGCTGGGCTTTTAAAGGCATCAATGCCCATGAAGCATTGGTAAAAAAATGGAATGGAAACCCACGGATGGTTCCCTTTCATAACTCAAAGGCACAAAAAACGTCTTTCCTAGCCCTCGGCTTTCCTTTATTATACAATGAAAAACCATTAAAAAGACCTGCAAAGCACAAAAATAATTAAAAAAAATCCTGCGAAATGGGTTAAACTGCTTCAAAAGGTGGGAGAGGAGCGTAGCCATTGGATCTGGACACATGGACGGTCCAGATCTAATCAGGAGATTGCAATCGGCGGGAGAAGAAAAGGGGTGCGATGAAAAACTCTGATGCGATTGAGCAATCGAAAGGGCCGAGGCGATTAAGCGATGGTCGTTGATCTAAGAATGAGATCAACGGTGGAGAATGAATCAGGGGAGTCACAATCGGAGGTGGCAGAGCAGTGTATGCTATTTGAAATGAGCGATGTGATTCTGCATGGACCGTTGATCCGAGAATTAGATCAATGGCGGAAAGTGAATCGGAGAATGGCTGATCGGCAGAAATAACAAATGGACGCGATGCAAGGGTTGCGATGCGATGGAAAGCTTTGATGCGATGGAGCGCTGGTCATTTGATCGGCCAATAATCAACGGTGGAGATGAGCCGGGGGAAAAACCCTCGTATAATATATAAAACCCAAAGTTTAAAATAAAGCAAAGGTTTATATAGATCGGGGCGGGATATTTATATGAAAAAGGGGATAGGCGCCTGACTATGGGGCCTTTGGTCTTTACGAAATGTGATATGCCCAGGGAGTATAAAACAAAAGGGCCAATCGCAATTGAGCCATCGGGCCTGTTATTTCAATCAACCCATTTAAACATTTGCGATGCGATATGGCGCTCGAGATCTTTAACACTTGGTCCCGGGTGAAAGTCATATGAAACAGAGGCGAGGGAAGAGCATATATATACAGGGACTCAATCGCATCGGAACATTTTGATGCAGTCTTTTCGATAAACCCATTATATTTCCCCGATTGCGATTGTGCGATCGGTCTTTTTAATCTACCCATTGAAATATTTCAGCACGTGACTTGAGTTTTTTAATTAAAACTTTGAAAAAGTGGGTTTTGGGTTTTTACAAAGGAAAAAACGATCGGGAATGAAATGTTCACAAAGTTTAAAGCGCCGAGGCGGGCTTTATGGTTATATGGAAAATAATATGCTCGGGGTCTTAGACACAAAGGCTAATCGCATCGGAGTTTTCGGAACATGGTAAAGACTTGCGCATTTTTTTCTTTCCGATGCGATTAGTGCTCGGGACTTAAACTCTTGGTTTTCTACAAAAGAAACATGAGACCTGGAGTTCATAGTAAGGGTGTTGATCGCATCAGAGTTTATAACGGCACAAAGACGTGCACTCTTGGACATTTGTGATGCGATAAGCGCCAAAACAGGTTAGCACGTGGTTCCAGCCCCAAAGCGTATGGTGGGGAAGTGTTTTAGGACTTATCCCAAGGGGCTTAAGTCCTTAGTCAATGAAACTTGTTTTTTATGAAAATTAACAAGGTTTTTAATGGATTTGGGGGTTTCGGTACAGTTCAAAAAGGAGTTTTAAACCATGTAAAGATGATTTTCATGAATGGAAGAAGGAAACTCATGAAAACAAAGGAGTTTTATGGAGAAAAAGGGAATCAAATGAAGGAAAGTTTTGAAGAGGGGAAGGGGAAAAAAGATGGTTTTTCAGCAGTTTTTACATGAAATCGGAAAAATTTCTGAGTATAAAAATGGGAACAGCAATGAGGATTTTAGACAGAGGCATGAGGCCTTCAAGGAGTCTTCAAGAGCCAACAATTTTTAGTGATAAAATTTGTTCTTTGGAGGCTCAGAAATTCTTAGCCACCTTTTGCTATAATCAAATATTATAGGTGTCTAACACACTAAAAAAAAATCATTACATACCGGAACCTGATCACAGATCTGCCACCGATCTGGCATGATCTTTGTGTTCACAACTCGGATCCACCATCGATCTAAAATATTATTGTGTCTGCTACTTATATCCGCCACAAATCGGGAAAAATATCACGAGCAGAACCATAAAAGAGGTCAGCACTCCTATCAGATAAAAATCAGTGCTGAGAAAAGTTTTATTAAGGAAATCAACACTAGCACTATAATGACCCCAAATGATGCGCTAATCCATATTGATTGGTGTTCCAGTGTCTCTGAAAATCGTGTTGATCAGCACAACTACTGCTCCGAAAATCGTGTTGATCCTCTTGTGCTCAGTAAACTAAGATCTGTGAGAAACCGAGTTTATCCTGTGAGTGAGTTGTTTCTGCAGACTAGCTACTCCACTATGAGCACTGAGGCTGCTATGTGCACTGTAGCCACGAAGGCTATGTATCCGTGAAGGCTCTATAGCCACTAAAGCTCTATAGGTAAATTAGGCTCACCTGGTTTGAGCTCTGATACCATGATAAAAAATAGAAAGAAAAAAAATAAATTGAATTAACAAAGCAACTCATAGGTGAGTACTGCACTTGGAGACCTCACAAACTAGAGCTTACACTCTGCATTCAATCAATCAATGATGCAAAAATAAATACATCACAAAAGAATAGGGATTTGGGAACAAAGTCCTACAACCATGGAACTAATCCTAACTTAAGGAGTTAAGTTACAACCATGTAACCATTTATCCATTAATACAATATAATAATAATTATTTTCAACTACAAGTGGAAAATATCAAGCATATATGCCAATAAAGGCTCCCTATGGAAAATATCAAGCATAGATGCCAATAAAGGCTCCCTATGGAAAATAAAATACAAATAAAATGCTTCCATTGTGGTCCTATATTACATGAAATATTGAATATAAGACCTACAACCAAGTATAGCAACCCTATACATCTCAATTTCTAAATTTCTATATCTAGCCTGAACCGTTAACTCTCACCTGATAAAAAATGGAAAGAAAATAAATGAATTGAATTAACAAAGTAGCTCATAGGTGAGTACTGCACCTGGAGACTATACAAACTAGAGCGTACACTCTACATTAAATCAAAAAAATGATATAATAATAAATGAATCACAAAAGAATAGGGAGTTGGGAACAAACTCCTACAACCTAGGAACTAATCCTAACTTACAGAGTTACATTACAACCATGTAACCATTTCTCCATTAATACAATATAATAATAATTAATTTTAACTCTCCCCCTTAATGGAGAAAGGATTATCCCGTAGTCCTAACATCCCTCTAAACAATTAAAACTTCACTTTCCCAAGAGGCTTAGTAAAAATATCAACCATATTGTCACATGTTTTACAATATTCAACAAAGATTTCTTTTGACTGGAATTTTTCTCTAACAATGTGAAACTGAGTATCAATGTGTTTCGTGTTCTTATGAAACATTGGATTGTTTTCTAGCTTCATGTAACTTTGGTTGTCACATTTGCTGACAATTTCCTCTTTCTGCTCTTCTCCTGCATCATGGAGAAGCCTTCTCAACCATATAGCTTCACATTTTTCTGCGCATAATGCTTGGTACTCTGCTTCAGCTGAAGATAAAGACACAATGCTCTGATTTTTACTGCTCCATGCTATGACCCCGGATCCAACACTAAATTCATAACAAGTGATAGATCATTGATCATCCAGGTTACTTGTTGAAGGAGAGTCTGAAAATAATGCTAAAATAACATCAAATGTATTAGTGTATAAAATACCATAATTACTAGTACCATGAAGATACCTCAACACACTTTTTGCTTCCACCCAATGAATTTCAAGAGGTTTAGTCATGAACTGGCTCTACACATTGACATAGTATGATAGTATGGTCTAGTTGTAGTTAGATATATCAGACTACCAACTAGTTGCCTATACAAAGTGGCATCCACCTCCTTAGATCCATCATCACTGCACAATTTCATATTCTACTGCAAAGGTGTTCATGTTGTCTTACACTACTCGATTCTGAACTTTTTGAGTATCTCTCTTACATACTTCCCTTGAGTACATAAATTTTGTCCAAATTCTCTCCATACTTCAACACACCTCCTTAGATCCATCGTCACTGCATAATCTCAGATTATGTTGCAAAGGTGTTGATGTTTTCTTCCACTGCTCCATTCTAAACCTTTTGAGGAGCCCTATGACATACTTCCCTTGAGTAAGAAAAGTTTGTCTAGATTATCTCCATACTTCCAGACCTAGAGAATAATTTAAACTTTTGAGGTCTTTCATTTCAAAAACCTGTGACATATGCAATTTGATTTCTTTGATTAATGCATCTGCATTACCTGTTATAATCATGTCATCCACATACAAGGAAATCAAAATAATCTTCCTCTGTTCATCATACATGGTATATAGATTTGTATCATTCATACTTCTAAGAAAACCATATTGTAAGAAAAATGAATCAATCTTCTCGTAGCAAGTCCTGGGTGCTTGTTTTAAACCATAAAGTGCCTTTTTCAATCTACACACTAAATGTTCCTGCCATTTCTTAACAAACCCTTCAAGCTGGACTAAATAGACCTCTTCTTTTAAATCACCATTTAGGAATGCAGAGTTAACATCTAACTAGTGTAGCTTCCACTGATATTTTGTAGCTAAGGCAATTAACATTCTAATAGTATTCAGTTTGTCTATAGGAGAAAAGGTTTCTTCAAAGTCAATTCCCTATTTCTGTGAATAACCCTTTGCTACCAGTCTAGCTTTAAACTTTTCTATACTCCCATCTGCATTAAATTTAGGCTTGTAAAGCCATTTGCAACCTATGGGTATTTTTCCTTCAGGAAATTCAACTAGTTCCCAAGTATTGTTTCCAATAATAGATTCAAATTATTCATTCATTACTGCCCTCCACTAATGATACTGAGTAGCTTCTTTATAATTTTTGGGCTCTATAACATTTAAAATGTTTGACATTAAAGCATATTATTTCAATCTGGCTGGTAGTTGAGTCTGCCTACCTGATCTTCTCGGTAAAGGACTCACATCAAATCTATCTGCTTCAGACCTTTGCGGGCTTGACTTACAGACTACATCACCTGTCTCTTCCTCTTTTTACTGTTGTTTTTGTTGTTGATTGTCCTCACTTCTTTCTTCCATCAACAATGGAATGTGCCATTCTTCAACATTGTTTTCCTTATTTCCTTCCTCAACCTACTCATGAAATATGACATCTCGACTTGCAAAGAATTTATGAGTCAAAGGATTAAACAACTTATAATCTTTGAACTCAATGCAATATCCTACAAAGATGCATTTCATGGCCTTAGGATCTAAATTATTTATAACTTCCTTTGGTATATGGGAAAATGATTTTGACCCAAAAACTCTTAAATGATTCACCACTTGCTTATATACATAAAGTGCTTCAAAAGGAGTTTTAAAATTAAGATATTTAGTAGGAATCCTATTTTTTAAATAAACAACAGTTTTGATTGCTTTAGCCCAAAAACCATTTGATATACCCTTAACTTGAAGCATACTTCATGTGCACTCCACAAGGGCTCTATTTTTCATTCTGCAACTCCATTTTGCTGCGTAGTGTGAGGCACTGTGAATTGTTGAATAATCCCATGCTCTCTGCAAAATTTCATGAATTCCCCCCCTTGATCTGAGCGAAGAATCTTTATGAATTTCCCTGTCTTCTTCTCCACCATATTATTAAATTCTTTAAAGCATTGAAATGTTTGTCTCTTTTTGTTGATAAATTATATCCAAGAGAATATAGTGCAATCATCAGTAAAAAATAAAAAATAATTTGCACCACCTAGCAACCTAGTCTTCATAGGTCTGCATACATCTATATGCACAAGCTCCAGAATATCCATTTTCTTCCTATCAAAATTCAAAGGAAACTCTTCCCTATGCATCTTTCCTAATGCACATCCATCACAATCTAAATAAACATTATAAGTAGTGAGTCCATCAACCATACCTTTCCTTTGAAGTGGCATAAGATCTTGTATATTGAGATGACTGAATCTCTGATGCCAAAGATTCCTGGTTGTCAATCTTGTTGAAGCCAGAGCTTGGTGTGGCATGCTCTTGACATTCAATCTATACAGGCTTCCAAATGCACTCCTCACGCAATTCGTTCCTTCTTGTTGTCCTTTATGACACAATATGTTTTGAAGAATTCAACTTGGAGGTCTTGATCTGTTATCATTGACATGAACATTAAGTTCTTCTTCATCCCGAGTACATACATTACATTTTTTATATGTCTGATATCACCGGAAGGAAACATTAGGAAAATATCACCGTACCCATTAATCTCATAACCTCTTTCATCACATAGAGAAATTTTTTCTCCACAAGTAGTTTCTTCAAAAACCTCAAACCAACTTCTATTACATGTCATATGTGAAGACACGCTTGAATCAACATACCAAATTTTGGTCTCATCCTCCTCGGAAGTTGAAAGAGAAAAATCAACGACAAAAAATTGAAAAACATGACTATGACCTTCATCAACAAATTGTCCTATGTGCTTTCTCTATTTATTTCTAGCCTCATCTGCCTGTCTCTTAAAACAAAGTTAGCTTGATGACCGATTTTCCCACTGTATAAACATTTAATGTTAGAAACGTTACTACTGTTACTTGTAGACATAGCTCTGAATGGTCTCTTCTGAAATCCGCCACTACCTTTCTATCCCTATGGTTGTTTCCCTTTGTATGGCTTCTTCTTTGCCATCAGAGCAAGATCGAAACTCTATAGTATCAAATTATGTTGTCGCTCTTCTTCCTGTAACATAATTCCTGTCAGCTCTTCAAATAAAGGGGCTTTATCTTGTGCAGAAAAGCCCGTGATGAACATCTGGTATTCATTCATCATCCTGTTCAAAGTAATTGTGACAAGATCAGAGTCAGACACCTTCTCTTCAATGTCACCCAATCTGTCCTTCGGGTCCTTGACCCTTGCAATGAATCCAATTGTGATTAGTTTTCTGTGTCTGGTATAGATTCTTGAGCGTCGTCCATATCTCAGTGGACGATTTACCGTCTCTGATGTGTGGGATAATATTGTCTTTAATATACATCTTCAATAAAACTTTCTCCTTGTTCTCACTTTTATCGCAATCTTGTATGAGTTTAGTTGTAGTTGTTGCACTGTTCGGCTTTTTCTAATCACCACTAACAATCAACCATGTGCTCACTCCGTCAAGCAATGTCTATAGCTTGAATTTCCAATTGGCATAATTGGTCCCATCGATTTTTCTAGTCTCGTTGAGATAAGTTTCTATAAAATTGTTCATTTTTGACTGATCGGATTCTAAATCCTCCAATTTTCGGTCGATTCTAACCAAGTGAAAAATTACAAGCTACACTACAAAAAAACTCAGTACATACCAGAACTTGTTCACAGATTAGCTACTGATCTAACACTATCTCTATGTTTTCAACTCTGATCCTCCACCGATATGAAATATTATTGTTTCTGCTACTCATATTTGCCACCAATCGGGAAAAATATCACAAGCAGAACCATAAAATAAGTCAGCACTCCTATCAGCTAAAAATTTGCGCTGAGAAAATTTTCATTAAGGCAATCAACACTAGCGCTAGAATGACCCCGAAGGATGCACTAATCCGTACTGATCGGTGCTGGTGTGGCTTCAAAAATCACATTGATCAGTGCAGGTGTTGCTCCGAAAATAACGGTTATCCATTTTTTCTTAGTAAACTAAGACATGTGATAAACTGAGTTTCTCCTGTGAGTGAAGTGTTTCTGCAAACTACCTACTCTGCTGTGAGCACTGAGGCTCCTATGTGCACTATATCCATGAAGGCTCTGTAGCCACTGAGGCTCTGTAGGTAAATCAGGCTCACCTGGTCCGAGCTCTGATACCATGATAAAAAATGGAAAGAAAAGAAATATATTGAATTAACAAAGCAGCTCACAGGTGAGTAATACACAAACTGGAGCGTACACTATACATTCAATCAATAAATGATGCAACAATAAATACATCACAAAATAATATGGATTTGAGAAAAAAATCCTACAACCTAGGAACTCATCCTAACTTAAGGAGTTAAGTTACAACCATGTAACCATTTATCAATTTATACAATATAATAATAATTATTTTCAACTAAAAATGGAAAATATCAAGCATAGATTCCAATAAAGGCTCCCTATGGAAAATATCAAGCATATATGCCAATAAATGCTCCCTATGGAAAATAAAATACAAATAAAATGCTTCCATTGTGGTCCTATATTACATGAAATATTTAATATAAGACTTGCAGCCAAGTAGAGCAACCTTATACATCTCAATTTCTAAATTTATATATCTAACATGAACCGTTAACTCTCGCCTGATAAAAACTGGAAAGAGAAGAAATTAATTGAATTAACAAAGCATCTCACATGTCAGTACTGCGCGTGGTGACTGCACAAACTGGAGTGTACACTCTACATTCTATCAATCAATGATACAACAATAAATACATCACAAAAGAATAGGGAGTTGGGAACAAACTCCTACAACCTAGGAACTAATCCTAACTTAAGGAGTCATGTTACAACCATGTAACCATTTCTCCATTAATACAATATAATAATAATTATTTTCAACTCTCCCCCTTAATGGAGAAAGGATTATCACGTAGTCCTAACATTCCTCTAAACAATTCAAACTTCACTTTCCCAATAGGCTTAGTAAAAATATCAGCCATATTGTCACATGTTTTACAATATTTAACAAATATTTCTTTTGACTGGACTTTTTCTCTAACAAAGTGAAACTGAGTATCAATGTGTTTCATGTTCTTATGAAACACTTGATTGTTTTCTAGCTTAATGTAACTCTGGTTGTCACATTTGATGACAGTTGCCTCTTTCTTCTCTTCTCCTGCATCATGGAGAAGCCTTCTCAACCATATAGCTTCACATGTTGCAGTACATAATGCTTGGTACTCGACTTCAACAACCTATAAAGACACAGTGCTCTGCTTTTTACTACTCCACGCTATGACCCCATATCCAACACTAAATTCAAAACCAATGATATATCATCAATCATCTAGGTTACCTGCCTAATGAGAGTGTGAAAAACTTGCTAAAATAACATCAGATGTATTAGTGTTTAAAATACCATAATTAATAATACCATGAAAATACCTCAACACACTTTTTTCTACCACCCAATGAATTTCAAGAGGTTTAGACATGAACTGGCTCAGGACACTGACAGAGTATGCTAGTTCTAGTCTAGTTGTAGTTAGATATGTCAGACTACCAACTAACTACCTATACAAAGTGGCATCCACCTCCTTAGATCCATCGTCACTGCAAAATTTCAGATTCTGCCACAAAGGTGTTGGTGTTGTCTTACACTGCTCCATTCTGAAATTTTTAAGTATCTCTCTGACATACTTCCCTTGAGTAATAAAATTTAATCCAGAGTCTCTCCATACTTCCACACACCTCCTTATATCCATTGTCACTGCACAATTTCAGATTCTGCTGCAAAGGTGTTGATGTTGTCTTACACTGCTCCATTATGAGCATTTTAAGCAACCCTATGAAATAATTCCCTTGAGTAAGAAAAGTGTGTCTAGAGTCTCTCCATACTTCCAGACCTAGAGAATAATGTAAACTTTCGAGGTCTTTCATTTCAAAAACATGTGACATCTGCAATTTTATTTCTTTGATTAATGCATCTGCATTACGTGTTATAATCATGTCATCCACATAAAAGGAAATCAAAATAATCTACCTATGTTCATCATACATGGTATATATATTTGGATCATTCATACTCATATGAAAACCATATTGTAAGAAAAATGAATCAATATTCTCATACCAAGACTTGGTGCTTGTTTTAAACTATAACGTGTCTTTTCAAATCTACACACTAAATGTTCCTGCCCTTTCTTAACAAACCCTTCAGGATGGACTAAATAAACCTCTTCTTTTAAATCACCATTTAGGAATGTAGAATTAACATCTAACTAGTGTAGCTTCCACTGATATTTTGTAGCTAAGGAAATTAAAATTCTAATGATATTCAGTTTGGCTATAGGAGCAAAGGTTTATTCAAAGTCAATTCCCTCTTTTTGTGAATAACCCTTTGTTACCAGTCTAGCTTTAAGCTTTTCTATACTCCCATCTGCATTAAATTTAGGTTTGTAAATCCATTTGCAACCTATAGGTATTTTTCCTTCAGGAAATTCAACTAGTTCCCAAGTATTTTTTCTAATAATAGATTCAAATTATTCATTCATTGCAGCCCTCCACTCATGAGATTGACTATCTTATTTATAATTTGTGGGCTCTATAACATTTAAAATGTTTGACATTAAAGCATAGTCTTTCAATCTCGCTAGTAGTTGAGTCTTCCCACTTGATCTTCTCGATAAAGGACTCACATCAAATATGTTTGCTTCAGACCTTTGCGGGCTTGACTTACTAACTACATCACCCGTCTCTTCGTCTTTCTATTGTTGTTGTTGTTGCTGTTGATTTTCCTCACTACTTTCTTCCATCAACAATGGAATGCGCCATTCTTCAACACTGTTTTCCTTATTTCCTTCCTCAACCTACTCATGAAATATGGCATCTCAACTTGCAAAGACTTTATGATTCAAAGGATTAAACAACTTATAAGCTTTTAACTCAATGTAATATCCTACAAAGATGCATTTCATGGCCTTAGGATCTAACTTATTTCTATCTTCCTTGGGTATATGGGCAAAGGATTTTGACCCAAAATCTCTTAAATGATTCAATTCTTGATTATATACATAAAGTGCTTCAAAATGAGGTTTAAAATTAAGACATTTAGTAGAAATCCTATTTTTTAAATAAACAGGAGTGTTGATTGCTTCAGCCCAAAAACCATTTGATAGAACCTTACCTTGAAGCATAATTTGCACGCACTCCACAAAGGTTCTATTTTTCCATTCTGCATATCCATTTTTCTATGGAGTGTGAGGCACTGTGAACTATTAAATAATCCCATGCTCTTTGTAAAATTTCATGAACTCTCCCAACTTGTATTCTCCCCCTTGATCTAAGTGAAGAATCTTTATGAATTTCCCTGTATTCTTTTCCACCATATTATTAAATTATTTAAAGAATTGAAATGTTTGTCTCTTTTTGCTGATGAATTATATCCAAGAGAATCTAGTGCAATCATCAATAAAAATTTAAAAATAATATGCACCAACTAGCAACCTAGTCTGCATAGGTCCGCATACATATATATGCACAAGATCTAGAATATCCCTCTTCTTCCTATCAACATTCAAAGGAAACTCTTCCCTATGCATCTTCCCTAATGCACATCCATCACAATCTAAATGAACATTATAAGAAGGGATTCCATCAACAATACCTTTCCTTTGAAGTAGCATGAGATCTTGTAGATTGAGATGATCAAATCTCTGATGCTAAATATTCTCGGTTGTCAATCCTGTTGAAACCAGATCTTGGTGTGGCATGCTCTTGACATTCAATCTATATAGGCTTCCCACATGCACTCATAATGCAACTCTTTCCTTCTTGATGTCCTTTATGACACAATATGTTTTGAATAATTCAACTTGCAGGTCCTGATATGTTATCATTGACATGGAGATTAAGTTCTTCTTCATCCCGGATACATACATTACATTTTTTATATGTCTGATATCACCGGAAGGCAACATCAGGGGCATATCACTATACCCCTTAATCTCATAACCTCTGTCATCAGCTAGATAAATTTTATCTCCACAAGTAGTTTCTTCAAAAAACTCAATCCAAATTTTATTACCTTTCATATGTGAGGATGCGCCTAAATCAACATACCAAATTTCGACCTCGTCCTCCTCAAAAGATGACAGAGCACAATCAACGACAAACAGTCGAAAATCATGACTGTGATCATCATCAGCAAATTGCCCTGTGTGCTTTCTCTGTTTATTTCTAGCCTCATCTGTTTGTCTCTTAAAAAAAAACTTAGCTTGATGACCGATTTTCCCACTGTAGAAACATTTAATGCTAGAAACGTTACTATTGTTACTTGTAGACATACCTCTGAATGGTCTCTTCTGAAATCCACCACTGCCTTTTTGTCCCTGTGGTTGTTTCCATTTGTATGGCTTCTTCTTTGCCATCAGAACAAGATTGGCACTCTGTTGTCTCAAATTATGTTGCCTCTCTTCTTCCCGTAACAGAATTCTTGTCAGCTCTTCGAAAGCAGGGGCTTTATCCCATGCAAACAAGCCTATGATGAACATCTGGTATTCATCTATAATCTCGTTCAAAGTAATTGTGACAAGATCAGATCCAGACACCTTCTCCCCGATGTCACCCAATCCGTCATTTGTGTCCTTGACCCTTGTAATGAATCCAACAACAGATTCACTCTCTTCCATCCTCATAGAAAACAACTTTCCTTTGAGCGACATGATGCGATTGGTGTTCTGTGTCTAGTATAGATTCTTGAGCATCATCCAGATCTCAGTGGATGATTTACCATCTCTGATGTGTGGGATAATATTGTCTTTAACAGATATCTTCAATAAAAATTTCACCTTGTTCTCACTTTTATCCCAGTCTTGTATGAGTGTAGCAGCAGTTGTTGCACTGTTCGGCTTTTTCTTGTCACCACTGATGATCGACCATGCACTTGCTCCTTCAAGCAACGTCTGTAGCTTGAATTTACAATTGGTATAATTGGTCCCATCGAGTTTTCTAGTCTTGTTGAGATAAGTTTCTATAAAATTGTTCATTTTGGACTGATCGATTCCAAGTCCTCCAATCTTCAATCGATTCTAACCAAGTGAAAACTTACAAGCTACACTAAAAAGAACTCATTACATACCAGAACATGGTCACAGGTCTGCCACTAATCGGGCACGATCTCTGTGTTCACAACTCAGATCGACCACCGATATGAAATATTATTGTGTCTGCTACTTAGAACTGCCACCAATTGGGAAAGATATCATGAGCAGAAAGATAAGAGGTCAAAATTCCTATCAACTAAAAATCTGCACTGAGAAAAGTTTCAGTAAGGAAATCGACAATAGTGTTGGAATGAACCTGAAGGATGCAGTGATTCGTACTAATTAGTGCTCCTATGGCTTTGAAAAATGCGTTGATTAGCACAGCTACTACTTTGAAAATCGTGTTGATCCACTTGTGCTCAGTAAAATATGACCTGTGAGAAACCGAGTTTCTCCTGTGAGTGAGGTGTTTCGGCAGACTACCTACTCCGTTGTTACACAGTAATTTGTCACCGTCCCTGCAATTCCCCATCCTGCACAATTGGAGGGCTCCTTCCGTGACCTGTGAGCAGTGACATGACTTGAAACCACTTTCATGACATCCCTCTGAACATGAGCTTCCATTGCCCTGAAGACAAATCCTTGTGAAAAACCATAAAAACACTCCTTTTTGCATTAGCGCGGGAAGACAGTTTAGTACCCGCGCCAATGGGGGAAATAATTCAAAAAGGTTGTGCCAATTGGTGCTCTGTCTCAGAGTCGCACTCACGCCAGCCATTTTAAGGAGTGTTTTTTAAAAATAAATGGAAATTTTTTTGTCCTAACCAATTCATAAACTGGTATTTAATTTGATTTGGGTGGTTTGGCTCCGGATCTCCATCTAGAGGAAGTGGTTTGCCACCTCTCATGGAAGCTTCCTTGAGGATAGGGCCAATCCCATGATTATAGGGATCCCAAATCCCCTTCCTCCATCTATAAAAGCTTGCTCATCTCCTTTGCAAGCTGGTTCCCAAGAGCCATCAGAGTCTTATGCTGCAAGAGCCTTGATTCATTCCCTTAAGGCCAAATCCAAGCAAGGAGATTATTGTCGAGACATCCGAAGAGATAGGCTTGTCCCATCCCTGACAGGATTTTTTGAGACGTGTTCCACTGGCGACCCTCCAAAGGAGAATTCAGCGTCAGAGCCAAGTTGTATCCTCCTTTGATTGATTAATGATAAGCGACTATTGGTTATGGTTCCACTCTTGTTGATGATTATGATGATGAGTTATGTATTCTCTAACTGACATATAGTTGCATATACTAGATTTTACACTTGTGTTTGTTGTGTTTCTTGCATGTGCAGGTGTCCGGTCATAGAGATCGTGAGGGATCGTGATCTTCCAGAGCTATGGAACGGGAGCGCTACTTTCTCTACAAGCGACAGCGTTGGATTCCAGGTAAGCCTTCATCGCTATTTGGTTTATTTGCAATTAGGAACCTGCACTATAGTGTGTGACGATTGTTGCTAGACCCGGTCTGGGCTAGTAGGTGTTAGCCCCCCTATGAAATTCTTGACAAGCAAGCTGGGGGCTAGATCATTTTGGAGCCTTCAAGGAATGACTTTCCCCTGAAAAACCATCCTCCTTGAAGTCTCTAGGTGCTATGCCTAAAACAGTTTCCCGGCTCTAATATCCCATGCCCACGGGGCATCCCTCTGAGTACGCCATCATCGTCTGCTCATCAGCCAGATCAACGGTCCGGAATGTGCCTGTCCTTGTGGCCCCTTCCGTGCAATAGCCATAAAAAAACCTGGTTTATCCCACACTGCTTATGCGCGGTGGGTGGTTTTCCCCGAGCACCCAATGATTCCATACAGCCGCCGACGTGTGTCCCCTATACGACGGCAAAACCGCCCATCCCCCGCGCATTATCTTTCGGTCCAAGTCTCACAGCGAAATTTGTGCAAGTTGTCCGATCCTGAGCGCCTCATCCAACGGTCATCAATCGTCAGAGCTGCGCACTATTTAGCCCCGATCACTGTACCCCTAGCCCACCGTCATCGCCCTCCATCGCATTGTTAACTATTGATTTCCTTTGAGATCGACGGCCCGGATTCACCCTCTCCAATGTTTAATATTCCGCCACCGCCCGGTTCCGCCACTTCATCTCCACGTGCACCCTCTGTACAGTCTCCCATTCCATTGCATATTGGTTCTTTTTTGCGTTTTTTAACGTTTTCCACGTATATTTTCTCTGCAGACCGCCACCATCCACCAGAGCAGGTTTCTCCATTCCCCTTGCAATTTTCTCCTCCGTATCGTCGTCTACACGACCTTTCTCCGCCTCCACGTCATCCGCCACCCCATTCATGATTTCCTTAAATTTTTTGTGTGTTTTGTAGGGTTTCAAAGAGGCAGAAAATCGCCATGATACATATGTACCTCTTCAAGGGCATGTTGCACAGATAGAGAGCCGAGATGGGAGCTGGTACCCCAGTGAAATGCCGAAAAGGGTGGCAAAGATATAAATTTCATCAAAGGACAGGTTTTTGAAAATCTCCAACCCATCCGGTGCCATTAAAGCCCAGATCTTGCAGAATCGAAACATTTATGGAAGCAGTAGAAAGGCCAGCTTATTATTATAGTCTTCAGTACTCAGGACTGAAGATTTGAATCCACAAGGCAGCGGTTTAAGAAGCAAAGCACCAGATTCAAAACCCTGAAAGTCAACCAGAAGTGTAATACACGAGAAAACGTACCACCAGGGTTTTCTATAGCAGCAGTATGTTTTTCTTCATTAAGGACAGGGCGCCCATACAGCTTTTATCATGCACCGTGCCCCTGAAGAAATTTCCACCTTACAGCAGATCAAAACTACCAGAGCATTTGATTCGCACCAAGGCAGACCTCACTGTTTCTTATTGTATTTTTTTTTAATTCTACCAGTAAGTACCACACAATACTGCAGTCAGAACACCTGAGCCATACCAGAGATAAATGCAAAGATTTAAACAGGATGGGTTCTAGCTCTCCATTCATTTCGATGTTTAATGTTACATTTAGTGTTCACCTACCTCCTCAGTCGATCTTCTGTTCATCCTCTGCTATAAAGCACAAAAGGAAAGTATTGTCAAGGTTGTTGATGAGATATCAAAGAAATGCAAGAATTTTCCTCTTGAGACAAGTTCTCTGTGTAATATTGTAAGATAGGCTGAGATTTGATGTATTCAGACTGAATGTTGAAGCTGTGGGCAATGATGTACCTGACTGGTGTTGTTTTTACTATGACAAGCACATTTCTTTGGACCCTGATCTAAAGCAACTGGTGATGTTTTCCTATCTCTGTGTTTGATTTCATTTCATTCCATTTCTACTGGCTTGCATTAGAAGTTTGGCATAATATTCACCCTTGATAGGTACCTTATGTTTCTGCTCTCCCAACCTTTTATGTTTTCTGCTTATGTGTGTATCTGAATATTGTTTTCAATTGATTTGACCAGTGTAGTGGATGTTATTGCCTGCTCTCTGATGTATGAATTAATGAAATCTATGTTTAGATGTTCTTGTTAGGATTTAGTTGGATGTGTTGAGAACACTCGGAGGTCTAGAACCCTGTCTCTGCCTCACTGGGATCTTTCCATCTCAATTCAGCCTTCTAAGATCCCTTGTACCGCCTCTGATTTTGTCCAAGCAGGTCTAAATTTAAATGACCTCTAACCTGATCTATATACAGAATTGGATGGTTCTCCTCCTTTCATTTTCAGTCCTTAATCTTCCATTTCACCCCTCATCCATTAAGATCCAAATGCCCTAGATGAATAGCCCAACTGAAATCTTGCACATTGAACACAAATAAATCCTTTCTTGACTCCATTTCCCAATGGCCTTGATTTTCCCTGAGTTATCTGTCTTAGCCTAATCTCCTCTATGCTCATCCTTGTCTTATATTGGACCTTCCTTTCTTGATTCCCAACAACCAAAAATAAATAAACAAACAAACCTTGTGTCTATAACTAGCCTAATATCTTGAACCCGAGCCTCAAAGACATATCCTTGACTCATATAGAGAGATCCCTCTCTGGACCTAGGAGGGCTAGATCCTAAGGTCTAAAAGCGGTTTGATGTTGTCTCATCTTTTGGTCTTTCCAACCTGGCCAAAACATGGGAACCCAAACATAATGGCGACTCCGCTGGGGACTTCTGATTGCATTTCACCTTAAAACATTTTTAAAGACTCAAAGACTTAGAAATCTGGTTAGGTTGACAGTAAGTCACTCCTTTCTTGAATCGACCTCCATTGTCGAGTGTCCATCATACTCTTAGACAGAGCCTGGAAAGGGCCAGGTAGCCTCCGGATATCACCCTCTTCGGAGGTGACATATATGGTAAATGCCCTCCCAGTCAATCTCTGGTTGGAGTTTGCTGCTTTTGAGGAGATTCCTGAAAGGTTATAGTGCTTGAGCACTATGGTGGACAGTGTGACCCCTTAGACATATCTTAAAACTTCCTCCTGGCAACTCCATAGTTCGCAAAAGATCAAAGACTCCACTGGTGATCAGTAGGCCTGCTGGTTATCTTGGTTTCACATAAGACTCCACTGGGAGACCTGCCTTCACGACAACATCAACCACAGTAGAAGTAAAAAATAAGGTTAAGCTGCTTGGCTAGGAAAAAACATTCTGGCTTTTAGAACCATTCACACAAGAGCTTATCCCAACCCTGACCCACCTGAAATAGTTGACAATCCGGAGAGTATCCTCAAGAGAGCTCCTACACCTAAAAGACCAACTATTTCCAGTCACATTCATAGAGCTAATTCTACACCCAAAGACCTAGCAGCTCTATCACATTTTCTCACTGACCTAGACCTACCCAATAGGCTACCAAGAACTAGGTCATTCAATCATCTAGACAAGCCAGACCCTGAGCTTCACAGTTCACCATCTCATAGTGGTCAACACACTAGAGACAGAGGAACAAACTTCTGCTAGTTCTAATATCCCTGCCATCCATAGACCAGCTGCTCAAGTTAACCCTGTACCCCATCAGAACATTATCATGGCAGCCTGGTATGCACGTCTAGTTTTACCACAACCCTTGTTACCCTTACCCAATGATTATCAGACAAAAATCCCTCACTTCACTAAAGAGTCCATCACAGCTCAGCAACATGTAGATAAGATGGAGAATTCTTTCGACTACATGGAAATTGATGATGAAACAATCAAAATGAGAATCTTTGCCCAAAGCTTAGGGGGTGATGTAAATAAATGGTTTAAAAGCTTACCTCCTGGCAGTATCCAAGATATCCCTACATTATATCAAACTTTCATCAACAAATGGGAAGCTAGGGCAAATCCTCGCCAACTCCTAGCTGAATACATGAGCCTTAAAAGAAATGCAGGAGAGAGTGTCCATGATTACACCACTAGATTCAACAACATTTACAATGCTCTCCCTCCACACATGAAACATCCTCAGGGTATGGCCCTGGCCAAATACTTGACGGGTTTGATTTTGACATGGCCTATGAGCTTATGGATAAAGAGTACACCACATTGGAGGACATGCAGAAAGGAGCAGTGAACATAGAGGAAAACCTGATTGAGAAAAGAGAAAGACTGAGATCTGAGAAGAGGGTAACATATAGAGATGACACTGTAGCTTCCACTTCAGACCCAAATTATGATAGATTATTTAAAAATGTGGATAAGCTGCAAAAAATGATAGAAACAATGGTTGTCACAGTTAGCAATCAGAACAGAAACCAGAACCAAAATCAGAACCAAACCTTTAGAAGAAACAACAACATTCCCAACAGACAAAAAGAATCAGATCAACAATTTATTCCCTTGTTCCAAAAATTTCTTGATGAAGAGTAGGGAATAATAGAAGAATCTGAAGGGAATACAATAAAAATGTTCGAAACAGAGAGCTCAATCCCTAACTGTGACTCAGAGGAAGACCAACCCTCACCTTCTTATTGGGATGAGGAATGGGTAGGAACTGAAGATTACAGATTAGGATTTGAAAATGCCATGATGCAGGTCAGAGAACAATATGAACTTAGGAGCAAAAAGAACCAAGAAAATTCCAAAACTGAGACTCCTAAGGTTACCATCAAGAAAAGACCTGATAAAGCTTCTAAAGCATCTGTTGTAAATAGCAAATCAGCAGCTGAAGGTTCTGGGAAAAACAAAGAAAAAGACAACCAGAAGAATGAAAAACAAGGTGAGCCAGCTAGCAGTACTAGCACTTCAGTTAGTACTCCTGATACAATTGTTCCTAACCCTGTACATAATAAGAAACTAAAAACTGATTCGGTCACCAAGGTGGCTAATAAAACAGAGTCGAGCATTTCCAAGAGTCAGTCCACTTTCAATTTGGAAAGTGAGATTGCAAAAATTAAAATCTCTGTCCCGCTCTTTGAGCTAGCTGCTCAGGATGTATATAAAGGCCAAATTTTGAAAGCATTAAATCTAGGGGAAAACAACAATACTGTAAATCTGAATGACGATCAACCTGCCCTCCTGTTTGGTACAAATATTGAGGGAAAGTTTCAGGAAGGGGTAGTCCCACCTTTTTATATCAGTCTCAACATCGATGACAAGATTCTTCATAATGCCATGCACGACTCCGGAGCATCACACAATCTAATGCCTAAGGCAGTGATGGAGAAATTAGGCCTAGAGATAACATGTCCGTACAAAGATCTATACTCATTCGACTCTAGCAGGGTAAAATGCCTCAGCCTAATTAAAGACTTGTGTGTGAGTCTTACTCAGATTCCTGCTAAATGCATGGTCATGGATGTCGTGGTGGCAGATGTGCCACCTAAGTATGGCATGTTACTATCTAGATCGTGGGGAGCGAAGCTGCAGGGTACCATGAAAAGGGATGGGACCTACGCCACGATCCCTATCTTTGGCCAACTTAGAAGACTGTATAGGGAAGCGCAGATGAAATTCCTAGTCAGCAGCCCCGAGAAGCCTGAAAACTCTCCTTTATACAATGTACATATGGATCTTGACTCCTTCATCCTTTGTAATGATGAATCCTTGGAGGAGTCAGAATATGAAAACATAGACACAGACGCAGAGGCTGAAAGCATAGACCTGAACACAGTGGCCACTTTTGAGGAAATCGAAGAAGAAAACAACAATGAAACCTGTAGGATATTTGATGGGGACCTGACTCCAAATGAACAAGAAACAGAACGTAAACAACCATCTAACCAGACCCCTAAACCTCCTACATTTCACGAAGAACAAAGCGATCCACATCCTAGTGCAGACCCCATAGTGCGAAATAATGGCGAACCCCTATGGGAGATGAATTTCGATGGGTCTTGTACTAGGAAAGACGCTAGGGCAGGGGTGTGGATACATAACACAAAGAGTGACCACGCTGAGAGACATGCTGTAAATCTACATTTCAAATGTACAAATAATATTGCAGAATACGAAGCTCTTATCCTTGGCCTAAATTTGTTAAAAAAATTGGAAGCCCATAGGATAGTTGTGCGAGGAGACTCAGAGTTGGTCATAAAACAAGTAAATGGTGAGTATTCAGCAAAACACCCCAGGCTTAGGGCATACAAGAATGATGCCATGGATATACTGGAAACATTTATGGAATATGAGCTGGTGTTTGTCCCTAGGGGTCAAAACATCATTGCAAATGGATTGGCTTGCATGGCTAGTTCGTATCCTAAGACTCCAGCCAACCAAAAAATCATCGTTCAGACCAAATTCAGACCTGCAGTGCCAGACAATGAAAAATATTGGCAGGTCTTTGAAGGAGATAAACAGATCGAGGATTTCATGATAGGCAGAAACGAGTTTGAATTTTCTGATTCCGACTCGATATCTGAGGACAACTACCTGAGCGAAGAATCCTCTGATGAAGAAACCCCACCCTGTAACATAGAGATAAACACCCTGAACGAAGAAACTGGAAATCCAACCGAAAAATTTGAAAACGAAAATAACGAAGAGATAGAGGTGCTGCTGGCCAAAGACAAGAATATACCCAGAGGCCTGGCACCCTTAGAGGACCTATTTGACTTCGATGATGTAGAAAAAAATCCCACTTTAGAACATGCATATTCAAACATAGAAGAATGCAACATCGGCACTGAAGATAAGCCCAAAATGATTAAACTGGCTAAGTTTGTGCCTGCAGACATGAAGAAGAAATGCATTAACCTGTTTAAGGAATTCATTGATGTGTTTGCATGGAGCTATGAAGACTTAAAGGCCTATGACACCAACATCATACAGCACAAGATACCCTTGAAGGAAAATCAGAAGCCTTTTAGACAAAAACTCCACAGAATCAATCCAAAACAATTGCCTGCAGTTGAAAAGGAGATTAAGAAAATGTATGATGCACGCATAATAGTCCCTGTGAGGTTTTCTGATTGGGTATCAAATCTAGTGGATGTGAGAAAGAAAACAAGGGAGATCAGATTGTGTATAGATTTCTGAAATCTTAATAGAGCCTCATTAAAGGACAACTACCCCTTGCCTAGAATGGAACATATCTTACAGAAGGTAGTGGGCTCTAAGAGAATCTCCCTACTGGATGGTTTTTCTAGGTACAATCAGGTCTTAGTACTCCCGGAAGATAAACTCAAGACAACATTTACCACTCCATGGGGCACCTTCATGTATGTGAAAATGCCCTTTGGACTGATGAATGTTGGGGCCACCTTCCAGAGAGCGATGGATATAGCTTTCTCAGATGAGATAGGACACTTCATAGTTATATACTTGGATGACTTGACTGTCTTTTCCAAAACTGAAGAAGAACACCTGAAACATCTGAGGAAATTTTTTGAAAAATGTAGAAGGTATGGTCTGTCACTGAATCCTAAGAAAACTATTTTTGGGCTGCAAGAAGGCAAACTTCTAGGCCACATTATATCTGAGAAATGAATCAAGATAGACCCACAGAGAGTTGAGGGAATATTACATATCACACACCCAAGAAACATCAAAGAATTACAGTCCTTCATTGGGAAGATCAATTTCCTTAGGAGATTCATTCCCAACCTAGCTGAGCACCTTAGGAAAATGAATAACATGCTAAAGAAAGGTGCAGGAATTAGGTGGACTGTTGAAGCCAAGAAATATTTTGAGACGGTAAAACTGGCGCTCACACAAGCTCTTGTTCTGATTAGCCCTGATTTCTCAAAAGATTTCCCGATCTTTTCATTTGCCTCCGAGCATATAGTGGCTGCAGTTGTTTTGGGGAATATCACCCTAGAGGTTCGTTGGGTTACAACCTCCACAGAGCAGGGGCATGCTACTTAAGAAGGACTCACACAACCATGCATGTTCATAAAAACTAAATAGAGTAGAATGAGGAAGTTACCCGTAGGTCCTACGGTTGAAGAAGATCCCGCGGGGTCCAAACCCCCAGCAACTGTCCTTCCTTCTTAACCTGAAATACAAGAAGAAACAAGCACGAAGAACTGGCTGTACAACATATATCTACTCTAAATGTTAGTGAAATCCATATAAAACATTAAATAGATCATAATGAATGCTTAAATAACAAATATTCTCATATATGTAAAAATGCTTAATTAACACGTATATTTCGGGAACAACATGGTGTTTCCGTATTAAATAGCATGTATGAAAAAGTAACGAGTAGATCATCCTTAATCCTCCCACGCTCAGTGCACTCTTCAAGAACCCATCCGTCCAAAACTCTGCCTCGCTAAGACTCCTTCCAAACTCGGGTGCATACGAGATGACATATAGGGAGATGAGTAATTAAAGGAAACAAGGTTAGCTCCATGAGTCGGGGAAAGGCAAGGAGGCATGGGGAATCGACTTGGATAGGGAATACCAACAGAGTATAATATCAATAATTTCTCTCTCTCCCTTAGGCCATACACATGAGGGGTTTTTATACCCTCCAAGTATCTCTCACCATTGGAACAAGCACATGGCCGGGTGGTTGAACTACCCGAGTAACCATCAACCCAGCTCGAAAATAGGGAATAATTATATATTTTTAATCATTTTTAATGGCATACACGGAAAGCAAGCAGACTCACGTATACACGCGGAAAAGTACGGGCATAGTCGCGTATGGGGATTTTTACACTGTTTTTAAGTGAATTTGTCCAAGTCTGTAGGAATGGGTGCCCAAAACCATAAAAGTAATCATGAATCATATGAAGGTGAGAAATGATTCTATAACAGATGCCCCCTAATATATGAGGTCAGAAGGGGTACATGATGGCTAAAATGTATTATGCACATACAAAAAACTTCGCAAGGACAAGAGAGGACTTCACCAGATTTCAGCCTGCCAAAAACCAATGAAAGAAAATAGAGAGTCAACTCATGTTGAGGCGGGCATACCCATGCTCAGTCAAAAATACATCATATGAAAAGTACTAAATAGATCCAATATGTATACAAGTATAGTTGAACTGAAAGTACACAATGAATCATCTGAGCATGGCTCGGAAATACAAGTCTGAATCAATGTCTAAGTATCACATATAAAAAGCTGATCAAGAATGGCGCAACTGGATGTCTGATCATATAAGTAACTGAATCTCCAAGTACCGAATCATAAGTGGTGGAACAAACGGTACAATCACGCAACTCGGGAGCCAACATATAGGATGCTGATGTACTGAACTGCAACATATAAGGGTGGACGGCATCACTGGCAAAAACTGAATGGACTGTCAAAAAGTGAATCGACAAATGTTGATGCAACCCTAGGGTCTTCACCGATCACAACGGCACAATTCTACACACGGGGAATAAATGAGCTGAAGTCGACCATGGGAGAAATCGTTGGATTACCGGGCAATGATGTTTCCCGTTAACCAACGCGAGACAACCCACCGATAATGATAATGAGTGTCAAGGTGCCCCAGTACAATCTGACAAGTGGGAATGAATGAGTTGAAGTCGAACACTTGAAAGAATCTACCAATCAGGAGGCAATGATGAATCCCCACTGTCGATAGCGAAGAGTCTGCCACTGATGACTGCAAACCCTAAGGTACTGACAAAAAGACTCTAGACCTTATTCCCAGAGAAATGAGTCGGAGTCGATGGGAAAAGATCTGCTGGAAGGAAGGCATTAAGGCATCCCACATCAGTCCAGCACGAGTGTAACCCGCAGGCCAAAATTTGGAAGGAATCGGACGAAGCAGAGTGACGGAACCAAACCGAAGTACGTTTCCGACATGCACAAGATGAAGCTAGCGCACAGAAGAAACCCTCTGAACCAACCAATAATGAAAGCTGACACAGAGGCGAGAAATCCACCAATAGGGTCAAATGGAAATCAAGGTACTGCACGAATCCCAAGTGTGATAATGTGTGTTGACGTCGAACACAGGGGAAACCACTCAGTCAAAGACCCATGATGATGATCAAATGCTGAGCACGAGGTCACCTATCAATGATGGAAATAGGCCCAAGGTGCGGCTCTAGGTTTGCTCTCAAAGCAATGTGTCGTAGTCGATAAGAGACAAACCCGCCGGCAAGAAGTCAATGGGGACCTTCTCAAACCAGCACGAGCAGAAGACCAAAACATCTGATGTGATAGAACAAGATACTGACAAGACCGGGAAGGCCGACTAAATAATGAGTCAAGAGACACCGCAGAATGGCCGACTCTGGTTAGACTTCCCTTGAACAAAAGCACGACTCGTGATGACCATGGCAGTAAAAAGTGACACTGTATAAGTCTGTTATGCAGGAGGTAGAACAAACTCTCTATATGATTGGAAGAGATAACCAACCAGGGGAGAACTGACAAGTGAAACATGGTAAAGGCTGAACCTAGGTCAAAACTAAAACCATCCCAAATGTAGGAGATATATATAAGTAAATGTGCTTTGTTCAAGGGCGAAAAACTGACTCTGTACTGCCATCAAAACAACGAAGATACATCCCGTTCCCGCTCTTTTTTTTATATTTGATTTTTTTTGTCTTTTTCATATAATAAGCCTGAAAAATAATAAAAGAATGCTATGGTACAATGGATAGAACGAGTATCAAAAAATCAGATGCACTAGTTCCTGGGATTGGAACAATCCTATGCTCAATGCAAGGTGGCGAAAACTGGTAAGCGATACTCAGAGGAACGTTCCATCCATGGGTAAAAGGGTGTCAAGTCGTGATAGCTAAGTGCATGCAATGGTTAACTTGTACAAATAGTCAAGGTCAAAAGTTGGCTTAAACATCAAGTCCAAATGAAGCCGGCTAAAGGCCAGGATAAACAAGTAGCCAATATGCAATGCAGTAATACAACTTAACGACACCAGGGAGCCTCTAGGGTAAAAGCCAGAAAAAATGATAGTGATGAAGAAGATGAATGAAGCTTCAACACATAAGACATGGCGGGACTAAAGAGGACTCCCGAGCCTACATAAAACGCAACATGGGCAACAAGTGATAGCGAGGAACTAACTAGGAAGCCCATGTAAAGGAAGGCTCTACCATCAAGTCATGATTAAATAATCGGCGAGTGAAATGGGTGTAATAGTCATGACCTGATGGGATCGACCCTATGGCAAGTGATCAATATGGAGGCTAGTATGCAAGATGCAGCGGAAAGTGATTTCCCTAACCTATATGCCAGTGAAGATCATATACCTGCCGTGACGAGTCGGTAATCATGGATCAAAAACCGAGAAAAATCTCAAAATCGTCAAAATGTACCTGAAAACATACCAAACTGGGCACTTCCAAGCAACCGGGTTATGCAGCTTAAGATAGATCGAAAAAATAAGCATAAGGAATTTTTGCGAAAATTTTCAACTTTTAGCCATAAATAGACAAATTACCTCATATTTGGTTCATTATTGCATTGCTGATTTGGAAAAAGTGCTCTGGAGCAAAAAACTTCTTTCGTCAAATCAGGAACAACCGACCGTCGAAACGCACCGAAACTTCAGGTAGGCTCCTTAATCATCCTGTTTATTCATTTTGTCCATTTGGAAATTAAAATTAAGTGATTTTTAGCTTTAAAACCCTTGCTAAAATATGTGGACTTGCGCATACGCGGGTTCGTTAAAGGAAACTCGCGTATACACGCGACTGTGCAAAGGAAAAACCGCGTATGCGCAGGTCCGAATCCAAAAAAGCGTGGCTAATGCATAATTTGATGAAATTTGACAGGATGACAATCTCATGGAGGGAACGTGAGCATAGCGCAATTGACCAAGAGGTCATGCAAGATCGCGCAACGCAAAATATCCTTCGAAATTGCGGATTGTTCAAATTCTTCAAGATGCCAAATATGAAAAGCAATGTGCGGTTGCTAGAAATGCTCGTAAATTACTAGGAACCAGATCAGGATTGCTTCATTATTGATCAAATGCCAGTACGCATTGAAGTGGAAGACATATATTTCATTACTGGACTCTCTCGGAGGGGAGAACCAGTAGACTTGCACGGGAAGCCCCTGGGAGGGTTAACCGTGGAAGACTATGTCCACGTGTATTGCGTACCAGGTTCCAAAAAGGTTGGAACGCAGATTGCAATTAAAGATGTGAGGGATTTGCACATGAAAATCCTCCTTTTCACCATCAGCAGAGTGGTAGGATCGGCCTCTCTACATCAGGTGTCCAGGACACAAATGAGCATAGCAGTAGAATGTTTGACTCATGTGTACGATTGGTGCACAGCCCTATTACTGAACATGGAACAACAGTTGACCTCAATCCGCCAAGTGAAGACCAAACACTTTGGCTACGGAACAATTTTGACAACATTCTTGTTTGAGAAGATTCCAGCGTTGAGACCCAGAGTCATCTCTACCATCAGTAGCCCGCGGGACCCAAGAATTGCCCGTTGGGCGGACATGATGAAGAGACTGGGGGGTAGTGAAGTAACCCGGACCACATGGGACGATGAGTTCTTCCTTTGGTGGGGAGAACAAATCATCGTAGTGGACGACTATCCCTATGCTGGGATGGACTTTCGTGGAGATCCGGATCTAGTTCTTCCACCAGGCACAGCATGGGGAGCAATCGGTAAGTTTACAAAAAAACTTTTGACTTATATGATTTTTTTTTAGATTTTTGAAATATGTATGAAAAAATGAAAAACAAACATGTTTTTGATTGGATTCATAATGACTGACAATTAAAAATGATCATGTTTCAGATGTTGGACCAGTTCGTCCTGAGGACCTACCACGCCATAAGCGCCGCAGGGGCGAAGCGGATACTGTGGATTCAGATAGGACTCTCCAGGCCGTGCAGAGGAATTTTGAGGTACTGACCCACCAAATACCTATGGCTGCTGTGGAGGATCTACCAGAAGCGATCCAGAGACGGGTGGTAGGAGTGCCCCGAGACTGGGTTAGACTATTCCACCGAGTTGCCACTGCAGTTACGTTCTATAGGAACACGACTTCTGGGCAGGGACCTCAGGAGTAGACAGATATTATGTATTAGATGACTTGATATTCTTTTTTGAGACTGAACATGATGGGGCATAAGCCCAAGTTTTGTACGAGATTATGGATCCAAATTTTGTAAAGTTTTTTGACACTCCGATGATATATATACAATGATATTTGATGTGATGTGATAAATGTATCAATTGTATCATGTTTTTGATGATTAAAAATTTATTGTATGGAATGATTAATATGCCAATCTAATGCTTGATTAGCTAATGAGTCAGCAAACCAATTGTCAGCCCGAGGAATATGAATGAACGTTAAAAATTGAAATGACCTTTGTAACAAACGTACCCTCAAGAACAATCGTAATAAAAATGGATCTCGTACCCGATAAGTGTTGTTCAACTGCGACACCACCAGCTGGGAGTCCAAGAAAACTACTAACGAATCAACACCCAAAGATATTGCCTCCGAGAGTAGATGAATGACTGTAGTGTATTTTGCTATATTATTGGAAGCAGGACCAATGCAGACCCCTCTTGATACCAACAGCTGACCGGAAGGATAATGAAGCACCCAAGCCGCGGAAGCTAAGTTCCGGGTGTGTCTACTAGCACCATCGGCGAAACCAAAATGACTCATGACATCCAACACAACCTGCCAAAGCAGATCAAAAACATCACCAACTCATCAAAGATCGAAAATCAATCAGATATGTACAAAGTAAAAACTACTATATACAAAAGCAAAATGCCAGGCCGAAGCCTAGGCATAATACTTCTTCAAATAGAGCCCATTTCGGGGCTCTGGCAACTCGTTCCCTTCGAAATCAACCAAGGTATACGCTCCTTTCTTAAGGACTTTTTTAACGATATAGGGGCCATACCACATAGACTTAAAATTTCCTGCCCCCAGGGCATCCTTTTCTTGGGCATAGACCAAAACAAGGTCGCCTTTCGAAAAGACCCTAGGCTTGACTGCCTTATCATACTAAACATTTACTCGGTTTTTATGCGCTTCATTCATCGTGGCAGCATCTCGACGTTGCTCATCGAGATGTTCCAGATGAAGAAGCCGTTTTGCCAGACTAGAAGTGTCAGGAAGAAGTTCAACAGCTAATTTAAGAGAAGGAATCTCGCATTCAATAGGAAATACAGATTCCACCCCATGCACTAACTGAAACGGAGTAAAGCCAGTTGCAGTTTTCACTGACGTCCTGTATGCCCAAAGTGCAGGATATAGCATAATATGCCAGTTGGATCTAGCTTTATCAATTTTCCTTTGAAGAATTGTCTTCAAGGATTTATTCACAGCTTCCACTTGCCCATTGGCTTGAGGATAATATGGAGATGAATGCTCCTGCCGGAAACCCAATTTGAGAGCCAACTCAGCCATCATACTATTCTGAAAATGACTGCCATGGTCAGTGACAATCTATCTAGGAATACCAAAACGAGAGATAACTTGATTGAAAAGGAACAAAGCTGCAGTCTCACCATCATTCCAAAAAGTAGGCATAGCCTCGACCCACTTCGTAAAGTAGTCTACTGCTACGATAATGTACTTGTAACCTTTTGCCGAAGGCGGGTTACAAGTAGTATAATCAATACCCCACTTTGTAAAGGGTCCGACAGTAACGACTGGAAAAAGCAGAGCTGGATGAGCGCGCATTTTTCGAGTATAAACCTGACACGGATGACACTTTTTGACCGATTCAATACAATATTTGAAAATCGAGGGCCAAAAGTATCTAGCACGCAAAATCTTTTGGGCTGTAGCAAGCCCAGATAAATGACCCCCACAAGCTCCACTGTGAGAATCATTGAGCACAGCCTCAGCTTCTTCGAAAGTTAAGCAGCGTCTTAGGATTGAATCAACCCCTCGACGGTACAAAGCATCACCAATAATCAGATAATTCTTGGCTAAGTGACGTAGCTTACGACGCTCATCTTTCGAAAAAGAAGAGGGAAACTTCGCAGTCTGGAGATACACAATGATATCCCCATACCAAGGATCTTGTGGAGAGATTAGAAACAAGTGTTCATCCGGAAAGGACTCATCATAGATCATCTCCTCTCCACAAGGCAACTCGGAGATCAATTCCGCAAATACTAATGACTTCTTGGATTTGGCAGACATGAACTCTAGATCAAATTCCTGTAATATCACAATCCATCTATTATATTTTCCCCCAATCACTCGCCTGCTGAGGACAAACTGAAATGGATTGGCAGCTGCCAAGACATAAGTTTTGCGAAGAATAATGTAATTCCGGAGTCGCTGCACAGCATGGACTGCTGCTAAGGCTAATTTTTCTATCGGGGTGTATCGAAGTTCAGGTCCTACCAGTCCTCGACTAAGGTAGTAAATAACATGCTCAATAAGAGCACATCCTCCTGAACCAGAACCATACCAATGGTAGATTCTGCTGTAGCTAGATACAAAAGAAAATCTCTCCTATAATCGAGTGGACTCAGTAAAGGAGCAGAGGTCAATGCCTTTTTCAAGGCATCGAATGAGCGTTGAGCATAGTCGTCCCAAAGAAAAGGAACTCCTTTCTTCAACAGTCTCATATATCCCTTTGTAATCTCAACATAGTTAACGATAAACCTCCGAAGAAAGTTAGACTTCCCTTGGAGACTTTGAAGCTGACGAATTGAAGACGGGGGAGGCAACCGAAGTATTGCCTCAACCTTGAAGGGATCTACCCTTATCCCTTCCCTAGACACAATAAATCCCAACAGCCGACCGGATGTAACTGCGAAAACGCACTTGTTCGGATTCAATCGAATTTTATAAAAACGACATCTTTCAAATATTTGCCGGAGGTGACCAGGATGATCCATCCTCTTTCGAGAATGAGCAGCTAGATCATCTAAGTATGCCTCGATAATCTTCTTGATGTTGTGGAAGGCGTAAGACATGGCCCGCTAAAAGGTAGCTCCAGCATTTTTAAGACCAAAAGGCATTTTCTTATATGCAAACGTACCCCAGGGACAAATAAATGCGGTCTTATGTTGATCTTCTGGACGGATAGTAATTTGATTATAACCAGAGAAACCATCCATGAAGGAGAAAATCTCGTTACCGGCACACTCGTCAATAATCTGATCAATGAAGGGTGTGGGGTAATTATCTTTAGGACACGCCTTATTCAGGTCTCTGAAATCGATGCACACTCGAATTGTTCCTTTCTTTTTATCAACAGGAACGGGGTTTGAAACCCATTCAGTCAGAGGAACTGGGAAAATGAATCCCGCCTTAAGCAGCTTTTCAACTTCAGCTTTGATAGCTGCTGCCTTCCTAGGATTAACCGGACGAAGTTTTTGCCCGACCGGCTTAGCGTTTTCATACGTCTTGATCTCATGCTGGACGATAGATGGGTCTATGCCAGGCATTTCCTCATAAGACCAAGCAAATACATCCCTATACTCTTTGAAGAGCTCGGTATAAATTTGAACCTCTTCACGGGAACATTCAGCTCCAATGAAGACATTCTCGATAATATTGGGATCCCTGGAAATGTTCACCGGGATAGTAGGAGAGATCACAACCATGTTCCCTTCAGCATAAACCTGTGTTGGTGCTAAAGGGTTCAAGACTGGGTGAACAGGACCAGGAGACGGAGGACTTGGAAAACTAGTTTCAACTTCGCTTAAATCAGGTAAGAAGTAAGACCGATGATGAAAATCATCCCATGGTCTATCTATACCAGTCATGGCTTTCAGGATGGCCTCTTCAGATGGAAGAGTGGTATCAAGACAATCCTGGGCAGAAGAAGAACTAAGTGTCCAAGCTGGAGCCACATCACCATCCAACTCTTCTGGTGAAAGAGGAGCTGGGATGGTTTCTGCAGAGTCAACAATAGACTGATACGCAATCTCAGATGCAGAAATTGGAAATGCCATTCCACCCACTTGACCTTCCGCTAATGTGGCAATAGGGGAAGGTAAGGTCCAAGGGTCCGAAAAATAATGAGTTCTGAAGAACTCTCTTCGAAGGGGAGCCTTGGAGGATGAAATAGCATTAATATGCACCGTAGGAGGAGGAAGATCGAAAGTACCCATCAAGGAAGAATACATTCCAACTCCTAGATTCTCAATAGGCGCCTTAGTATTATCCAACTTAGGAACAGATGAGTCAGAAGACGCATTCGGGTCTATCTGAGGACAGTCCAGTTGATCCACTGTGACAATCCTCCCTTCGTGGGGGAAACATACAATTCGAAATAATGAGGATGCAATGGCATCCATCTCATAAATCTAATTCCTCCCCAACAGAAGGTTGTAGTCCAAGGCTGCATCCACTACCTCAACCTCTATGTTGACATTTTTGCCCCCAACACAGATGGGCAAAGCCGGGACAATACCATGGGGTCTATGAGAATGACCATCGAACGCAGTAAGAACAGTGCTAGATGGAACAAATTTGGGAGATCCAAGCGTCTTCCAGCATGCGAGAGACATCACGCATGTAGAAGCACCCTCATCAACAACCGTTCGAAAGATGTTGCACTTCCGATACGATGATTTAATATGAAAAGCCATGTGATGAGGAAGTCTCTTCTTAAAATTAGTCATATCAAAAGTAATTAGAAGAGAATTTTTTGGATCAATAGCCCCAATGGCAGTGAGCAAAGCACTGCGCTGAGCCGGACAAGGCTGGAGTACCTCTAAAGCTGACATAGCACAAGGACTTTGCGCCAGATCTTCTACAATCGAGTAGTTCTGGGCAGCCCTCGCATTTGGATTAATCGTTGACCGCTTAGAAGATGCTTTTGGCATCCGAGGCATAGACTCAACAGTAGGCTTCGTAATGTGAAGCAGCTCAGTAGCATTAGGAACTTCCTTAGCTTTCGAAGATTCTTCTCCGCCATAATCACGGGATCTCATAGCGATATCCGCGTGAGCACTCATCATAAAAATGTTCGATGGGATTTCCCCTTCCTGGGTGCCCCCAGAGGAAGCCCCAGGATTTTGGTTCGCGCCAACAACTAATTGCTGCCCTTGGGGAAAAGGGTTTGTTAACACAGCCTGGGAACTAGAAGAACCCTGCTGAGCTAACAAGCGCTGAGCATCCTGAATTTTAGGGAAAAGGTGTGTGAGATGGTCTCCAACACAGAGCTTGCATGGAAACTTCACTTTCTTTTTCTCCTTTTGACCCTCACCAACACGCTCGTTGGTTTTATTTGCATTGCCCTTCCCGTTCTTGCCCTTCTTCTTGTTATTTCATCCCTTCTTCTTCCCATCGGATTGTTGATTTCCTTTGGGATCAGAATCTTGGACAGCATTTATGGACAAAGACTGGGAAGGTGATGAATCAGCAGGCACAGCCTGACCAGAAGGAGCAGATTGTAAAGACAACTGCTGCAGTTGAGAAAGCAGGCTGGCTGCACCACTATTGACCGATCCGACAAGCCCGTCACCATGTGGACCAGGTTTAGTTTTCGACAAATCTAATTTGGAGCGAGGAGCATTGGGCAAATACTTATAAAGTACCCCAGACTGAGAATAGATCAGTTCTAGCTGCTGGGCCCTAAAAATGGCCTGCTCCTCAGAAAATACCCCAGATAGGGATACATCTTTTGAAATATCTAACTGTAGAGATTTCAGAAACCATTCGAGAAGGAATTCTCCTGGAATATGAGCTTTGATAAGCCTCTTCCTTCTCCTCCATTCCTGAATGTGATCAGAAATGTGCATTGCCTCATCCTGTTTAAAATTAGCCAGGAGTTCGGTCCCGGCCTCATATCTGACAGGCAACTGAAAATGGTTTAGAAATGTGACAACCAATTCTCCAAATGTAGCAAAACTACCCCCAGTGAGCTCAATATACCATTTGGCAGCGTTTCCAGTTAGGGTGCATTGAAATAATCTCAACCTAATCGAATCATCGATCAGGGAGTTCGAAGAACACCATAAGTGGAAAGTGGTGATGTGGTCCGCCGGATCCTCTCCATTCTTACCTTCAAACTTTGGAATGTCTGAAGGAAGTTTGGTTGGGACCGGAGGCCACCCCGGACTATAACGAATCGGATCATTAGTCAACTTCGACAGATCTGGCAAGTTTAACGTTGCCAGAAAAGGTAAGCGAGGCGGAGCCTGAGGATTCCATCCTTGATGGGATGGATTCCCAACATTCTGAAAAGAATAGCTTGGATTTGATGAGGCACCAGGTTTCCAGAAAGGACTCATAGAAAATGGAGAAGAACCTCCTCCCCACGCCGAGTTACCAAAGCCTAGACCAGTTCCCCTCGCTGAAGTATTGAATGAAGAGGAAAGCCCCTGATAGGGGTTCCAAGCATTAGACAGAGGAGAAAAGGACTGATAAGCACTCGATGAAGGGAAAGAAGCATTCCCTTGATGACCTGCGTAAAACTGATTCCCTACCCCCGCTGTAGTAAAGACAGGATTCCATCCCGTAAAAGTAGTCGAACTTTGCCCCCCAGACCAAGGGTTGAAACTCTGGGTCTGGGACGTAAATGGAAATGACCCTAAAGAAGGATTGGAACTAGGAATGTGTCTAGTCCCAAAGGGGAAACCCTGAAACGAAGCTGATCCACTAGCCATGTTAGACATGGGCGTAGATCCAGCTGAAGAAGCGGAAAAGGAAAAAGAGGAATTCCCACTAAAGGACATCCCTGAACAAAAGGGACCAGAATGAGAAGCATGTGCCTGGGTGAAACCAGAGCCAAACACAGCAGCACTAGAAGCAATCGAAGAGGAAGCAATAGTGCCCCGTGCTTCAATAGAAGTAGGATTCTGAATGCCTGCAGCACTCACGGTAGAAGCCGCGTTCCCAGTCGTGGCCATCGAAAGATAAGAATGATATAAGAATGATACGGTAGATCTCCCGGTCTCTCCGACTCAGGTCCGATATATTGAACAACAAACGGATAATCAGGAGGAAGAGGAGATGGACCTGTAGCAGGAGGCTCAGGTACGTCTTCGATTTGAAAATCTTCTTCCTGAGGAAACAAAACTCTCGAGGTGAGCGGAACGCTCCTCTCGGGACCGACACCAGAATCAGCTATGAAACCTTCAGACCTTTGTGGAGGATCTCTCTCCACTGCGTCAGACGCCACAGGGTGGTAACCACCTGCTAAATCACTCCTACGCCTTCTCGAAGAAGGCTCTGGACTCTCGGAAGATAACCCCCGGATTCTCCTCGATCGACGAGGCGCTTGATCAGCCACTTTTATAGATTTTAAATTAGACTCAAAAAGTGAAAAGCTAGGCAAGCTAGGAGCAAAGAGCACTCACTAAAATAAAAATCCCTGAGATACAATCAAGCAAACAGCCTCCAAGTATTTCCGCTCCGGGTGATGAGGACCGGACACCAAAATACAGGAAAGCGAAGTATAGGACCTCCCGAAAGCAGTCTGGGATGATTAGGGCCCAAAAAAACTAGCGAAGGTATCAGAAACAGTTACGCCGACCTCCTAACGACAGCCTTTGCCGGCTCAAGCACCCAAGCTTCGCAAGGGCACCCCCCAGAAGTACTGCTGAAAGTGATGCGACGTCTGCCTCAGGTACCACGGGTATTCCCCCCCGCAGTCACCTGTGTGGAACCTAGGAGTGGCAACTATGGACACCAATCCATATCAGAAGCCGGGCGGAATGGTCTTGAGGTCAGATTAAGCTAATCGGAGAGTGGGTATCCCTCTTCTCAACCTTCACTTCCCCTCGCACTTGACTCTTTGGAGGAGAGCTTGCCCGGTCCACCTAACGGAGTTGGATTTCACTCAATTAATCAACTTCTATGTTTGTTTGAGTGGCCTTGGAGAGTTAACTCTCCACTCACCTATTCCAAGGCCCTACAACCTAGCTAGTTGGTGTATGACACTAGAAAACTTGCTAGTTGATTTTAGATTAAATCTTTTATTTTAATGGGCTGTTATATTAAGTCACAAGGATATGGAGATGAAACTTATGGTGTTTTGACGCAAAAGAAATTAATAAAAACTTAACTACATGCAAATGCAGTTCTTTCTCTTTCGATGAAGAGCAATCTCTATACAGGTTCTACGAGACTAAAACTTGTATTTTCTTTTCAAATAGCAAACTCACACTCACAAAAACTATGAAATTGACTAAATGATTAAATGCACCTAATGCAAATCACTACAAGCATGCAAATCCTAAGATGCAAATCTCCTAAGGCAGAGTGAAATTTCCCAAAAAGTCCTTCAGTTTTAACTCTTCTTTGGTTGCCCAGAAAGCTAGTTCTCGAAATCAAGAACTCTTAAGATGAAGACACCAAGAACACTTAAAAACAAGAAGAAGAAATCAATGACAACTCCTCAAAATCAAGCTAAAAACCAAAAGCAAGAAACCTCACAAAAGCTTCAAAAGATATAGCAAACGAAAATGAAAATGCAACAACAAAAGCAAATAACCAGTGAAAATGTTTTTTAAGCCTTTGAAATGCAAAAAAAAAAAGAAAAGCAAATGTTTTTTGAGCTTTTTAGTTTTATAAAGAAAGAGCTCGAAAAGACCAAGCAAAACTATCAAAATCCAAACCAAACAAGACTGAATTTCAAGCACAAACTTCAACAATGCTCCCAAACCTTATAAGGCTAACTCGTAGCAAGATCAATAAGAGAAAAATAAGACCAGAAAACTCAGCCACTCAGCCTAGACAAATAGTGCAAACTCGTCGCAAACAAAAACTCCAAAGAAGCTAGAAAAGCTCTTCAAAAGTTGCAACAAAACCTAGCCTATGGAACTCAAGAAAACCAATAAAAAACAAAGCAAAAATTGTAATGCGAAGCACAACACAAATATAGGAGCGAGTAAGTGAGCAGAAGCTCTCTGTTCTGATAAAGCAGAACAGCCAAGAATGCTCAGAAAGCGATCTTGGAACTCAATCCAGAAGTGCCAGCACCAGAAGCAACACTTTGCCAAAAAGACTAGTTTTCAATCAAACGAAAGAGAGAAAATACAAGAAACCACTTCCTTTACAATCCAAAGAGTACATAGACACTGTAGGAATAGGTCTCCACAGCCAGAAAGGACCAAAAAGTCAAGAAACCCAAAAATTCAAAATCTGCCTAGGTATACGCTACTTCACAGTTATGAAACCAGCATGCATACGCGTCTGTGCTAAGGGAAACTCGCATATACGCGGGTCCCTTTAGACAAAATCGTGTGTATACGCGACTGTGTGCAGAAAAAAGCGCGTATGCAGAGGTAAATAATGAAAAAAACAAAAAGGACAAGCCTGGAAAAGAAACCAGGACTTCAGACTGACTGAGAAATAATAAACTGGACTGCAAATGGAAGATAAAACTGTCGGAATCCTATCAAACAGCTGAAACCACCCAACAGGAGAATCATAAGAATGTGATCCCCAGCGGAGTCACCAGTTCTGTTTCGGGGAATATCACCCTAGAGGTTCGTTGGGTTACAACCTCTACAGAGCAGGGGCATGCTACTTAAGAAGGACTCACACAACCATGCATGTTCATAAAAACTAAATAGAGTATAATGAGGAAGTTACCCGTAGGTCCTACGGTTGAAGTAGATCCCACAGGGTTCAAACCCCCAGAAACCGTCCGTCCTTCTTAACCTGAAAGACAATAAGAAACAAGAACAAAGGATTGGTTGTACAGCATATATCTACTCTAAATGTTAGTGAAATTCATATAAAACATCAGATAAATCATAATGAATGCTTAAATAACAAATATTCTCATACATATAAGCATACACTAACACGTATATTTCGGGAACAGCATGGCACTTCTGTATTATAAATAGCATGTACAAAAGTATCGAGTGGAGAGATCACCTGAATCCTCCCACGGCCTTCGAGCAGACCGTCGTCCGGATCCGTCCAGCCCTTGCCTCGCTAAGACTCCTTCCAAACTGGTGCATACGAGATGACATATAGAGAGATGAGCATCTCAAGGAAACAAGGGTTTCCTATAATGAATCGGGAAAGTGCAGGAGGCACAGGGAATCAGACTTGGATAGGGAATACCAACAGAGTATAATATCAATAATTCTCTCTCTCCCTTAGGCCATACACATGAGGGGTTTTTATACTCCCTCCAAGTAGTTTCAACAATTGGAAACAGTTGGCCACGTGCTGGGGTGGTTGAACTACCTGAGTAACCATCAACCCAGCCCGAAAATAGGGAATAATTATATATTTTTTAATCATTTTTAATGGCATACGCGGAAAAGTGCAGCTGGACTCGCGTATACACACGAAAATGTACGGGCATAGTCGCGTATGGGGATTTTTACACTGTTTTTAAGTGAATTTGTCCAAGTCTGTAGGAATGGGTGCCCAAAACCATCAAAGCAATCATGAATCATGTGAAGGTGAGAAATGATGCTATAATAGCAGTTTTGCTGCAGAAAAATTCTGAGAGTAATGAACAGCCCATTGCCTTTTTCAGCAAAGCCTTGAGGGATGCACCCTTGAATTTCAACATTATGGAAAAACAGGCCTACACTCTCGTTAAGGCCTTGAAAGACTTTAGGGTGTACATTCTACATTCTCACACCATTGCCTATGTGCCAAATATAGTGGGCAAAGATATCTTGTCCCAAGACCCTGATGGGAAAAGGGGCAAATGGATTGCTACTATCTTAGAATATGACCTTGAGATAAAGCCCACCAAACTGATCAAAGGTCAAGGCTTGGCCCAATTAATGGCTGAATCTAATCTGCAGGCCCTTTACATTAACATGGTAAATGCCTTAAATGAGCAGGAAGGATTGCCCCACCCAACTGTTGAGGAGAAGTTTCAGAACTCTCCTTGGTACTCCGATATCCTTTATGTGCTCACCAATCTCAATGTCCCTCCGGAACTGTCAAAAACTAAGGCCAGATTCACAAAACTCAAAGCCAAAAACTACTGCATCTTGAATGAAAACTTATACTGGAAAAATTCAAATAGCCTATTGCTGAAATGTTTTCCTGAACTTGAAGCTGAAAGAATTAAACAAGAATTCCATGCTGGGGAGTGTGGAGGCCACTTGAGTTGGAAAGCCATAGCAAACAAGATACTCAAGGTTGGCTATTATTGGCCCACTCTTTTCAATGATGTCCATAAAATGATAACTGCTTGCCACATATGCCATATTTTTGAAGGCAGAAGAAAGCTCCTCCCCCTCCCTTTACAACCCATCACTGTAGAAGGTCCCTTCATGCAATGGGGCCTAGAATTTATTGGGGAAATAAACCCTACTTCTTCCGGACAACACAAATGGATCCTAACAGCCACCGACTACTTCACCAAATGGATAGAGGCTCTACCCACTAGGAACGCCACTGATTCTGTCATAATTAGGTTCCTAGAAGACTTCATCCTATCTCAGTTTGGATGCCCAAGGAAAATAATCACTGATAATGCTGCTGCTTTTGGATCCAAGAGAATGGTTGATTTCTGTCACAGGTATGGGATAGCACTTGGTCATTCAACTGCCTATTACCCTCAAGGTAATGGATTAGCTGAATCTTCAAACAAAATCCTAGTGAACATCATCAAGAAGCTATTGGAAGAGAACAAGAAGTCATGGCATAAGAAGTTGGTGCATGCCTTGTGGGCTGACAGGATTACAACGAAGAAGTCCATTGGTATGTCACCATTCCAACTCGTTTATGGAGCAGAAGTAGTTTTTCCTTCCAGCCTTGGAGTGCCAGTAATTAAGCTTGTCCAGGAGATTCAGACAGAGGAAGATAGTATGGTGAGAAGAATTAATGAAACAATCCATCTTCAGCAAACGAGGGAGCAGGTTTATAGCAGAGCTGTTAGAATTCAGGAAAACATAAAGAGGCAGTTTGACAAAAGAGCCAAAACTTCGGATTTCAAAGTTGGGGACAAGGTTCTGAAATGGGATTCAAGGAGAGAGGACAAAGGTAAACATGGCAAGTTTGATAGTTTGTGGCAAGGTCCATATATTATCCAAGCCACTGTGGGTCCTAATGGTACAGAGCTGTTTGGGGGTCCTGTCAATGGCAGGATGCTCAAACACTACTTCTGCTGAACTTCAATTTCCAGTTTCATTCTCCATTGTACATACCATTGCAGCTTTACTTTCAAGAAACAAAGAAAAATGTTTCAACAAACAGAGAGAAAGAAGCTGGTCCTAACACACTCAAAACCTGGACCAGCAAAGGAAGAAGAAGAATCAGCTCTATCATGTCTAAAACCAGAGCTGGAATGCAAAGGAAGTGACTCTAACAAGCTCAAAACTTGAGTCACAAAGAGAAGAAGGATACTGCAATTTTCATATTTAAAGCCTTCACGGATTTTTTTTCTGCAAAATTTCGTCCATGTGCAACTATTTTTATGCCTTGGATCCACAGCCAGTCAAAAATTCTAATCCTGGCTTGGCTGTTTTTCAATTTGCTGTATTAGAATGTAGGAGAAGAAATCTGTTGGACAGTTTAATCCCAGTAGATGTTAGATTAGATAGAGAAGCATATGAGGCCAATTGTCTAACCTGGTCTCATGGAGCAATAAGGGTAGATTTAGAATAGGTTTGTTTTCTATTTCAAAAATAAGTGATGTAAAGCGTCTGCTAGCTCAAATGCACCCTAAAAGAAGAAAAAATGCTAGGATTGTAGTTGGGTAGGTAGATTGGTTGGGAAAAATGTTTCTGTTGATTTGTGTATCTAACATATTGTGGTAGCTGAAAATTGAAGAAAGAAAGGGATGTTCCGAGCAGCAAGCATCTGGCCTACTCCAAATATTATTTCTGGTTTCTTGACTGCTTCAAGAAGAAGCCATCCCCATGTGGAGCCACTGTTAGGCCCCTATGAAATTCTTGACAAGCAAGATGGGGTCTAGATCATTTTGGAGCCTTCAAGGAATGCCTTTCCCCTGAAAAGCCATCCTCCTTTAAGTCTCTAGGTGCTATGCCTAAAACAGTTTCCTGGCGCTAATCTCCCATGCCCACAAGGCATCCCTCTGAACGCGCCATCATCGTCTGCTCATCAGCCAGATCAACGGTCCGGAATGCACCTGTCGTTGTGGCCCCCGCCGCGCAATAGCCATAAAAAAACCTGGTTTATCCCGCACCACTTATGCGCGGTGGGTGATTTTCCCCGAGCACCCAGCGATTCCATACAGCCGCCGATGCGTGTCCCCTGTACGATGGCAAAACCGGCCATCCCCCGCGCATTATCTTTCGGTCCAATTCTCACAGCGAAATTTGTGCAAGCCGTCCGATCCTGAGCGCCTCATCCAACGGTCATCAGTCGTCAGAGCTGCGCACTGTTTAGCCCCGATCACCATACCCCTGGCCCACCATCATCGCCCTCCACCGCATTGTTAACTGTTGATTTCCTTTGAGATTGACGACCTAGATTCACCCTCTCCAATGTTGAATATTCCGCCACCACCCGATTCCGGCACGCCATCTCCACATGCACCCTCCGTACAGTCTCCCATTCCATTGTGTATTGGTTATTTTTCGCGTTTTTTAATGGCTTCCACGTATATTTTCTCTGCAGACCGCCACCATCCACAAAAGCACGTTTCTCCATTCCCCCTGCAATTTTCTCCTTTTTATCGTCGTCTACACGACCTTTCTCCGCCTCCACATCATCCACCACCCCATTCATGATTTCCTTAACTTGTTTATGTGTTTTGCAGGGTTTCAAAGAGGCAGAAAACCGCCATGATGCATACGTACCTCTTCAAGGGCGTGTTGCACAGACATAGAGCTAAGATGGGAGCTGGTACCCCAGTGAAATGTCGAAAAGGGTGGTGGAGATATAAATTTCATCAAAGGACAAGTTTTTGAAAATCTGCAACCCATCCAGCGCCATTAAAGCCCAGATCTTGCAGAATCGAAAAATTTATGAAAGTATCAGAAAGGTCAGCTTATGATTATAGTCTTCAGTACTCAGGACTGAAGATTTGAATCCACAAGGCAGCGGTTTGAGAAGCAAAGCACCAGATTCAAAACCCCGAAAGTTAACTAGAAGTGTAATACACGAGAAAACGTACCACCAGGGTTTTCTACAGCAGCAATATGTTTTTCTTCATTAAGGACAGGGCGCCCATACAACTTTTATTATGAACCGTGCCCCTAAAGAAATTTCCACCTGACAGCAGACCGAAACTACCAGAGCATTTGATTCGCAGCAAGGCAAACCTCACTGTTTCTTATTGTATTTCTTTTAATTCTACCAGTAAGTACCACACAGTACTGCAGTCAGAACACCTGAGCCATACCAGAGATAAATGCAGAGATTTAAACAGGATGGGTTCCGGCTCTCCACTCATTTCGGTGTTTAATGTTACATTTAGTGTTCACCTACCTCCTCAGTCGATCTTCTGTTCATCCTCTGCTATAAAGCACAGAAGGAAAGTATTGTCAAGGTTGTTGATGAGATATCAGAGAAATGCAAGAATTTTCCTCTTGAGACAAGTTCTTTGTGTAATATTGTAATATAGGCTGAGATTTGATGTATTCAGACTGAATGTTGAAGCTGTGGGCAATGATGTACCTGACTGGTGTTGTTTTTAATATGACAAGCACATTTCTTTGGACCCTGATCTAAAGCAGCTGGTGATGTTTTCCTATCTCTATGTTTGATTTCATTTCATTCCATTTCTACTGGCTCGCATCATAAATTTGGCATAAGATTTACCCTTGATAGGTACCTTATGTTGCTGCTCTCCCAGCCTTTTATGTTTTTTGCTTATGTGTGTATCTGAATATCGTTTTCAATTGATTTAACCAGTGTAGTGGATGTTATTGCCCGCTCTTTGATGTATGAATTAATGAAATCTATGTTTAGATGTTCTTGTTAGGATTTAGTTGGATGTGTTGAGAACACTGGGAGGTCTAGAACCCTGTCTCTACCTCACTGGGATCTTTCCATCTCAATTAAGCCTTCTAAGATCCCTTGTACCGCCTATGATTTTGTCTTAGTAGGTATGGAGTTAAATGACCTCTGACCTAATCTATAGATAGAATTGGATGGTTCTCCTCCTTTCATTTTCAGTCCTTAATGTTCCATTTCACCCCTCATCCATTAAGATCCAAATGCCCTAGATGAATAGCCCAACTAAAAGCTTGCACATTGAACACAAACAAATCCTTTCTTGACTCCATTTCCCAATGGCCTTGATGTTCCCTGAGTTATCTGTCTTAGCCTAATCTCCTATATGCTCATCCTTGTCTTATATTGGACCTTCCTTTCCTGATTCCAAACAACCAAACATAAATAAACAAACAAACCTTGTGTCTATAACTAGCCTAATATCTTGAACCTGAGCCTCAAAGACATATCCTTGACTCATATAGAGAGATCCCTCTCTGGAACTAGGAGGGCTAGATCCTAAGGTCTAAAAGCGGTTTGATGTTGTCTCATCTTTTGGTCTTGCCAACCTGGCCAAAACATGGGAACCCCAACAGTAGGGATCGCCTTTGTCTGCAGAGGGGATTTACCTCCACAATAAATTGGCGACTCCACTGGGGATTGTCTAGCTTGTTGTTGTTCTGCTTTGTAAGCTACAGACAGAGCCTGAAGTTAGCCAGATAGCCTTCGAAACTCTATTTCTCTGCATTAGCGAAGTAGATCAAAGCTACTTTAGTCAATCTCCGGGTTAGTTTATGAACTGAATGCTTGGAGCATTGTCTTTTCTTTTCGGTTGTTTCTCGATTCTGCTTGCTTGATCGGCTCTTTTGGCTGGCTCTTTTTTGTGATTTTGGCTTTTGGTCAGCTTGATCATCATTGGTCTGCTTGTTGGGTTGCCTATTTTTATTTTCCATAGCAAACTCAACTGGCGTGCTTTACAGCCTGACAGTCACGCCCAGTGGCGCAGGTTGCTAGTGTATTACCCGCGCCTATTCGTTTCTAGCGCTAGTTTCAGCCTCACAGTCGCGCCAATCCTGTGAGGTACTAGGGTTTGCTCTGTTCTAAGCTTCTTGAGCTTGATCAATTTGTTTGGTCTTGTTTTTTCGACTGCTTGAGTGTTTTGGAGCCTTGTTTGATTGGATGAGACCTTCGTCCTTTGGTTGTTCGCTCGTTTCCATCGATTTCGCATTCTAGCCCTAGGGCATCTAGGTGCTCTTGTGTGTTGAGCCTCCCTTGGGAATTTTTTGGTTTCCATTTGTTTAGTCAACCTTTTGATTGCTCCTCTGCATTCGTTTTCCAGTTGTTTAACATTTTATTGCGTTATTTGAGTGATTTTTCTCTTCTTCATTCGAGTTTCTCTTTGTCTCGCTTCGGGCCTAGATTACATGGTCCGTTTGGGTATTTGGGATTATTTTGGTTTTGAGGGACTATTTTGTCAATTTGGAGATCTGATTGTGTGTTTGCATTGAGTGAAATTTGGTTGTTTTTCTCTTTCATCATCACTTCTCAAATTGCTCTTTTCATTATTTTTCATTTTGTTTAGTACACTTTGCTATTAAACATTGAAAATACAAAAAATCTCTTTTGCTTTTGATTAGTTAGTGCAAATTAAAATATTTTCGGTGTTATTAGTGATTAGTGACTTTGAGAGAAAATTTTTTGGTTTCCATTAGCTGCATTAGAGACTTTGTTGGTTGTTCTCTGATCATTTTATTATTGCATGAAAAGCTCTTAACTCTTTTTGTAATTAGCTTTCATCGAATAAAATGATATACTGTGGCATATAGTGTGCATTTAGGAGGTTTCGAGACATAACACTCACTAGGGCCTGAAAACTGAAACGTAATCGAAGATAAACATTAAAATTTATTCAATTTACACTAAGGCCACATTGAAACATTAATGCAACATTTAGTGGTCTAGGCTAGAGACGTGTTCCGACGTCTTTAAACCTAGTAGCTGTCGTTCGCCTCTTGGATTTAGACAGCACTAGTACAGACTTGTGCTCCCCGTACCGTCGAGTATATAAAGGGAGACCCCACTAGGTTTCTATCCTTTATCCATAGGAAGCCGAGTCTGCCGCCCTATACCCGTGATACACCGGACACAGCATTCGGGGAGATTGCCTGCACGTACGTTAAGTCCTTGGTTGATTTCTCTTTCATTTTGAAACCAAGGTGTATATTGCAGTTCACGGTTATTTGGTACACCCTTTGCCTAGATTACTAGAGTAGTCATTTGATCTTTTCTGACTCTTTAAATTTGAAAGGATCACCAAGCGCTTGTCCTTTCACGCTTGCTTCAAAACTGAAAGAGATAGAGTCACCTATCATCCATTTCTCGACTCTTAAAACATGAAATGGTAAAGTTTCTAAGTTTCAATGTGGTAAAATAAATCAACTGCGATCACATGCCTTGTTAGATTTTTCTTGTTGGTCATTTGATTGTGTGTCTTGACTCTTTTTCAGCCCGTGTGTGTTGTGCTTGATCTTTTGTCATTGTTGTCACAGTGGTGGAACCTTCCGTTTCGTCTACTGGTAGTCCATATACGGACGATTCATCAGAGGCTTCTCAATCCTCTGCTGAACCTCAGCAGCCCATCGTTTCTGAGTTTCCCAACAGGGGACCGGTTCTGTCTGAGCTTCCCTTTGGAGGACCAATTGAGTTCAATTGGCCCTTTTCCGACCCTTGGTTTGGATTTGGATTAGGGGAAGATTTTCCTCCTCTTACATCGGGTTCGCCTTTTATAGTTGCTGTCATTCCTCCTAGTCCTCGCTGTCTGTTACGAGATCTAGCGGCAGGTTCAAATATGAGTGATTCTCCTAGTGAGGAAATCCCCACGTCAGGTGAAGATTACCAGTTATTCCCTCGATAGTTATTCCCAGAAGACAACCCTGAACCATTTGTTATGTCATCACTCGGTCCCTCATTACCAGCAGGGTATAGATCCTTGGTTCAGATTATTGCCGCCGCTGCCTCTATGGGGGTATTAGCTCCTTCTACGAGGCTGGTTGTTCCTTCATTGGGGATGTCTCCACGGACACCTGTCACGTCATCCCCTTAGGTCACTTCTGTACCAGTCAGACCCACTGTTTGTGTGGCTACATCTACACCTGCTGTTACCACTCAGTCCATAAGGACCACATCGCTTCCCGAAGACATCTATATAGCATCTGCTATGCCAGAGAACATCTCTCCGAAGGAGTATCGATTGTCCCTACAACAATCGAACCCTGAGGTCGGACAATCATCTCAAGATCCCAACCGCTCGTATTTTTTGCATTATGCACAGGATGATACACCCATGTACGTCTTTCCATATCAGTACGATGAGCACGGGAACCCTTTACGTTTACCCGTTCCTAAGGCTCAACTTCATGCTCAGGGTTTACCGTATAACCAGGCCAGATAACCTTATAACCCGCAAGGACAACCTTTTCAAGGCCAACCTTCGGGCCAACCTGGCTATCCTTATGATCCGCAGGGACAGCCCATACAGGGCTACCCTCTGGGCTAGCAAGGGCCATTATATGATCCACAAGGACAGTATTACAACCCTTCAGGTCAACTCTTGCAGCCTCTCCCTACAGTCCCACCTGAGCAACCTAAAGGACTCATAGGTCAACCGGGGTACCAACCAGGGCCGGTATATGGTCCTGGGGGGCAAGTCCAACCTTCTCAACCCGTGCAACCTCAGTATCCTCTTGGTCCCAACGTTGCACATCAGCCAAGACCATCTTATGGTCTTGTTGCGGGTCAAACCGGTTATCAGCCACCACCTGGCTCCATTCCTCCACCAGGCCAACCGGCCAATCTGGCACAACCTGGTGTTCCTCCACCAGGCCAACCGACCAATCCGGCACAACCTGGTGCTCCTTAACAGCCAGGTCAACCTACACAACCAACACAACCTGTTTATCTGGGTCAACCTGTTCAACCAGGGCAACCCGTTCAGCCAGGTCAACCTGTCCAACCAGGCCAGCCTGCACATCCTTTTAACCCTGCCCAACAGCTGACTTATTCCATGCCGCAGCCAAATCAACCACTGCACCCTAATTATCAGGCTCAGCAGGGTCCCACCTATCAGTAGCCCACTCAACCTCAAGGCGGTTACTATTCTCATGGTCAACACCAATCGAATTATAGCCAGCCCCAAGGTTCTAACTATTACTCTCAAAAACCCGACTACACCTATGCTCAGCAGCCAAATCCACATATTGCTCATACAGGGCCGACATATAATCAAGGTCCATACTCCGGTTATCAAGCCCCATACGCTGGTTACTAGCAACCAAATCAGACTGGTTATACGCCCTATACCCCCTACAGTCAGAATCCTGCTGAACAGAACCCATGGGGGCAAGGATATTCTCAACCAGCATGGAGTACAGGTACTGGTCCTTATCGAGGGCCAGGCATGCCGTTCAATCCGCAATTGCAATTCTTGGATACCTTGGAATTACCGGATGTTTTGAAATTAACTAATGATCTGATTCTGCACAATCCTTATTTTCCTCCGGTTCCGACCAAGGTACCTGGTGATTGCCCAAATTTGAGGGTAAAGCTGGAGAAGACCCCCAAGCTCACGTTATGACTTACCATCTTTAGTGTTCATCCAAATCTTGGGCGGACGATTCGATTCATCTACATCTCTTCCAGCGTACTCTTACTGGCGCTGCTGCCAAGTGGTATATCGAATTACCCCGTGGCATCTTTCAAGATTTCAATACGTTAGCCATGGATTTTCTGACTCAATTTCAGTTACCAGTCCGTTACGAGGCCAGGACGCATCTCCTGACTTTGTTGAAGCAGGATAAAGCCACCCACATTTTGGATCACATTCATGAGTGGTGACGTCGTCGTAGACTGATCAAGTTTGATATACCTAATCAGCTACTAACTCATTGGTTCACCACATCCTTCGTTAACAAAATCGCTCAAGATATTGCTATGGTGGCATGTGTGACTGAAGAACAAGCCAAAGCGCGTGCTCAATATCTTAATATGGTATACTCTCAGTCCGGCACGCTTTATGATATTTTGACTGATGCTCCACACCCAAGAACCTCTAAAGCTCCACCTACCCCTGCGGTGGATGGTGTTATTGGTTCTGTATCTCAGAATTCTCGAAAATCTTCCAACAATTCTGCTTCTCCCACCCATCCAGATTTTGGAAAAACTGCGGAGGTCAATGCCGTTCAGGCCAATCCCACGGAAAATACCTCCAAAGGGAAAAATAAGGGCAAAGGTAAATCCAAATTCGATGCTTCGAAGCCAGAGTCTTCCAAACCTCAGACTGAGGACGGTTCTTAATGTAAACCAAAGTACCCCTGCCTTATTTGTGAAGGAGATCACTATACGAAGGATTTTCCCCGACGATCCGAAATTAGTCAACTTCTCAAAGGCTCCAAAGGGACTCTGGCAGTTCTAAAATAACCATTCCCATCTCAGCAGACCCAGATGGTTGAACATCCTTCACCATCTGCACCATTTGGGTCCCAGATCTTTATGATGAATGGTGCTGCACCTATCTCCATTGCTATGCGTTCAAAGGATTATACTGGATCGTGCCAGGTAGCTGGGAAGGAAGTTGTGGATGGCCCACCTCCCCCACCTATCTCTGGTCCATTGGAAATTGAGAAGCCTACTGTTGAACCTGTTGTGAGGCCGCCTTCTAAAGGTGTTCTACGAAGATCTTCCTACAACCCAAATGCATGTGCCACTCAGCACTACAGTATTGTTGAGGATTTGGCATAGGCGCCTTCTGCTATGTCTACATTGGAAGTTCTTCAAAGTTTCCCATCACAATGGAAAGCTTTATTGTCTACAGTCGATGGGATCGATCCCACTGATTCTAATCTTCTCACCTTCGACTTAGAAAACTTCACCCCCTGACTCCCACATTCAATCGCTCTTGTTATTCAAGTCGGGATCAACTGTCTTAACATCCATAGGGCCGTTGTGGATGAAGGTGCTTCTACCTGTGTCATGTCATCCGCCTGCTAGAAGGCCATTGGCTCTCCAGCCCTTTCCTCCTCTCCCAATGCCTTAGAGGCATTCGATGGTCGGGAATCGAAACCCCTAGGTGTTCTCGAGATTTTATTGATTACTTTACAAGGGAAGATAGTCAACGTAGAAGTAGAAGTGGTTGACGCCAAGCTTAACTAAAATATACTTCTCGGCTGCAGTTGGACTCACGCCATGCTATGCGTGCCATCCACCCTCTTTTGACTTCTTAAGTTCCCTCACGAGGGAAAAATCGTTACGGTGGATCAGTTGTCTTTCTTCACCTCCACCTCCGAGAACAACGTTCCTTACGTGGATTAGATCCCAAATCCCCATGACAGTGTAGGACCTGATCTCTTCAAAGACCCCGTCCTCATGGGTATTTTTCCCACACCGCCACCGCACACTTCTCAAGTTAATATGATCTCTAGGTCTAAAGACCCATGGCTCATCCCTTCGCCTGAGCAGGTGTCTGATTTTGGAGAATCGATGCCCTTAACTCCAGTAGAGATTAATTACTGTGAAATCATTTCTACATCTGATCCTCCCCCTCCTCAGCATGCTCCTTGGAGCATGGATTTAGATGTCTACTCTCAATCCCCCTAGCTCGGTGAGGCCGACTCGCCTGATCCTATTAAAGAGACTTTTCCTTCTGATGAAGCCATTGTTGAAACCATGTCTCTTGAGGAGTTGCCTTGGAACGATACGCATCATCGTTCCTCCTTTATGCCTAACCTAGGGGCAATGACAGATTGTCTAGAGCATTTTGCATCTCAGGTTCCCACTCCACCTCTCCAGACCCCTATATTAACACATGAGGTCTTCTCAGAGAGAAAACTGAGCAACATTACTCAAACTATTCCGATCGACATCTCCGCTAAACTGGGGATAGTTGAGAACATACACGTGGGAGTAACTTGTTCTCCTGATGAGAAATGAGTTTATACTGATCTTTTTCGAGAATTCAGAGACATGTTCGCTTGGTCCTATGAGGAAATGCCCGGGATTGATCCCAGCATAGTAGTGCACAAGATTCCTACCTATCCTGGTGCAAAACCCGTGCACCAATGCCTATGCCCATTGCATCCTCACAAAGCCACTGCCATTAAAGCATAAGTTGAAAAAATTCTGAACGCGGGCTTCATTTACCCAATTCCCCTCACAGAATGGGTTTCAAATATTGTCCCTGTAGATAAGAAACAGGGCACTATAAGGGTCTGCGTTGATTATCGTGATATTAATCGTGCCTGTCCTAAGGAAAAATATCCTACTCCCTTCATAGATCAAATCATTGATGAATGTGCCAGGAGTGAGATTTATTCCCTAATGGACGAATTTTCCGGGTATAATCAGATAAATATTCTACCTGTTGATCAACACAAGACTGCGTTCATCTGTCCGTGGGGTACCTTTTCTTATAAAAATCTCTCGTTCGTCTTGAAGAACGCTGGAGCTAATTTCGAGCGTGCGATGTCTTACGCATTCCACGACATACGCCATATCGTTCAGCCATATCTGGACGACCTGCCAGCTCACTCAGCTCGGCGGGAAGACCATCCCGAACACCTCCGCCAGATTTTCCTTCGCTGTCGACGCTATAATATCTGGCTCAACCCTCATAAATGCATCTTTTGCATATATTTTGGCCGTCTTTTGGGGTTCATAGTCTCCAAGGACGGGATTCGCCTCGACCCCCTAAAGGTCGAGGCCATTGTCAATCTCCCATCACCCTCCTCATTATATCAATTTCAGAGTCTGTAGGGAAAAGCTAATTTCCTTCAACGCTTTATACCGAACTACGCAGAAGTAGCCAAAGGATTCACACGTCTTTTAAAGAAAAATGTTCCCTTTCATTGGGACAACATTGCTCAACAATCCTTTTAGAAGCTTAAGAAGTTACTTGTTAATGCTCTGTTGCTTCGGCCTCCAAACTATCACCGTGATTTCAATCTATACTTGGCCGCCACCTTTAGCACCATAGCTATGGTTCTGGTGTAAGATGAAGATGATGGCAATGAACATGTTGTCTATTATCTATCATGAAACCTTCTTGACACAGAGACATGCTACGCTCATGTCGAGAAGCTGGCATTAGCAGCCGTACAAGCTATGCAGCGTTTTTGCCACTACATCCTGCTACGTACAACAACCATGGTTTCGGATTGCAACCCCATGACATACATTCTATCTCGAAAATTACTGGGGGGAAAATAATCCAAATGGATCGTTATCCTTCAGGATTTCGACTTAGAGTTTACCACTGCTAAGTCGACCAAATCACTGGTTTTTACGGATCTCATTTGCTCCCTCCCGACAAACTCCACACCCTCTCACTCTGAAGATCATATCCCAGATGGAACCCTCTTCCTTATCAACACCCGTGACCCATGGTATGGCGATATTATTGTGTATCTTCAAACGTCAACGTTCCGATCTGAGTTGACCAAACATGCCCGACGTCGCATTTGGCATCAGTCTCAACCCTACTGCATTGTAGGAGATACTTTATACCGCGTTGGAGTAGATTCAGTGCTCCATCGGTGCTTGACACTGGAAGAGGCTGAACGAGTATTAAATGAATGTCACAGTGGCACCTGTGGTGGTCACATGTCTGGATATGTCACCACCCAGAAGATTCTGCGTGCGGGTTACTTCTGGCCGTCAATCTTTAAAGACTGTATTGTCGCAGTCCGTAAATGTCATTCGTGCCAGGTTTTTCAGCGCAAGATGCGCGCGCCACCTTTCCCATTGCATCATGTCATTACTGTTGGCCCTTTTGCAAAATGGGGCGTAGATTTCATGACGTGTAACCGTCATTCAGCCGGGGGGCATGCGTATATAATCGTCGTTGTCAACGGCCGAAGCGATGCCTACACTAGCCGCCGACGGTAAGACAACTGCTCAGTTTATCTTCAACCACATTATTACACGTTTCGGGGTCCCTCAAGCCATTGTTACCGATCATGGTACTCACTTTCGAGATTATATGCTGGCCGAGCTGACATCAAGATTGGGCTTATGACACGATAGCTCAACGCCATATTACCCCCAGGAAAATGGCCAGGTTGAGGCTGTGAACACGATTTTGGTCACAATGCTTCAACGAATAGTTGGAATTCATAAGTCCAATTGGCACCTCCAATTTTTCTCAGCTCTATGGGCATACCAGACGTCAGCAAAGAGTGTGACCAGATTCACACCATTCCAATTGGTGTATGGTTTGGAAGCAACTCTTCCGGTTGAGTGCGAAATTCCTTCCTTAAAGTTGGCTGTGGAAATTTTACCCAACACTTCTCCTGAAGAAGAGCATCTCTTGTATTTGGAACGGTTGGATGAAACCCGCCGCTTGGCTGCCTTAGTCATTGAGGCACAGAAAAAGCGGGTCAAAGCGCACTTTGATCAATCAGTCTCTCCACGTTCCTTTGTCGAAGGGGACCTTGTCCTCCTATACGACCAATCGCACGACAAACTCGGGGCAGGAAAGCTCCAACCCATGTGGCATGGGACCTACATAGTAAAATGAGTATTGAAGAATGGGGCTTATGAGCTCATTGATTATGAAGGAGTTCCGTTGGCACAGCCTAGAAATGGGTTGTACCTTAAAAAATACTACGCTTGAAGTCATTTTTGGTGTGGTGTGTGTACATAGGTGTGTATATTCATTTGTGTGCATGTGTGGTGTGGTTTGCATGTAAGAATCTTTCTGCTGATCGGGTCTTCCTGATTGTGAAGATTTATATTACTCTGTTTGTGGGTTTCGCAAATGGTGCCTCTCGCAGTACCAGGAATCTGTCTTCGGCAGCTTGGGTAATCTATGATCCTGCTGGTGAGTTGGTTAACCTACAAGGTGTATGTCTGGGTCCTGCTACAAATAATATCACGGAATATAGTGTTGTATTGGAATTATTAACTGAGGTTTTGGACCTCGGCATTCGTGAATTTCTTGTGTATCTAGACTCGCAACTTGTAGTATTACAACTTAACGAACATTATTCAGTAAGAAATCCATCCATTTTACGTCTGTATCTGCGTATTCGTCTGTTGGAAAGAAATTTTGACTATATTACATATCAACACATACCCAGACATATAAATACATTAACAGATGCAGTAGCTAATTTGGTTCTAGATAGACATTTGCGCAATTTATAAACAAAAACATCATCACATGTAAAAAGATCCATCCAGAAATAGGTATGTATATATATATGTGTCGAAATGTTTACATAGTGTGCATCACATAAAGTCAAAAAATATACATGTTCGTCTTAATACATCCGGAGACGACATGTCTCTCAAAAAATACATGCATGAAAGAAGCCCTAGGTGTCTAATCCGCATGGTGCTCGTGGTAACATGCTACCGCGCGCACTAAGCATCTCAAAAGTTGGTGGAGGCGACTAGGCACTCCCACCGTATGTCTCTAATACGCCATCGGGACATCTGCCAGCCGAGCGTAGTCCAGAATCCCCTAGGCAATCCCCTCAAGGTTCTGGATCATATCTCCTCCCTTGGCACCCTGTACCTGAGGATTAGCTGCGGGCTGAGTTCTCCGTGCAATAGGAGACATACCGGCAAGTCTCTCTGGGCCGACATCTGCATACATATAAAACTGTTGTTAGAACGGACATGTATTACTAAAAAATCATAAAACATAAAAATCAAAACAAAAAGAGAGTATCATACCCAACTCCTCATCCCAATCCTCCCCCTCCGGGAGCGGAAGATCGGGATCTCCAGTGAAATCGGTCCCAGCGTAGGGCCAGTCCTCAACCATGATCAACTGACGCCGTAACCATCCAAAAAACTCATGCCTCCAAGACATCTGTTGGCCTCCTCTTGACCTGGGCATAAGTGCTGCCTAGTGAGCCATCCTCAGCTCTCGTGGTATCGGCTCAGCAACTATGGCCCCTTGGCCCTGGAAGATAGGTAGTCGTTCCAGGATGAACGACACCAAAATGGAACCGTAGCCAAACTGCTTTAGTTTGACTTGCTTGCATCTTGTCAGCTGCCTCTTGATATTGGTTGTCACGGCTGTAGCCCAATCAAACAGTGTAGGACTCATACACTCAGAGGATAGTATGAGTTGGGATTTAGTTGCCTCGTGTGGAGCTTGAGATCCCGCAACTCGTGTAATGGTTTGTATCACTACTTTGAGTGCTAGATCCTCGACAGTGTGGATGTCCACTTTCCCGCTTCCTGATCCAGTCCGTGCCCTTGGGCATACCCTTGCCATTACTTGTTCCATATTTTCACGAGAAGGTCTGCTGCCTGTCAAGATCATCACCAAACCTTTGTGCGACAATCCGGTAATGAAATATACGTCAAAAACCTCAAGTTCCAATACTTGGTCCCAAAGCTTAAACACTTCTTCATTTTCATCCCATATACTGACCAAGTATTGTAGTAGCTCCGGTTGAGCCCGTAATCAGGGCGTCAGGAAGAAATTTTTGAGTCCAGAGTTCTTAAGTGCATTCATACAGGCTTCATTCTCCATAGCCAGTTCATCCTCTTCCCCGTGCTCCCTCTCCTTCCATTCGATAACCATTATGCCTGAGTAACCTGCATCAACATGATTAAAAAGCCTTGATTAGTTCTCTGTTATGCTTGAAATTTCATTTGGATCATTTGCAATTCAAAAATATAAAGCGTAAAATTGATTTCCGCCATTGGCGCGGCCCCTTTGTAAGCAAAAGGCCATTGGCGCAGGTCCGTGCCCAATACCCGCGCCAATGGGCGGAGCCCTAAAATTTTAAAAAAAATCCACAGAAGTCTAATCCGTAATGGGAATCTATAAAAAATGGATCGAAATGGAGTTCAAGGAAGCGCCCCTTACCTGGCAAAAACAAGAATCTGAATGATAGCCCGACTCAGTCGCAGTCACTGTCAGAAGTTTGCACACAAATGGACCACTGTTGCTCTCCAATGAGGTAAATAGTAAAAGTAATTTTGTTTTTACCATTTGAGACTTATTTATAACTTTTTGAAATCTAATTAGGTTTTAAAAGTCATTCTTCTTATTATTTTAATATATTTTGTCAAAAATGGATTTTACACTTGCCTTTATGTGCAGCAACAGGTCTTTACGCGACTTAAACGGTGACACGAGTTGTATTTTATACTTTTCCGGACTCGGTAAATACACGAAAAAGTCATTTTGGAGTCATATTTCAGCTCTTTTCTGACTCCCTAAACATGAAAAGATTGCCGAGGCCCTTGTCGTTTTGATCTCGTTAAAGTGGCCATGAAATGACATCTACCCAGTATACGTTTACCCCTTTTTTGGGCTGGGATAGATTATTTACGAAAAAGGAATACCCTAGCCTATCGCGACTAGGAGGTTCCCTCGGATTTTTTTTTCTACCTTTTCGGGCCTGGGGGTCTATTTACGAAAAGGGACTGTTGGATTTTACTTTTCTGCTTTCTTTTCAAACTCTCTAAACATGAAAATACGCCGAGTTCTTCCTTTGTCAGTCTCGTTAAACCCTGATGACATTGGATTCAGTCGTAATGATGGTATCCGAGTTCCTCCTTCCTAGGGCTCGTTAAATGTACTAGGATGGACTTATATAGCAAGCATATGGTATCCTCTTCAAGCTTGTGTAAAAATAAAGAGGTAGTCACCAAAAATGGTGGGGAAAATGGAGCCAACATCATTATCGTGTCGGCAGTATGTTGCTCTTGAACATGGCACTTGTCTGCATTCGTGTCGGGTTGGGGATATCACATCTCGTTTTTTCACTTGCCTCCGTGGGTTTGGGTGATCCCTTTTGACCTCTCATCTACTCTTTGCCTTTCCATCATGACCCTTGATCTTTTTATGTCAAATACTGCCAAATCCACTGTCGTGCTGCCGATATGTTCAAGAGAAGTTGACCTCTGCAGATTTCAACCTTCCTCTAATTCTCATCTGATCTCGATTCACAAAGAAATTATGTTCCTCTGTCTCGTATCAATGATGTGGGAAACACTATGGCCCACCTTCGATCAAGGTCACTTTCTGTCGACTTCAGCGCATTATCCATGAAGCTGATCTAGAGACTCCCTTCCGGTACCTTGGTGCCTGCATGCCTCAATGGCAGGTTCCTCGCGTTCGACGTGAGGTTTTCATTATTGGCCTCCGATCGAGTGATTCTACGGGTGTTCGATACCAAATCATTGATTCACATGCCGTAGATTGTACCGATAGTACCTTGAGGGCCATTGTCATTATTGGTGGTACCTCTCGCCTCTGTTAACAACTTTCATCATTGACTGGTAATCAAGCGATGTTCTCGCATGTTCGACTTCAGTTCACATATTTGCATGCTTGAACTTGTGCTTTGTTCGGGTCGAGATGGAGCATAAGACCCTAGATTCCTGTCTGTTATAATCCAGGCTGCAATTTTGTGGATTCTTATGATTAGTTACATGACTCACTGATTGGATGGCTGCGACCATACCTGAATCTATTTATCGATCCTCACTGGATGGCTGCGTCCATACCTTGGATCTGGATTATTGCATACTCTGTTATGGATGGCTGTGCCCATACCACATATATATCATGTATCTGAGATATCAGTTGTATTTCTCTACGCAGGTTTTCCGATGGCGATGTTTTCAGTTGGACACGTTCTCGTAAAGAGTTTCACCCGTCTCTCTCTTTCGGGCCTCATGCTTTAGGGGGGATCTGTTACACAGTAATTTGTCACCGTCCCTGCAATTCCCCATCCCGCACAATTGGAGGGCTCATTCTGTGACCTGTGAGCAGTGACATGACTTGAAACCACTTTCATGACATCCCTCTGAACATGAGCTACCATTGCCCTGAAGACAAATCCTTGTGAAAAACCCTAAAAACACCCCTTTTTGCATTGGCGCGGGAAGCCAGTTCAGTACCCGCGCCAATGGGGGAAATCCTTCAAATAGGGCGCGCCAAATAGCGCTCTGTCTCAGAGTCGCACTCGCGCCAGCTATTTTAAGGAGTGTTTTTCAAAAATAAATGGCGGAAGTTTTGTCCTAACCAATTCATAAACTGGTATCTAATTTGAGTTCGGTGGTTTGGCTCCAGATCTCCATGTAGAGGAAGTGGTTTGCCACCTCTCATGGAATATTCCTTGAGGATAGGGCCAATACCATGATTATAGGGATCCCAAATCCCCTTCCTTCATCTATAAAATCTTGCTCATATCCTTTGCAAGCTAGTTCCCAAGAGCCATCAGAGCCTTATGCTGCAAGAGCCTTGATTCATTCCCTTAAGGCCAAATCCAAGCAAGGAGATTATTGTCGAGACATCCGAAGAGAGAGGCTTGTCCCATCCCCGACAGGCTTTTTCGAGACGTGTTCCACTGGCGACCCTCCGAAGGAGAATTCAGCGTTAGAGCCAGGTTGTATCCTCCTTTGATTGATTAATGATAAGATACTATTGGTTATGGTTCCACTCTTATGGATGATTATGATGATGATTTATGTCTTCTCTGACTGACATATAGTTGCATATACTGGATTTTACGCTTGCGTTTGTTGTGTTTCTTGCATGTGCAGGTGTCCGGTCACAGAGATCGTGAGGGATCGTGATCTGCCAGATCTAAGGAATGGGAGCGCTACTTTCTCTACAAGCGACAACGTTGGATTCTAGGTAAGCCTTCATCGCTAGTTGGTTTATTTGCAATTAGGAACCTGCACTATAGCGTGTGACGATTGTTGCTAGACCTAGTCTGGGCTAGTAGGGATCGCCTCTGTCCGCAGAGGGGATTTACCTCCACAACATCTGTTGTGAGCACTGAGGCTCCTATATGCACTGTAGCCATAAAGGCTTTGTAGCCGTGAAGGTTCTGTAGCCACTAAGGGTTTGTAGGTAACTTGGGCTCACCCGGTCTGAGCTCTGATACCACGATAAAAACTGGAAAGAAAAGAAATAAATTGAATTAACAAAGCATCTCATAGGTGAGTACTTCACCATGAGACTGCACAAACTGGAGCGTACACTCTACATTCATTCAATCAATGATGCAACAATAAATACATCACAAAATAATAGGGAGTTGGGAACAAACTCCTACAACCTAGGAACTAATCCTAACTTAAGGAGTTAAGTTACAACCATGTAACCATTTATCCATTAATACAATATAACAATAATTATTTTCAACTGTTGAAATTTGATGACTAAAAATTTTCCTGCAATCCAAACCCAGTTTTAATTTCACCTTATCACTCCCATTCAGTTAAATTCCCTTTCCCATAAACTTACATTCAACATATAAAATTATGGTAATGAAATTTTCAGATTAAAACACATGGGACTGTCAACACATGCTGAGAATAAATATGGACATAAACAGACCAAAAACACATAAAAATACACATATTTTTGGTCAACTTAGACCTGGGCAAAACCCCTTCAATATTCTTTGGGGAAAACCTATTAGAGAGCTCTTCAAATTTATTTATCTTTCAAGTTCAAGAAAAATACATTTGCAAAAAAACAAAACAACAAGATACAACTTATCTCTTCAACCCAAAACTCCTTGAAAATCCTACCCACTTTACCTCGATTTCCATGGCCACTTGAAGCTGAAATAGTACTGTATGAAAGCAGACTGTACTGTACAGATTCCATATGGACTGTACGGATTTCAGCACTGTTGTACGGATTGTACACATTTTTTCCCTTTTTTTTTTTGCTAAAAAATAGCCCTCGAACTGCATGCATCTCACAGTATTAAATGTTGTTCAAATTGTACCTTTTGAGGTCTTCTATGCCTTGATTTTTGTGCCTAGCTTTGTCCAGAAATCACTCCTTCAGCTTGCTGCAGCAAATTTCTCTTTCAGAACTTTTCTCTAGCTCTCACCCTCCTTTCTCCAATCTGCTCATGAAGAATGGATGCATCTATCTTTTCTTTTCCCTCTTTTGTTTCCCTATATGACCTTTGGGAAACCCTAAGATCTAATGGATCAGATTCATTTAGATCAAGGGATGAGAATAAATGTGCATTTAATTCTAACTTTCTATTTTTTAACTCACCCGTTAAATAAAGTACCCACATTGTACTTTATGTCTAAAGTCACTTTTCACTTTATAATTTACTATCGACTTTACCACTTATAAGTCACTTTCACTTTATAACTTAATATTAACTTTACCACTTAAAAAGTCACTTTCATTTTATAATTTAATATTGGTTTTACCACTTATAAAGTCACTTTCACTTTATAAAGTCACACTTAGGAAAAGAATGATTCTGGACACTTTTCCCTAGGTAGAGACTAACCCATGGGAAACCACTTGTCCAAGGTACATTAAAAATCAACACTCCCTCTTACCAAGGAAAGTGTTTCTCACCACACCCATCTTGTCCCTTAAATGGAAATGCTTTCCTCTTGGCAAGGACTTCGTGAGAACATCATCCACCTGCTCATTTGCTGATATATACTCCAACTTCACTGCCCCATTCTAAACATATTCCCTGATGAAATGATATTTAACGTCAATGTATTTTTACCTGTCATGAAACACTGGATTCTATATGAGTTTAATGCAACTCTGATTATCACAGTGAATAACCATTGGTCTCAACTCTTGATCAAATATGCCATACAATAGCTTGCAAAGCTAAATGGCCTCACAACTAGCCTGGCTAGTAGCCATATAGTCAGCCTCAGAAGAAATCAAAGCAACTGACTTTTTCTTTCGACTGAACCACGACACAACTGCCAAACCCAATCCAAAGCAACACCCTTAAGTGCTTTTCCTATCAGAAGAACTCCTTGCCCAATCTGAACCTATGTAACCTGCCAAACTCACTCAATCTCCCCACCTATAGTCTAGACCATAATCAATAGTCCCCTGCATGTAGCGAAGAATGTGCTTTGCAACTACCCAGTGCACCCTCCTGGGCTCAACCATGAACTAGATAAGTGTGTTCACTACAAAGCATATATTTGGCCTAGTGTTGACCAGATACATCAAGGATCCAATAAATTGCATATACAATGTGGGATCCACCAAACTAGAATCAGAAGCATGAAGCTTCTTCCAGTTGGTGATCATAGATGTAGACATGGATCTATAGTCTACCATGTGAAATCTTCTCAAAACATCTAAAAAATACTGCCCCTGCCCTAGAAAGATATGCCCATCATCCTGCCACACTTGAAGCCCCAAAAAGTAATGCATTAGCCCAATGTCCTTCATCTTGAACTTCATAGCAAGATTCTCCTTGCAACCAATAATCAGTCTCTCTGCCCAGTAATGAACAAGTCATCAACATATAACACAAGAATGAGCAAATCATCCCCTACAACAATGTAGTAGAGGTTCAGATTTTCATCACTCTTTGTGAAACCCATATGCTACAAGTATATTTCAATCCTCGAATACCAAGCTATCGTAGCTTGATTAAGTCTGTAGAGTGCTCGCCTCAACCTGCATACATGGGTCTCCTGCCCAACTACCTTAAAGCCTTGTGGCTACTCAACATACACCTCCTCCTCTATAACTTTGTTCAGAAATGTGGTCTTCACATCCATCTGATGGATCTGCCAACCCATTTCTACAACAATAGAAATAAGGGACCAGATAGAAGTGTACCGAGCTTCAGGAGTGAAGGTCTCATCATAGTCAACTCCCTCTATCTGTGAGAACCCTCTAGCCACAAACCTCGCCTTGAACTTCTCAATGCTTCCATCCACAGCATGCTTGATCTTGTAGAGTCACTTGGAAGTCACAACTAGGCAGGAAGGCGATGAAAAAATTAAAAAAATGGATATCTTGTCAATTTTTAAGGGTTCCTTGAGAGCCTGGTGGATCCTGTTGGTCAGGGTGCTAGTTACAGAGATCGACTTACCCACGGTGGAACCGATTAGAAATAATTTTACGTAATAACATATATTCCTCATATAAAACACAAAAATAACACGTAAAGTGACAAAATCCATGGTTCTATGGATACAGAAACACTTATTATGAAAATGACATGGTTGCAACTCGCGCTACCTAAAAACAAAGTTACCTAGTTGCAACCTGCATTACATGCTTTGTGATTAAAGAGTCAAATGTTGCATTAGTCAATACCATGGACAAAAAAGTTTTGATGCTCTCAACTTGCTGACTGGATACTGTTCTTTTATTTCACACCAATATTCTATTTATTGATGTTATTATATATTGAAGAAGAAAATATAGCTATTGAAGAAGCGATATAATGGATAGGTTTAATCGCTTTGCGAGGATGTCAAGAATCGCTCATAGGTGGGGGCTGCATAAAGGAATAACTCAAAAATTTTAGCAGATCTGTTTGCTCCAAGAAGAATCGCCCTAATGGAGCAAAATTCCATCTGTGAGCAGTTCTTGAGCACCTCCATGAAGGGAATTGAATTGGTGAAAGATATGTGTGAGATAACCAACTATTTTAATATCTTTCACAACCTAAGATATGCCTCAGATCCATAGTCTGCAGAAGCAAATATGTGGCTTCCGTCAGCACCAGGTGCCTACCCACTCATTCATAAATGTGAAGAATAATCTCATAACAGAATTGAAGTGTTTTCACTAGTTGTACGATTTGGTGTCAGGGATGAGCACAAGATGCATGAAACAATATTATAACATGTGTCCAAGCTCACCATTGATCCCCATTACAATGCAAATATTCATCAACAAATGGGTGCAGATGATATATTGGTGGAGCTTTTGATGAGGTTTTTTGTAATTAGAAGGGGCCATCAAAGCCTGATTTATAATGTGATCGAAGAAAAATATTTGGATTTTGAATAAAATCCTACTCTCTAGAGAGGTGTCCATTGTTAGGGTGAAAGACATGAGACGTGTTGGAAAAATAACTTTGGCATTGGCCTTATGCATAGAAACTAAATGTCATTGTCTTTTCTATTTATTCAAACCATTTTTAACTGTTGAAATCTGTTGATTGTTGCGCATGTGACAGAAGGCACTCCACGAAGAGCATCCTAGAGAAGACGAACATTTTCTTCATTTTCATGGTCTTTAATGTCCTTAAGGTGATTATCACCCTCCCAACACATATCTTTATTGTTGTAACTAGGCTGATATATTCCTATACTGTGCCATTTTCTTGCACACATTAATGTTATAAATAAGGAAGGAGATGCGTATATTGATATTGCAATGCATTCGTAAATATTTGATGGGAAAACCTCATTATATTCCGGGGAATACTTATTATATTATATTAGGATAGAACCGAGATGACGTTGGAAACCCTTTGTATTTCTGGCTACTCTACTGAAAGGCCAATGTATTTTGATATTATTAGTCATTCTGAAAATATCTGATTGGGGAAAGCCTTATTGTATTCTGATTTTAAGACACTTCCGAAGTTATCCCCCTTTTGTGATGGGCATTGGCCATTGAAAAGTTCTTTTGTAAGAGTGATCTTAGTTGGTATCGTGTTTATGTTTGAATGCAAATGGGGCAAGGTTTGCAGTGAATCTTGGATCAGAGTCAACGGAAAACCATGGAGGGATGGAAGTAGACTAGAACCAATACGCCACTGTTGGAATTATACTCCCAAACACTGCCATGAATGAGAAGCGGCAGCAACCCACACTTCATAAATTTTGTGCAGAGAAGGACAAGCAAGGATCCAAGAGCCCGAAGGTGTTTTCACGCAACCATGACAAAGAGAGTACTCGAGCCATCCTCTGTGTTTATTTCTTCAACCACCGCTTTAACTTACCTTTGCCCACAACGCGAAATTGCAAGTTTTTTTTCTTACCCTTTAATTCCTTTCAACATATGTTATTCTATCGCCGATGCGATATCTAGCGGGACCCACCGTATCCTTACCGCATGAGCCAAAACCTTGTTTTGTGCGTTATTCCTTTGTATTTTTCTTACAACACTTACCAACAGTGAGCCGCACCGAAGAGCACACTTCGCAATGTTTACCACTTACCTTCTACCATCCATAAGTTATGTTATTTTCCGTGTGATACAATTGTGCTATCGCACATCGCATTCGCAACCATTTGAGTTTACTGCTTAGTGCCAACAAGTTAAGATGTTTGTTTTGGGTGCAATATTTCCACCACACATCATGCCCACAAGGATTTGTGTTTACTCGTGTTCGCGCCAGTTAAGAGTTAAGATTGTCGATTTGCGATCTGCGATGGAGCATCGGACACAATGAGGTTTAAGAGCCGGAACCAATAAAGTTTTTAGTCCGCCCTTTTATGTTTTGAACGTGTTTTGTACATGTTTCCTGTGTAAATCAAAATACAGCTTGTGTGTCGTTTTAATGTAGAAATGGGTTTTGACAGCCCAAGGACGAATGGTTGTTGAACGTCCATTCAAAAATTGAATAACATTGAATAGAATTAGGTTTTACAGGCTTCTGCCATTTTGTATAAGAAATGTAATTTCATTTGTTTTTAGAGTGATTTGAATAGAAAAATTAATTTTGTTCCTCTCCTGTGTATTACGTTGTCTGTGTATGACTATTTATTTCCGCAATTTGTTGCATTCTCCATGTTGGGGGGAAACACATTTCCTTTGTTTGTTGTATTCCGAAATTCCAACATGGTATCAGAGTAGGTCTAGGCTCTTAGTAAAATAAAAAGATCTCTTTATTGAAGAAGTAGTAAGATTGTTTTTTTGTAGAAGCATAAGTCTCTAGCAATGAGAAATATTTTACAGAAGTAAGAATGTTTGTGTTTACATAGTCAAAATGGCAGCAGCATGCACTAGCCTGAAAAATCCAAAATTACCACAATTTAATGGTAAAAACTATGATTATTGAGCCATTACAATGAAGGCCTTGTTTGTTTCACAAGATATATGGGAGCTGGTGGAAAATGGCTTTCCAGAACCAAAAAATGCAGCAACGCTTATTGCTTTGACAACAATAGAAAGAGATTTGCTAAAAGACAATAGGAAGAAGGACTCCAAAGCCCTCTTCTATATCTTTCAAGCAGTACATGAGAGTATTTTTCCAAGGATTGCAGCAACAAAAAAGTCCAAGGAGGCATGGGATATTCTCAAAACAGCCTATCAAGGCATGGAGAAAGTGAAGACAACAAAGTTACAAAATTTGAAGAGAGATTTCGAATCTGTATGAAAGAGTCAAATAACATAGACTCATTCTTCACACATGTGATTAGGTTGGTTACCTAGATAAGGTCTCATGGAGAGACACTTGAATAAAGAATAATAGAGGATAAAATCTTGAGAAGTCTACCTTCAATATTTGATGCCATAGTAGTGGAGATAGAAGAGACAAAGGATATCTCACAATTTTCAGTGGATGAGTTTTGTGCATCCCTGATGTCTCATGAACATAGAATGAACAGAACAACAAACTCCTCATTGGAGCATGCCTTCAAGACACAAATGTCTTTTGGCCGAGGTAGAGGTCGAAAAATATCAAACTACCGAGGAAGAGGAAGAAGCCCACAAAGAAGTGGAAGAAACAACCTTGAAAGAACAAGTGGAAGGGGTAGCAACCAAAATCAAAGTGAAGGATCAAAACAACACCAAGCACAAGGACAAATTTATGATAAATCCCAAGTCCAATGTCATTATTGTAAAAAGTATGGGAATTATGCCAATAAATGTAGAAAGAAACAAAATGACATGAATAATAGACAAAATGTAAATTTTGCAAAAGAAAGTCAAAACCAGAGTAATGTGCTTCTAACTTGTAATGTAGCACAAGAAAAACAAGAAGATGTATCGTTCTTAGACTCAAGTTGTAGTAACCACATGACTGGAAACATAGAAATGTTCACCAACCTAGATTAGAATGTGAAATCTGAAGTGACAACAGGGACTGATAGTAAGGTCTCTGTCATGGGGAAAGGAAGAGTATCAATACTCACAAGGAAGAGAGAAAAGAAGTTTGTTCTAGATGTCTATTATGTACTTGGCCTAAAATGTAACCTTCTAAGCATTGGACAGCTCATGAATAAGGGCTTCAATGTGTTTTTTAAGAATGATGTGTGTACAATCATGGACATACCTCCAAGTAAAAGGGTCATTGCAGAGGTGAAAATGACAAGTAATAAGATGTTTCCTCTCAAGATCATAACAGACTTGAAGGAAGGAGGTATGGTATCAGTAGTCACACAAGAGGTCTTTCAAGAAGAAGTGGAAGATGAAAACTGGTTATGGCATTTGAGATTTGGACATATCAATTTTGGAGGTTTGAACATCTTGCATAAAAAATGAATGGTAAAAGGATTACCACTTATAGAGAAACAATACAACCTATGTGAAGGCTGCATTTTGGGCAAACAACACAGAGAATCCTTTCCAGCAGGAAATAGTATAAGGGCAAAGGTACCCTTAGAGATTGTCCACTCATATTTGTGTGGACCAATGCAAATGCCATCATTTGTTGGTAGTCACTTGTCTTGACATTTATAGATGATTATACAAGAAAGACATGGGTTTATTTTTTGAAACAAAAGATTGAAGTGTTTGAACAGTTCTACCACTTCAAAGCTCTTGTAGAGAAGCAAAGTGGGCACTACATAAAAGTGTTGAAAACTGATAAAGGAGGAGAATATATCTCCAAATACTTCCTAGGTTTCTGCAAGGAGCATGGCATACACAAGTAGATTACCACAAGGTATACACCACAACAAAACGGTGTTGCAGAAAGAAAGAATAGGACCATCATGGACATTGTCAAATTTATGTTCAAGTCAAAGCATTTTCCAAATGAGTATTCGGCAGAAGCTGTAAATTGTGCAGCTTATATTTTAAATAAATGTCCAACCAAAGTTGTTATGAACAAAGTTCCAGAAGAAGCATGGAGTGGAACACAACAGTTTGTCACTCACATGATAATATTTGGATGTGTGGCTTATGCACATGTCGTGGATCAACTAAGGAAAAAGTTGGAAAGCAAGGGGGAGAAGTGTATCTTTGTTGGATACAGTGATGAATCCAAGGCCTACAAACTCTATAATCCATCAACCAAGAAAGTTATAATTAGTAAATATATGCAGTTCATTGAATAAGAAGCTTGGGATGAAAGCTTAGAGAAAACTGTGAATGTGAAGACATGTATGTCTCATGAAGAGCAAGAGGAATTCAAAAAAACAAATAGTTCCTCCACGGTGGCTTCTCCTCCACCTACACAAGCTTAGCATAGCACACCAAAATAAAACAATAGAACAACATTGAGAATCAAGGAAGTGCTTCTTCAAGCACACCACAGGGATCAGAAACTCTCTCGAGTTCAAGTGGGACTCCAAGCACAGCAAGAAAACCAAGATTCAGAAATCTGAGTGAAATTTATGAGTAAGAAGCTAATAATAATACTGGTCTGAATTCTTTATTTTCTTTGTTTTGTCATGTTGATAACCCAATCCATTTTGAAGATGCAAAAAATAAGAAAAATGGGTTGAATCAATGAATGAAGATATTGGAGCAATAGAAAATAATGATACATGGGAGTTAGTGGACCTCCCATAAGGTAAATAAGTCATTGGAGTGAAATGGGTCTATAAGACCCAAAGAAATGGTGAAGGCAAGATAGAAAGACATAAAGCAAAACATGTTGTGAAAGGCTACAAGTAGCAGCAAGGAAGAGATTATGAAGAAACCTTTGCACCAGTTGCAAGGATGGAGACATTGAGGACAATGTTGTCCATAGCAGCACATCAAAAGTGGAAAGTCTACCAAATGCATGTAAAATCAACATTTCTAAACGGAGTGTTGAAAGATGAGGTGTATATTAAAAAACCTCTAGGCTATGAAATTGAAGGCCAAGATCACAAAGTGTGCAAGTTGAAGAAGGCTCTTTATGGACTGAAGTAACCACCAAGAGCATGGTACGACAGGATTGATGCTTACCTGATGGATAATGGGTTTAAAAAATGTGATGGTGAACCCACACTCTACATTAAAGAAAATTACGGTAAAATCCTTATTGTTGTTTTATATGTAGATGATTTAATTTTCACAAGCAATTAAGTTTCTCTCATTGTTGATTTAAAGCAGTCATGAAGAGTGAATTCGAAATGACTGATTTGGGTTTATTGAGATATTTTTTGGGAATAGAAGTAAAGAAAAATGAAAAGGGAATTTTTATTTCCCAAGAAAAATATGTTGCAGAAGTTTTAAAGAGGTTTAACATGTAGAACCGCAAAGCAACAGTAACTCCAACTGTCATGGGGTTAAAATTAAGTAAAGAATATTGCAGCAAAAATGTCGATCCAACGTTATATAAGAGCATAGTTGGCATTCTAATGTATTTGAATACAATGAGGCCTGATATTATGTATGCAGTGAGTTTAATCTCCAGGTTCATGATGACACCAAAAGAGACACATTGGCAAGCAACCTAAATAATTTTGAGGTATGTCAATGCAACAAAGGATCATGGTGTTCTATATTCCTCAACTGATAATTTTAAGTTGATTGGTTACATTGACAGTGATTAGGCTAGATGTGTAGATGATAGAAAGAGCACATCTAGTTATGTGTTTCATTTGGGATCGGGAGCCATTTCATGGGCTTCCAAGAAGCAACCAATAGTTTCATTATCAACAACAGAAGCTGAATATGTGGCAGCAACAGCAACAACATGCCAAGAAGTATGGAAGAGAAGGATGCTGAGAGACTTGTGTCATGAGAAACACAAATGAACTATAATTTATTGTGATAACAACTCAACAATAACATTATCAAAGAATTTTGTTTTCCACAAGAGAACAAATCATATTGATGCAAAATATCATTTTATTTGGAGAATTGGTTAACAATGGTGAGATTGTTTTGCAGCATTGCAGGACAAAGGAACAATCTGCTGATATCCTCACAAATACATTGGGACAGAAGAGTTTTGTTTACCTCAGATAATATCTAGGAATGATTGATGGTTAAAGTTGTGATTAAGGGGGAGTGTTGGCATTATACTCCCAACCACCGCCAGGAATGAGAAGCAGCAACAACCCACACTTCATCAATTTTTTCCAGAGAAGGACAAGCAAGGATCCAAGGGCCCGAAGGCATTTTCACGCAACCACAACAAACAGAGTACCCGAGCCATCCTCTGTGTTTATTTCTTCAACATCTACTTTAACTTACCTTTTTCCGTAGTGCGCAATCGTAATTTTTTTGTTTTACCCTTTAACGCCTTTCAACATATGTTATTCTACCGCTAATGTGATATCTAGCGGGACCCACCTTAACCTTACCGCATGAGCCAAAACCTTGTTTTGCACCTTATTCCTTTGCATTTCCCTTACAGCACTTACCAACAGTTAGTTGCACCGCAGAGCGCACTTCGCAATGTTTACCACTTACTTTCCGCCATCCACAAGTTATGTTATCTTTTGTGCGATGTGATTGTGCTATCGCACATCACATTTGCAACCATTTGAGTTTACCGCTTAGTGCTAACAAGTTAAGATGTTTGTTTTGTGGTGCGATCGTGCCATCGCACATCGTGCCCACAAGGATTTATGTTTACTCGTGTTCGCTCTATTTAAAAGTTAAGATCGTTGATCTGCGATCTTCGATGGAGCGTCGGACGCGATGAGGTTTTAGAGCCGGAACTGAATTTTTTTTGTAGGTTTTAACCCTTAACAAAAATTATCTACACACGAATCTTATAACAGAAAATAAACAATAGCGAGAGCATAAAACATAAAACAGATAAACACAGAGATTTTCCCCTGGATCCCAAATCGGGATGACCAGCTTGATTTTTCATTATATTCCTTTTAGTTTTACAACACACATATATATACATGCTGAAGCATACATAAACCCCAATCCATAAACCCTGGATTAGAACATAACCGTAGTTCCCTTGACCGGATCTAAAAAAATACCAGGGGCCGAAAACCATCGTACCCCAATACCATGTACAAAACCATGCACAAAACCATGGACGTGGACTACCCGCCGGAAATTAAGGACCAAAAATTTTCGCCGGGGCGCTACCCCGGACCCAGACAGGGGGGGCTACCACCCCCCCTGTGACCCCCCTCTTAACCCCCCCACGCGTTCTTAGTCGTGGAAAGAATATAACACATACCCAACAAGTTTGAACTCTGCCCTTTTATGTTTTGAACGTGTTTTGTACGCATTTCCTGTGTAAATCAAAACATGGCCTGCGTGTCGTTTTAATGTAGAAATGGGTTTTGAAAATCCAAGAACGAATGGTTTTTGAACACCCGTTCAACAATTGAATAGCATTGAATAGAATTAGGTTTTACAGGCTTCAACCATTTTGTATAAGAAATGTACTTCCATTTGTTTTCAGAGCGAGTTGAATAGAAAAAAGAATTATTTTCTTCTCCCGTGTATTATGTTGTCTATGTATGACTGTTTATTTCCGCAATTTGTTGCACTCTCTGTGTTGGGGGAACACATTTCCTTTGTTTGTTGGCCCTCTATATTTCTGGCCACTCTAATGGAATACCAATGCTGTCACATATTGAGGATGAGGAACCCATTATACCAATTATAGAGATCGACCATAACGGTTATTTAGAAGGTCATGTTCCAGCAACATTAAACCTATAGGGTTGGTTTTCAAAAAACACGAACAAGTAACTTATTGATTTCTTTTGGATCAGTATCACGTATAGCAGATGAATATTATTTGTGGTATTGAGTGTATACCGTGCAATTGGCACATCATCGCCATCTTTGAAGCCTTAGATGAACGATCCAATCTTGACATCTCCATTATTTTAGTTGGGTTATCAGACATTTATGTAATGTTGGCAAAGAGCAATTCTGCACATGTAACACTCTTTTTTTTTATTAATATAAGATTGTTGTTTTTTTTTGGAAAAATAAAAACCTGTACCAAAAACATGAATCTGAGACATTGGAAGCAACGAATTGAAAATTTTGGTTGGGCAGAGGAGGAAATAAAATTTATATCAGATTTAGAAGGACCTCGTTGTGAAGCTAATGAAATGCATTCTTCTCACGGAGTTCTTGCAATCTCTTATCCATGTTGATAAATTGTTCACAACTAAAAAAATGAAAAATGAACTAAAAAAATAAATAACCACCAGTCAACTCACTAAGAAAAACACCCAAGGAATCTCACTCATGCAGATTTGGTTCTCTTTATTCCAAATATGCAATTCACAAATGAAAAGCCTCACACGGATCGGTATGAGAGATAGCTTATAATTTCCTTGGATGACACCAAAAAACACCAATATAAGGACAAAATATAGATTTTGGCCGATGAAGTGTATTCAAACCTCAAACCAAACTGCCAAAGAAGCCACAGGTGGATGGATGTCCATAGGAAGGGGAAAAAAAATACAAAACAAAAGAAGGAGAAAACCATGGTGGAGAGCCCACAAATTGATCCTATCTCACGTAGTGTTCTGAGAATGGATGCGAGGATAAAAAAAACCCACGGATTTGCAAGTGCGAGAGATGCCTCCTTTAATAATAAAAGCCTCCCACAAATGAAAATCTCACAACAGAGCTAAATAGCTTCCAAATCTGTATGTGTTGGGACCAGGGAATGAGAACAAAAGCTCCAAGCTCCACAATGATCGCCATTCGAATGCCCTGGTTGCTTGATGGAGCTTCTATTATCCAAAAATCCGAGTGGATTCAAACTAACAACAGAAAACTGATGCATGTTAAAATAAAATATTGCATAACCCTAATGGTAACATTAATCCTTTATTGTGTCATTTTGTTTTCATCACATATGTTTAGAGTTGTACAATGAAATTAACCTCAGTATCAAACCCTTCAAAAATATTATAAAAAATTAATTAATTTGGTAGGAGCTTTTGAAATTTCTTATCTTGTATATCGAAAATGTTCTCAGTCTCCAGTGTATCGAAGTGGGATAAACCGATGCAATTCTAGTTCTCTCTCTTTTAAAACAAATCCCCCAATTGTTCCAAAAGATCTATCTTTATTCGAAAAGGCATGTTTAAGAAAAATTTTGCACAAAAGTTGAAACCGGTAAAGGGTTGCTCTATTCAATATTCAATATTTATTCTACAGCACTAGAATCCAAGGTTTTCATTACTTTATTTTCCCTAGACTCTATTGGAATCTATGCTAGATATAGTCTATTCCTTCGCTGATCCAGTGAAAAGACTATGACAGATTGCACAGCTAAAAGTTCACCTTCTGACGCCGCGAACACTGCTGAAAATGGCGGTTTAAGATTATTTGGAAGCATTCCAAAAAGTAAAGTTGAATAAGCAAATTAAGATGAAATAATTCAAAAAGGACTCTTCCACAAGGATGAGCTCTGGGATTCACAGTAAACAGTATGTTCAGCATGTGAAAAAAATGGTTTTTTAAAAGCTAAGAGGTGTACACAAGTGGTTTTCCAAACCACTGGTTTCAATTTTTGTGCAAAGTTTTCTTAATTGGTTTTTCTTAATGATCGGAGGAATTTAAATTTTGATGCTTAACTAGTATTGTCACGGCCACGATCTCAAATATTGACTGAGTTGTAGTGCCACAAAAATCGTGATCACAACAATTGCATTCAATTTTTTGATGGAGAGCTCAGCTATTCTCTTTGACTCCGGCATGCATGTTGATAACATTGAACGAAATAAATAATAGAGGGATGCTCTCCCACAACATAGAGAATACAAACAAATGCGGAAATTAACAGTCAATACAAAGGCAGCGATACACAAGAGAAGGATTGAAACTTCTTTTTCATTCCATCACTCTCTCATATCATAATAAAAAATACATTGCTTATATCTAAATGGCCGAAGCCTATAAAAAAACCCTAATTATAATCAATGTTGCTTAAATGCTAAACAAACGTTCAACAACATTTGTCCTTGGGTTGTCAATAGAACCATTTCTTCATTAATCGATGTGCAAGCTGTATTCTTGCTTATACACAAAAACACACAAAAATGCGTTAAAAAACACAAACTAGCAGATCTCAAGTTTTATGGGTTCCAGTTGCGAAACCACATCGCATCCAGCGCTCCATCGCACATCAGCGATCTTAAATTTTAACTGGTGCAATACGTCATTGTGGAGGGACCTCAAGGTACAATTCGATCATCGGCGTTGTGCCCCTGTAATAGATATTAGCCATTGATCTCGGTCAAAAGATGCTCGGCAAGGTCAACAGTGGAGGCACCCTTTGGGTTAAAAAGTGGGCTGCTTGTGCCCGCGGGTTACCGTTGATCTGAGATCAATGGTGACCACACCTGTTGATATGCATGGATGTTAACACATCACATCGTAACATAAAAGGGTAACTTGCAGGTGGCATAAAGGTAAAACTTAAAACTTGCGACTTGCACTCTCCAGGAAACTTAAACGGTGGGTCTTGCCGATATCGCAACGATGGTAAAATAGCATAAAATATGAGCTTCAAGAGTTAAACAATAAAATTTGCGATGTGTGGTATGCGGGCAGTAAAGGTTGGTAAGTTTCGGTAAGTGTGAAATGAAAAATACAAAGGTTTTGCAGACATACAAAGAGTTACGATGGTTTTCAATGTGGTTGGGTGTATGGTAGGTCCTGCCAATGAGATATCGGCGGGGATTTAACTTAACAACGAAAAAAAGGCTTATGGGTAAATGCTAAATGTTGCAAAATGTGTTGTGCAGGAAAAAACATGTAAGTCAATGCAGTAGTTGGAAATAAACGCAGAGTTAAAGGCTCAGTACTCTGTTTTGTTGTTTTGCGTGGATTGCGTGAAAACACCTCCAGTCATTTGGATCTGTTTTTGTCCTTCTCTGCAATAAAAAAATGATGAAGTGTGGGTTGCTGCCGCTTATCATTCATCGCGGTGGTTGGGAGTAAAATTCCAACACTCCCCCTTAATCACAACTGCCGCCATCAGTTATTCCCAAAAAATTTCTGAGATACTCAAAACTTTTCTGTGATAATGGCTTAGTGAGGATATCAACAAACTGTTCCTCTGTCCTACAATGCTGCAAAACAATCTCACCATTGTTAACCAGTTCTCTCATAAAATTATATTTTGCATCAATATGCTTTGTTTTCTTATGGAAAACATAATTCTTTGACAATTCTATTGCTGAGTTATTATCACAATAAATTGTGGTTCCCTTGTCTTTCTCATGACATAAATCTTTCAATATATTTCTCATCCATATTGCTTGGCATGTTGCTGTTGTTGCTGCCACATATTCTGATTCTATTGTTGATAAAACAACTATTGGTTGCTTCTTGGAAGCCCATGAAATGGCTTCCAGTCCCAAATGAAACACATACCCAGATGTGCTTTTTCTATCATCTACACTTCGAGCCCAATCACTGTCAATGTATCCAATCAACTTAAAATTATCAGTTTAGGAGTATAGAACACCATATTCCTTCATTCCATTCAAATACCTCAGAATTCTTTTGGTTGTTTTCCAATGTGTCTCTTTTGGTGTTTCCACGAATCTGGAAATTAAACTTACAACATACATAATATCATTCCTAGTTGCAGTCAAATACATGAGGCTGCCAACTATGCTCTTGTACAATATCGGATCAAAATTCTTGCTGCAATATTCTTTGCTTAACTTTAACCCCATGACAATTGGAGTTACTGCTGCTTTGCTGTGCTGCATGTTAAACCTCTTCAAAACTTCTGCAACATATTTTTCTTGGGAAATAAAAATTTCCTTTTAATTTTTATTTATTTCAATGCCCAAGAAGTATCTTAATAAACCCAAATCAGTCATTTCAAATTCACTCTTCATGACTACTTTAAAATCAACAATGAGAGAAACTTCATTGCCAGTAAAGATTAAATAATCTACATATAAAACAATGATAAGGATCTTACCATAATTTTCTTTAATGTAGAGTGTGGGTTCACCATCACATTTTTCAAACCCATTTTATGTCAGGTAAACATCTATCTTGCTGTACCATGCTCTTGGTGCTTACTTTAGCCCATAAAGAGTTTTTTTCAACTTGCACACTTTGGGCTCTTGACCTTCAATCTCATAACCTAGAGGTTGTTCAACATATACCTCCTCTTTCAACACTCCATTCAAGAATGTTGACTTCAAATCCATTTAGTAGAATTTTCGCTTTTCTTGTGCTGCAATGGAAAACATTGTCCACATTGTCTCCATCCTTGCAACAGGTGCAAAGGTTTCTTCATAATCTATTCCTTGTTGCTGCTTGTAGCCTTTCACAACAATTCTTGCTTTGTGCCTTTCAATCTTGCCTTCAGCATTTCTCTTGGTCTTGTAGACCCATTTTACTCCAAGGACTTATTTACCTTATGGGAGGTCCACTAACTCCCATGTGTCATTCTTTTCAATTGCACCAATCTCTTCATTCATTTCTTCAATCCATTTTTCTTCTTTTACAACATCTTCAAAATGGATTGAGTCATCAACATGACAATACAAAGAAAATAAAGTGTTCATACTATTATTATTATTATCTTCTTGCTCGTAAATTTCACTCAAATTTCTGAATCTTGGTCTTCTTGGTGTGCTTGGAGTTCCACTTGAACTCGAGGGAGTTTATGATCCCTATGGTGTGCTTGGAGAAGCACTTCCTTGATTTCTCAAGTTTGTTATGTTTCCAGCTTGTGGTGTGCTCTGTTGTGCTTGTGTAGGTGGAGGAGGAACCACCATGGAGGAATTATTTGTTGTTGTGCATTCCTCTTGCTCTTCGTGAGACACACGTCTTCATGTTCACTGTTTTCTCTAACCTTCCATCCCAAGCTTCTTCTTCAATAAACTGCACATCTATGCTGATTATAACTTTCTTGGTGGATGGATTATAGAGTTTGTATGCCTTGGACTCATCACTGTATCCAAAAAAGATACACTTCTCCCCCTTGCTGTCCAATTTCTTCCTTAGTTGATCTGGGAAATGTGCATAAGCCACACATCCAAATAATTTCATGTGAGTGAAAAAATTCTTTTTTCCACTCCATGCTTCTTCTGCAACTCTGTTCATAACAGCTTTGGTTGGGCATCTATTCAAAATATATGTTGCACAATTTACAGCTTCAACCAACTACTCATTTGGCAAATGTTTTTACTTCAACATACTTCTCACCATGTCCATGATGGTCCTATTCTTCCTTTCTACAACACCGTTTTGCTGTGGTGTGTACCTTGTGGAGAAATTCTTGTATATGCCATTATCCCTACAAAAATGTAGGAAATCTTTGGAGATATATTCTCCACCTTTGTCAGTTCTCAGCACTTTGATGTAGTTCCCACTCTACTTCTCAACAAGAGCTTTGAAGTGGTATAACTATTCAAACACTTCACTCTTATGTTTAAATAAATACATGCATGTCTTTCTGGTGTAATCATCTATGAATGTCAAAACATAATGGCTACCATCTAAAGATGGCATTTGCATTGGTTCACACAAATCTGAGTGGACAATATCTAAGGGTGTTTTTCCCTTATACTCTTCCTTACTAGGGATGCTTCTTTATGTTGTTTTCCCAAGATGAAGCCTTCACATAGGTTGTCTGGTTTCTCAATGAGTGGTAATCCTTTTACCATCCCTTTTCTATGCAAGAGGTTCAAACATCCAAAATTGAGATGTTCAAATCTCAAATGCCATAACCAGTTTCCGTCTTTCATTTCTTCTTGAAAGACCTCTTGTGTGACTGCTGCTACCACACCTCCTTCCTTCAAGTCTGTTATGAGCTTGAGAGGAAACATCATATTATTTGTCATGTACAATTCTGAAATGACCCTTTTACTTAGAGGTATGTCCATGATAGTACACACATCATTCTTAAAAAACACATTGTAGCCCTTGTTCACGAGCTATCTAATGCTCAGAAGGTTACATTTCAATCCAGGTACATAATATACTTCTAGCACAAATTTATTTTCTCCCTTCCTTGTCAATATTGACACTCTACAATTTCCCTTAACAGAGAATCTACTATCAGTCCCTGTTATCACCTCAATTTTCACATTTTCATCCAGATTGACAAACATTGCTATGTTGCCAGTAATGTGGTTACCACAACCTGAGTATAGGAACCATACATCTTCATGTTTTTCTTGTGCTACATTACATGCTAGAAGCACATTACTCTGGTTCTTATATTCTTTTGAAAAATTTTCATTTTGCCTATTATTCATGTCATTTTGTTTCTTTCTACATTCATTGGCATAATGCCATACTTTTTACAATAATGACATTGGACTTGGGATTTTTCATACCTTTGTCCTTGTGCTTGATTTTTGTTTGAGCCTTCGATTTGATTCTGATTGTTTCCCCTTCCACTTGTGCTTGCAAGGATGTTTCTTCCACCTCTGTGGGCTTCTTCCTATTCCTCGGTAGTTTGATCTTCCTCGACCTATACCTCGACCAAAAGACATTTATGTTTTCAAAGCATGCTCCAATGAGGAGTTCAATGTTATGTTAAGTCTATGTTCATGAGACATTAGGGATGCATGAAGTTCATACACTGAAAATTGTGAGAGATCATTTGTCTCTTCTATTGCCACTACTATGACATCAAATCTTGAGGGTAGACTTCTCAAGATTTTCTCCACTATTCTTTTTTCCTCAAGTGTCTCTCCATGAGACCTTATCTGGGTAACCAACCCAATCACATGTGTGAAGAATGAGTTTATGTTATCAGACTCTTTCATACAGAGAGTTTCAAAGTCTCTCCTTAAAATTTGTAGCTTTGTTGTCTTCACCTTCTCCATGCGTTGATAGACTGTCTTGAGAATATTTCACGCCTCCTTAGACTTTGTTGTTGCTTCAGTCCTTGGGAAAATACTCTCATGCATTGCTTGAAAGAGATAGAAGAGGGCTTTGGAGTCCTTCTTCCTATTATCTCTCAACAAGTCTCTTTCTGTTGTTGTCAAAGCAGCCAGCGTTGTTCCATCTACTGGTTCTTGGAAACGTTGTTCCACTAGCTCCCATATATCTTGTAAATAAAACAGAGTTCTCATTATAATGACCCAATAATCATATTTTTTCCCATTAAAATGTGCTAGTTGGGTGTTTTTCAGGCTTGTGCTTGCTGTTGCCATCATGACTGTGTCAAAAAAGAAATCTTCTTGATTGTGTAAAACAAAATATTTCTCATTGCTGGAGAAATCTGCTTCTCAAACCAATCTTACAGCTTCTACAATGAAGAAAGCGAGCTCGTGCTTCTTTGACTGAGAGCCTAGACCGAATCTGATACCATGTTGAGAATATTGAACGAAATCAATAACAGAGGGATGCTCCCCCACAACAGAGAGAATACAAACAAATGTAGAAATTAAAAATCAATACATAGACAACGATACACAGGAGAAGGATTGAAACTTATTTTTCATTCCATCACTTTCTCATACCACAATGAAAATTACATTGCTTATATCTAAATGGCCGAAGCCTGTAAAAAAAACCTAATTCTAATCAATGTTGCTTCAATATTGAATGAACATTAAACAACGTTTGTCCTTGGGTTGTCAACAGATCCATTTCTTCATTAATCGACACACAGGCCGTAGTCCAACTTATACAAAAAAATAGACAAAAATGCATTAAAAAACACAAACTGGCAAATCTCAAATTTTATGGGTTCCAACTGTGAAACCGCATCACATCCTGCACTCCATCGCACATTGACGATCTTAACTTTTAACTGGTGCAATACGTCACTATGGGTTGTAGATGGTCGGTGTCAAGCAGTCTACAGCAAGAAGTAGCTGTGTTTTTTTTTCTTCCTCCGGTGCTTGTGATCCCGTAGCTCATTTGATCATGTGTAACACTACCTTCAATGCTAAATCCGGGATAGTCTGGATATTCACCTTCCTGCTTTTTTATCCTTTCCATGCCCCTGGACATACCCTGTCAATTACCATGCTCATGTTCTCCATGGTGGGTCGGGTGTTGGTTAATATTGGTGCTACTCCCCTCCGCAATAGTCCTGTTATGAAATAGACATCTGAAACATCAATCTCGAGTTCCTGATCTTGAAGAATGAATTTTTCCTGATCCTTGTCCCAGATACTGATCAAGTATTACATCAACTCTGATTGAGCTCTGAGGAATGGTGTCATGAAGAAATTTTTTCCATAGTCTCTGAGAGCTTCTATGCATCTCCCATTCTCCATGGAAAACTCATCTTCTTCACTATGTTCCCGTTCCTTCCACTCGATTACCATTTTTCCTTTTTTTTAACCTGCAAACATGTTCATATGGAAATTATTAGCCAAATCCAAAGCTAATATTTGTGAAATTTAGGCTTGCTTACTTGCATTGTAAGTTTTGAAAGGTCTATGCAGTTGGCGCGATTGTTTTAGAAACAGTCGCACCAATGGACGCGCCCTAGTTCAGAAAATCAGGTGGTTGGCGGGAGTTTGTGCCAGAAACCCGTGCCGACCGTCGTGCCCTAGTTTTCACAATTTCCGCCTCAAAAATTAAAAATGAAGGTGTCAGGTAATGAAAGAAGATTTAAAATGTGCGGAAGTACGTCGGCTCTTACCTAGAACTGACAGATTCGATATTGGTCTGCAGGATTGCTTGATATCGTCGCCACAAAATCGCAGTCTAAAATGGGTAACTATTGTTCCACAAGAGGTAAAAGTGAAAAGTAATTGTTTTTTACCATTTTTGGCATTTTATAACTTTTCAGAACCCTAATTAGGTTTTAAGACATGTTTTTAGATTATTACATTATGTATTTCGAGAAATGGGTTTTACTTTTGTTTCTTGTGCAACGACAGGTCTTTAATGAGATAGCGATGAAGTCACGAGTTGTATTTTATACTTTTTCGGACTCAGTAAAAAAACAAAAATTTTACTACTAGAGTCATCTTTCAGCTCTTTTATGACTCTCTAAAATTGAAAATATTTCCAATCTCTTGTCATTTTGAACTCGTTAAATGGCTACGAAATGATATCTACCCAGTATACATTTACCCCTTTTTCAGGCTGGGATAGATTATTTACGAAAAATGAATACCTTAGCCTATCGCGACTAAGAGGTTCTTTCAGATATCGTTTTCTACCTTTTCGGATTTGAGAGACTACTTACGAAAAGGGACATGCTAGAGTTTTCTTTTCCGCTTCTTTTCAAACTCTCTAAACATGAAAAGACGCCGAGTTCTCCCTTTGTTAGACTCGTTAAACTCTGATGACATCGGACATTGTCACCATGAAGTTCACTCAAGTTCCTCCTTCCCAGGGCTTGTAAAATGTACTAGGTAGGATTTTTCCGAAGGAAAAATGTACAACACAAGCATATGCTATTCCCTTCAAGCTTGTTTTCAAAAATAATTGGGGTATTCACCAAAAATGGTGGGGGAAAATTGAACCAGTCTTTAGTTGTGTCAATAGTATGTCACTCTTGAACATGACACTCGTCTGCATTCCTGTCAGGTTGGGGATATCTCATTTCGTCATTTTTGCCTTTATGGGTTTGGGTAATATGTTTTGACCTCTCATCTGCTCTTTGCCACGTCACCATGACCTCAGATCCTTTGATGTCAAATACTACCAAATCTAGATTCGTGTCACTGATATGTTAAAGAGAAGTTTGCCTCTGTAGTTTTCAACCTCCCTCTGATTCTCTGTTGGTCTTGATTCACTATCATCATGTTCCTCTGTCTCGTGTCGATGATGTGGGAAACATTATGGCCCTTCTTTGACTAGGTCACTTCCTGTCGACTTCAGCTCATTATCCGGGAAGTTGGTCTAGAGACTCCCTATCGGTACCTTGGAGCCTGGATGCCTCAATGGTAGGTTCTTTACATTCGATGATAGGTCCACATCATTGGCCTTCGATCAAGTGATTCTGTGGGTGTTCGAAGCCAACTCACTATTCACATTCTATGGATTGTACCTGTTGTACCTTGAGAGCCATTGTCATTATTGGTGGTTTCTCTCGCGCTTGTTAACAACTTTCATCATTGGCTGGTAATCAGGTGCTCTTCTTGCATGTTCGACTTCAGCTCACACATTCACATGCTTGAATTTATACTTGTTTGGGTCGAGATGGAGCACAAGACCCTAGGTTTTTTCTGATAAGATCCAGGCTACGGGATATTGTGGTTTATCATGGCTTTATTACATGACTCTTTTTATTGGATGACTGTGACCATACCTGAGTCTACTTATTGATCCTTACTGTTGGATGGCTACGTCCATACCTTGGATCTCAGTTTATATATGCACTCTATTATAAATGGTTGCACCCATGCCACATGTTCATGTCTCATAGATATCAGTTGTATTTGTAATTGCAGGTCTTCCAATGGTGGTGTTTGGTTTGAACGTGTTCTCGTAAAGCATTTCACCCCTTCCTCTCTCTCGGACCTCATGCTTTAGGGGGCATCTGTTACATAAGATTTTGTCACTATCCCTGCAATCCCCATCCCGCACATTGGAGGCTTATTTCTGTGACCAAAATAAAGTGTCATGCCTTGTAAATACCATCATTGCATTCCTTTCCATGAGGACAACATTCCTTCTGTTGACCATTTTCTGAACAAACCATCAAAAACACCTGTTTTTGCCTTGGCACTGGTAGCCCGTTATGCCCCTGCACCAATGAGGTAGATTAACACTTTCCCTTGCACCAACTAGCACTTTGTCTTAGTTAGCTACCAACACCAATCTGTTTATGGAAATTTTTTAAAAAATAGAGGCAAAGTTTCCATCATAACAACTTCGTGGGTGAGTCATAGGGAGTGGTTCAATTGAATAACCACGGCCTTCCTCCTTTAGCCTCTTGTTTCCACCTTTTGGGGAAACCTCCCAAGGGATAAGGCCTCCCTTCCACTATAGTAGGGATCCCAACCTCCTCCTCTCCCTTTATAAATACAACCATATTCCATTGATGTGCTAGCTGAACTGAACATATTATAGTAGAAACACTGAAGATATTTTGATTCACTTTGCTAGAAAATATAGAATGGAAGAGACCCATTATTGAGAGATCTTAGGCTTGTGTCTTCATCCCGTCTAAATTCCCTTGACATTCATTGAGATGCGCTTCGACTGAACCCCGCTGAAGGAAGTTGCGACGTCAAAGCTCGGTTGTAACTCTTTCTTCTATTAATACATATGCATAACTATTGTCTGGTTCCCATTTTGCATTGATGTTTTTTATTTGATACAATATGCTTAACCCTCCTTGACTGGTTATTAGTTATGAATGATATTGTTGTTTCATATGCTGTTCTTGTTTGTTGATCTTGTGCAGGTATCCCATCATCGCTGCAGAAGGATCGTGACCCGCGAAGACAAGAATCAAGAGGCCACCAGTACAACAGCCTTGACAACATCGTTGGAATCTAGGTAGTTGATCCACCCCTTCTGTTTCATTCATTAATTAGGAACCTACAATCTAGTTCGTCATTTTGTTACTAGACCCACCCTAGGCCTAGAGGGATCGTCTTTGTCCATAGAGAGGATTTACCTTCATAACACTTCCCCCCAGCCCATTTCGTGGCCCTCCCCTACCCTTGCTCCTGGCCCTTCCCTTTACTCTTCTTTTTATCCACCTGCTTCCCTTTGGTTGGTGTGGACACGAATTATTCAACTTCGGGGGTGACTTCCAATACTTCATCGAATGCTAGCTCCGCAGAGGCCACGGTGTGTGATGATTCAGCGGGATTGGTCACAGTCATTCTTACTCGGAAGACGAACTCGGAGTTACTACTATCAGAGGGGGTAGCATGCCCAGACATGAACAAAGCATAATAGTTACACCAATTCTCAAGGCACAAGTGCTTCAGCACATGCGGAACCCAATTTGGAGATGCCCTCCTACATTTATACCGTTGAAGAGTGAACAACGATCGAATGAAACCTAACTGAAGCTTACCATCACAAAAATGGTAAAAAATATTCGGGAATCACCACATTAATTTCCTATGGCCCGCTCCTTCCAACGGTAAAGTTAGATTTTTACCCAGCAGTACTATTCCAACATCTAGTTTTCGCAACTATGTATTACCCTTGCACTCCTACTGCACCTCCTAGGCTTTCAGACCTACAGTCGACCCCTACATGTATAACAGGTCTGCCTGCGCTTTTTCTCATGCCTATGTGTATTCCTCCAACTACAGCTACTCCGACCATATAGTCATTTAATCCGGTATAGTTTGAGATGGTTGCCATTGACATATCTTGGTACAATATCACCGTGCAATGTAGCTAATCAGACAACTCCTCCATCAGTGATTTCCTTTACCATATAGGGCCTCAACGCTGACAGTGTTAGTAACCTATAAATATAGGATTCATAATTTTTACTTGACTGATGGTAGTCTTGTAAATATGTACAAACTTTTCTTTCTGCAAGTTATTTTCCCATATTTTGTAAAAAATAAAAAAATAAAAAATAAAAAAGAGGGTAATAAGTCCTAAAAGAAAAATCAAAGGACTTAGAAAAAATAATATACCCCAAAAGAAAAAAGATGAATAAAACATGAAAGTGTGCAAGTCTAAATGCCACTACTTTTACTTTTTGCAGTTGATTATGGAAGAGTGTCAATAAATGCCATAATGTGTGATGAGTTGAACAATTTAATCTTGACTTGTCATCTTTCAATTTCAAATGTTTTAGATAGAGAATAAAGAATTTTCATACAGTTTAATCATGACAATTCAGTAGTTAGGTAGAGAATAAAAGAATCCAACAGTTTAATCTAGATTCTTGGATGAAATAAGTATATAATTAGATATTTTAGTACTTTCAAAAAAAAAAAAATGTTGTAAGGTTGCTAGCTCAAATGCACCTGATTAAAATAGAAGAAAAAATTATGAAGAATTTTTCGGTAATAATCACATTAAAATGAACATTGTCGACGCGTTTTGAACCAACTAGTGTGGTTCATCATCAGGACTAAGTGAGAGATCAGATCTGAATGTTTAGTTTAATCTAGAAAAAATGTTAGAAGATACAACTGGGTAGGTAGAAGAAGGTGGGAAACATCATTGTAAACATCTTTCACCAGGCTATAAATAACTAATTTTCCCTCCCCATAGCAATTTGATATTCTAGACTATCAAGTCAAAGAGGCTCAAGGTATTTCCTTGACTTCTGTTGGGACCAGACCTAAGGCTCAATGACTGATTAGTTGAAAATGTTAAATTTCTACATTAATCCCAGACATCGCATCATTTACCCTTCATGCACTCATCATCATTTAAATTCATAAGTAAGAACTCTTTTCTTACTTAAATGTTACATAAAGGCCCATTTGATTAACTTCCTCCACTTTACAAAGCATAAAAACCTCAAAAAACATGATATACTAAGTAAAAGTGAATGAGTTATGAAAACGAAACTTTATTCTAATTTTCACTTTCCTTAGTTTTATTTATGAATTTTTTAGTATTCATTGTCCCTTTTCATATTAACACTTAACTTATTTTATTAACTCCCTATAAAATATCCTAGTCCTATTAATATAACTCTTTTTAATTTAATATCTCCAAAAACCCCTTATTATATGATTTTTATATCAAAGATATTACTCACATGTTGAAAATACATCCCAAAATTCTCTCTTTGATATAAAAATACCCATAATAAAATATCCTTGCTCCCTTATAGTTTTAGAACTTTAAATAAATCTAAAACTATATAATATAATTAAATTTTCAAAAGGCACATTTTATTTACATACTATGTATTTAAAATAACGCAGAAAAAGAATACTTATACTCCCATTTTCCGCATACTTTAACCTAAGGTTAAGAGCCTTAAGCTTTGTCCCTTTCATGATATATGGAACCTCTTGTTTCATATAAATATCAAACCTTGGTTAAAATCCCCATTAACGCGCCCCAAACATCTTACCCTATATATAAACTGAGTTTATATATACATAAAACTATTAATCCATTGAATTAACCCAAAGTTTTCGCGATTCATCTCCAGCCGCTCGATCACCAATGCTCTTTTAATCCAACGGTCTTAGATAGACGCGAGAACTAATCTTCATGCCCCACCTTTCCCTGATATCGTGTTTATCTCACACCGTAGATCTTTACCTTTCAAGATCAACGACTCACATTAAAAGCTCGGCCCCACATTACCTTTCCCCTGTAGCTTCCCAAGTCATCCTGACCGTTCGCATCGTCTTTCAAGATCCAATGACGCAAATTGCATATCGCACGACAAAAGTAATCATTCAACATTTGATAAAAGTTGCGCGATAAAAGTTGTTTTCCCAAACCACCCACTGCTATGTGTTTCAATTCCATTTGATCGCGTTCCAAAAGTGAAATACAACTTACAGCTTAAAGGCCACATGATACCGCTAAATGGTTTTCGCATTCAAAGCAAAACTGCTCCCGCCATTGACTGTGTCCTGCCATCAATGCATTGCATATTAATATAATCTAAGTTTTTAACATTAAATTTTTACTTTTTTCTTATCTTTTGCGCCTTCGACCACTGAGAAGTCACGCTCAGACTTCAGTTCAAAACCTTTGTTGTTCAATTGCCCCCCCTGAAGTAGATTTCACCACAGAACTTAGCCATAGAAACCACTGCGACCAGTTTAAAGACTGATACCAACTTGCAAACCCTCCTCGACCACCAGAATACCTGCAAAAGGTATTTCTCTGTGTTCTAAAACTTGCCAATTTATACATTCAAATATCAAAATTAAAATTGTGTATCTGTTTTATTGAAGAAAAGAACATAATTTCCAATCTAAGAAATACCCAAACCTTGAAAAAAGAGTGCGAACCCTAGAATTTTTTTTCTAGAATTTGCCATTTCTCCGAACTCTGTTTTAAAGCCATTTTTGGCCATCTGAAGGCAATTTCCATGATTCAATTTGATTTAAATTACACCAAGAGCCATTGAACCCCTGTTTCAGTCTTCTGCACCTTGAAAACCTGTGTTTTCATCCCAAAACCCTTGCCCAGATTCCCAAATTTATCCCAGATTCTCTCAATTGGCCCCTGTTTTCAAAATTAACTAAGAAAACAGTTTATTCTTGCTTATTTTTCTAAACAATGACAAGAAAACAGGTCACCCCTAAGACTAGAGGTCCAAAAACTCAAAAATCTGCCTCAAGCAAGCTTCCAAGGCCTGAATCTTCTAAAATAAATAAGCCTACCCCAGCCCTAACAACTGATTCTACTGAAGTGCTTAGACCTTTGCAGCCGCCTGTTACTTCTAAAGAGAGCAATTCCTTGATTGATTTAGACTACAGAATTGCTGATGCTACATTAGAGTTCGATCTACTTGAAGTGCATAACTGGTGTCATGCGAAATTTGTGAAGAAATTTGAAAATGATATATGTTTATGGGATTCAAACTTGCCTAAATATGTGGTCCCAATCACTCATCCAGCTCAAGACTTGATTATACTATGCCAATTACACTATGTCCCTGACTAGAGATGTATTGTAAACAGAGATAGAGAGGTCTTGCTTTCTACAACTGCAGAATCCATTAAATACTCCAGTTGAACCATGATCCAAGAGTAGTCTTGTTATCCATTGAAGATTTAACTTAGTTGTACCTAGAATTGGATTTTCCTAAAAAATTTATGATTCTTCATAACTTCATGCCTACTCATGTTGATTTCCCAAAAGTAAATCCACCCTATTCCACCTCTGATTTTTCGGAATTTTCCAGAAAAATCATATCTATGCTTTCCTTCATTCTAGGTTATTCTAATGATGAGTTCACTGATGCATCAATTCTAGGTTTCCTTTCTACTTTATCCCCAGGGAAACCCCCTGCAATGGTATTATTTTTTTCCAGATTCATTGTTGATAATATACACTATCAGTTAACCAAGTTGCCTAGAGAAGGAGTGTTTAGATATTCATCATATCTATTGCACCTCTTCCTCTTTTTCCAAGCACAACAGTTCCCAATTGCATTCCAGAATATGGATGTTGAAGGAAAACCTCTTTCAATAGTACTTTGGACTTCATTACTCAGAAAAGATGGAAATGAATTCAGCTATAAGGACTTCATAGATTTGTTTATCAGACCGGCCATGAGTTTATTGAACAAGACAAAGAAATCAAGGGTTAATGAGGAAATAAGATAATTCTACAGTTGTCTAAAAACTGCAAAGTAGGTGACTGGTACCAATATGAAAATCACACAAAACTAAGGATATTTGGAGCAAACCTAGCTCCATATAAATTGCCCAAATTTCTAACTATCAGGGTTTTTGCTTTGGAGTACTTGAGCCAAATTCTGAATACAAATGCAATGAATTTTATGGCTTTCAAAAGAAGGCACAGTTTAAGCTAAAGAATCAGATAGGTCCCTTCATAGTAAATAACAGAGATGCCTTGAAAGAAATAGTCAACAAATTATCAGAATTCAAGTTCCAAGAAAGCTTTTATTGGAACTATGATCCTCAAGGAATTTTGAGTAACATAAGGGTCAAATGTAAATTAACACCATTCTTTCATGAGTCTAGACCAGAAATTGAAAATATGCAAATCAAATGGAATGGATAGAAAATACATTGATTGATCCTACTGACAATACAGAGAAGGAGAGACAAACAGATAATTCATAGGCAATAACAGTCACTGAGCAGATAGAAGCTTTAAACAAAAGGACCAAGAATGAAGAAGGCTATACAACAGAGACCATTGTAGTAAATAAATTTAAAATTATTTACAACAAAAGGGAAAAAATAACTGATACTGAGAAAGAAAAGATAATAGAGATAGATGACAATGAATATCAAGCAAACAACAATGATCAACAAACAAATGATGAATCCACATTAATTGTCAATGAGACACTTAAAGAAATTCAGAAAAAGTGAGTGTTAAAACAGGAACAGGACAGAGAAATAGTGGAAATGCAGGTAAATTCAGAAGCTCCCTCCTCTTCCAAAACAACAGAAGAGATAGATTCAGACATCTAGAAAAAATTCAAACAGATTAGAGAAAGAAATGAGGAAATTAAGAATGAGGTTTATTCTAAATTCCTTAAAGAAAAGCCAGGAAACAAAGACAAATTGCTTACTGCTTTTGATTACTCCACCAACAAGATGATCATGTCATTTCTGAAACCCACCATTGCAGATCCAAAGTCAATTGCTGATTATAATAAAACAAATGTAGAGATGGACACTGATACCATACATGAATTAGATCAGATTGAATTCCACATAAGCACCACTGAAATGCTGTATTCAAAGGTAGTTAACAAAACCATGAGTGCTACCATGCTTCAAAATACTGTATCTAATTTACAAACTCAAATGAAATTAGATAAAGCATCTCTACATGCTAAGGATTTGAGGATCAAGTCCTTAGAAGATTTGGTGATAGAAATTGGAGTGGATCCCTCAAATATTGAAGTTTCTAAAACACTCATAAGGCAAAATAATGAAGATATTGTTGCCTTAAGAAAGCAACTTAAACTTCCACAGAGTGAGCATCCACAGGCAAAGGAGATTCTTCAACAAAAAAAAAAAAGGATGAGACTATGCAACTAGTATTGAAGATGACAGCCCAAATCAAAGAAATGGAGAATCAAACAGAAACTCTGATGAAGGAAAATGAAACATTGAAAAGAGCAAATGAGGTCTCCATTCCTACAGTCATTCCAACTGTCAGTACTGTTGTTACTTCTACAATTGCAGAGCATTTGGCACCAAAAGGAGTATTGGCAACTGCAGTGTCAATAACATCTATATATACCTCTGCCACTGGATCATCTACATCATAGGTACAAAAAGCAACAGGTACAACATATTTAGTTCAATCTATGGAAGAAATGTCACTGAAAAACAAATAAATTGTCACTTTGAAAAACACTGATCAAAGTCTTGAGTCTTCCTACAAAAATGCTTTAATAACTTCTAAAGGACATGAACAGAGAGTAAAAGCCTTAGAAGAACAGGTGAAGACTTTGAAGAAAGAGGTAAACTTTAGTGAGCAAGTAGCATATATCAAAACTCACCTATGGGATAATATAATTCAAGCTAATCATTTGCAGTGGCCCTCAATACAGATTATTTATGAGCAAAAAGATTTATTGCAAGCAGCACTGGTAGAAATTCAGAAAACTAAAATAGAACTAGCAGATAAAACTTCACAAGCTGTAAGGCTTATTGAATTTTTGAACAACAAGAATATAGCTGAATTGGAGGAAATAAACATTCATGATAGGACTGAAAATATTCTGCAAATCAGGAAAGTCATAACCAAGAGAAATATCATGAATAGTTTAGAGGAGAAATGTGAAACCATGAACTTATCAATCACAAAGTTCCTTGCAAAATATACAACTTTACAAGAAGCAGGTCTTCCAAATATACATGGTTTCCATGAAAAATTGATGGTCCAGACTGATTATGACAAGAAAATCAGAGCTCATGCGCAGGAACAAGTTAGCAAGCCTTTACCACAAGGTTCCCCAAGTGGTAAAGTGGTTTTACAATATTTTTAAATTTTTTTCTTTTTATAGAATGAGATCAAACACATGTTTGCTATAAAACCAAACTTTGCAAAATACACCGATGCTAATGAGAGTTATAGGAAATTGAAAGGTATTAAAATACCCAATGATGAGCAATGGCAGGTATTTACTGATTGGTTATAACAGCATTGCAGACGTAGCAGAACAGGTGCAGTCATAATTTCATTTTTACAGTTATCAAATGGTAAAATTTTGCAGTGAAAGTGTATTAGGTGAAAAAGCAGAGTCAAAGAATATATGGGAATAGAACAGTCAAAGCAATATTTATTGTTGTAATTCTTCATTTTATAGTAGTAAAGTAATAAAAGTGGCAACGTGAAAGAGTATCAGAGGTGAAGCACAGGTTAAAGGATATAAATTAGAAAGATTGTCTTCCAAGCTATCTTCTAACAAGATATTATTTCCAAGTGCCAGCAAGCATCTACAACAAAGCAACAAATCAATTTTGATAAGATAAATCAGTTATATTTTTCTTGATAAGAGGATATCTTGCTAGTTTGTTTTGCAGATGTCCCTATTTTTTATGTAATAATCTTTATTTTTTCCTAGAGATATTCCTACATGTCTCTCAAATATTTTGTAATAATTTTGTATAAATACTTCACTCTTTGAAGTATTAGGTGTGGAATAAAATTTGTCAAGACTACTATAGACATTTTTGTTGAATACATTGGGAGTTTGTGTGAGTCGATTTGTAAAGCAGTAGACTAGAACTAAGTCAAACAGACATCATCACTCAAGATTCTTGTGCTGATCAGATAAGTCAAGTATTTTCCTGTTTTCACTATTTATTTTTCTAAGTTCCATACATACATTTATATTTTTTTTGTCTTAAATGATTGACTAGAAAAGCTTAAATAGGATTAGTGTTAAAGGCTCCCTGTTTTTTACTAGTTATTCATTGATATGTTTTCTGTTGATATCCGGATTAAGAATCCTTAACTGCTCTTAGTAACTTTTGATCCCTTTATTTCATCTTCTTTTTTGTAACTTAAGGATCCTTCATTTCCCTTTTGTTCAGATTTTACCATTTCATCAAAAATCCTATTTCCAAACCCTTTGAAGGTCATCTACCCCACCCTTAGTACATTTTCTCTTTTGACCTTATTTCCTAGCTCTGCTTGCCAAGAAGTTGACTCCATAACCCAATGGTCTTGTAGATCCCTCTGTGGTTTACCTTGAAGTACCTTTTATTCCCACCAAACATTCAAAACAAACCAATTGTCCAATTATAACTAGCCTAAAATATTATAACAAAAACAAAGCTAAATCTTGAGGAGAGATCCCTCTCCGGAATTTAGGAGGGCTAGATCCTAGATTTCAAAAGTAGGTTCTTGGTTACCCCTGGTTTTCTTCAACTATAAATCCTCATCCCACAACATGAGAAATAATAGGGTGATAATAGACGGAACTTCCTCAGGTGTTTCGCAAACTGGCTATCATATAGCAGGACCAATTCTCCCTCCAAGAAGACCCTCTGCCGAATATGTCTATTATGTCATGCTTTTTCCCGAGCCTTCTGAACTCGTTGATGAAAGTTAGTAATGAATCAATATTCCTCCAAGGTGAATAGCTGCGCTAAGCGTTCCTCCATGATGTCGGGCTCCGCCATGTTCATAAAGGTTACGATGTGCAAGCTAGGAACAATATACTCCATGGGCATAATGGAATTTATTCCATAAACCATCTGAAACAGTGTTTTCCCAGTAAATTTCTTTCATGTGGTCCGATAGGCCCAAAGGACCGACGGGATGCGCATCAGCGCATGTTCCAGAATTGTATTAAAAGCTTCTACTGTTCCATTTTCCTACGCATGATAAGGGGTACTTTTTGCATGGTGGATTCGAAATTCTTCAATCAAATCTTGTATTGTTTCATTAACAAAATTCTCTATCGCTCATCAAGATCTTCAGACAGCCAAACCTGGTGAGAATGTGCTCAAAAATGAAGTTCGCAGCGGTATCTGCAATACAATTCTTCATAGCTTGCTCTTCGGCCCATCTCGTTACATAATAAGTCATAGTGATGATGTAGCGAGCAACTGTCTTCTTACCTGGTGGGTTGATGGGCCCAACGAAGTCGATTGCCCATTTATCGAATGCCTATAGTGAAATCTGTGGTTGTAAGGGCATTTCATCCCTGCGCTGCGGTCTTTCTGTCCTTTGGCATGTATCGCATGCTTTGCAATAGTCGTAAGAGTCACTATGTAGTGTGGGCCACCACAACCTAGCTCTTAAGATGTTATGTCTCGTTGCTTTCCCTGCGTAGCGACCTCCTGCTATGCCTTCGTGGGCTTCTTCTAAAATGGTTTGTCTTTCATGCTCCAGAACATACCTTCGTAGTACTTCATGAGCTCCTAGCTTATACAAGTGGCCTACTATGATGGTAATGTCCGTTGCGCGAGTTACCAACTCTTTTTTTGTTCTACAGAATACTCTGTAGGTGTCATCCCCGTAGTTAAGAATTGAATGATATCGGTGTTTAGTCAATTTAGTGTCCTAAATTGTTTGTATGAATTATCAAATAGGGCTAGTAAACTAATGAAGTGTGGTGCACTATATGTGCTTAAGCAACCTATTCCTTACTTCGTTGTTTTGTTTTTTATGTTGTTTTTAGGGGTTTTTGTTCTTTTAGATCTAAGGATGGTTAATCTAAAACTATGGAAAGACTTAAGTGAATCTAAATGAATTTTAGAAGGAATAAAAGGAAGTGTACCAAAACTAATCTAATTTTCATAAAAACAAACCAAAAACTAAGGGCTAGTTAAGACTTATTTTGGAAATCAAAGCTTCTACCTAATCTATTGATTAGTCCTAATCCATGGATCTATTTCTAAAACTAAGATTAAGAATTACAGTGCATATCTTAAATTAACGTAGAAAATAAACAACTATTGTACCTTTGGTTACTTCAACATTCAATTGTTAGGCATGACCCTATTGAGATGGAGTTTAGCAACTACTTGTACTTTAGTCTGCTAAGGTCCTAGAACAGAAAGAAAAGAATGCAAATGAAAATATCTAAGGTATGTTTAGTTACTCCCAATTATTCAATTTGTAAAGACCGATCTTCTTGAGATAATGTTAGGTAATTAATTACACCTGTTGAACTAGAGAACTAAGAAAATCTGCAAATGAATAACCCAGAAATTGCATTATATTAATCATTCAACCATCCCAACTTGAAACTTGATCAGATCAATTCCTTTAGAGTGATTTTTAGTAATATTATTGTTTGCAATTAAATGAGGGTCTTGAAAGTAAAAGAACATAAGATTTAACTAAAATCAACTATTGCATAATTGACTTGTCTACAACATTCAAATGTAAATTATTTAATCTCTTGAGATGCCTTCGGAGAAATCAATTATGCCTTAGTATTTGGCGAGCACATGACAATGATAAATATAAATTCAACTACTGTATGTGTGAGATATTTAACCATTTAATGTAATATTAGCATATTGAAAATGGCTTTCATAAACATCTGTTGACACAGCAATTGACAACTCTATTCTAATGGAAATAAAAGACAAGAACAGTAAAACTAAACAATTGTGGTTTCATAGCACTTCAATCCTTAATTCAATTTTTAAAACAAAGTTTCTATTTCCATGAAATGTCTAGGAAGAGTAAGTCTGCACAATTGTAATTTATCCTCAAACTATTTGAAAATTGGAAATGAAGCATAAACAGAAATTGCTGAAATAGAGTGAAGGAAATCTAACTAGAAAACACAATAAAGACCTCCTTCAGAAGCAGGAGCCCTCTGCAAATGATGTGGTTGAAATCCTAGCTTGTTAAAGGTTCAACCAAACAATCATTGGAAAATTGAACTCCTTTATTATGATGAAAACAAATTTTGGAAACAGAGTATCCACTTAGAAATTTGAACTGTACTGAAATGTCTTTTGGTTCTATGGAACCAATATTTAAAGAGAAACTACATAACTAATTACGAGTTAAACTAGCTACAGGTGTCTAACTTGAATTGCAATTGAAATAGGATTGTTGGACTCATGATTTTCTACGAGGAGCAAATCAATAGTCCTACTGCTGCAGGCAACATACTTTGACTTGTATCTTTGACCATGAGTTTAGGATCCTTTTTATGTCGATCTGGACCATGTGAGTAGGATAGAATTCATGTAGGCATGATTCTAGAAACACCCATTTGGTCCAATTCCTCAACTAACACTTGGAACCTGCTAGACCATAAGAGTGGCTATGGAACACATAGTTAGCTATGGAACATGCTGCATTCTGTAGCTAAATTGAAAAAACTTATCTAAATTGTAATAATATGTCAATCATTTAAATTCATCCTTAAGATAAACATAGCATTATTCATTGATTAGGGTTTGTGATCTTATGGAAAAATTATGGAATGAGGTGAGAAAAACTGTCAAGGAGAGGGTAATCCTCAGGTTCAACATACCCCCACTGCAAAATCATTGCATGTCCTCATGCAATTTGAAAAAAATTGTGAGTTCTTCTCCCCTATTGCATTTTCTCATATACCTCAGCTAGGACATCCAACCTTATTCTTTTGTTCTTCTTTGAAGTCAATGTCATTCTAGGCCTTTTCATAAGAAGTTTGAACTTGAGGTTAATGATTGCTCTATTCAATATCTTATCCTTCTTCTTCAATTTCCTATTTTCCTTATGCCATAGTCCTAGCTGCAGAGAAGTATTATCATGCATTTCCTTGTCCAATTTGTTTTTTTCTTTCAACAATTCATTTTCCTGCTTGATATGCATGTTCAATATCTCTAATTCATAAATATCCTGCTTAATAGCATCAATTAGAGTTTCTTGTGGATTTATAGGTGGTTCTTGGTTCATTGAGGCACTTCTTCTCTCCAATGATTCTACATAATCATATATCTGCTACTGAACTAGATCTATACCAGGATATCTTTTGTTGGGGCCTTCTTCAAAATGATAAACAGGAGAGTTTTGAGGACTGTGCATAGGAGAAATATCAACAGGTGATGGTACTAGGGTTTCCTCTTTTATATTTATAAGATATGTCCCTTTTGATACTATTTTATTTATGATACCTCTGAGTCTAGAGCTCCTTCTTAGTTTTGGAGGAATTTCATTCCCTTCATTTGTAACCTTACTCTCTGTCTTTTTCTTTCCTCTAGCCTTAATTTGTTTCCTAATTTCTGTCAGTTCCTCATAAATTAGCTTTTCATCATTCTTCTATAGTGAAGTTTCAAGTTTGTCTTCAACAATTATATTAGTTTTATTTCTTTTGCTTCTCCTGACATTCTCTTCCTTGGGTGGTGACTCTGGTTGTTCTTGAAAATGATTCCTAACAAGGAAATCCTTCCAAGTGTCTCCTATGCTCCTTAAGTGAAACTCAATCAATATTTTCACCAAACCATGGTGACGCATGGTGGTCTCTATGAATTGTATTCTCTTTTGTACATTTGAGTCCATCATTCTTAAACTATTGAGCAGAAAGAAAGGAAGGTTGATTTCACCATTTTATAGATAATTCATTAATAAACTAATATGGTAAACATACATAGTTCCAAATATTCCTTCGCAAGTTATGAATTCTGCAAAATCAAGAGCATATTTCTCCATTTTCTTTTAAGTGTTGTAATGGGGATTCCTTTTCTAAAAACTGAGACATCCATACCTGGGTTTTTGAGTATCACTTTCCATGATTTATTATGGAATTATTTGTTCTTGAACCATATTTCTCCATGCCTCAGAGGTTCTATAGCTTTAGCCAAGAATGACTCTGTCACTGTAAATTTAATGTCCCCAATTTCTACTTCGGTTCCATCAAAAGACCGGGAAAATGATTTTGTAATTTCCTTATGAAAACCATTGAATTTTTCGATGAGCCTCAACCATCCAGATTGTTGTGGAAATTCTCTAACCTGTGGGTATCCTTCCATGTATTTTACCCCCACTGGTTTTGTTTTAACAACCAAAGCCATCCTTCTTCTATGCAGAGTACTTTCAACCTTCAGAATTACCCCTCTGTTTTGTGGAAATGAATTGGCTGCCGAGTTGATGGAGATGAATTGGTTGTGGAATCGATGGATATAAATGAGCTACGAATCTGATGGAGGGTTATGGAGAGCTGTAGGAAATAAATAAGTGATACGGTCTTGGAGAGACGTAAACAAGTAGGTCACGTCATGATCATGACCGTTAGTCATCAATCAAGAACATTAATGATGGACCGTTATGCAACTTTATATGATGGATATGGTTAAGATATATCATGATGAGGATTTTAATCAATTATAATGGTGAGTTGACAAAGAACATATGAATGTACATATTATACATATTTCATGTTTTTAACTTTTCTATTAAAAATAATTTTTTACACTTTACCTCAGAACTTAACCTTTTTGTTTGTTGTTTGCTTGGTGTTGGTCCTTAGGTACTCTTTTGTAGCATGGTGGACTTCAAAACATAGTCCTTTAGTCCCTTTGTGATCATCATGTCAAAATTGTTGAAGTGGATGCAGAAACAAATTAACTGCAGAATAGAATCAGCGGTAGAATGTACTCAGCTGCAGAATGTATTATTATTTTTTAAGTATGGAACGTGAATGGAATGAGTGAAAAATATGGAATGAAAATGAAATATGACGTATGGAATGAATGTGAAAATGAAATGAGGTGGAATAACAGTGGAGTGTGATGGAATGAAACTGAATTTGCAAATCATGAATTGCAAAATATGAATGTAGTTTTCACTACTTATTACATAAAAGAAAATGGAAAATATAGGATGTCAGAAAGCTTTAATTTTCACCCTGTATTTTCTGTATAAGTATGCCAATCACTGATTGGTTTTCATACTTATACACTTTATATATATATATATATATAATAAAATGTAGGAAAAATAAAATCTAAGTTTGTGAAGAAGAAAAATTCTTCTTCACTAACTCCATATCAATATTATCTTGAAATTTTTTGACAAACTCTTCCTTTGAAAGTGATTTATGATATACTTTCAACCGATGACCATTCAAAAGAAGAGATAACTTTTCTTCATCTATTTTCCTGATCTTCACTACTCCATTATCAAATACTTTTGCAATCTCATATGGCCCAAGCCAATGAATCTGAAACTTTCTTGAAAATCCTTGAATTTTGAATCGAACAAGAGGGCCCAATCCCTTGCTTGAAAATTTTTCTCTTTGATATACTTATCACGCCATTTAGTCCTTTGCTGCTAGACTATATTGGTTATTTGGACAACATTTTGTTTGATTTCATCTAGTTCATTAAGTTTCTCCAGTCTATGCTTCTGTGCTTCTGTTAAATCAAGTCCCAATTCGACTGCCATATTGAAGGTTTTGATCTGAAACTCTATAGGGAACAAGACTTTCTTCTCATAAACAAGTTCATAGGGAGTATGTCATGTTGTGTTCCTCCATGTAGTTATGTAGGCCCATAAGGCTTCAGGAAGCCTATCTGCCCAATCTCTTCTGTGTAGATGAGCAGTCTTAGAGATAATTCCTTCAATCACCTTATTGGTAGATTCAACTTAACCATTTGCTTGTGGATGGTAAGGAGTAAACTTTCTCTGCTTGATCTTGTAATCTTCCATGAGCCTTTTCACCATATTTGATGTAAATTGAGTGCCTTGATATGTTACAATTTCTCTTGGAACACCAAAATGAGTGAAGATATCCTAAAAAAGAAAATTAACTACAAATCCTTCATTAGAAAAAGGTAATGCTTTAGCCTCTACCCATTTAGTGACATAATCAGTGCATACCAAAATATACTTCTTTTGTTTAGATGGAGGATTGATAGGTCTGAAAAAATCTAAGTCCCATTTTTCAAAAGGTTCAATAAGTACCTGAGGTTGCAATGGCATTTCACTTGAAGGAGCAGGTTTCCCTACCCTTTGGAAACTGTCACACCTTTTGAGATATTATTTGGAATCTTTGAAGATAGATGGCCAATAATATCCTAAATGAAGGATTTATAGGATGTCCTCTTGTCAGAAAAATGTCCACCACAAGGTTAATCATGACATGCTTTAATAATTTCAGGCATTTCATCTTCTCGAACACATCTTCTGATAATGAGATCTGGACCTGTCTTATAAAATTCATTAGTAATCCATGAGTATCTTGCACTTAATTGAATGATTTTTCTTTTCTCTCTAGAATGAAAATGTGAAGGTAATTTTCCTGTAACTAAGTAATTGAAAATATCTACAAACCAAGGGGTTCGAGTAGTTACTGCAAAAATATATTCATCAAGAAATTTATCTTCAACTGGAGTGTCATCTTTGATATTTTGAATTCTAGTCAGGGAATAAAAAACTGTGTTTTTTTTTCGAGGCCTACCTAGAACAATAATGTTTAATTCTTGTAGGAACAACAACCATCTTTTAACTCTGCCATTAGTAATAAATTTATTCATTAAATACCTAATTGCAAAGTGATCTATATGGACAAAGGTTTCGTAGCCTGTTATGTAATGTTTGAATTTATTGATAGCATGAACAACAACTAAGAATTCCTTTTCAGTTACCGTGTAGTTCAACTCTGTGGGAGTCAAATTCTTTCTTGTGTAATAGATGGCATAGGGGATAAAGTATTTTTGTCCTAACACAGCTCCTAGAGTTGTGTCTGAAGCATCTGTTGATATGTGAAAATGTGGTTTCCAGTTAGGTCCTCTTAAGATGGGTGCTTCAGAATTTTTTTCTTTTAAAGTTTCAAATGCTAACTGGCAGTCAGGATTCCAACTAAATTCACAATATTTGGTGAGTAGTTTGAAGAGTGGAGATGCTATTTTGGTGAAATTTTCTATAAATATTTTATAATACCCTGTAAATCCTAGAAAACTTCTAACATCCTTTTGGAAACTTGGAATTGATAACTTGGAGATGACTTCAACTTTAGATTTATCAACTTTAATTCCATCTCCTGAAATGTTATGTCCTAAAAAAATACCTTCAGTAAACATCATGAAACATTTTTCATGAATTAATGAGAGGTTTTCTTCCTTACATATTTTAAGAACCTTTTCCAAGTTCTCTAAAGATTTTTCAAATGTATTACCATAAACTGTAAAGTCATCCATATACACTTCTACACAATCATGTATTAGATCAGAAACAATTCCTAGTACTACCCTTTGGAATGTTGCAGGTGCATTGCACAATCCAAAAGGAAGTACTCGGTAAGCATAAGTCCCCCATGGACAGGTGAATGTGGTTTTATCTTGATCTTCAGGTGCAAATTGAATTTGATTGTAACCACTAAAACCATCCAAGAATGAGAAATACTTCTTACCTGCTAATGTATCTAACACTTGATCTATAAAGGGAAAAGGAAAATGATCTTTTAGGTTAGCTTTATTCAATTCTTGATAATCAATGCATACCCTCCATTTACGATTCTTTTTGGGTACAATCAATAAAGGAGAGACCCACTAACTGTCTGAAATTGGATAGATGAAATTTAAATTTAATAACTTTTGCAACTCTTATTTCACAATTTCCCTAAGATTTGGATTCATCCTTCTTTGAGGTTGTTTGATAGGTTTTCAATTTTCCTCAATATAAATGTTATGTATACAAGTCTTAGAACTAATTTCTTTCATGTCAGTGTATTCCCATGCATATGCAGATGAATTTTGTTGTAATGTTTTGATTATATTTTCCTGTTGTAATTTCTCTAAGTTATTGTTTATGTTCAAGGTTTTCCCTGGAAATATTTCAACTGTAGAGCTACCAAATTATTCCATAGAGTAAAGAGACATCTACCTGGATGAAAAATATTCAATATTGGTTTTTTCTTGAAATTGATCATGTTCATATTCTGGAGATGATTCATAATTTTCTATTGTATTTAAGATTTGGCTATCTTCATTAATGGTTGAAATAGTAAGGAGAGGTTGTATATCTTCTTCATCATCAATTCATTCTTTGTCATCTATATCTGTGATTGTTCTTGTTGGAGGATACAGAGTGAATTTCTTAGTTGAATTTCCATCAGAAATATACATGTCACAAGATCTACAACTAATGAAATCATCAACTGTAGCCAAACAAGGTCTTCCTAATATGAGTGGGTGTCCTCCTAGATTTTTCTTAGGGGTTAAAATAATAAAATCAATAGAGTACTCCCAAGAATATAAAGACACTGAAATATCGTCTAACACACCATCTAGTTTGATTATAGATCTATCTTCTAATTGCAGCAATTTAGGTGTATAAAAAAGATTAGGAAGTTTGAGTTGTTCCATGGTCTGTTTACTCATGATGTTTATTTCTGATCCTAAATCAATCAATGTATTTGGAATTTCAACTCCATTGGTATGTGTTTTTAAAACTAGAATTCCGGGATCTAAATATTTTTGAATGGAAAATTTTCCCATCATTATGTCTGCTATTTTTCCTATAAGTTGGATTCTTTTTATTTCTTTTGTTTTTCTTCCCGATTTCTTCATACTCAACTCCTTTATTGTTTTAGCTAAAATTGGAATTTCCTTGATGGCTTGTAACAAAGGGATTTTTATGCAAATAATTTTCAATTCATCTAGGAAATCATAATTAGGCAACATAATATGCTTTTCTACTCCACTATCAATTTGTAATATTTCTGGAAAAGGAGGTGTAGAAGTAGATACTAATGGTTGCTCTATGATAGGAGTTGAATTTATTGGTTGTTTTTGCTTTTCATTTTTAGAATTTTGGTTTTGAAGAGTTATTCCTTCTTCAAAACTTTTATTGGGATGTAGAGAATCTTCCTCAGAATTGTCTTGTTCTTGAATGACAATAGAAGGCTTCCTCTTTTCTAATATCCTACTAGATCTTAGTTGGACATCATTAACATATAGAGGAGTAATCAAATAGGTTGGAAATTACTGACCTTCTATCATATAGGTATTCTAAGGATTTTTATTGTTGGGGTTTGGCAATGGTTGGGCAGGTAATTGATTTGGTCTCTGAGGATGGTAGTGAGAGTTGTTGATTTTGGTTTTGGTTTTGGATTTGGGGTTGTTGAATTTGTTGACGAATTTTTTGGGGAGGATAATTTGGATATGATGGAGGATATTGATAGTATTGAGAGAATATTCCATATGTATTTTTCATTCCTTGAGCCCAAGGTTGAGATGGAGATTGAGATTGAGGCCAAGGTTACTGCCAAGAATTCCAATTTGGTGGGGGCTAAGTATACATTGCGTTGTTAAACCCTTGAGTTTATGGCCCCTGCCATGGTCTCCTAGAGACAAAACAAAGAGATTATGTAGGATTTGATATTGTTTCTTCTTGAAAAACAACCTTAAGACCAGGAATTGAAGGAAAATTCTTAGTCTCATGACTTTATGAACAAATCATACAGGCTTCTATGAATTTTTCTTCAAGAGGACATTCTCTCAAAGCATGTTTCTTTCTGCATTTTGGACAGAAAATAGCTAAAGCATCAGTCTCAGAAATCTACTTGTTTTGTAAATTAAGGGTTTCTATCTGTTCACTAAGACTCCCTAAAATGTCTGTTTTGAATTCATCAGGCATGTTTCCAATTTCTGCCCTACTCACTATTCCAGTTGCAGATCTGTTTACTCTAGCAAGAGCAGGATCTCTTGGACCTTTCAAAATTTTTGATTCCCCCCTTGAGAGATTAATACATAGTTCCCCAATATTCGATAATGGAAGTTGATATATGTCCTCCTTCCCCATTATGTTAAGGATATCTATCCATTCATTTCTAATTGTTTTCAACAAAAGAGCTTTTAAAGTGTCTTGATCTAGATTTTCCATTTTTTCTCTTTTTATGTTATATTTTAACCTTTAAAGTAAATCCTCCAAATTTTCATCCTCTTTTTGCATCATTTTAAACACTTCTTCCTTGTGATTAACATGTATACAATAATCCAAATACCTTTCTAGAAATTCTCTCTTCATATCATTCCATGTCCTAATAGACCTAGTGATTAGACCCATGAACCATTTTATAGCTTCCCCTTTCACTATTGAAGGAAACAATTTGAGTTTTTGAGCATCTTGTAAATAATCATAAGTTCTGCACAAGACTTAAAATTCAAATAAAAAGGTCTGAGGGTCTTCACTTTTTAATCCATGAAATTTTGGGAGGACAGAAGGTAAGATGTTTTTCATGGTAGCATTTGTCTCTTCATCTATTATAGGGAATCCAAAAGAACTCTCAGTTCCCCTATTTCCTCTACCTCTACCTCCTTCTGCATTTCCTCTATCTCCTCCTCTACCTATACCTCCTCCAAATAGTACATTTTCTCCATTAAAGATTTCTCCTTCTCCCTCTCCTCCTTCTTCTCCTCTTCTTGCCATGATAGATTCTTCAGAGCTGGTATAAGACTCAACATGTAGGGTTAACTGCTCCTTTGGTTCCTCTATCAATGTTATGTTGAAGAAAGGTTCTTCTTCTTCCTCTTCACTAGGGATTTCTAACTCTTCAGCTAGAATATGTTCCCCTGTAGAAGTGAAAAAGGTTACTCCTTTTGTTGGAGTCCTAGGATCTTCTTCCTCTAAGATTGCCTAAGTGGATGAAGTAGGAGATCCTCCTAACTGGATATCTGATCTTAGAACTTCTGGAAGTGTATGGCCAGTAAATATGGGATATGAGTTTGAGATGGTGGTGTACAACTTCTTGGTTTTGGTGGAGTGAGTGGTGTTGTAGGGATTAAACTCCTGCCTCTAGCTATGAATCTGCCCCTAGAGTCTCTTTATCTAAGAATATAATTGATCTTTGGATATAAGAAATAAGGCTACCTAGTTACACTTCCCCGGCAATGGTGCTAAAATGTTTAGTCAATTTAGTGTCCTAAATTGTTTGCATTAATTATCAACCAGGGATAGTAAACTGATGAGGTGTGGTGCACTATATGTGCTTATGCAACCTATTCTTTACTTCGTTGTTTTGTGTTTTATGTTGTTTTTAGGGTTTTTTTTTTCTTTGGGATCTAAGGATTGTTAATCTAAAATTATGGAAAGACTTAAATGAATCTAAATGAATTTTAGAAGGAAGAAAAGGAAGTGTACCAAAACTAATCTAATTTTCATAAAAACAAACCAAAAACTAAGGGCTAGTTAAGACTTATTTTGGAAATCAAAGCATCTACCTAATCTGTTGATTAGTCATAATCCATGGATCTATTTCTAAAACTAAGATTGAGAATTAAAATGCCTTTCTTAAATGAAATCAGAAAATGAACTATTGTACTTTTGGTTACTTTAACATTCAATTGTTAGGCATGACCTTATTGAGATGGAGTTTAGCAACTATTTGTACTTTAGTCTCCTAAGGTCCTAGAACAGAAAGCAAAGAATGCAAATGAAAATATCTAAGGTATGTTTAGTTACTCCCAATTATTCAATTTGTAAAGAATGATCTTCTTCAGATAATGTTAGGTAACTAATTACACCTGTTGAACTAGAGAACTAAGAAAATCTGCAAATGAATAACTAAGAAATTGCATTCTATTAATCATTCAACCATCCCAACTTGAAACTTGATTAGATAAATTACTTTAGAGTGATTTTTAGGAAGATTATTGTTTGCAATTAAATGAGGGTCTTGAAAGTAAAAGCATATACGATTTAACTAAAATCAACTAATGTATAATTGACTTGTCTGCAACATTCAAATGTAAAGTATTTAACCTCTTGAGATGCCTTTGGAGAAATCAATTATGCCTTAGTATTTGGCAAGAAAATGACAATGAGAAAGATAAATTCAACTATTGTATGTGTGAGATATTTAACCATTTAATGTAAGATTAGCATATTGAAATGGCTTTCATAAACATCTGTTGACACAAAAATTGACAATTTCGTTTTAATGAAAATAAAAGACAGGAACAATAAAACTAAACAATTATGATTTATTAACACTTAAATCCTTAATTTAATATTTTTGAAAACAAAGTTTATATTTGCATGAAATGTATAGGAAGAGTAAGTCTGCACAATTTTAATTTATCATTAAACTATTTGAAAACTGGAAATGAAGCATAAACAAAAAATTTTGAAACAGAGTAAAGGAAATCTAAATAGAAAACACAATAAAAACCTCCTTCAGAAGCAGGGGCCCTCTGCAACTGAAGTGGTTGAACTCCTCGCTTGTTAAAGGTGCAATCAAACAATCATTGACAAATTGAACTCCTTTATTATGAAAAAAACAAAGTCTGGAAACAGAGTATCCACTTAGAAATTTGAACTGTACTGAATTGTCTCTTGGTTCTGTGGAACCAATATTTAAAGAGAAACTAGATAACTAATTACAAGTTAAACTAGCTATAGGTGTCTAACTCGAATTGCAATTTAAATAGGACTGTTGGGCTCATGATTTGCTACGAGGAGAAACTCAAGAGTCCTACTACTACAGGCAATGTACTTTGACTTGTATCTTTGACCACGAATTTAGGCTCCTTTTTATGTCGATCTGGACCATGTGAGTAGGATAGAATCCATGTAGGCATGATTCTAGAAACACCCATGTGTTCCAATTCCTCAACTGACACCTGGAACCTGCTAAACCATAAGAGTGGCTACGGAACACACAGTTAGCATTAGAACAAGCTGCATTCTATAGCTAAATTGCAAAAAATTATCCAAACAGAAAAATCATGAAAATATAATATGTCAATAATTTAAATGCATCCTTAAGACAAAACCTAGCATTATTCATTGATTAGGGTTTGTGATCTTATGGAAAAATGATGGAATGAGGTGAGAAAAACTGTCAAGGAAAGGGTAATCCTGAGTTTCAAAAATCAACAAAGTGTGCATCAACCACCTTAATAGCGAATAGTTGCGCATCGGGAAATCCTTCCTCTAGGTTGATTAGTTATTCACCACTCTCGATTCGGGATAAGTGGTGTGGTCCAAAATTTAGTTTCCCTGGTTTCACAATGATCTCAAAGTCATATTCTTGAAATAACAATAACCATCGGCAAATATTCCCCCCCAACACAGGCTTATTGACTAGGTACTTCAAAACAGAGTGATCCGTAAACATCTCGAAGTGCCCTCCCAGTAGATAATGTCGGTATTTCTGCAGGGCATATACCATGTCCAGCCCCTCACACTCAGTAGTCTAGTAGTTACACTTCACACTAGATAGCTTTCTACTAAAAAACACAACTGGGTGGTCAATGTCCCCCTCCTCGGGCTGATTAAGGACAACCCCTAGGATGATCCCTAAAGCATCTACATGGACATGGAAAAAATTTGCCCAATTAGGAAATATGAGTATAAGTGCAGAGACCATATTTTCTTTGAGTAGCACAAAACTCTCCTGACACTTTGTGTTCGAGAAAAAAAAATGTCTTTCTTTAGCAACTTCTCCATGGGTGTCGTGATCAGTGTGTAGCCTTGAATGAACTTCTTGTAGTAGCCCATGTGCCTGAGGATGGAGCGCAGCTATTTCTTAGTTATAGGGATTGCTAAGCTGATGATGACTGCTACCTTGGCAGGGTCAACCATCAGTCCTTGCCGACAAACTATGTGTCCCAACATGATCCCAAAAGGTACACAAAATATGCACTTCTTAATATTTAGGGAAATCTGGTGCTTTCAATAAGCATCCAACATCATGCGTAGGTTCGAGACGTGCTTCTTTACCAATCCAAATAAATTCCAATTGTCAAAGTATACCTCAAAGAACTTATGAATGAACTCCTTGAATAATACGACCACTACCCGCGAAAAGATGGCAGGGGAATTTTTGAGCCCAAACGGCATGACGGTGTACTGGAAGGATCCCCATTTGGTGGCAAACATAGTTTTTATATGATCTTTCGGTGCAATCTTGTTCGCTCTGGGGGTCCTGACCCAGGTTCAGATTTTTAAGGTTTGCCAACAAACCCCTATACTAATGGCCCTTTTGGCAGTGACTTGCTTGCACAGGCCAAAGTCTCACCCGAAGCAATATGGGACGGTGCTGGAACTAGGTTTCTGCACCCAGAGAGAGAGTAGGTAAGTCAAGCAGAGCTACATTCCAAACTTATCAGGCTTCGCATTTAAAAGATCTAGTTGTAGACTTATATCACAGAGCTCAAATATAAGGATTACCTTCACATCCACGCGCGTAGTATTAATCTATCAGTATGACAACAATTAACAGATCATAGTTTCACATAACAAAAACAAGGATACTTTCACAGCTATTAAACAGATACTTTCGTAGCTTAATCATACAACCCAAGTTCACATAAATTATAACAGAACAGATCGAGATCACATCAGATATCAACAATACTTCACATATATATTAATACCAGAACCTCCTTACAATCCCAAAATATTGCCTGCGCACACATCTAGCAGGGTCTGCACACAGCAGGACTGAGGAGCTCCACGCACACAGCCAATAGGAGTCCTTCCAAAAAACCTAACAACAGATCTAACAATTTGTGCTTAACATCAATCCCGATTCTTTTCTTCCTATGACTCAAAAAGGTTCATCTATTTATACCGATTTAGCCTATGCATCCAATGGTCCGCAAACCATGGTTTGCAAAATCTTGGTCTACCCTTGACCTATTAAAATGCATTAGAGGCTTTGACCCACCTCAAAACCCCCGCGTTAGACTAAATATTACAAAAAATATACAAAAATGGACAAAATTCACAGCTTTAGGAGACCCTGGTCCAATAGTCCCCAACACAATCTTCTGACTCATCTCGAGTCACTATGATGGTGGGGTATCCACCTGTGCCTGCAACAATATGATCGCCTCAAATAATGGGGGCAACACGCCTTCACTTTGGGCAGCAACATTCTGTGCAATGTCGACTAGCTTTTCCGAAATCAAGCCTTCCATCATGGCGGTGACGCTCTCCAGAGTCTAGTTTAGCTGCTTAACCACAACATCGACATCTTGTGAAAGCTTGAGGGCCTTAGCAGCCCAAGGCTTCAGGCAGTCACAAAGAACCTTCTTTTTCTGCCGAAGTTCATCAATATCAGCTTGGAGGGCGTGACTGTTGTGCAGCTATGTCAAACGCTGAGCAGGAACTAAAGTGGGCAGGGTGACTTCTAACGTCTCAAGCTCCTCTTCTTTTTTCCGCAAGTCCTGGTTGATGCCTTGTAGGATTGGGTTGTGTTGGACCTTGGTCCATAGCTGCATGTTTGTTTCTAATAATTGGACACCCTGCGCGATTTTCCTTGTAATTCCGTTTGTAGCCGCGGTGACCAACGCAATTCGCTAGGCCCATACCTCCAAAGGTGTTTCAAGCTACAACTTAGCTTGTAAATCAACGATTTGCTGATCCATCCATGTCTTGACCACCTGAACTTCTGCCCTGGAGGCCTTCAGTGCTACGACCAACCTTTCAACCTTAGCCTGAGGGGTAGCTGTGGCTGGGATTTCTGCGGTAACATCTACGTAGAGTTGGTGAATCACATTTTCGAGCTCCATTTGCTTCGCGGTGGTGAGGCACACTTCAATGTTCTTTGTATCAATTTTATGTTCAACCACTCCAAGCTATTGGTGCACTTGTTGGTCCTGATGGTGAATTTCCTGATATAAAGATGTGTGGAGAACCTGCAAGGCCTCATGAGGTAGCCTGGCTAGATTCAGTTGAACATCTGTATTGGCCTGGACTTGCATTCCCAAGTCGGTTGGACTGATCACAAGGGTTGCGCCAGGGAGAGAACAAAGGCAACTTTCGTCTGTAACTAATGTTGCGCTACTGGCAGTTGAGGGCGTGCGTACCTGGGTCACACTAGTTTGCAATGTGTCTGTCTTCAGCTGTAGTGCATAGAGCTCAACCTGGATTGTGTCAACTATAGCATTCTGCTGTTCCTCTAAGGCTACCCATCTATCCTCCACGGCCAGAGTGATTGCATTAGTGATTTGTTTGAGGTCCCCGTCGGTCAGCGTGACTGTCTCATCTCGTTCCGCCCATTACGAGCACTGCTTCTTCCGAGGTACTTTGACATGCTCGCTTGTTCACTTTGTACCTCGGGGGGAGGAAGGTCCTCCTACATTCAAGCCTTCTATACCCAGGTCTGGTAGTGAATCAATCTGAGTCTCTGCTTCAACGTCCTTCTATGTGGTCTGCTTTTGTTGCACACCCTTTTGTGCTTTGGCATCCGTGTCCTTCCCGGTGCTCTTGGTCACACCTCTGGTATCCTTTATGATGATAGGGGGGTGAATTTTGATGTGTTGGTTCCTTCGACGCCCTTCACACCATTTTTTAAGCCAATCTTCCAGTCAGGAGGCCACAACGCAATGACGTTGTCAATTTCTTCATCTGCCACCATATAAGGGAGCGAAGTCCAGGCTTTATCCTTGTGTGCTCTGACCTGGACGGGTTATGCATAGTGATATGGAATGCCACAATGCCCTTGTATCTATCATACATGGCAAGGGAAAACCGTGGTTGGGTGTTGGCTCAAGGGGTCCTGACCCAAGTTCGGAGGTTAAGGTTTGCCAACAAACCCCTATACTACTGGCCCTTTCGGCAGTGACCTGCTTGCGCAAGCCAAAGTCTCACCCGAAGCAGTATGGGAGGGTACTGGAGCAAGGATTTCGCACCCTGGGAGAGAGCGGGTAAGTCAAGAAAGTCCACAATTATCAGATCTATACAACCAGAGGTCATTCACAGGAGTTTCAATAAATAATCACAATACAATTTATCAGATCTAATTAACAGGCTCGCATCCACGTGCGTACTATCCGCTATAATCACATAACAATATATTCACAGTAGATTAACAGATCACAGATACATTTACCATAAACATAGACATTTCCCATCTTACAAATAGATACATCATCATATAACTCAAGTCCGCATCAACCATAACAGATCAGGTCCAGATAACATCAAATATCCGCAATACTTTCGAAAATCTATATTATTACCCAAGAATCCTCTTACATTCCCAAAATTACCACCTGCGCACACAACCAGCAGGATTCCTGACCCAAACAACCCTACCAAAAACTTAATAGTTCGTACTTGACATCAATCTCTATTCATTCCTACCTATGACTCAAAATAGGTTCATCTATTTATAGCGATTTAGCCTACACATCCAATGGTCTGCAAACCATGGTTTTCGGACTCTTGGTCTACCCTTGACCCATTTACAATGCGTTAGGGGCTTTGACCCACCCCAAAACCCCTGCATTAGACTAAAAAATACAAAATTATACAAAAATGGAAAAAATTCATAGCCTTGGGAGACCCTGCTCCAACAGTCCCCCAACACAATCTTGTGACTCGTCCTGAGTCACTGTGCTGGTGGGGCTTCAACCTACGCTTGCAATAATTTGATCGCCTTGGCTAATGGAGGCAGTATTCCTTCACTTTGGATAACTGCATTTTGTGCAATGTCGACCAAATTTTCTGATAGTGGTCCCTCAATCACGGTGACAACACTTTCTAAAGTTTGGTTTAGTTTCTTAATAGCAACATCGTCATCTTGTGACAGTTTGAGGGATTTTTCAGCCCATAGCTTCATTCGGTCACCAAGGATCTTCTTCTTTTGCCGTAGGTCCTCGATATCCACCTGGAGCACTTGGCTGGTGCACAGTCGTTGTAAGCGCTGAGCAGGCACCAAAGTGGGCAAGGTGGCTTCGATTGTCTCGAACTCCTCTTCATTTTGCTGCAGGTCCTGGTTTATCCCTCGCAAGATCGGATCGCATTGGACCTTAGTCCATAGCTGCATGGAAGTTTCCAATAGTTTGGATCCTTGCACGATATACCCTATGATAACATTTGTGGTCGTAGCGACCAACGCAGTTCGATGGGCCCGGACCTTCGGAGGTGTTTCAGGCTGTAACTTAGCCTGCAAATCTGCGATCTGCTGCTCCATGTGTGTCTTAAAAACTTGACCTTCATCCCGGGAGGCCTTGAGTGCTGTGACCAGTATTTCTACCTTTTCCTAAGGGGTGGCTGAGGCCGGGATCTATGCGGGAATCTCTGCACAAAGTCAGTGAATTGTGTTTTGAGATCTGTGTGCTTCGCAGTGGCGAGACATGCCTCAGCATACTTTGCAATGATGGTTTGCTCAGCTATGCCGACATGTTGGTGCACTTGTTGGTCTCGATGGTGGATTTCCTGAAAGACAGTGGTGTGTAGACCCTTCAAGGCCTCATTGGGTAGCCGAGGTAAGTTCAGTTTGACTTCTGTACTGGTCTGGACTTGGGGTCCTAGGTCAGGTGGAATGAGCACCAGAGTTGCGCCAAGGAGAGAATAGAGGTGGCTGTCATCTGTAGCTAGTGCTGCACTGCTAGCAGTGGACGGTGGGCGTACCAGGGTCGCACCAATCTATAATGTATCTGTCTTTAATTGTACCGCTTGCATCTCAGCCTGAATAGTGTCAATCACGGCCCACTATTGTTCTTATAAGGCGGCCCATCTATCCTCTGCGGCCAGAGTGACTGCATCAGCTATTTGTTCCATGTCTCCATCAGTCAGTGTGATTTTTTCGTCTCATTCTGCTCACTAATATCATTACTTTTTGTAGGGCGTTCTGACTGGCTCACTTTTTCACTTCATGCCACAGGGGGAGGCAGGAACGCCGACATCTAGACCTTTCATACCCAATCCGGTCTGTGAGTCTGTCTGGGGTGTTGTCTCAACGTCCTTTTGCTGCTACGCATCCTTTCGGGTGGCCGCACCGGTGTCTTGTTTGGTACTCTTGGGCGTACCTCTAATATGTGGGATGACGACAGGGGGGTTGACTCAGGACGTGCTGGTGCATCCAACACCCTTCGCGCCCATTTTGAAGCCAATTTTCCAGTTAGTGGGCCAGAGTGCAATGACATTGTTGATTTCTTCATCCATCACCATGTAAGGAAGCGAGGTCCAGGCTTTTTCCTTGTGCACTCTGATCTGAACATTATCTAGAGTGACCTGAAAAGAAGCAATGCCCTTGTATCTATCGTATATGGCCAGGGAAAATCATGGTCGAGAGTTGATAACTGCAGCCACGCTACTCTGAAAGAGGACCCAGAACACCTGGTTGTCCTCAAGTCGTTGTGGATTCATGGAATCCCATATGTGCGCACGACAAGCTCCTTTGCACATTTCTGGGGTAATCTTAGGGATGAAGGATTCTGTAGGAGCTTCCCAGGAAACTAAAGTTATAAGAAACAATAACCAAGAGTAAAAAAAGGTGTGGCCCTGCTCCTGGGACTCACGAACGTTAATTAGAAACTCATCGAACAAATACTATGCCTAGCTAAAACATACCCCCTTCGCACATTGGCTAGCCAACCGAATGACATAGGCTGGAGCAGAGGTGACCTGACACTTCCTCATCATTTTACATGCTAACAGCATGGTGCCCAACTGCGTACCTTGGTCACTGATGGTCTTGATGATAAATCCCTGAGTATTACGGTCCACATGATACTTATGGTGCACAAAATCAGCATTCTCCCCTTCATATTTCTTACCCACGCACTCCAGGGGGTTTGGGCCACTCATGGGGAGACCAGTAATCCGATGCATGAGCGTAGCGTCAATGGGGATCCTGTCCTGGATCCATGGGCATCCGTCATGAATTAGCGCAAGCAATTTTTGTGCGAGCCAGTCAGTTACATTGTAGTGTCCAAAGTGGGGCATCCTAAGCAGATTTAGGAGCCCGAACCCCACCAAACCACGTGCCTAGCGTTGAGGGACAACTTTGACCCCATCGGCACCATGAACTGTATCAAGGTATAACTCAGGTGCTAGCTCAGGGAAGGCCTCAAAGATGGAAAAATCATGATCGTCGAACTTTACTTCATGAAGGAGGCCAAAAGGTTTGCTTATGATGGGGACCTCCCCCGGGGTCAGTGGCATCTACAGGTAAGTGATCAAGCCATTGAGGTTCTTTTGCATACACTTTGATGTCCTGCTTGGTCATATGAAGGGGGGCAACCCATTGATCAGCTAGGCGGGTTGGGCCTCCTCCTAAGCAGCCCGCGAGGATTTCATGTTTCGTGAGGAGGTATGGGGCTTTCCTGCGGCCCATTTCATAGGCTTTGGGGGTTTGCCTGAGCCCTGATATTTTTCTTTTCCTTTCCTAGTGGTAGGGCTGGGTGTGGAGAGGATTTATCCAATTTGGGATTAGACCTCTACCACTTCCTCAGTGTCTTGGTCTACTGAGGTTATGGGCTCTAAGAGTTTGGCAGGGTTCGTGGCCATCATTTTGGCATGAAATATGAACTTAGGATTGCTACTGTCAGAGGGGGAAAGCTGCTTAGACATGAACGAGATGCCAGCGGCACTAAATTTATTACAGCACAACTTCATCCAAGACAACTAGGCTAAGCACACGCTATTTAAGTAATACAGAACCTATGTCTGATCTATCTCACCTATTTTATAACCTTGGGCACCGCCCAACAGTAGGGTAGACTTCGCGCGGGACTTACCATCAAGAAAATCGTAAAAAATATCCCAAAATTGCCGCATTAAATACCAACTGCCCACTCCATCCAATGGTAATTTTTTTTTTTTACCCTATCCCAGCGTACCCTTGCGCTCCATGCAATATTCTCGCGTTCCTGATGCACCATCTTCACTCTGCTGGGATTCCTTCCAACTAAAATTCTGTGTTGTCATACCCCAACCTTCAAGACCTCTTGCGACATCATCTTACCTGCGTAGTGAACCCCTGTCACATCTTCGTAGTTTACATAATTTAGTAAATCATTGCGCAGTACTTCATGAGGTGCGACCCTGATAAAGTCCATCGCTCGATGAGCCAACTCCTTTCTTTGTCGTACTGAATATTTGGTAGGTACTACGCTTGTGGTTAGGAACAGAGAGATCTTGGTGAAACGTACATCCACAACCCTACTTGCGAACAACTACTTATCAGGCAATCATTCCTCGCTCATCTCAATTCGGGATAAGTGATCCCGCTCCGTACTCGACTTTCCTAGCTTGACGATGATTTCAACATCATATTCCTAAAGCAGTTGCCACCTGCAGACTTCCCCCCTCAAACACAGTCATATTCCTCAGGCGTTCTAAAACCCAATGATCTATAATCATCTTATAGTGGCGTCCTAACAGAGGGAACTGATACTTCTGTAACTTGTAGGTCAGGGCCAACCCTTCCCTCACCGTAGTGGCATAACTGCGTTTCGCACTCAAGATTGTCTGACTAGTACATGTGATTGTGTGATTACTGTCCCTCATTCCAAGTTGCGTACTACTTATGTCATGGGTGATTCCTAAAGTATCCTTATGAATTATCATCACCTGATCAAGGGAAGTGAGAATAGGTGCAGTGACCATCCTATTCCTGAGTTGTTCAAAGCTCTTTTGGCGCACGTCATCCCAACTGAGTGAAATATCATGATTAAGCATTGTTCTCTCAAGTTCATTGATCAGTGCGTATCCCCAAATGGATTTTCTATAGCAGCCCATATGTCCCAAGATCTCGCATAGCAGCTTCGTAGTCGTGGGCTTTACCTGTGTGACTGGTGAGATGAGTGTATTACCAATCTCCTCCCTCACCCTCTGCATATGATAAGGCTGATGTTATTCTAGCTGCGCAACTGAGTTGAGAGTGACATGCGTACTACCTGTTAGGGTCCCGTGATTTGGAAGATTGGCAAGCCAAGTGACAGGGTAACATCAAACCAACTTTGGAGCCCAAGGACCTAGCCTTCTTGGACTCAGAGAGGGCTCTCTCTATTTGTGCAAGGGATGTATAGTTGTTTGCTTCTTATGTTTTTGATTTTAGGCTAGTTGTTAAGTAGGTTTTTAGTTTGTTTATAGGTTTTTGAGGGAGGAACTGATCAAAGTTTTAAATAGATACAAATATTGTTAGATCAACTGGGCTATGGGGTCGAAAAGGTCGAGAAAGCCTCAGATGGTGGACAAGGTATATTGAAGGGCCGATTTGATCAAGGTAAACTGGATCTTTAGGTGGAATGAAATGGGATGGACACTAGGTTTTATGAAGGACAAATACTTTTAAACATAAATAGTTCTATAGCAGACATCTATGTGGTAGGGATAACCATTAATCACGATGAATGTAACTTCAAACTGATAGATGCATAAAATAAACATTCAAGCGATGCATAGAGATATAGGACTCTCTAAATTTAGGAAAATCGCTATCATACTTTGGGGAAAAACAAACAAGACAAACAAATAACTCAAGCTACGAAGAGGGAACTCCTAGACATCATATTTGAGCTATTGGGCACTTTGAACTAAGATTGCAGAGTTTTAGGCAAAGGGAAAGATCGATACAAGACCTCTTTGGTTCAACTAGGACAATCAAACATTCAAAGAAAGGTTTCAGTAATGGGGTTTTGGTTAACTAAGGAGTAAACAGGGCGTACCGTGAATAATACCAATTAGCATACATAATAACCATTAATGCAACTAAGAACAAGTTCTTAGGGTATCAAAGAGCATTTAAGAATTCATTTGACATAACTAAGAGAGAAGACAAACATAGAAGCTGTAATGAATCAGGAAATCTGAGGTGCCTCCATGGGCATGTCTCAAATATATTCTTTACTATCCTACAACAAGCAAAAAACATGAAATATGTATGATAACTAAGGAAACATAACAAAGAGGAACACTATACCATTTTACCAAGTCAAGGAATGCAATGGCAGTCCTCTTTCATCATCCAAAACATTCAAGAAACTATCCAATGCATGAGACAAAGTATTTCTTCCAATCTTGTATAACCATATATTGCTCTATATCATCACGTTCAGCCTTGTTTGCAATGAAATCTCTTGGAATATATAGGCCAAAGAGAAGGATAACCTCCTAGTGCAACTAGCAAGCTCATGGGCCCATCACAAATATTTGATTTTGTCCTTGAGGCTTTGCAAAGCCCAAGGCACAAAATATCTATAAAAATATCCCAAAAATGCTAAAAAAGGAAATTAAATTGACTTTTCCCAACTGACAATGGCCAAAAAAGGCTAAACGCACATTTGGAAAAGCCACTTCATAAAACTGCTTTTTTCACAAAAATGCTTCAGAAACATAGCGGCAGAAACTTCCCTGTCTTGTGGGCAACTTGTGAAGGACCTCCCGATGTCAAAAAAAGGCTCGTGATAGCTCGTTGGAAAGCCCTGGATGTCTAGTTTCTAAAAATACTTGGGTTTCCTAAAAATAATCAATAGAAGTGTATAAAAAAATGAACTGAGTGGAAAAAACCAAAAAATAGCCTTTGCTGATATGTGGGCCAGAGTGTCGAAAAAGTGACTATTTTTTGCCTCTTTGGGGGACCAAAAGATCTGAAATTGATCTGAACTTTTCTGAGTAGATGCCCCTGAATTTAATGCATCCAATGGTACCACTCTCAACAGCTGAGGGTGCTCCAAACAAAAATGGTGGCGCCCATGATTTTATGCAGTTAGGCCCAAAAATGTCAAAAAACAAGAACATGTCAAAATTTGTTCAATTTCGGTGAGAAAACCCCTTAAGGGTGTTTAGAAACATGTCTAGAAGCTCAGGCCAAAATTCCAAGTCTAGATGTGTCTTTTCCAATTTTCTCACCGGGCACCCTCTTTGGGCGATTTTGAGTTTGTTTCATTTTTTGGTTGTCTTCCTTGTTGTTTTGGCATTTTTAGTCTTTGGTGAAGAATTCATGGCTCCTTGCCTAGGAGAGACATCTAGCACATGCTTTGGAGAGTTCCCTTCATGCTCTGTGCTTTGTGTTTGCTTGCCCTCATCATTGCTTGCTTGGGGGCTGCCTTGTTTGTCCTTGTCACTGCTTTCTTCATGACTGTCATGCTTGTTGCTATGTAAGCTGCCATTATGTTCCTTTGCATCACTACCTTGCTTCCCATCACTTTTCTCTTTATCATCAATATAATTCTTGCCACTTTTCCCTTCCTTATTGTCATGTTTGGACCCTTTTCCTTGTTCCTCATCATCACTAGTTTGCTTAGATTTCTCTTCTTTGACTTACCAAGATAAATTGATTAAGTGATCATTGAAATAAGTCTTCAACCAACACACCTTTTCCTCTTTGCAAATCACTGTTATTCTTTGAGTTTAGCAAACAAGTATTTTGTTGAATGAAAACAAAGTCGCCTCTTCAATATTGTGTTTGAGCTAGGAGGCCTTTTCCAAGATCTGTTGGTGGTATTTTGGAGACATATCTCTTTTGTTTTTGACACAAATATTATTCCCCTCAAACACTTCCCTTTTGATATCATTGTCTTGTCTTTGGTTTAGTAAACATGGTGCCCTGAAATCACTGTTAGGATATATCTTCAAACTGATTTGAAAGACCTTTACAAAACTCTGCTTTTTCTTCTAGCAACTGTGTGTATTCTTAGCTATTTCATAGCACAAAAAAGACTTTCAAAATGGCACATAAACCCTCCTCCCTTTCACTGTCTCTCTATGGTTATTAGAAAAAAAAGGGACTCATTGAAAACACATTTTAAATACTCCTTCCAACTGATTATGAGACCTTTGACAAAGTCTATTTTTATGTGGTTATGATAACATGGTGCCCCTTCAAATCAATGTTTTTAAATGACTTCTTTCAACTGACAAAACTCTTTATCCTCTAGTCACTATTTTCTCCTTGATTTAGTAAATTTGGTGCTCTTTTGAAATCACTGTTAAGATACCTTTTAAACTAATTATAAGAAGAACCTTCTCCCTTATTTCTCCGTGCTTTTGGCAAAGAGGGCTTTCTTGAAAACAAATAGGTTCCTCCTTTTCCTTTGGGCACCAAAAATCTTTCTCCTTTGAAGACTGTGCTATTTTTAACCACTTACAGCAATAAAAATCTTTCAAATTGAAAACAAATATTTCCTCCTTTATCACTATTTCCTCTGTGCTTCTTAGACAAACAGGCTACTATCCACTTAAAACCATGAATGCAGCCTCTTAGAACCTAATATGAAAATCCACTTGTTTATGAAGTGATGAAGGTCACTATCCTTTGATTGAAAACATTTCAAAATGTAAATTGCCTATGTCCTTTAAAACTCTGTCATTTATCATTTGATGGAGGCACCCTTTGACTGAAATTGAAGTATGACTTCATCACACCTTTAACCCTTTGAATGAGCTGTTTCATGGTGCAAAATTTTGGAGAGCTGACCCTCTACCTTTTTGTGAAGGAGGCCATTGTTGAAGTTTTCCAAACCAACTGCCCTCTTCGAAGGAGGTTTTCATCGTTGTGTTTTTCTAACCATCTGCTCTTGAGGTGCGCCACACAATTTTTCAGGCGCACCACGCGCTTTTGAAGATAGTTTTGGAAGCCTTGCCGGTGTCGGAATTGGGCCCAAGATAGCTTGTTGGAAAGCTATGGAAGTAAAATTTCCAAATATGCTTTATTTTTTTCATTTGGTGTCCATTTTTTGGTTCAAAAATTGACTTTCCCAACACTGGTTAAAAATGGTGAATCCTAGTGCAAAAATGCATAGTGATGTTTGCAGGCCACTTTTGGATGCGTTCTCGGTGTCGGAATTGGGCCCGAGATGGCTCGTTGGAAAGATATGGAAGTATAATTTCCAAATATGCTTTGGTTTTTTTATTTGGTTTCCATTTGTCTGTTCAAAAGTTGACTTTCCCAACATTGGTCAAAATTGGTGAATCCTGGTGCAGAAATCCATAGTGTTGTTTGCAGGCAACTTTTGGATGCCTTCCCGGTGTCAGAATTGGGCCCGAGATGGCTCGTTGGAAAGATATGGAAGTATAATTTCAAAAAAAAAAATATTTTTTTAATTTTGTGTCCATTGTTTGTTCAAAAATTTACTGTCCCAACATTGGTCAAAAATGGTGAATCCTAGTGTAGAAATCCTCCCGTGACACCTGCATTTTTTACATTTCTCACAAACCATGATACCTGGGTAGAAAATGAAGGAGTCGTTTCTTATGGAACCTATAATGGACAGAAATGTCTCTCACTTTCATCAATTTCATCTTTGTTTGGTCAGAAACTCATTTTGAAACAAAACTGGCCCTGGGCGCAACTCATGGCTCGTATCGTCTTTTTGCTTATTTTGAAGGAGGAATTTAGGCTATGTTTTGACCTTTTCCACTTGTCATTTTGAATATCATCAAAAAATGGTGAGCCCTCTGCTTATTTTTGAAGGAGGCCTATGTTTGAAAAACTGCCTGGGTGCTCCTTAACCTCTGCTTTTGTGAAGCAAAAGAGATGTTTCTTTGACTGAAAGTGAAACATGTTTATCACCTTTTTACCCTTTGAATAAGTTGATTTACTGTGTAACTCTTGGAGAGTTGTCCCTATGCCCTTTTATGAAAGAGGCCATGGTTTGAAGTTTACCAATCCTAACTACCCTCTTTGAAGGAGGTCTCTTTAGAATTATAAATACTTTGTCTTTATCAGACATGGTGCCCTTTTTATCCTTTCGAAGATAGCCACTTCAAACTGAAGACTTGAATTAATCCTCTGATTTGGAATAAAAAACAAATTCTTTGCACTCACCAAGGCTTGTTTTCTTATATGTTTTCCTTATCTTTTGGATAATACGGTCTATGTGAACTGTAACCTCAAGTGATAGCCTTCCAGTTAAACATTCCACCCTCAGTTTACACTTTGAGAGAGGCCTTTATAAATGGAAGAAAAAGAGGCTTTTCAACACCATAATGTCATTTCTTTGCTGATGATGTAACATAGGACTTCAACCTATAAACTTTCATTTGCTTCCCACTGATTTCAACCTTGAGTTTCCAACTCTGCTAATACACCTACTATTCATATTTGGAGGAGGTGGCTCACACTAGTTTCTAAAGTTACTTAAAAACAGGCTAAACCTCTGCTTTTAAATGAAGGAGGTTCTATATCATGTTCCCAACCAAATGCTCTTTTACTGGAGGAGGTTCTCACTGTGCTTTCAACCATCTGCTCTTTTACTCAAGGAGGTTCTTACTGTGCTTTCAACCATCTGCTCTTAATGAAGGAGGTTAGCACTGTGGATATGATATTTCATCTGTTTCAAAACTATATCACCTTTCTGCAAATCATATGTCTCTGCTTGGTATCATGTCAAATAGGCAACAAGGTGAAATTGGAAATTTTGCTTTATTAGATATGTTCTGAGATATGTATTCTTTGTAAAATATCCCTGTGAACCCTTAGACCATAAACCATATGACTTGTATATGTGGAGTATTTACTTGCTAGACATAGTTGACTGACTTTCCCTTGACTGTGTTTGCAAAGGCAGGTTGGATTTTCCTTTGGAAGAGATGCTGAGAACACTGCTGATCAGCATAACACTAGCCTTTTGCATTCATATGACTTGGAGGTTGTTCTCTGTTCTTTAGAAAATTTTAGCTTTCAAACCACACTTATTGGTGGCCCTTTACTTGCTATATTTCACTTGTTTTACTGAAGGCAAGCTAATTCAACATGCAGGACCCTTTTTGACTTTGTCCTTTTGCTCTTTTGCACATTTCTCATTATTGCAATCACACCCCTGCAAAGATGTAAAAACATATGACTTTGAACTCTGAAGAGCTTCCTTGGTGTCTTATGGACATTTTTCCTAACCTAAGCATGTTCTTTTAGACAGCGAACATGCTTATCTTCTTCTGTTTTGGATCTTTGTTGAACTTCTTCCGGACTAGGACAGAATGACCTCTTAGTGGTGTGTGACCTATGCATGGATCAAGACTTGTTTTTGCTGATTAGAAACTAATTCAAGGCTGACTGGTACTGAACAAAGGCTTTTGGCTCAGGATGTTTTTGCTAAAGAAAGGATTACCTAAAACACCACTATCTAACTTAGGGGCGATCTTGACATGTTATGAGTTTTTCTTAGGTATGATTAGATTTTCAAATGACAGATGACCAGAGATAGGGTTTCAGATATTTTTTCAACAGTTGGATAATGAATGGCTTGAGGAATAAGGGTGAATGACAACAGATAATCTTCAACTATGACAACTATGGACAAGATTATATGGTTGAAACCAGACAGGTCTTGGAAAATAGGTTTTTTCTCATCATAGGCTGACCGGAAGGGGTAGGATGACAAAAAAAAAATTTGGGGTGTTTTCTAGATGACAAATTTGATAGTTTGGAGATCAGTTTCTAGAAAACTCAGCTTAGGAAACTAGTCATCATCAACAGGTGAAAAATACTGATGACTAACACTGCCCAAGTTCCCCGTGACATTCTTAGGTCCTGAACACCTATCTGGATACTCCATGATTAGTTCCGTAATCTTGCCTGTTGTCCCCTCATCCCAGCAGTTCCTAATCATAACCCGTTTGTGTGGTATTTCCATATTGACGTTAATGCTTCATGGTTTTAGTGGTTTCGTACTAGCCGCCTCATGTATTGGAGGTCCCACAACTATGTGTTCCTCCCTTGATGCTATGATCGAGACCTTGTGCAGATTTGCGTCGCCATCTTCCATGGTGGTCTTGTGGAGATCGACATTATCTGGAGTCTGTGTTTCCCATGTGGGGCCTCCTATTACTGCGTCAGGGCTAGATTCACCAATCAAAATGGTGTCGAGAGCCTGCAGAGCTCCCTCAAGCACCTCCAATCCTCTCGTTAACCCAAATGTCCCCAAGAATTCATCTCTTAGGGTTTTCCACTGGCGGGTGCGCTATCGTAGCTCCACATCGAGATACCAGGCAGTGGGAATTGGTCCCAAGGCATGAATAAACAAGTGAACCCATTATTCTGTAGTACGATCACACCATCGTTCCATCCAAGCAGACAAGTGTTCGCGCGGATTTCCTGGGCCCTAGAATCTCTTGACGTGCACATCGGTTGGAGGTTCAAACCATAGTACCATCATATCCCGACATTCCTCCCATTCCTGGAATGCCCCCTTATGCGTGTCCCACCAATTCGCAGGCATTGCACGCATAGCCCGGTTAAGAGCCCATAGCCATCGTTCTCTGGGAACCTCACCTTCGAAAGTTCGCAAAAATTCCTGTATACTACCAAAGCCATCAAATCAGGGTAATTCTCTTACCTCAGAAGATATATATCAGAAGTCCCTAGTAATTCATAGGCAGTGTAGTGTAGATATTTCCTGTAGTTGGTTTTGCCAATATTCTAATCCTTCGTCAGAGTCAGAGACGCATTCGTTTTCCTTCTCCCAGCAAGGTAGACCATTAGCCATGGGGTTGATCTAGTCTTCGTCCTTTACAATTAGCTTATAGATGTGATCCATCTTGTCTTCCTCACGTGATGGCTCAGTGTACCTTTCTCCATCTGCAGGGTCTAGTGGGACGATCACCCGAGTTCCCTCTCTTTCAAACACCATGCTTCATTTCTTCAAGTTGATAATTCCACCCATATCAATGGCTCAATCCAATCCCAGGAGTGCTGGGTAAGGGTCTGCATCTTCTACAATCTGAATGACCTCAAAGGCAGCTCGTACCTTAGCCCCAGCGATATCTATGACCATCTTTGACAATCTCGCCAATGGTATGATCTTCTGTTGATTAGCCATGCATAGCTGGATAGTAGAACATTCCAATTTAAGCTCTCCCATTCATTGCCAAGTGTTCTTAGGTAGTACATTCGCATCTGATCCTAGGTCTAGAATTACCTGGTCCATCTCATAATCACCAATCTGTGCAGATAATCACATTTCGCGCCCAATGTGTCTCTTTTGCTCATAAAGTTTGTGCACATCCTTAATCTTCGTGACTGGGGCTTCTTTTCCTGCACAACCATCGAGTAGGGCTTGGAGGTTCTCTATTGCCTGCTGGTTGCACAACAGCTTCATGCATGCCTGCAATAATGGTTTGATGTCATCTTCGACTCCACTGTTTGAAGCCGATGTCTCGTTTTGAGCATAGTCTTTCCAAGCTACGACAGAGGTCACCTTCTCCTTCTAGGAGCCCACACCTTATGGTTTAGTAGCTTCTTTACAGATCAGAAACTCCATCTCAACTCTTTCCACAGACCCTCCGGTGGCCATAATGTTGCATGTTATTACATTAATGATCAGATCCTCTTCATGAGGTTTCGCCTTCACTCGTTGTACATTTTGTGTAGGATTCTGTTGCTTTTCCTATACCTTGGCCATCATAATCGGGCAGTCCTCGATCACATGGTCCAACTGTCTGCAATATCTACAGGATTTCCAAGTTGGGTTCTTTCTTCCCTCGCAAAGTGACCTATTTCCCCACAATTATAGCAGATTAATTGGCTCTACCCCTACCTGTGCTTCCTCCTCATCCCCATCCCCTTCCTCTAGCCATGGATCCGCCTATACCTGCGGGGGATCTAGGTGATGAGGGGTCCGACTGTACCCTATATAGGTTTCCTCAGTCGATCATCAGATCATACGTTCGGCAGTTCTATAAGTCATGTCCTACAGACCTACAAAACCTACACCAATGCTTCTTTACTTCAGGGATATATCCGGCAAGGCAGGGGAAATGGTTGGTATCATGCAACGAACAATTATATTTGGTGTGGCCATTCACCTTACATCGTAAACACCATCTTTCAGGGCTGGCCTCCATCCCTCGCTCCTTGTGTAGATTCTGAATCTCCATGTGAATTGCTTCTAGCTGGCCTTGTATCTTTTGTAATCCTAAATAGGTATCATCTCTTGGTGTAGTTTCCAGTTTCATGGAAACCTCCAAGGCCTTCTCTTGTGTTTGAATGGCTTGGTGACCCATAGGTACGCACAGGTGGGGTAGCAACACAACAATGAACAATTCCATGTGTTGCCTTTCATCATACTGGAATCCTCCTTCTCTGATCACTTTATTTAATCGATGATCAGCTTCCCATACAGACTCAGACGGTCCTTGCTTGAAATCCTTCAATTCATTTACTATCTGAGAGTAGGACTTAGGTTTCTTGAACTGTTATTTTAACGCATTCTTAATTTCCTCAATAGTTTCATTCACATGTTGGTCAATGTATCCCATGTACCAGTCTAGGGCTCTCCCTTCAAAAGAAAGGGATAACTCTATCCGCTTCACCGCATCGCTTACTATGTTCTGCATAGTCGATACCAATCTTGCGACAAACCAAAACCGATCCATGTCCTCATCGCCCACACCTTTGTAGGTAGGTAGCTTCATGTGCGCAGCCATATCGTCTTCCGGTGGGGGTGGAGGTGAGTTTTTACCCCTATGAGGGTTCGACGGTGACGTCGACGGAGGGCTATGCATAGCAAAATTTCTTACTAGAATGTAGACAGATAAATCCCCCTCTTGGTTATTTTTGTAGTACTAACCACTATGCATTGTGCCCTCGCTCTGGTCAATGCTCATTCACTCTGTATGGCTACACCAAATTCTTTTTTTTCACAACAAGATCTTAATCTATAATGGAAAAATATTCAAAAACTTACACCGGAAACCCTTGAAGAACCTCTACTCCACTTCTGAGTAGGATACAAATTGATCGACTGCAAATTCAGTCACAAATCCTCCTATCACACTATCCACCCAGTGATCTATCATGCAAGTAATGGTGGTGTCAGACTCTTCTAGCTGTCGGATCCATTTTGGGGTCCAGTAGGTGACCTGCTCGTCTTTCCAATACTTCTAAAATTCAACCAGCCTTGCGAGCCACTCCTGGAGCTCGTTCACAATTGTTACAAAGAAGATCTCGTAGATCTCCGTGAAAATATACTTATTCTTCCACTCTTCGGTGGTCAAATTCTTACTGCAGTTTTCTTTTACTACGAATTCCTGAACTTGTTTTTCAAACAATTCATCGATTTCTTTTCTTTCAGGTTTCCAATACAACCTTGGCATTACTTGATCTCTCTCAAAATTCTCCCGGTCCCGGCAATGGAACCATTTTTTGGCTCGAGGGGTCTTGACCCAGTTTAGGAGGTTAAGGTTTGCCAACAAACCCCTATACTACTGGCCCTTTCGGCAGTGACCTGCTTGCACAGGCCAAAGTCTTACCCGAAGCAGTATGGGAGGGTGTTGGAACCAAGTTTCCGCACCCTGGGAGAGAGCAGGAAAGTCAAGCTGGTCCGCAATTATCAAATCTATACAGCTAGAGGTCATTCGCGGGAGTTTCAATAAATAGCCAGAATACAGTTTATCAGATCTAATTAACAGGCTTGCATCCACGTGCGTACTATTAGCTATAATCACAGAACAATATGTTCAGAGTAGATTAAATGATCACATATACATTTACCATAAACATAGACAGTTCGCAACTTACAAACAGATACATCATCATATAACTCAATTCCACATCAACCATAGTGGATTAGGTCCAGATAACATCATATATCTGCAATACTTTCGCACATCTATATTATTACCCAAAAATCCTCTTACATTCCCCAAATTACCACCTGCGCACACAGACAGCAGGGTCCGCACACAGCAGGACAGAGGATCTCCGTGCACACAGCCAGTAGGAGTCCTAACCCAAAAAACCCTACCACATCCTTAACAGTTCATACTTTGCATCAATCTCTATTCATTCCTACCTATGACTCAAAAAAGGTTCATATATTTATAGCGATTTAGCTTACGCATCCAATGGTCCGCAAACTGTGGTTTGTAGACTCTTGGTCTACCATTAAAGCATTTACAATGCATTAGAGGCTTTGACCCACCCCAAAACCTCTGTGTTAGACTAAAAATTACAAAATTATACAAAAATGGACAAAATTCATAGCCTTTGGGATACCCTGCTCCAACATCGAGAGTTAATGGCTGCAGCCAAGCTACTCTAAAAGAGGACCCAGAAAACTTGGTTGTCCTTGAGACGTTGCAGATCCTTAGAATCCCATAAGTGCACATAGCGAGCCCCTTCGCACATGTCTAGGGTAAGCTCAGGGAGGACTGAATCTGTAGGGGCTTCCCAAGCAACCAACGCTATGAGGAACAGTAACCAGGAATAACAAAAGGCGCAGCCCTAGTCCTATGACTCGCAGACATTAGTAAGAAACTCATCACACAAATACTAGGCCCAGTTAAAACATATCCATTTCCTACATTGGCCTGCTAACTGAATTATGTAGGCTAGGATAGAGGTGACTTGAAATTTTCTCATAATTTTGCATGCCAACAACATTGTACCCAACTGCGTGCCTTGGTCACTGAGGGACTTGATTATAAAACCCCACGTATTGCGTTGCACATGGCAGGTTTTGTGCACATACTTAGCATTTTCCACCTCATAATATTTACCCACACACTCCAGAGGGTTTGGTCCATGCATGGGAAGGCCAGTAATTCTATGAGCTAGCACAACGTTGATGGGGATCTTGTCCTAGATCCATAGGCATCCATCATGAATTAGGGCAAGTAACTATTGGGCTAGCCAGTCCATGACGTTGTAGTGACTGAAGTGTGGCATCCTTAGCAAGTTCAGGAGCCTAGACCTGGCCAATCCACGCACCTAGCACTGAGGAACAATTCTGATCCCATCATCTGCTTGAATCGCGTCAAGGTATAATTCAGGCGCCAGCTCAGGGAAGGCCTCCAAACTGGCCAAGTCATGATCATCAAATTAGATCTCTTGAAGCTTCCCAATAGGTTCACCAATGACAGGGACCTCTCTTGGGGTCAGTGGAATCTGCAAATAAGTGATCAAGTTGTTGAGGTTCTTCAGCGTGTGCGTCGAGGTCCTACGCAGCCGAACGAAGGGAGATAACCAGTTGATTGGGCCGGAAGGCTGGGCCTCCTCTAGAGCAGCATGCGGCTCGGGTGTCGCCTTCGGGGATTTTATGTTCTGCGGGGATGTGCGAGGCTTCCCCCCATCCCATTTCTCGGATTTCGGGGGTTTCCTTGATCCTTCTACTTTTTCCTTTCCCTTCTTTGTGACGGGCGTGGAGAGAACTTCTTCAGCCTCAGACTCAATCTCCACCACTTCCTCAGTTCCTTGTTCCACCGAGGTCACTGGTTTTGAAGGTTCAACAGGGTTCATGGCTGTCGTTCTAGATAAAAAGGAAATCTCAGGATTTCTACTGTCAGATGGATTAGGTTGCTCAGACATGAAAGAGATGCTATAGGCACATAAATTTTTACAGCAGAAATTCGGCAAGGACAAATATGCCAAGTACAAGCTATTCAAGTGATACGGAACCCTTGTTTGATCTAGCCCGCCTATTTTATAGCTTTGACGAGTGCCCAATGGTAGGGTAAATTTCGTGTGGAACTTACCATCAAGTAAATGGTAAAAAATCTATAGAAATCACCTCATTAATTGCTGAGTTCCCACTCCATCCAACGGTATTTTTTTCTTTTTACCCGATTTTATTGTTCCAATGGCTAGTTTTCACACCCTGGGTGCACTCAACATACCCATGCACTGCCAGTGCACCCCAGCGCTTTGACCATACCTCTCACGCTCCCAGTGCACCTACTGCATTCTGAGTCTATTCCTTACAAATTTAATTCCTTGTTGCCGGCGCACTTCCCTAGGCTTCCAATCCTGCGGCTTCCTGCTGCACGGAGCATGGTACCTTTTGTGCTTACCTTCCTTGGTGGGGCTAGCCCACTTCATATAGCTACTCCAACCATATAGTCATATGATCTGATATGGTTTGAGCCAACTACCATTGATGTAGTTAGGTAGCATATCGACGCGCAAGTTGGTTAATCGCACAAATCGTGTTTCGCAAACTGACTATCATAGAGGAGGACTAGGTCACCCTCCGAAAAGGTTTTTTGACGAATATGTCGATCGTGCCAGGCCTTATCGCGTGCCTTATATACCTGTTGATGGTAATTGGCGATGAAAAATTCTTCCTCCAAAGCCACAAGTTGTGCTAACCACTCCTCCATAACATTGGACTCTGCCATGTTTGTAAGGGATGCGATGCACAGACTAGGAACAATATATTCCATGGGAATAACAAACTCCTTACCACAAACCATCCTAAACAGTGTCTTCCCCATCAAATTTTTACAGGTGGTTCGGTAAGCCCATAGAACAGACAGAATGTGTACATGCCAGTCGTTGCGATCTGTGTTATAGACCTTAGTCAATGCATGCTCCGAGACCTTATTAAAAGCTTCGACTGCGTCGTTTTCCTGAGGATGATACAGATTGGTTTTCGCATGATGGATCTAAAATTATTTCATTAAGGCCTATATTAAAGGCTAACTTTTGTCCCCTTTCAGTGAAATAACCTTGACACATTATACAATTTAACATTACACAATCCATACTCACTTGTACCCTCAAAAGTACATGTTCATTTCTCCCTTGTGCTAACCATCACAACCAAGAAAATTCTTTAAGAATCATGGAAGTTGGGCCTTAATTTTGGAAGGGCTCTTATTCCAAACAATGCGAAGTCTAACTGGGAATTTTCATCGAGGATACCCTCTTGCATGTTGGTGGGTTACAACACTGTAAACTCTTAGCACTGTGGAAGGGCTTGTAATTGAAGATAAGTTTTTTGGAATATTAATATGTCCAAATTTTTGAAATGTCCAAAATTTCAAGTGAGAACTCGTCCATGTAAGCTTTCGTCCCTGATGATAAGTGGAGTATCCACTCAAAAATTTGGACATGTCAAAACTTTGGACACACTATTTTTATAAAAACATTCTCTTCAGTATTATACACTATGAAAGCAATATACACATATAAATATAAGATTATAAATTCTGAAAAAATAGTTGTGTATAAGAACAACTATTTCTCTACAATTCTAAACATTTTTGTAGCGAAATTCCATTGATTAGGTAATCAAATTTAGCACTACCAAAAAAATATGCATTATATATATTGGGTGAAAAAGGAATGCCACTATTAGCAACAATTGAATTTCAAATAATTATACACGATTTATATAAAAAAAATGATAGATCTAGATAACTAATTCACTTTCCTACATTTCATCTTTTTGGGCGGAGAGGGGAAGTATAAGGAGATGTGTAGATGTAATGTGAGAAATGTAATGTAAACTCTTGATATGTCAGAGTATAAGGAGATATGTAGATGTAATGAGAGAAATGTAATGTAACCTTTTGATATGTTGGAGTATAAGGAGATATGTAGATGTAATGTGAGAAATGTAATGTAAACTTTGATATGTCGGAGTATAAGGCACATGTGTAGATGTAATGCGAGAAATTTAATGTAAGTAAATGTACCAGGGGTATATTTTTATTTATTTACCAGGAGTATGGTAAATAAATAAAATCTCTTTTTATACTTACTTTAGAGGTATGGTAAATTATTTACATGGAGCTATGGTAAATAAATAAATGTAATGTAAGTAAACCTTTGAAATGTACAAGGGGTATATTTTTATTTATTTAATGGGGTATGGTAAATAAATAAAACCTCTTTTTATATTTACTTCATAAACCTCCTTATATTTAAAGAAAACTTAAAAGAAAATTTTTTTTATTTAGGTGAAGCCTATGGGAAAAATACCATTTTAATACCATGGGCTAAATACCGTGGGCCAATACCATGGCTGTATGATAAATAAATAAATAAATGTAATGTAAGTAAACATTTGAAATGTACAGGGGGTATATTTTTATTTATTTACTGGTGTTATAGGGCAAATGACCTCCTCATCAGCTCAGAGGAGAAGGTAACATGGAAGGAAGAAAATGACCCAAACAAAGACCCATTTTTCCATTGTAACGCACCCCAGAGATAGCTAGGCCGAGTTATAACACACCCTAGCCATGAAAAGGGAGAATTAGCACCTAGGTTAATGCTTTATATTGCCTCCCCAGATGCAGGTGACAGAACTGACACGATTGAAAATCATATCTCACACATCCCGGAGAATGGAGATCTTATGCGCAGAGCCTCACCTGCTGCAGATCCTCAAACCATTATCCATCTGTATAATGATGAGACGTTGGGAACTAAATCACCCTATCTATGGCACCCTTCCACATCTACTACCATTATTTATTATCATGATTAACCCGTGTATCATCCATCCCCCTCCCCTTGAGCCTGATCAAGCGATCGATCATGGCACGCAGCTGCGTGCGAGGCATACTCATTACCATCCTCCTCACATGTGTCCAAGCCCCTTTAATAGGATGAGCTCCCAACCCCAAACAATCCACTAGATTTTCCCTTTTCCTTTCATTTTTTTATCTCAGCTCTGGCACTTCCTTGATTTTAGAAGTCTGTGCAACCCTATTCTCAGCGTTGTGTCATGCAGTCCACTCTAGGCTGTGACATCCCAATCTACACAACTCTTCCCCAGCCTTTTCGACCCCCTGAGCCCTTGTGTTGCTTTTTCCCCTACTGCATATCCCTCCCTTGACTTCTCTCGCTGCCTTATTATGAAATGGCCCCCAGATTATGCTAGAGAACTATCCAAGGTGGACAGAGAGGGGCTCTCTCTGGACATTATCACCGTGGCAAGGAAAATCGACTAGAGTCAATAGAAGGCTCCTCCTCCAACATTTTTGCACGTCAGAGCCCCAACCTTGAGCAAGAAGAAGTAGCCCGTATGCAAGCTGCACATATAGGTAGGCGCAGCCCACGGAAGTCCACCATCACTCACCAGACACACCCCTAGCTGCGCAAGAGTGACCCTCTCCCAGTTCAGGAGAAGGAAGACGATAATTCAGATGTCTGGGTGATGGATTTCGATGGAATCTAGACGTGTGTCCCTCACAGGGCAGATACGGAGTCCCCCATCCTTTGTGCACCGGTCCAAAAACCTAGGTGTTCGTTGGCAGATTCAGAGGAAGCAGCTACGAAGGCACTTGCTTGCTCCATTGAGGAGGAGTTCACCAATAGTGATGATGAAGATAAATATTGAGGCCTGCGCAGCCACACAACTCTTCCGTGTTTTTTGTCAAGCTTTTCATCATCAGTGATTTTTTTCTTCTGCATATTTTATGCTACCTAGATATATCAGCGCTACTGTGCATATTGTAATTTTTTGTCTTAAGTTTTGTTCAGAATGGTTTCCTCCTCCGAGGTAGCCCCGAAACCGAGTAACTAAGGCTAGGATTGGCTAATCACAACTTGCCAACCCCACTTGTAGCATATGTAAATTCCCTTTTTTTAAATTAATAGAATAGCCTAACTTACCTTAAGGGCAGCGTTATCCGTGTTTTCATGTGAAAAGGGAAAAATCCCGCGGAAACCGACTAGCATTTCCTACTTTTTCTCAGAATGAGTCAGTTCAAAAGAAAAAAATTATGACATAAACCTTTTATTAGATGTTTCCAAACACAACTGGACATCTATAGAGGGAAAAAGAAAGGAAAGGCAAGGAAACATCAATATATTTCCCAATTCAAACTGATTGAAAGGATTGGAAAGGTTTGTCCTCTCCATTTCCTATAAATTGTAGGTTTGGGCTCTTGGTCAAAGGTCGAAGGTTTGATCATGGGTAGAGCATAATTTCATTGGTGAGTGTGAGGCTTGAGGATTGACAAGGTTCATTGAGAACTCTTAGCCCAAGCATCTTCACACTCGGAGATAGAGAAAGAGAGAGGAATTTGAAGACTGAGGAGGGCTTGGTACATCCAACGGTTGTAATCCTCCTTCTTATAAATCAATAGAACTGTATCTGTTTTGTCCATTTGATGTTTGAGTGTCACATTTTTTGTTCATTTGTCTATGAAGCATGATATAAATGGCTCAGAGTTTCATAGTTTAATGTCGATCATATACTTGTTTAATTGCTAGAAAGCGATACCATTGTGAAGATTACATGGGTGCTTTTTTTGGTTGTAGGATCTAGATTTGGAGCCGGTGAGGAAGGACTTACACCACGCTGCATAGCACTTGATGTCCACAAGGAGGTAATCCTTCAAGATCTCACTTTGTCAATTATATATTAGTACGAACATGTATGAAATGTCTTTGTAACTTTACAGCTAATCTTACAGTCTGCCTCGGGCACCGAAAATCCCTGAGAGGGATATTCATCAACTACCACCCAAGCATTTTACCCCTTAGCAGAAATGGCGACTCCACTGGGGAGTTAATCCCAAGTTTCCAGATTGTTTGTTTCTAAGACTTTGGCTCTTTCCCTTTGCTCACATCCCCTTCTGATCAGTTTACATGCTCTATAATCATCTTAGTAGCTCACAAAGTTCATAATAGACCCTACCTAGCCATTTTTAAACCTTTACCTTGAGTAACCCTCCCCTAGAGATTTTTTCAGTGCATTATAACGTTGCTTATGCTTAGATACAATGGGGTAGTTCTATCATTAACGCTTTGTAGCCTCTACTTGCCAGCGTTACCCAGCCAAAATCTGTTTTTTACACCACTATTGTGTTTCCCTATGGTTTCTTATTTATTGGCTACCAGGTTAGTTTATATTTCTTGATCCCTCTGCTTGGTTACTAGCTAGCATTTTTAGTTTTCTTTTTTTTAAAAGTTAGTGTTAATCGCATCTACTTTTTGAAGAAGATTTTTTTTCTTAAGCTTTTTTGAACATAACTGAATTCATTCTAAATGTTTTGGTTAAAAAATCTATTAGAGAGGATAGATATATGTCTAAATATTTTTAGGTTGAACTGCATTATTTGTATGTCTAGTGCATGGATGTTTGAAAGATCTCTCCCTGTAGAATAAACTCTTAATTGAAATTGAATATTTAGAGCATTTTTCTACATGGTTTTGAGTCAGATTCTCATTACATTTCATACGTCCACTCCCCCTATGTAAGACTAATAAGAAAGTACACTAAGAATCAAGAGATAATAAAATTAATCACATATGTTTCTCTGAGCTCACACCAACAGTAGTTCAGGCTAGGATCTTGGGGTAGGAGAAGTGAAAAAATCACCTGAAAATAGAGTCACTAAAAAGTGAAATCAGTTTTCAGTCATACTGTCGAGACCACTCCACTACTACTAGAGTTAAGCATGAGATAACACTGGGGTGCACGAGAAGGTAGCCCACCTTCGAGTGCATAACAGTGGGCATGTTATATATTGGGTTTCCCCTAGGGGATGTCGAAACTAAATCGGGGATCTAGGTGTTCTGCCCATATAGCGTGTTGTGTACGACCGTGATGCCCTTAACAATGTCTTTGATTTGAGGTATCTTTAGTTGCTAGAATTTTTAGGGACTTACACAAGGTGACTGGGGTGGGCTTCCCTGGTACCTAAAACAGATGGGCCTACTCTGTCTTCAGTCTTTGGGAAGGTACTCATCTTCACGAGAGTGCTTACACATACTGTCTGAGGTTCGGGCGAAGCTCTAGAGTAACCATAACTGTATATTTGACCAATTCTCTCTGTATGCTATTGTGATATTGGGTTTCATCTCTAGAAAATGGTAATACTCAAACAGGGTTATACCCCTTCTGGCTACTTGATTGATTGATTTTAGAAGTCCTTTTTATTTTTTAGGTGTGTGGTTACTATCACTGAGACTTTATAATACATCACAATAAAAATTTGATAAAATTAAACAGGTCACCGTGGCATCCTTCGACCCTCGTCATCTTTATAGACAGCAACAATGTCTCCCTCCGTTGACACCAGGGGAGGAGTCAAGTGTCGGTGAGCCAATGCCTTCTCCAGAAGAGCAGTCTCCAGTGACAACCCCTGACATTCATATAGCTCCCTATCAGACATAATTTCCAAAGGATCCTTTTACGGAAGGAGTCGTACCTCCTTACTATCCTCCTCTCACTGACCCGTCGGGGTCATTATTAGTTTAGGTTATACCAGTTCTAGTCATGTCTTCGACTGCACCTACACCTATTTCACAATCGATGGCCATAGGGTCGATGCCTTTGGTGGCCAACTTGATTCCACCACCATCTTCCTCGCCAGTTGTCAGTTCTACACAAATGATTGGCAACCCTAGTAACCAGTCTATACCCAGTCCTAGTAATCCAGTCACCAAAACTGTAAGCGGACCTCCGAACCCTTCAGGATCTGCTCCTATTATGACTGCATTGGGACCCATGGTTTCCACTCTGCTAGAGAGGCTACTTCGGTTCCTTTTAGAAACCCTTTGGTTGGAACCCATTACTGAGTTCAAACCCCTTGGCTATTATGCCAAGGGCAGTGTCACCAATACATATATGCCAAGGGGCACTTTGGTACCGCTACATTTAACAGGACAAGTAGGACCACCAATTGTTAATGTTGTTACTTTGAGTGCTCAAACTTCAGGTGTAGGGTCTATGTCGATGGCCAACTATGAGAATAGAAGTATGCCACTGGCTAACTCTATCGTGTCCATATTGGTGACCCAACCCCAAAACCAATTTGGGTAAGGGGGGAACTATTACACTGGGGGCAACCAACAATTTCCCCCCAGTACAACATACCCTACGGACATCAACCATACACCCCTACACCCCCACTCACTGGAAATTTTTATCAAGAAAGTACTACTTATCCCATTGGTAACACATTGATGGGCAAACCCTATGGTCTGAATGGTCAGCCAACAATTCCTTGGCTAGATTAGGGGGAAAACATGCAACTTCCATTCTCGGCAGCTTTAGACATCCCTGACCTCTACAAATTGACCAATGATCCCATCAACCAAAACCCACTCTGGCCTCCAGTGCCACACAAGATTCCATCTAGCATCCCTAAATTCAAAGGGAAACAAGGGGAGGATCTGGCTACACACATCACCAAATTTCATCTATGGTCTGTTTCTAACTCCATGGTGGATGATAGTATCTGGTTCAGACTTTTCCTCTGCACTCTCATAGGCAACACTACCAAATGGTACATTGAGTTACCACGTGGGGCCGTCAATAAATTTTGTGCCTTAGCTACGAAATTTCTTAAGAACTTCCAATTAACTATTTGATACGAAACCGGAACGGAACTCTTAACATCGTTGTGCCAAGACACCGCCACCCACATCTCTAATCAAATTCATGAATGGAGACATAGGCGGAGGTTAGTCAAAGCGCTAATCCCAGATCATCTCTTATCAAATTGGTTTTGTAAGTTACTCTTACCACCCCTTGCTAAGGAAGTTTTCTTGTCTGGTGCGGTCATGGAAGACCAATCCATCCATCGTGCACAAAATTTAGATATCATCTATTCGCAATTTGGCATGTTGTATGACTTACTCCCCCATGCCCCTAGCAACCCAAATCCTCCTGCTTCTCAATTACCGAGAGTGCACACCAATGACCTCGTTGGTGCAACCTTTGGCGTAGCCATAAAACAAATCAATGGGAAAACTTCATAGCCATCTTTGGTTGTCACCACCCCTAACCAATTAACTACTCTTCCCACTGCTGAGGTAAATTCTGTGCAGTCTACACAAAAACCTAGTGGCAAGAACAAGAAAAATAAGAAAAATACCTCTCCTTCTGAAGAGCAGTCCAGTACTCAGAATAATCCCAATAAAAAAAACGTTGCTAAAAACAACAAAGTAAAGGAGAAACCAATGAGATTCCCTTGCAGAATTTGTGCGTGTTGGGGTTCCTGTGTTTTGGCAGGTTTGTCTCTACCAAAAGACAAGACAACATCAAAACCACTTTGGGACCTCAGGATCTAGCCCTCCTAGGTCCAGAGAGGGATATATCTATAAAGGCAAAGAAATATATGTCTTTGAAGTTCAAATTTAAGGTATTAGGCTAGTTATATGGCACAAGGGTTGTTGTTTTGCTTGTTTGTTGGGAAAAATGAAAGAAGGGTTCAATGTAAGACAAGAAGTGAGCAAAGAAGGATTTTGGAAATGGGAGACAATTCAAAGAGAAATCAAGTCCATTGGGCAATGGAGTCATAAAAGGGTTTACTTGCAATTCAATATCCAAGGCTTTCAAATGGGCTAGTCATCTAAAACAGAGGATCTTTTAAATATGATAGGGTAGGATGAAAATATAAGGAATGAAGTTGAATGACAAGGAAACCTCCAAGGTGACCACTTAGGAGGAAAATATAAGGACAGGGCATGCCTTAAACACCTATGATCAAACTCCTAAGAGGCTAGCTCTTCAAACAATAAGAAACACTTAAGATTTAACACAAAGGTGAAGCCTGAGATCAAAGAAAGGCTTTGAACTTTCAATGCTTTGACATTCAACTTGAGGGAACTTAGAAAGGCTTAACTGTAGAAAAGGACCCTAGTGAGACAGAATCAGTTCTAAATCTCCCAGTATCCCAATTCTTTCAATTAAAACCAGACAAGAACATCTAAGAACAGATCCTAAATTCATGCATCAGTAAGCAGGGAAAACCAACTACTATACTGGCTAAATTACCTTGAACTTGTTCTTAGATAGCACAATTAGTATAAATCATCAAAGATAAGAAGAGTAGGAAGCATTAGGGTACCATGCAAGGGTAAATCATAAGCCAGATTATTGATTTCTTATCAGAGAAATGAAATGTGATGAATTACAGGAGGAAAACAAAGACAAAAATAGAACACATCACCACTGCTTTAAATCAAGATCCAAAGAAATTGATTGTCATATTAAAGAGCAACACCAGTCACATACAACATTTTCCAACAACTTGATATTCATTCTGAAATCATCTCCTCATCCTATTTTACAACTATGCACATAGAATTATATCTCAAGATAAACAGCTTACAATCCACGGTTATCTGATCAACAACCCTTTACAATGTATTTTCATGAGTTATAGCTGAAAGAGAGGCAGAGGAGGTAGATGGAACTTTAAATGAAACATTAAAATAGAGGAAGAAGTGAGCTCCAAGCCCATTTTGTTTTAATGTCTCTGCATTGACTTCAGTACTCTTTGGATGAAAGAGTGGTCTTCGACAGGCTGATAATAACTTCAGAGGTATGTTCTTTGATGTACTTTTCGGCTGTCTATACTCTGTAGTACTCTGGGAAAAGTAAGGTATATTAATGACTTCTAGGCCTGCCATGCTGTGTAACAAATTCTCTGGAAATCTTAGGACTATTTTCAGGGTGGAGAGCTTCTCAGGAACATTGATGGAGAATAATATATTATGAGAACTCATCCTTTCTTGGGAAATAACCCTCTGCTGATGTGAAACACTAATAGGATTTGTTTTATGTGCTTCAGGCCTCATTTAGGCCTTCTATGTCATTCATAAGGTCTTCAATCTAGTACATTCACCCTTTAATCACTGAATTAAAGCTTAAAATATTCAATAACAGGCTTTAAATCTCTTTAATCCTTCACTGATACTCTTTGCTGCTTATTTGACTGTCTCTGTTCGTGGATGCGCAGGTTTAATGGCGTTGGAGGTTTTTCAACAGAGTTAATAGTTCTGATTGGAATGAAACATGTGTTTAAAACCCCCTCAGGAGTCTTCCCCTGCGATCTCTGGTTTTGAAAAAGCTTCCTCTGCGCTCTGTGTCACTATGACTGTGACTGTGAGCAATAACGGTTTTCACCATCTGTAACCCTGAAAAAAGACAATACACAGGTTAAGAAAAATCCATGGGAGTAGAGGTGGATTCTGTGGAGGCTTGTGGAGATGGCAACGCAGCAGTGAACATTAGGGGAATTTTGAGGTCTAAAATGGGCCTCCTAAGGAAAATGTACAATCAAAATTCACTTTATGATAACCAATCACATTTTAGGGGATGACATCATCCCTAATGGTTGAGGTGGCATTACTTGAGTTAAAGGTACTTACTTCTCACATTCTCAATGGTGGATAAAAACTCATGGTTAACCATGGTAGTGCTCTAAGTACTTTTAAATTCAAATTAAAGTACTCATAATAAATGTCAATTCACACTTTTTGAATAAGAATATATTATTGTCATTTCATATTTCTTGAAAGAAATAATGCATATCCCTATACATTTATTATATTATATTATATTATTTTTATATACTAAATTAATTACATTTTATTATACAATTTAAATAATATAAATTTTAATTAATAACATATAATATAATTAATAATTTATAAATTTATATTTATATTTTATTTTAAGTTATTTAAGTACAAAGGACAAATGCATTAGTTGTTCAATGATAATGACCTTTTCTTGAAAATCTCATTCTTATTTATAGTCACATCAATACAATTTTTTTATTATTTTTAGTTTGGTACAAATTTTGAATTGAATTTAACTATGGTTACATGGATTGTGGTGCAAAAAGTGAATTGAAAATTCATAAATATTATTTTATTGGTTTAGCTATTATTTTATTATTTCCTTAGGAGGCCCATTTTAGACCTCAAAATTCCTCTAATGAATAGTGGCTGTAGCGAAGAAAACAGTGAAAACTATGAAAGAATGGTGAAGCAATGATCTGATGGAGGTCTAGTGAAAAGATGGTTTTGGACCGTTGGATTAGATCTGATGGTGGTTACCAATGGCCAGGATTTACTGGCGGAGATGCTTTAGAGGAGTTAGGCGGAAGAGATAAAATTTAATGTAAAACATAAAAGTTTAGACTTTGGGCGAATTACAAAGGAAAATGCGTGAAATCAAATGAAATCGGGCTTTGAATGGTGGGACCGGAGGGTGGAGGGCAATTTGAGTGTGGACCGTTAGATCTCAAGAGGAGATCAATGGTTGAGATGCTCCGATGAAGTCCTTTGGAGGTCCAATGAACATAATATGAATGAAAACGTGATGGAATAAGGGTCGTAGATCTATACAAATCAACGATCGGGATCTTCGGGAAGCGCTGTCGGAGGCAGAAGAGGGGAAGTGGTTTTTAGGAGAAAAAAACTTTTTTTGCGCTGCAATAGAGTGGTTTTGAAATTTTCCCAAAAAAATGCGATATCGCTTGCCGCCCGACACATGTCCCTCCAAAAACCACTTTCATTGCGTAATTTTGAAGCATTAACCTTCGGGCACAGGAAAAACACGATATGCACCTCAACCGTTGGATGTGGGACCAGGATATCCGACGGTGCAGGATGGAGCGTGATATGGGTATATGCACGATTTGTAAGGTGGGGGCAGGTCAACAGTGGTTTTAATATAGGCCATCGGATCAGCATGATGGACGGTCATGATCCACAGTAAAAGTGCTAATGTTTCAAAGGGAAATATATCATAATAGATGGGCGGGACGAATCCTAACCATTGGATCCATGGGGATGGACGGAGGAGATTTAAATATGAGGCAGAGGCAAAAGGGCTAGTGCATGAGCGGAGATTAAGGGGAACCGTTAGATCAATCAAAAGGAACGGTTGAGATCTAATTGCAATCGAAGAAGGCAGGGGCCAAAACTCTGATGGTTGATGTTCTGATTGTGCGTGGACCGTCGGATCAAGGTGAGATGGATGGTTGGGATTGGATCGGGGATCGCCAATTGGGGAACACACAGTGGCACTTAAGAATTGGTGTGATTGGCAGTGATGCGATGTTGCGATGGCCGTCGGATCATTGAGGGATCGACGGTGGAGATCGCAACGGAGGGGTAATTGACAGAGGCTGATGGGAGCGATGCGATTTTGCGCCAATCGTTGGATCTCAGGAGGAGATCAACATTCAATGTTCAATCGAGAGGGAAATGAAATGAGGTAATGGGCGCAGTGAAACCAAAGTGTTGGCCATTAGATCTATACAGATCAATGGCTCAGATCGAGCCTGCGGTCGATAGAACAAAACTTCATTACATCGGGAAAATTTCAAGTAACAAAGGAAATGCACACATAGAAAAATCCCAATTGCAATTGGCCCTCAAGGGCTTAGCACCTGGCCTTGGCACCAATTACATGCAAAGAAGGCTGAGGGCCAGGCTGAAAGGGGCTTAGGCCTGTCCTAAGGTAAAAAGTGGGTTTTTGGCCAAAAAATAGAGTTTTTGAGGCTTAAAAAGGGGTTCTGGTAGGGGAACAAAAGGGATTTTTTCATCAAATGAAGGGATCCACAAGGTTTTAAAAGGGAAATTTGGTGATTTGGATGACTTAGGAAGGAATTTTGGGGGTTTTTAGGGAGATTTTGAGAAGGGAAGAAAGGGGTTAAAATGGGGAATTTGCAGGGATAAAAGGGAGCAAATGAGGGCTTTCTTGAGCACAATTTTTTACAAACACTGAGGCCTTTTTCAGTGGAAACAACAATGAAGATATTTTCAAGGGAGAAAGATGCATAGAGGCTTCAAGAATGAGATATTTTCAGAGGAAATGTATCTCTTGAAGGCTCAGGAACATTTTAGCCACCTTTTTGCTTGACAAAAATTTATAGGTGGCTAACATTGGCTCCACATGGGGATGGCATCTTATTGAAGGTGTCAAGAACTTCAGAAAATAATCTTTGGAAGTAGATAAAATGCCTAATATTTTAACCATATTTTCTTCTTTGATCAGCTGCCACAAACATGATGAATATTAAGTCAGTAGAAAATATTCTCCCAAACAATCTACCTACCCATCCTACAATCCTAACATTTTTTCTTCAAGGTGCGTTTAGACTTGCAGACCTTATTCATCATTTTTTATTGAAAGCAGAAAACAAAATATTCTAATTCTACCCTTATTCCTCCATGAGACCAGATTAAACAGTTGGCCTCATAGCTTCTCTACCTAAACTAATATATGCTAGGATTAAACTGTCTAGCAGATTTCTTTCTCTACATTCTACAACAAAAATTTAAAAACAATCAAACCAGGATTATATTTTATGGTTTGCTGTGGGTCCATGGCATCAAGACAGCTGCACATGAACTGAACTTTGCAGAAAATTGGAACCAAAATTGTGAAGGATTAAAATTGTGAAACTTTGAAGCATCATTCCCTTTCTTTGTGACCCAAGTTTTGAGCTTGTTAGAGTCACTTTCTTATTCATCTCAGCTCTATTTTTGGGCTTGTTAGAGCTGATTCTTCTTCTTTCTTTGCTGGTTCAGGGTTTGGGCATATTAGAACCAACCTTTCACTCCCTTTGGCTCAGATTTTTAGCTGTTTTGAGCCATTCTTTTGGAACTTTCAAAGGTTCAAGTTTTGAGCATGTATGAACCTCTCTTTCTCTCTTTTTTGAAACATTTTTTCTCTTTTTCTTTAAAACAAAACACAAAAATGGTATTTACAATGGAAGTTAAAGCCTTAAACTGGAACTCAGCACTAATAATGCTTGAGCATCCTTCCATTTATAGGACCCCCAAACAGATCTGTACCAACTAGCTCTTGCAGAAAAAAGGCATTTGGACCAATGGTGGATTGGATGATGTAAGGACCCTGCCACAAACTATCAAATTTGCAATGCTTTCCTTTGTCTTCTCTCCTAGAGTCCCACTTAAGTACCTTATCTCCAATTTTGAAGTCACAAGCCTTTGTTCTTTTATCAAACAATTTCTTAATGTTATCCTGTACTTTCAGAGCTTTGTTGTAGACTTCTTCTCGGGTCTATTGGAGATGTATAGTTTGATTTATCCTCCTTACCATGTTGTCCTCTTCTGACTGTAACTCCTGTACCAATTTAATCACTGGTACCCCTAGGCTAGTAGGAAACAGTGCCTCTGTTCCATAAACAAGCTGATATGTGTTGGACCATAAAAAGGTATCTTTTGAACACCTGATTAGCCTACATTAATCATCAATCCGGGAGCATCTTTTTATTCCAAGAGTGTACTCTGTCTGAGGCTGCAATTGTCTAAGAGTAATGCTTGTGAGAATGTAGCACAGAAAATCAAATACAAAAGTAATAAATGCTTGGAAAGGAACCTAATTACAATGACAGGAATGTAAAGGCTACACTACAACAATCTTGTTGGACATCGATCAGGGATGCAGTAGAAGTAACTCTTTCCCCTAGAAATCAATGTAAGATGTCCAAATCTAGGGACTTGGAGTAGATACCTCTATCCTCTACATTTCAGAGATCTTAGAGCAAGTGAAACAACAGATTCAATTAAAACATTTTAAAGGAAATGAAATCTAGGAAAGGAACAACAACTTGAAAGAAACAACAACTACTATTCTAAAGCAATTCAGGTAATTAAACTCAAGCCTGTCGACAGTCTAATTGTAATCTAACAACAAGCCATAAATAAATGGAATAGCAACTCACTGTAATTACAAAACAACAAATCCAGACAAGACAACTTAATCGATAAATGGAATTGCAATAAAGAATAAAACAGCAATAGCTCTGCACTTGATTTTCCAATCGGTAAAACAATTCTATAATGAAAATAAGTATTAACACACTTCACGCATTAACAAACCAAGATTAATGATACAACAACATAGTAATCCACCGGAACCAGGCCCTTAGTGCCAGTGAAGTACCGCTGGGCTTAACTCAGAACTCTAAAGAATAGATAGAACCTGTATTTTTATATTAATCCAAAATCATTACAAACAGCGTTCTCTCACGACAGAGAGTCAATAATCATTTAAAGGAATAAATGTCTGTTAACAAAAGCTTCGTTTACAAAAGAAATAACCCTCCCCCCTCCGTCAGTAAATATCGTACCTTTATATTGATCCTTGGACGGACAAATCAGGAAATGTGATTAGTTTGCACAGTGATCCCTCAGGATCTTCTGATCCTGAGGGATTCGCACCTCCCTTGTTTTATCATTGTTTTGTTTTCTTTATTCAAGGCCGAGCTATTTCTTGCCCTTTTCGGGCAATCCGTTCAGATTTTCTTGGCTTCAGCTGACTATGACTCTTCATGAATGGAGTAGAAGTCAGATTGTTCTCAGCCACGTCTTTTATACAAGAGCTCACCTCTTCGAATTCCTGCTTTGGAAATAAAAACAGTCTTTAGTCATCTTTTTGAGCTAATAATAAACCTTTCCAAATTAACTGCAATTATTATGATAAATTACCTTTTCAAGACAAACAGAAGTATATCTATGGTGAAAGAATGAACAAATACATAAGAATTTCATACCTCTTTCACTGCCCAACATACCCCCCTGCTTAACCTTTTTCATGCCCTCATGAAATCTATAATTTACATGGAGAGCAGTCAAAGAGTAAGCTGGAGAAGATTTTTCATTGAAAGGCCTAAAACCATGATGTGCAGCTAACTCTTCGAGAATATGTTCTGTCTGTCCCTCGGGAAGCTCATAAATAGTTTTTTAATCCAAAGCAGGGTACCAAGTAATGGGGCTGCGAAACCTACACCCTAACCAGAATGGTCCTTCTTTCAAAACAAGATGGCTATAGGCAATGAAACGGTCTGCAGCTAGCCCAAAATTCCTATAGTTGAGTGGCTCCCTATTTTGTACATTTTGACTCGAGGTCTTTCACCGGATCTTGGTTGCTACATAAGCCTGGTCCCTAATAGATGAGAAATAGTTTGTTCCTTTCAAAATGATTGACTTATGAACAGGCCCCGGAGCTTGGGTAACGCATTTCTTTGTCATTAAATGTTTCTGATTGGCCCAAAGTTGAAATGGGTTCTGAGGTTCACTTCTAACCCATAGATCCAATTCATTTTCCTGGCTTTGAAAGGCATTGTAGGCTTTAAGCCACTTTAATTGATTTACGGCAAAAGAAATGAATGCTTGAAACTGTACATCTCCAAGGAAAGGGCTAGGGTTTGATTCACAGTCATTTTCAAGAATTAAATTATGCAAATAAAACTCACACAACAGGCGCTGTACTTTGTCCGTAAAGCTTGCAGCATGATATCAGGTCGTTTATGGTTCTTAGCTCTATTGATTTGCCAGCCCTAACTGCCTTGATTTTTAATTGCAAATATCTTTCTAACAGAAATAAAGCATAGTTTTTGGCAAGGCACCTACAAGCTAAGACATCAGTATACAAGGAGCAGAGAGTGTCCATTTGATTTCGAGCTATTTTTAATTGGTTTCTTACCTTGTTAGCTTTTATCTCTGCCTCTCGACATTTTTCATGAGCTTCAGCTTCTGCCTCATGAATAATTTTCATCTGCTGCTACAATTCTTGATATCTCTTCCTTGGGACAATATCTTCCTCCAACTTCTATCTCTCGATTCGGGCATGTACCAATTCTTCTTGCAGTCTAACTAATGCTAGATCACTAAAGGTTTGCTGACTGCTAGATTGGGTGTTTTCACTTAGCACAGGTTCTTCTGGAACATCAGGTGTTGGGACAGCCGTTTGCTGCTCCACATCCTCATAGTTAGGCTCAGGTATGGTTTCTTCTTCTATTTGAGGGTTTCTATTAGCGGTTACCCTTGATCTTCGTTTAATGAAAATGTTTCTTCTTTTAGGGGTTCGCTTAGGTGTCTGATTCATTCTTAAGACCCTAATGGTTTGCCTGAGCTGCTCTATCAGTCTATGAAGCTTTTTCCTCTCTCTACGAAGCTTCTCGACTTCAGTTGTTTTCTTCTTTTTTCTTAAAGGGACAGCAACTTGTTCATCCAACCCTATTTGCTCAGCAAGGTTTTGAGTCGTGCCATCAGTGAAATATTCTTTCTGCTCCTCTTCTTGGGGTTCTTCTTCCATGCTCTCATGCTCTTGGCTAGGTTCCTCAGGAATCCTTTGCTCAGTTGACTCTGCGGTTTCCTAGGGGCTTCCAGGTCGAGATGTTGGCTCAATGTGTTCATTTTCCTGTTCATGCCTCTCAGGAGAAGCAACCCTAGCTTCGCTAGGGTTTGATGTTTCATCAGTTATACCTTTATCAATGGTAGATTATTCTGGCATTAGATTAATGTCACTGTTGGGGTCCAAAGGGCTATGAGGCCGTGCGTAATTGCTCATGTTGGCCAAAATCTGGGCCATTTGGTCTTCATGTAAATAGCTCACATTAACATTTTTAGTGGACTCTGTTTCATCCTTATTGCTGCTAAGATTACCTTCACTCTCATCACAGGTGTGATAACTTCCTTCCTCCTCATCTGAATACCGAATTTCTCCTTCAACTTCTTCTTCCTAGGAATCTCCCTCAATCTCCTCTTCATCTGAATAACGTATTTCCCCTTCTTTGGGTTGCTCTTCGCCATCAGTATGGTAACTTGCCTCTTCCTCATTTGAGTAGCGAACTTCTTCCTCTGCACTTGGTTGTTTTTCACTACTGGTATGGTGACTAACTTCCTCCTCGTCTGAGTACTGAATTTTCCCCTCCAATTCCTCTACTTCCTCAGTACGAGGACTTTCTCCTTCCAATTGTGGAGGTTGTTCCTCTTCATCTGAGTTGTTCAATTCCTGGGGCTGGCTACTGCTGCCTGGCAGTTCCTCCATTGTCTTCTTTCTTCGTTTCAATCGGAGGGATTATCTGTGAGTGGAAGGCCCCGCTATTAATCTGGCCATCCTTTTCCGTCTTGGAGCAGGCAGTGCCAATCCTTCTTCAATAAATTCTTCCCAACTGGTCTGTTGCTGGGCGAGGCTATAACTTACTATCAGTTGAATCAAACAATGGTGGCTGACCACCATATCTGCATGCTGGGCTTTTCTAATTCCACGAGCAATATCATGCAATAAAGAGTTTAAGAATGCAGGCAGATTAATAGTACATTTCTGTTTTAGCACAACTAGCAACTTAAGGTGGCGAGGTCTTACCACATCTTTTCTACCGTCACATGTTATGTAGGCCTGCACGATCCTGGCCAATTCTGTCCATGGTTCGCCTAATGATGCTGGGTGGACTCCTCTACCTTTGACGACTAGCGGCCGTCTGTCATCTTGAAAGATTTTTATGGCTTCACGAATCCTGATCTTATTTTGAGTCAAAACAGTTCCTTGCGCGGGAATGTCGGACACCTCTGCAATGATCTCATCGGTCACAGCTATCTGCCTTCCTCTGACTGTGGAGGATCCTTCCTGTAAGTTTAACAAGAATTCGGTGGTCACTGCTTCATGGGGTTGCTGCATTCTCATGAAGTATGTAATCCACCCTAGTCTTTCTAAGATTGCTCGTGCAGCATCAGAGACGATCAACACCTACGGTTCACTGCGAATTGGGCATCCTCCCATCTCTGTGCTTCTGTTAATTCTTCACAACAAAAAGTAATTTCAATGGAACAGCACAATTCGTTGAAACTTACTATTTCTGAAAATGCGGGGGTTTTAATTCATAGGAATCGGCTGCAGAGATACAAGTAAAGAAATCTTGGAGATTTGATCTACATGCAGACATCCGCGCCCCCCAAAAAATGATAGGTCGTCCTCGACCGTCGATTAAGGGTGGCATGTGTGGCACAGCAATAGGACAGCAGTGAAAAAACAGGCACAATTATGATACAGTCAATCAAATTAAGCGATTACTGAAATTAATGCATAAGATAAATAGGTAATATTGAGGAAATCGCATTGTAATAATTCAAATACGAGGCGAAGGGACAGCATATGGTTGACATGAATACAATTGCATTATTTACCATATTAAATTGATATGATCGATTTATAATAATTTTCATGTGTAATAGGCTCAAAATTAGAAATAGGGAATTCATGCTTTTCATTTGATATTCAATAAAGATATAGGAAAAAGGGTTAAGTAACTATTGATGTGTATAAATATGACTTCAATACCATCAACAGAGCTCTGTTTCCCACAGGTGTCCATAACCTTGACAGAGTTGTTTTGTAACCCATGGAACCATTGTCCTTTATGCATACTTGAGGAAGTGCTTCTTTTTCTTTCTTTGTATTTTTGTATTGAATATGAAGACGGAGGCCATTGTGCTAGCTTGGTGACCAGATAAGTCACAATGGCGTTCACCGGGAGGAAGTGAAAAGTGGGCAGGCCGGCTCGTGATGAGACCTCCTGTTCCAAGGACTTTTTCAATTATCTTTTGGACCATTTCCCTGGTTTGGTGGCCATAATGGGAATGCCACTTCACTGTCTTCTCTATGATCACGGTAGGATGGCTCTTAATGAGACCCCCTATCCTCCATCTGCAAAAACATTAAATATGTCAATATTTTTTTTCAAACAACACTTTTCCTCAGCTATTCATAAGGGATGGCTCAACACTCCTTAAGAGTAAGAATGGTGGAAGGAGTCTAAACATCTCAATAGAGAAAAATATACCCTTATTTCCATTTCAAAGATAAATATCAAAGAAAGCTATATTATATGGGAAAGAACCAACCATGATAAAAATAATTGATCAGATTAATTAAATAGTAGCAAAATAGCAATGTTATGTTATTGTTCATGCCCCTTTCCTCTTTTTATTACTAGGCAGTTCCCTTAAAGATGACGATTTCTTTTGATTTGCTGATTGCAGTAATCCTTAATTTGTATGATTGTTTATGATATTTTTGCCTTGAAAAAAAATGATCACAAATTCAAAAAAACAAACAAAATACAATCATTTGAAAAAGTGTTGTTCCTTAAAAGGAACAAAAAAAACAATCTGCGAAACTGTTGTTCCTTTCGAAAGGAACAGCAAAAAAATGTTCTGCGGAAATGTTGTTCCTTTAGAAAGGAACAGCAAAAACACTGCACTCCCTGAGTTCAGTTTCTGTTTCTGGAGGTTCCATTATTTTTACAGTCTGAACTGGTCTATTGTTTGGGTTTGGGTTGAGCTGGGCTGGGAGCTGCGGTCTTAAATTAGTTTGGGGGTTTGGGTAAGGGGCTGGCAGTGTAGGTTGAGAGAGAGGAATTGATCCAGCTGGCTGATTTGGAGATTTTTTCCAGTTTGACTACCAGGCTTGATTCTGAGAAGTAGAAGGGACCATTGTGTAGGCCAAAAAGGTGGATAGAAAGGAAAATTAGGCCAGTTACTTTGATTTGTTTGGTTGGGCCAAGATGTGGGGGGAAATGGCTGTTGTGACCAATTAGGGAAGGGTGATTAATTCTGCCACATTCCACTATACTGTTGAGCATTGTATTGAGGAGGCTGAAAAGAAAATGGATCATTTGGCATACCTGATGGTCGTGGCTACCACTGTCGGCGTTGGTTAAGCACACATACCACTTTTGATTCTTCTTCCGCCTCTTTATAGATTTCCTTTAGGCCAGGAAGCGACGGGCATCCTTCTGTGGGGTGATCTTTCGTGCAAATGGCACAGGCTTTAACCACATCCAATGGGCATTATTTGTGGCTATGTTTCTTTCTACATCTGGGGCAGAATATTGCCAGGTTTTGCTCTACTTCTGCCTGCTTCTGCTTGGCTTGCATGATGTCAAACTGTGTTGTTAAAGTCCCCAGTATGTCTATCTTGAAGTCTTCTAACAAATTCCAAATCTCTGCACGAGTCACACCTTCATTAGAAGTTTTATTTTCCCTTGTAATGATGTCACGTTCAGCTGATTTCAACCTTGTATTTCCTCTTGAACACCTGATACACAAATCAATAATGTCAGGATAACTTTCTCGATATATATCGCCTTTTCCCATAAGATTTAATGTTTCGACCCATTGATGTTTCATTCCCCTAATTAATGCAGTTTTCAAAACTTTATCAGGTAAGGGTGAAGACGCATAGGGTGATCTTTGAAGATTGTACTGAAATCGTTCCACGTACTCCTCCAAGGTCTCGCTTGGTTTTGCTGTCATCTGGAATATCTCATCTTTTAATTCTCGAGACCTACAATAATATTGATATTTCTTCAAAAACGCAGCCTTCATATGATCCCAATCAGTTATGACACCCCCCCCCCTAATCCCATAAACCATCGTAGGGCTGCTCCTTTTAACGTAGAAGGGAACAGATTCAGTTTTTGAGCATCGGTGGTGTAATCATACCCTCTAGACAGCACGTCAAATTCAAACAGAAACACATCTGGGTCTTCTGATGTCAAACCATGAAATGTAGGAATATGTTGGAGAGGAATGGCTTTCATGGGTGCGTTAACTGCAGTGTCTACTATAGGGTATTGCAGCGTAGAGGTTTTCTGGGGTGCCTGCTGATTTGGATTTTGGTTCTGTGCCATTTGATCGAAGATATGCCAATACCCTTCTGGGATCTCCAGGGAATTTCTAGGTTGTTGAACAGGGGTAGAAATAACTTTGACAGCACTTCCTCTGTCTGGAACAAGTATTCCCTGTTGTCCTACTGTTTGAGGTGATTCAGGACCTTGGTTCTGAGTAGGTTTAACAGCACTTCCCCTATTTGGGCTATTTAATGTTTGGGTAATTTTAATAGGTGATTTTGGGTTTGTGTTTTCTCCTGTTTCCCCTTCTCCTTCTTGGAGATTGCTAGTGTTCCCTTCTTGAAGGAAACTTATGCAAGGATTCTCAATTTCTTGGGAATCTTGCTTAATTCCCTCTGTTTGACTGTATATCTCAGCGAAGGCTTCAGATGGTAGTTCTGTAGCCTGAAGGGAACTAGTAGGTTGTCTAGAAGTAGTTCTTTTAAATCCTACAGACGGCTGAGATTCAGTTTTCTTAAGGATTTCGTCAATAAAGGTCGCACGCCCAAGGGTCACCAGTCCCTTAGGTTTTTCAGTTTTAGGAGGAATTTTGTTTCGCTTAATTGGTTTATTCATTCAAAAGAAAAAATTCTTCATTCCTACCCAAAAGAAAAGCTTACTTACTTCTGCTGTGAAGCAAGCTGCGAGCAAGTATGTTCCTTGCCCAGTGCGCAGGTTCTTACCTTCCATCTTTAATACCCAACTCTCCGTAGGTAGAAGGAAATCAGCTGTGCATTACTCCTGTAAAATGGCATACACTCTCCCCGGCAACGGCGCCAAAATGTTGGACCATAAAAAGGTATCTTTTGAACACCTGATTAGCCTACATTAATCATCAATCCGGGAGCGTCTTTTTATTCCAAGACTGTACTCTGTCTGAGGCTGCAATTTTCTAAGAGTAATTCTTGTGAGGATGTAGCACAGAAAATCAAATACAAAAGTAATAAATGCTTGGAAAGGAACCTAATTACAATGACAGGAATGTAAAGGCTACACTACAACAATCTTGTTGGAAATCGATCAAGGATGCAATAGCAGTAACTCTTTCCCCTAGAAATCGATGTAAGATGGCCAAATCTGGGGACTTGGAGTAGATACCTCTGTCCTCTACAGTTCGGAGATCTTAGAGCAAGTGAAACAGCAGATTCAATTAAAACACTTTAAAGGAAATGAAATCTAGGAAAGGAACAACAACTTGAAAGAAACAACAACTACAATTCTAAAGCAATTTAAGTAATTAAACTCAAGCCTGTCGACAGTCTAATTGTAATCTAACGACAAGTTGTAAATAAATGGAATAGCAACTCACTGTAATTACAGAACAACAAATCCGGACAAGACAACTTAATCGATAAATGGAATTTCAATAAAGAATAAAACAACAATAGCTCTGCACTTGCTTTTCCAATCGGTAAAACAATTCTGTAATGAAAATAAGTATTAACACACTTCACACATTAACAAACCAAGATTAATGATACAACAGCATAGTAATCCACTGGAACCGGGTCCTTAGCGCCAGTCAAGTACCGCTGGGCTTAACTCAGAACTCTAAAGAATAGATAGAACCTGTATTTTTATATTAATCCAAAATCATTACAAACAACGTTCTCTCACGACAGAGAGTCAATAATCATTTAAAGGAATAAATGTCTGCTAACAAAAGCTTCGTTTACAAAAGAAATAAACCTCCCCCCTCCGTCACTAAAGATCGTGCCTTTATATTGATCCTTGGACGGAAAAATCAGGAAATGTGATTAGTTTGCATAGCGATCCCTCGGGATCTTCCGATCCTGAGGGATTCACACCTCCCTTGTTTTATCACTGTTCTATTTTCTTTTTTCAAGGTCGAGCTGTTTCTTGCCCTTTTCGGGCAATCCGTTCAGATCTTCTTGGCTTCAGCTGACTATGACTCTTCACGAATGGAGTAGAAGTCAGATTGTTCTCATCCACGTCTTTGATACAAGAGCTCACCTCTTCGAATTCCTGTTTGGGCAATAAAAACAGTCTTTAGTCATCTTTTTGAGCTCATAATAAACCTTTCCAAATTAACTGCAATTATTATGATAAATTACCTTTTCAAGACAAACAAAAGTATATCTATGGTGAAAGAATGAAAAAATACATAAGAATTTTATACCTCTTTCACTGCCCGACAATATGGAGACATCCCAATGGATTTATTTGTTGTTAACCTGTCAGCCCATAAAGCATGCACTAACCTATTATGCCATGATTTCTTATTCTCTTCAAGTAGCTTTTTGATGATGGTCACCAAAATTTTATTTGATGATTTTTCTAGTCCATTACCTTGTGGGTAATACGCAATAGAATGACCAAGTGCAATATGATACCTGTGACAAAAAACAATCATCTTCTTGGATCCAAAAGCAGCAGCATTATCAGTGATAATCTTCCTAGGGCAACCAAATCTAGAGATGATGTGGTCTTCAAGGAACTTAATGATAACAGAATCTGTGGCATTCCTAGAAGGGATGGCCTCTATCCATTTTGTGAAATAGTCTATGGCTATGAGAATCCATTTGTGTTGGGCTGATGAAGCAGGATGGATCTCCCCTATGAAATCTAGGCCCCACTATTGGAAGGGTGCCTCAACAGTGATAGGTTGTAATGGTAAATGGAGGAGTTTTCTTTTGCCCTAAAATTTTTGGCATTTATGGAAGACAACTATCATTTTATGTATCATTGAAAAGGGTAGGCCAGTAATAACTAGCTCTAAGTATTTTTTTAGCAGTGGCTTTCCAGTTTAGATGACCTCCACACTCTCCTGCATGGAACTCATGTTTAGTCCTATCTGCTTCAGTTTCAAGAAGACGTTTAAGCACCAACCCATTTTCATTTTTCGAGTATAAACATTCATTTAAAATGCAATAGTTTATGGCTTTTAACTTCAGAAACCTTGCCTTGGTCTTTGATAGATCAGGAGGTGCATTAAGGTTTGTAAGCACATACAGGATGTCAGAGTACCAAGGAGAGTTTTGAAATTGTTCTTCAACAGTAGGATCAGGCAATTCTTCATGTTCATCCAGTGCATCTACCATGTTTATGTCAAGGGCTTGTAAGTTAGATTCAGCCATTAGTTGAGCTAAGCCCTGACCTTTGATCAGTTTTGTAGGTTTGATCTCTAGATCATACTATAATATGGCAACAATCCATTTGCCCCTCTTTCCATTTGGATCTTGAGACAAAATGTCTTTTACCACTATGTTAGGCATGTAGACAATGATGTGAGAATGCAGAATATACACCCTAAAGTCTTTCAAGGACTTTACCAAGGCATAGGCCTGTTTTCCCATTATGTTATATTTCAAGGGTGCATCCCTTAGAGCCTTGCTGAAGAAAGCAATAGGCTGCTCCTGTCCCTCTGGATTTTTCTGTATGCTCGGAGGCGAAGGAGAATATAAGGAAGTCTTTTGAAAAATCAGGGCTGATTAAGACTGGTGCCCGGGTAAGTGCAAGTTTAACTAATTCAAAAGATTTTTTGGCCTCTAAAGTCCATTTGACTCCTACTCCCTTTTTCATCATGTTTGTCATATCTCTGAGGAGCTCTAATAAGTTGGGAATAAACCTCCTTAAGAAGTTTATTTCCCCAATAAAGGACTGCAATTCTTTTATGTTTCTCGGGTGGGTAATCTGCAGTATTCCCTCAACTCTTTTCAGGTCTATTTTAATCCCCTTCTCTGATATAATATGGCCAATAAGCTTACCTTCTTGAAGCCCGAATACTGTCTTCTTGGGATTCAAAGATAGACCGAACCTTATAAATTTCTCAAATACTCTTCTCATATGTATAAGGTGCTCCTCATCAGTCTTGGAATAGACTATTATGTCATCAAGATAGATGACAATGAAGTGCCCTATTTCCTCTGAAAATGCTATGTCCATAGCTCTTTGGAAGGTTGCACCAGCGTTCATTAGTCCAAAAGGCATTTTCACGTACATGAAAGTGCCCCATGGAGTGGTGAAAGTTGTCTTAAGTTGATCTTCTGGGAGTACTAAAACTTGGTTATACCCTAAAAAACCATCTAACAGGGACATCCTTTTTGAGCCGACTACCCTTTGTAGGATGTGTTCCATCTTGGGTAAGGGGTAATTATCTTTAAGTGAAGCTCTGTTAAGGTTTCTAAAATCAATTCACAGTCTGATCTCACTTGTCTTTTTCCTCATAGCTACAAGGTTGGAGACCCAATCGGAAAACCTCACAGGCACTATGATTCCTGCCTCATACATTTTCTTGATTTCCTTTTCAACTAGAGGCAGTTGTATTGGGTTAATTCGACGCAGTTTCTTTCTGAAGGGTTTTTGGTTTTCTTTCAGTGGGATCTTGTGTTGGATGATTTATGTGTCATAGGCATTTAAGTCATCATAGCTCCAGGAAAACACATCAACAAACTCTTTAAATAAATCAATGTATTTCTTTTTCATGTCTGTTGGCAAGGACTTAGCTAATTTAATCATTTTAGCCTTATCCTCAATGCCTATGTCGCATTCCTCTACATCAGACTCTGTGTGTTCTATAGTGGGTTTCTTTGCTACGTCATTAAAGTCAATAAGGTCCTCTAAAGGTGCTAGTCCTCTAGGTATGTTCTTGTCTTTGGACTGCAACACCTCTATTTCTTCTTTTTCTGCGTTCTTGTACTCTTTAGTTTGAGTTCCAAGTTCTTCAGTTAACATGTTTATTTCTTAATTATGGGGTGATTTTTCTTCATCAGGGGGCTCTTCACTCAGGCAATTTTCATCAGATTTAGAGTCTGAATCAGAGAATTCAAACTCATTCCTACCAATCAGGAAATCCTCTATCTTCTTGTCACCCTCAAAGACCTGCCAATATTTCTCGTTATCTGGCACTGTAGGCCTATATTTTGTTTGAATGCTGATTTTTTTGTCACTAGGTGATTTCTGATATGAACTAGCTATGCAGGCTAATCCATTTGCAGTAATGTTCTGACTCCTAGGAACAAACACAAGTTCGTATTCTACAAAGGTTTTCAGCAAATCCATGGTGTCACTCTTGTATGCCCTCAATCTAGGATGCTTTGCAGTGTACTCTCCATTCACTTGTTTTATGAATAATTCAGAATCTCCATGGATAGCTATCCTTTGGGATCCTATTTTTTTCAATAGGTTCAGTCCTAGGATGAGAGCCTCATACTCTACAATATTGTTTGTACACTTAAAATATAGCTTGAAGTGTGGCTTTCAGCATAGTCACTCTCAGTATTATGTAACCACACTTGAGCCCCTGCATTATTCCTAGTGCAAGACTCGTCAAATTTCATTCTCCATAAGGGATTGTTTACAGGTTTATCATCATTTTCCTCCCTAATGCTGGGTTCACCATTATGTTGTATTATGGGGTCTACACCGTGGTGTGGAATTTTTTGTTCTTCGGGATTTTCATGGAGTTCAGAGTGATGGGTAATATGCAGTTTGCAGTCTCGGTTTTGTTCACTCTGAGTTTCTGTTTCAGTGCACTGTTCCAATGTTTCTCCCTTGTTTTCCTCTATATCTAGAGTGGCCATTATGTTAAGATCTGTGGGCTCTACTCTATCATTTTAATCTCTGTATTATAGTCCTGGCTCATCTATGGATTCGTCATTGAAAAGGATAAAAGAGTCCAGATATGTGTGGATAGAGTATAGAGGTGAATTTTCATGTTTTTTAGGGCTTCTAACCATAAAATTCATGTGTGCCTCCCTATATAATCTCCTAAGCTGGCTAAAGACAGGGATTGTGGCATATGACCCATCCATTTGCATTGTTCCTTGCAGCTTGGCACCCCATGACCTTGATTGAAACATGTCATACTTAGGAGGCACATTCACTACTACAACATCCATAACCATACACTTGGCTGGGATTTGGGTCAGGTTCACATAGAGATCTTTGATTAGGCCAAGGAAATTCACTCTGCTAGAGTCAAATGAATATAAATCCTTATAGGGTCGGGTTATCTCTAGGCCTAACTTCTCCATAATTACCTTGGTTATAAGGTTGTTTGAATCCCCTGAGTCATGCATAGCATTATTAAGGATCTTGTCATGGATGTTGAGGTTGATATAAAAGGAGGTACTACCCCTTCCTAAAAATTCCCTTCTATCTTTGGACCAAACAGAAGGGTTGGTTGATCATCACTTAAATTGATAGTGTCACTGTTTTCTCCTAGATTTAGAGATTTCAAAATTTGGCCTTTATATGCATCCTAAGTAGCTAACTCAGTGAGAGGAACAAAAATTTTGATTTTGGCTATCTCACTTTCGATTTTGAAAGGATATTGACTCTTTGAAAGGCTTAATTCTATTCTATTGAACACCATTTTATTGGAAGAATCAACTTGCTGATTCTCAGTATGTACAATGTTTGAAGCTATTTTATCAGGAGCATTAGCTGCAATGCTAGTGCTACTGGTTTCTTGACTTTGTTTATCAGTATTTTGGCTATCCTTCTCTTTGTTCTTCCCAGAATTCTCAGTTGTTGATTTGTTACCTTCAGCAGTCACTTTAAGATTTTTCTCATGTATTTTCTTGATGGTAACCTCAGAGGCTTTTGGTTTGGAAGTGCCTAAGCTCTTTTTTCTTCTAAGTTCATACTTTTCTCTGACCTGCATGATGGAATTTTCAAATCCCAACCTATATTCCTCAGACTCTAACCCTTCCTCATCCCAGTGTGAGTATGAGGACTGATTTTCTTTTGTGGAATAGGTGTGAATTTGGTTCTCTACTTCCACCATGTTTATTTTGGTTCCCTCGGACTCTTCTATTATCCCCTCATCTTCATCAAGGAAGTTCTCTTGAAATGGGGGTATGAATTGTTGATCAAAGTCTCTCTACCTGTTTGGGGGATTGTTTCTCCTAAAGTTCTGATTCTATTTTTGGTTTTTGTTCTAATTATTGACTGTGACAACCATTTTCTCCATCATTTTCTCTAGCCTTTCCACGTTTTTGGCTAGACTGTCATATTTGGGATCATATGTGGAAGCTGATGTGTCATCCCTATAGGTTACCTTCTTCTCTGCCCTCATTCTAGCTCTTTTTTCAATCAGGTTTTCTTCTACACTCACTACTCCTTTTTGCATGTCTTCCAATGTGTTATAATCTCTCTCCCTAAGCTGATAGGCCATGTGAGCATCGAATCCTTCAGGGTATTTCACTAAGGCCATTCCTTAGGGAGGTTTCATATGTGGTGGAAGAGCGTTGTAAACACTGTTAAATCTAGTAGAATATTCATGGACACTCTCTCCCTGATTTCTCTTAAGATTCTTGTATTCTGCTAAGATTTTGAGACGGTTTCTTTTGATTTCCCATTTTTTTATGAAATTTTGATGCAAAGAGGGAAGGTAATTGATGCTATTATGAGGTAGGCATTTAAACCACTTATTCACTTCTCCTCCTAAACTCTAAGCAAAGATTCTCATCTTAATGGTTTCATCTTCAATTTCCATATAGTCAAAGGCATCTTTCATCCTATCTACATGATGTTGACCTGTGGTAGACTCTTTTCCAATGAAATGTGGTATTTTTTATTGATAGTCATTGGGTAGTGGAGCTAAAGGTTGTGGTAACACTAGAGGTGTATACGAGGCTGCCATGATGGTGTTCTAAGGAGGTAAAAGATTGGTTTGAGCAGCAGGTACGTGGATGACAGAAATGCTAGGACTAGTAACACTTTGCTGAGTTGATCTAGGGTGATATAGGCCCAAGTTTTGAATGAAATCAATTTCCGGAGGTGTATATGGAGGGGTCTCTCTATCCCTATTATGTTGACCACTATGAGATGGTGAATTTGGAGACTCAAAGTCTGACTGATCTAAAGCACTGAATGACTTAGTTCTTGGTAAACTGCTTGGTAAGTCTAACTCAATATGAGTGTCCAATAGAGCTGTAAATTTTTCGGGTGCTGAACTCGCTCTAGGAACAGGTCTAATAATAGTTGGCTTTCTAGGGGTAGGAGACTTCCTAAGAATGCTCTCAGGGTTGTCAACTATTTCAGGTGGGTTTGAATTAGGATAAGCTCTTGTATGGATGGTTCTTGAAGCCAATATGTTTTTCTCTTAACCAAGAGGCTTAATCCTATGTGTTTCTTCTAATATGGTTGATTTTGTAATGAAGTCTAGTCTCCCAGTGGAGTCTTCTGAAAACCAAGATAATCAGCAGGCCTACTGATCACCAATGGAGTCTTTAGTCATTAAGGAACTGTGGAGTCGCCAGGTGGAGGGTTTAGAATGTTTCAAGGAGTTTTACTGTCCACCACAGTGATTAACTACCAAAATAAGGCTACTATGGTCCTCTTTGACTCTTAGAAATGTTTCAAGGAGCGTTTTACTCAAAGTTCCCTAGTGGAGTCGCCATTATGTTGGGGTTCCTATGTTTTGGCAGGTTTTTCTCTACCAAAAGACAAGAAAACATCAAAACCACTTTGGGACCTCAGGATCTAGCCCTCCTAGGTCCAGAGAGAGATCTCTCTATAAAGGCAAAGAAATATATGTCTTTGAAGTTCAAATTTAAGGTATTAGGCTAGTTATATGGCACAAGTGTTGTTGTTTTTCTTGTTTGTTTGGTTGTTGGGAAACATGAAAGAAGGGTTCAATGTAAGACAAGAAGTGAGAAAAGAAATATTTTGGCAATGGGAGACAATTCAAAGAGAACTCAAGTCCATTGGGTAATGGAGTCATAAAAGGCTTTACTTGCAATTCAATATCCAAGGCTTTCAAATGGGCTAGTCATCTAAAACAAAGGATCTTTTAAAGATGATAGGGTAGGATGAAAAGATAAGCAATGAAGGTTAATGACAAGGAAACCTCCAAGGTGACCACTTAGGAAGAAAATATAGGGAAAGGGAATGCCTTAAACACCTATGATCAAACTCCTAAGAGGCTATCTCTTTAGACAATAAGAAACACTTAATATTTAACACAAAGGTGAAGCTTGAGATCAGAGAAATGCTTTGAACTTTCAATGCTTTGACATTCAACTTGAGGGAACTTAGAAAGGCTTAACTGTAGAAAAGGACTCTAGTGAGATAGAATAAGTTCTAAATCTCCCAGTATCCCAATTCTTTCAATTAAAACCAGACAAGAACATCTAAGAACGGATCCTAAATTCATGCATCAGTAAGTAGGGAAAACCAACTACTATACTGGCTAAATTACCTTGAACTTGTTCTCAGATAGCAAAATTAGTAGAAAACACCAAGATAATAAGAGCAGGAAGCATTAGGGTACCATGCAAGGGTAAATCCTAAGCCATATTACTGATTTCTTATCAGAGAAATGAAATATGATGAATTACAGGAGGAAAACAGAGACAAAGATAGAACACATCACTTCTGCTTTAAATCGGGATCCAAAGAAATTTCTTGTCATATTAAAGAGCAACACCAGTCACATAAAACATTTTCCAACATCTTGATGTTCAGTCTGAAATCATCTCCTCAGCCTATTTTACAACTATGCACAAAGAATTATATCTCAAGAGAAACAACTTACAATCCACGGTTATCCGATCAACAAACCTTTACAGTGTATTTTCATGAGTTTTATAGCTGAAAAAGAGACAGATGAGGTAGATAGAACTTTAAATGAAACATTAAAATAGAGGAAGAAGTCAGCTCGAGGCCCATTCTGTTTTAATATCTTTGCATTGACTTCAGTACTCTTTGGATGAAATAGTGGTCTTCGACAAGCTGATAATAACTTCAGAGGTATGTTCTTTGATGTACTTTTCAGCTATTTTTACTCTGTAGTACTCTGGGAAAATTAAGGTAGATTAATGACTTCTAGGCTTGCCATGTTGTGTAACAAATTATTTGGCAATCTTAGGACTATTGTCAGAGTGGAGATCTTCTCAGGAATGTTGATGGAGAATAACATATTATGAGAACTCGTCCTTTCTTGGGAAAGAACCCTCTGCTGATGTGAAACACTGATAGGATTTGTTTTATGTTCTTTAGGCCTTATTTAGGCCTTCTGTGTCATTCATAAGGTCTTTAATCTAGTACATTCACCCTTTAATCACTGAATTAAAGCTTAAAATCTTCAATAACAGGCTTTAAATCTCTTTAATCCTTCACTGATACTCTTTTCCGCTTCTTTGACTATCTCTGTCTGTGGATGCGTAGGTTTAATGGCACTGGAGGTTTTTCAATAGAGTTAATTACTCTGATTGGAATGAAACATGTGTTTAAAACCCCCTCAGGAGTCCTCCCCTGCGATCTCTGGCTCTGAAAAAGCTTCCTCTGCGCTCTGTGTCACTATGACTATGACTATGAGAAATAACGGTTTTCACTGTTTGTAACCCTGCAAAAAGATGATAAATAGGTTAAGAAAAATCCATGGGAGTGGAGTTGGATGTTGTGGAGGCTTGTGGAGATGGCAGCGCAGCAGTGAAAACAATGGCTGTAGCGAAGAAAACGGTGAAAACTGCGAAAAAATGGTGAAGCAATGATTTGATGGAGGTATGGTGAAAAGATGGTTATGGACCATTGGATTAGATCTGATGGTGGTTACCAATGGCTAGGATTTACTGATGGAGATGCTTTAGAGGAGTTAGGTGGAAGAGATAAACTTTAATGTAAAACATAAAAGTTTAGACTTTGGGTGAATTACAAAGGAAAATGCGTGAAATCAAATGAAATCAGGCTTTGAATGGTGGGACCGGAGGGGGGAGGGTGATTTGAGTGTGGACCGTTAGATCTCAGGAGGAGATCAATGGTTGAGATGCTCCAATGAAGTCCTTTGGAGGTCCGATGAACATAATATGAATGAAAACGCGATGGAATAAGGGTCGTAGATCTATACAGATCAATGGTCGGGATCTTCGGGAAGCGCTATCAGAGGCAGAAGAGGGGAAGTGGTTTTTAGGATAAAATAACTGTTTTCACGCTGCAATAGAGTGGTTTTGAAATTTTCCCAAAAAAATTCAATATCGCTTGCCGCCTGACACGTGTCCTTCCCAAAACCACTTTCATCATGTAATTTTGAAGCATTAACCTTCAAGCACAGGAAAAATGTGATATGCACCTCCGTCGTTGGATGTGGGACCGGGAGATCCGACGGTGCAGGACGGAGCGCGATATGGGGAGATGCATGGTTGGTAAGGTGGGGGCATGTCAATAGTGGTTTTAATATAGGCCGTCGGATCAGCATGATGGATGGTCAGGATCCACAGTAAAAGCACTAATGTTTCAAAGGGAAATATATCATAATAGATGTGTGGAACAAATCATGACCGTTTGATCCATGGGGATGGATGGCAGAGATTTAAAGATGAGACGAAGGCAAAAGGACCAGTGCATGAGCGGGGAGAAATGGGAACCATTAGATCAATTGAAAGGAATGGTTGAGATCCAATCACAATTGGAGAAGGAAGGGGCCAAAACTCTGATGGTTGATGTTGTGATTGCACGTGGACCGTCAGATCAAGGTGAGATCGATGGTCGGGATTGGATCAGGGATCACCAATCAAGAAACACATGGTGGCACTTAAGAATTGGTGAAATTAGCAGCGATCCAATGTTGCGATGGTCATCAGATCATTGAGGGATCAATGGTGGAGATCGCAGCGGAGGGGTAATGGACAGAGGCTGATGGGCGCGATGCAATTTTGCACCAACCGTTGGATCTCAGGAGGAGATCAATGGTCAATGTTCAATTAGGAGGGAAATGGAACGAGGTAATGGGCACATTGAAACCAAAGCATTGGCTGTTAGGTCTATACAGATCAATGACTCAGATCGAGCCCGCGGTTGATAAAACAAAATTTCATCGCATCGGGATTCTATGTTAGCCATCTTTGACATGGAAAAATCCAAACCTCGCCTTTCACACTAGCTTGCTTTCTAGGTTCAAGTTGTGTTGAAAGGGAGACCAATCCATCGCACTGTCATAGAAGAAGGTGCTTCAACCTTCGTTATGTAAACTTTGTGTTGGCTCACTTTGGGTTCTCCCACTTTGTCTCCGTCATCGAATTCCCTCAAAGCTTATGACGGCCACGCTTTCCTCCCAAAATTCTACCTTGTTATCTTTCCCATTTCACTTAGTGGGAAAACGATAAATGTGGACATAAAAGTTGTAGATCATCATCTTGACTATAATATTTTTTTGGGTCACAGTTGGTCTTACTTAATGATTTCCATTGTCTCTTCGGTTTTCTGACTCATCCTTTTTCCATTGGATGGGAATATAGTTACAGTGGATCAATTATCCTTTTGCACCCCTAATTATTCCACGTTACCTAGTAGCACTATACCCCTATTAGGAGGTGTTCCTGACTCTTACGTCAGTGTTGGTATGAGTCTTCTGAAGGTATCTTCCCTGATGGGTTATTTTTCTCTCCCACCACCCGAGGTTCCACACACGATTGCAATTATATCCACCATTTCGTATGGCTCTATCGATCCATGGATCCAACCGGCGCCTTCATAAATTGATTCCTACGAAGATTAGATGTCGCTATCATCAGCTAAGTTGGCTTATCAAGCCATCCAATTAGCATTTGAACCCTCCACTACTTTGGTTTCAACCTATGGTACCACCCTCTCGCCCATCATAGTTCCTTCTAAGGATCTCCTCGATGAAGTCCTACCTACGGAAGAAGCTATTTGAGAGATCATGTCTCTAGAGGAACGACCTTGGGGAGAGTCTCACCATCACGCTTCGATGTTTGATTCAGACGCGACCATTATTCAAATATCATCTTTCGACCCACCTAAGATCGTTCCCTCCGCTTACACGATTGTTCAAACTATCGACGTGAAAGGGAACATGGGAAATATTTCCAAGATGATGCTCATAAATATCTCGGTCAAAACAGGTATCGTGGAAAATATACAAATTGGAGCCGATTGGAATCTCGAGGAAATTTCACGCTTCACATTCCTTTTTAAGGAGTTTTGCGATGTTTTCGCTTGGTCTTCCGACAAATTCCCGCCATTTATCTGTCTATAGTCGAGCATGAAATCAGGATTTATGACAATGCCAAGCCTTTCTGGAAAAGTCTCTGACCTCTCCACCCTTGCAAAGCAACAACTATCAAGACTGAAGTTGAAAAACTCTTACACACTGGTTTCATCTATCCCATTCCTCTGATGGAACGGGTATCCAATCCGGTTCCCGTAGATAAGAAATAAGGCACCATTCGGGTCTGTGTTGATTATTGTGATCTAAATGCCGCTTGTCCAAAAGAAAATTACCCTAATCTGTTCATAGATCAGATTCTCAATGATTGCGCTGGATGTAAATATTTCTCCTTTATGGATGACTTCTCGGGATATAACTAGATAGTGATTAAAAAGGATGACCAGCATAAAAACGCCTTCATTTGTCCTTGGGGCACATTTTCATATCATAAACTACCATCCGGTCTGAAGAATGCGGGAGGAAATTTTCAAAGGGCTATGGACTATGCATTTCACGATATCAGACACATTGTACAAACTTACATGGATGACCTTTCGGCTCACTCCAAGAAACGTGCCCATCACCTTGCGCATCTTAAATAAATCTTCGCTCGGTGTCGGTTCTACAACATACGTCTGAATCAGCATAAGTGCGCATTTTTTTTCAAGTATGGACGTCTTCTTGACTTCATTGTTTCCAAGCATAGGATTAGGGTTTCTCCTGATAAGGTTAAGGCAATCATTGAATTACCTGCGCCACAATCCATTCTACAACTCCACCATTTGCAAGGGAAGGCAAACTTCTTACGTCGTTTCATAGTAAACTATGCCGAGATGGCTAAAGGCTTCATGCGCTTGCTCAAGAAAGGGATACTGTATCTGTGGGATGATCATGCTCAACTGTAGTTTGATGCCTTGAAATGAGCACTCATTTCTGCCTCACTTCTTAGTGCACCCAACTATTTGTGCGACTTTCTCCTCTACCTGGCAGCCTCGCCATCCTCACTAGGCATGGTTTTGGTTCAAGTTCACGATGACGATAGTGAGCATGTGATACATTATTTATCAAAGGGTCTCATTGTACCAGAAATTACGATATTCACATGTGGAGAAACTATCTCTCGTGGTGGTCTTCGCTGTCACCCGCCTCCGACACTATATACTATTGCGGAAGACTACCGTAATTTCTTTGGAGAATCCCATGCGACACATCTTGTCTCGTCAAATCATTGGAGGAAAATATTCCAAATGGATTGTAATCCTCCAATAGTTTGATTTGGTTTTCACTGCTGCCAAAGCAAAGAAATCTCTAGTCTTTGCCGAATTATTATCAGACCTTCCTAGAATTTGTTAGCCACCTATAAATTTGTTATACCAAAAAGTGGCTAAATCATTTTTGGAGCCTTCAAGGAACAGATTTTATTGCAAAAAGTGTTATCTCTTGAAGACTCCTGAAGGCCTCATGCCTTCATTGTTGTTCCCATTTTATACTCAAAAATTTTGCTGATTTCATAAGAAGAAACTTATGAAAAACCATCATTTTCCCCCTTCTCCCACTCAAAACTAACCTTCATTTGCTCCCCTTTTTCTCCATAAAAACTCCTTTTTTTTTATGATTCCTCTTCTTCCCTTCATGAAAATCACTTCTTCAAAGTTAAAGATTCACTCTTTAACCTTACCGAAACCCCCAAATCCATTTAAAAATTTGAAAATTTTCATTAAAAACAAAGTTTATTACTATGGACTTAAGCCCCCTTGGGCTAAGTCCTAACCACTTCCCCACCATATGCTTTGGGTCTGGAACCACGTGATAACCCGTATTGGCGCTAATCGCATCGCAAATATTCAAGTGCGCAAGTCTTTTGCCATAGACCGAAAGTTCTGATTGCGGTTAGTCTTTTCTCTGTTATAAAACCCTCGATTATACTATTTTTCATATAAACCATAAGCCCGCATCTGGTGCTTAAAGCCCTGTATAAATTCATTCCCGATTGTTCCTTTTCTTTTTAAAGTCTTAAAAACCCACTTTTCTAAAGTTTTAACTTAAAAACCCAAGTCACGTGTTGAAATATTTAAATGGGTTGATTGAAAGACTGATCGCGTAATCGCAATCGGAGAAATCAAATGGGTAGATTAAAAAGACCCGCATCAAACTTCCGATGCGATTAGCATTTATATGTATATACCGTGGGCCCACCTTCCGTACTTAAAACCTTGTAAATAATCCTTTCCGATCCATTTTTTCCTTTGTAAAACCCAAAAACCCATTTATCCTAACTTTGGTCTAAAAAGCCAGAATCACGTGTTAAATATTTTAATGGGTAGATTGAAAGACCGATCGCGCAATCGCAATTGGAGAAAATTCAATGAGTGGATCGAAAATATCCGCATCCAAAGTCTGATGCGATTGGGTCTTATGTATTAGAATTTGGCCCCACCACTGTTTCATAAGACTTATGCCCGGGACCAAGTGTTGAAGTCCCGAGTGTTGAAATCACATCGCAAGTTTTCAGAATGGGTAGATTAAAAAGACCAGGCCCGTAGCCCTGATTGCGATTGGCCTTTGTTTTTCTTAAGCCTTGGGCCCGTCACGTTCCATATAACTAAAGGCCCCACAATCGGGCGCCTATCCACTTTATAAATATCTCCGCCCCAATTCGTTAAAAACCTTTGTTGTTTGTTAAAAATTTGGGTTTTATATGTTATAAAGGTTTTCCGCCGCTCCACTCTAAAACTAATCCCCGCCGTTGATCATGCCCCAATCAAACGGCCAGCACTCCGTTGCATCAGCGATTTCAAATCGCATCGCAAAGTTACATCGCATGCTTTGTTTGCCCCCTTCGATCAACCAGTCCCCCGATTCGTTCTCCACCGTTGATCTACTCCTTAGATCGACGGTCTGTGCTTCGTCGCATCGCTTATTTCAATCGCATCGCAAAGTTACATCGCATGCATTTTTTGCCCCCCCCAATCGGCCAGTCCCCCAACTCGTTCTCCACCATTGATCTACTCCTTAGATTGACGGTCTGCGCTTCATCGCATCACTTATTTCAATCGCATGCACTTTCCTGCCAACCCCGATTGCGATCTTCCGATTAGATCTAGACTTTCCACGTGTCCATATCGGACGGTCCAAAATCACTCCGCCTTACTCTTCTCCCCGCTCTCCTTTTGAATCTTCTACGCAGATCTCCACTGTTGGATGCTTTCATCCAACGACCATGCTCTCTCCCGCCTTCTGAAGTAGTTAAACCTAAAAATGCAGGATTTCTTAATTGTTTTTTGTGTTTTGTAGGTTTTTTAATGGTTTTCCATTGTATAATGAAGGAAAGCCGAGGGCCGGGAAAGACATTTTCCGCGCCTTTGAGTTATCAAATAGAACCATTCACGGGGCTTCATTCCATTTTTTTATCAATGCTTCATGGGCATTGATGCCTTTAAAAGCCCAGCACGACCTGCACATTGACAAGACACTGTGATTAAATCACATTTAAAAGAGTATCAGTTTCTGAAGACATAGCGCAGCAGAATGAAGATTGAAGACAGATTTTGGAATTACGGCTAAGAATGCTTATCGAAAGCCTAATTCCCAGAATTAAAACACAATTAAAAGAGATCATAAGTTTTTAAATGACAGAAAGGCCTCCACCACCTCATTTGAGGCAAATTGATTCCTCAGCTACCATAAGTGCCAACTGTGCCTCAAAGCATTCAACACAGAGGCCGAAGTTATTGATCAAATGAAGATATTCACCTCCAATGCATCCAGGGAGTTACTTCTGCAAGGGAATAAATGCAGAAATATCTATAGAGTTACTCCAAACATTACGCAGAGCCTAAAATTCAATAAAAGCTCCCACCGAGATTTAATCTTAATTGTAAAATAATTAATACAGTGAAACGCCTGTACAATTCTCTATCGAGCCCCTCAAAGGCTGAGAAGTATTAAATCTATATTAATTGTCTTGGGAGATATTTTATTTAGATCTCACCTCCTCATTCTTCTATAAATACTTCTATAGAAGATGAGAAACTGTTGGTTTTTGTTTGATCACCAGTTATAATACTGAAACTCTCTGAAATAAATACATAGTTCGTTGAAGTTGAAGAAGAATCTGAAGTCTTGGAAACCTTGATGATGTTGTTGCATGCTTGTTCCTGAGAAGGCTCTATCATTGGATCCATGAGCTTGGCTGTTGTTGAATTATTCTGAACTGTTTTATGTTTTCCTCTATTTTCATTATGTTCCATAATTTCTTACTACAGTAGGTTGAAAGTTTTAGGCTAAGAAATGACTCCTGGAAGCACCTTAGACCTGTTCATCCTTCACTGTTTCATGTTTTCTTCTGCTGAAGTATTTCAGATTCTTTAATCTCTCTCTTTAATCTTCATGCTTGTTTATTTCCTTAATAATTCGAATAGTTGGTTTCAGCATGATTTATGGTTCTCCCTGCTTGTCTGCTGCCACTTAAAAGTTGTTATTGAAGTCTCCCTTTGAAGTATTTATGTTTATAGTAAGCCAAGGAGGTTTGTTCTGATCTTGCCCTTTTTCCTTGCTTAAATAGTTGCCTTGAAGGTCTTTATAGTTGTAATCATAGATGTATTAGGTGTTCCCTCTTCTCTGACTGCAATTATCAGTGAATCGTTTATGTTTTCTAAGTCATTTGAAATAAAATATTTGAGGAAATAGGGTGTTCCCAAAATCTTAGATTTCATTTTAAAAGTTGTTTTGAAATCATTGTTTGCTTAAAGATGTGATTTTTATAATTCATGGTTAGCCCTGTCTATCAAAGAGCTCTTTATTGTTCAAATTATGCTTTCGAATTCCCTTTGTTGAGAATTAAACCTCTCTTTCCAAATCATTAATGTTCGTCTCATTCCAAAAACAAAAGGATCCTGTGGCCAAGTTATATTTGCCCTCTGATATCCCATATCCATTGATGAGTATGTTATGACCTCTTCTTGACTCCATTTCCCAATGAACCATATGTTCTCCATTCTGTATATCTTTCCTAGTCCATTCATGTTCTGTTGTATCAATTCCATCCAACCAAACAAACAAACAAACCCCTGCACCTAATAACTATTCTAAAACCAATACTCAAAGCACACAAGATAAACCTTTGTAAACAAAAATTTGAGAGATCCCTCTCTGATAATAGGAGGACTAGATCCTGTAACTCTAAGATTGGTTTTGATGTTGCCTTGTCTTTTTATTTTCCAAACTATCAAAACACGGGACACCAACATAATGGTGATCATGGTGGGACCCTGAGTAAAATATTCAAAACAAAACACTCACTGTCTAAGTATAACATAGGTAACCTCCCTCAAGCACTACCTAACAAATGGTAATCATGATAGGACTTAATTGAATCAGTGAAAAACTAAGTAACCCTTAGGATTCTCATAAGCCCTTATCAAACCTTGAAGGATTCAGTTACCAAGCCATAAGAGTGAACTCTGTATGTTTTGACACCCTAGCTAATTGTTAAGTCATATTTAGGACACTCTCGTAACCTATAAGATCAAGAAACTCGAAAAAACCCAAAAACATTTCAGTTTGGCTTCATAATAAACTTGGTGGTGGACCATAAAACCTTTTACCTCCAAAAGAGCTAAAATTTTCCACCTGGCGACTCCACAATCCTAAAAACAGACCTTAAGACTCCACTGGGAAGATCCCAAGTCTTAATAGCATCGTACAAACTTAGCTATAAGGCTTTAAGATTAAAATTTTCCTTCTTATGAAAATATTAGTCAGCCTCTTAAAAATTGCCATATTTGGTTAAACTTTTCTTTTTAACTGGGTCTGAAAAACATAGCATAGTGGCTCCTAGAAAGATTCAACTAGAGCCTACCCTGACCCAAACCCATCGGAAGTAGTTGAAAACCCTGAAAGTATACTTAGGGAGTCCCATAAGATTAAATTTTCAACTGTTTTCAGATCACCCTTGACAGCTAATTCAGTTCCTGAAAATCTTGTAGCTCTACACCAATCACAAGTCGACTTAAGAAATCCTTTTAGAACTAGGTCGCTTGATGATATAATTCACATAGACTCTGAGTCTTCACTTTCGTCCCCAGAACAAAATGAACAACCTTGTAGTAGAGAAACCACACCACCTGATTTACATTTCCTTCTCAATTTAGGTGTCTCTCATCCAAGATCAGCTCAAAAATCTATCCCCGGTACATCCACATCCGTCCATCCAACATCCACTGTCCAAAACACTCCATTTCAGCCATTTTTTGTAAATCCACCCTTATTTCCAGCCATGGCATCATGGTATGCCCCATTAGTGTTACCACAACCTCTACTTCCCTTAACAAATGATTACCAATCCAAAATCCCTCACTTCATTGGAAAATAGTCCACAGCAGCCCAACAGCATGTAGATAGGTTGTAGGATGTGTTTGATTACATGGAGATAGAAGAAGAAACTGTGAAGATGAGGATCTTCGCCCAAATTTTAGGAGGATATGTAAAGAAATGGTTCAAGAACTTACCTCCTAATAGCATAAATGATCTCCCTACCTTGCATCAAACATTTATCAAAAAATGGGAACTAAAAAAGAATCCTCTCCAAATACTAGCAGAATATAGCAGCCTCAAGAGAAATCAAGGAGAGAGTATTCCTGACTACTCCACTAGGTTTAATAGCATTTACAATGCTCTTCCACCACACATGAAACCTCCTCAAGGCATGGCTTTAATAAGATATCCCGAAGGCCTTGATGTTGACATGATGTATCAGTTGAGGGAGAGGGATTACTTAACCTTAGAGGACATGCAGAAAGGAGTTGTAAGCATAGAAGCAAACATAATTGAGAAAAGAAATAGGTTGAGATCAGAGAAGAGGGTAACTTATAAAGATGACACTACACCCTCCACATCTATCTCAAAGACAGAACAGATGTTGGAATAGATCATGAAAAGGATGAGCATACTTGGGAGAACACAGCCAAGAGACAATTAGAACAACTCCCGAAACAGAAATAGAAATCAGAATTATAGAACGGACAATAATCAAGATAATAAAAAATAAAGTTACCAACAGATTAGACCTCCCTTTCAACAGAACTATGTAGATCAATATGAGGAAGATAGGGAGTTGGAAAGGTTGGAACAATCTCATGTAAACTTGATTGAATCAGACAGTGGGGATGATGTTTTCTTCACTAAGGAAGAACAAGATTTCTTCTCTTATGATCAAAATACAAACACCTATGAAGATTCTGATGACTATAGATTGGGTTTTGAAAATGCAATCATGGAGGTACATGAACAGTATGATCTTAGGAGTAAGGGAAACATAGATAATTCAAAGGATAAGAACACTAGCATTGTTGTCAAGAAAAATGCAAAAAACTAGCCCAAAAAGACAGCAGAGAAAACCAACATTTTGGCTAAGAAACTAGACCTAAACAAAGATAAAGGTGTCCAGCCAAAGGTTGAACAGAGTACCCCTAGCACTTCAGCTAGTGGTCCTAATAAAATTGTCCCAATTACCAGTCCAAACAAGGTTCAGCAAATCAAAGTTGCTGAAAAGAATTCAATTGAAAAAACATATGTAAATACAAACAAGTCAATTATTCCTTTCATCCTTGAGGGAGAGATTGCTAAGATAAAAATTTCCATCCCCCTAGTTGAAATAGTAACCCGAGAGGTGTATAAAAACCAAGTTTTAAAATATTTGAACTTAGGAAGTGATACTGACACTTTAAACTTGAAAGATGACAAGCCAGAGTTGTTGTTTGGTCCAGAAGTTAAAGGAAAATACCAAGAAGGGGTTGTCCCTCCCTTCTATGTTAGCTTGAACATACACGAGAAAATTTTACACAATGCCATGTTAGATTCAGGAGCTTCACACAATCTAATGCCCAAGGTGGTAATAGAGAGCTCAGGCTTAGAGATTACCAAACCATACAAAGATTTGTATTCTTTTGACTCAAGCCAAGTCAAATGTTTGGGTTTAATCAAAGATTTGTGTGTTAATCTAGCTCAGATCCCTGCTAAGAGTCTAGTCACGGATATAATTGTTGCTGACATTCCCCCTAAATATGGCATGCTCTTATCAAGATCTTGGGGAGCCAAACTTCAAGGAAGCCTTCAAATGGACATGTCTTATGCCACCATCCCTGTTTTCAACCAAAACAAAAGACTATACAGAGAATCCCATATGAAGTACATGGTGAGCAACATAGACAAACCTAACAACTCTCCCATATATTCTATTCAATCAAGTTTAGATTCCTTTATCTTATGTAACGAAGATGAAATTACTCAACAAGATAAAGAGAACGTAGACCCAATTGATTTTCCAAAAAAATCAAATCTTCCCTCGAATCAAATTCAAAACATTGAAAATCAACAACAACAAGAAAATCAAAATGAGGCAAATATACTTTGGACAATAAACTTCGATGGATCCTGTAATAAAGCAAGCGCAGGTGCAGGCGTATGGATCCAGAATAAGAATCAAAGTTTTTCATATAAATTAAATTTTCCATGCACTAACAATATTTTTGAATACGAAGCCCTTCTCCTAGGCTAAATTGCTCAAACAATTAAAAGCCCAAAAGATAATGATCTTAAGAGATTCTAAACTTATCATAAAACAAATCAAAGGAGAATACTCAGCGATAAATCCGAGGCTTAGGGAATATCGGAACACTGCCCTCGATTTATTGAAAACCTTCGAAAAATATGAACTTGTTTTCATTCCTAGAGCGTTTAATCATTTAGCAAATGAACTCTCTTTCAATGCCAATAACTGTCAAATACCTGAGATAAATGAACAACTTAGTGTAAAGGTAAAACATAGGCCTACATTTCTTGATAACGAAGATCACTGGCAAGTGTTTGATTCTGACCAACACATAGACGATTTCTTAAAGTCAGAGAACGATTTCACCATACCAACATCAGAATCTAGCCATAATGAAAAATGTCCATATATCGAAGAAATCCCAGAAGCTGAAATAACACACTCTGCTGATATAAATAATTATGAGAATCCGTTTGAAACAAATTTAATTAACAACGTGGACCAAAAAGACCTCGAAGTTTTAGAATGTAAAAACAATTCAATTCCAAGAGGTCTCTCACCTTTGGAACACCTTTTCGACTTTAATGATGTATCCAAAGAACCAAAAATGGAGCCTATTGTGCATTTCAACCCATCCATTCAAATTTTTGGCTTACCGCCCCATATAAACCTTTAAAACCTACTACCATGGCCAAAAACCTCCATATTATGCTTGTCGCTACCCTTTCCACTCGAAAATACACTGTATAAATACTCAAAACCCATAATTTAAAATTTATCAGGCCTAGCCCCTGAGATCTCAGCCCTCCCTGTTTTGGTTCCCATGTGACTCGGGCTCGAAACCATATGCTAAGTCAAAAGGAGCTCGTCGCTTTACGTTTTCGGGCACAACTGTAACCGTCCGATCAAGTCCAATCAACGGAGCAGAGTTTGTTTTATGTGGTGGTCCCCATGTCCGTATCCCGTCATAGAAAACCACTGGTTCCATTCCGCACCACCTATCTGAGGCTGGCAGTATTCCCCCAGCGATTCCATACGCTGGGTGATGCGTGTCCTCGGGGTACGATTTCCAAACCGCCCATTTCGCGAGTTAAATGTTCGACCATAGACAGGCAGCGAAATCCACCAGCGCCGTTGGATCTGTCGACCTCCATCCAACAGTGGGTATCCTCCGAAGCTGATCGAGCGTTAACCCATGTCTGTCATGTTTCGTGGCCCACCGTTACATCACTCCCAGCGCCTTTGAGCCGTTGATCCGGTTTCAAAATCCGACGGTCCAAGATGCGTTCTCCTCCGCCTGTCGACTCCATATCTCCACGTCACCCCTTCATTCACATTTTTTGTACTTTCGTCCACGTCATCTATTCCTCTTGGTTTTTCGTACATCTATGTGTCATCACTCCGTGTACCCATTTTATTTCCATCCCCACCATCTATATATATGCGTTGCATTCATATTTATCGTTTTATCCATACATCGTGTTTCAACTGTTCTACGTGAAAACTTACATTCCGTCTGTTTATCAAAATCTTCGCTGTATTTTCTCCGCTACCCTGTGTGTTCTTGCCATATGGTCATGTCTGCGACGTCATCATCATCTCCACCTCCACACCCCTTGCTCTTGAGTATGTTTTTTTAATGTATCTATGGGTTTTGCAAGTTTCAAGATGATAAGGAGGTGCTTTAATTTGTTGCCTCCATTGCAGAGGTCAAGAGCATGTCAAAGGAAGATATTTTGCTGGCAAAATTTAAGAGGGAAGCTTGAGGTAGTTGTATGATATGACCTCATTAATGGAAGCATAAATAAAATCCATTGAACCCTAAATATGCCCACAGAGAGAGGGATTACGCAGCAAGAAATGTTAATGGGGCCGCATGAAGTATCAGTGAAAGATCGAGAAATACAACGCCCTGCATTAAAGATCGGGCATTTTAATTCAAGATTAGAGGGCTGAAAGTACCATGCACAAACACAAGCAACCTCAAGGTTTTATTACAGTATATTTTTCTCTTCCAGACAAGTACATAAAATTTGTATATTTTATTCTTTATGTCTTGTTAAGAGTAGATCTTCATCCTCAGCATTTATTGCATGAAGCAGTAGCAGAGTACTTGCACCAATTCAGCACCGCCAAACAGCATAAGCGGGTTTTTCTTTCAGATTTGTTTTAAATTATATCATTAAATGTACATCACCTACCTCATTCTCTAGAGCTTTCTGTTCCTCCTATAAAAACTGGAAAGAAAGACATTGTAAGGGTTCCAGATTTCTATCAGCAAACTGTGCAGTGAGAAGTTCTTGTATACATCTTGTAAAGCTTTTGTGTAAAGGCTCAGAGCCCGTAGGGTCTTAGTGAGGAGGAGTTATAACTGTGATAAGGATTCTGGTCTTTGGTATCCCACAGTATGTAATCTTTTCTTATGTGTTAATACAATATCTCATTTCATGTTATTTATCTTCTTGTATCAAGTTCTAGAATGCGAGTGGCTCACTGGTCCTAAGTAAGGATTCATCCTAGTTGGTGCCCATACTTAGATTAGTCAAGCGCTTTAAATAGGCCTAGTCATGATATACTGTTCCATGTTCATTTCATCCATATTTTCTGCTATATTGGTTACTTGAGGAGGGTGCTTTTAAAACGCCATTGTCGTGTATGGATTCTTAGTTGGATAAGCCCATATGTGATTCTGTTGTGTATCTGGGTATCAGCCTCATGCTAACTAGTATCTTCTCCATGTTTCTTCACTGCACCCACTTTCTGATATTTGATTTCTGTGGCATATTATTTGAACTGGCCCTCTTTGCAGTAAGTTGTCTCTTAACTTTCTGATGCTTTTGTATTGAATTTTTGCATGCTGTTCCTACACTATTCTTATCTTTGTATCAGCTTCTGAGAGAGTTTGGTCCCATTTAAACTAATTTCCTTGTTTTACGAGTGATAGTAAGAGAGCTTTTGGATTGACATCCCAAGCTATATTAGGAGCTCCTTGTTATGTTAAGATGTCCTAGGCACTGGTCTATAGTAACTCTAGGTTGTCCCTAGGGGTGACAAAATTGTCTACAACATCTTTCTGGCGCCGTTTCCGGGGAGCGAATTCAAAAATATCAGTTTCCCTGGGCCTCGACAAATCACATTCACTCTCTAATCAGGTGAGCACAGAGAGTTGAAGAGTTGCACATCTCTCACCTTGGCGACTCCACTGTCCTTTATTTGATAAATCTATTGGTAGTCCTGGCTCCTCGTAAGCCACATTTGAGGTCAGATACATCTCAACCAAAGACACCCTACGTGTCTGACCCAGAGAAGATCATTCACAAAAGAATTTGGAAAGAAAGGAAATCAGTTCGTGCTGAAATCCCTGAATATTCTGTAGCAGATTGTTCGCCTTCTTCTTCTCAAGAAATCAGAACCGAACATCCCTATTCCACCGAGGAAAATCCTGAATATTACTTAGAAAGTCCACCTAGGGGAAGTGCTGGGATTGAAGAGGATTTTCTTCCTACTCCCGAAGCTGAGGAAATTAAAGAAGTTATAGAGGTAGCCTTTGTTAATCATGAATTATTTCCATTCACACCCCAGACCTCTGTACATCACATTCTGATTGTTATTCATACCCCACTTCCTACCACTCCTCTTCCTTCATTCGTACCTTAGATTGTTGCACAACCCCCACCTCCTCCAATGGCTAATGTACCAGCTTTTCTATTGAACAAATATGCACCACAGGCCTTACCCCAAGTGCTAAATGATATGCCACAGGATTATTTGAAGATTCTTCCTAGATTCAATGGAGAAAATGAGATTGATGCTCAAAAACATCTTGAGACTTTTTGCTCCTTTGCAGAGAACCTTAATGTTGAACATTTAGATGTGGTCTTGAGATTTTTTGTGCAATCTTTGGATGGTGAAGCCAGAAAATGGTTCAAAACATTGGGAAATCGTTCTGTAACCACTTGGGATGATATGGAGAATAATTTTCTCAGAAAGTGGGGAGAAAAGAAAGATCATGGACAATGTCTTACTGAATTCAATACTCTTAAGAAGAAACATAATGAAGGAGTTTCAGAGTTTATTAAGAGATTTAATAAGTTATATCTAAATCTTCCTGCAGATATGAAGCCTCATCAGAACGTTGCAAAATTTGTTTTCATTGCAGCCTTTGACTAAGAATTTGGTTTCTCCCTTAGGGAGAGAAAGCCTGCCACTCTAGATGATGCTCAGTCAGACGCTCTTGAGTTGGAAGCAAACTTTGCCTCCACTGGAAAATTAAAGGGAAAGGTTGAGCAGGATACTAGAAGGAAAGGAAAGGAAGAGGTTTCCTCCTCTAACCAGGAGAAGGATTCAGAAAATATGGATGAAATAAGCAAGATGATTAAGAAGATGGTTAAACTTGAACTGGAGGCTAAGATTTCAGCCCCCAAGAATTTTTATAATGATCCAAATAGAGGATACAATTCTCAGTACAAAAGACCACCACTGCAGGTATTGCCGAGAGAAGCAAAGGAGCAACAAGATCAGGTACCACATCCCTTGTACCTGGAAGTTCCAACAGAAGACTCCACTGAAGATGCTGCTTATCAATTAGAAGATTCAAATCTTTCTTTTTCAAACAATGATGATATAGAATGCCCATTACAAGAAGAAGAAGAAGAAGCAGAGATTGATCATTATTGCAAACAATTTTCCGATTTCATGCAACCACAATTCAATGTAAAATATGATCTCCGATCTTCAAGGAAGAGGACCCGAACTCAAGATCAAGAAGAGGAGCCACCTCAGAAGGAGGTACCTGCTCAAAAGGAATCAACAGCAAAGAGAAACGCAGAAAAAGGTAAGAGTCCTCTAAATACTCCCTTGCAGCCTAATGATCAGATTCCTTCTTCTTCAAAAGTAGTCAGTCCTCCTAATGATCAACCTGTGTCAAAATAAATTAAATTTTCAGATGAAAATAAAGAGTCAAAATAAGTTGTGATAGAAAATTCCCCTCCTGCTTTTAGTTTGCAAAAATAGCTTGAGAAAATTAAAATTCCAGTCCCCTTGACTGAGCTGTTAAAACAGCCTGCATACCAATCTCAAGTTACTTCCTTCATACTCCCTCTTGAAATACCAATTGTGCCTGATAGTTTAAACCTTCAAGAAGAAAGACGCATGGTAGTCTTTGGCCCACATTTTGAGGAAGTAGATCCTTCTACCCCTCCTTTTTATGTGTCTCTAGTTATTCATGACCTGTTGTTACACAATTGTATGCTAGATTCTGGGGCTTCCCATAATCTTATGCCTCTGTCCGTCATGGAACAACTAGGACTGCAAATTACAAGACCATATAAAGACCTATATTCATTTAATTCCAAAAGAGTTAAATGCTTGGGAATGATTAAAGATTTAGTGGCCAATTTGGCACAAATCCCAGCAAAAAGTGTGGTCATGGAAATTGTGGTGGTTGATATCCCGGCCCGCTTTGGCATGTTGTTGTCAAGGTCCTGGGGTACGAAAATTGGTGGGTCACTCAAAATGGACTTAACATTCGCTACTGTCCCAATCTTTGGAGGACAGGAGAGGAGGTTATACAGGGAGACTATATTTGTTAAAATGGTAACTAAGGCTGACTACTCAGAGAATTCCCCAGTTTATAACAAAGAGGGAGATTTCTCATGTTTAATGTTAGAAGAAAATCAAAATTATGCCCATGAGCCCCTTTTCGGTCAGATCCAAGCTGAGCAGCCTAAAGAGGATCAGGAATCAGGAATTTGGACATTACATTTTGATGGAGAAAATTCAAGGGAAGGAAATGGGGCTGGAGTATTATTAATCTCTCCTACAGGAAAATGGGTTCCACTGTCCTTTAAATTGGAATACGAGGCTACTAATAATGTGGCTGAATATGAAGCACTACTATTGGGATTACAGACAACCAAGAATATGGGCATACAAAGTTTGAAAGTCATCGGAGACTCGGAGCTGGTGGTTAGACAGGTCAGGAATCAATGTCAAACAAAGCATCCTCGCCTGAAAGCATATAGAAATGAAGTATGGGACATGGTAGAAAATTTCTTCTTGGAATTTAACATACAGTTCATGACCCGAGAGCAGAATAAAATAGCAGATTCTCTTGTTGTAGCTGCCAGTACATTCCATCCTCCTCAGAATCCACTTCTGAGATATGAAGTTGAGGTACAATACATGCCATCTATCCCAGATAATATTAAGCACTGGCAGGTATTCGAAGATGACGAATAGATGAAGAGATTCCTGGAAACAATGGGAGAATTCTCTAATATGGAGATTGATGACAATGAAGAAGAGGAAACTGAAAATATTGCATAAAACAGATGGGAAGAGAAGATAGCAGGTAATAAAGTGCTGCAGCTGAAAGGAAATGTTATACCTAGAGGTCTGGTGCCTCTAGAAATATTATTTAACAAAGATGATATTCCATTGCAGCCAAACAAAGTGATAGAAGAAGATCAAGTGGAAGATTTAAATCTGGGTACTTATGCTGATCCCAAAATTGTAAAATTATCCAAAAGGGTCCCAGAAGAATATAAAGAAAAATATTTGAAGTTGTTTCAATCCTATAAATATGTATTTGCATGGTCCTATTAGGACCTAAAAACTTTTGATGTTAATATAATGCAACACAAAATTCCTTTGAGGGAAGATGCAAAGCCTTATAAGCAGAAGCTCAGACAGATAAATCCTCTGTTGCTTCCCTCTATTGAAAAAGAAATCAAGAAGCTACTAAAGGCCAAAATAATTTTGCCATTGAGATACTCAGAATGGGTAGCAAACCTTGTTCCCGTTCGAAAGAAAAATGGAGAAATAAGGCTATGTGTGGATTTCAGAAATTTAAACAGAGCATCATTAAAGGATAATTATCCATTGCCTAAGATGGACCACATCCTGCAGAAAGTGGTGGGAGCATCTAGAATGTCAATGATGGATGGTTTTTCTGGCAATAATCAGGTGGCTGTACTTCCAGAGGATCAGAAGAAAACAACCTTCACTACACCATGGGGAACATTTATGTATGCCAGGATGCCATTTGGATTAATTAATGCAGGAGCTACTTTTCAGAGGGCAATGGACATAGCCTTTGTTGGAGAGCAGGGCAAGTTTCTGGTGGTATATCTGGATAATATCACAGTGTTTTCAAAGAATGATGATGAGCATATTGAGCATTTAAGGAGAACTTTTGAAAAATGAAAAAGGTATGGCCTTTCCCTCAATCCTCAAAAATCTTTATTTTCATTAGATGAGGGAAAACTCTTACGGCACATTGTAACTAAAGATGGTGTGAAAATAGACCCTAAGAGAGTTGAATTTATAAACAGTATTCCTTTACCCAGGAATAAGAAAGAATTGCAGGTGTTTCTAGGCCGAATCAATTTTTTGAGAAGATTTATTCCTAACTATGCTGAGATAGTTAGGCATATAACTGATATGTTGAAAAAGAATAATGAAGTAAAATGCTCCCAAGAATCTAGAGATGCATTCACAAGGATAAAACAGGCATTTGCTGAAGCTCCTGTGCTAGCTGGGCCAGATTATACAAAGCCATTTATGATCTTTTCATTCGCTTCACCCCATACAGTAGCCGGAGTCTTGTTGCAGAAAAATGAAGATGGATTTGAGCAACCAATAGCCTTTTTCAATCAGGTGCTTCATGATGCTGAATTGAAATATAACATACTAGAAAAGTAGGCATATGCTCTAGTGAAATCTCTCAAAGCCTTTAGGACATATGTTTTGAAATCCCACATTACTGCATATGTTCCTACAGCAGCTGTCAAAGACATCCTTGTTCAAGGAGATAGTGAAGGTAAAAGAGGAAGATGGATTGCAAAAATTCAGGAGTATGATCTGGACATAAGACCCACTAAGTTGGTTAAAGGGCAAGGGCTAGCCAAAATTCTGTCTGAATCAAATCATCAGGCTCTAGGCATAAATTTATCCATGATAGCAAATGAAGAATCTGAGAAAGGAGAAGAACAACAAGGACTAGAGATGGCCTCTCAAAAGATACACATAAAATATCTCACTAGTCCTTGGTATAAAGAAATAGTTGAATATCTTTTAACACTTAGCTGTCCTCCAAATTGTGATAAGATAAAATACAGAGCTGTAAGAATGAAATCATAGCAGTATATAGTTTCTAATGGGAAGCTATACTGGAGAGATCCTTCAGGTATATTACTATTATGCCTAACAGAAAATGAAGTGGAGAATATAATGACAGAATTTCATGAGGGAATATGTGGAGAGAATTACAGCTGGAGGGCTACAGCTCATAAGATCCTGAAGGCTGGCTTCTACTGGCCAAATTTATTTACAGATGCTTTTGCTTGGGTCAGAACATGTTACAAGTGCCAAAGATTTGTAGAAAGACAGAAATTAGCAGCTTTGCCCTTGATTCCTATTCATGTGAATGAACCGTTCCAGAAATGGGGATTAGATTTTATAGGAGAAATACATCCCCCATCAAGTGGCCAATATAAATGGATACTAACAGCCACAGATTATTTTACAAAATGGGTGGAAGCCATACCTACAAGAAATGCTACAGATGCTGTGATAATCAAGTTTATGGAGGAAAATATTATATCCAAGTTTGGCTGTCCTGCTAGAATTGTAACTGACAATGCACAGGCCTTCAAGTCTGCCAGGTTTGTAAATTTCTGCCAACAGTATAACATCATATTGAGTCACTCCACAACTTACTATCCACAGGGAAATGGCTTAGCAGAGTCTTCTAATAAAACCCTGGTGAGGGCCTTGAAGAAAACAATAAATGAGAATCAGAAGAATTGGGACTCCCAATTAAAATTTGCTCTATGGGCGAAAAGGATAACCAACAAGAGAGCAACAGGGAAATCTCCCTATGAGTTGGTGTATGGGCGTGCAGCTGTGTTTCCTGTGCAATTGGCGTTGCCGGTAGCACGTTTCATGCAGGAAAGTCAGGAAGAACCAGACGACACGATTAGAAGGATTAACCAACTGGTAGAATTGGAAGAAACACGGAGCCAAGTGAATCAGAGATTAGAAGAGTATCAAGAGAAAATGAAAAACATCTTTGATCGGCATGCGAAAGATAGGAAATTTCAAATTTGAGACCTAGTTCTCAGATGGGACGTTCGAAGAGCAGAGAAGGGCAAGCGTGCTAAATTTGATCCGCTGTGGTTTGGCCCATTCAAAATTGTGAATCAAGGAGGAAATAATACTTTTATGTTAGAGAACCTACAGGGTGAGCTGTTGGATGCCCCTGTAAATGGCCAATTTCTCAAGCCCTACTTTCAATTCTGATTCGGGCAGAGTATGCATGTTGTATTATATTGTATACAGACTTTGTTTCAGTTTTTATTTTAATAAGGGATGTGTGCTAATAAGTTTCAAAGGAAAAGCAACGGGCTGAAGAGCGGAATCTACATACAAGATGATCAAGGGTCTGCAGGATCTCGACATGTCCAAGGATGAACATGCCGTCCCCAGATGGAGCCGATGCTGTGCATGTCAACCCCTCCATTCAAAATTTTGGCCTACCGCCCCATATAAACCTTTAAAACCTGTTACCGTGGCCAAAAACCTCCATATTATGCTTGTCATTACCCTTTCCGCTCGAAAATACACTATATAAATACTCAAAACCCATAATTTAAAATTTATCGAGCCTAGCCCCTGAGATCTCAGCCCTCCCTGTTTTTGTTCCCATGTGACTCGGGCTCGAAACCATATGCTAAGTCAAAAGGAGCTCATCGCTTTACGTTTTCGGGCACAACTGTAACCGTCCAATCAAGTCCAATCGACAGAGCAAAGTTTCTTTTATGTGGTGGTCCCCACGTCCATATCCCGTCGCAGAAAACCACTGGTTCCATTCCGCACCACCTATTTGAGGCTGGCGGTATTCCCCGGGGACCCAGCGATTCCATACGCTGGGTGACGCGTGTCCCCGGGGTACGATTGCCAAACTTCCCATTTCGCGAGTTAAATGTCCGACCATAGACGGGTAGTGGAATCCACCAGCGCCGTTGGATCTGTCGACCTCCATCGCGGCGGGTATCCGCCCGGGTAGTTGCTCACGCGTTAACCGTGTCTGTCGTGTCCGTGTGGCCACCGTTACATCACTCCCCCAGCGCCTTTGAACGTTTGTTAGCCCCCTATGAAATTTTTGACAAACAAATAGGGCTAAATTGTTGTTCGAGTCTTCAAGGAATGCATTTCACTTCAGCTCTGATCTCATGAAGCCTCCATGTGCCTTTTATCCTTTGATCAAATCCCCTCTGCTGATTCCCCTTTTAAAACCTCTCTGTCATGTGAAGAAATGCCCAAAGGCCTCCTTTCCCCTTTATTTTTTTCCTCATTTAACCTCTTTTTCTTCCCCTTTTTCTCCCCTTCTATTTCCCCATTTACCCCTCAAATCCCCCCAAGATCACCTTTAAATTCTTCCCCTGCCCTTTGTTTTCCCTTTTCTCCCCTTTATTCCTCTATTGTTCCCCTTTAAACCCCTTAAAACCCATTAAAATGGGCAAAAAACCCATGTTCCGACCTTATTAAAAGGCCTAGCCCCTTTACCGCAGGCCCCTTTCAAACCACTTCCCCACATGCCCCCGTGCTGGGACCAAGCGCTTAAGTCCCAGGGGCTTATCGCAATCGGAAGCCGGGCGGGTGAGAAATTCCTTTGTAATACTCTAAAACCCCGATGCGATTTAATTATAACGTAAACCCTCCGCTCTATTCTGCACTGTTGATCTGATCCCCAGATCGACGGCGGAGCGCTAATCGCAAGCCCCCCGTCAATCGCAATCGCAACACCCAGGCTGTCACCCCCGATTGATCGCATCGCTCCCCGATCGCTTCATCCTTCGATTTAATCCCGTCCGTTCGTTCGATGCACGATCTAACGACTGGGCGCTAATCGCAAGCCTTCTGCTCCTTCCCCCGATTATGAACCTCTGATTACTTCCCCACCGTTGATCTGTCCCGCGATCCGACGGCCAGCGCTCAATCGCACCCCCGCCCGATCGCTGATCGCAAGTCCTTCTTCCAATGTTCCGATTAAATCTCCGTCGTCCATTCCTCCCCCAGATCGACGGCCAGCACTCAATCGCATTTCCCCTCCGATCGCAGTCACAAGTCCTTTCCTCCGTCCCCCGATTTAATCGTAGCCATCCGTCTCCCGGTCGATCCAACGGCTCTGCGCTGATCACATCATCGCTCGTCGCCTCTCTCCATCTCCCTCCGATTAGATGTGGACTGTCCATCTGATCATAGATCCGACGGTTGGTGTTTAATCGCAGCATCTCCCCAATCGCAATCGGAACATTTGTGTTGTGCATTGCGATTACTCCCCACTCCGACCTCCGATTGCGATTGTTGCGATTTCATCTCCGCCGTCCGTCTCCTCCCGGATCTAACGGCCCAGGTTTAATCGCCCCCCGCCATTGTCGGCCCCACATCCAAGGCTCCGCCCCTTGTTTTTTGGCTATTTCCTTTGTAATTCGCCCAAACGCTGAACTTTAGGCTTTACACTATGCGTTCATTTCTCCACTCCTCTCCGTTGTTTAGACTGTTTCTTCACCGTTCCGCCACTGTTCCTCCGCCTCCACAGCATTTCTCTACCGCGACCCGGTTTGCAACAGGTTTACTCTACAGTGCAGATAGTACAGAGAGGCCAATTCAGCGGCCAAACGAGACAACAGAGGCGGGTTAGAGGGGATTTGAGCTCGTAATTGAAGATTAATGGTTATGATCCTACATTAAAAGGATTCAAGCACAGTTGGAAGACTTAAGCACGCAAAGAGTCTTATCTGTGATTAAATATCAGCAAAGTACTCTTCTCCAGAAGGACATCTTCCTACATCAATCTCCTTGCCTCCTCGAGCCCTTAAACAGATTAATGCACTGACGGAGCTTCATTAGAGACTATATGAGCAGCAGTAATGGAGGTATGGAGAAATCACAGACTTCCATCCATGTCATTTATTTCAGAGTGGCAGCACAGAGCTCCAGACAGCCAGAAGGACTCTAAAAGAAATATCCGAGGTCAATCGGCCTGACAGAGGCTTCCCAAGCCGGCCTACAGAGTACATACAGCGCTGCATTCTGCCATTAAGCAGCATGGGCGTGGACACTCCGCCGAGTCTGTCTTAATGAGATTCATTAATTGTCTATCTACCTCTGTTTTCTCTCTTCTTCTCCTATAAGAATTCCCAGAAACGAATTAAAAAGGTTGTTGTCGGTTGCTCGGTTGTTGTTGCCTTGCTGGGCATCTGCTGTTAGAGGGATTCATTCCGACTGTTAGAACAGTCTTGGGAGAGAGTTGCAGAGTAGTTGTATGTAATAGGCTAGGAGGAGAAGTCTGGACTGTAACAGCCATTGATCTTATTGTACATGACTGGTTTTGCATCAATTAATCAAAACACATTTCACAGGATCCTGGTCTATTACTATAGGTGATGTTTTCTTACTCTGTTTATTACATTTCCATATTGTTTCATGTTCTTCTGGTAGGCATCAGAATAATGGTATAGGATTCACCCTTGTTAGGTGCCCTATGCTGTCTGCTCTCCCTACCTTTATGTTTTCTGCTTAAATGTGTTATCTAAGAGTAAATTCATGGGCTTAACTAGTGCAGTGGATGTTATTGCCTGCTGGCTGATGTATGAACTTGGGGGTTTGCCTCTTAGATGTTTCTCTGTAATCTTATCTCTGTCTTCCCCTTGGAGTTGCTAAAGCAGACCTGGAGTTAAATGACCTCTGGTCTGATCTATAAGCTACCCCTTTGTCCACCTTTGAGAGCTGCCTTTGAGTATGTCCAAGCAGGTCTGAAGTTAAATGATCTCTGACCTGATCTATAGACAGAAAATTGGTTGCTTTCCTTCTTTCACTTTCCTCTTTAATGTTCCATTCCACCATCTGCCTAAAAGATCCTTTAGTGTAGATGACTTGCCCTTTGAAAGCCTTGGCTAGTGGATGCACGTAATTTTCCTCTCATGACTCCATAGCCCAATGGATGGCACGGTCTTGGCCCATTCTCTCTGCTGAAACAGCCTGCTGTTTTGTTCCTTTCCTCCCACTGCTTTCTCAGTCCATGATCTCGTGACCAACCCAGCAACCCTTCAACTAAATCATTTTAAAACCCCCCTCTTGTGCTTCATAACTAGTCTAATATCTCATCTTGAGCCTCAAAGATACATCACTCTTTGCTCTATTTGGAGAGATCCCTCTCCGGGTCCAGGAGGGCTAGATCCTAGGACCCCAAAGTGGTTTGATGTTGTCTCATCTTTTGGTATTGCCAAATCTGCCAAAACATGGGAACCCCAACATAATGGTGACTCCACTGGGGACAGATCAGTCAGCTTTGATTTGGCAAACCACTGTGGTGGACAGTAAGTTGTGAATCATCCACCTGGCGACTCCACAATTCCTGAATGATTAAAAGACTCCGCTAGTAATCAGCTGGCCACTGATTATCTGTGGTATCACATAAGACTCCACTGGGAGACCATGTCGCAGTACAACATCATCCATGCCGAAGATCCAGTCACTTCGCTAATAGAGGACTCTGAACAATGTGCAGAGATAGATCCAAGCCTCGTAGCAGAGTTTCGGAGTGGAGTAGCGAGTGTACTGGCAGAAATTGAATGGGAGGACCTTCCAAAGATTGTCCCTATTGGCTCAGGACTCAATCATCTACCTGAGGTTAAGAAGATGTTTCTTGATTTGGTGGTTGACAGATATGAAGCTGAGCTCGAACTTTTAAGCTCATAAGAGATATCCTACGAGTTCAGAGACCCGAGGGCCTTTTTGGAAAGTCTCCCGCCCCCTAAAAATACAGAGATTCCACTGCTCTTCGAAATACAAGAAGAAGAAGATCCAGGTTTCATGAGCCACACTGAGGATGCCGTGGAAAGTACAACAATTGAAGCTGCCCAGGAAGTAGACAGCCTACCAATCATGGCAGGCCAAAAAGAAGAAAGCATACATCAAGTGTTCGTTGATCCTGTGGCAGAGTACATGGAGGCCCTGATATGCTCGAACGCTCCAGCATTGATCCTCAGCACGGGCCAGGTTCATCAGGAATGGTCACTACTGATGGTGACCACAGTTTTGAAGAACCACAAGCAGAGCACCCTGTGGTTATCTCTGACAGGCAGCCAGTGCTCATATCCTTTTTCACTACTACGTGACTGGCTGTATTGGCTTTATCATATCACCTAGAACATCAGAGATTTCCAGTTAGAGTAGGGTAGGTAGGAAAAGCTCAATAAAGCTCAGCCTATGAGCAAATAGATTAGTTGTTTCATTTTCTATCTTAGAATGTAGAGAAGAAACCTACTAGACAGTCTAATCCTAGCAGGTAGTAGTGTAGGAAGAGAAGCATATGAGACCAACAGTCCAATCTGGTCTCATGGAGTAATAAGGGTAGAAGTAGAATAGGTTTATTTTTTCATGTTTGTAAAGTTAATGATGTAAAAGGGTCTACAAGTCCAAATGCACCCAAGAAGAAAAAATGTTAGGACTATAGTGTGGGTTGGTAGTTGTTTGGAAGAATTTTACTGCTAATATGATGTCTTCATAGTTTGTGGCAGCTGATCTAAGGAAAGAAAAGGATGGTTCAAGCAGTAGGCATCTGGCCTACACCGAGAGATCAATTTCTGAATTCTTGACTCCTTCAAGAAGAAGCCATCCCCATGTGGAGCCACTGTTAGCCCCCTATGAAATTTTTGACAAGCAAATAGGAGGCTAAATTGTTGTTGAGTCTTCAAGGAATTCATTTCCACTGAAAACACAGTCTCCTTGAAGCCTCCATGTGCCTTTTATCCTTTGATCAAATCCCCTCTGCTGATTCCCCTTTTAAAACCTCTCTGTCATGTGAAGAAATGCCCAAAGGCCTCCTTTCCCCTTTATTTTTTTCCTCATTTAACCTCTTTTTCTTCCCCTTTTTCTCCCCTTCTATTTCCCCATTTACCCCTCAAATCCCCCCAAGATCACCTTTAAATTCTTCCCCTGCCCTTTGTTTTCCCTTTTCTCCCCTTTATTCCTCTATTGTTCCCCTTTAAACCCCTTAAAACCCATTAAAATGGGCAAAAAACCCATGTTCCGACCTTATTAAAAGGCCTAGCCCCTTTACCGCAGGCCCCTTTCAAACCACTTCCCCACATGCCCCCGTGCTGGGACCAAGCGCTTAAGTCCCAGGGGCTTATCGCAATCGGAAGCCGGGCGGGTGAGAAATTCCTTTGTAATACTCTAAAACCCCGATGCGATTTAATTATAACGTAAACCCATAAAACTGCGATTGCACTTAGTTGATCAAGTCCCCGGATCGGCCAGGCGGGTATGTCGCAAGCCAGGTGTCGCAATCACAACACCCAGGCTGTCACCCCCGATTGATCGCATCGCTCCCCGATCGCTTCATCCTCCGATTTAATCTCGTTCGTTCGTTCGATGCACGATCTAACGGCTGGGCGCTAATCGCAAGCCTTCTGCTCCTTCCCCCGATTGTGAACCTCCGATTACTTCCCCACTGTTGATCTGTCCCTCGATCTGACGACCAGCACTCAATCGCACCCCCGCCCGATCGCTGATCGCAATTCCTTCTCCCGACGCTCCGATTCAATCCTGACCGTCCATCCTTCCCGCGATCCGACGGCCAGCGCTCAATCGCATTTCCCCTCCGATCGCAGTCACAAGTCCTTTCCTCCGTCCCCCGATTTAATCGTAGTCGTCCGTCTCCCGGTCGATCCAACGGCTCTGCGCTGATCGTATCATCGCCCGTCACCTCTCTCCATCTCCCTCTGATTAGATGTGGACAGTCGATCTGATCCCAAATCCGACGGTTGGTGTTTAATCGCAGCATCTCCCCAATCGCAATCGGAACATTTGTGTTGTGCATTGCGATTACTCCCCACTCCGACCTCCGATTGCGATTGTTGCGATTTCATCTCCGCCGTCCGTCTCCTCCCGGATCTAACGGCCCAGGTTTAATCGCCCCCCGCCATTGTCGGCCCCACATCCAAGGCTCCGCCCCTTGTTTGTTGGCTATTTCCTTTGTAATTTGCCTAAACGCTGAACTTTGGGTTTTACACTATGCGTTCATTTCTCCACTCCTCTCTGCTGTTTCCACTGTTTCTTCACCATTCCGCCACCGTTCCTCTGCCTCCACAGCATTTCTCTACCGCGACCCGGTTTGCAATAGGTTTACTCTACGGTGCAGATAGTACAGAGAGGCCAATTCAGCGGCCAAACGAGACAACGGAGGCAGGTTAGAGGGGATTTGAGCCCGTAATTGAAGATTAATGGTTATGATCCCGCATTCAAAGGATTCAAGCACAGTTGGAAGACTTAAGCACGCAAAGAGTCTTATCTGTGTTTAAATATCAGCAAAGTACTCTTCTCCAGAAGGACATCTTCCTACGGCAATCTCCATGCCTCCTCGAGCCCTTAAACAGATTAATGCACTGACGGAGCTTCATTAGAGACTGTCTGAGCAGCAGTAATGGAGGTATGGAGAAATCGCAGACTTCCATCCATGTCATTTATTTCAGAGTGGCAGCACAGAGCTCCAAGCACCACAAGGACTCCAAAGAAATATCAGAGGTCGATTTCGACCTGACAGATATCTCCGAACCAGATTACAGAGTACCTTCAGCGCTGCAGAAAGCCATTAAGAAGTATGGGCGTGAACACTTCCGCCTTACTGTCTTAATGAGTCACATTGATTTGTTTATCTACTTCTGTGTCTTCCTCTTCTCCTATAAAAAATCCCGGAGAACATAATGTAAAGGTTGTTGTTGCCTTGCTGGGCATCTGCTGTTAGAGGGATTTCATTTGACTGTTAGAACGGTCGTGGGAGGGAATAGCAGAGTATTTTGTATGTAATAGGCTGGGAGGAGAAGTCTGGACTGTATTAGCCATTGAACCATATTGTACATGACTGGTTTTGCATCAATTAATCAAAGCACATTTCACAGAATCTTGGTCTATTACTATTGGTGATGTGTTTCTTAACTCTGTTTATTACATTTTCACATTGTTTCATGTTCTTCTGGTAGGCATCAGAATAATGGTATAGGATTCACCCTTGTTAGGTGCCCTATGCTGTCTGCTCTCCCTATCTTTATGTTTTCTGCTTAAATGTGTTATCTAAGAGTAAATTCATGGGTTTAACCAGTGCAGCGGATGTTATTGCCTGCTGGCTGATGTATGAACTTGGGGGTTTGCTTCTTAGATGTTTCTTTGTAATCTTATCTCTGTTTTTCCCTTGGAGTTGCTAAAGCAGATCTGGAGTTAAATGACCTCTGGTCTGATCTATAAGCAGCCCCGTTGTCTCTTTGAGAGCTGCCTTTGAGTATGTCCAAGCAGGTCTGGAGTTAAATGACCTCTGACCTGATCTACAGACAGAAAATTGGTTGCTTTCCTTCTTTCACTTTCCTCTTTAATGTTCCATTCCACCATCTGCCTAAAAGATCCTTTAGTGTAGATGACTTTCCCTTTGAAAGCCTTGGCTAGTGGATGCACATAATTTTCCTCTCATGACTCCATAGCCCAATGGATGGCACGGTCTTGGCCCATTCTCTCTGCTGAAACAGCCTGCTGTTTTGTTCCTTTCCTCCCACTGCTTTCTCAGTCCACGATCTCATGACCAACCCAGCAACCCTTCAAATAAATCATTTAAAAACCCCCCTTTTGTGCTTCATAACTAGCCTAATATCTCATCTTGAGCCTCAAAGATACATCACTCTTTGCTCTATTTGGAGAGATCCCTCTCCGGGTCCAGGAGGGCTAGATCCTAGGACCCCAAAGTGGTTTGATGTTGTCTCATCTTTTGGTATTGCCAAATCTGCCAAAACATGGGAACCCCAACACCGTTGATCCGGTTTCAAAATCCGACGGTCCAAGACGCGTTCTCCTCCACCTGTCGACTCCATATCTCCACGTCACCCCTTCATTGACATTTGTTGTACTTTCGTCCACGTCATCTATTCCTCTTGGCTTTTCGTACATCTATGTGTCATCACCCCATGTACCCATTGTATTTCCATCCCCGCTGTCTATATATATGCGTTGCATTCATATTTATCGTTTTTATCCATACATCGTGTTTCAACTGTTCTACGCCAAAACTTACATTCCATCTGTTTATCAAAATCTTCGTTGTATTTTCTCCGCCACCCTGCGTCTTCTTGCCATATGGTCATTTATGCGATGTCATCATCATCTCCACCTCCACGCCCCTTGCTCCTAAGTCTATTTTTTCAATGTATCTGTGGGTTTTGCAGGTTTCAAGATGATAAGGAGGCGCTTTAATTTGTTGCCTCCATTGCAGAGGTCAAGAGCATGTCAAAGAACGATATTTTGCTGGTGAAATTTAAGATGGAAGCTTGAGGTAGTTGTATGATATGACCTCATTAATGGAAGCATAAATAAAATCCATTGAACCCTAAATACGCCCGCAGAGAGAAGGATTATGCAGCAAGAAATGTTAATGGGGCCACATGAAGTATCAGTGAAAGATCGAGAAATACAACGCCCTGCATTAAAGATCGGGCATTTTAATTCAAGATTAGAGGGCCGAAAGTACCATGCACAAACACAAGAAACCTCAAGGTTTTATTGCAGTATATTTTTTTCTTCCAGACAAGTACATAACATTTTTATATTTTATTCTTTGTGTCTTGTTAAGATTAGATATTCATCCTCAGCATTTATTTCATGAAGCAGTAGCAGAGTACTTGCACCAGTTCAACACCGCCAAACAGCATAAGCGGGTTTTTCTTTTAGATTTGTTTTAAATTAGATCATTAAATGTACATCACCTACCTCATTCTCTAGAGCTTTCTGTTCCTCCTACAAAAACTGGAAAGAAAGACATTGTAAGGGTTCCAGATTTCTATCAGCAAACTGTGCAGTGAGAAGTTCTTGTATACATCTTGTAAAGCTTTTGTGTAAAGGCTCAGAGCCCGTAGGGTCTCAGTGAGGAGGAGCTATAACTTTGATAAGGATTCTGGTCTTTGGTATCCCACAGTATGTAATCTTTTCTTATGTGTTAATACAATATCTCATTTCATTCTATTTATCTTCTTGTATCATTTTCTAGAATGCGAGTGGCTCACTGGTCTTAAGTAAGGATTCATCCTAGTTGGTGCTTTATATAATGCGAGTGGCTCACTGGTCTTAAGTAAGGATTCATCCTAGTTGGTGCCCATACTTAGATTAGTCAAGCGCTTTAAATAGGCCTAGTCATGATATACTGTTCCATGTTCATTTCATCCATATTTTCTGCTATATTGGTTACTTGAGGAGGGTGCTTTTAAAACGCCATTGTCGTGTATGGATTCTTAGTTGGATAAGCCCATATGTGATTCTGTTGTGTATCTGGGTATCAGCCTCATGATAACTAGTATCTTCTCCATGTTTCTTCACTACACCCACTTTCTGATATTGATTTCTGTGGCATATTATTTGAACTGGCCCTCTTTGCAGTAAGTTGTCTCTTAACTGTCTAATGCTTTTGTATTGAAGTTTTGCATGCTATTCCTACACTATTCTTATCTTTTTATCAGCTTCTGAGAGAGTTTGGTCCCATTTAAACTAATTTCCTTGTTTTACGAGTGATAGTAAGAGAGCTTTTGGATTGACATCCCAAGATATATTAGGAGCTCCTTGCTATGTTAAGATGTCCTAGGCACTGGTCTATAGCAACTGTAGGCTGTCCCTAGGGGTTAAAAAATTGTCTACAACAGAGCCTGTAGAAGCAAACGTAGAAGAACACAACATAGGCTCCCTCACAAAACCCAATATGATTAAATTGTCCAGCACTCTTCCAACTCATATAAAATCTCGATAGATTGATCTGTTTAAGGAGTTTAAATATGTTTTTTCCTGGGCATACACAGATCTGAAGTCCTACGATACCAGCATCATTCAACACAAGATTCCCCTGAAGGAAAATCAAAATCACTTAAAAAAAAAACTAAGGAGAATAAACCCACTTTTATTACCTTTAGTTAGAGCCGAAATTGAAAAGATGCATGATGCTGGCATTATAGTACCAATTAGATTTTCAGAATGGGTATCAAACTTAGTTTCTGTTAGGAAAAAGACAAGGGAGATCAAACTCTGTATCGACTTTAGAAACTTAAACATAGAATCCCTAAAATACAACTACCCATTGCCCAATATGGATCATATACTTCAGAGGGTAGTTGGGTCAAAAAGGATATCACTCTTAAATGGGTTCTCGGGTTACAACCAGGTGTTAGTGCTCCCAAGTGATCAAATCAAAACTTCTTTTACCACACCTTGGGGCACCTTTATGTATGTCAAAATGCCTTTCGGGTTAATGAATGCAGGGGCCACCTTCCAAAGGGCCATGGACATAGCCTTTTCTAAATATATTGGCTATTTCATAATTATTTACCTTGATGACATAACTTTCTTTTCAAAAACTGATGAAGAACATTTGACTCACTTAAGAAACGTTTTGGAGAAATGTAGGAAATTTGGCTTGTCATTGAATCCCAAGAAGACACTCTTCGGTCTCCAAAAGGGTAAAATTCTTGGTCACATAATTTCAAAAGAAGGAATCAAGATAGACCCTACAAGGATAGATGGCATATTGCAAATTAGCCATCCAAGAAGCCTCAAAGAATTACAATCTTTCATTGGAAAGATTAATTTTTTGAGAAGCTTTATCCCCAACCTTGCTGAGCTATTAAAAAACATTACAACCATGTTTAAGAAAGATATGGGTGTAAAATGGACTTTACCAGCTAAACAATCATTCGAACTGGTCAAACAAGCTCTTACCCAAACACCAGTCCTGATTAGTCCAGATTTTACCAAAGAATTTTACATCTTTTCTTTTGCATTTGAACATACAATAGCTGCATTTTTTCTTCAAAAGAATGACTTGGGGCAAGAACAACCAATATATTTCTTTAGTAGGGCTTTAAGAGATGCTCCTCTCAAATATAACATCATGGAGAAGCAAGCCTTAGCATTAGTGAAAGGTTTAAAGGACTTTAGGGTCTACATTTTACACTCTCACATAATTTCTTTTGTTCCACATACTGTTGTCAAGGACATTCTAATTCAAGAACCTGATGGTAAAATGGGAAAATGGATTGCAACTATTCTTGAGTACGACTTACAGATCAGGCCCACCAAACTAGTTAAAGGGCAAGGATTAGCAAAACTTATGGCTGAGTCTAACTTCCAAGCACTAGACATGTATATGGTAGATGTGTTGGAAGAAATAGAAGAATCGAATGCTCCTTTTATTGAAGAAACATTTCTAAATTCTCCTTGGTATGCTGGCATTATTTATGTGCTTTTATATTTAAATGCCCCTCCTTCTTTATCTAAAACTAAAGCTAGATTCTTGAAACAAAAGGCTTTGAGTTTTTGCATCTTGGATGGGGTATTATATTGGAAAAATGTTGTTGGAATTTTGCTTAAATTTTTACTTGAAGATGATGCAGGAAAGATCATGCATGAGTTGCATTAAGGAGAATGTGGAGGACACCTCTATTGGAAGGCCACAGCAAACAAAATTCTTAGATCTGGTTACTATTGGCCTACCCTTTTCCCAAACACTCAGAAATTATTCATGTCTTGCCATAAGTGTCAAATCTTTGATGGAAAAAGAAAACTCCTTCCCTCACCCTTGCATCCCATCAGAGTTGAGGCACCTTTTCAACAATGGGGTTTAGACTTCATTGGGGAAATTCACCCATCCTCCTAAGCTCAACATAAGTGGATCCTCACAGCCACTGACTTCTTTACCAAGTGGATAGAAGCTATACCTTCCAGGAATGCTAATGACTCTGTCATTATCAAGTTTCTTGAAACCAATATCCTATCCAGATTTGGTTGCCCCAGAAAAATCATAACAGACAATGATGTTGCTTTTAAATCTAAGAATATGGTTGATTTCTGTTACAAATACCACATAACCTTGGGCCATTCCACTGCTTACTATCCCCAAGGAAATGGATTAGTTGAATCTTCCAACAAGAGTCTCATCAATATAATCAAAAAACTGTTGGAACAGAATCAAAAATCATGGCACAGTAAGCTGGTTCATGCCTTATGGGCTGATAGATTAACTACAAAGAAGTCAATAAATATGTCCCCCTATCAGTTATTCTATGGTATGGACGTGGTTTTTCCCACCTCATTAGGAGTTCCAGCCATGAAACTCCTTCAAGAAGTGCAGATTGAAGAGAATGATATGCAGAGAAGAATCGACCAAACAATCCATCTACAGCAGACCAGAGAGGAAGTCTATGAAAGAACACAGTTAGTCCAAGAAAATATGAAGAATCTATTTGATAAGAGGACTAAGGCAAACAATTTCCAAGTTGGAAATGTTGTTCTTAAATGGGATTCAAGAAGAGAAGAGAAGGGAAAACATGGAAAATTTGAGAACTTGTGGAAAGGGCCATATATTATCCATGTTGAGAGGGGTCACAATGCATTTTTCTTGAGAGAATTGAATGGAGAATATCTATATGGAGGTCCTGTCAATGGCAGGATGCTCAAGCATTACTTCTGCCAAGAATCTTAAGTTTCTAAGCATTTTACTTTTTCATTGTAAATATCATAGTCTAACCATTGCATTCAAAGTTAGAAAAATCAAAAATACAAAAACAAAGAAAGAAAGAAAAGAGGGCAAGTTGTAAAAACAATAAAGGTATGGCCCCATACCAAAAAAGAGAGAAATAAGTTCTGAAAGTGTGCAAGCTTAAATGCCACTACTTAAAAACACACTTCTAGTTAGTCAAACTGCCTAATCTTGACTAATTAGCCTTTAAATTTTCTGCTGATAGGATAGTGAATTCGATTTGCCAAACTGTTTAATATTGGCTTATCAGTAGATATATTAGGATAGAAATCAAAGGTTCAAACATACTCAAAATTTGAACCTAACATTTCAAAAAAATAATGACTCAAATCTGTTTTGTTTTTTGAGTCAAAAGGGATAAAAATCTGGTTCTAATTAGCTCAAAATTTGAACCAAATGGCAAAGGAGAAACAACTCAAATAAAGTCAAAACAGAGCTGTGAAGAAAAAGAAGGCCATGATGAGTAACTTTCAGATCTTAAGCCTTCCATTTTGATTTAATTTTCTGCAAATAATAATCTATGTGCAGCTTGTTTTTATGCCATAGATCAGCATCAAGTTAGACTGTTCAATCCTAACTTGAATGCTTTTTAAATTTCTGCTTTAGCAATTAGAGAATAAAAATCTGTTAGACTGTTTAATCCTAACAGATTAGTAGATTAGGTAAAGAAGCATATGGGCTCAACTGTTTAATCTGAGTTCATGAAGAAATAAGTAGTACAAATAGATTAGATTTTTTTCTTTCAAAAGAATAAAATGTTGAAAGAGAGTTCGCCAATCCAAGTGCACTCTAAGGAATAAAAAATTTTAGATCAGTAGGATTGGGTAGGTAGAAAGCTTGTTGATGAAATATCCATTGTTTTCCATGGCTGTTAGCATTTATAGAGCAAAAGAAGATCATTCAATCAAAGAAAGACAGCCCAATGGATGAGGCTACTGATCAGCATCTAATAGAATGCAAGTCTGAAATTCTTGATGCCTTCAAAAAGGCATCATCCCCAAGTGGAGCCTGTTAGCCCTTTATAAATTCCTTGACAAGCAAGCAAGGGGATAATTTTTTTTATAAGCCAGCAAGGAATGCATTTCCCTTGAAAACACATCATCCTTGCAGCCTTTTCAGGTTCCCTACCTTGTGACTATTTCCCTCTGTTGTTCTAAATCAATAGGCCTTGTTGATAAGGAATTATGCTCCTAAAGGCTTTATTCTGCCCTTTGTACCCTTGCAAAATGCTTCATTTTCACCCTTTTTTTCCTTGTCTCAAAGTCCCATTTCTTCGCCCTAATTCCCCCCTTTTCATCCTAGAAATCCCCTCTAAAACATCCCTACACCCTTTGGTTAGCAGATTTCCCCCTCATTCCCCTATCGTTGCCCTTGGCTGGCCTTAAAATGCTTTAAAAATGAGCCAAAAACCATATTTTCTGCATAGCCTGGGCCTAGCCCTTTTCCGACCTAGCCCTCGCACTTTCCCCCCACAGAACCTTGCGCTATGACCGAGCGTTGGCCTGAAAGGCGCCAATCTCCAATGTATATTGGGAGCGCTCCTGGCCGTTGATCTTTATAGATCGGACGACGATCGTTAACTCCGCAGTGTCCATGTTTCCTCATTCAAACCCTCGATCACGCAATCGTCGTGCATTCACCTGCCAGATCGACGGTTCAGAGTGTACCTGCCACTGTGTTCCCCACCGTGCACTATGCCATAAAACAACAAGGTTTTCATCGCACCGCTAACGGGGGTCGAGCGGTATTCTCCCATTGCCTAGCGATTCCATACAACAAATGACAAGTGGCACCTGTACGACGGCAAAACCACCCTCCCATCGCGTGTTAAATTCAGTCCGTGGATGCAGAGCGATATGCATAATAGCCGTTAGATCTTCCCTGATCCATCCAATAGTAGCCATTCTGCAAAGTTGCGCGAGGTTAAGACATGATCTCCATACTCCTGGCCCACCGATCATTGTCCTCTGCCACATGTTCAACCATCGATCTCCTCTCAGATCTGTCGATCCAGATTTGTTTCCCCGTTGTTGACTCTTACATCTTTGCCCGGTCCTGCCACGTCACCTCCACGTGTCTCACCGTACATTCGCCCCTCCCGTTTTATATATTCATTCAAAGGGTCAATTTTAAGGTTTTTACGTAAATTTTCCTCTACGCTCTGCCAACCTCCCACCAGAGCACCTCTTCACTGCTCCTCTGCATTTTTTCACCATTCGTTTACAGTCCCACTATCGTCCTCACAGTCATCCACATCATCCGACCCCCCATTGTTTTCTTAACCTGTGTTCGTATTTTGTAGGGTTATCGGAGGCGGAAAATCGTCATGGTTCATATGTACTAATTATATGGCGTGCTGCGCAAGCAGAATTAAATTTGAAAGCTGGAACTATAGATAAACGCCCGGAAAGGCAGCGGAGGCATAAATACTATCCCAGGATAGTTTAATCTCCGCAAAAAACCTCTTCGGCGCCATTAAAGCCCGGATTTTGCATATCGATACATTTATGGAGCAGTGGAGAAAAACCAACTAACGATCAATGGATTTCAGCATTCAGTATTGAAGGTTTTGAGCCTAATACAACGGTTTAGAGGCAAAACACCAGATCAATGATCCCATGGATCATGCAGAAGGTACAGCACGCAGAAATTCATGTATATCAGGGTTTCACATCAGCAGATGGGCGCAAAGGACGAAGCGCCCATATCAGTTTCATTATTTACCATGTTCCTGAAGGTTTCCACCTTAACAACAATCCAAAGCTATGAGGGAATTTGTTTCACAAGCATGGCAGTCCATTCAGTCATTTTGTTTATACACCAGATTACTACACAGTATTGCAGTCAGAGTACGTCAGAGTCATATAAGAGTAATCTGAAGTCTAAGGAAGATCATTTGTTCACCCAAAGAAAACCAGAGATTAATGCACAGGATTTATACAGAGTGGGTTTCAGCCTTCTTCCTCTTCCGGAGTTTTAATGATGCATTTAGTTCTTCACCTACTTTCCCTGCTCCTATGGAGCTATAAATTTAGAAATAAACTCATTGTAAAGGTTTTTGATCAGTTATCAGAGAACTGCAAGTAGTTTCTTTTGAGACACAGTCTCTGTGTAAAGTTGTAAGATAGGTTGAAGGAGATGTTTCCATACTGAGTATTCAGCTATGGGCAATGTTGTACTTGACTGGTATGGCTATTTAATATGACAAGCACATTTCTTCGGATCCTAATCTGAAGCAGCGGTGATGTTTTCCTATCTCTGTGTTTTAATTCATTTCATTTTGTTTCTGTTGGCTTGCATCAGAATATTGGCATAGGATTTACCCTTGTTAGGTACCCTATGTTTCTGCTCTCCTTGCCATTGATGTTCCTCTTCTGAATGTACTATCTAAGAATTGAATTCAGACAATTTAACCAGTGTAGTGGATGATATTTCCTGCTCTCTGATGTATCAATTAAATTTATATGTTCTTAGATGTTTCTTGTTAAGGATTTAGTTGGAATATTTGGGAACACTGGGGATTAGAGTTAGCCCTGTCCACTAGGATCCTTGTGCGACCAGCTGGTCTTTAACTTCGTGCTCTGAAACTGTGTTGTCTCCTCCTCTCTTATCATTCTATATCACACAATCATCTTTAAGATCCTATGTTTTATATGACTAGCCCAATTGAAAGCCTTCTTATTGATTAGCAAGCAAATCCTTTCCTGACTCCATTGCCCAATGGTTTTGAATATTTCCTGGAATACTTCACCTCTGCCTTTTTCCTCTTTGCTCATCCTTGTCTTACATTGAACCCTTCTTTCCTGATAACCAGCAACCAAATCAAACAAATCAAACAAACAAACCCTGTGCCTATAACTATCCTAACATCTTAAAACACTGAGATTCAAAGACATAAACCCCTTGCTCATATAGAGAGATCCCTCTCTGGACCCAGGAGGGCTAGATCCTGAGGTCTGAAAGTGGATTTGATGTTGTCTCATCTTTTGGTCTTGCCAATCTGGCCAAAACATGGGAACCCCAACATAATGGCGACTCTGCTGGGGAACTTGAGTGAAGTACACCTAAAACACTCTTACGCATTCAAAAACCTAAAATCTCTGGTTAGGTTGGCATTTAAACAGTCCTATTCTCACATCAACCTCTAAACCATTGTTGTGTTTTCCCCATACTCTTGGACAGAGTCTGGAAAGGGCCAGGTAGCCTCCAGATCTCACACTCTTTCAGAGGTGACATATATGGTAAATGCCCTCCCAGTCGACCTCTGGTTAGATTTTGCTATGTTTAAAAGATATCCCTGAAAGGGGACATCCCATAAGCACTGTGGTGGACAGTGTACCTTCCAAAAACATCCTAAACCTTTCCACCTGGTGACTCCATATTCCCTAAACGTTTTAAAGACTCCACTGGTGATCAATAGGCCTGCTGATTATCTTGGTTCACATTAGACTCCACTAGGAGACCAGCCTCCATCACAACATCAACCACAGTAGAAGTAACAGGTAGGGTTAAGCTACTTGGTCAGAAAAAAACATTTTGGCTTCTAGAACCATTCATACAAGAGCTTACCCTAACCCAGACCCACCTAAAATAGTTGACAACCCCGAGAGTATCCTTAAAGGAGCCCCTACACATAAAGGACCAACTATTTCCAGCCACATCCGTAGAGCTAACTCTGCACCAGAAGATCTTACAGCTCTATCGTGCTTTCACCTTGACCTAGACCTACCTAACAGATTACCTAGAACTAGGTCATTCAGTATCTTAGACCAGCCAGACCGTGAGCTTCCTGGCTCGCCACCCCGAAGTGGTAGATACCTTGGAAATAGACATACTCCTCCTCCTACACCTCCTGATATACATTTCACACAAAAATTGGGGCTCAGTCATCCTAGATCTGTGCATCAGTCTTCTGCTGGTCCTAGCATCCCTATCATCCATAGATCTCCTGCTCAAATCAACCCTTTACCTCATCAAAACATCATCATGGCAGCCTGGTATGCACCTCTGGTTTTGCCTCAACCTCTAGTACCCTTACCAAATGATTATTAGTCAAAGATCCCACACTTCACTGCAAAAGATTCCATCACAGCCCAACATCATGTAGATAAGATGGAAGATTCTTTTGACTACATGGAAACAGATGATGATACAGTCAAAATGAGAATATTTTCCCAGAGCTTAGGGGGTGATGTGAAGAAATGGTTTAAAGGCCTACCTCTAGGTAGCATCAATGATCTTCCAGCCTTATATCATAATTTCATAAAAAAATGGGAAACTAAGGCTAACCCTCGCCAACTCTTATCAAAATACATGAGCCTTAAAAGAAACGTAGGAGAGAGTGTCCATGATTACACAAAAAGATTTAACATCATTTACAATGCCCTCCCTCCACATATGAAGCCTCCACAAGGCATTGCCTTCACAAAATACCCCGAGGGCTTTGATGCTGACATGGCCTATGAGCTTAGGGATAAAGAGTACAACACATTGGAGGACATGCAGAAAGGAGCAGTGAACATAGAGGCAAATTTTATTGAGAAAAGGGCAAGACTGAGATCTGAGAAGAGGGTAACATACAGAGATGACAATGTAGCTTCCTCATCTGACCCAAATTATGATAAATTGTCTAAAAATGTGGAAAATTTACAGAAAATGATGGAAAAAATGGTTGTCACAGTCAGTAACCAAAACAGAAATCAGAACCATAACTAGAACCAAAAGCTTTTGAGGTCACCATCAAGAAAAGGCCTAAGAAATCTTCTAAAGCAACTGCTGAAAGTAGCAAACCTTCAGCTGAAAGTTCTAGGAAAAATAAAGAAAAGGACAACCAAAACACTGATACACAAGGTAAACCAGCTAGCAGCACTGACACTACAGTTAGTGCTCCTGATAAAACAGTCTCAAACATTGTACATAACAAGAATCAACACACTGATTCAGCCACTAAAGAAGTGGCTAACAAAACAGAATTGAACATTCCGAAGAGTCAGTCCACTTTCAATTTGGAGAGTCAGATTGCAAAAATTAAAATCTCTTTCCCACTCTCTGAGCTGGCCACTCAGGATGTATATAAAGGCCAAATTTTGAAAGCATTGAATTTAGGTGAGAACAGTGACACTGTGAATCTGAGTGATGATCAACCTGCCCTTCTGTTTGGTCCAAAGATAGAAGGAAAGTTTCAGGAAGGGGTAGTACCCCCTTTTTATATCAGTCTTAATTTCCATGATAAGATTCTCCACAATGAAATGCATGATTCCAGGGCATCACACAACCTAATGCCTAAAGTAGTAATGGAAAGATTAGGCCTAGAGATAACCCATCCCTACAAAGACCTATACTCATTTGACTCTAGTAGAGTAAAGTATCTTAGCTTGATCAAAGATTTGTTTGTGAGCCTTACTCAGATTCCTTCCAAGTGTATGGTCATGGATGTTGTGGTAGCAGATGTGCCACCCAAATATGGCATGCTATTATCAAGATCATGGGGAGCCAAGCTGCAAGGAACAATGCAGATGGATGGGGCTTATGCCATAATCCCAATCTTTGGCCATCTTAGAAGACTGTACAGGGAAGCACAAATGAAATTCCTGGTTAGTAGCCCTGAAAAGCCTGAAAATGCTCCTCTATACTCTGTACATATAGACCTGGATTCCTTCATCTTCTACAATGATGAAAATTTGGGAGGACCAGAATCTAAAAGCGTAGATACAAGAAAAGGTACACATGATGAAACAGTGCCAATGGACTTTAACATAATGGCCACCCTAGACTCAGAGGAGGAAGACGTAGAAAACTTTGAACAGTGCTCTGAAACAACAACGCTAAGTTAACCAGAAACAAAATGCAATCAGCCAACTAGTCACCTCTCTGACTTCCACATCCATAACGAAAAACTAAAAAGCCCACAGCCTAGTGCAGACCCTATAGTGCAACATAATGGCGAACCTAGCTATAGGGAAAGGAATGATAACAAAAACGAGAGTGAACCCCTGTGGGAATTGAATTTCGATGGGTCCTGCACAAGAAGAACTGCTGGGGCGAGAGTGTGGATACATAACACAGAGAGTGATTACGCAGAGAGCCATGATTGCAACCTGCACTTAAAATGTACAAACAATGTTGTAGAATACGAGGCCCTTATCCTAGGCTTGAACCTGTTGAGAAAATTAGGAGCCCGTAGGATAATTGTGCATGGGGACTCTGAGCTGATTATTAAACAGGTGAATGGTGAATATACAGCGAAACATCCTAGACTGAGAGTGAATTAGTGTTTGTTCCTAGGAGTCAAAATGTCATTGCAAATGGACTAGCTTGCCTAGCTAGTTCATACCCTAAGACTCCAATCGACCAACGAATTATCATACAGACCAAATTCAGACCTGCAGTGCCAGACAACGAAAAATATTGGCAGGTTTTTGAAGGTGATAAACAGATTCAGGATTTCCTGATAGGCAGGAATGAGTTTGAATTTTTTGATTCAGACTCTAAATCTGAGAACAACTGCCTTAGTGAAGAATCCTCTGACGAAGAAACCCCACCCTGTAATATAGAAATAAACACTCTAACTGAAGAAACTAGAAGTCCAACCGGAAAATGCGAAAACGCAGATAGCGAAGAAGTAGAGGTGCTGCAGGCCAAAGATAAGAATATACCCAAAGGCCTAGCACCCTTAGAATACCTTTTTGACTTTGATGATGTAGCAAAAAATACCACTATAGAACATGCAGACTCTGACGTGGAAGAATGCAACATAGGCACTGAAGATGAGCCCAAAATGATTAAACTAGCTAAGTCTTTACCTGCGGACATGAAGAAAAAATGCATTGACCTTTTCAAGGAATTCATTGATGTGTTTTCCTGGAGTTATGAAGACTTAAAGGCCTATGACACAAACATAATTCAGCACAAAATACCCTTGAAAGAAAATCAGAAGCCATTCAAACAAAAACTTCGCAGAATCAATCCGAATCAATTGCTCGCAGTTGAAAAAGAGATTAAGAATATGTATGAGCCAGGCATAATAGTTCCTGTGAGGTTCTCTGACTGGGTATTAAATTTAGTGGCTGTGAGAAAGAAAACAGAGGAGATAAGGCTATGTATAGACTTCGGAAATCTCAATAGAGCCTCACTCAAAGACAACTACCCTCTTCCAAAAATGAAACACATTCTTCAGAAAGTAGTAGGCTCTAAGAGAATCTCCTTGATAGATGGTTTCTCAGGTTATAATCAAGTCTTATTAATCCCAGAAGACCAACTCAAAACAGCCTTTACCACTCCATGGGGCACCTTTATGTATGTAAAAATGCCCTTTGGACTAATGAACGCTAGTGCAACCTTCCAAAGGGAGATGGACATAGATTTTTCAGATGAGATAGGAAAATTCATTGTTATTTACTTAGATGACATAACAGTCTTTTCCAAGACTGAAGAAGAACATCTGAAACATCTGAGAAAAGTGTTTGAAAAATGTAGAAGGTTTGGTCTATCAGTGAATTTTAAAAAGACTGTATTTGGACTGCAGAAAGGTAAACTTCTTGGCCACATTATATCTGAGAAGGAAATTAGGATAGACCCACAACGATTTGAGAGAATACTACAGATCACACACCTGAGAAACATCAAATAATTACAGTCCTTCATTGGGAAAATCAACTTTCTTAGGAGATTTATTCCCAACCTGGCTGAACACCTTAGGAATATGACTAACATGCTAAGGAAAGGTGGAGTTAAATGGACTGTTGGAGCTAGATAATCTTTTGAATCAGTAAAACTTGCACTCACCCAAGCTCCTGTTCTGATTAGCCCAGATTTCTCTAAGATTTCCTAATCTTTTCATTTGCCTCTGAGCATACAACGGCTGCAGTCTTGCTGCAGAAAAACACAGAGGGAATGGAACAACCAATTGCCTTTTTCAGCAAAGCACTAACGGATGCACCCTTGAAATACAACATAATGGAAAAACAGGCCTATGCTATGATTAAGGCCTTAAAGGACTTCAGGGTGTACATATTTCATTATCACACCATAGCTTATGCGCCCAACATCATAGTCAAATATATATTGTCCCAAGATCCTGATGGAAAGAGGGGCAAATGGATTGCTGTGATTTTAGAATATGACCTTGAGATAAAACCCACCAAACTAATTAAAGGTCAGGGCTTAGCGTGACTAATGGCTGAATAAAACTTACAAGCCCTAAACATTAACATGGTAAATACCTTGGATGAGAAACAAGAATTGCCTAATCCCACTGTTGAGGAAAAGTTCCAGAGCTCTCCTTGGTATTCTGACATTTTGTATGTGCTTACACACCTTAATGCCCCACCTGAGCTATCAAAGACTAAGGCCAGGTTCTTAAAGCTAAAAGCTAGAATCTATTGCATATTGAATAATTGCTTATACTGGAAGAACCCAAATGGCCTATTGATTAAATGTTTGTCTGAAAACGAGGCAGATAGGATTAAACAAGAATTCCATGCTGGATAATGTGAAGGCCACCTGAGTTGGAAAGTCACTGCAAAAAAAATACTCAGAGCTGGCTACTATTGGCCCACACTCTTCAATGATATCCATAAGATGATAATTGCCTGCCACAAATGCTAGATTTTTGAAGGCAAAAGAAAACTCCTTCCCTTAACTCTACAACCCATCACTGTTGAAGGTGCCTTTCTGCAATGGGGCCTAGATTTCATAGGGGATATTCACCCTACTTCTTCTGCAAAACCCAAATGGATCCTAACAGCCATAGACTATTTCACTAAGTGGATAGAGGCCATACCTACTAGGAATGCCATAGAGTCAGTCATCATTAGTTTCCTAGAAGGTCATATCCTCTCTCGGTTTGGCTGCCCAAGGAAAATAATCACTGATAATGCTACTGCTTTCGGATCCAAGAAAATGGTGGATTTTTTTCACAGGTATCAAATTGCACTCGGTCATTAAACTACCTATTACCCTCAAGGTAATGGATTAGCTGAATCATCAAACAAGAGCCTGGTGATCATCATCAAGAAGTTGTTGGAAGAGAACAAAAATTCATGGCATAACAAGCTAGTACATGCTTTGTGGGCCGATAGGCTTACAACAAAGAATTCCATTGGCATGTCACCATTTCAGCTTGTCTATGGTACAGGAGCAGTGTTTCCTACCAGCCTTGGGGTACCAATGATTAAGCTGGTCCAAGAGTTTCAAACAGAAGAAGATAGTATGGTGAGAAGAATAAGCCAAACAATCCATCTCTAGCAAACAAGGTAAGAGGTCTACAACAGAGCACTGAAATTTCAGGAAAATATAAAGAAATTGTTTGACAAAAGAACCAAAGCTGCTGATTTCAAAATTGGGGATAAAGTTCTGAAGTGGGACTCAAGAAGAGAGGATAAAGGAAAGCACAGCAATTTTGACTGTTTCTGGCAAGGTCCATACATCATCCAAGCCATTGCGGGTCAAAATGCCTTCTTCCTACAAGAATTAGATGGTACAGAGCTGTTTGGGGGTCCTGTCAATGGCAGGATGGTCAAACACTACTTCTACTGATTTACAATTTCCAAATTCCATTCCCATTGTACATACCATTGCATTTTTTATTTTTAAGAAAAAAGAGAAAATGTTTCAAAAAATAGAGGAAAGGAGAGGTTCAGACATGCTCAAAACATGAACCTCAAAAGTGAAAAATATTGGCTCTAATATGATCAAAACCTGAGCCAAAGAAAGTAAAGACAGCTGGTCCTAACATGCTCAAAATCTGGACCAGCAAAGAAAAAATAAGAATCAGCTCTAACATGCCTAAAACCAGAGCTGAAATGAGGAAAAGAAGTGACTCTAACATGCTCAAAACCTGAGTCACAAAGAGAAGAAGGATACTTCAAGTTTCAGATCTCAAGCCTTCACAGTTTTTTTTTTTCAGTTTTCTGCAAATTTTGTCCATGTGCAACTGTTTTTATGTGTTGGATCCACAGCAAGTCAGTCTGTCTAATCCTGGCTTGACTGTTTTTCAATTTCTATCGTAGAATATAGAGAAAAATCTGCTGGACAGTTTAATCCCAGCAAATTTTAGATTAGGTAGAAAAACATATGAGACCAATAGTCTAATCTGGTCTCATGGAGCAATAAGGGTAGATTTAGAATAGGTTTCTTTTCTATTTGTAAAAATAAAATGATGTAAAGGGTCTGCCAGCTCAAATGCACCCTAGAAGAAGAAACAATGCTAAGATTTCAATGTGGGTAGGTAGTTTTTTGGGAAAGTTTTATGTTTATGTAATGCCTTCACAATTGTGGCAGCTGAAAATCAAAGAAGGGATGTGTAAAGCAGCAGGCACCTGGCCTACACCAAAGATCTATTCTCTGAATTCTTGACTCCTTCAAGAATAAGCCATCCCCATGTGGAGCCACTGTTAGCCCCTTATAAATTCCTTGACAAGCAAGCAAGGGTCTAATTTGTTTTATAAGCCAACAAGGAATGCATTTCCCTTGAAAACACATCATCCTTGCAGCCTTTTCAGGTTCCCTGCCTTGTGACTATTTCCCTTTGTTGTTCTAAATCAATAGGCCTTGCTGATAAGGAATTATGCTCCTAAAGGCTTTATTCTGCCCTTTGTACCCTTGCAAAATGCTTCATTTTCACCCCAGGTTTGTTCCTTGTCTCAAAGTCCCGTTTCTTCCCCCAAATTCCCCCCTTTCCATCCTAGAAATCCCCTCTAAAACATCCCTACACCCTTTGGTTAGCCAATTTTCCCCTCATTCCCCTTTTGTTTCCCTTGGCTGGCCTTAAAATGCTTTAAAAATGAGCCAAAAACCATATTTTCTGCATAGCCTGGGCCTAGCCCTTTTCTGGCCTAGCCCCTGCACTTTCCCCCCACAGAACCCTGCGCTATGACCGAGCGCTGGCCTGAAAGGCACCAATCTCCAATGTATATCGGGAGTGCTCCTGGTCGTTGATCTTTATAGATCGGACAGCGATTGTTAACTTCGTAGTGTCCATGTTTCCCCGTTCAAACCCCCGACCGCACAATCGCCGTCCATTCCCCTCCCAGATCGACAGTTCGGAGTGTACCCGCCACGCACTATGCCATAAAACAGCCCGGTTTTCATTGCACCACTAATGGGGGTCGGGCGGTATTCTCCCATTGCCCAGCAATTCCATACAACAAATGACGCGTGGCACCTGTACGACGGCAAAACCACCCTCCCATCGCGCATTAAAGTTAGTCCGTGGATGCAGAGCGATATGCATAATAGCCGTCAAATCTGCCCTGACCCATCCAACGGTCGCCATTCTGCAAAGTTGCACGAGGTTAAGACATGATCTCCGTACTCCTGGCCCACCGATCATCATCCTCCGCCGCATGTTCAACCGTCGATCTCCTCTCAGATCCGACGGTCCAGATTTGTTTCCCTGCTGTTGACTCTTCCGTCGTCGCCCGGTCCCACCACGTCACCTCCACGTGTCTCACCGTACATTCGCCCCTCCCATTTTATATATTCATTCAAAGGGTCAATTTTAAGGTTTTTATGTAAATTTTCCTCTGTGCTCCGCCAACCTCCCACCAGAGCACCTCTCCACCGCTCCTCTATGTTTTTTCGCCATTCGTCTGCAGTCCCACTATCATCCTCACAGTCATCCACATCATTCGACCCCCTATTTTTTTCTTAAACTATGTTCATATTTTGCAGGGTTATCGGAGGCGGAAAGCCGCCATGGTTCATATGTACTACTTCAATGGTGTGCTGCGTAGACAGAATTAAATCGGAAAGCTGGTACTATAGAGAAATGCCCGGAAAGGCAGCGGCAGCATAAATACTATCCCAGGACAGTTCAATCTCCACAAAAAACCTATCCGGCGCCATTAAAGCCCAGATTTTGCAGATCGAGACATTTATGGAGTAGTGGAGAAAAACCGGCTAATGATCAATGGATTTCAGTGTTCAGTATTGAAGGTTTTGAGCCTAATACAGCGATTTAGAGGCAAAACACCAGATCAATGATCCCATGGATCATGCAGAAGGTACAACACGCAGAAATTCATGTATATTAGGGTTTCACATCAGCAGATGGTTCCAAAGGATGAAGTGCCCATATCAGTTTCATTATTTACTGTGTTCCTGAAGGTTTCTGCCTTGACAACAGTCCAAAGCTACCAAGGCATTTGTTTCACGAGCATGGCAGTCCATTCAGTCATTTTGTTTATACACTAGAGTACTACATAGTACTGCAGTCAGAGTATGTCATAGTCATATCAGAGTAATATGAAGTCTGAGGAAGATCATTCGTTCACCCAAAGAAAACCAGAGATTAATGCACAGGATTTATATAGAGTGGGTTTCGGCCTTCTTCATCTTCTGGAGTTTTAATGATGCATTTAGTTCTTCACCTACTTTCCCTGCTCCTCTGGAGCTATAAATTTAGAAAGAAACTCATTGTAAAGGTTTTTGATTAGTTATCAAAGAACTGCAAGTAGTTTCTTTTGAGACACAGTCTCTGTGTAAAGTTGTAAGATAGGTTGAAGGAGATGTTTTCAGACTAAGTATTCAGCTATGGGAAATGTTGTACTTGACCGGTATGGCTATTTAATATGACAATAACATTTCTTTGGATCCTGATTTGAAGCAGCGGTCATGTTTTCCTATCTCTGTGTTTTAATTCATTTCATTTCATTTTTGCTGGCTTGCATCAGAATATTGGCATAAGATTTACCCTTGTTAGGTACCCTATGTTTCTGATCTCCTTGCCATTAATGTTCCTCTTTTGAATGTACTATCGAAGAATTCATTTCAGATAATTTAACCAGTGTAGTGGATGATATTGCCTGCTCTCTGATGTATCAATTAAATGTATCTGTTCTTATATGTTTCTTGTTAAGGATTTAGTTGAAATATTTGGGAACACTGGGGATTAGAGTTAGCCCTGTCCACTAGGATCCTTGTGTGACCAGCTGGTCTTTAACTTCGTGCTCTGAAACTGTGTTGTCTCCTCCTCTCTTATCATTCTATATCACACAATCATCTTTAAGATCCTATGTTTTAGATGACTAGCCCAATTGAAAGCCTTCCTATCGATTAGCAAGCAAATCCTTTCCTGACTCCATTTCCCAATAGTTTTGAATACTTCCTGGAATACTTCACTGCTGCCTTTTTCCTCTGTTCTCGTCCTTATCTTACATTGAACCCTTCTTTCCTGATAACCAGTAACCAAATCAAACAAATCAAACAAACAAACCCTATGCCTATAACTAGCCTAACATCTTAAAACACTGAGCTTCAAAGACATAAACCCGTTGCTCATATAGAGAGATCCCTCTCTGGACCCAAGAGGGCTAGATCCTGAGGTCTGAAAGTGGTTTTTATGTTGTCTCATCTTTTGGTCTTGCCAATCTGGCCAAAATATGGGAACCCCAACAGAGCCACTGTTAGCAACCTATAAATTTGTTATACCAAAAAGTGGCTAAATCATTTTTGGAGCCTTCAAGGAACAAATTTTATTGCAAAAAGTGTTGTCTCTTGAAGACTCCTGAAGGCCTCATGCCTCTGTCCAAAATCTTCATTGCTGTTCCCATTTTATACTCAAAAATTCTGCTGATTTCATAAGAAGAAACTGCTGAAAAACCATCATTTTCCCCCTTCTCCCACTCAAAACTAACCTTCATTTGCTCCCCTTTTTCTCCATAAAAAATCCTTTGTTTTTTATGATTCCTCTTCTTCCCTTCATGAAAATCACTTCTTCAAAGTTAAAGACTCACTCTTTAACCTTACCTAAACCCCCAAATCCATTTAAAACTTTGAAAATTTTCATAAAAAACAAAGTTTTATTACTATGGACTTAAGCCCCCTTGGGCTAAGTCCTAACCACTTCCCCACCATATGCTTTGGGCCTCGAACCACGTGCTAACCCATATTGGCGCTAATCGCATCGCAAATATTCAAGTGCGCAAGTCTTTTGCCATAGACCAAAATTTTCGATTGCGATTAGTCTTTTTTGTGCTATAAAACCCTCGATTATACTATTTTCATATAAACCATAAGCCTGCATCCGGCGCTTAAAAACCTGTATAAATTCATTCCCGATCGTTCCTTTTCTTTGTAAAGTCTTAAAAACCCACTTTTCCAAAGTTTTAACTTAAAAACCCAAGTCACGTGTTGAAATATTTAAATGGGTTGATTGAAAGACCGATCGCGCAATCACAATCGGAGAAATCAAATGAGTAGATTAAAAAGACTCGCATCAAACTTCCGATGCAATTAGCCTTTATATGTATATACCATGGGCCTGCCTTCCGTACTTAAAACCTTGTAAATAATCCTTCCTGATCCATTTTTTCCTTTGTAAAACCCAAAAACCCATTTATCCTAACTTTGGTCTAAAAAGCCAGAATCATGTGTTAAATATTTTAATGGGTAGATTGAAAGACCGATCGCGCAATCGCAATCGGAGAAAATTCAATGGGTGGATTGAAAAGACGCACATCCAAAGTTCTGATGCGATTGGGTCTTATGTATTATAATTCCGCCCCACCACTGTTTCATATGACTTATGCCCAGGACCAAGTGTTGAAGTACGAAGCACTGAAATCGCATCGCAAGTTTTCAGAATGGGTAGATTAAAAAGACCAGGCCCGCAGCCCCGATTGCGATTGGCCTTTGTTTTTCTTAAGCCCCGGGCCCATCGCGTTCCATATAACTATGGGCCCCGCAATCGGGCGCCTATCCTCTTTATAAATATCTCCGCCCCAATTTGCTAAAAACCTATGTTGTTTGTTAAAAATTTGGGTTTTATATGTTATAAAGGTTTTCCGCCACTCCACTCTAAAATTAATCCCCACCATTGATGATGCCCTGATCAAATGGCCAGCACTTCGTCGCATCGGCAATTTCAAATCGCATCACAAAGTTACATCACATGCTTTGTTTGCCCCCTCTGATCGGCCAGTCCCCCGATTCTTTCTCCACCGTTGATCTACTCCTTAGATCGACGGTATGCGCTTCGTCGCATCGCTTATTTCAATCGTATCGCAAAGTTTCATTGCATGATTTGTTTACCCCCTTCGATCGGCCAGTCTCCTGATTCGTTCTCCACCATTGATCTACTCCTTAGATCGACGGTCTGCGCTTCGTCGCATTGCTTATTTCAATCACATGCACTTTCCTGCCACCCCCGATTGCGATCCTCCGATTAGATCTGGACCGTCCACATGTCCATATCGGACGGTCCAAAATCATTTCGCCTTATTCTTCTCCCCGCTCTCCTTTTGCCTCTTCTACACAAATCTCCACCGTTGGATGCTTTCATCCAACGGCCATGCTCTCTCCCGCCTTCTGAAGCAGTTAAACCTAAAAATTCAGGATTTCTTAATTTTTTTTGTGTTTTGCAGGTGTTTTAATGGTTTTCCATTGTATAATGAAGGAAAGCCAAGGGCCGGGAAAGACGTTTTCCGCGCCTTTGAGTTATCAAAGAGAACCATTCACGGGGATTCATTCCATTGTTTTATCAATGCTTCATGGGCATTGATGCCTTTAAAAGCCTAGCACGGCCTGAACATCGACAAGACACTGTGATTAAATCACATTTAAAAGAGTATCAGTTTCTGAAGACAGAGCGTAGCAGAATGAAGATTGAAGACAGATTTTGGAATTACGGCTAAGAATTCTTATCAAAAGCCTAATTCCCAGAATTAAAACACAATTAAAAGAGACCATAAGTGTTTAAACGACAGAAAGGCCTCCACCGCCTCATTTGAGGCAAATTTATTCCTTAGCTACCATAAGTGCCACCTGTGCCTCAAAGCATTCAACACAGAGGCCGAAGTTATTGATCAGATGAAGATATTCGCCTCCAGCGCAGCCAAGGAGCTACTTCTGCAAGGGAATGAATGCAAAAATACTTGTAGAGTCACTCCAAACATTACGCAGAGCCTAAAAGTCAATAAAATCTCCCACCGAGCTTTAATCTTAATTGTAAAACAGTTAATACAGTGAAACACCTGTACACTTCTCTATCGAGCCCCTCAAAGGCCGAGAAGTCTTAAATCTGTATTAATTGTCTTGGGAGATATTTTATTTAGATCTCACCTCCTTATTCTTCTATAAATACTTCTGTAGAAGATGAGAAACTGTTGGTTGTTGTTTGATCACCAGTTGTAATACTGAAACTCTCTGAAATAAATACACAGTCCGTTGAAGTTGAAGAAGAAGGTGTAAGTCTTGGAAACCTTGATGATGTTGTTGCATGCTTGTTCCTGAGAAGGCTCTATCATTGGATCCATGAGCTTGGCTGTTGGTGAAGTATTCTGAATTGTTTTATGTTTTCCCTTATTTTCATTATGTTCCATAATTTCTTACTACAATAGGTTGAAAGTTTTAGGCTAAGAAATGACTCCTGGAAGCACCTTAGACCTGTTCATCCTTCACTGTTTCATGTTTTCTTCTGCTGAAGTATTTCAGAGTCCTTAATCTCTCTCTTTAATATTCATGCTTGTTTATTTCCTTAATAGTTCGAATATTTGGTTTCAACATGATTTATGGTTCTCCCTGCTTGTCTGCAGCCACTTAAAAGTTGTTATTGAAGTCCCCCTTTGAAGTATTTCTGTTTACAGTAAGCCAAGGAGGTCTGTTCTAATCTTGCCCTTTGTCCTTGCTTAAATAGTTTCCTTGAAGGTCTTTATAGTTGTAATCATAGATGTATTAGGTGTTCCCTCTTCTATGACTGCAATTATCAGTGAATCGTTTATGTTTTCTAAGTCATTTGAAATAAAATATTTGAGGAAATAGGGTGTTCTCCGAATCTTAGATTTCATTTTAAAATTTGTTTTGAAATCATTGTTTGCTTAAAGGTGTGATTTGTAGAATTCATGGTTAGCCCTGTCTATCAAAGAGCTCTTTATTGTTCAAATTATGCTTTCGAATTCCATTTGTTGAGAATTAAACCTCTCTTTCCAAATCATTAATGTTCATCTCATTCCAAAAACAAAAGGATCATGTGGCCAAGATAGATTTGCCCTCTGAAATCCCATATCCATTGATGAGTATGTTATGACCTCTTCTTGACTCCATTTCCCAATGAACCAGATGTTTCTCCATTCTGTGTATCTTTCCTAGAACATTCATGTTCTACTGTATCAATTCCATCCAACCAAACAAACAAACAAACCCCTGCACTTCATAACTAGTCTAAAACCAATACTCAGAGCACACAAGATAAACCTTTGTAAACAGACATTTGAGAGATCCCTCTCCGAGAACAGGAGGACTAGATCTTGTAACTCTAAATATTGGTTCTGATGTTGCCTTGTCTTTTGATATACCAAACTATCAAAACACGAGACACCAACAGAATTGACCCTGAAGAAGTAGCTCATTATCTATTTCCTGATGAATCTATTTATCTAGTCAATTATTTTGATCCTTTGTATGGAGACATTCTGGTCTACCTCCAAACTAAATGATTACTCTTGGCTCTCATGCCACACCACCATCATTGCATTCATCACCAAGAGAAACACTATCTCATACTGAATGATACTCTATATCATCGTGATTTCGATACTATTCTTCGATGTTGTCTCACTCTTAATGAGGTGGAACATGTTTTAAATGACTTCCATGTTGGGGCATACAGCGGTCATATTTTTGGCATAGCCACTGCCCATAAAATCTTGCACGCAGGATACTATTGTGCCACTTTGTTTAAATATTGTATCGCAGAAGTCCAGGAGTGCCATCCGTGTCAGATTTTCATGAAGAAAATGTGCGCCCATCATGCCCCTCTTCATCTGGTTATCTTTATTGGTCCTTTTACTAAATGGGGAATAGACTTTGTCACATGCAATCCCACTTCTGTTGATGGACACAAGTACATCATAGTTACAGTCAACTACTTCACAAAATGGGTTGAAGCCATTCCCACTTTTAAGGCCGATGGAGAAACCACTTCTCTCTCCTTGTTTAATTAGGTCATCTGTCATTTTGGTGTACCCCTTTCAATCATCACAGAACATGGTTCACTTTCAGAACCATATGATGACAGATTTAACTTCCATGCTAGGTTTTCAACAAGATCATTCTTTGTCCTACTATCTGCAAGTGAATGGTCAAGTCAAATCCCTAAATGGCATCCTCAAGACCATGATTCGTTGATTAGTCGGCAACCATAAAACCACGTGGAATTAGAAGCTTTACTCCACGTTATGGGAATATCGAACGTCAGTAAAAACTATTACAGGCTTCACACAATTCCAACTAGCATTCGGTCTAGAAGCAGTCCTTCCAATCGAGTGTGAGATTCCATCACTCAAGCTAGATGTTGAACTCCTACCTGGCACCACTACCAAAGAAGAGCACTTAATATTGATCAATCAATTGGACGAAACTCATAGAGATGCCACATGGCACTCAAAGCTCACAAGCGTCGAGTAAAATCTCAATATGATAAATCTGTCAAGCCTTGTTCTTTCCAAGAAGGCGATCTCATTCTACTCTACGATCAGAGACATGACCTGTTAGGGGCAAGAGCACTTCAACCATTATGGCTTGGTCCTTCATTAGGGCAATTTTGAGGTCTAAAATGGGCCTCCTAAGGAAATTATTAAATAATAGTGGATATAATAAAATAAGATTTGATTACATCATCAAATTTAAGAGGGAAAAAAAAAGAAAAACTATTTTTTCAACTTATCTCCCTATGGGTTTACTCAAATTTCAAGCGGAAACGCTCGTTGGATGCAAAATTTGATTTCTCATCCAAGGATTACCCATGTTGCATACTTTCATGTTGAAACCTTAGTTAAACCAAGAGGGGGGGGGGGTGAATCAGTTTAACACCCTCATGAACATTTTTAAAACTTTCAATTAAACTTATTTACAATTTAACTTCATGATCAGCTTTATATGGAAACAAACTTATATGAGCAGAAATGTTAAGATAATGTAACAACAGACTTATTATATGAGCAGCAAATATTAAGTAGATTGAATGACCATATCAACACATAGACATCACACACAGAGACAACAGATATACGTGGAAACCCATAAAGGGATAAAACCACATCTTATTATTGTTGTGATGTAAAGGCAAGCTCCAACTCCCTCTCACCACTGATTTTATATAAGCACCAACCTATAGGAGGCTCCAACCTCAAATTCTACAAGCTACAACTTGCAAGGAAGCTTCAAATCCCTTACCTTTCATAAAAGAAACACTTATTGATTTACCTTGGATATCAGCTCTGTTCTGTACCTTTGATTTTTTTTTACTATCCTCCAATATTCATATCTGTTTGATTATCTCTTTCGCTTCAATTCTGCATTCTCTTTTCTTTTATCAATTTACTCAAAAAAATGTATCCATTTCAAATTTACAGTGGGATTTTGTCTTTCTCTAGAGACTTTCCAATTACATCACAAACAATGTAAAAACATTTAAAACCTTTCATTCAATTACAGTATAAATTTTGAATCACTTCAACAACACTGCTCTCTCTGTTTTCCTCTCTCGTTCATCAACAGCCATCCCTATCTTTTTCGTTTCCCTTTTTTTCATTTTCCCTATTCATTGCAGTTGTATAACTGCTGTATGTACAACTGTCTTTTAATTGAACATAAATAACTCTCAGCATTATTATAAAACCTTTTTAACAAAATGGAATTAGATATATATATATATATGTACTCACAATATTCATTATGTAATATGACCTCAACCATCAAGGATATAACCTTTGGTTTTGTATTTAAAAGAAATGCTCATACTCATTAAATATACATCCCGGATTTGTCATTCTCATAAAACAAATATCTTCTCCCCAATAAAATGTTACAAAAACTTCTTAATAAACCTTGGGTTTTATATTAATGAACCACCAATGCTAACCTCTAAAATATTTGGGCCCCACAGCTATAAAAACCCTTCTGATCGATTTGCCGATGCGATTAATTGCAACTGAATACTTCTGATGCGATGATTTACTGTTCACTTCATTGTGCCGATGCGATGAATCGCTCCAATGCGATGGTTTTCTTTGATGTTGAATTCAAACACGTATGAATCATGATTCATAAACCCATCGGGTCCGCATCTCAATCGGAACTTTTGTCAACACATTCTGCTGCCAAAATTTTCTCTAATGCGATTCGTGACTCGGGTCCCACCTTATAAGACTTTGTTTGATTTAAACTCAAACAAACCTTTTGTATTTTTAATTTCGCATCCATAACTATAATATATATATATATATATATATATATATATATATATATATATATATATTCTTTGTACTTTAACCATTAGCACGAGATTTTATGATGAATTCAATTCACGGGCCCACATATGTTTGATAAAATCCACACCTTTAATTCATTCCAAATGACAACGCCCTTTGAACATATATACATATTCTGACTACTTTCATGTACAAATTCATTATATAAGATTTGGTCTTTATATATATATATATATATATATATATATATATATATATATATATATATATCAATACATTATAGACCAACACATATATATATACTCCACATAGTTCAAAGGTCAGACCATGTATCAGACCCACAACTCAGCATTATGATTATTTCATATGAAATCTCAATATGTAATAAACATATGGTTCACCTTCAGCACATAACTATAATATATCAGCCTGTATTGTATACCCCTTGTGATATTGTATGCCAACTACACTATATGAACACATAATATAGTCTCCACCAATGCTAGAACATTATAACGAACCCACGTATTAGAACTGAACCCAAGCAATAATGTATATAACTGTTTTCGGGGCCCACAACTTCTATCACATACCTTGGCATTATCTGTCGGATAAATCTAACGGTCAATGTAACGTCGCATTTCAAACAAGAATTCGATGGCGTGTAATGAATATTGCGCAATTAAAGTGAATGAGCGTTAAACTTCAAAATTTGCGCGATGTAAGCGGGTTTATAAAACCACCTTAAGCCACGTGTCCATTAGTGACATAGATCGCGTTCAAAATGAGAAATCCACTTACCATTTTTGACACCGTGCGATACTGCTGGTTTACTTAACTCTAGTTTTACTGTTCACAATTAGGGTTCCGCTTGCACTCATGGTTCCGCTTCAAATCCTTCACGCCTTCGTTATATATATATATATATATATATATATATATACTCCATTCAAAGGTTTTACTTCTTATTTCTGCCTTAACATATAAACCCATGTTTCATTCTTAATTTAATACGACGCTACCATAAGATTTAACACCCAAACTCCATTAGGTTTTCACTGCTCAAAGCTCGGTTCCACCTCTTACCCTCAGGGTTCCGTCTTGACCTTTCAACGGTTTATTATACACATTTTGTTGCACTCTTGGTGCTTCCGCATGCTAAACCAACAGTTTATCAAAAAACTCAATGTGCATTCCAGGTTTGTATTTCGTATTCTTCGAGGCCGTTACTGTATTTCCTGTATGTGTAGTTTGCTGCTCTGTCAAATGTAAAATCCTATCCTTTCATTCTCTATATGCATAGTCTGCTGCCCTGTATTCTCTCATTCTATCTCTACAAGTCTTATATTTTCTTCTATAGTATAAATAACCTCTTGCTCTGTTCTCCTCATGCTCCCTGTCTACATATCCTGTCACTGTATTCTCCTTTGCCTATGCTACTGTTCTTTTCCATCAATGAAAATACTTTTAACAGTCTCCCCATTTGGCATTGATGGCAATAACATTGCCCTATCTATTGTAACATATTCCTGTCTATAAATTTTCCTCCCCCTTTGACATCAATGGAAAAGGGCTGATATTCTGATCTTGAGGACCTGTTCTATGCTCTTTGTGGCATTCCTTGTTAACTGATCTCCCCCTGGAATGATGTTTTCTCTTCTATTCTCCCCCTGAAACGATGCTTTCTCTTTATATTAGAGAGTAGCATCTACAGACACTACCCCTAGTCTATCTCTCAGATATTCAAATGGTTATCTGACAACAGGTTTTGTAAATATATCTGTTGTTTGTTCTTTTGTTGGCACATATTCCATCTTTACTACCTTCTGAGCTACTTGTTCTATGAGAAAATGATACTTGATTGGAATATGTTTAGTTTTTTAGTGAAGCACAGGATTTTTTGATATGCTTACTGCAATTGTATTATCACATTTGATAGAGATAGGTTCATCAATGCTTACCTTCATGTCCTGGAGGGTTTGTTTCATCCACATGACTTGTGTGCAACATGTTGCTGCTGCTATGTATTCTTCTTCTGCTGTAGATAGAGAAATAGATGTTTGTTTCTTTCTTAGCCATGCCACCAAACTTTCTCCTAAATATAATGCACCTCCACTTGTGTTTTTCCTATCATCAACACAGCTGGCCCAATCTCCATCTATATATGCTGTCAAAATGAAGTTTTTTCCTTTTGGATACCGTAGCCCATGATGTGCAGTCCCTTGTAAATATCTGAATATTATTTTAATTGCTAGTAAGTGATTTTGTTTTGGTGTTGTTTGATATCTTTCCATAAGTCCTAGAGCCAGCCCAGTTTCTGGTCTAGAAGCTGTTAGGTAGATCTACATCAGTTGTTCCATCATCTGTACAAAGCTTGCATCCAGTAGTCATGGGAGTTGACATAGGTTTGTAGTCTTCCATTTTGAACCTTTTTAGCATCTCTTTTAAGTATTTTTGTTGTGAGATAAATGTGCCTGTGCTCTTTTGTTGAATTTGTAGTCCTAGATAGAAGGTGAGCTCTCCAATCATAGACATTTCAAACTCTGATTTCATCTCTTCAGCAAATCCTTTTGTTAACTCATCTTTGCTACTTCCAAACATGATATCATCTACATACACTACTGCAATCAGAAGTTCATTTTAATTTTCTTTTATGTACAAATTGCTATCTACTCCTCCTTTCTTGAACCCTTACTTTTGCAAGTATTTGTCCAGCCTTGAATACCATGCTCGAGGAGCTTGTTTCAGCCCATATAATGCTTTCTTTAATCTGCACACATAGTCTACATTATCTGTTAAGGAGAACCCTTCTGGTTGCTCCATGTAGACTTCTTCCTCTAAATCTCTATTGAAGAAGGCACACTTCACATCCATTTGGTATACCTTGAAGTCACGATAGCAAGCAAAAGCTAAAAATAGTCTGATAGCTTCCATTCTGGCTACAGGGGAAAATGTTTCATCACAATCAAGTCCTTCAACCTGTGAATATCCCTTGCACACAAGCCTAGCTTTATTTCTGATTACATGTCCTTGTTCATTCATCTTATTTTTGAATACCCATTTTGAGCCAATGACATTTTTCTCACTGGGTCTTGGAACTAGTTCCCAAGTGTTGTTCTTCTCAATTTGGTCCAATTCTTCATTCATAGAATTCAGCCAATGTTTGTCTTTGCTGGCTTCTTCAAATTTATTTGGATCTATTTGTGACAACATTGCTAGGTATACCTCTTCTATCTGTTCAATTAGTTGTCTTCTTGTTTGTACACCTACACTCTTGTCCCCAATGATTTGATCTTATGGATGGTTCTTCTGAGTGTATCTTGAGGAGCTTTTTGACCTCAGTTAAGTATCTTCTATTGGTTTGTTTATTTAATCATCATCTTGATTCTCTTCTTCATGATCTTCTGGAGGATTTCTGCAATCTGTACTTCTTATCTTGTCTGATAGTTCTTCATCAAATCTTACATAAATAATTTCTACAATTTTGTGAAGTATTTTGTTGTAGCACCTGTAACCTTTACTCTTGGATGCATATCCTAAGAATATTCCTTCATCTGCTCTTGCATCAAACTTTCCCAAATTTTCATCATTATTTTTTTAAAAACACTTACTTCCAAAAACTCTAAAATGCTTGATTGATGTTGGTTTACCATGCCATAGTTCATAAGGAGTCTTGTCACTGTTTAGTCTTAAATGAGCTATTTTTAGGATATGAAAAACTGTGTGTACTGCTTCTGCCCAAAAAATTTTAGGAATGTTACTTTCTTGCATCATGGCTCTGGCAATCTGTTGTACAGACCTGTTTTGTCTTTCTGCCACTCCATTTTCTTGAGGTGTTCTTGCAATTGTGAACTGTTGCTTTATCCCATGCTCATTGCACAGATCTGCAAAATCATATTCTGTAAATTCACCTCCTCTGTCTGATCTGATGCACTTTAGATTGCATCCTATTTGATTTTCTGCGAAAGCCTTGAATATTTTGAATTTCTCAAGTGCTTCCGATTTGTGTTTGAGAAATGCAACCCATGTCATCCTGGAAAAATCATCTATTATTAGCATGAAATAGGATTCTCCACTTGGTGTTTTGGTTCTTGAAGGTCCACACAGATCCATGTGAACATGTTGAAGAGGTCTGCTTGTAGATAGCTTCTCTTTGGTTTCGAAGGATGTACGAGTCTGCTTACCTAGCTGACAGGATTTACATATTGTATTTGAAGGCTTCTTTATGAATGGTATATATCTGACTGCATTCTTTTTTCTTAGACTTATAATATGATCAAATTTTAGGCGTCCCAATCTCCCATGCCATAACCATGACTCCTCAAATTTTCTAAGGTGGCATGCTTCATTTTCTTCTTTTACTACATAGACATTGCTTTATGTTCGAACACCTTTGATCAGGGTTTTTCCAATGGTGCTTGATCTTACTTCACAGTCTTGTGCTCTAAAAAGAACTTCAAAAGCTTTATCACACATTTGACTAACACTCAGCAGATTTTCTTTCAGCCCATCCACAAATAGTACATCCTGGGCTTTTCCTCTACGATTATCCAGACTGATTGAGCCTCTTCCTTTGATTTTTCCTGCTTTATCATTGCCAAAAGTAACATTTCCAGATTTCTTTTCATCAAAGGTTATAAGCTTGCTTCTATCTACAGACATATGCTTTGAGCAACCGCTGTCCAAATACCATTGGCTTTTCAGATCTTGAGCTATTAGAGACAAGTCACATTTATTCACCTTCTTTTTCCACTTCAAGCATCCTCTTGTTTGGTACCTTTTCTGAGGTGATGAACCATATTCTCTTAGAGGAAATTTGGAAGACATATGTCCACTTTTATTGCATACACAACATTTGGATATAGCTTTACAGAATTATATGTATGAGTAAACTCTCCATTATTCATAAACCTCCTTGAGGTTTTGAACATCAGTCTTTGTCCATATTTTCTGCATTCTATGATTTTATGGCCAAATTATTTACAATAAAAATAGTTTCCATAAAAACAATTTGCATACATGATAAAAGGTTGTATTCTCCATTTGTTTGCTTGAGTAAAACTTTTACTGTTTGCATCCTTTGCTGGTTTGTATTTAATCTTCTTGTATAACAATATGCAAAAATATGCTCCAATTTGTGGCAGGCATAACAAGTGGCATTTTTCATAGGAGGAAAAAATCTCCTTTGATGACTTCCAAATTTGACATATTCAGGAGTATACGAATTTTTTTCAGTTGACAGTTTATTTATTTCATCCTTTGTCATTTGAGCTTCCTCCTAGTTTTTATCTACTTTATTGCAGGATTCTTCTTCTTTAGAAATCTTCTGAGCTGCTTTGATATTCTCATCTGCTTTTACAAAAATGATATTTTTGTTTTCTTTTTCTTTGCCTTTGCTTGATTCTCCTTCATAGCCTATCCTAGTTTTTATCAGAGGAGATCTTTGAGCATCTAGAATCTCATTCAACTTACCAGAGCTTGTCATTTGAGAAGTATCTATTTTCCTCTAGGCATTTTCTAATTTCTTCCTTAAGCATACTACTTCTTCTTCCAACTTCTCTTGTTCCTGAGTTTTATCCTTGATCTGCTTTAGTAGAATATCTTCTACCTTCTTGGCTTCTTCAAGCTCTAATTCAACTAAATGAGGACTTCTGAATTTTTTTCTTCTCTTACATATTGGAGAAGAATGTCTTTCTGTTCTCTACACTTCAGTTTTAGTCTATCAATTTCCTCCAAGGCACTTCTTAGCTCCCCCTCAAGGTCAAATTCACCTTCTTCCTCATCTTCTAGAAGGAATTCTTCCAGATCTTCTATAGCCATCAATACAAATTATGATGTTCCTTCTTCACTTGAGAATTCAGCTGATTCTTCTGACGCACTGCTATCTTGCTGAGCATAGAAAGATTTTCTATTGAATCTCTTCCCTTTCTGCCAGTTCTTAGATATGGTCTTCTCTGATTCCTGAGCCTAATTATTTTTTTCTTATAAGGACACTTAGAAGCATTGTGTCCAACTCTTCCACAATTGAAACATTTAAACGGAAGTTTACCTTTATACTTACCTAAGCATTTATCCAATTTCCTGATAAATTTTGCCTCTTCTTCATTAGAACAGGAGAATATATCTTCTTTTTCTTCTTTCTTCTTCTCTACCTTAAAGGCTGCCTCCCTTACATTTGACTTTCTCTGTGGTAGTCTCATCTCATAGGTTGTTAGTTTTCCAAGCAGCTGTTTTATGGTCAAGGTTTCCCAATCTATTGTTTCTTCTATGGCAGAAACCTTGGGATTAAAACTAGATGGAAAAGATCTTAGGATCTTTTGAACAATTACACATTCTTGCATGGTTTCACCTAGTGCTTTCATATTATTGACAATTTCTGCAACCCTTAAAAAGAAACTAGAAATGTCTTCATCATCATTCATCTTTAAATTTTCAAACTGGGCTCTATAGACTTGAAGTTTGGCTATCTTCACCTTTTTTTCTCCCTCATGAATATTTTCTAGATTTTCCCACATTTATTTGGCAATATTGTTGTGCATTACTAGTTTGATGAATTTTGCCTCACACAGTCCATTCAAGATTGCATTCATTGCCTTTGCATTAGCCACAAAATCTTGTTTGGCTTCTTTCTCTGAGACATTTTCCTAAGAGTCATATCCAAATTCCACAGCAGCCCAAACTTATATTCCTAAGGACATTATGTATGTTCTCATTCTGATTTTCCAGAAGGCATAATTTTCACCAGTGAAAAAAGGGGCTTTGTTCGTTGAGGATCCTTCTTGACTAGCCATCCCAAGAACCTAGGATCTCCTTTCAGTTGTTAAACAGCTACAAAAAAGGAACCTGCTCTGATACCAATTGTTGAAACCTTAGTTAAACTGAGAGCGGGGGGGGGGGGGGGGGGTGACTCAGTTTAACACCTTCATGAACTTTTAAAAAATTTCAATTAAAATTATTTACAATTTAACTTCATGATCAACTTTATATGGAAACAAACTTATATGAGCAGAGATGTTAAGATAATGTAACAACAGACTTATTATGAGAGCAAAAAGTATTAAGCAGATTGAATGACCATATCAACACATAGACATCACACACAGAGACAACAAATATACGTGGAAACCCATAAAGGGAGAAAACCACATCTTATTATTGTTGTGATGTAAAGGCAAGCTCCAACTCCCTCTCACCACTGATTTTTTGTAAGCACCAACCTATAGGAGGCTCCAACCTCAAATTTTGCAAGCTACAATTTGCAAGGAAGCTTCAACTCCCTTAATTTTCATAATAGAAACACTTGCTGATTTACCTTGGATATCAGCTCTGTTCTGTACCTTTGATTTTTTTTTTACTGTCCTCCAATCTTCATATCTATTTGATTATTTATTTTGCTTCAATTCTGCATTCTCTTTTATTTTATCAATTTACTCAGAAAAATGTATCCATTTCAACTTTACAGTGGGATTTTGTCTTTTTCTGGAGACTTGCCAATTACATCACAAACAATGTAAAAAAAATTAAAACCTTTCATTCAATTACAGTATAAATTTCGAATCACTTCAACAACACTGCTCTCTCTATTTTCCTCTCTCATTCATCAACAGCCATCCCTGTCTTTTTCGTTTCTCTTTTTTCATTTTCCCTATTCATTGCAATTGTATAACTTTTGTATGTACAACTGTATTTTAATTGAACATAAATAACTCTCGGCGTTATTATAAAACCCTTTTAACAAAACAGAATCAGATATATATATATATATATATATATATGTACTCACAATCTTCATTATGTAATATGACCTCAACCATCAAGGATATAACCTTTGGTTTTGTATTTAAAATAAATGCTCATACTCATTAAATATACATCCCGGATTTGTCATTCTCATAAAACAAATATCTGCTCCCTAATCAAATGTTACAAAAACTTCTTAATAAACCTTGTGTTTTATATTAATGAACCACCAACGCTAACCTCTGGAAGATATCGAGCCCCACATCTATATAAACCCTTCTGCTCGATTTTCCAATGTGGTTAATCACAACTGAATACTTCTGATGCGATGATTTACTGTTCAGTTCATTGTGCCGATGTGATGAATCAATGTTCACTTCATTGTGCCGATGTGATGAATCACTGTTCACTTCATTATGTCGATGCGATGAATCATTGTTCACTTCATTGTGCCGATGCGATGAATCACTCCAATGCAATGGTTTGCTTTGATGTGGAACTCAAACACGTATGAATCATGATTCATAAACCCATTGGGTCTGCATATCAATCGAAACTTTTGTCAACACGTTCCGCTGCCAAACTTTTCTCCGATGCGATTCATGACTCGGGTCCCACCTTATAAGACTTTGTTTGATTTAAACCCGAACAAACCTTTTGTATTTTTAATTTTGCATCCATAACTATAATATATATATGCTTTTTACTTTAACAATTAGCACGAGATTTTATGACGAATTCAATTCACGGGCCCACATATGTTTAATAAAATCCACACCTTTAATTCATTCCAAATGACAACACCCTTTGAACATATATACATATTCTGACTACTTTTCGCACATTATTATGTACAAATTCATTATATAAGATTTGGTTTTTATATATATATCAATACATTATAGACCAACACATATATATATACTCCGCATAGTTCAAAGGACAGACCATGTATCGGACCCACAACTCAGCATTACGATTATTTCATATGAAAACTCAATATGTAATAAACATATGGCTCACCTTTCGCACATAAATATAATATATCAACCTGTATTGTATACCCCTTGTGATATTGTATGCCAACTACACTATATGAACACATAATATAGTCTTCACCAATGCTAGAACATTATAACGAACCCACATATTAGAACTAAACCCAAGCAATAATGTATATAACTGTTTTCGGGGCCCACAACTTCTATTACATACCTTGGAATTATCTGTCATATCAATCTAACGGTCGATGTAATGTCGCATTCCAAACAAGAATTCGATGGCGTGTAATGAATATCGTGCAATTAAAGTGAATGAGCATTAAACTTCAAAATTTGCATGATGTAAGCGGGTTTACCAAACCACCTTAAGCCACATGTCCCTCAGTGACATAGATCGCGTTCAAAATGAGAAATCCACTTACTATTTTTGACACCGCGTGATACTGCCGGTTTACTTACCTCTGGTTTTACTGTTCACAATTAGGGTTCCACTTGCAATCATGGTTCCGCTTCAAATACTTCGCGCCTTCCTTATATATATACTATGTTCAAAGGTTTTACTTCTTATTTATACCTTAACATATAAACCCATGTTTCATTCTTAATTTAATACGACGCTACCATAAGATTTAACACCCAAACTCCATTAGGTTTTCACTGCTCAAAGCTCGGTTCCACCTCTTACCCTCAGGGTTCTGTCTTGACCTTTCAATGGTTTATTATACACATTCTGTTGCACTCTTGGTGCTTCTGCATGCTAAACCAACAGCTCTATTAGAAAACTCATTACGCATTCCAGGTTTGTATTTTGGATTCTTCGAAGCCCTTATTGTATTTCCTGTATGTATAGTCTGCTGCTCTGCCAAATGTAAACTCTTGTCCTTTCATTCTCTATATGTATATTCTGTTTCTCTGTATTCTTTCATTCTGTCTCTACAAGTCGCATATCTGCTGCTGTAGTGTAAATAACTTCTTGCTCTGTTCTCCTCATGCTCCCTGTCTACATATCCTGTCACTATATTGTCCTTTTCCTCTACTACTATCCTTTTCCATCAATGACAATACTTCTAACATTTCGATTGACCCTGCTACACGAAAAATGAAAAATACATGAAGCACGTGATTGTAAACATGTTTTTTCATGTATTTCTCATTTTTTGTGTAGCAGGGGCTATCGAAATTATGCAACATGGGTACTCCTTGGATGAGGAATTAAATTTTTCATCCAACGAGTACTACCATTGAAATTTGATTAAAACCTTAGGGAGATAAGTTGAAAATACGAGTTGAAAAAGTAGTTTTTTTATTTTATTATTTTTTAATATTTTTACTTTTTTACTCCAAAAATTGTGAATCATCGCCCATGGTTGATGTCATCATCTAGAATCTTATTGGTTCTTATAAAGTTTATTTTTGTTGTAAATTTTTCTTATGAGGCCCATTTTAGACCTCAAAATTCCCCTAATGAAATCATCACAAAAGTCCTTTCAAAAGGAGCTTATGAACTTCAAGACTGTAATAGGATTCCACTCACTGAGCCCCACAACGGGCTCTATTTGAAAAAGTATTTTTCCTAGTGTTCCATTGGGCATATGATTTGTAATTTTATGTATATAAGTTTTGTCTCTTTTTTGACGTATCTAGATATTTTGGGATTTGAGTTTTTTTCTCATGAAAACTCTCTTCTTTTACACATATGTCTTCGCCATCCTTACCATACGTTGGATACGCAGATGGTGTCATTCGTCACACACGACACATTGCATCAGCTGCTTGGGTCCTCTATACACCTGAGTCAAAACTACTTGGTTCTGAGGGAATCTTCCTTGGCAATGCCACCAACAATATTGCTGAGTACATGTCAATGATACAACTCCTCACGGAAGATGCATCTCGCGTCATCTCCAATCTGATGGTCAGGTTAGATTCCCAGATAGCCATTATGCATTTGAACAATTTTTATCGCGTACTTCATCCAGTCCTATTACGTTATTACTTTAGGCTACGAATTCTAGAACGTCAATTTCAAATCATTATGTTTGATCAAATTCCTAGATAATCTAATACATTAGCTGATTCATTGGCAAATTATGTGTTAGATTGGCATTTGTCGCATTTATTATAGAAAGAGTCACGCATGAGTGTAAATTTTTCCATCATAAAAATCGCCAAAATATGTATATATATATATATATATATATATATATATATATATATATATATATATATATATATATATATATATATATATATATATATATATATATATATATATATATGTCGTGTCGAGTCACGTTACATCAAAAAACCTTCCAAAAATTGGGTATTTTACAAAAAATTGGCTCTGCAAAGCCTTGCTCTAACATCTATACATCTATCCACTATTCCTCCTGAGCCTATTTCTCTTGGTAGCAGATAATTGCTCTGGCTAACCTCGTAAGAGGCACCAAGAACCTCTCCGGCACACCCACTATATTTCGTTGCAGGTGAACCAGGATCTCCCTCATAGGAAGAGGTGGCACGCCCATGCTCAATCCCTCGAGGTTCCTAGCAACCTTGTGCAAAATGCGTGTGTCATCAACCTCTTCGGCGACTGCTACAGCACCATCCCCAGGTAGCCGCATTCCTCACCGTGCATAGTGATGGGTTCCGAATGGACGGATGGGTGCCACATGTGTGTAAAGCAATAAGCTTCATGTAAAAATATTTTAACCCATTAAACAAAAAAGTTGCATAAACATTCAAAAGATAAAAAATACTTAAAACACTTATCATTTTCCTTCTTACCATCCGGACCCCACTGAGTGCCTAGTGGCAGTATCAACTCCGTATCTCCTGTGTAGTTCATCCCTGCATAGGGATAATCTTCGATCATCAGGATCTGGCCATCTAGCCACTCGAAGAATGCATCATCAAAACAGTGATGGATTGGACCCTGTCCAGTCTGCAGCATCAAAGAAGACCAGCGAGCCTGTATCAGCTCTTGCGGTCCCATTGCATCCATGATCATCCTTGGCCTCATTGTGGGCACCCGCTCTAGTATGAAGGACACTATAAGTGTACCAAACACAAACTCTCGTTGGGTCCAGGTCTTACATGCCGTCAGTTCTTCTTGAACCTGGAGGACAACACCTTCACACCAGTCAAAAACTTGTGGCTGCATGAAATCAAGTGCCAACAATACGTGGGCCTTGGTGGCCACGTGCTAACTCTTGGCTCCTGCCAAGCGAACTATCATCCATAAGAGGTACCTCATTGATCTCTAGACCACCCGTGCTATAGGTACCCAGTTTCTTATCGGCACAATATTGTTTATGCAATGAGATCAGATCAAATCTGCAGTAGTGCAGGGATCAACCCTAGAACCTGTCAGATTGGGCCTCAGTCCTGTGAATGACAGGCCAGTCAAATTGTATATTTAATCTTTCTCAATCGAGAGTTCATGACCCCATATGTGAAAGACATGCTTCTGATCATCCCACTGTTGGATGATCCATCTCAGAAGGGCTTCCTGCCCCCTCATCATCTCTAAATGAGCATACTTCAGTAAACCGCATCTGTGGAGAACAAGCAAAGTAGCAGCATTAGTGACCATTTGACATTATTCCCATTCATGCTCTCTTTCACGTTAAATAATCATGGTAAACAAATTCACACCTACACAATACAAGTTTCCAATGGTTTAGTTTTAGGTAGAAAAAATTTAGGATTAGGCAAACCAAGTTTAAAAAAATATTTTTTCTGGCTAACGCAAGCCCTAGTGCTAATCAAAGCGTGCTAACGCATTATCCCTTAACGGGCAGTGCGTTTAAAGTGGACCTGACATCGGGCACCTGTGTTAGCCGCTTAAAATTTTTAGAGCCTTCTAAAAATCCAAGTTTCAGCCAGTAAAAACAACTCAAATGAAAATGGAAAGCTAGATTAAGGCTCAAGCTCTTACTTGGATCTCGTGGAATCAAAAACCGTTTCTCGGATTGTCCACAATCGACACTATAAGTTTTACCTATTTTTTTTCTCCAAACATCTTTCACAACACTTAAAATAGTGAAAATGAAGGTTTATTGCCTTCTCATAGACATTATGGAGGTATGACTCACTCAGATAGTCTATTAAAATTGGTAAATTTCCATTATTTTTTGTCGCAACTATTAGTTTTTTAATGTCACCGATGCTCTGTTGCGTTGTTAGTGTTCATGTGCAAATTTGACCGTGTTCGACTTGGCAGGAGCTTTCTTTTAAGGGACTTTTCCTAGCTCGTAAAAATGAAAAAACCCCGAGTTTCCTTCGCCAGGCTCGTTAAACTACCATAATGAAGAAACATGAGCAACTATTTTCCATCTTTTTCTATCTCATTAAAAAACCAAAAAATTAACCGACTTTTTCTCCATTGGACTCGTTAAAATTTCAAGGAGATCATCGAGTTTTTCTTCATCTAACTCATTAAAACTGTTTAGTCAATTTAGTGTCCTAAATTGGTAACATAAATTATCGACCAGGGCTAGTAAACTAATGAAGTGTAATGCACTATATGTGCCTAAGTATCCATTTTTCCTACTTCATTGTTTTAAGGTTTTGTTGATGTTTTTGGGAGTTTTTTTTATATATTTTGATTCTTAGCATTCTATGAAAAATATGAAATTAATCTAAGGAAGGAGAGAAAATGTTTATCAAATGAATTAAAGCAAAGTTTTATTCACAAGTTTTTGGAGTTTATTTTCTAATTAAGAAATGGTGAAAACTAGAAATCATAATCCATGGATATTGCGACTCAATTGAGAATTCAAGAAATGAAAGCAACTAATAATAACTCAAACATTACAACTGAATCCAATTCATTTAATTGAGATTTATTGGAAGAGCTTGTGAGAAAGATTAAGTGTAGTGTAATGAGGATCTCCTAACATGAAATGAAACACTGAAACAATTAATAACTGAAACCTTGCAACTAAATCCAATTCATATAATTGAGATTTATAGGAAGAGCTTTTGAAAAATATTAAGTGTAGTGTATGAGGATCTCCTAGACAATTACTGTATCTACAAGTCAGTAACCATTTCAATTTAAGATTTAAATGGTCTTTACTTGGTCGATCACAGTAACTGTTTAACCATGAAAGACAAGAAATGAAACCTAAACAACTACTGCACCTATGAGTCACTATCCATTCATTAACAGACTTTACTCATTTGGATACAATAATTGCAAATTGTGAAACCAGTAACAAAATACAGAGAAATGCTAAACAGAAACTAGAATGAACTTAGCTAGAAAATGCATGAAACCTCCTCGAATAGTAGGGGCCCTCTGCTATCAATTCGGTGTAATCCTTTAGCTCCTTAAAATTGTAATCAGAACAACTTCAAGGCTAATCTCCTTTTATTAAAATAGTGCTTGAAAAGCAGAGTATCACTATGATTATCAATGAGTTATTAATCGTCCTTTCTCGGTTCTACAGAGCTTAATTTATATGCAAATTCATAACTATTGTTGAACAAAAATAGGTACAGGTGTAATATTCTAATAAAAATTGAATTGAGACTCTTTTGAGGATCGTGATTTGCTGAAAAGAAAATCAGGAGTCCTAATTCTTGTAGAATACATTCTCTTTGACTCTCGATTTGACCATTGGATCAGACACCTCTAGTTGTCAATTCAGTCCTCGTGGATAGGAAGGAATCATGTAGGGAAGATTTGGGAACTACCCATGTGCGCCTTTTCTCCAATTGACACTTGCATCATACTTAAACACAAAAACAGCGGCGGAACGCTTGATTGGCTACAGAATGTTTGTATTCTATGGCTAAACTGTCAAAAATTATTAAAACAACAAAAATGACGAAAATACAACATTTTAATCATTTGTATGTAACCTTTAAGAAATCTTAATCATTTTTCATTGATTTTAGGCTTATGAAGTGATAAAGAAATGATGAAATGAAGTGAAGGTTTGCAACATAGAAGACAATTTTAGGGCTCAGCATACCCCCACTGCAAAACTCTTGCATGTCCTCATGCAATTTCATAAAAAAATTATTCCATGTGCTCTGAAACATCTGCTAGAACATCTAACCTTATCTTTTTGCTTCTTTTGGTGGCCAGTGTCACTCTGGGTTTTCTCATGAATAATTTGAACTTAATATTTATAAGGGCCCTGTTCAGTTTCTTATTTCTCTTCTTTAGCTTCCTATTTTCTTTATGCAGTGTACCCAATTGCAGAGTGAGAGTATCATTCATAACATTCTTCAATTTAATTTGTTCTCTCAAGATTTCATTCTCATTTTTTATATGTCAGTTCAGTATCTCCAATTCATAGTTATCTTTTCTTAAGGTTTCTATTGGAGGTTCTTATGGACTGAGGGATCTTCCTTGATTTTCTGAGGCCTTTCTTTCTAGAGATTCCACATAATCATAGATTTTTCGTTGAACTGGGTCTATTTCAGGAGTTCTTCTATGAGGGTCTTCTTCAAACTGATGTAAAGGAGATCTATCAACTGGTGTTTGAACCAGAATTTCTTCATCTTCAATATTTATAATTCATGTGTTTTTAACCAATGTATTTTTCATTATTCCTTTAAGTCTGGAACTTCTCCTTGACTTTGGTGGATTTTTGTTTTCTTCATCAGTATATTTACTTGTTATCTTCTCTTTTCTCTTGACCCTAACCTGTTTCCTAATTTTTGCCAACTTTTCAGAAATCAGTTCTTCACTCTCTTCTTGTGATAATCTATCATGTTTATTTTCAACAATCTTATCAACTTTTCTTCTCTTGCTTCTTCTAATAGTTTCTTCTTTAGATGATGTTTCCTCTAGTTCTTGAAAATGATTTCTTAAAAGAAACTCTTCCCAGTTATCTCCTATTTTCTTCAAATGGAATTCAATTATAACTTTAACTAAACCATGGTGGTATAAAGTAGTTTCTAGAAATTGTACCCTTTTCTGAACATTGGAAGCCATTATTTTCAAGCTATTAAGCAAGAAGAAAGGTAGATTTATTTCTCCATCATTTAAGAAATTCATCAACAGCCTAATATGATAAACATACATTGTACCAAATCTACCTTCACATGTTATAAATTTTTCGCAAAATTAATAACATGTTTCTACATTTACTTTTTAAAGTTGTGCTCGGAATTCCTTTTCTAAACACTATAATTTCCATACATGGGTTCTTCATCATTTGTTTCCAAGACTCATTATGAAACTCCTTATTCTTGAACTAGCATTCTCCTTGTCTTGGCAATTCCATGGATTTAGCTACAAATGACTCTGTTATGGTAAACTTAATGTCTCCAATTTCTACTTTTGATCCATCAAATGATCTAGAAAATGATTTTGTAATTTCTTTATGGAACCCATTGAATTTTTCTACAAAACTCAACCACCCAACTTGCTGTAATAGCCCTTTAACTTGTGGGTATCCTTCTAAGTATTTGACTCCAATTGGTTTTGTTCTCACAATTAACACCATTTATTTTATGTACAAATTACTTCCTTCTCTGAGCTGTAGGGTCTGATGCTCTGCTTCTGATCCTGTGTCTGAAGAAAGTGTAGTTGCTGAAGGATGTTTCACCCTTAAAATGACTTCTCTATTTTTGCAGATGAACTGACTACAGAATATAATGGTAGTGAGTGAATGAGGTGGTGAACGAAAAAAGTGATGGGAAAATGATGAAGAATGTTGAGGGTTTGATATAGAATGAAATAGCTGCAAAGAGATTTATGAAAATCTTTGGAATCATAACTAAATGATACGATATTTTAAAGACGTGGCCTAATAGGTCACATCTAAGATTCTGACCGTTAGTCATTTAATTAATGATGAAACGTTATGGATCGTAGGGTAAGGGATATGGTCGAGGTGTTTTATTATGAAATAAGATCAATTCGAATGATAGATTTACTTAGGAGACATATGATTATGCATATTGTATCTTTTTCATGTTTTTATATTTTTTCTATCAAAATAACTTTGTACAATTTACCTCAGACATTTTTTATTTTGTTGCTTGTTGTGTTTGTCCTTCATTTGTGGAATGTTGATCTTCTAAGCTCCATAGTTTCCTTTGATTATCATCTGTTGTTTTATTGAAGTAGGCTGGAGAGTCGAATTGGCTACAAAACAGACAACTACAGAATGTGCCTGTCAAAAGGTTATGAAATATGGATATGGAATGGAATGAGATGGAACATGAATGTAGAATGAGATGGAACATGAATGTGGAATTGAATGTAATGGAAGCATGAAATGAAATGAAATGTAAGTATGGAATGGAATGAAATATGAATGAAGTGAAGTATGGAGTGAAAAATGAACCTGCAACTTGTGATTTTATGAATACTTAGTTGCAGAAAAAGAAAAATTGAAAGTATAGGGAGTCAGAAAAATTCTGATTTTCACCCTGTACTTTCTACATAAACATGCCAATCACTAATTGGTTTTCATATTTATACCTTTATTTAATTTATTATTATTATTATTATTAATATTATTTTAAGTTGTTGAAGAAAAATACAAACTAAGTTAGTGAAGAAGAAGGATTCTTCTTCACTAACATCATATCAATGTTCTCTTGGAATTTTCTGACAAATTCTTCTCTTGAAAGTGGTTTATGATACAATTTCAACCTGTGTCCATTTACAAGAAATGATACTTTTCCTTCATCTATTGTTCTGATCTTTATTGCTCCATTTTCAAATATTTTTTCAATTTCATATGGCCCAAGCCAATGGGTTTGAAATTTACCTTGAAAATCCTTGAATTTTGAGTCAAACAAGAGTGCGCAGTCACCTTCTTTAAATTTATTTTCTTTGATATATTTATCATACCATCTAGCCCTTTGTTGTTGGAATATGCTTGCTCTTTGGACTGCATCTTGTCCGATCTCATCCAATTCACTAATTTTCTCCAGCCTGTGCTTCTGTGCTTCAGTCAAAGCAAGTCCTAGTTGGACTGCCATCTTGAAAGTTTGGATCTGAAACTCTATGGGAAACAGGTCTTGTTTTTCATAAACAAGTTCATAAGGATTATTCCCTGTTGTGTTTCTCCATGTAGTTCTGTAGGCCCATAAGGCTTCAGGAAGCCTTTCTGCCCAATCTCTTCTATGTAAATGAACAGTCTTTGTAATAATACCTTCAATCACCTTATTGGTAGATTCCACTTGGCCATTTTCTTTTGGATGGTAGGGAGTAGATTTCCTGTGCCTGATTTTCTATTTTCTACCATTTTCTCCACCAAATTTGATGTGAATTGAGCTCCTTGATCTGTGACAATTTCTCTTGGGACACCAAAACGAGTAAAAATATCCTCAAAAATAAAATTAACTACATAAACTTCATTAGTAGAAGGTAATGCTTTGGCTTCTACCCATTTAGTAACATAATTAGTGCAAACTAGGATATGCTTCTTTTGTTTTGATGGAGGATTAATAGGTCCTACAAAATCCAAAGCCCATTTCTCAAAAGGTTCAATATGTACCTGAGGTTGTAATGGAATTTCACTTGAAGGAGAAGGTTTCCCTACTCTTTGGCAGTTGTCACATCTTTTGACATATTCTTTTGCATATTTAAAGATGGATGGCCAATAATATCCTAGATGAAGGATTTTATAAGCCATCCTTTTATCAACAAAATTTCCACCACAAGGTTCATCATGACATGCCTTAAGAATCTCAGGCATCTCATCTTCCCGAACACACCTTCTGATAATATGATCTGGATCTGTCATGTATAATTCATTAGCAATCCATGAAAATTTTGCACTTTCATAAATGATTTTTCTTTTGTCTCTTGCATTCATAATTGAAGGAAATTTTCCTGAAACCAAATAATTGGCAATGTTTTCAAACCAGGGAGTTTGAGTAGTTATTGCAAAGAGATATTCATCAAGGAATGTATCTTCAACTGGAGTATTATCTTTAATGTTTTGGAATCTAGATAGGAAATAAGCCACTGTATTTTGTTTTCCAGGCCTATCTAGAATGGTGATGTTAAATTCTTGTAAATGCAATAACCATCTTATGACTCTGCCATTAGTGATTGATTTATTCATTAAATATTTAATTTCAGAGTGATCTGTATGAACAAAAGTTTCATAGCCTGTTATATAATGTCTGAATTTATTTATAGCATGAACAATAGCTAAGAATTATTTTTCAGTTACAATATAATTCAACTCTGAAGAAGTCAAATTTTTACTTGTAAAGTAGATGGAATAAGGGATCATGTCTTTTTGTCCCAACACAGCTCCTAGAGCTGTATCTGAGGCATCTGTTGAGATATGAAAAGGTAATTTCCAGTTAGGTCCCCTTAAAATTGGTGCTTCAGATATTTTTTTTCAGGGTTTCAATGCTAACTGGCAGTCAGAATTCCATTTGAATTCACAGTCCTTGGTGAGTAGTTTGAAAAGTGTAGATGCTCTCTTGGTGAAGTTTTCTATAAATCTTCTATAGTATCCTGTAAATCCTAGAAATCTCCTAACATATTTTTGACAACTCGGAACTAATAATCTAGAGATGACTTCAACTTTTGACTCATCAACTCTAATCCCATCCCCTAAGATATGATGTCCTAGGACAATCCCTTCAGTAAACATCATGAAACATTTTTCATGACTTAATGAAAGGTTTGCTTCTTTATACTTTTTAGAAATTTTTCCAAGTTTTCTAAGGCTTCTTCAAATGTATTACCATAGACTATGAAATCATCCATGTAAACTTCTACACAATCATGTATTAGATCTAAAAATATCCCCAATACTTCCCTTTGGAATGTTGCAGGTGCATTGCACAATCCAAAAGGTAATACTCGGTAGGCATAAGTTCCCCAAGGACAGGTAAATTTGGTTTTATCTTGATCCTTAAGTGCAACCTGAATTTGATTATAACCACTGAAACCATCCAAAAATGAGAAGTAATTTTTGCCTGCTAATGTATCTAACACCTAATCTATAAAAGGTAAAGGAAAATGATCTTTAAGAGTAGCTTTGTTTAATTCCTAGTAGTCAATGCATACCCTCCATTTACCATTTTTCTTGGGTACAATCACCAAAGTAGAAACCCACTGACTGTCTGAAATGGGATAAATAAAGTTGGCATTTAACAATTTCTGCAACTCTTCTTTAACAATCTCCCCAAGGTTTGGATTCATCCTTCTCTGAGGCTGTTTGATTGGTTTGCAATTTTCCTCTATGTAGATATGATGAGTGCAAGTCTTCGGATTAATCCCTTTCATATCGGTGTATTCCCATGCATATGAAGAGGGATGTCTCTGTAATATTTTGACTAGCTTCTCTTGTTGAGATTTTCCAAGTTTTTATTTATGTTTAAGGTTTTTCCTGGAAATATTTCAATTGTAGAGCTGCCAAATTCTTCCATGGAGTAAAGAGACATTTCTCTTGATGATAAAAATTCAATATTGGATTATTATTGAAATTGTTCATGTTTGTATTCTGAAGAAGATTCATGATTTTCTAGAACATTTAGAATCTAATTATCTTCACTGATTTTTGAAATAGTGAAGAGAGGTTGTATATGTTCTTCGTCATAAATCCATTGAGTTTCATCTATTTCTGTGATTGTTCTTGTTGGAGGATACAAAGTAAATTTCTTGGTTGAACTACCATCAGAGATGTACATATCACCGGATCTACAGCTAATGAAGGCATCAACTGTAGCTAACCAAGGTCTTCCTAGTATAATAGGATGTCCTCCTAGATCATTTTTAGGAGTTAGGATCATAAAATCCACAGAATACTCCCAAGAATCTAAGGATACTGAAATATCTTCTAATACCCCATCTAGTTTGATTACAGATCTATTTGCTAACTATAGTAATGTGGGTGTATAAAGAAGATTAGGAAGCTTTAGTTTTTCCATGGTTTGCTTACTCATGATATTTATTTCTACTCCAATATCAATTAATGTGTTTGGTATTTCAATTCCATTTATATGTGTTTTGAAAACTGGATTTCCGGGATTTAGATATTTTGGAATAACAATATTTCCCATCATTATGTCTGCTATTTTTCCTACCAGTTGTATTCTTTTTATCTCTTTTATTTTTCTTCCTGGCTTTTTCATACTCAACTCCTTTATTGTTTTTGCTAAAATTGGGATCTCCTTGATGGCTTGTCATAATGGAATCTTAATACAAACATTTCTCAGTTCATCTAGTAAATCATAGTTAGGCATTATAATTTGTTTCTCTACACCTTTATCAATTTGTAATCTTTCAGGAAAAAGAGGTGTAGTAGTAGATTTTGATGGTTGCTCTAACATAGGAGTTGAAATTACCAGTTCTTTTTGTTTTTCTTTTTCAATATTTTGGTTTTGAAGAGATGTGCTTTCTTCAAAACTTTTATTTACCCGTAGAGAATCTTCCTTAGAATTATTTTGTTCTTGTATAATTACAAAAGGCTTCCTTTTTTCAAGTATTCTTCCAGACCTAAGTTGGACATCATTAAAGTCTAAAGGAGTAATCAAATAAGTTGGAAATTGTTGTCCTTCTATTATATATGTATTCTGAGGATTTTTATTTTTGGGGTTTGGTATTGGCTGGGTAGGTCACTAGTTTGGTCTCTGAGGAAATGGTAATGGAAGTGGTGGATTTTGATTCTGATTTTGAGGTTGTGGATTCTGCTGAGGATTTTGTTGAGGAGGAAAATTTGGATATGATGGATAAGATGGATAAGATGGTGGATATTGATAATACTGAGAGAACCTACCATAAGGATTTGGTGCTCCTTAAGCCCAAGATTGAGATTGATTTTGAAATTAGGGCCAAGGTTGCTACCAAGAATTCCAATTTGGTGGGGGTTGATTATACATCTGATTATTAAACCCTTGTGTTTGAGGTCCCTGCCAAGGTCTTCTAGAGACAAAATTAAGAGATTCTGTGGAATTTGGGATTGTTTCTTCTTGAAAGATAGCTTTAAGGCCAAGGATTGAAGGACAATTCTTGGTCTCATGTTTTTCTGAACAAATTTCACAAGTTTATATTACTTTTGCATCAAGAGGACACTCTCTTAAGGCATGCTTCTTTCTACATTTGGGACAAAAGATTTCTAAGGCATCAGTTTTGGCTTTCTGCTTTTTTTTCAGCTTAAGGGTATCTATTTGTTCACTGAGACTCCCTAAAATATCATTTTTGAATTCATCAAGCATATTCCCTATTTCTTCCCTACTTACTGTTCCAGTTGCAGATTTGTTTACCCTTGCAAGAGCAGGGTCTCTTGGTCCTTTCAAGATTTTAGATTTTCCTCTTGAGAGATTAATACATAGTTTTGCTATATCAGGTAATGAAAGTTGAGATATATCTCCTTTCCCCATTATTTGAAGGATATATATCCATTCATCCCTAATTTTTTTCAACAAAAGAGCTTTCAAAGTTTCTTGATCTAAGTTTTGCATTTTTGCCCTTTTAATGTTATAGTTAAATCATTCAAGTAAATCTTCTAGATTTTCATCCTCTTTTTGCATCATCTTGAACACTTCTTCCTTATGGTTGACTGGTATACAGTAATCCAGATATCTGTATATAAATTCTTTCCTCATATCATTCCATGTCCCTATAGACCTAGTGATTAGCCTCATAAACCATTTTAATGTTGCTCCTTTCAATGTTGAAGGGAAAAATTTAAGTTTTTGAGCATCCTTAAGATAGTCATAAGTTCTACATAGAACTTCAAATTCAAATAAAAATGTCTCAGAGTCTTCACTTTTTATTCCATGAAAATTTGGAAGAATAGAGGGTGAGATATTTTTCATGGTAGCATTTGTTTCTTCATCTATTATAGGGAATCCACAGGAATTTTCAATTCCCCTTCTACCTCTACCTCCTTCTGCATTTCCTCTACCTCTACCTCCTTCTGCATTTGCTCTTCCTCTTCCTATGTCTCCTCCTCTACCTCTACCTCCTCCAAATAGTAAGTTTTATCCATTAAATATTTCTCCTTCTCCTTCTTCCTCTCCCCTTCCTGCCATGATAGATTCTTCTGAACTAATATAAGGTTCAGTATGGAGAACTAATTGTTCTTCTGGTTCTTTTATCAAGGGTATATTGAAGAATAATTCTTCCTCTTCGTCTTCACTAGGGATTTGTAATTCTTCTGTTGTAATATATTCTCCTATGGAAGTGAAAAAGGTTATCCCTTCTGTAGGATTCCTTGGATCTTCTTCCTCTATAATAGCTTCAGTGGATGAAATGGGAGATCTTCCTGATTGGATATTTGATCTTGAAACTTCTGGAAGCCTATGACCAGTAGAGTATGGAATATGGGTTTGAGTTGGAGGTGTGCTACTTCTTAGTCTTAGTGGAGTGAGTGGTGTTGTGGGAATTAAGCTTTTGCCTCTTATATATCTACCCCTAGAGTCTCTTTCTCTATGCATATCATTGTTTTTGGGAGGTAAGAAATAAGGCTACCTAGTTACACTTCCCCGGCAACGGCACCAAAATGTTTAGCAATTTAGTGTCCTAAATTGTTAACATAAATTATCGACCAGGGCTAGTAAACTAATGAAGTGTAATGCACTATATGTGCCTAAGTATCCCTTTTTCCTACTTCATTGTTTTAAGGTTTTGTTGATGTTTTTGGGAGTTTTTTTTTTATATTTTGATTCTTAGCATTCTATGAAAAAGATGAAATTAATCTAAGGAAGGAAGGAAAATGTTTATCAAATGAATTAAAGCATATTTTTATTCACAAGTTTTTGGAGTTTATTTTCTAATTAAGAAATGGTGAAAACTAGAAATCATTATCCATGGATATTGCGACTCAATTGAGAATTCAAGAAATGAAAGCAACTAATAATAACTCAAAAATTACAACTGAATCCAATTCATTTAATTGAGATTTATTGGAAGAGCTTGTGAAAAATATTAAGTGTAGTGTAATGAGGATCTACTAACATGAAATGAAATACTGAAACAATTAATAACTCAAACCTTACAACTGAATCCAATTCATATAATTGAGATTTATTGGAAGAGCTTTTGAAAAATATTAAGTTTAGTGTATGAGGATCTCCTAGACAATTACTGTATCTATAAGTCACTAACCATTTCAATTTAAGATTTAAATGGTCTTTACTTGGCCGAGCACAGTAACTGTTTAACCATGAAAGACAAGAAATGAAACCTAAACAACTACTGCACCTATGATTCACTATCCATTGATTAACATACTTTACTCATTTGGATACAATAATTGCAAAATATGAAAGAAGTAACAAAATACAGAGAAATGCTAAACAGAAACTAGAATGAACTTAGCTAGAAAATGCATGAAACCTCCTCGAATAGCAGGGGCCCTCTGCTATCAATTCGGTGTAATCCTTTAGATCCTTAAAATTGTAATCAGAACAACATCAAGGCTAATCTCATTTTATGAAAATAGTGCTTGAAAAACAGAGTAAAACTGTGATTCTCAATGAGTTATTAATCGTCCTTTCTCGGTTCTACAGAGCTTAATTTATATGCAAATTCATAACTACTGTTGAAAAAAAATAGGTACAGGTGTAATCTTCTAATCAAAATTGAATTGAGACTCTTTTGATACTAGTGATTTGTTGCAAAGCAAATCAGGAGTCCTAATTCTTGTAGAAGACGGTCTCTTTGACTCTCACTTTGACCATTGGATCAGACACCTCCAGTTGTCGATTCAGTCCTCGTGGATAGGAAGGAATCATGTAGGGAAGATTTGGGAACTACCCATGTGCACATTTTCTCCAATTGACACCTGCATCATACTTAAACACAAAAAAAACTGCGGAATGCTTGACTAGCTACAAAATGGCTGTATTTTGTGGCTAAACTGTTAAAAATTATTAAAACAGCAAAAATCATGAAAATACAACATGTTGATAATTTTTATGTAACCTTTAAGCAATATTAATCATTCTTCATTGATTTTTAGGCTTATGAAGTGATAAATAAATTATGAAATGAAGTGAAGGTTTGCAATAGAGAAGACAATTTTAGGGCTCAACAAAAGCTTCACAAAGAATATTGAGTTTACTTTGTCTCCTCGTACTCATAACAAAATGAGGTAGATGTCCATTGAACATAGGTTTATCACTTTATCCAGATTCAATGGAATAACTTACGAAAAAGGAACTGTGTCAGGCTTACTATTCTCCATTTTTCATGCCCAGTTATCAAACATGACAAAGTTACCCCCCCCCCCCGGCTTTGTCTTTTACAATGTTTTTCAGACTCCCTAAATATGAAAATATCACTGAGTTTACCTATCTGGAGTTGTTAAACTTAATGAGATGGGGAAAAATTTGGACAAAGTGGATACTTATTTTGTTATACTTTGAAGTTCGATTTGTCAGCACAAAATATTGAACATGGCACTTCCTAGAAAATTCACTCGCAATTAGCCAAACCTACCATCTATGAGTTTAGCCTTCGTATGTCAATGCCCCATATTTGGTGTTCATCAAGCCTAAGTTGTCTGGTACCTTGTTGATGTGCCTTCTATTGTTCAAGAGGATCCCTCTATCTATTGATTCATGTATTAGTTGAGCCATCATATACCATAAATCATTTGTCGTCGTCAGTTACTCCCATTTTCTCTTGACTATCTTAAAAAAAAAATCATATTTTCTCGTTTCGTGTCAACTGATGTAGGACGCCTCAGTTCCTACCTTTCGACAGATCTCTTCCTATTGAATTCAACATCTTATCTAGGAAGTTGATGCAGAAACACATCAGTACCCGAGTACCTGTAGACCGCAGTGTCAGGTTAATTTGTGTTTGATTGGGGGTTCTCATTATTGGCTCCCAGTCGAATGATTCTACGAGTGTTCGACATCAGCTCCTTTTATTTCACACTCGCTCTAGGTTGTACTGTGCATATTGGGGACCATAATCCTTATTGGTGGCCACCCTCGCGTGTCTTAATAGTTTTCATTATTGATTGGTAATTAGACGATTTCCCGCATGGTCGACTACAAAACTTTCATTCACATGTGCGGAAATATTTAATCTAGTGAAGTGGCGACCAAGACCTTGGGTTGAGGCTTACATCATTTCAATTGTGTTTCCTCTCCCAAGTTGCAATATTGTTTTCGAAGACAAATTATTAGATTGATCCTATCATGACACAAAGCTTCCACATTGTGCTTATATGTGGACACACTGGTCATATCTCTTTTTTAGAGAAATCATTTTTATACAGCTACTGAGCATGGGAAATGCTCAACTCAGGACATATACTTATATTTTTGACATATTTTGTTGTTTCAGGTTTTCCTCAGTCTTCCAACTCCTCTCACTCTACTATATATATTATAAAGTATTTCAGCCATCATCTTCGCCTCTGACCTCACACTTTAGGGGGCATCTGTTACAGGGAAAATGACCTCCTCATCAGCTCAAAGGAGAAGGTAACATGGAAGGAAGAAAATGACCTAGACAAAGACCCATTTTTCCAGAGACAGCTAGGTCAAATTATAATGCACCTAGCCATGCAAAGGGAGCGTTAGTGCCTAGGTTAACGCTCTATCTTGCCTAAAGGGCAGTGTTATCCGTGTTTTCATGTGAAAAGGGAAAAATCCTGCAGAAACTGACTGGCATTTCCTGCTTTTTCCCAAAATGAGTCAGTTCAAAAGCAAAAACTTATGGAATAAACCTTTTATTAGTTGTTCCCAAACACAATTGAACATCTATAGAGGGAAAAAGCAAGGAAAGGCAAGGAAACATCAAGATCTTTCCCAAATTGAACTGATTGAAAGGATTGGAAAGTTTTGTCCTCTCCATTTCCTATAAATTGGAGGTTTGGGCTCTTGGTCAAAGGTCGAAGGTTTGATCGTGTGTTTACCCCTTAGAAACTGGGGTTATGGGAAATAAATAAAACCTCTTTTTATATTTACTCCATTATCTTATTTACATTTAGGAACACTCAAAAAGAGGTTTTATTTAAGTGAAGCCTGTGAGCGAAATACCATGGGAAAAATTATTATTAATAGCATGCCAAAAAAACATTATTAACCCTAATATTAATATTATTATTATTATTAATTATAATATTCACATTATTAAATTTAATAAATTTGGATCACGTAGGTTGGTATTTGAGTACACTATATGCATTGTCTATCTCATGTAACAGACGTATGTAAAATTAATGTTTCATATTTAACGTTTAAAATTTAATCTAATTAATCTAATGTCAACCCTAATGATAATTCACTTCTCTCCCTAAATATATAAATTTAACACAAACAAAGTGTCGAATTGTATTTGTGAGGAAGTATCTCTGTGATTGTGTGAATAGTCAAATAATATTTGTGAGAAAGGATTTCGAGAGTTGTTCGAAAGTGGAAAATAATATAACACAAACAAAGTGTCGAATTGTATTTGTGAGGAAGTATTTGTGTGATTGTGCGAAGAGTGAAATAATATTTGTGATAAAGGATTGTGTGATTGTGTGAAGAGTGAAATAATATTTGTGAGAAAGGATTTCGAGAGTTGTTTGAAAGTGGAAAATAATATTTGTGGGAAATGATTTCAGTGTCAACGAACTGCAATTGTTTTGGATTGATTTGGAAAATAATATATGTTGGAAGGATTTTAGTGTCAACTACTACAATTGATTTTTAGGTTTGATTTCTGTTGCTTCTGCATTTTATTTTTTTTCTACCTTTTTGTTTTTAACTTTTCATCCTAGATCCATCTTAACTCCTAAACATTTTATTTCTATTCATATTTTAGGAGGGAATATCTAAGTTTAGTTTTTTTGTAGTGTTCATCATGTCTCCTATTCACATGTGTAATTATTATTAAGTAATTATGTGTATATGTTTAGTAAATAGATGATATTTAGTTATTAATATTAATTATTACCCATAATATAATATTCAGATATTATATTATTTTAATAGTAATGTTATGATTTCACCGTAAATGTTAAATTCTAATTCTTTTCTTAGTGTTAGCACATTCTATTTCTAATTGGAGAGAGAGATAAAGAGACAAAGAAGGAGAGATGGAGAGAAGGGGGGAGAGAAGGAGAGTGAAGGAGAAAGGTAGGGATATAGTAACATAGTTGGAGGGTGAAGAGAGAGAGAGAGAGAGAGAGAGAGAGAGAGAGAGAGAGGATGTGAGAGAGTGGAGAGAGGGAGGGAAAGAGAGATAGAGTTGGAGGGGGAGAGAGGGGAAGGTAAGAAGAAAGGCATAGAGAGAGAAAGGTGCAGAGGGAGAGAGGGAGTGATAAGCAAGATGGAGAGAGAGGGAGAGAGGACTACAAGAGGAAAGATAGATAGAAGTTTAGGAGAGGGAGAGAGTGGGAAGACATAGATATGGATGGAAGGTGAAGAGATGGAAGAATAGAGAGATGGAGAGAGGGAGGGAGGGACATAAAGATGATAGATATGGAGTGAGGGAAAGAGTGTGTTTGGAGGGGTGAGATAGAGAGACAAATAAGGAGAGATGGAGGGAGATATAGATATAGATGGAGTGGGGAGAGAGGGAAGAATATTATTGCATTAGATGCATTGATTTTAGTGTAGATAGTGATTCCTAATCCTATTTGATTTCTTGCACTAGATGCATTGATTTTAGTGTATATATTGATTTCTCATTATATTTGATTGCTTTCACTAGATGCATTGATTTCAATGTAGATGATTTATAATCCTATTTGATTTATTGTACTAAATTCATTGATTTCAGTGTAGATGGTGATTTTTAATCCTATTTGATTGCTTGTACTAGATGCATTGATTTCAATGTTGATGTTGGTTTCTAATTATATTGGATTGCTTACACTAAATGCATTGATTTCAGTGTAGGTGGTGATCTCTAATCCTATTTTATTTCTTTCACTAAATGCATTGATTTCAGTGTGGATGTTGGTTTCTAATCATATTTTCTTACTTGCATTAGGTGCATTGATTTGATGTAGATGTTTATTTCTAATCCTATTTGATTTTTTGCATGAGATGCATTGATTTAAGTGTAAAAGTTGTTTAATAATCTTATTTGATTTCTTGCACTAGATGCATTGATTTCAATGTAGATGATTTCTAATCCTATTTGATTGATTTCGCTAAATGCATTGATTTCAGTGTAGATAGCGATTTCTAATCCTATTTGATTGCTTTCACTAAATGAATCGATTTGAGTGTAGAAGTTGGTTTCTAATATTATTTTCTTACTTGCACTAGATGCATTTATTTGAGTATAGATGTTGATTTCTAATCATATTTGATTACTTGCATTAGATGCATTGATTTCAGTGTAGAAGTTTTATTCTAATCTCATTTTATTGCTTTCATTAGATGCATTGATTTAAGTGTAGATGTTGATTTCTTATTTGATGTAATTGGATGTATGATAACATTAATTTTAAAGTGATTTTATTAACAATGTGCATTGATTTCAGTATAGGAATAAAGAATTATTGACAATGTACATTGATTTTTCTATTATAGTAATTCAACCTATTAATATTAAGGAGCAAGAGAGACAAGGTATGATGTTTAATACAACATCTCGAGCTAAATATTTAAATTGTTTACGATTTCAAATGGTCCTTTTCATACAATAAATATGAAATTATCACAAAACTAACATGGGTGACAATAAGAATAGTAGAATAAAATGGTTTGAGATTGATCACAATGAAGATTATTTGTATTGACTACATTCCTATTATTCACTTTTTTCTATCATTCAACACTATTATTGTCACTTTTGCATTCAAAAACTTTATTTCATCATTTTTCATCGTTAAAGTTATAAACAATATTTATAATCTCACCAAATTGAGGTAAATAAACAAATTTAAAATTAAAATGACCAATTCAATCTCAGACATATTTAGCATATTTAAAATGATTATATTAATATTAGATATATTTACATATTATTGATAAAATTAATCATATATTGATAGATTTTCCTTGGCCACACATGACAGAAACTAACCTAGATCCATCTTAACTCTGGATCTATCAAGCTTTGACTCTGTATCTTAACTCTGGATTTTTCAAGTTAACATATTGTTTTTTTCCCATATTTACAATAACATTGATGCACCATGAAATACCATCATTAACTTGTACCCACCCACCACATGAGTCACTTACTACCTCACCAACTAATTCCAATTCCAACTCAAATTTATTAATATATAAAATACATCTTACTTTTTATATAAAATAATATAACTGATTCCAATCAACAACTAAAATTTATATGGAAAAAAATCACAATATTTTAAATGTAAAAACATGATATTTAACTTCATGTAGTGGTGTGCTTCATATAGAGAAACTTGTACAATTTGCTTGTCTAGAGACTTAAAATCACATTTAAAACAAGCCCAAATGCACACACACATCCCCATGCCAAGAATGTTTTGGCATAGAAATCAATTCCCATGCAAAGGTCATGGCCAGCTCTAGGGTTACTCTTCTGAGAGAGATCATATACCAGCCCTGCCATGTTGTCGAACAAAAGCGAGCCCAAGGAAATGTTGGAAATCAGAATGTTGTGGTTCACACTAAAACTCTCCATCCCAAATAACTCTACAGACGTTGGAACTGCAACAGTCGTTATTGCTCCTGCTGATGTTCCAATAATAGTGGTACATAGATATAGTACCCATTGTATTTCACCCCAGAAAGACATCAAGACAAAATCTGGCAACATTGGTATCATCCAGATTCCTAACCAGGCCGACCTAGGTAAACGACCATTGAATCTCTGTAAACATACAGTTAAACAAACCCATAATGTTCAGTTCGACATCGTAACAATTTGTTAAAAAAATGTATAAAATTAACTGTTTGTTCAGGAAAAAAAACTGTGTAAGAGATTTGATTAGCGCAAAGCATAGTTACCAAGTTCAAATTCGAATTCGGATTCGATTAGGTACAAAAAAAATCAACTCTCTAAAATCCAATACAGAAAAAATTCGGAAGTATACATCTTACAAATACTCAAAAATTTTATTTTTTCTAAGTATAAAAGAAAACTCATAAATTCTCCAAACATTAATGCTTAATGGTTAAAAATTTATAAATATTTTTAATTTAAAAATATTCAAAAATACTAAAAAAAATCAAAACAGTCTCAAATCTAATAATATTACATAGTGAAAAAAAATATAGAATAAAATTTGTTAATAACAAAAATAATTTCTCAACTATTAAATAAATTCATATAAAATTAAACAATATTAAATAAAACAATTTCCTAATTTAAAAACTATTGAATTATATGACATACATTTGATGATGATGATGGTGGTGGTGGTGGTGGTTAACGTCCACTGAGGCCAATCTTTGGTGTATCGGACATAAAGAAAAGAGTTATTTAATTTGATTTAATATTTTATTCCTATGCTCAAAAAGCTTGGAGAGAAGCGTGCCGACCTCACTATAATTTTGACATCTTAAAAGGCTAGGAAGGTCAGTGTTGCAACAAATATTATGAAATTGAGCTCTTTATGCAACACTAATATAAAATTATTAATCTTTTTAGTTTTGGTGCATTAAACAAAAATTCCTATAATTATGAGCAATGCTCACAGTTTAGTGAACAAAAATTCGTTAATCACAATCCAATCAAGGGAGATTATGATTTCAGAGTGGACAGGCACCTCAAAAGTCGAAAAATTGTTTCAGCTAAAGGAAAAATAAATTTGTGCGAACATGTTATTGTTTTTGGAATTTTTTTTTAAACAAAAATATTTAGTTTTCAAAACCTTACTGTACCTATTCAAACCTTGCATATTAATCCACAAAGCTAATCTTATTACCAATTTTTTTGCCAATTTGCCAGAATTTGGTAACTATGCTCCAAAGTTTCTAGTGGACACCTCATTCATTAGGAAGGACCATCTATCAAACTTATAGTGACTAATGGGTTCTGGTGCCTAATAGGTAGAGGGACTACCTATCAAATTAGGAAGGACCATTTATCAAACTTCTAGTGCCTAATGGGTTTTGGTGCCTAATAGGTAGAGGGACTACCTATCAAATTAGGAAGGACCATTTATCAAACATCTAGTGCCTAATGGGTTCTGGTGCCTAATAGGTAGAGGGACTACCTATAAAACTTTTAATGTTGAGTAATGGGTGTAGTGTACACCCTAATCAAATTTAGAGGTGTATTGATGATTTATGGGTGTTTGGTGACTAGAAGGTGCTCATTGATCAACTTAATAGAGGCAATAAGTTGTCTCTGGGACACCTCATAACTTGGCTGGAACCCATTGATATGTAAAGGAAATTTTTCACCACAATACATTTCAAACATATTTTCCGCGAAAAGAATTTCCAGACATATAGGCTCTCCAGAAAAGGACTAGTTGGTGTTTTTGGTCAGATGGTTTATGAACTATCTACTTCGAATGGGGAAGGAGCCACATATATGGTTCAATTCTCATAACTTTGTTGTATGCTAAGCCTAACGTGTTTTTCTGTGGACCAGTTGATTTGGAGTAATCTGTTTGCAGCTAAAGATGCTCGTGGCTGGCACACTTATGTTTTGGATGGGCTGTTTTCTCTCTCTGATTAACGGATTAGATATTGGAATGATCTGTAGAAAGTTTTGGGAGATAGCAAGTGAGGAGCCTATTTTTTTTTTATACTATATCTTCACAGCAAATCTATTGCGGGTGATAGTTATGATTTAACACTGGTTTAATCTATTGCGGGTGACCGTTATGATTTAAGACTCGTTTAATTGTGTTGGAACTGACTCAGCATATTTATTGGGAAAGATGAAAACATAGGATGTAAACCAATGTATTTTTTTGTGACTTAGATTGAAAATATTGTATGGAAGGTAAGGTTTACCTGGGAAAGTTTTTACTCAAGCTAGATTTGTAAGGATTATTTAAGACTGATTTAATTTTTTTGGAACTGACTCAACATATTTATTGGGAAAGATGACAACATAGGATGTAAACCAATGTATCCTTTTTTGTGACTTAGATTGAAAACATTGTATGGAAGGTAAGGTTTACCTGGGAAAATTTTTACTCAAGCCAGATTTGTAAGGATTATAAGCATACATATTGAAACTGGAACATTATATATATACCAACTGGAACATTATATATATACCAGTGTTTTTCTTCTCGAAAAAACTTTTTTGGCTAAAGGACAAATAAACTGTTTTCGCTAAAGGAAAAATAAATTTGTGTGAACATGTTATTTCTTTTGGAATTTTTTTTAAAACAAAAATATTTAGTTTTCAAAACCTTAATATACCTATTCAAATCTGCGTATTAATCCAAAAAGCTAATCTTATTACCAATTTTTTTTTCCAATTCGCCTGAATTTGATAACTATGCTACAAAGTTTTTAGTGGACATCTCATTCATTAGGAAGGACCATTTATCAAAATTCTAGTGCCTAATGGGTTATGGTGCCTAACAGGTAGAGGGACTACCTATCAAACTATTAATGTTGAGTAATGGGTGTATTTTACACCCTAATCAAATTTAGGGGTGTATTGATGATTTATGGGTGTTTGGTGACTAGAAAGTGCTCATTGATAACCTTAATAGAGGCAATAAACCGTCTCCAGAACACCTCATAACTTGGCTGGAACCCATTGATATGTTAAGGAAATTTTTCACCACAATACATTTCAAACATATTTTTTGCGAAAAGAATTCCCAAACAGTTAGGCTCTCCAAAAAAATACTAATTGGTATTTTTGGTCAGATGTTTTATGAACTCTTTGAATAGATAAGGAGCCATAGGTATGGTTAAATTCTCATAACTCTATTGTATGCTAAGCCTGATGTGTTTTTCTCTAGACTGGTTAATTTGGAGTAATTTGTTCGCAGCTAAAGACGCTCGTGGCTAGCACACTTATGTTTTGGATGGGGTGTTTTTTCTCTCTAATTAACAGATTAGATATTGAAATGATCTGTAGAAAGTTTTGGGAGAGAGCGAGTGACTAGCCTATTTTTTTGATACTATATCCTCAAAACACATCTATTGCGAGTGACCGTTATGATTTAAGACTGGTTTAATTGTTTTGGAATTGACTCAGCATATCTATCGGGGAAAGATGACAACATACGATGCAAACCAATGTATCTTTTTTGTGACTTAGATTGAAAATACTGCATGGAAAGTAAGGTTTACCTGGGAAAGTTTTTACTCAAGCGAGATTTGTTAGGATTATTAGCAAGCTAGATTTGTAAGGATTATAAACATACATATTGAAACTGGAACATTATATATATCCTAGTGTTTTTCTTTTTGAAAAAAAATTCTCATCCTAAATTTGTAAATTTATTGATATCAAAAAAAATATTGCACCTATATAATCAATTAAGTAACCCGTAGTCTAACTAGCCAGAGGAATCGCCCTGAAAATCTTGAAAATTCCGATAAGATTTTCAGAAAATCCGGCAGGAATTTTTCTAAATCCATGTTATAACTATCAAAGTTTAATATTTTGGGTGTCCTACAGGTTTTTGATGGTGCTGAATCCATTTCCAATGTCAAAATCAAGATTCAAACACTGTTTCTACAAGATTTTTAAAAAAAAATTGCCCGGATTCCAGCCAATTTTGATCGTCCGGGCAATTCCTCTGGCTCGTTAGACGACTCCATTAAGTAATGAAATAGTTTTGTTCCTGAATTTAGAAAAGACATTGCACCTAATGAAATAGTTTTCTTCCTGAATTTGTTAATTTCTTGATATTAGAAAAGATATTGCACCCATATTAAGTAATGAAATAGTTTCACGGGGGATGAAATTGACCTTAAAATAGTCGGGCAACCCAAAATATATATGTCCCAGAAATCCCAAGGCTGACACAAGGGCCACGAGAACTGGGGTCTTGCAGTATCCCAGAGACTGTACTATCTGTCCCAAGTTGTTAATGTATACCAGTGCCACCGTTCCTCCACAAAAGTAGATGAGATGGTATAGCCAGAAATCTACACTGCTTACCAACTGTAGCACACCATGCTCCTCTCCCACTGGAGGAACTGGCTTCAAGAAGCTTTTATCTGCAGTAGCCATGTCACTTGTAGGCGCAGGTTCTTGGATATTCCCATTCTCCATTTTGTCAGCTTCAATGTCTTCAATCCTCCCCTTTGCAGGCTTTTCCACGTGATCTTGATTATTGAAATCCACGTTATTAATTTCTTCTATGTATTGCTTCCAAATGCTATGGTCACTTATAGAAAAACCCACCTCCAGATCAATTACCCTGCTCACGCATTTCTCGCCATTTTTTTCCATGACAGTAGAGCTTTGAGCGGAACGTAAAGAATCGAGAGCAGGAGGGCAGTGAGTACGCCCATATAAAGCAATTCTCGGGGACGCAATCCATGAGGCAGGAATTCATAAACTACCGAATAGAGAGTAGTGACAATAGTTGTGAAAGTGAACATATACATATTTTTCTTCTCGTTCTGATCTCTCACAACACTATCTGGTTCCAGAATAATATTAATGAAAATTGCCCCAATAGCACAGAATACAACTGGAACCACAACATTCAAGATATAATGAACGATTTGCATGATTTATAAGAAAGGATAGATTGGTATATATGACTGTGCTCAGCCCCGAGTAGCCTGTACTCAAACCTGCTGCAATTCCACTGTAGGATGGAAAATTAATTATTGCAACCTTGAAACAAACTGTGTTAAACCAGCGGATATTATTCCCAGCTATCAAGTATAGCATATACATATGCCAAGAATATATAACAATAACCCAAAATTAATAATTAAGCATATATATAACAATTACCAACAAACAATTAATTTATAAAAAAATAATTAATTTTAAAATTAATAATTAATAAAAATTTAGATGTTCAAATCATGAAATTCAACATTAATAGTTAAGCATATATAACAATTACCAACAAACAATTAATTTATAAAAAATAATTGATTTAAAATTAATAATTAATAAAATAATTAATCTTAAAATTAATAATTAATTAGAATTTAGATGTTCAAATCATGAAATTCAACATAATTATAAAATTCAAGATTTAAAACCCAATATATTATATAAATCATAAAATTCAAGATTCAAATCGCAATAGTTTAATGATGAAAAGAATATTTACCATAGAATAAGGCAACGGTTGAATGATCCCACTAACTGCAAGCCATTGTACACCATAGCCAATGAAACCCAAGGATACAACGATGCCCAGAGCAACCTAGGTTGGCAAAACTGTGCGGGCAAAACCGGCTACACAACCCAGAAGCTTCCCAAGATTAGATGCATGGGCTATGTTATTTAGCTTTCTTTGGTTTATGTTCAACACCTTCTTTAAATCAAATGAGTAGATTGAAAAATCAAAATTCGTTCCACTGATATGTTGGAATTTCAAATAATTCTAGGACAAAGACTGAGGGAATAATACTCTCTTTTAAACATAGAGAATAAAAAAAATTCTCATTGATAGACAGATATTACACAAACTCTAGTTCTATTTCATTTACTGGAAAAATTATTACAAAAATTTTGATCTTCCTCTATCAAAGGGATTACACTATGAATGCTACAAAACGGAGTGCTTAAAAACTCTATGTGTCTCTCTTACAAGAAAAATGCACACACTCTGTGCTTTTCAAAAAATTGTCTCTATGTTTGCCTTCGGGCACAACATATTATTTTTACACGCTGCTATGTATTTTTCTTAACATCCAATTAAGCCTTTGGGCTTTTGTACATATGTGGCACAACACATTTTTAATCAGCATACAACTACACAAAAATAAACTCTGTATAGGCCTTTCGGGCCCATATTACAATGGCACATATGATAAAAAGTTATTAAAACACACACACACACACACACACATATATTATAAACTATAAAAGTTTATAATATATATTATATCATCCGTGAATATAATATAACCAATGTTAAAAACATATGGTTTATCGTGCAAAAATAACAAAAGGCGATATAACATAAAACTTATAACAAAACATAAAACCAAACCTTCTGCCTAGACTTCAAAAACAATTAAACCAAATCTCAATCAAAACTCACGTTACACTTTGCCTTACGTCATCAAAGCCCAAAAGTTGCGCGAACTCCATTTGATTGGCCAACGCTGGGGCCCGTGGATTCCAAACCAAAATATGAACCGGAATTAAGGAAATCTTTGCATAACACTTTGGCTCCGTGACATCATGGGCATTTGTTACGTGAAAACTTTAGACTGCAATTTATAAAACATTTTCAGATCTGGATTTGGGTGAGCTGATGTAGGGACCAAACCTACATGAAAACCGTTGATTGGTCCACATTGCATTGAGTTGGCAGTGGGACCACTGCTGCGATGGCTCGTGGGGACCACTGATTACGTGGCCTCATTCAAACAAAAAATAATCTTTGTCGTGTACAAAAAACTGTTTCCAAAAATACTGTAAGGGCTTTAAAGCCCGAATGACTATTCAATAAAAATAGAAAGCAACTGTTGATAGAAATCATGAAAACAAAATTAGAAAGCAGTTGTTGCAGATGTACATTCCTACAGTTGAAATTAACATTTAAAAACTCCCCCTTAAGTTCAACTGCTGGGTTATCTGTCATACCCATGCATTTCCTCAAATATTCAAAGCTTTTTTGCCCCAATGGCTTTGTAAGTATATCTGCAAATTGCTCCTGAGTTCTGCAATGTTTTAAAATAATTTCTCCATTGTTCACTAGTTCCCTGATGTAGTGAAACTTAGCATCTATGTGCTTTGTTCTTTTATGAAACACAGAATTCTTTGACAATGCTATGGCTGAGCTATTGTCAACATAAATCATTGTGCCTTTTAACTGTTCTTGGCATAAATTCCTCAACATTATTCTCATCCACGCTGCTTGACATGCTACTATTGTAGCTGCCACATACTCTGCCTCCGCTGTAGACAATGCTACAATAGGCTGTTTTTTAGAAGCCCGTGAAATAGCTCCTGAACCCATATGAAAAACATAACCAAATGTGTTATTCCAGTCATCTACACTTCTAGCCCAATCACTGTCAGTGTATCCAATCAACTCAGAATTTTCTAAAGTAGTATATAAAATTCCATACATCTTAGTTCCTTTCACATAAATCGGAATTCTTTTTGCTACTTGCCAATGTTCTTCTTTTGGCCTCTCCATAAATCTAGAAATCAAACTAACATCATGCATAATATCAGGCCTAGTTGCATTCAAATACATGAGGCTGCCAACTATGCTCTTGTACAAATTAGGATCAAAATTCTCATTGTTTTCCTCTTTGTTGAGTTTCAATCCCATTACTGTGGGAGTAATTGCTGTCTTGCAATCCTGCATGTTAAATCTTTCCAAAAATTCATTTACATATTTAGCTTGAGAAATAAAAATCTTATTTTCATTTTTCTCTACTTCTATTCCTAAGAAGTATTTCAACAATCCCATATCAGTCATCTCAAATTCATCTTTCATGACTGTTTTAAAATTTTCAATGAGGTAATCATCATTACCTGTAAAAATCACATCATCAACATATAAAACAATAATCAGCATCTTACCATCTTTCTCCTTGATGTATAATATGGGTTCTCCTTCACATTTTTCAAACCCATTCTCCAGTGGATTGGAATCTATCCTACTATACCATGCTCTTGGTCCTTGTTTCAGCCCATAAAGAGCTTTCTTCAATATGCAAACTTTGTGTTCTTGGCCCTTTTTCTCATAGCCTAGAGGTTTTTCAACATAAACCTCTTCCATCAATACTCCATTTAGGAATGTTGATTTTACATCCATTTGGTAAACCTTCCATTTGTTTTGTGCTACTATGGATAGCACTGCTCTCACTGTTTCCATTCTTGCAACTGGTGCAAAATTTTCTTCATAATCTCTTCCATGTTGCTTCTTATAACCTTTTACAACAAGCCTAGCCTTGTGTCTTTCAATCTTACCTTCAGCATTGTTTTTGGTCTTGTAGACGCATTTCACTCTAATGACTTCCTTACCTTTTGGGAGTTCAACTAGTTCCCATGTCTTATTTCTCTCTATGTCATTAATTTCTTCATCCATAGCATCTATCCATTTCTTATCTTTTATAGCTTCTTCAAAATGAATAGGATCATCAACATGACAATATAAAGAAAATAAATAGTTCATACCTTCATTTGTTGCCTCTTGCTCATAAATCTCATTCAAATTTCTAAATCTTTTTCCTCTTTTATTTGGTGTACATGTGCTTGAAGAAGCACTCAAATCTGCTCCTTGTGGTGTGCTTGGAGAAGCACTCTCATTTCTTCTCAAGGGTGTTCTTACTCCAACTTGTGGTGTCCCTTGTTGTCGTTGTGTTGGTGGAGGTAGTGGTGCTAATGATGGATGTATTTCAGCCATCTCATCCTCATTTTCATCATGAGACAAACAGCTCTTTACATTGATTGTTTTCTCAATGCTTCCATCCCAATATTCTTCTTCAATAAACTGAACATCTCTGTTCACAATAAATTTCTTGGTGGATGTGCTATACAACCTATAAGCTTTGGATTTCTCACTTTATCCAATAAAAATACACTTCTCCCCATTTCTGTCCAACTTCTTTCTTAGTTGATCTGGAATGTGTGCATAAGCCACACAACCAAAAGATTTCATGTGGGTGACACCTTGTTTTATCCCACTCCATGCTTCTTCGGGAACTCTATTCATCACTGCTTTTTTTTGGCATCTATTTAGTACATATGATGCACAATGTATAGCTTCAACCCAATAATCATTTAGAAAATGTTTTTCCTTCAGCATACTCCTTACCATATCCATGATGGTCCTATTTTTCCTTTCAGCAACTCCATTTTGCTGCGGTGTGTACCTTGCTGTAAATTTCTTGTGTATGCCATTTTCTCTGCAAAAACGTAGAAATTATTTTGAGATATACTCACCTCCTCTATCAGTCCTTAAGACCTTGATATGCTACCCACTTTGGTTCTCAACAAGTGCCTTAAAGTGGTATAATTTTTCAAACACTTCACTTTTATATTTCAAGAAATAAACCCAAGTTTTCCTTGTGAAATCATCAATAAAAGTCAGCATATAGTGGCTGCTTGCAAGTAATGGTGTTTGCATTGGTCCACACAAATCTGAATGGACAATTTCTAAGGGTGCCTTTTCCCTTATTCTTTTTCCTGATGGAAAATTTTCTCTGTGTTGTTTACCCAAGATACAACCTTCACATAGGCTGTCCGATTTCTCAATCAATGGTAATCCTCTTACCATTCATTTCATACGTAACAAGTTAAGACCTCCAAAGTTGAGATGTCCAAATCTCAATGCCATAACCAGTTTTCATCCTTTACTTCTCTTTGTAAAGTCTCTTGTGTCACTGCTACCATTTCTTCTCCTTTCTTCAAATCTGCTCTCATCCTGAGAGGGAACATTATGTTCCTTGTCATCTTCACTTCAGCAGTACATTGTTTTCTTGGTGGTTTATCCATGATGGTGCATACATCGTCTTCAAAGAAAACATTGTAGCCCTTTTGAATGAGCTGCCCAATGCTTAACAAATTTCATTTCATACCTGGTACATAATATACATCAGATATGCTCTTCTTTTCTCCTTTCTTTGTCAAGACATTTACTATGCCTTTTCCTGTGACAGATACCTTACTATCTGTCCCCAATGTGACTTGAGACTTCACATTTTCATCTAACATGGAAAACATGGCAATGTTTCCAGTCATATGGTTGCTACATCCTGAATTTAGAAACCATAAATCTCCACTCTTTTCCTCAGCCATATTACATGCTAAAAACAATTTATCTTGGCTGATATTTTCTCTAGTAAAATTGGCACTGGGTATATTACCCATGTCATTTTGCTTCCTCCTACATTCATTGGCATAATGGCCATATTTCTTACAATAATGACACTGGACATTGGATTTGTCATACCTTTTTCCATGAGCATGTTGTTGTCCACCTTGCTGACTGCTGCTTTGGCCTTGGTTTTGATTTTGATTGTTGCCCCTTCCTTGGGTATTTGCAGGGCTATTTCTTCCTCCTCTATTTTGGCTTCTGCCTCTACCTTTTCCATTGTTTTTTCCTCTGCCTTGACCTCTTCCTATTCCAAAGGACATTTGGGTATTGAAGGCATGCTCCAAAGATGAGTTTTCATTTCTACCCAATTTTTGTTCATGTGTCATCAGTGATGCATGAAGCTCATCAACTGAAAAATTTGAGAGATCCTTTGTCTCTTCTATGGTTGTGACTATCACATCAAACCTTGAGGGTAAGCTCCTCAAAACTTTCTCCACTATCCTTCTTTCTTCAAGTGCTTCTCCATGAGATATTATCTGTGTGACCATCCCAATCACATGTGTGAAGAATGAGTCTATGTTATCAGACTCTTTCATGCAGAGAGTATCAAAATCTCTCCTCAGAAATTGTAGCTTTGCTGTCTTCACCTTCTCCATGCCTTGATAGGCTGTTTGGAGGGTATCCCATGCATCCTTGGATATCTTAGTTGCTGCTATCCTTGAAAACACACTCTCATGTATTTCTTGATAGAGATAGAAGAGGGCTTTTGAGTCATTCTTCCTATTTCTCTTCAAAAAATCCTTCTCTACCTATGTCAAGGCATTAAACTCTTGTTCATCCACTGGTTCTTCAAAACCATCTTCAACAAGCTCCCATAAGTCTTGAGAGGCAAACAAGGCTCTCATGGTGATTGCTCAATTATCATAGTTCTTCCCATTGAACTGTGGGAGTTGAGCATTTCCGATACTCATGCTTTTGCTGGCTCCTGCCATGGCTAGCACTCTGAACTATGCTTTAAATCTTGAGTGTGATTTTTAAATAAACTGACTATCTTCAAACAGTAACACAAACTATGTTTTGAGAAATACCTTGGATTTTCACTGAACCTTCACACTACTGGAAAAACTTCTGTAGCAAAAAATCCTTCCTTCAGATTCTTTGACACCTTCAAAGAGCCTGGACTATCTCTGATACCATGTTGGAATTTCAGATAATTCCAGAACAAATACTGAGAGAATAATACTCTCCTTTAAACACAGAGAATAAAAAAAAATTCTCACTGATAGACAGAGATTACACAAACTCTGGTTCTATTTCATTAACTGGAAAAACTATTACAAAAATTTTGATCTTCCTCTATCAGAGGGATTACACTATGACTACTACAAAACGCAGTGCTTAAAAACTCTCTCTGTCTCTCTTACAAGAAAAATGCACACACTCTATGCTTTTCAAAAAACTGTCTCTCTGTTTGCCTTCGGGCACAACATATTCTTTTTACACGCTGCTGTTTATTTTTCTTAACATCTAATTAAGCCTTTGGGCCTTTTTACATATGTGGCACGGCACATTTTTAATTAGCATACAACTACACAAAAATAAACTCCGTATAGGCCTTCCGAGCCCTCATTACAATGGTGCATATGATAAAAAGTTATTAAAACATTTATATTATAAACTAACAAAGTTTATAATATATATTATATCATCCGTGAATATAACATAACCAATGTTAAAAACATATGGTTCATCGCACGAAAATAACAAAAGGCGATATAACATAAAACTTATAACAAAACATAAAACCAAACCTTCCGCCCGGACTTCAAAAAACAATTAAACCAAATCTCAATCAAAATTCGCGTTACACTTTGCCTTACATCATCAAGGCCCAAAAGTTGCGTGAACACCATTTGATTGGCCAGCGTTGGGGCCCATGGATTCCAAACCAAAATATGAACCGAAATTAATGAAATCTTTGCGTAACACTTTGGCTCCGTGACGTCATGGCCATTTGTTACGCGGAAACTTTAGACTGCAATTTATAAAATGTTTTCGGGTCCAGATTTGGTTGAGCTAACGTAGGCACCAAACCTATGCAAAAACTGTTGATTGGTCCACATTGCATTGAGTTGGTAGTGGGACCGCTACTGCGATGGCTCATGGGGACCACTGATTACGTGGCCTCATTCAAACCAAAAATAAACTTTGCCGCGTACAAAAAATTATTTCCAAAAAGACTGTAAGGGCTTTAAATCCTGAATAACTGTTAAATAAAAATAGAAAGCGGCTATTGATAGAAATCATGAAAACAAAATTAGAAAGAAGCTATTGCAGATGCACATTCCTACATTTGAAATTAACATTTCAACATGATAGCCATGATCTAGATCGTTGCTACAAAGCTCATCCATTTCTAAACATTCAAGCTAGCAGGACAATCTCTAGTGGACATACTAGCGTTTTCCATTCTTGAAGCTCCGAAAATATTTCAGCAAAAATTATGGACCCAACCACTAATTGTGCATTGAGATGAACAAGAATAAAGAATGGCTGTCAAAGAGACTTCGCCAAATTATCAGTGTTAATCCAATAGAAACTAAAGCTATAAGCACAAACTCCACCCCCCGCTATGGTTTTCAAGTGGAAATGCTTGAATTTATGAGCACGGAAGGATTTAAATAGGAAGAAGAGTAGCATAGATTTTATATTTATAGACTTGCCACTAATTTACATCGTTAAGTTATCTAACACAATGCATGTTGTTGCATGAATTGGTGAACTAACACTTTGATGCTGCCAAAAGTGAATTTACAGCTCAGTTAGACTGTTACAAGTTTTTCATTTTTTGGAAAAACACTTTGATGTTGATGTGAATTTATAGCTTAGTTACACTGTTACAAGTTTTTCATTTTTAAAATTTTGTTGCTCAGTTAGACTATTACAAGTTTTTCATTTTAAATTTTTTTTTTCTTTGAGTTAATTTTATTTTAAATTTAGCACAATAAACATTAAATTTATTTATATATTTTTAATATTTTTAACTACTAATTTTTTTTCTATTTATATATTCAAAATATATTTTGAATGTATCAAATTTTTTTTTAAATATATATTTTTATGTTAATTTTATTTTAGATTTTAAAATATATTTTTGGAATCTTAAATTTAAACTGAGAATAAATATATTTATATATTAAAAACACATTTTAAACATTTAAATGTAACTATCATTTTTTTTTCATTTTTTATTATTTTCATGTTAATTTTGTTTTCAATTTAAAATCATATTTTTGGAATGTTGAGTTTAAACTATTTATGATGAAGAATTTTAAAAAATTTAAAAATTTTAACACACTAAATCTATTTATATATTCAAAATACATTTTAAACATCTAAATTTAACTATTTGAAGTTTTTTTTGATAATTTATTGATTAATTTTATTCTAAATTTAGTATAATCTTTTGGAATCTTAAATTTTAGTTATTTATAGTGTAAAAGACTAAATTATTTACATATTCAAAATACATTTAAAATTTAATTATTATTATTATTATTATTTAATTTTAAATCAAAATCTTCGAATCTTAAGTTTAAGTTATTTATTATGTACAGTTTGAAATTTTTAGAAGTGTTTAAGTCATTAAATTTGTCTATATATTCAAAATACATTTTAAACAACTAAATTTAGCAATTAAATAATTTTTTCTTTTTAGATATTTTTTTCCCTAATCTTATTATGAATCTTGTACAATTTTTTAGAATCCTAAGCTTCAATTATTTACTATGTAGAAAATTGTTTAAACACTAAATTTATTTATATATTCAAAATGCATTTTAAATATCTAAATTTAATTATTCAAATTTTTTTTGATATTTTTGGTATTTTTAAAATTAAATTTAATAATAAGTTCAGCTATTTATTTATTGTGTAAAATTTAAATATTTTAGAAGTTTTTGAGACACTCGCTCCATTTATATATTCAAAGTATATTTTAAACATCTAAATTTAACTATTTTAAGTTTTTCTTTTTTTTAATCTCTTTAATATGTTTTAAGTTAATTTTATTTTAAATTTAGTAACTTTTTTGGGGAACATAAGTATCACGTAGAATTTAACTATAAAAAAAAATCTATTTATATATTCAAAATATATTTTGAACAGTTAAACTTATCTACAAGAATTTTTTATAATTTTAAGTTAATTTTATTTTAAATTAATTTTTTTATTACTTTATGTTAATTTTATTTCCAATTTAAAATTAATTTGTTGGAATTTTGAGTTAAAACTATTTATGATGTAGAATTTTATTTTTTTTAAGTTTTTAAGACATTAAAATTATTTATATATTCAGATACATTTTAAACATCTAAATTTAATTCTTTGCAGTTTTTTTCCTATAATTTTTTGTCAATTTTATTTATCAAATTTTTTGAAATCTTAAATTTCAATTACTTATAATGTAAAATTTAAATGTACTAGACTTTTTTTAAAGATTGAATTTATTTACATATTCAAAATACATTTAAAATTTAATTATTATTATTATTATTATTAACCTATAAATTTAACTATTATTAATATTTTCTTAATTTGAAATCAATTTTTTGAAATCTTAAGTTTAAATTATTTATTACACCCTAAAGGGTCATTATTTGAAAACATCTCTCCCAGTTGCTTCCCTGTACCTATTTGCAATGTAAGATATCATGTTAGAAGATTAAAAAAACTTCAGCCACTGTACCTATTTGCAATGTAAGATATCATGTTAGAAGATTAAAAAAACCTCAGCCTTTGAATTGGAATGGTTTGACTGTTATAGATAATATTAGAATTAGTTAGGATTATGCTTACTTTAGTATATCTTGGATTGGGTTTGTTGAGGAAGTTGAGAGAATCTCTCAACTTCTCTCTCTAAAATTAGAATTAGTTTAATTATATATTTGATGTATCTGATTATTGCAATATAGAAATTAATTGTTTGTGTGTGAATGCTGTGCGTTCCTGCTCTCTCACAATTTCTAATATGGTATCAGAGCCAGTTCTGGCTTGATTCCCTCACGAGATGGCCAGGAAAATGTGAGAGATATGAGATTCAGTATGTTTGTTAGAGTGTTGTGTGTATGTCTGTGTGTTCATTGTTTACGAGTGCTACTATCCGCCAGAACGGTTGTGTTTTCTGGCATCAAAATTAGGTCAGTGGTGTACTTGTCAATCAGATGTTGCGGTTCTGTGTTTGTCATGCGACAGAAAAATTCATGCCGCAAATGCCCTCACGAAACGGCATTTCTGTACGCTTCTCTGCCGTGGATGCACAATTGAGCCATTCCGCCACAATTTGTGCTTCTGCCATAACCGTGATAGGCAAAGCCATTCCGACTCACCAAGGTCGAGTTCAATTGACTAGTAATTATTCCGGGAATGAAGTATTTCTGGAATTTTCAAAATTTCTGATGTATGTAGATAGATGATAATCGACTCCATCTCGAAATGCAGTGGAGGCGTAGAAGTTTTATTTTTATTTTGCGGTGGTAGGTTGGATGTGATCGGCACTTTGTGTAATCATGTTGTGCTGAAAGCCATGTTGTGCTGTTTTATCTACTCCATCTATATCTATACATTGATATCTACTGGACCGCTTCCATTGACAGAACCGACGAGTGGTAACAACTATTCAGGTGGACTAGCAAACGTCAAACTCATGGCATCAATATTGCATTTGTATTGATAATGTCAATGTAAAAGGAATACAGGTTCGTATGGCAGAAATATTATTTTGTGATCAAGCAAGCCGAGACCCTGTTATTTCGTTATCTCTCTGAAAGCAAAGGCAGCGTAGTTTCAGATGTCCCAATAGTCAACAATGAACAGCAAAGAAAATCAACGGCGAAGCGTTCAAGTCAATCGTGAATGACGGCCACAACATCAACCGATATTATCGCATGCAGCGCGTTCCTTTTTCAATTTCAAATTTGCTGGCGTCGTTATTGCTAGCGGGTTTATCACATGCAGCGCAATCGTTTTTCAATTTCAAATTTGCTGGCATTGTTATTGCTAGCGGGTTTATTACAGGCAATTCATTCATCAGGAACATGTATTTGGGTATCATCTGAGTTGACCCAACTGCGTTGTTGGTCAACTATATGTAATAAGAGGATAGATATATTTCTTGCCTTGTGTTTGATGGAAGCTGCAAATTTATTTGCGGAAGACGGAGGCTGCGATTGCTAGAAATTTTCGGGAGAAAGGTGCTATACTGCTAGAGAAATTAAAGCTACTTGTTAGATATATTATGTGACATTTGTTGTGAGATGTGTATAGTGCAAAACCAACTATGAACAATTTAGCATAATTTAAATTAGTCATTCTTGACGTTCTACAGGGACGAGAGAACAATTGGCTAATTTGATTGTGTGAATTTGTTATACGCTGATCTTGTTGTGCTACGGGCCAAGGAGCATCAGTTACAGGTTACAGTATGAGAAGCAGGTCAAGTTGTTAGATTAGCTCTTGAACACGTTCAGTATTCAGACCATTTGCCTAGCCACTGATGGATAGCCGAAAGCGAAATATCCGACAGATGGTGATTGGTCCATAGGATGGTTCATCACTTGTCAGCTTTATCGCGGAAGCCCCGACGAGCCGAGTTGTCAATACTGTTGATCTTGCAAAGTTCATTATTGCTGGTCAGAAACAATGTATTTTAAATGGGTTGAATGGTAGCTCGAAAATGGTGGAGAAAAGAGTGTTTCCTATGAGATCTCAGAGTGGGTACAGATGTTAATGAAGACCAGATCAGACAAAGACACGAAAAGTTTAAAGTGTTGTAATTGTGATTAATTATATGTTTTGTAAAGTAAGCATTAAGGGAGGGTATTAGAATTAGTTAGGATTATGGTTACTTTAGTATATCTTGGATTGGGTTTGTTGAGGAAGTTGAGAGAATCTCTCAACTTCTCTCTCTAAAATTAGAATTAGTTTAATTATATATTTGATGTATCTGATTATTGCAATATAGAAATTAATTGTTTGTGTGTGAATGCTGTGCGTTCTTGCTCTCTCACAATTTCTAATAGATAACTTCCTCGACTAGAAAAATGATAACCACCACATCTCCAAGATGTGAAATGTGAGGGTAAAATTTAATTTGGTAAAATTGAAATGGTAGACAATAAGTAGGGGAAACACATATCATATAGATAACTTGGTAAAGAACTATAATTAGATTAGTTATCTTACTAGCGCTTCACTAAAAAATAATGAAAAATCAATAGAGAAACACTTGATGTGCCCAAATTATATAATTTGGAAGATATCCAATCTTGATACTGTGAGACACGAAGGAGATAAGTGGTAAAAAGGAACATGATCTTATTTAAGAGGCATTCATGTTGGCATAATTAGGCAAGGTCTTTAACTTGAACATAGGCATCATGATTTATAAGGTTGAAGGAAGTAGTATTGCAGTAAAATTTCAGTGTAGCATGGTCCTTGCCTTTTGTTGATATTTTTCGATCTTCCAATCGTTATCAAAGAAGCATAAATTAGTGCTATATGTTATTGCCTTCGGCAACATTTGGTGCAATTGTTAGTTATATACAATTTGAAACTTTTGGAAGCTTTTAAGTTTATTTATATATTCGAAATACATTTTAAACAACTAAATTTAACTATTAGAAGTTTTTTGCAGAATGTTGAATACTATTTTAAATTAAAATAATTATGATATATTTTTATAAAAATAACAAAATAACATATTTTGTACCTAAAAACTAATAAAATGTTTACATTAAATTAAACAAAACAATAATAAAATATTTATATTAAATACCATCTCACACAATAATGAAATATTTACTTGAAACAAACATACAAAAGAAAATATATTGAAATCATAGTTGAAAGAAATTAAAATAATTATGATATATTTTTATAAAAATAAAAAAATAACATATTTTGTATCTAAAAACTAATAAAATGTTTACATTAAATTAAACAAAATAATAATAAAATATTTATATTAAATACCATCTCACACAATAATGAAATATTTACTTGAAACAAACATACAAAGCAAAATACCTTGAAATCAAAGTTGAAAGAAAATAATCATTCTATCCCAAAACATTTTTATCCAAAAACATAACTATGTTAAAAGGACAAATATGTTTTCATAATATTTTCATTAATATTTACATTAGGTTGGTTCATTACAATCATTCATATTTGCATTAGGTTGTTTCTTTACAATCATTTTCATCCAAAAACATAACTATGTTAAAAGGACAAATATGCTTTCATCATATTTGCATTAATATTTGCATTATGTGAGTTAGTTACAATCATTCTTATTTATATTATGTTGTTTCTTTACAATCATTCCAGAATAGGTGACATCATTATAAATTTTAATTAGATCTTAAGTTTAAATAAATAATATAAATTAAATATAAATTTGAAAATCACTTATATATATTTATTAATTCGTGATTAGTTATTTGGTTAATAAGAGTGTTTACTTATATCTTATAACTTATTGTAAATTTAATTATATTGCAAATAATAATTAAGATTAGAATTAACAAATCGATATTTTATTATTCCTCATCAATGTAGAAGTGGGTCTTTCCCCTATCGAGAGCCTAGCTATGACTAGGCTTTTGTCGTACAAGCACAAGCTCAATAGCATAGGAGACCATAGACTTCCTAAGCTAGCTTTAAATTCCAGCCAAAATCACCTAAGGCTTAAACGAGGTTGGTATAAAGACACTAGGGCCTGGTTAAACCATTGGGATATCGACGAGAATGTTGCATTGCAAAACATCAATAACATTAAAAAAATTGTTACTTCTAAGTTCAAAGAAAAAATGTGGTGTGAGAAAGATCTAGCAGCTAAAAGAAAATTAAGGTATTATAAGGAGGTCATCAACCCCACCTTAGAAGATCAAAAGTATCTCTCTGTTTTAACTAGCTCAACGAAGAAAATTAATATATCCAAGATTAGAACAAACTCTCATGAGCTCCATAGTGAAACAGGTCATTGGACAGTTTCTAAAACACCATGGATGGAAAGGATTTTCCATCTCTGTGAGAATATGAACATCGAGGATGAAAATCACTTCCTCTTAGAGTGCCCCACGTACAACCACATTAGAGCTCAATTTCATAATCTTTGTTGCAATACTAACCTTCCTAACCTTTTAAGATGTCAAAATTATAGTGAGCTCGGAAGGCTTCTCTCCAAGCTTTTGGAGCATAGGAATAAAATCTTAAATCAAATTAAATAACTCTTTTCTTAAATTAAATTAAGTTAATTAACCATCTTCATCATCATTAGAAAATGATATATATATTATTATTATTATTATTATTATTATTATTATTATTATTATTTTCTTCAGAAAAAAGCGTAATTTTATTTCATCAGTTGAGAACAAAATTACATTAAAAAAAACACATTAACAATTAATAGCCTATCAAAGAAAAGTTCATTTGATGAGACATAGAAATTAATAATCATAAATCAAAGGAGACTGGTGAAAACAACAATGAAATAAGAGGAAATTATTGTCCTATCAGTCCATTTATTGTCCATTATGCATTAGCATCCATTGACCATCCAAATCTGATTGTTGAACATACTATCCCTCTACAGTCCATCTACTATCTATAATCAATGGAATGTCCATAATTGTAAGCTGACCAAAACTGTCCCTCAACTGTCCATTATGTAGCAACACCTACTGACAGCCCAAACTATATTATGTCAAACTCCCCAAACCGTCCAAAATGAAAAACAATATTTCATGAAGGAGAAGACTACAATATTTTGTATAAAGCCAGACAACGAAAAAACTTATAGACTTCCTCAAAAAGGAGATAAAATTGTTGAAAGAAAATCGATGCTCCCTTCAGAAAAACATAGGAGATGTACGAAAATTTGTAAATAAACGAGACCCTCCATCACCACTTGGGATAGCGCCACCATTCCAGGTTAACACTAAGCACCGAGGACTAAGAAATTTTCTGAGAAATCCGCAAATTCGCATAACCTTAGACCTATTATGTTCTTCTCAGTTGAAAAAAGGTCGATGAAAGTACTCCAGTGTTTCGCCATCCCGATGCTCTTTTACCTAATCCGCATTGCCATTGTTCTCCCAGTAGACATGTCAGCAAGAGAAAGAGTCGAATCTCAGAACGATCTCCCTTACAGAAGATAATAGGTTAGCAAGCTACGATTTCTACATTTTTGGATGCCCTTTTCCAATTTATAACATTCATAGAGTCACCATAGAAGTTGTGATTTCGGCATCCTTTCTCTGCAACAAAAATATGGAGGAGTTTGAGACTCAGAAGCCCAACATAGTTGTTGGAGCCCTCCCCAAGAGCAACAGAGAGCTCGAAGAAGTGAGTGTCAGATAGAAATAGAAGAGCTCCACCCCCATAGACATTATTTTGCGTTGCCCCATCAAAAAATCCCCAAGGGATCTCCCTATCGATCTCCACTTCCATTACCTCCCTTTGTTTTGCAACTCGAATATGTTGAGGAAACGCAGAAAGGAATCCAACTAATAAAGAACCAGTGATTTTAGGGGTACATGATGTCTCTTCGAAGATAAGATTGTTACGCACCAACCAGCATCCCAAATGAGAAGAAGAGGCAGGGCTCTATGATTAGACTTAGCTGTAGAAGCGCACCAAGAATCCCAGGCATGAGTCACAGAGAGACCCTCCCATTTGCAGGGGAGGCCCAACAATATAGAAAATTCCAACCACACCTCTTTAATAAAAGAACAGTTGAGAAAGATATGAGTTCCTAATTCCTCACCTGATTTGTAGAGGATGCACCACCCAGGCCCCTGAAAACTCCTTTTCTGCAAATTGTCCCAAGTAGGGGCCTTATTTTCCAAAACACACCACATAAAGAGGTGAGTCTTATGAGGAAAATTAAGCTTCCATAATTTCCTCCACCACCAGCAATCTTCCCCATGAAACCCCCCAGCAATCAGCTTTAAGTAGCCCGCCTTGGGAGAGTAGATCCACGAAGGATCAAAATCGTAAAAAATTTCATCCTCCCTCTCCGAAAGAAGAATATGAGAAAATTTTAAAGCTCCTATGTATAAAGCCAGATCCATTTCATCCTGAGCATCCAGCCCAAAAGAGGAAGCTAGTCTCCAGGAATCCATGGTTTTCTTTGAACCGGTTCAGCAAGGTGGAAGAGAAAAGTAATCCCCCGCTGCCTCAAAGTCTCAATCGTTCATTATGGGAGAATGTGCTACTGAACACTGCCCATCCACGGATCCTCTCCAACTCTTAGCCTCCTACCACTGCCCACATTCCAGACCAGGTTAGATTCCATAATGTCAAAATAATTTACCACCGCCTTTCAAATAATCGACCCTCCAGCATGAGACTTCCTAGGATTTCTAATCCAATCTTCAATGGACACAAGTTCAATATATTTATGATCTATCACTTGGTTCCAAAGGCTAGCCGATGTAATAAGTCTCCATCTTCCCTTTGTAGCAAGGGCATGAGCAAAAAGGAAGATATTCTTCAGGCCCCAGCCCCTCGGCCCTTTGGGCACAACAATGTTTTCCCATCTAACCCAAGGGGTCACCTGTGTATCCTTCTTCCCACTTCAAAGAAATATGAAGAAGACCCAATGAGAAGCTTCCAGAATGCCTTTAGGAATCCAAGAAAGAGACAACCAATACACGGGAATAACCTCCAACACTGACTTCACCAAGATCAACCTCCCAGCTCTTGAAATCCATCTGTGGCTCCACACTTTTAACCTCTTTTCCAACTTTTGCTAAAGCCACATCCAATATTGTTTCTTATAGGAATTTGGTTTTATATGAAAACCCAAATATTTCAAACCAGCATCTAACCCAGAAGGATTATATGGAAAGATCTGAATGAGAAAAGATCAGTGGTAAGGGTTGACTTACCAACATTCACGTCCATACCGATATCTTTGGAAAATAGGTCCAAAATCTCATGTAGAGTATGTGCATCTCTCACTGATCCAGAACAAAAAATTAAGACATCATCCACAAAGAGGAGGTATGTAATAAACAGATTTGGGGCGATCTGAATGCCCATCAATGCCCCCTGCCTCTCAGCCTCCTTAAGCACCCTGATCAAACCCTTCGCAACCAGCAAGAACAACAAAGGAGACAGAGGGTAGCCCTGGCAAAGCCCTCTTTCAGCATGAAAAAAAGGGGAGGCTGCCCCATTAATCAAAACCGTTGTAATACAACTCATTATCCACCTGATAAAACCAATACTAAAGCCAAGGTGGGTCAAAAGCATACAAATATACATCCAAATTACTCTATCATAGGATTTGAAGAGGTCAATTTTCATAACCACCCCCTTGAGGTTCTTAGTTTTCAGACTATGAATGCCTTCTTATGCATCCCCAATAGCTTCATGGATTTTCTGCCCTTCTCGAAAACCAAATTGTTTGCCAGAGATCTATGCAGATGAGATGCTCTTAAGTCTTATAGAAATAACCTTATAAAACACCTTATAAATGCAATTGCATAATGAGATAGGATGGAATTCATTTAGGGAAGATGGATTATAACCTTTCAGAATTAAAGCTATGAAGGTAGAGTTAAAACTAGCTGGAATCCTCCTTGATACTCTGGTGTCTTCAATCACTTTCGGCAAATCCTCTCAAAGCAAGTCAAAAAGATACAAAAAGAATTCAATTGTCTAGCCATCAGGCTGGGGACTCTTGTATTTTTGAAAACTTTGAAGCACTTCCTTCAATTCCTTCTCCGACATCGCTTCCATAAAAGACTTGATGTCCTCCTCTTCCACAAACCTCGGGAACAACTGAGTAGCTCTAATGATTTTCGCAATGGAGGCATGAACTGGAGCTTTAAAAAGAGCCTTGAAATGGTCTACCCCTAATTTTTCCTTCGCTTCAAAAGAAGAATGTTCAACTCCCTGATCATCAGTCAAGCTCCAAATAGTGTTAGTTGTTGTCCTACCTCTAGCATATGCATGAAAACATTTTGTATTAGCGTCCCCACATGCCAGTTGTAGAAATTATATAACTGATATGTTATATCTAAGATTCACCTAATCATACACTATTTGACTTCATGCACAATATATAATCTATTCCACCATTGGTCATCATATGCGGAAATTAAATCAATTGCATGCACACATTAAAACCATAAAAATTCACACACATTAACACAGTGATTTATGGAAAAGCCTAAAGCTGAAAACCCCCAACTATCTGTATAATATATGTTATAGAGATCATGTAACAATCATCATACAAAGCTTCTCACAAGCTCTCAGTACAATCTCCAATCGCTACACACTAATCAGGTCCAATCTAGCAAATCCCATGCACCGATCTCTGCCACCTACTAGCCTACCTCTACTATGCAATCCCTGCTGAATATGGGCTCTAAATGAACTCTAAACCACCTATCTTTCACTGTGCAATCCTCATTGGCATCTCCATCAATGTGTGGTCCAAACTCATGCACCATTATAGTCACAACTGATAGTCTACTTGCTCTTTCACCTACCTCTCCACTGAAACTATCCATGCACTGTAGTTAACTGATATATTCTTCAGTTGATTAGTGAATTAATAATTAGTGAATTAATTAGTAATTAATTCACACCACTATCACTAGTGTATCAATCAGTTATACTAGATACAACTAGCTCAACTGTGTCTAACTGAGTTAAACTGAACACAACTCCACCAACTACCTCAATAACTCCACCAAACTCTCTGACATGAGTTCTAACTAAAGTCTCCATGAAATAGTTCCACTTAACCTTCAAGAATACTGTAATTCATTCTGTCATCTCATGTGCCACATCTGTGCACTTAACTGAATTGCTCCAAGATAATAAGATGATGTTTATAGTCAAAATATTATTAAGAGCTAATAATATTTGACATATCTATTTTTAGACTGACAATCTAAAAATAGATTCCACCCAGTATGTCTAAAAATAGAAGTCCATATATTTTTCCAACTTGACCAACCATCCACAAATAACATCCTGCAATTCATAGAATATGATCGACATGTCTAAAAATAGACATAGTCTAAAAATATACTTGCGCCAAAAATAGCCTACGGGCCCACTTAGTGAAGGCGTCTCTTTCCACTAAGCTCATCATCTTGTTGCAATCTCAACACTCCCTCTCAACAAGATAGGGATTATCTACCACCCCGATCCTGCCTCTATGGTATTCGAATTTGCTCCTGGTGAGCGCCTTTGTCAAGATATCAGCATCCTAATCCTCTGTACGAATGCAAGAAAGTAACATGATCTTCCGCTGCACACAATCTCTGATATGATGATACCGGATGTCAATGTGTTAATATATATCATGAAATACTAGATTAACCGAGATTTTAATGCAACTCTTATTATCATAATATATCACAGTAGGATCTAAGTGTGAACCGAACAACTCGACAAGGATCTTCCGCATCCATATAGCCTCGCATGCAGCCAAACTTGCCGCCATGTACTCGGCCTCCGCTGAACTGAGTGCCACGGATCTCTGCTTCCTACTGTACCAAGAAACTGCTGTCAACCCGATACTGAAAATCCCTCTAGATGTCCTCTTTCTGTCCATTCGGCTCCCTACCCAATCTGCATCCGTGAAACCATGCAGCCTCACCTCATCCGACTGTCTGTACCAAAGTCCATATCTCGATGTGCCTCTGAGATATATCAATACATGCTTCCCTGCCTTCCAAAAGAGCTTGGTAGGCTTAACCATAGCCTATGAAAGCTGGTTAACAGCGTAGCATATGTCAGGTCGTGTATTGACTAGATACAGAAGCGACCCCACCAACTGTCGGTAAATAGTGGCATCCACTACCTCTGCCGATGTAGCATCCTCTTTCCTCCAACCACCAGGAAGAGGAGTGTCGATAGGCTTGCAGCCATGCATGTTGAATTTCTCTAGTATCTCCTGGGCATACTTGCCTTGAGACACAATCAATCCATCACTGCGCTGCCAAATTTCCAATCCCATGAAATAATGAAGGAGGCCTAAGTCCTTCATCTCAAACTCTTTTGCAAGATCATCCTTGCATGAGAGTATAAAATGTTCATCACCCATCAGAATCAAATCATCTACATAAATTAAAATGATCAACAACTTACCCTCCACCACAATCTGGTATAGGTTCAGATCCGCCTCACTCTTGGTGAATCCAAGACCGGTGAAATAACTGTCTATCCTTGTGTACCAAGCACGAGGTGCTTGTTTCAACCCATATAGCTCTCTTTTGAGCCTGTACACATGTGACTCGTTGCTGAAGATCTCGAAACCTTTGGGCTGCTCTATGTACACCTCCTCCTCAATGACTCCGTTGAGGAACGCAGTCTTCACATCCATCTAATGAATGTTCCATCCCATCTACGCTGAGAGAGCTAGGATGCTCCGTATGGAAGAATACCTTGCGACAGGTGCAAAGGTTCCTCATAGTCGATCCCCTCAATCTGTGAGAAGCCCCAGGCAACAAATCTTGCCTTGTACTTCTCGACGCTCTCATCAGCTGCTTGCTTCACTTTGTAGATCCATCTCGAACCTACCACTGATTTCCCTTCCGTTCTTGGGACAATCTCCCATGCACTGTTTTTGACAATCGAATCATACTCTTCCACCATGGCATCTACCCATGCAGGGTCCTCCACAACTTCCTTGAAAGAGGATGGTTCTGTCATGATACACTTGCTCATCAGAGCCATGTATCCAGTATATCGGTCAGGTGACTATCTTTGTCTATGCTGTGATGTAGGTGCTCCTACAATCTTCTCTGCATCAAGATTCAGTTGCTCAGCTTTTGTAGTGCGCTTCCACCCTATGATGGTTGGCGTTGCATGAGTGGTTTATTCCACTCCATGAACCTCCTCTTGTGGTTGATCCACATCCTGAGGCTTATCCTTAGCAACTGATAACTCCTCATCTGCATGCAAGTGTGGCTCCCTCTCAAGCGAACACTTCATGGCTTTCTCCTCATGAAATTTGATATCCCGTCGCACAAAAGTCTTCCGACTGTCTGGAAAATACACACGATAGTTGTGGGGTGTATCAGTGTACCCCAAAAATATCCCAACCTCTACGGTCGGCTCTGGCTTCTTCTTGGCATCCTTCATCACATGAATGTAAACAGGTGAGCCAAAAATCTTCAAATGAGAAATATCAGGCTTCTTACCAGAAAATGCCTCCTCGGGTGTATTCATGCCAAGTACTTTGTGAGGACAACGGTTTTGCACATAAACCCCAGTATTGCATGCCTCAGCCCACAAGTGTATGGGAAGGCCCTGATCATGAAACATCGCCCATGTAGCACCCACGATCATTTTGTTCTTTCGCTCCGCGACCCCATTCTACTCTGGGTTATGAGGCACTATGAGCTCTCTTTGAATTCCTTCTGTGCTACAAAATTCCTTGAATTCACCATAGATGAATTCACCACCATTGTCGCTCATAAGAGCCTTCACCTGCTTCCCTGAATCTTTCTCAACTAGTGCCTTGAACTCACAGAACTTAGAGAATGTCTCGCTCTTCTTCTACATGAAGAAGATCCAGCACTTACGAGAAAAGTCATCAACAAATATCACATAACACCTGTGCATTGCTGTCGAAGCTACTGAGAAAGGTCCACACACGTCTGTGTGAATTCTCTCAAGGATCATCGTGGTGCGACTATCCTTCTCATGAAAGGTGGCTTTCACAAATTTTCCCAAAGTACATCCCTTACACTAATCTGACTGTGCAAGTGTACCTTTGGGAAGCCCAGTAGAAATCTGCTGCAAAATTTTCAAAGCACCATGGTGAAGATGGCCCAAACTCTTGTGCCATAGCTAACTCTCATCCTGACTCACCACTCCTTCTGCCTTGCCTGCCATTATTGTGGAGCCATCTACCTGCAACTGATAAATGTTCTTAACTCGAACCCCTATCCTCCGAGTTTCACTAGTTGCCTTACTGCGCAGGAAATCCTTTCCCTCGCTAAAGACAACATCATATCCCTTGTCTTCCAACATCGCCACAAAGATTATATTCTTCTTCAATCCTGGAACATGCATGACATCCTTCAAGATGAAAGGTTTGCCAGACTCCCTCTCAAAGGAAATGGTCCCGATACCATTCGCACTGTATCTACCATCATCGCCCATCTCGATGTGCACTCCAAGATCCTTCTCATCCAGATCAATAAACAAATCTTTGTCTCCGGTCATATGGAAGGACGCACCACTGTCAAGAAACCACACTGAACCCATCATACTTGAGACCAAGCATGCGATCAGTGAAAAATCCAGCTCAAACTACGAGGCTAAGGCCTCTCCAGCTACAGATCCAACAGCCTGCTTATTTTTCTTCTTCTGTGGACAATTAGTGGAGTAATGTCCGTGTTGGTGACAGTGAAAGCACTTCACCTTGGACATGTCCTGCTTCTTGCCTTTCGCACCGGATTGAGAAGTATTTTTCTTTCTCTTCCCCTTCCTTGCTTTGGCATCCAAAGCACAATTTTATTCATCTTCATTCTTCGATGAAGATCCATCCCTGGTACTTTGCCTTATCTCCTCCTACACAAGATCCGACCAAAGTCACTCCCATCCTGGCAGTTTCTCCCGACCATTGACAAAGTCCTCAAGGGAATTCCAACTCTTTGGAAGCCCAAGGAGAGCCAAAATCACCAAGTCCTCTTCATCTATAGTAACCCCCACACTTCCCATCTCATCCCTGCACTGGAAAAACTTTGTGAGGTACTTGGGTATACTTTCGCCCTTCTCCATTTTTATTTTCCTAAGCTTATCCTTGAGCGCAAACTTCCTCTGGTCGCTCTTGATTTGGAAAAAATATGTTAAAGCTTTCCACATCAAGAATGGAGAAGCTTTACCATGAAGGCTGGACACTATGTGATCCTTCACACCTTCCAACAGAATCCTTCGACGTTTTTTTTTCTTCTTTTGCCATGCGTCAAGTGCGGCAGCATCGCTAGAAGCAGGTTTTGGAATTTTTCCATCTATGAACTCCTTCAACCCATTATCCTCCAGCACCACCTCCATCATGTCCTTCCATGAAATATAATTCGAGCTGCCCTCAAGGAAATACTCCAATCACAATCTGTTGAAAGACATCTCAACTTCGACACCAAGAAAACACTGCTGCAAATTCAAATTCCACCAGCACAAAACTCAACCGCTTCAATGCTTTGAAATTGCTCCAATGATAAATATCGCTCTAATATCATGTATAAATTATATAACTGATATGTTATATCTAAGATTCACCTGATCATACACTATTTGACTTCATGCACAATACAGAATCTATTCCACCATTGATCATCATATGCGGAAATTAAATCAATTGCATGCACACATTAACACAGTGATTTATGGGAAAGATTAAAGATAAAAACCCCAAACTATCTCTATAATATATGTCATATAGATCATGTAACAATCATCATACAAAGCTTCTCACAAGCTCTCAGTACAATATCCAATCGCTACACACTAATCAGGTCCGATCTAGCAAATCCCATGCACCGATCTCTGCCACCTACTAGCCTGCCTCTACTGCGCAATCCTTGCTGAATATGGGCTCTGAATGAACTCGAATCCACCTAGCTTGCACTGCGCAATCCTCATTGGCATCTCCATCAATGTGTGGTGCAAACTCATGCACCATTATGGTCACAACTGATAGTCTACTTGCTCTTTCACCTACCTCTCCACTAGTCTCCACTGAAACTGTCCATGCACTGTAGTTAACTGATGTATTCTTCAGTTGATTAATGATTTAATATATAGTGAATTAATTAATAATTAATTCACACCAATCTCACTAGTGTATCAATCAGTTAGACTAGATACAACTAGCTCAACTGTGTCTAACTGAGTTAAACTAAACACAACTCCACCAAACTCTGTCACATGAGTTCTAACTGAAGTCTCCATGCAATAGCTCCACTTAACCCTCATGAATAGCATAATTCCTTCTGTCAGCTCCTGTGCCACATCTGTGCACTTAACTAAAGTGCTCCAAGAGAATAAGATAATGTTTATAGTCCAAATATTATTAAGAGCTAATAATATTCGACATATCTATTTTTATATTGGCAATCTAAAAATAGATTCCACCCAATATGTCTAAAAATAGAAGTCCATATATTTTTCCAACTTGATCAACCATCCACAAATAACATCCTGCAATTCATAGAATATGATCGACATGTATAAAAATAGACATAGTCTAAAAATATACTTGCGCTAAAAATAGCCTGCGAGCCCACTTAGTGAAGGTGACTCTTTTCACTAAGCTCATCATCTTGTTGCAATCTCAACACTCCCTCTCAACAAGATAGGGATTATCTACCACCCCGATCCTGCCTCTATGGTATTCGAATTTTCTCCTGGTGAGCGCCTTTGTCAAGATATCAGCATCCTAATCCTCCATAGGAATGTAAGAAAGTAACATGATCTTTCGCTGCACACAATCTCTGATATGATGATATCGGATGTCAATGTGTTTATATCTATCATGAAACACTAGATTAACCGAGATTTTGATGCAACTCTAATTATCACAATATATCATAGTAGGATCTAAGTGTGAACCGAACAACCCGACCAGGATCTTCCTCATCCATATAGCCTCGCATGCAGCCAAACTTGCCGCCATGTACTCGACCTCCGCTGAACTGAGTACCACGGATCTCTGCTTCCTACTGTACCAAGAAAATGTTGTCGACCCAATACTAAAAATCCCTCCAGATGTGCTCTTTCTGTCCGTTGGGCTCCCTACTCAATCTGCATCCGTGAAGCCATGCAGCCTCACCTCATCTGACAATCTGTACCAAAGTCCATATCCCGATGTGCCTCTGAGATATCTCAATACATGCTTCCCTGCCTTCCAAAAGAGCTTGGTAGGCTTAACCATAGCTTGTGAAAGCTGGTTATCAGCATAGCATATGTCAGGTCATAGCATATAAGTGCTCCAAGAGAATAAGTTAATGTTTATAGTCCAAATATTATTAAGAGTTAATCATATTCGACATATCTATTTTTAGACTGGCAATCTAAAATTATATTCATCCCAACATGTCTAAAAATAGAAGTCCATCTATTTTTCCAACTTGACCAACCACCCACAAATAACATCCTGCAATTCATAGAATATGATCGACATGTCTAAAAATAGACATAGTCTAAAAATAGACTTGCACCAAAAATAGCCTGCGGGCCCACTTAGTGAAGGCGAATCTTTTCACTAAGCTCATCATCTTGTTGCAATCTCAACACTAGCCAGGTATTCCTTCTTTTCATCCTCCAAGACTCCTCCTTCTCCATTAGGAGGGTGTTCCTTCTCCCTTCCAGACGAACCAGAGAGTCCTTTGCTACATGGGACAGAAAACCCCCTCCATCCCCTAAATATATCACGCAAATTTCTTGTTCCACCTGCTTCAGCTCACTATCCTCCCTCTGCCTCTTTGCTACTGAAAAATCCTTGATGGAACCCTTAAGATGCTTAATGTTATTAGAGAATTGAAAAGCCGTAGAGCGTGTACTAACATGATTAAATGGAATCAACCTGGAGTGAACTATGTTCTTAAAGGACTCATCCTTGAGCTAGATATTATTGAACTTTAAAGGGCTTGGGGGCTTCAAAGGCTTGATTTTAAAATCTAGAAAAATGGGAAAGTGGTATGAAGCACCTCCACTTCCGATCCACTTCCTGATTTGAAAAATTATATCCAAAAACTGTTATGCTGCTAGAAAATGATCAAGCCTCTTCTCCACTCTACCTTATCCACATCTATTATTCTTCCAAGTAGGTTTGAGCTTGATGGATTCAATGTCTAACAAATTCCTCTCCTCCAATTTCTAGGTGAAATAACCAGTCAGAGAATCAGCATGTGCATGAGGACCCCAAACCTCCGACTCACCCAGTGAGAAGTTGAGATCCTACCCAGAATCACTGAGTCCCCTATGAGAAATTGGTTGCTAAACAGAGAGTCCCAGAAGGGGATCCGATTAAGATAAGGACCATAAATATTAAAAATAGTAAAATATGCTCCTAACTCCACCGCCAATAAATTAAAACCAAGGACCGACTCCATGCCCCAAGAGTGCAAAGACTTGATAGTTATTTCATTCCATCCCACCACTAGCCTACCAGAATGTCCTCTAACATCTAGAGTTTCAAAAAGCCACCCCGGTAGCCAACTTTCCAATATTGATTTGACTACAACTCCTTCTCCTAAAGTCTTTTGTAACAGAATAATATCTAGGTGTTCAAGTGAAATCACCTTTAGGAAAGCTGATTTTTTATGGGGACCTTCCAAACCCCTACAATTAAAGGACATAATATTCATCTACAACCCTTTTTCTGGGTTCAAATTGCTCTAAGCACCCTTTCAATAGATTGTTGTTTCCCATCATGGAGATCCATTTTAGCCTTACTCTGAGCCTTATCCAAATAGGATATCCTTCCCCTTCCTCATGAAACCGAGATCTTCCCATTTCCCAAACCTCCAAAAGCTTTCTTAGCACTAGACCTCAAATAATACCCAAAATATGAGGAATATAATGGTGAAGGGAAAGGATCCACCTCTGCTTCGATGGGATCGGGATCCAAAGAGAGTGAGAGACCCTCCACGGAAGCTGCAGGAAAAACAGAAATAGAAGAGGATAGTCGAGGGAGACCAAAGAAAAGAAATAAGTTCTTTAGACCCTCCACCCAATCCCTACTTGAGATTGATACATTATTAAGAAAAAAAGTAATCGAGAAAGAGAGAGGGATAGAATGAGACCCCAGGAGGGAAGGCCCAAGTAGATTCTGAGCTACCAACATCTTTCCATCATCCCCCACCAGCTAAGAAGCCTGAACATCCTCCTCTTGACTTCTCAGATCCACCTCTACACTTACTAGATCATGAGAAAACGAAGGATGAGGAATAGATAATCATGAACCTTCCCCCTCTGAGCATTTATCCATATCACTCCTGCAGAAACACTGACGATTTAAAGTGCAAAAAGAAAGCCTGCAAACTGAGGCCGGATGACCATAGGCATGACATCTACGGCATCTGAAAGGAACATTTTCATAATCCAGCACATGCTTAATATCATAATGCCACCACCTTAGATTCATGGTTTCCGCAAGACCTTATCTGACATTTATAACCATAATCTGAGCCACTTTCCTTTTTTTAGTCTCTAGAAAGGAGAGATTAGCTTCTAGGAAGTTCCTGAGGATATTTCCAATGCACCTGAGGTGTTCCACAGCCCAATAATGGAGAAGAAAACCAGGAAGCCTCACCCACAGAGGGACTAAATCCACCCTCTCCCTACTAGCAGCAAAAAGAGGATGATAGGGCTGGAGAATAAAACTAGTGTAATCCAAAGCCCAATTTCGATGCAGCACTCACTGCACATGATTTGCATGCAAAAAATCGAATGCGAACCACCCCCTCGTGACAGTCACAACCTCTGGCACATAACCAGTAGATTCCTCCAAGTTTGTTTCTGCCCACAAAACCACAAATTTAAGAGAAAAGGACCTCCCCGTAGCCCTTCCCACCAGAGTCTGGTTAGTCATCTGGAGCACCTGCAGCCAACCAATATCTTATCCTAGAACATAATTATAGTTCGCCTTCTTTTATTTCATCCAACTTTTTCTACTGCGCTTTCTAGATCCCCTCCTAGGCTCTTTCCCTTCTTCAGCACTGTTATGACTCGGGCCCTTTCCCCCTACACCCTCGGGGCCAACTAAAGACCCCAATTCCTCATCCCCAGATAACCGATGTCCCGAGCCACATCCTAGAAAAAGGGAAATTATCCAGGGCTCCAGTATGATCAAAAACGAACCCTCCTCCATTAGTCTCCACTCCCTGAACTCCTTTGAAGACGTCAAATTGGGACCCATCCTCTGCTGACCATTGAAGAAAATACTCCACCTCGCTCCAACGTTGAAACCCGTGCACATGCTGCCCATTCTCTGCAATCTGAATTCCCCGCTTGCCGCCATTCAAACCAGCCCCATGCGAATCTCCCTCCATTTTGATGTGTCTCCCTGGTCTTCCTATATCTATATATATATATATATATATATATGATAATTCTAGAATGATGAAACTTATCAATATGCTTTCCTATGTGAATATTTAATGTCAAGAATTGAAATCTTTCTATATTCATGTTGTTTTGTTCTATATTTCATAATAACTAAAGTTTGAAAGTTCTGGAAATTAAGAATGATGAAACCTTTAGTAAAAGTGATGAAATTATTATTTGTATTTTAACTATTAAAGTGCAAAAAAGTATACAAAATCCTTTAATGCACATAATGATGCCTAACATAGTAGGAATGCCAAACATTTTATCAAGGAAAAGCTAACATGAAAAGGAGATGCACTCCATCCCATTTCATGAATGTTCCCTATTTTAAGTCCGTTAGTATGTATTAGATGCCTAACCCAACAAGGAAATCCAATGAGGCTTGTAATAAAGATAGCTAGCCCAAGGGATTGACTCAAGAACTTGAACTAACCCAGTAGGTTATATTATAATGCATAGCAGTTGAAATAATCCACTAGGATACATTGTAATGTATGGTGTTTTAACAAGTGTTACCAAATTTTTCCAAATTTGATTTGACTTAGTCTTTCAAAGCATTACTTTTAAGGTAATTCTTTATAATTTGATTTAAATCGAGTTTATACTCACAATATTGACTCGTAAAATAAATGTGAGTTATATTGAGTCAACCAATTTGATTCACAACTCAAGTGCAAGTTTTATAAATGAAATTCAATTATCTATAATATTATAACTATAATATTTTCAAGCCCAAACCAATAAATTGAGTTATGCAATTAAGATACCTAATAATATATGTTTGGATGGTAATATTCCAATGATTCTAAGCTAAATGGTCAAACCAAGACATACACTTTTTCTCTCTAAAACATCTCTTTTTACACAGTGAGAAAATCTCTTATAATTTAGTTGTTAAATCAACATCAATAAAGAAATTTATCTTGAGTTGTTTTCCCATAATGTAGGCTAACACATCATGGTTGTTCCAGGAAAATCATACCACTGGAATTACTTCATGGTGCTCCATAAGGGGGCGAAGGAAGATTTATATTATCATATCAAAAACATAATTTACAGTAGGAGACACCATGGCTTGATTACATTCAATCAACCAAGAAGGCATGCATTTCCTATAGAAGTTGGGTGCTTGCCAAGGCATTCAAAGCACTTGGTTATTTGCCGCAAAATTACAAAAAACATACCAAAATTATCATCATGGGGGTGGGTGCAGGGGGCCAGGAGGAGGAGCCGCGAAGAGACGATCTTGATGGTGCATGTGGTAGTTGATGTGATCCACTTGGGTCTCTAGGGCTCGAAGGTGGTCTTGGGAGCTCCTCAGTATATGATGCAAACTCTCCAAAGTCTCAATGTTCTCCCTTTGTAGGCTTTGGACAACATTGATGTAAGCCACTAATTAATTTTGGTCTTCGTACCTTTGTTCACGCAGGATGTCAATATTGAGCTGGATCTGCTGGAGCTGGGTGGGAATCGCTTCAAGGGTGGTCAGGGCCTCAATCTCACCTAGGGATTGGGCTAGAGAAGCTGCCTTGGCTGCTGCTGAGTGCTGGTTCTCCGTATACTCCGAGTGGGAGCCTGGGTCCCCTAGAACCTCATGATTATCCATGCCTCGACCAGAACCACCACGCCGAGCCCAACCACGTTCTCCCAGCATATAAGCACCCTCCTCTTTTGCTCACTGTGTTGGGTTGTCACGTCAAATCACCCCAATTCCTTTTGCCCGTGAGATCCACGCTCCACCCTTGCACCCTCAACTAAGCTTGTCTCTGACCGCGTCTTGAGTCCTGTAGACAAGGGACACACAACCACCACTAGTATTCACACTATCATCCAAGGAGGTGCAAAATATCCTCCACCCGCAGATATGAATTGTAGGAAAGATGGACTACTCCATGAGCCCAAGGAAAAACCACCCAGGGGCAGGGCCATGGAGGGATTGATGATGTGTAATCCACAGATTTTGAGTTGGTGCCCATGCTAAAAACCCGAATCTCTAGTCCAAAAACATGTCATCCACTCTGAATTCACCACCACTACCCCCATCCTCCTCCTGGTGCAGTGCGTGCATTCTCGTGACGTTGCCAGGAAACCTCCCAACTCCCAACCTCTCACCACCACTACCCGACGGGCCTATCATCCTTCTTGTCCAAGGCTGGAGGATCTCAAGCCGGGGCTTGAGATCCAACGGATTTTCTTCTGCACAGACCACTGCATCAACCTTCACCATCACCCACGGAAACGAAATGCTCTCAGCGATGTCCATCCTGCGCTTAACCATAAGCCAACCTGTCGTGAGAACGCCTTCCCCGAGACTCTTTACCACTCGCGTGTGGGAGGGTGGTGAGTCGGTGAGCACATGGCTCGGGACCGGGCAGGCCTTAACTGCCCCCGTCCCACTTGTCCTGGTGATTGGACACCCCCAGAGGGGAATTGTTATTGAAATTATTATTAATTACTGGTATAATTTAATTATTTTTTATTTTGGTTTATTTATTTATTTAGAATTCAGTAATAATTAAATTATTAGAAAAATTGTATCATTGGTGATACTTAAATTATTGTAAAATTATTTAACATAACTTTTATAGCATATCTTCTACACATTTTATAGAAAATATATCAATTTGTGAACATTTCTTAGAAAGTTCCTTAACTTATTATCCATTCACTATCAATCCAAAATCCCAATACTTTTGCTAATAAAACTTTATTATTTATTTAAAAATTTGAAAAAAAAAATTTATTTGAAAAAATAACTATAAAAAAAAACAATCTTAAGTATTAAATATGTTTTGAGATGATAATTCCAAAATAGTCAAGGTAACACCCACATACAGTGAGGTTCGAACCCACAACATGGGATGCTTGCTTTGTATTAAAAATTAAACAATAGTCAACAACACATGCCTACATCGAAGGTATGTGATGCTTTCTTTTTTATTTTGCCCTAATAGGAGCTTGATAGCCAACAACACCGGCCTAGAGTGGGGCTTGTACCCACTATCTGGGATGCTTGTTTTGTGCTAAACTTGGCAATGTTTTGATTTTTGCCAAAATAGGAGCTTAAGATAAGAAATATGTGTACTCACATAGTATTGAAGGACATAAAACTAGAGGAAACTTTCACATGTGATAATCCCTAGGTATGACACTTTCGTGTTTTTGTTGGCCTTGTATATGTTTATATTTTTTTTAGGAGAGAAGCCCAAGGTATCACAATTTCGTGTTTTTGTCGGTCTTGTATTTGTTCATATTCTTTAGGAGAAAGTGTATTCGTTGGTCCTATAAGTTCATATTCTTTAGAAGAAAATAAGAGCTTGAGAATAAGAAATAGGTGTAACCACATTGTATTAAAGGACATAACACTAGAGGAAGAAGAGAAGCCGAGGTATCACAATTTAGCGTTTTTTTTATCATGTATATGTTCATATTCTTTAGGAGAAAGTGTCACAATTTAGTGTTTTTATTGGTCATGTATATGTTCATATTCTTTAAGAGAGATTTTTTGTTGGTCCTATATATGTTCATATTCTTTAGAAGAAAATAAGACATAACACTATAGGAAGAAGCATGAAGAACATAACACTAGAAGAAAAAGAGAAGCCAAGGTATCACAATTTAGTCTTTTTTTTATCATGTATGTGTTCATATTCTTTAGGAGAAAGTGTTTTCGTTGGTCCTATATATGTTCATATTGTTTAAAAGAATATAAGACATAACACTAGAGGAAGAAGCGTGAAGCACATAACACTAGAGGAAGAAGAGAAGCCGAGGTATCACAATTTAGTGGTTTTGTTGATCATGTATATGTTTTAATTATAAATCTTTTGGGAAATCACATAAGAAATTTTGGAACCGACACATTTCGAACTACCAACTGTAGTTCATCATCAGGATAATGAACACTGGCTGATCTGACTTTCACTTCTACCTTTTTTAGTTTTGAAGGAGAAATTTATGAGCAAACCTATGGTGTCGCTATGGGTTCCCTGCGCTCGCCAGTGGTGGCCAACCTGTTTATGGAAGATTTTGAATCTAGAGCTTTGGTGTCTGCTCCTTTCAAACCCAAGGTTTGGAAGAAATTTTTGGATGACACTTTCATCAATTGGTCTCATGGACGTCAAGAATTAGAGGCTTTTCATCAGCACTTGAATAATCAATCTGACTCCATCAAGTTCACGATGGAAACAGAGACTGATTGGAGCCTTCCTTTCCTTGATATTCTCATCTCTAAAAATAATAATGGCTCTTTCTCACACCGTGTTTTTCGGAAGAAGACGCACACAGAGCGGTATCTGCATTCTGGTTCTCATCATTTTCCTGCTCAGAAACTTGGAATTCTGAATACTTTAGCCACGAGAGCTCTTATAATTTCTAATGATGATCATTTAGATGAAGATAAGGCCCATCTCCTTAAGGTCTTCAGAGAAAATGGATATAGCAGAAGTCAGGGTTTGAAGGCTTTCATGAATGCGAGCAAAGGTCCTAGTCAGAAAATGATAATAGATGATGTTGTTGGTAGAGTTCATTTACCTTTTATTCAAGGTACTATTGACAAGATTGCTCGAATTTTAAGGAAGCATAAGATCTCGTCTTCTTTTAAACCTTTAAACACCATTTGGGGTTCCCTTAAATCGGTTAAGGATCCGTTGGACCCAAAAAGCATGAAAGGTGTTTATTTGATCCTGTGCTCTTGTGGGATTCCCTACATTGGTGAAACTGGTCGATCGATTAATAAAAGGATCCAAGAGCATTCTGCGCATATTAGGCATGGTAGAACCAGGTCCTCAGCGCTAGCTGAGCATGCAAAGAAGACAAAGCATCACATCTGTATGGAAGACGCTAGAGTCCTTGCTAGGGTTGACCATTTCCATCACCGAAAATTTAGGGAGGCGATTGAGATTGAGAAGAGGTCCCGTACATTGAACAGGGATGACGAATGGAAAGTTACCAGTTGTTGGATTCCATCTCTTCACTCTCTGTAAGGGTCCTTCCTCTAAGTGGTCTCCTTCTCTTTCTTTTTTTTTTAATATAATTTATTCATTGATATTTTTAAGATTTTGTTATCTTATGTTTTTATTATTATTATTGCTATTATTATTATTTATTTTATTTTTATTTTAGTTTTATTGTATTTTATTTTAATTTTATTTATTTATATTAATTTATTTATTTATTTATTAAAATAAATAATTGATGTCAAAATAAAATAAAAAATATTTATTTTATTTTTATTTTTATTTTTATTTTATTTTATTTTTATTGTATTTTAATTTTAGTTGTTTTAATTTTATTTATTTATTTATTCATGTATTTATTTATTTATTTATTAAATTATTTTTATTTATTTTTTATTATTTATATTTATTTATATTTTATGACTTTAACTTTGACTTTTGATTTTTTGACTTTTGACTTGATGATTTAATTTAAGTTTAAAAACTTTTTTTACTTTTATATATCTTATTTCTTTGGGAGGGGTGATATTTTTAGTTTTTAGTTTTGGTTTTATATTATTTATTTTTATTTTTAGTTTTGACTTGTGTCTTTATATATTTTTCTTGGTTGTTTCGTAACTTTTAAGGATGGGTTAATTATATTTTTGGTTCATTTTATATTTTTATTTTTATTTTTGACCGTTTTTTAACATTTTAATTTTAAGGATGGGTTAATTATATTTTTGGTTTATTTTATATTTTATTTTTATTCTTATTTTTGACCCTTTTTTAAAAAAAATTAATCTTTATTGGGTTTTGACCGTTTCTTCTCTCTTCCTGGTATAAAAGTGAAAGTCAAATCAGCCAGTCTTCATTATCCTGATGATGAACTACAGTTGGTAGTTTGAAATGCGTCGGTTCCAAAATTTCTTATGTGATTTCCCGGAAGATTTATAATTAAAATGTTATGGATCACAGAAGCTTGCACTCTCAACATGTATATGTTCATATTATTTAGGAGAAAGTGTCACAATTTAGTGTTTTTATTGGTCATGTATATGTTCATATTCTTTAGAAGAAAGTGTTTTTTTTGTCCTATATATGTTCATATTCTTTATAATAAAATAAGAATATTGTAGCGCTAATAAGACTATTATAGCACTCTAGTTTTAAGTGTTATTGGTCATGTATACGTTCATATTCTTTAAGAGAAAGTGTTTTTTTTTGTCCTATATAAGTTCATATTCTTTAGAACAAAATAAGAATATTGTAGCATCTAGTTTTAAGGGTGTTAAATGTAGCATGCAAAGCAAAATACCTTGAAATCATAGTTGAAAGAAAATAATCATTCTATCCCAAAACATTTTCCCCCAAAAACATAACTATGTTAAAAGAAAAAATATGATTTCATCATATTTTCATTAATATTTACATTATGTTGGTTCATTACAATCATTCATATTTACATTATGTTGTTTCATTACAATCATTTTCATCCAAAAACATAACTATGTTAAAAGGACAAATATGTTTTCATCATATTTGCATTAATATTTGCATTATGTGAGTTAGTTACAATAATTCTTATTTGCATTATGTTGTTTCTTTACAATCATTCAAAAGAGGTAACATCATTATAAATTTTAATTAGATCTTAAGTTTAAATAAATATTATAAATTAAATAAAAATTTGAAAATAACTTATATATATTTATTAATTTTTTATTAAATTGATATTTTATTTCTTATTATTCCTCATCAACGTAGAAAATGATATATATATTCTAGAATGATGAAACTTATCAAGATGCTTTGGTATATTTTCTCCCAAACTTTCTTATTTAAAGATTTAATGTCAAGAATTGAAATTTTTCTCTATTCACTAAACCTTTAGTAAAAGTGACGAAATTACTATCTTTATTTTATCTATTAAAGTGCAAAAAATTATAACAAAATCCATTAATGCACATAATGATGCCTAACATAGTAGGAATGCCAAACATTTTACCAAGGAAAAGCTAACATGAAAGGGACATGCACTCCATCCCATTTCATGAATGCTCCCTATTGTAAGTTTGTGTATTAGATGTCTAACCCAACAAGGACATCCAATGAGGCTTACAATAAATATAGATAGCCTAAGGGATTGACTCAAGCACTTGAACTAAACCACTAGGTTATATTATAATGCATAGCACTTGAAATAATCCACTAGGATACATTGTAATGTATGTTGTTTTAACAAGTGTTACCAAATTTTTCCAAATTTGATTTGACTTTTGAGTTTGACTTTAGTCTTTGAGAGCATTAATTTTAAGGTAATTTTTTAGAATTTTATTTAAATTGAGGTCATACTCACAAGCTTGACTTGTAAAATAAATGTGAGTTATATTGAGTCAACCAATTTGATTCACAACTCAAGTGCAAGTTTTACAAATTCAATTAAAACCATGTATTTTTCTATAAATGAAAATAAAATACAACACAAACCTTTTTTACATTTTTTTATATGATTTTATAACAAATCACTAACTTGTCAATTATTTATAATATTATAACCATAATATTTTCAAGCTCAAACTAATAAATTGAGTTATGCAATTAGGATACCTAATAATATATGTTTGGATGGTAAATCTCTATTGATTGTAAGCTAAATGGTCAAACCAAGACATACATTTTTTCTCTCTCAAACATCTCTTTTTACACAGTGAGAAAATCTATTATAATTTAGTTGTTAAATCAAGATCACTAAAGAAAGTTATCTTGAGTTTCTTTCCCGTAATGTAGCTTAACACGGATTATTCTAGGAAAATCAGGCCATTTAGAATTACTTCCTAGTGCTTCATAAGGGGGAGGGAAGGAATATTTAAAAAAAAAAAATAGATTAGATTAATATATATATATATATATATATATATATATATATATAATGATTATTGAAATTATTATTTATTACTGATATAATTTAATTATTTTATGATTTTGATTTATTTATTTATTTAGAATTTAGTGATACTGAATTATATTTTTTTTGTAATTTAAAGTACATTTTTGAATGTATAAATCAATTTAGTGTGCTATAAAATCTCAAGATACTTTGATTGTATAGACTACATTATTCAAATCTACAATTCCAAACAATATTTACTGGATTTTCCTTAAAATTTTAAACCAAAAATATATTTGGAAAAACTAAAATAGAAAACAATTACACCTCTTAATTAATTTTGTTGTAAAAATTAAAAATTAATACTCTTTACTATTTAATATCACATATAAATTTTATACTTATTATATCAATTACCATATATATATATATATATATATATTTCCTAAATATGGCTACTTATATTATAAAATACAAATCACAGATATACATTTGTCATCCTCCGAAATTGTTGCATTAGCCAATTCCGGTGGGAAATAGCAAGTTCAAAATTTCAAAAGAGCGGTTTCCCCAGAAGGGGAAGCTAGCCCATGAAACCTGTCCATGTATCAGAGAAAATGTTACCCTTATAGGGAAACCAACTTTAAACATCATTATGCAGTGCGTAAAAAAAGTCAAGAGAACTAAACCATAACTAGACCATAACATACAGAAGAGACAAGTGGGAACCAAGAGGTTAATTTGGGAGCTTCTTATCATCCTGAAATGGCAGTTGAGGCAGCTCTTCCTTGATTTGGCACCTATACTTGGAGATGTTGTCCTCCAGTTTGGACAACTGGGGGTCCAGCGACGGAGAGGAGGTCGAGCAGACACCTGTCTCAGAGTCCTTTCCGTCTTCATCGGAGCTACATTTGCCATCATTGTTCGAGGCATCCTTGGCTAACTTAATAGGCAGAGCCACCATTTTGCATGGAATATTGAGGGAGGTAGGGGTGATTGTGTATTTAGGCATTCGTTTCCTGGAGAAAGAGCCAAAGGGCTCAGCAGAGGCTTCAGGAAGGTGCATGGATAAGTGAGTGGAGAGGCTGTGAGGATGCAGTACCTCAGGCGCAACCAGATTTAGATACAAGTCCACAATTCTACCAGCCATGGTCTGAATGGGAGGACGAGATGGGAGGCCATGGTACCACATGCAGTGGCGATGGGGCATGGCTGAAGCAAAGCAGCAGGAATGTGAAGGAGGTGGAGGAGGGGGACATGTAGCATGACATAGAGCCGTTTGGAAAGAGGGATGATGTAGGGCTTCGGCAGGAGCACAATTGGCGCAGGAGGAGACAGAACTGAAACATATAATGACAGAGAGACCAAAGGAGAATGTCGTAGATATAGCTCCATTGTCCATATGTGGATACGGGAGGACTAAAGGCGCAAATGGAAGAGTGAATGCATAGAGGATGGCGTTAATACTTACCAGGTGCAGAGAGGATGTGACAGATGGTTCAAGGGTGGTGGAGTTAATATACCCATGCCCCATATTTTATTAACCATGTTGGGGCCATGTGCCTCCTCGTGACGAGAATGGCTGCCCGACGATGACGTGGCTAGGTGGCTGCTGGCTAGATCGCTTATGGGCACCTGTATTCGAGGTATATATAATATGCTTTAGGAGTATACTCAACTGTCAATTTTTATATATTAAAGAAAAAATAATTTATACTCAATTGTTTATAAAGCTTTGTCCTTTGTATACATTTTATATTCTAATGAAGCTTTCATTTTTTTTTCTTTCTAAGTTACACTAATTTCTATTAATATGTACAAAAATAAAAAGTGAGCTTCAGGACAGGTGGTTGCTGAAATATCCAACCCTTGTTCGATAAGAACTGATCAAAAATCAAAAATTTAGGCTACCCTTCAATGGGAAACCAACCTTTAATGTGCCCAGGAGTAGAAAAGTTTGCAAGAAGAAAAAAAAATAGGCGTAAAAAACAAAGATGATTCTATGTAAACTAATGTATAATAGAGCCAAGGAACTGCATCTACCGATTATGTGCATCATTGTCCACTTGATGTAGGTTTTCCTTAGTCACGAAGCAGTCGTATTGAGTCAGGGTCTCTATGTCCTCCTTTGTGAGTTGGGGCTGTTACACATTATTTTGTCACCATGACATTTGAATGTCTCTATAGGTTCATCACTACCTATATTATGCTCCCTTAGAAGTAAAAAACCCTAATGTTCCTAAACCAAGTCTTGGAATTGGAGAAAAGCTCATTAAAACCTTAAAAATTCTAACTCCACACTTTTCCTAGCCCTCGTGTGTGGATCCGCAAATATTTTATCTATAGCATGCGGCACATCCCGCACATTTTGCTTATTAAACCTGTGGACCCCCATAAACAGTCAAATAAAGGAAAAAGTAAGTTCTAGAAACCAAGCTGGACGAATATTCTCCCAACTGGAAGCTTCTAGAAGCGCGTTGAGTTCGAGCTTTATCCTATACTCATGAGCTCTATCCCTTCACTCATGGAGATTATCCCTTGGTTTATGGAGCTCAAACCCCTTCATGAGAGGAATCCATCCCCCTCTTCATGGAACTGAAACTACCTCCATTTCCCTATAAATTGAGCTCGTGTTTCAGTCGCAAGGGTAGACATACATATTAGTTGTTGAAGAATCCCCAGTGGAGTCGCCATTTTGTTATGCGGATAAATCCTTCTTGCAGACAAGAATGATCTCCCTAGTATCCTAAGGATATCTAGAAACAAACAACCAAATGCAAACCATTTTCTCTAGATCATTTGTGATTTAGAATTATTAATAACAAAGTACAAGGACATGCCCCTACCTGAAGTCCAACGCTTGAAAAATGAGGAGAGTTCACCATGAGGAGAGTTCCTGTTACTGTGTCAACCTCGTTAAAAAATGAATAAGTTCATTATGAGGATGGTTCCTTTCCTATGTCAACCTCGTTAAAAATGAAACAGACCCTCATGAGCATAGTTCTTTTACTGTGTCAACCTCATTAAAAAATGAAACAAACCCTTATGAGGATTTTTTTTTTATTTTGTCAACCTCGTTAAAAAATGAAACATGGATCCATGAGGATAGTTCTTGTTACTGTGTCAACCTCGTTAAAAAATGAAATAGGTAACCATGAGGATAGTTCCTTTTATTGTGTCAACCTCATTAAAAAATGAATCAGGCAATGAGCATAGTTCTTTTCCTGTGTCAAGCTCATTAAAAAAATGAAACAAATCCTCTCCTAATTGAGTCGAGTCTTTGATTAGATCTCGTAAGTGTCAAGTCGAATCTTTCATTCTCATAAATGAACCTTCATTCCATCCACCTATGAACCAGTAGTCCACTTAGGTGAATGAAATGAAGCTTGGGGGCCATATACTCTTGCAGGCTACGCTTGGGGGGCATTGAAACTTATCTCAAGCATGATTTTTAAAATACCACTCTCAAGCACAGTTTTCCTACATTTCAAGCTTGTGTAAAAATGAAACCACTCTCAAGCATGATTTTTCCTATGTTTCAAGCTTGTATAAAAATGAAACCTATCTTGAGTCCATTTCTTTTATTATTTTCAAGACTCATTAAACTCATGAAAATCCCAAGGTTTTTTTTCTATCTTTCATTCTCGTAAAACACATGAAAATACCCAGTTCTTTTCGTCTTTTCCTACTTGTAAATTAAATTGAAAGTCGGCCAATTGAGTATACTTTTATCACTTTTTCGAGCTCTTGAAAATTACGAAAAAGTGAAACCCTGGAGTTCTCTTTTGAGCCCATTTCAGACTCTCTAAACATGAAAAGATCGTTGAGTACTTGACTATTCGAACTAATTAAAGGAAATGAACAGTCATCCTTTAAGTATAAGTTTACCCCTTTTCTGGACTGAAATGGAATATTTATAAAAAAGGTATACGTTGACTAATTATGGTCAATTGAGTTCTCTCTTGTATTATTTTATCCTTTTTTGAGCTTGGGAGACTAAATATAAGAAAAATTACAACCACAAAGTTTTCTTATGTTTTTCTTGTGACTCCCTAAAATTGAAAAACATCGAGTTTCACCTATACTGGACTCGTTAAAATATAACAGTAAAGGGCCTGTTAATTACAAACAGGAATGAACCACTCCTTCTTAGGGTTCCATTTTAATACTAAGTTGGACTCATCCGAAGGATGAGCTTACACCCAAGAAAATGTTATCCTCCTCAAGCTTGTAAAACATAAAGAGGTACTTGCTAGTAATGGTGGGGGGGAAAAGAGAAAATGAATCCAGTTGTAACAATTTTTTTTGAAAAGCAATATACCACTCTTGAACATGACACTTTTTATCACACTTATACTTGGGTTGGGAAAATCCTTTGTCTAATAGCTAATCAAACCACATTGAAAGTCTTCAGCTAGTTTCTGGGTATTAGCTTTAGGTCAATTTTTACCAGACCATCTATAGTGTCGTTATGTGTTCAAGAGACAGTTCAAATAAACCATTCATTGCAAACATTTTTCTCCAATTGCATTGAACATCCCTGAGTCGTTCCTTGCAAATATTTCTTCAAAACTTGATCTAATGGTTTCATGTTGTGGACTTTCCTACGACGGGTCGATTTCTATCAACAACAGCTCATCATATAGAAAGTTGATCTAGAATCCTATCAGTACATGGGGATTTGCATGCCCTAATGGCAGGTTTCTCAGCTTCGACGATAGGTTGCATCATTGACCTTCGATCGAATGATTCTATAAAGTGTTCGACTGCAAAAAATTCATTCACACGTCGTGGATTGTACTCGGTACTTTTAGAGCCATTATCATTATTGGTGGTTCCTCTCACACTTGATAAAAGTTCACATCATTGACTGGAAATCAAGTGGTTTCTACCATGTCGACTTTGACACAATCAATCGCATGGATATAATTGTACTAGAAGCGAAAATCAAGACCATGGATCTAGTTTCCATCATCCAGGCCACGAGGATTTTTATTATTCATGATATAGTAGACTACTTATGACAGATGGCTGCGTCCATGCTATGTCTACTATTGATGTAATTTTAAAATCATTTTTGTACCAGAACATGTAGTTAGTTTTGATCCGAGTATTGGAATGCCTACCTCAACGATGATATACATGTATATGTTTGCATTGAATGTTTTTATAGGCTTTCGATCGGTATTTATGCAATCCAATCCTTAGAAAGATAAAGCACTTCACTCTTCAGAACTACCTCAGACTTCGCACTTTAGGGGGGAATTTGTTACACGTTATTTTGTCACCATGACATTTGACTGTCTATATAGGTTCATCACTACCTATATTATGCTCCCTTAGAAGTCAAAAACCCTAATGTTCCTAAACCAAGTCTTGGAATTGGAGAAAAGCCCATTAAAACCCTAAAAATTCTAACTCCACATTTTTCCTAGACCTTGCCTACGGATCCATAGATATTTTCTCTATAGCCTGTGGCACATCCCGCACGTTTTTCTTATAAAACCTACGGACCCCCGTAAATAGTTAATAAAGGAAAAAGTAAGTTCTAGAAGCCCATCTGGATGCATATTCTCCCAACTGGAAGCTTCTAGAAGCGTGTTCAGTTCGAGCTTTATCCTATACTCATGAGCTCTATCCCTTCACTCATGGAGCTTATCCCTTGGTCTATGGAGCTCAAATCCCTTCATGAGAGGAATCCATCCCCCTTCATGGAACCGAAACTACCTCCATTTCCCTATAAATTGAGCTCATGTTTCAGCCTCAAGGGTAGACATAAGGTATTATTTACTAATAATCCCCAAGAGATCATAACATACTCTCTATACTAGCCATTTTTGGTATGAGAATGATCACACACTCATGTCCATAACTTCATGCTAGTTCATAGAGAAGAAGGCTTGTCAATCTGAGAGAGGACGGTTTTTCAGGACCCTGGAAGAACCTGTATGATATCAAGGCGAAAGGTTGTAAGGTTACTTCTTATATACAAGTTAATACAAATGGATTCCATTTTCTCATTGAATTGTTCATGTATCTATTTGAGTAATTCAATTCTTAGATTCCTTGATCATTAAGATAGATTAGTGTTTTCTCAATTATTATATCTTGTAGGTGCTTTTAATCCTTTCACATGTCTTTGATTGCAGGTTTCACATGGTGAAGTGACCTCTTTTGGAGAAACTAGACAGAAGATTTCGGCAAGAGTTGGACTTTAGGTAGGGGTATCTCCTCGTACTTTTTTATTAATAATGCTGAATCACAAATGATCTAGATAAAAAAATTTGTATTTGGTTGTTGTTTCTAGATATCCTTAGGATACTAGGGAGATCATTATTTTCCGCAAGAAGGATTTATCCACATAACAGGGACTCAAGATCTAGAGTCGAAGAGGAGACCATCTTAGGTTGCTTGGCAGTTGTTGTGTGAGCAATGTTGTCTACAACTGCCTCTTTTTTCCAGGTGCCATCCGAAGGGATGCTCCAGTCACCCTCTGAGTCATCGTTCGAGTTTTTGACAGGGAGACCAATGAATTTTCGGGGCATATGGGAAAGGGTGTGCGAGATTGTGGATTTCTAAGACCTATTTATACCTCTCGAGCCAATTTCATGGTGCTTCTCTTTTGAGAGACGAACTAGAACCTGGGCAGAGAGCATTGGGGAGGGAGAGAAAGGGTTGAAAACCTTTGGGATGTCAAGGGAAACAGAGAGGGAAAGAGTGTTCGCAGAGGAACCAAGGGCTGGAGCATGCAAGGGGGAGCCTCTACCACCTCCATGATGGTTGTGCATTTGGTAGCAATGCGACATTATCGCAACAGGGAGGAGAATTTTCAGAGAAAAGACCAGATGCAAAGAGGGAGCCAGATGGTTAGTGAAGCAACAATTGGAGGAGAAGTAACAAAGTAGAGCTGCAGGGATTGATAAATAAAAATTGATTTGGAATTCATCGGTTCTATCTGCTATTGATGCCCTGCTAGAAGGTGTGAAAGCCAAGGGAGGCAGAGTGAATGTCGCGGAGTGTCGACGCCCTCCCATGTCAACCTTATTTAAGGTCTACATGCGCCAAAGTGAATGAGCCTATGTTTTTTCCAACCAGGTGCCCCCGTGTCGATGAACCAGGTGGTCGTCTGTAAAATATGTGTCAAGCACCCACATTCAGGGGTTGAAGATATTTAAGGACCAGATGATTGCAAGTTGTGCGCAGAGATTCCTCAAAGATGGAGTGGAATATTCTGGAGAAGAGAGGAGAGTCTTGTTCCACACCATTGTTGGCTAAGAGATCCGCTACTTCGTTGGCTTATCTACGAACATGCATAAAGGTAATGGCTTTGTGGATTTGAAGCCAATATTCCAAATTTCCCATTCTAGAGGCTAAACACCGGCTCTTTGAGATTTTGGAGGAAAAAGAGCCATGAAGAAGATGCTAAGAAACATTTATGATGATATTAGAATCCCCTTACATCTCCAGGGGAAAGAGATTGTTCTCTCGATCTAGGTTGAGACCTTTGATAAGTCCCTCCAGCTCGAAGGAGTTGTTCCTATCCCAAACTATGGATCCAAATAAAACCAGCAAGGGTACCCCCTCAGAGTCACGAAAACCAGCTTCGCCCAGATTTCCTTTTGAGGCTCCATCGAAGTTGAGTTTGTAGATATCCTTAGGAGGAGGCCTCCACGATCTTGGAGATTAAGAAGAGGTGCTAAAATAAGGACAGACTACGGAATTGCAAGTGATAGTGAGGTTCCAATTGGCCCATATGTGGCATTCTGAGGATAGGGTTGGGAGATCTGAGTTCATCCACTGATGCAGGGCTAAGGTTTCCTTTATATTGTTACAGAAGTTGGTCCAAAAAATCTCTTGAGGCGTTGCCAGATCTTTGAAGATTTTTTTATTCCTCTCCTTCTAAATTTTCTAGAGAAATAGCCCAGGGATGAGTAGCGAGAGTGATTTTAGGAGGTTACTGGTGAAGGGGACCTTCTGCCAATGATGGATCATATTAGTGACATCACTGCACCTTCTGTTGGTTCGACGACAAAGAGGGAAAACTCTGTCCTAAAGAGTGCTTGCAAAGGGACATGAATCTAGTAGATGATCCATGGTTTCCTCTTGATTCTTACATAGGGGGCACCGTGAAGGGCCAATGAATCCTTTTTTTAGAATATTGTCCCAAGTGAATATGTGGTTCTTGCTGAGCAGCTAGAGGAAGGTGGAGACTTTGGGCTAGATGCTGGTGTTCCATATTTTTGACCAAATTTTATCAGCTTGATTTGGATCAAATCGATGGAGCAGTTGATAGGCTTACTTGGTAGTGAAAACTCCTTAGGAGGCATGACCCCACCTAAGAATATTTGGTCCATCGAGACATCGAATTTTCCTTTTTACAAGTTCCAGCCAGATATCATCATGGGATTCATCATGCCAATTTTCTTGACATTGAGTAGTGTGAAGCCAATTGCGAAATTCCTGAGTGTTCAACAATGTCCAAAAGTGCTTGATTTAAATGTTCTCCCTGCCTTGAAGAATTGATTGCCACCGAGGTTTTTGAAAGAGTTTTACAAGTCTAGGCTACTGCCATGAGTCTTCCCAAAATTGAGATTGGATGAGGCACTTATGTTGATTGGAATCTTTCCAGATTTGGGAGCCTCCAATTTCCAGATTGTAGCGAATAAGATCCTCATGAGGCCACTTTTCTGCATATTTAGCTGCCTAGAGTTAGGCCAAGGGAGTATGAGGATTGGAAACCCATTTGCACCAAATACGAGCTCTCATGATGATGTTTCTTTGCTCAGGGTCCCTCAAACCCAATCCTCTAGAATATTTGGGTGAGCAGACCTCAGACCATTTAACTAAGGCCCATTTCTTGTTGTCATTGTTTCCACCCCATATAAATGTGTGTTGTATATTACGAATGGATTTCACCACCCATTTTGGAGCAGCCAACACTGAAAAAAGGTAGAGCGGCATGGATTGGAGGAAAAACTTGATCAGCACCAGACGACCAGAAATGTTGAGAGCAAGGTGGGTCCAAGAAGATAATATTACTTCCAATTTGTCCAAAATATCCTTCCAATAAGTATGCTTCATGGCAGAGTCAATGAGCGGGTCTCCCAGGTATTTTGAAGGGAGCTTGGCAATGGTAAAACCTAGGATACACAAAATATTGTGTTGAGTGAAAGCAGGAGTATTGAATAAAAAGAGTTGTGATTTTTCGGCATTGATAGTGGTTTCGGAGGCTTCAAAGAAACAATTGAGCAACGACTTAAAGGAGTTGGCTTCCCGAACAGAAGGATGACCCAAAATCATGTTATTGTCCACAAAATGTTGATGGGAGAGGGGTGGGTTATTGTGAATAGAGATTCCCCTGAGAGTTTGAGTGTGAATAGCTTGACGAATTAAACGACCCATCCCTTCTGCCATGAGGAAAAATAGGAAAGGGGAAAGAGTATCTCCTCGGCGGATACCTCTTGAGGGAGTGAACTTGGGAGAGGGAAAACCATTGATCAGAATGGAGGAGAAGGGAGAGGAGAGAATTCTTATGATCCATCTGAAACAAGTGGGGCTGAAGCTGAAGGGCAAGAGCACATGGTGGATGTAAGTCTAGCTGAGCTTGTCAAAAGCTTTTGAGAGATCGATCTTGAGAAGCATACCTGCTTTTTTTGCAATTTCATATAGTGGATGAATTCATGCGTGAGGATAATACAATCCAGAATTTGTCGACCACCACATATCTTGTTTGTTTCGGTGATAAGAGAAATGGGAGGAAAGGTTTAATGTTGTTGGCAATCACTTTTGATATGAGCTTATCAATGACATTGAAAAGGGCTATGGGGCGGTACTTACCCGACGTGGCAGCTTGTTCCTCTTTCAGGATCAACATGAGAAAGGTGGCATTGAGTGTCGATAGAACCCAATGCATGATTCTGGATTCTGTGACTAGGTCCCAGACCTCCTGCTTGATCACATCCCAGAAGAAGTGGAAGAAGTTGGTGGTGATGTCGTCCAGACCTAGAGCTTCCCCATATTTGAGCTGCAACATTGCTTATTCAACCTCTTGCAACGAGATGGGTCGCAACAGCATTTGATTGTGATCTTTTGTGACAATCTTTGGGATATGCCTCATGATTGTGTTGATAGCGGGCTGGCGATCTATGTTGGGTTCTTTGAGAATGTCCTTGAAATAATCCAACAACTCATGTTCAATGTCGTCATGTGCTTCCAAGTGGTCCCAATGTTCATTCTTGAGTGTTGATATCTGATTGAGCATTTGGCATTGGATGGTAGAGCGATGGAAAAATTAAGTTTATTTTATTTTAGATTTAAAAAATAATAATTTGAATCTTAAATTTAAACTACTTATAATGAAGAATTTGTATTTTATTTTTTAAATTAAGACAATAAATATATTTATATATTAAAAATACATTTTAAACATTTAAGTTAAACTATTATTTTTTTTTTATTAGGTTTTATGTTAATTTTTTTTTTCTTTTTTGAATTTTGAGTTTAAACTATTTATGGTGTAGATTTTTTTTTCTTTTTTTCAAGTTTTTAACACAATAAATCTATTTATACAGTCAAAATACATTTTAAACATCTAAATTTAAATATTTGAAGTTTTTTTATATAATTTATCGATTAATTTTATTCTAAATTTAGTATAATTTTTTGGAATCTTAAATTTTAGTTATTTATAATGTAAAATTTGATTGTACTAGAATTTTTTTAGAGACTAAATTATCTACATACTCAAAATAAATTTAAATTTTAATTATTATTTTGTTATTATTATAATTAAATCTATTTATATATTCAAAATACGTTTTAAACAACTAATTTTAACTATTAGATGTTTTTTCTTTTTTAGATATTTTTTTTCCTAATTTTATTCTGAATCTTGTACAATTTTTAAGAATCTTAAGTTTCAGTTATTTATTGTGTAGAGTTTGGATGTCACAGAAACTTTTTTAAACACTAAATTTATTTATATACTCAAAATACATCTTAAATATCTAGATTTAATTATTCAATTTTTTGTTATATATCTTTGGTATTTTTAAATATAATTTTATTTTAAATTTAATAATAAGTTTCAAGTGTAACATTTAAATATTTTAGAAATTTTTGAGGGTGTAACTCTATTTATATATTCAAAGTATATTTTAAACATCTAAATTTAACTATTTTAAGTTTTTTTTTTTTTAACCTCTTTAATATGTTTTAAATTAATTTTATTGTAAATTTAGTATCTAGTAGAATTTAACTATAAGAAAATTTTCATTTTATATATTTAAAATATATTTTGAAAATTTAAACTTATCTACCATTTTTTTTCTATTTTTAATATGTTTATATTTTTAAGTTAATTTAAATTTAAATTATTTTTTTGGAATCTTAATTAAAAACTATTTATAATGTAGAATTTGTAATTTTTTTTGAAGTTTTTAAGACACTAAATTTATTTGTATATTAAAAATACATTTTAAACATTTAAATTTTAATTGTTTGAAGTTTTTTTTCCTATAATTTTTTGGTTAATTTTATTTACTAAATTTTTTGGAATTTTAAATTTTAGTTACGTATATTGTAAAATTTGAATGTACTAGAATTGTTTTAGAGAGTGAATTTACTTATATATTCAACATACATTTAAAATTATTATTATTATTATTTATCTATAAATTTACTTTTAATTATTTTTTAAATGTGAAATCAAATATTTGGAATCTTATTTTAAGTTATATATAACATGTACAATTTGAAACTTTTGGAAGTTTTCAAGACATTAAGTCTATTTATATATTCAAAATACATTTTAAACAACTAAATTTAACTATTAGAAGTTTTTTTTACAGGGTGTTGAATACTATTTTAAATTAAAATAATTATGATATATTTTTATAAAAATTACAAATAACATATTTTGTTTTTCGAATTTGGCTTATGTGATCCATAATTTGTAAAAAACAGCTTTCAGAGAAAATCATATGATGTTTTTTTATAGCATATTTTGTATCTAAAAACTAATAGAATGTTTACATTAAATTCTATCTCAAACAAAACAATAATAAAATATTTATATTAAATGCCATCTCACACAATAATGTAATATTTACTTGAAACGAACATACAAAATACAATACCTTGAAATCACAATTGAAAGAGAATAATCATTTTATCCCAAAAGCATTCATCCAAAAGCATAACTATGTTAAAAGGACAAATATGTTTTCATCATATTTTTATTAATATTTACATTATGTTGGTTCATTACAATCATTCATATTTACATTATGTTGGTTCATTACAATCATTCATATTTGCATTATGTTGTTCCTTTAAAATCATTTTCATCCAAAAACATAACTATGTTAAAAGGAAAAACATGTTTTCATCATATTTGCATTAACATTTTCATTATGTACAATCATTCTTATTTGCATTATGTTGTTTCTTTAGTTATTTGGTTAATAAGAGTGTTTACTTATATCTTATAACTTATTGCAAATTTAATTATATTGCAAATAATAATTAAGATTAGAATTAACAAATTGATATTTTATTATTCCCCATCAATGTAGAAAATGGTATATATATATATATATATATATATATATATATATATATTATTATTATTATTATTATATATAACTATTATTATTATTATTTTCTTCGGAAAAAAGCGTAATTTTATTTCATCAGTGGAGAACAAAATTACATTCAGAAAAACACATTAACTGTGAATAGCCTATCAAAGAAATTTTCATTTGATGAGACATAGAAATTAATAATCAGAAATCAAAGGAGACTCGTGAAAACAACAATGAAATAAAAGGAAATTATTGTCCTATCAGTCCATCTATTGTCCAATATGCATCAGCATCTGTTGACCATCCAAATCTAATTTTGAACATACTGTCCCTCTACAATCCATCTGTTATCCATAATGCACCAGCATCAATGGAATGTACATAATTGTATGCTGACCAAAATTGTCCGTGAACTGTCCATTATGCAGCAACACCTACTGACAGCCCAAACTATATTCTATCAAACTTCCCAAACCGTCCAAAATGAAAAACAATATTTCATCAAGGAGAAAACTACAATATACTGTCCATGAATCCTACAATATAGTGTCATAAATCCATACAATGAAAAAAATTGCAGACTTCCTCGAAAAGGAGATCAAATCATTGAAATAAAATCAATGCTCCCTTCAGCAAAACGTAGGAGATGTAAGAAAATTTGTAAATAAATGACAACATCCATCACCACCCGAGATACTGCCACCATTCCAAGTTGACACTAAGCACCGAGGACTAAGAAATTTTATAAGAAATCTGGATCACCTTAGAACTATTCTGTTCTACTCAGTTGAAAAAAGGTCGATGAAATTACTCCAGCGTTTCGCCATCCCGGTGCTCGTTTACCTTCTAGATCCCCACAGCCAACTAAAGCCCCTCCTTAGAGGCACGATCCGCATTTCCATTTTTCTCCCAGTAGACATGTCGGCAAGTGAAAAAGTCGAATCTGAGAAAGATATCCCTTATAGAAGATAACATGTTGACAAGCTAAGATTTCTACATTGTTGGATGCCCTTGTCCAATTTATAAAATTCATAGAGTCACCATAGAAGTTGAGATTTTTTCATCCTTTCTCTACAACAAAAACACATAGGAGTTTGAGACTCAGAAGCCCAGCATAGTTTTTGGAGCCCTCCCTAAGAGTGATAGAGAGCTCGAAGAACTGAGTGTCAGATAGAAATAGAAGAGCTCCACCCCCACAGACATTATTTTGCACTGCCCCATCAAAAAATCCCCAAGGGATCTCCCTATCGATCTGCACTTCCATTACCTCCCTTTGTTTTGCAACTCGAATATGTTGAGGAAACGTAGAAAGGAATACAACTGACAAAGCACCAGTGATTTCAGGGCTACATGTTGTCTCTTCAAAGATAAGATTGTTACACACCAGCCAACATCCCAAATGACAAGAAGAGGTAGGGCTCTGTGATTAGACTTAGCTATAGAAGCCCACCAAGAATCCCAGGCATGAGTCACAAAGAGACCCTCCCACCTACAGGGGAGGCCCAACAATCTTAAAACATTCCAACCAAACCTCTTTAATAAAATAACAGTTGAGAAAGAGGTGACTTCCTGATTCCTCATCTGATTTGCAGAGGATGCACCACCTAGGTCCCTGAAAAATCATTTTCTGCAAATGTCTCAAGTAGGGGCCTTATTTTCCAAAACAAACCACATAAAGAGGCGAGTCTTAGGAGGACAATTAAGCTTCCATAATTTTCTCCACCACCAGCGATCTTCCCCATGAAACCCCCAAGCACTCAGCGTTAAATAGCCCACCTTGGGAGAGTAGATCCACGAAGGATTGAAATCCCAAACAATTTCATCCTCCCTCACCGAAGAAGAATATGAGAAAATTTTAAAGCTCCTATGTATAAAACTAGATCCATTTCATCCTAAGCATCTAGCCCAAAAGAGGAAGCCAGTCTACATGATTGAATCCATGGCTATCTTTGAACTGGCTCAGCAAGGTGGAAGAGAAAAGTAATCCCCCGCTGCCTCAAACCCTTAATCGTTTGTTCTGGGAGAATGTGCTACTGAACACTGCCCATCCACGGATCCTCTCCAACTCTTAGCCTCCTACCACTGCCCACATTCCAGACCAGGTTAGATTCCATAATGTCAAAATAATTTACCACCGCCTTTCAAATAATCGACCCTCCAGCATGAGACTTCCTAGGATTTCTAATCCAATCTTCAATGGACACAAGTTCAATATATTTATGATCTATCACTTGGTTCCAAAGGCTAGCCGATGTAATAAGTCTCCATCTTCCCTTTGTAGCAAGGGCATGAGCAAAAAGGAAGATATTCTTCAGGCCCCAGCCCCTCGGCCCTTTGGGCACAACAATGTTTTCCCATCTAACCCAAGGGGTCACCTGTGTATCCTTCTTCCCACTTCAAAGAAATATGAAGAAGACCCAATGAGAAGCTTCCAGAATGCCTTTAGGAATCCAAGAAAGAGACAACCAATACACGGGAATAACCTCCAACACTGACTTCACCAAGATCAACCTCCCAGCTCTTGAAATCCATCTGTGGCTCCACACTTTTAACCTCTTTTCCAACTTTTGCTAAAGCCACATCCAATATTGTTTCTTATAGGAATTTGGTTTTATATGAAAACCCAAATATTTCAAACCAGCATCTAACCCAGAAGGATTATATGGAAAGATCTGAATGAGAAAAGATGATTGGTAAGGGTTGACTTACCAACATTCACCTCCATACCAGTAGACTTGGAAAATAGGTCCAAAATCTTCCGTAGAGTATGTGCATCCCTCAATGAGCCAAAACTTAAAATTAATACATCATCCACAAAGAGGAGGTATGTAATAAATAGATTTGGGGCAATCTGAATGCACATCAAGGTTCCCTGTCTCTTAGCCTCCTTAAGCACCCTGCTCAAACCCTCTACAACCAATAAGAACAACAAAGGAGACAGAGGGCAGCCCTAGCAAAGCCCTCTTTCAACATGAAAAAAAGGGGAGGCCACCCCATTAATCAAAATACAGAAAGAAATTATTGTAATACAACTTGTTATCCACCTGATAAAACCAATACAAAAGCCAAGATGGGTCAAAATCATATGAATATACATCCAACTTACTTTATGATAGGCTTTGGAGAGGTCAATTTTTAGAACCACCCCCTTGAGGTTCTTAGTTTTCAGACTGTGAATGACTTCCTGTGCAACCCCAATGGCTTCATGGATTTTCCGCCCTTCTAGAAAGCCAAACTATTCGCCAGAGATATGTGCAGATAGGATTCTCTTAAGTATTATGGAAATAACCTTATAAAACACCTTATAAATGCAATTTCATAATGAGATATGATGGAATTCATTCAGGGAAGATGGATTATCAACTTTCAGAATTAAAGCTATGAAGGTAGAGTTAAAACTAGCTGGAATCCTCCTTGATACTCTGGTGTCTTCAACCACTTTCAGAAAATCCTCTCCGAGCAAGTAAAAAGGATGCAAAAAGAATTCAATTGTACATCCATTAGGCCCGGGACTTTTGTATTTTTTAAAACTTTGAAGCACTTCCTTTAATTCCTTCTTCGACACCACTTCCATAAAAGACTTTTTGTCTTCCTCCTCCACAAACCTCGGGAAAAACTGAGCATCTTTAATGACTTCTGTAATGGAGGCATGAACTGGAGCTTTAAAAAGAACCTTGAAATGGTCTACCCTCAATTTTGCCTTCGCTTCAAAAGAAGAATGTTCAGCTCCCTGATCATCAGTTAAGCTCCAAATAGTGTTAGTTATCGTCCTACCTCTAGCATATGCATGAAAACATTTTTTATTAGCGTCCCCACATGCCATCCAGGTAGCCCTTCTTTTCAACCTCCAAGACTCTTCCTTCTCCATTAGGAGGGTGTTCCTTCTCCCTTCCAGACGAACCAGAGATTCCTTTGCTACATGGGACAGAAAACCCCCTCCATCCCCTAAATAAATGATTCACACGAAGTTCTTTTTCCACCTGCTTAAGCTCACTATCCCCCCTCTGCCTCTTTGCCACTGACCAATCCTTTATGGCACCCTTGAGATGCTTAATTTTATTAGAAAATTGAAAAGCTGCAGAGCGTGTACTAACATGATTAAATGGAATCCAGCTGCAGTGAACTACGTTCTAAAAGGTCTCATCCTTGAGCCATATCTTATTGAACTTTAAAGGGATTGGGGGCTTCAAAGTCTCGATTTTAAAATCTATATTATGGGAAAGTCGTCCGAAGCACCTCCACTTCCGATCCGCTGCCAGATTTGAAAAATTCTATCCACAAACTACTCTGTCGCTAGAAAATGTTCAAGCCTCTTCGCCACTCTACCTTCTCCACATTTATTATTCTTCCAGGTAGGTTTGAGCTTGATGGGTTCAATGTCTAACAAATTCCTCTCCTCCAATTTCTGGGTGAAATAACCTGTCAAAGAATCAACATGTGCATGAGGACCCCAAACCTCCGACTCATCCATTGAGAAGTTGAGATCCCCACCTAGTATCACCGAGTCCCCTCTGAGAAATGGGTTGCTAAAAAGAGAGTCCTAGAAGGATATCCTATTAAGATAATGACCCCAAATATTAAAAATAGTAAAATATGCTCCTAAATCCACTGCCAATAAATTAAAACGAAGGATTGACTCCATGCCCCAAGAGTTCAAAGACTTGATAGCTATTTCATTCCATCCCACCACTAGCCTACCAGAACGTCCTCTAACATCCATAGTTTCAAAAAGCCACCCTGGTAGTCGACTTTCCAATATTGATTTAACTGCAACTCCTCCTCCTAAAGTCTTTTGTAACAAAATAATATCCGGGTGTTCAAGTGAAATTACCCTCAAGAAATCTGTTTTTTTATGGGGACCTTCAAAACCCCTGTAATTAAAGTACATAATCTTCATCTACAACCATTTTTCTAGGTTCGAACTAATCTAAGAACCCTTTCAATAGATCATAGCTTCACATCACGGAAATCGATTTTAACCTTACTCTGAGGCTTAGCCAAATAGGATATCCTTCCCTTTCCTCATGAAACTGGGATCTTCCCATTTCCCAAACCTCTAGAAGCTTTCTTAGCACTAGACCTCAAATAATACCCAAAATCCAAGGAATCTGATGGTGAAGGGAAAGGATCCACCTCTGCTTCGATGAAATTGGGATCCAAAGAGAGCGGGAGACCCTCCACGGAAGCTGTAAGAAAAAAAAAAAATAGAAAAGGATGGTCAAGGGAGACCAGAGAAAAGAGATAAGTTCTTTAGACCCTCCACCCAATCCTTACCAGCGATCGAGACATTATTAAGAAAAAAGTAATTGAAAAAGAAAGAGGGATAGAAGGAGACCCCAAGAGGGAAGGCCCAAGTAGATTATGAGCTACTAGCATCTTTCCATCATCCCCCACTGGCTGAGAAACCTAAATGCCATCCTCTTGAATACATTGACTGGATCACTGCCAGGATCATGAGAAAACGAAGGCTGAGGAAAAGGTAATCCTAAACCTTCCCATTCCAAGCGCTTCTCCATATCACTCCTGCAGAAACGCCGACCATTTAAAGGGCAAAAGGAAAGCCTGCAAATTGAGGCCGAATGACCATAGGCATGACATCTGTAGCATCTGAAAGCCACATTTTCATAATCCAGCACCTGCTTAATCTCATAATGCCCCCACCTTAGATTCATGGTTTCCACAAGACCTTATCTGACATTTATATTTACCAGAATCTGAGCCACTTTCCTTTGTTTAGTCTCCAGAAAGGAGAGGTTAGCTTCCAGGAAGAACCTAAGGATATTCCCAATGCACCTGAGGTGCTCCACAGTCCAGTATTGGAGAAGAAAACCAAGCAGCCTCACCCATAGAGGGACTGAATCCACCCTCTCCCTACTAGCATCAAAAAGAGGATTGCAAGTCTTGAGAAGAAAAGGAGAATAATCCAGAGGCCAGTTCCGATGCAGCACCCATTGCACATGATTTTCATGCAAAAAATTGAAGGCGAACCACCCCCTCGTTAGAGTCACAACCTCTGGCACATAACCAATAGATTCCTTCCAGTTTGTTTCTGCCCACAAAACCACAGATTTCAGAGCAAAGGACCTCCCCATAGCCCTTCCCACCAAATTCTGGTTAGGCATCTGGAGCACCCATGCCCAACCAATATCTTATCCCAGCACATAATTATAGTTCTCCTTCTTTGATTTCATCCAGATTTTTCTACTGCGCTTTCCAGATCCCCTCCTAGGCTCTTTCCCTTCTGCAGTATTGTTATGACTCAAGCCCTTTCCCCCTACACCCCTGGGGCTATAAAAACCACGCTACTCAGAACACCCAAGATGGCCAACTAAAGACCCCACTTCCTCATACCCATACGACTGACCTCACAAGCCACATCCTAGAAAAAGGAAATGATCCAAGGCCCCAGTCCGATCAGAAATGGACCCTCCTCCATCAGTCTCCACTCCCTGAACTCCTTCTAAGATGTCAGATTGGGACCCATCCTCTGCTGACCATTGAAGAAAGCGCTCCAACTCGCTCCAGCAACGCAACCTGTGCACATGCTGCCCATTGTTTACAATCTGAATTCCCCTCTCGTCGCCATTCAAACTAGCCCCATGTGAATCTCCCTCCATTCGATGCGTCTCCCTCATATATATATATATATATATATATGATAATTTTAGAATGATGAAACTTATCGAGATGCTTTCCTATGTGAGGATTTAATGTCAAGAATTGAAATTTTTCTCTATTCATGTTGTTTTGTTCTATATTTCATAATAACTAAAGTTTGAAAGTTCTAAAAATTAAGATTCATGAAACCTTTAGTAAAACTGATGAAATTATTATTTTTATTTTAACTATTAAAGTCCAAAAAAAGTATACAAAATCCATTAATGCACATAATGATGCCTAACATAGTAGGAATGCCAAACATTTTATCAAGGGAAAGCTAACATGAAAAGGACATGCACTCCATTCCATTTCATGAATGCTCCCTATTTTAAGTCTGTTAGTATGTATTAGATGCCTAACCCAACAAGGACTTCCAATGAGGCTTGCAATAAAGATAGCTAGCCCAAGGGATTGACTCAAGAACTTGAACTAACCCACTAGGTTATATTATAATGCATAGTAGTTGAAATAATCCACTAGGATACATTGTAATGTATGGTGTTTTAACAAGTGTTACCAATTTTTTCGAAATTTGATTTGACTTTTGAGTTTGACTTTAGTCTTTGAGAGCATTAATTTTAAGGCAATTCTTTAGAATTTGATTTAAACCAAGTTCATACTCAAAATATTGAATTGTAAAATAAATGTGAGTTATATTGAGTCAACCAATTTGATTCACAACTCAAGTGAAAGTTTTATAAATGCAGTTCAAACCATGTATTTTTCTATAAATAAAAATAAAATACAACACAAACCTTTTTTACCCTTTTTTATATGATTTTATAGAGAATCACTAACCTGTCAATTATTTATAATATTATAACTATAATATTTTCAAGCCCAAACCAATAAATTGAGTTATGCAAATAAGATACCTAATAATATATGTTTGGATGGTAAATCTCCAATGATTGTAAGCTAAATGGTCAAACCAAGACATACACTTTTTCTCTCTCAAACATATATTTTTACAAAGTGAGAAAATCTATTATAATTTAGTTGTTAAATCAACATCAGTAAAGAAAGCTATCTCGAGTTGTTTTCCCATAATGTAGGCTAACACATCACGGTTATTCCAGGAAAACTAGGCCACTTGGAATTACTTCATGGTGCTCCGTAAGGGGGCGAAGGAAGAATTTTTTTCAAAAATTATATTAGATTAAAAAATATCTAATTAATTATTATTGAATTTTATTTTATTTTTTGTCAGTCAAAGTCGGTATTGTATTATCATATCAAAAATAGAATTTACAGTTGCAGCCACCATAAATTGATTACATTCAGTCAACCAAGAAAGCATGCATTTCCTGTATAACTTGGGTGCTTCCCAAGGCATTCAAAGCACTTGGTTATTTTCCACAAAATTGCAAAAAACATACCAAAACTATTATCATGGGGGTGGGTGCAGGGGGCCAGGAGGAGGAGCCGTGAAGAGACGATCTTGATGGTGCATGTGGTAGTTGATGTGATCCACTTGGGTCTCCAGGGCTCGGAGGTGATCTTGGGAGCTCCTCAATATATGACATAGACTCTCCAGAGCCTCAATGGTATCCCTTTGCAGGATTTGGGCAACGTTGATGTATGCCACTAATTAATTTCGGTCTTCATACCTTTGTTCACGCAGGGTGTCCATATTGAGCTCGATCTGCTGGAGTTGAGCGGAAATCGCTTCAAGGGTGTCTGGGGCCTCAATCTCACCTAGGGATTGGCTTGGAGACGCTGCCATGGCCGCTGTTGAGTGTTGGTTCTCCGTATACTCCGAGTGGGAGCTCGGGTCCCTTGGAAACTCATGATTATCCATGCCTCAACCAAAACCACCACATCGAGCCTGACCACATTCTCTCGGAATATAAGCACCCTCCTCTTCTACTCGATGTGTTGGGTTTTAGCATCAAGTCACCCCAATTCCTTTCGCCCGTGAGACCCACGCTCCACCCCTGGACCCTCAGCTGAGTTTGTCTCTAACTACGTCCTGAGTCCCATAGACAAGGGACACACAACTGCCACTAGTCTTCACTTTGTCATCCAAGGAGGTGCAAAAGCTCCACCACACGCAGATATGAATTGCAGGAAAGCCGGACTGCTCCGCGAGCCCAAGGAAAAACCACCCAGGGGTAGGGCCAGGGAGGGATTGATGATGCACAGTCCATAGATTTTGAGCAGGCGCCCATGCTGCAAACACTAATCTCCCATCCAAAAACATGTCATCCACTCTAAATTCACCGCCACTACCTTCATCCTCCTCCTGGTGCAACGCACACGTTCCTGTGATGTTTCCAAGAAGCCTCCCAACTCCGAACCTCTCACCACCACTGCCCGACGGACTTGTCACACTTCTTTTCCAAGGTCGATGGAGCTCAAGCCAGAGCTTGAGAGCCAATAGATGTTCTTCTGCACAAACCACTACATCAACCTTCACCATCGCCCATGGAAATGAAATGCTCTGAGCGACGTCCATCCCGCGCTTAACCATAAACCAACCTGTCATGAGAACGCCTTCCCCAAGGCTCTTTACCACTCACGTGTGGGAGGGTGGTGAGTCGGCAGGCACGTGGTTTGGGACTGGGCGGGCCTTAATTTCCCCCCTCCCACTTTTCCTGGTGATTGGACACCCCCAGTGGGGAATTATTATTGAAATTATTATTAATTACTGGCATAATTTAATTATTTTTTATTTTGGTTTATTTATTTATTTAGAATTTAGTGATATTGAAATTATTAGAAAAACGGTATTATTGGTGATACTGAAATTATTGTAAAATTATTTAACATAACTTTTATAGCTTATCTTCTACACACTTTATAGAAAATATGTCAATTTGTGAACTTTCCTTAGAAAGTGCCTCAACTTATTGATTCACTATCAATCCAAAATCCCATTAATTTTCCTAATAAAACTTTATTATTTATTTAAAAATTTGAAAAAAAAAAAAATTTCAAAAAACAACTATAAAAAAATCAATCTTAATTATTAAATATGCTTCGAGATGATAATTCCAAAATAGTCAAGATAACACCCGCATACAGTGAGGTTAGAACCCACAGCATTGGATGCTTGTTTTGTATTAAAAATTAAACAATAGTCAACAACACATGCCTACATTGAAGGTATGTGATGCTTGCTTTTTTATTTTTCCCTAATAGGAGCTTGATAGTCAACAATACCGGCCTAGAGTGGGGTTTGAACCCACTATCTGGGATGCTTGTTTTGTGCTAAACTTGGCAATGTTTTGATTTTTTCCAAAATAGGAGCTTGAGATAAGAAATATGTGTACTCACATAGTATTGAAGGACATAACACTAGAGGAAAATTTCACATGTGAGAAGCCCCGGGTATCACAATTTCGTGTTTTTGTTGGCGCTGTATAGGTTAATATTTTTTTTAGGAGTGAAGCCCGAGGTATCACAATTTCGTGTTTTTGTCGGTCCTGTATTTGTTCATATTCTTTAGGAGAAAGTGTATTTGTTGGTCCTATATGTTCATATTATTTAGAAGAAAATAAGAGCTTGAGAATAATAAATAGGTGTAATCACATTGTATTAAAGGACATAACACTAGAGGAAGAAGAGAAGTCGAGGTTTCACAATTTAGTGTTTTTTTTATCATGTATATGTTCATATTGTTTAGGAGAAAGTGTCACAATTTAGTGTTTTTATTGGTCATGTATATGTTCATATTATTTAGGAGAAAGTGTTTTTGTTGGTCCTATATATGTTCATATTCTTTAGAAGAAAATAAGACATAACACTAGAGGAAGAAGCATGAAGGTCATAACACTAGAGGAAAAAGAGAAGCCAAGGTATCACAATTTAGTGCTTTTGTTGATCATGTATATGTTCATATTCTTTAGGAGAAAGTGTCACAATTTAGTGTTTTTATTAGTAATGTATATGTTCGTATTCTTTAGGAGAAAGTGTTTTTGTTGGTCCTATATATGTTCATATTGTTTAGAAGAAAATAAGACATAACACTAGAGGAAGAAGCGTGAAGGACATAACACTAGAGGAAGAAGAGAAGCCGAGGTATCACAATTTAGTGTTTTTTTTTATCATGTATATGCTCATATTCTTTAGGAGAAAGTGTTTTTGTTAGTCCTATATATGTTCATCTTATTTAGAAGAAAATAAGAATATTGTAGCATCCAGTTTTAAGGGTGTTTTTGTGGGATACATCACAATGGAAGATGATAACATATTATTTAGAAGAAAAAGAGAAGCCAAGGTATCACAATTTAGTGCTTTTGTTGATCATGTATATGTTCATATTCTTTAGGAGAAAGTGTCACAATTTAGTGTTTTTATTAGTAATGTATATGTTCGTATTCTTTAGGAGAAAGTGTTTTTGTTGGTCCTATATATGTTCATATTGTTTAGAAGAAAATAAGACATAACACTAGAGGAAGAAGCGTGAAGGACATAACACTAGAGGAAGAAGAGAAGCCGAGGTATCACAATTTAGTGTTTTTTTTTATCATGTATATGCTCATATTCTTTAGGAGAAAGTGTTTTTGTTAGTCCTATATATGTTCATCTTATTTAGAAGAAAATAAGAATATTGTAGCATCCAGTTTTAAGGGTGTTTTTGTGGGATACATCACAATGGAAGATGATAACATATTATTTAGAAGAAAATAAGAATATTGTAGCATCGAGTTTTAAGGGTGTTTTTGTGGGATACAGTCGTCACAAAGGAAGATGATAATATTAAGTCGAGACGTGATCTGATGGGATCCAGAGAGTTGAACCCACGACCACAAAATTAAGAGCATTGCCCTTTACCAACTGAGTTTGATGGACTTCTACTTGAGCATATCCTCGTAAATCAGACTCCAAAGTTAAATATTTTCAATGAATTTAGTTTAAATTCAAATCAATGAGTCAGACCCAAGTAGTTTACTGTTAAGAATTCCACATTGTGGACCTGTGCTTGAATTGCAGAAGCACACACTCCCAATTTATTCTAGGTTTTGAGTGGACACATTGCCACTATTTCATTTCAAAAGATGGGTGAAGTTTTACTAGTGTGAATATATATATGGTCGAAAAATATTATGGAAACATTAACGGCTTAGACCATACCATGAAACGTCAATTTCTATTATTTTGGTTACATTTTCGCGAACAGAAATTTTAGTAACCTAACCAATTTTTAATTTAAATTGCAATTCTGAAATTATGATAATATATGTTGATCCACAAACCATTATGCAGTTTTAAAATAAAACAATTGCAAAGCTGGGAATATTGCAATCACCATATCACGATTTGAGTTAAATCCTTAGTGTAAAAAACATAGGAAATATTGCAAACTCAGTGGCCAGTTTTTAGTTAAATCCTTCACGAAAACAATACCGGAAATAGTGCAAAAGTAGTTGCAGAAGAGCCTACATTGAACATGAATTTTATTTTTGAATTATCACTAAACTATCAGTTAAAATAAGTTCATTTTTGTTTTCAAATAAATTCTATTGTTTATATATATATTATATATCTTTTTCGCAGTTATCATATATTTTCACATCTCTACTTTCATTTTTATATGCAAAGGACATTTCTTTAAGAAGCTCAGAAAAATGGGGATCGACCATCAATTTATAAAGTCTAAATGTAATCACTAGCGTTTAATTACGCTGTAAAACTGACACGGAAGGGCTAAAAATTTACCCGTACTCATACATATATATTTATCACATCTCTTTATAAATTATAATAATTTAACAAGTGCAAAAGTGGAAATTATAATAATTTAAAAGAAATGGAAAAAGATTAAATGCAGCGTAGGATAACTCACAAAAATTTACTTCATGAATACATTTTGAAAAGATTTATGTCTAGTACTCCGACCACGAAATTTGCGGCTGCATGGGATTTGGGTGAAGAGGCCCAGACCTTCTGGTGGGCTCAGACGAGGTGGGTAACGTAGGAGTTGTCTATCGACGCTTATAGCCGCAATAGAATAGTGTGGGTACTAGTTGTTTTGTGTAATTTATTTTTTCAAAAAAAATCTAGTAGTTGGAGTGTTTGAATTGTATTTTTGATAGTTTTGATCATGGTGGAATGCGGTCAGGAGGGGGCTAAGATGATATGCTAGCGAAAGGATAGCGCCGCGTGGGGAGGCCGGATGGTAACGTGGCCACAACATGCAAAATATGGCAGAGGATGGCCGGTGGGGGAGTGGACAGGACAGTGCCCAACCCAGTTAATACGTATGCCATTAAAAATATGTGGTAAACAGCTGAAAAATCCAGCGAGGTTGTCAGGTGTCAAATGGAGTAAGCATCGGAAGAATGTCCCGAGGTGAGTTAAGAATAACGTATAGCAAGCTTTTTCATAATTTAGTTTTGTTGTGACGCAAGTTCCTCTTGCGCGTCCCTGGGAAGCCATTGTCGTCGACGCTGGTCGCCTCTGCAGGTAGCTTGGTATGTATTATACTTTCACCTAGCTGTGCAAATGAAGTTGGTCTTGGAATTTCGACGCATGCAGATTCAAATTATGGTGTTTTTTGACTTTTTGTACAAACGTTTCGCTCAGTTCTAGCAAGTTTGTAATAGCCAGAGTTCTGTAAGGTCGAGAATTTTGTTTTCGGATAGTCCTCATTCGTTTTGTGTTAGGAGCATTGATGATATTATCTGTGAGTCTGCTCAGAATATGGTATGCATGCAGGATAAATAAAAATATGTTTGGGCGGGTAGAGTAGCGTCATTTACTGAGGGCCCTATATATGTTATTAGGTTGTTGAATAGGGCTGTCAGTTTTTTTTTTTTCAAAGGGTTTATCAGTATAGTGAATCTGTAGAATTTGGGATTGGAGCAAGGTTGGCTTTCACTGGTTTTGCTTCGGGCCTGGGTTTCTTTGTTGTTTTTATATGCTTCGGCTCTGGGTTGCTGAGGGTTCTGAGCATGCCCATAGGAAGCAGAATAGAGTCGTCGATGGGTTTTATGCATGGGATTTTCCAGTATTATGGGGTTGTAGAATTGGGTTTCTCTGTTGCATTTTAATGCCTCTGCTTCGGGTTAGGTTTGTTGGTGCTGCAAGTAGAATGGTAAAGGGGAAGGATGCTTCCGTCTACTCTCCCTCTCATGCTTTACCAACCTACTGTATTTCTAGTTTCCTGATATATATTTGTCTTGGAATTGTCTATTGTTTGGTGGATTCAGGAGTGATTGTTATTGCTATGTTAAGATGGTGAAGAAAACCAAAGGAAGAAAGCCTAATGGAAACAAAGGCAAAGAGCCTATCTCATCCCCGCTAGCAAAGAGAGGCTGGAAGTCAACAAGACAGCTCATGGAGCCTCTAATTCAAACCTTTGCATAAAGCACTCCTTGTTCTATAAAATCTCGTATTTATGGATGGGAAACAGAAGTTATAAATAAAATGGATGAAGAGGATGATTTGGCATCGGAAGAATTGCATAATATCATTGGAGATCCACGGCATAATCGTGGGAAAATCTCTTTGTTCCAACACTCAGTTAGAACATATTGGTTGATAAAATGTTTGCTAGCAAAAGTTGTAATGTCAACTCAGGAAATAGGAGAATCAAAGTTAGGTTCGACCTTGGTAAACATCAATAGAAACATTCAGGAAATAGGAGAATCAAAGTTAGGTTCGACCTTGGTAAACATCAATAGAAACATTCAGGAAAACAACCTCCGTCAATTGCATCAGTACGCTAGATTGCACAGAATGGAAAAGGATATAAAAGCTTTGTAGCAGGTTGAAATATCAGGATCCAGTGCCAAAGACCCCGCCCCAGTGGAGTCAGAAGATGAATAGAGATAACAATACTTCCTTTTGTAGCGGCGAGCTTTACTTTCTGTAAATGATATTATTAGAAGACTTTGATATTAGTTATCTTAAAACTCTGTGTAGGTTATTAAGGAATTTTATGTTTTGGATGGCGTAAAATGCACTTAGATGGCCAACAGACCTGGTTTCCTTTGGGTAGGTTGAGGTCTAATTTTTGTATCTATGTTGCCCGTTTTTATATTAATAGAAAATGGGAAGGAACTAATAAGCTTAAAAATAAAATAAAAAATTGTACTTTTTATGGTGGAAATGAATTCAACACCATTAAAAACCTTTAGAACACCTAAAATATTGAAATTCACAACAACATAAACAGGGGTTTTAAGACACTTTTGGGTAAATTGTCTTAATTTGAGACAAAAGAAAACTTGTGTATTGTCTTAAATATTGTCTTTAAGCCGATGTCTCAAATTAAATTGTCTTAAAATTAAATTGCCTTAAAATATTGTCTCTATAAAGACAATATATAACACAAGCATTTTTGTCTCTCCAGAGACAATTTCATTTTTGTCTCTCCAGAGACAATAGTTGCACTACAACACAAAGTGGGGTTTTAAGACAATTTTTGGGTAAATTGTCTTAACTTGAGACAATTTCACTTTTGTCTCTCCAAAGAGAATAGTTGAAATTAAAGACATATTTTCTTTATGGAGACAATGTCTTTAATCCTATCTATTGTCTTTGTAGAGACAATATAAAACAATGAAATCAGAAAAATATCTCACCATTAAAATAAATCAATATAAAAATATTTAATTGAAAAAATCAACAATATCATTGAATAATTCATGTTAGGGTACAGTGGAATCAAACCACCAACCTCCTGCATGGAAGGTGCTATTCCAATGAGATAGCACCCTTTAAATAATTATGTGAGGAGTTATGGCAGTCCTTGAAATTGTATAATAGGCATTGATTTTTAAAAAATGTTCAACAAATAATGGCATAATCCTTTTAAAATATATAATCATGCAAGCCCTTATTTTTAACTTAATAAAAAAATAACTCAATGGAGTTAGCTCACTCTGAGACCCTTGTAGTTTGACTTGCACAAAAAGCAAATAATAAACAATAATCTACAAACAAATTTATCTAACCATACAAAGAAAATTAACTAGAATTAGCACAAGCAATACAACAACCACCCAAAGAGCTACACCAGCTTCCTAGTAGGCACTGATGACACATATGAAGTACAAAACAAGCCATGACTGCATCATCAACTCATTCAAGATAGATTGGGCACTCTCCTCATTCACCATTACTAATTTATTTGACCACTTCTTCAATGTAAACTTTTGAGGGTACAGAACTAGAATCTCCATTAACACACATTTGGCTTCCTAAAAGAAAATGCCTTGCCCACTTATACATATGAGATAATTGTCGTGTATCACCCCAGTTGTTGATAAAGTGGAAATTAGAACAAATTCCATGCCATCTTATTTGGATTAGAACATTGTTGTGTATCACCCAAGCTGTTGATAACTTAGAAATTAGAAAAAATTCTAACATATCACTGATCATAAAACAATTAAAAAAACCCTTGATCTTTGGGGCTCAACATAATGTTTTTCAATAAAAATCATTTTATAAAGGAAAATAAAAATAATTTTACGAAGGACATTCTAAAGTAGAACATACCTCCTGAGAAGAAAAGGACATTCACAATTGGCACGACCTCAAAACAAATTCCATAATAGATGCATAATTGTGAAGAACTTTTCCTTGTTCAAAAAATTGATCAAACTGGACCTGTAAATAAAAATAAACAACATAGATTTTTTAAGTCAAACCAAAATCACAAAATAAAATGAATCAAAAATATTATTATATTTCTTTTCCATGGATCAGAGAAGTGTTTGCCTTAGATCTTCTATGTATAAATTTTAATACAAATATGTATTGCATGGATTCTCCTAATCTAACAATTATATGCCACTTTTAAATACAAAATCGCTTCTACAAAAATATTTGTGGAATTTAAAACATGATCGCCAATCGCATGAAGCAAAGAATAATAGATAAAAACCACAACACCATATATTCTCGGAGAAAGCTTAGTGCTCAAAACTCCTCTATCATATATTGTATATTCCACAAGGAATCATGAAAAAATTACATACAAAACTCCAATCATAAGAGCTGTCAGTACATTAGCTAATTGCCTCACACTATCATACAAAAATTGGCAAGTTCCTTAGCCAATTCACTGTCTCCAGACAACCTGACTTTCTCATGCAGTTCCTAATGAATGCAATCCTTAATCACAAAGAATTTGAGCCTTCCTCAACTGCGCTAAGTATCATGGGAATCCTATGGTGTTTTAACTACACCTGGTAGTCAACTAATATCACAACTGATAGTTATCTTCCCTTTCACCTAGAGTTCAACTAGGTCTCCATTGGATCTGACATGCATGCAGTCAATAATAGTAAAAACATCAGTTACATGTGAGATCACTACATGTGAATTAATTAATATTTAATTCACTTGATCTCTCACTAGTGTATCTGCAATTACAACTAGCACAACTGAATTTAACTCACTTAACTGAGCTAAACTGATTTACAACTTGCATTAACTAATGGACCACTACACTTCCAACTCCGTTAAAACTAGAATCACTCAGGTACAACTCAAGTCAACCTGCATGTCCCACCAACCAACCTCTTAACTCGAAATTCACTTAGCTAACTGATTTGCCACTTCAGTTAACTATTTTCAAGTGCTCATTGAGAATAGATTATTGTTTATTGTCCAACTAATATTAAGGGATGATAATAGTCGACATGCATCTATAAATAGACATGTGATCTATAAATAGAAATCGCACATATATCTATAAATAGAACATCATCTATAAATAGAATTTTCTCACCATCTATAAGTAGACATCATCTATAAATAGAATTTTCTCATGCATTCTAAAAATAGACTTTCATCTAAAAATAGCCTGTGTGGGCCACACCTAGTGTAAGTGCTTAATTTTCACTAGAATCAAGGATGTTGTTTCCAGATGCCAATTTCATTGTTTCTTGTTGCAAACTTCAACACTCCCTCTCAACAAGAAATGAATGTCTTTGCATGCGACATGCAAGTCCTTGCATGCACCGTACAACCTTTGCATGCGCCATGAAACTCCATGCATGTGCCCTACAACTCTTGTATGCAACACTTCTCTGGTGTTTATCATACATGCAACACTTGCATGCAACACTTCTGAAATTGAATAGCCTCCAAACAATTGAATCAGTATAATGCATCTGTCTTCAAAGTCTTATTACTTCTGTTGCTACCAATTGCACATGTCTTTTGGATCCATTGTGTTGTTGACCTCTGCATCCATGCACTATACACTTGCTGTCAACCCTAATCTACACTCCAGCATCGGACATTGTCGCTTCGATTTCATGTCCTCATGACATCTGACTACATAAATCCAACTGATCTTGCTACTGATGTACTGTGGGCTCCTCATAGCTAGGTTCGATTCATGAGATCCACACCATCTCAATGAATCCTACCCAAAAATTTCTTCTTGGGATTATCCATGCATGTCGCCCCACCTCTCACCTGGTGGTATAGTTTCATGCACTCCCTCTTCCCAACTGGCGCGAAATTTCTTTGCATGAGTGGTTTCTCCCACTCCATGATCCTCCGCATGTGGTTGCTCCACATCTTGAGTTTCACTCTTACCTGTATGCAAATCCAGCTCCCTCTCAAGCGTCAATTGCATGGCTTTCTCACACTTCCCAACAGTAGGAAGCTCTGTAGAAATCCCATCTACATAAAGTCTATAGAGATTCTTAACTCGAATTCCAACCTTCTTGGCTCGCCCTGTTGCTTTGTGTCGCAGGAAAAATTTTCCTTCACTAAAGACAACATCATAGCCTCTATCCTCTAACATTGCAACTGAGACTAAATTTTTATTCAAGCTTGGTACATTCATTACATATTTTAAATGAAAGAGTTTACCTGGTGCCCTATGAAAGGTAATGGTACCAATTCTAGTTGCACTGTATCGTCCATCGTTGCCCAACTCAATATGCATTTGAAGATCTTTCTCCTCCAAGTCACTGAAGAGTTTCTTATCTCCCGTCATGTGAAATGAAGCACCACTATCCAAGTACAAGCCTGATCCAAATGCACAAGACACCATGCATGAGATCAATGAGAAGTCAAGCTCAAATTTCAAGGCAAGAACATGACCAACTGTAGCTCCAATTGCCATCTTGTTCTTCTTCTTATGTGGACATTTTGTGGCAATATGTCCATATTCATGACAATGAAAACACTTCACTTTGGACATGTTGTGCTCCTTGCCATCTTCACCGACCTCAGATTTAGAATGGAATTTCTTCCTCTTCCCCTTCTTTGCCTTGGTATCAAAAGCACAATCCTCTTCATCATCATGCTTTGATGAAGAGCCATCTCTGGTGTTCCGCCTGAACTCCTCCTGCACCAGATCTGACCACAGTCATTCCCAATCCGGTAATTTTTCTCGTCCGTTGACAGAGTCTTCATAACTGTGCCAACTATTAGGAAGTCCCAAGAGAGCCAAACTCACCAAATCATCATCAGAAACACTTATTCCTACACTCCCAAGCTCATCCCTACATTGGAAAAACTTTGTTAAGTATACCGGAATAATGTCGTTCTTTTCCATATTGATCTTCCTGAGTTTATCTTTCAGTGCCAATTTCCTATGGTCGATGTTGCTTTGGAACAGGTCCGTAAAAGACTTCCACATAGCATATGGTGTGGCTTTCCCATGAAGGCTTGAGACAATGTGGTCTCGTACTCCTTCCAACGAAATCCTCCTCACCCTTGCCACTTTCTTTTTCGATGCATCAAGTAATGTAGCATCTAGTGAAGTAGTCTTACGAACATCTTTGTCAATGAATTCCTTCAAGCCATTATCTTCGAGCACTGCCTCCATCCTATCCTTCCAATAAATTTAGTTCAAGCTGCCTTCGAGTGCATACTCTAACCTCAAGCCATTGAAATCCATTTCGATGTTAACTCAGTCATAGCACCAAGAAAGTCTTTCTGGAAATTCGAATTATTTCCACCGACAAACTCAACTCCTGCTTCAAAATTGGAATCTTTTGTGCTCTGATACCATGTGTAAATTTTAATACAATTATGTATTGCCTGGATTCTCCTAATCTAACAATTATATGCCACTGTTAAATACAAAATTTCTTCTACAAAAATCTTTTCGAAATTTAAAACACGATCGCCAATTGCATGAAGCAAAGAATAATAGATCAAAACCACAACACTAAATATTCCCGAGGAAAGCTTACTGCTCAAAACCCCTCTATCATATATTTTATATTCCACAAGGAATCATGAAACAATTACATACAAAACTCTAATCACAAGAGCTTTGAATACATCACCTAATTGTCTCACACTGTCATACAAAAATTGGCAAGTTCCTTAACCAATTTACTGTCTCTAGAAAGCCTGCCTTGCTCACGCAGTTCCTAATGAATGAAATCTTTAATCACAAAGAATTACAGCCTTCCTCAACTGCGTTGAGTATCATGGGCATCCTATGGTGTTTTAACTACATCAAGTAGTTAGCTAATATCACAACTGATAGTTATCTTCCCTTTCACCTAGAGCTCAATTGGGTCTCCACTGGATCTGACATGCACGCAGTTAATAATAGCAAAAAAATCAGTTACATGTGAGATCACTACATGTGAATTAATTAATATTTAATTCAGTTGATCTCTCACTAGTGTATCTGTAGTTACAACTAGAACAATTGACTTTAAATCACTTAATTGAGTTAAACTGATTTACAGCTTGCATTACCTAATGCACCACTGCACTTCCAACTATGTTACAACTAGAATCACTCTGTTACAACTCAATTCAACCTACATGTCCCACCAACCAACCTCTTAACTCGAAATTGACTTAGCTAACTAATTTTCCACTTCAATTAACTATTTTCAAGTGCTCATTGAGAATATATTATTGTTTATTGTCCAACTAATATTAAGGGATAATAATAGTCGGCATGCGTCTATAAATAGAAATGTGATCTATAAATAGAACTCACACATACATCTATAAATAGAACATCATCTATAAATATAATTTTCTCACCATCTATAAATATACATCATCTATAAATAGAATTTTCTCATGCATTCTAAAATTATACTTCCACCTAAAAATAGCCTGTGTGGGCCCCACCTAGTGTAGGTGCTTAATTTTCACTAGGATCAAGGATGTTGTTTCTGGATGCCAATTTCACTGTTTCTTGTTGCAAACTTCAAAATTATATACAAATTTGTATAAAATTCGTTCTCAGCTTTAGTAAACTCACACTTAATCACTTGTACATCAGTAGGAGGAAGAACAAGAATGGGTCTAAATATTCATGAACAAGTATTAGAAATCACTCAAAGGGATTGGACATCAAAAGCCAGATGAAATCCCAACTCTAAATTCATACCTTCCCTCTTTGCAGTATTTTTTTTATCCTTCGCAACATCAAGGGCCTCAAGTTAGCTTGAAATAATGTTAAACCACCTTCATCACCTTCTTCAAAGGGTTTTTGAATTATTTTATACCACCTGGACACCACAAGGTATTGAATAACAAGAAAGTATCAATTTATGCTGGAAAAAACAAAATTAGACAAAGGAAACAATTATACATGGTACTGACTATCAGAGCATCTAGTGAGCTAAATTTCACAACATTTATTTGTGAACCCAAGGTAGATAATTTTATCTTATAGGTTGTAGAATAAATTTACATTCAAGGAATAAATTTTTCCATAAAAAAGGGCATAAGCAAACTAACAGTGTAGACAATGCTCTTCAAATCATCTAGGTAGCAGACAACTGCAAGGGAATCAACTCATAGGTATTTTTTGCTTTGAAAATCAGATTCAAAGAGACTTCTTACACTAAAATGTAAACATGTAAACACATACAATAAAATATGGAGAAGCATAGTGGCAGAAACTTTTAGATATGGGAAGGAAAAATGCCACTACATTTGATTAGCATCAATTTATGGGTTGTTGTAAACAAACTTTCAGACATGGGAAGTAAAACTGCAATTGCATTTGATGAGCATCAAGGTATTTTTTGTTGTAAGAAGTACATAAACCGTAACTTACTAAACACTAATTAATTGAATGGATTTTGAACATTAAGAGATGGCAAATCAAAATCAATTATTCAGGGTTAGAATTCAGATACTCAACTTTATTATCTAGATCTATCTAAAAACCCAAAGAAAATCTCAGAAGACTTAACAAAAATTTTGGATCAAGGCTCACAATGTAATGTTTATTTTAAACAAGTGAATTTTTGCATTTAAAATGTGCAAAGAAACTAATTCCAGAAGTGCATAAAAAGGTAGATAAAAATGATGCCTAGTCAAATTTATTAAAAAGACTACCCAAAAAAATAACAATGATAAATAATAATAAAATGTTGCAACCTTCAAACCATACTCATGAGTCATAATGACATTAAAATAAAATAAAGACAAATCCAACAACCTAAAATGTACGTTGTGAATTTATAAATATTGGAATCCTTATTACAACCACAACAAATTTTCAGGTATATATGCATCCCTTGTGCATTGTTGTATTCATTACTTGTCATGACATTTTAGCTAGCCTATGGTGTCTCCAAGTGGTCATTACACATGTCCAAACACATCCAAGGGGCATATTAATTGCATCCCATGAACCAAACACGGGCGATTTGATCATTAGAACATGGTTATCATCCATAAAAGTGTTTCATATTCCAACTATGAGAATGGTTCCACCGAAAAGCGCCACAAAATTTTGTACCAAAAACCTTCCACAAGGTAATGAACTACTCCTAATGACATTACAATGGATATTTATGCCTATTGACCAATATGGTGATTGTGATATGTTCAAAAAACACAAACTCCTCATTGTTCCATACACCAGATTCTTCCAGGCCATTTTTAGGTCCTGGATTAAGAAGTCCAGGAGCCACATGGTGGCACTCTCCAAGTCCCTAAATCGTGACAGAAAGTTTTTTTTTTATATTTTTGCTACAATAAGAGTTACACTTGATATTGTGTCTTGTGGCCTCTGGCTCTCTAAGATCACCTTAGTGGTGGTATCTTCATAGATGAGAGTTTCTCACTCAAACAATTTGCCCAACTATGTTGTTCTTAGTGGGTTGAATAACCCAACCTGCAAATTTTCAACTATCCAAAAATTGTGCAATTTCCATATTTGATTTTCAACCATATATGTTCTTCATGCATTGTTATTTACAACTCTATATGTATTGATCATTTGACATAAGTAAAAGGACAATTTGTTGAATGAGTTGACATTATCATTGAAGAATCCACGAGTTGGTTTGCGGTTGCTATATTTGTTGTTGCACTGTTGTTATAATTGCTGCAAGAGTGGATAATCAGATCTGGTTTATGTGGGATAAGTTTCCCTAAAGGGCTAAAACTTATCCAGATAGTTTGGTTTCTTTTCTCCTTGGATTGCGTAAGGTTGTCAGAAAATGAAATGTTTTATCTTTTCCATTGTTGTCTTATAATCTATTTCATAATATCCATAAGACTAAAAATTCACATGGTTAAGATTCAACAAAAATCTAGTCAAAGAGATGAAATTTACGTTTTTCATTAATTTTCATTTTCCATTCATCTGGAAACTTTAACACTGATTCCATGTGGCCCAACTATGAATGCCTCGGTAAAAAAAACAGATTACTACATATAAATTGGACTGACCTGGTCACCTGAAAAAATTCCCTCCATTGTTGACGATTCTATTCCACATAACTCGAACTAGAACTGATCGTCAAATAAGGCATATGCAAGCATTCAGTTAGACTGGTAAATAAAAAGCCTCGCTTCAGTGGTGTTATCTTCATAGATGAGATTTTCTCACCCAAATAATCTTCCCAACTATGTTTTTCTGAGTGGCTTGAATAACCCAACCTTCCTATGCAGTTTCAAGGCTTTCTAGATAGCATTTATGTGCCTATTTTGGTGTTATCCATCAAATTATTTCAAGGAAGTTCTCTGAATTAGGGTTGGGGACAAAGTTATTAAACATCCAATGAGGTACATAAACCTGCAGAATCTCTATCTCAGGTGCCAAAGACTTGGGCATAGACTTCAGGATTCCCCATTATGGTTAGACCTAATTCCCCAACTGCTCTATTGATTCTACTCCTCGGCACCAAGCTCAAAATGTCTCTCAAGGTAATAAAAAAGGTGGGTTCATGTCACCTGAAAGAAGAAGAACTCTTAAAGAAAGAAAGTGGCCACTATAACAGTGTCAATTGCTGGAAAGCCTGCAGTTTCATCGAATGAAAAATATTTGAAATGACCCAAGGCTCCTAATATGGGCAATTGGATACAAATTTATAGGCTTAAAGGCATGGATTCACCGAAACCTTACAAGGTAAGAGAATATGGACTACATCACTATGCTGAGATGATGAAAGGATTCATGTGCTTGCTCAAGAAAGTGATACCATATGTTTGGGACGATCAGGCTCAACTGTCGTTTGATGCCTTGAAATGATCATTCATTTCCACCCCACTTCTTAGTGCCCCCAACTATTCGTGCGACTTTCTACTCTACCTGGCAACCTCACCATCCTCACTAGGCATGGTTTTGGTTCAATTTCACGATGACAATAGTGAGCATGTGATATATTATTTATCAAAATATCTCATTGGACCATAATTATGATATTCACATGTGGAGAAACTATCTCTCGCGGTGGTCTTTGTTGTCACCCGCCTCTGACACTATATACTACTGTGGAAGACTACCATAATTTCTTTGGAGAATCCCATGTAACACATCTTGTCTCATAATATCATTGGAGGAAAATATTCCAAATGGATTGTAATCCTCCAACAGTTTGATTTGGTTTGCACTACTGCCAAAGCAAAGAAATATCTAATCTTCGCCAAATTATTGTTGGACCTTCCCAGAATTGACCCAGAAGAAGTAGCTCATGTTCTATTTCCTGAAAAATATGTCTATCTGGTCGATTCTTCTAATCCTTGGTATGGAGACATTCTGGTCTACCTCCAAACTGAAAGGTTTTACCCAACTCTCACGTCAGAGGACCGTCGTCTCATTCATCACCAAGAGAAACATCATCTCGTATTGAACGATACTCTATATCGTCATGGTGTCGATACTATTCTTCGGCGTTGTCTCACTATTAATGAGGCGGAACATTTTTTACATTATTTCCATGTTGGGGCATGCGACAGTCATCTTTCTAGCATAGCTACTGCCCAGAAAATATTCCGTGCAGGATACTATTGGCCCACTTTGTTTAAAGATTGTATCGCATTAGTCCAAAAGTGTCATCCATCTCAGATTTTCATGAATAAATGCACGCCCATCTTGCCCCTATTTATCCGGTTATCTCCATTGGTCCTTTTGCTAAATGGGGAATAGACTTTGTCACATGCAATCCCACTTCGCTGATGGACACAACTACATCATATTTGCAGTCGAATACTTCACAAAATGGGCTGAAGAAATTCCCACTTTTAATGTCGATGGATAAATCGTCACTCTCTTCCTGTTCAATCAGGTTATCTGTCTTTTTGGTTCAATCATCACAGATCATGGTTCACACTTTCAGAACCATATGATGATGGAGTTAACTTCCATGTTAGGTTTTCGACAAGATCAGTCTTCGTCCTACTATCTATTAGTCATCAATAATTTTAACCTGTTTAGATGACTAAATGCTTTGTCCAAGATTTCTAGAAACAGAATTTAAGAATCATGTGAGTTCTAGAAATCTCCTCAAAGAGAAAATTTTCACTATCCCACTTCCTTGTCAAAGCATGGCCAATCTATCATCCAAACAAGACCAAATCTTGGACTGATGTCCCACACTCTCACTATGTTTGTCAACTCTACCTATAACACTATGTCTCTATTTGCCTAAGCCCTCTATTTTCATACTTTTTTGCCAAGTAAACCAAACTTTTCCCCTACCCACCAAGTGCCTCAAGCAATGGTGGTTCCAAAACTCCCTTTATAAAAGCCCTTTGAAGTAAAAAAAGTTTTTCTAGTTGTCTAGGATGGTAGTGCATAATAGAGTGTCAAAACCCTGTCTCCTCATCCAAACCTTGATTCAAATTTTCAGTCAAAAACCTATTTCAAGGACATTACAATAAGTCAAATAGGGTCACCTAGGCTATGCACTATCATGTTTCTAAATTCAATATTTCCACAAGTATTCAAAGGTGAAATAAAGTGAACACAAGGATGAGGTTTATAATTTTCCAAAGAACATCAAAGACCTCCAAAGGTATCCTCTTGATCAAGCAGTAAGCCTGCAAAGGAGCAATTTACCATGTCAAAGCATTTCTGCAGGAATGTTTTGTAAATGGTCAACAACAAAAACAAAGGCAAAGAAGGAGACCTAAAAATCTCATAAAGGCATCCACAGCTGGTAGCAAGATACAAATAGGCTTAAATTTTACAAGGAAGAACATGATCTCATGAGAGAGCGTTATGCAGTACTGCCTATCAAAAGGTCCATACAGGTCATAAAATACAGTGGCACATAAGCAACACTGTACATCAATCAAAAAGATCATTAAAAGGTTATTTGGTTTCAAACATGAATCTTGTAGAGGGGCAACTACCTTTTGCTTACATTCCTGCAAAGAAGACCAAAAATACATCAGATTAGCCATGAGGTAAGGTAAAAAAGGAGGATCATCATGAGAGGACCATTCACAACCTAGAAGAAAGAAGCAAGGTATTTGTTTGTTGGGAATCAAGATTCATTGGTTGTTTTGACAAAGCAATAGAGAAATACTAAGGTTACAAAGGTAAAGAACACCTAAAACCCTTAAAAATATCATTGAAGGCTTTATACATAAAATAGTAAGTTTGATAAGTGTCTCTTTGACAACTCAGAAGATAAGACTATTTGTTTTTCTGAAGTATCCCTAAAAACTCAGAAGCTTGGGAAGATAGAAAAAGAGGGTCAAAATAGTGACCAAGAAACCTCCTTCATCACAACAGATGGTTTCAAGGGTTTTCCAATTACCCTAGGGTTTGGCATACAAGCACTAACTCCACCTCAGCAAAGGGTAATATCAAAGTTTTTTAAAGAATAACAAGGAGGGCAGGCATGAAGATAAATACTCCACCACACCAAAGGCATAAAGATGATGAAGAGTATCAGTAGGAAGAGGCAAGAAATGTCAGATTCAAAGGCCTCTTTCTCTAAAGAACAGCTAGAGACATATTCCAGTGGCCAAAAGAGACAAACATGGGTCATTATTGATAAGGGGAGCTGTCCAAACTTCAAAAAGAAACATATATACCCCTGGTTTACTTTCCCATAAAGGTGGCACATCTAAAAACCAAGTTTTTGTTTATACTTGCTACTGAGGTATTTCTCCCACCAATAGGTCTTTTCCCTCAAAGATAAAAACATGGAAAAATGACAATCAAAGGGAGAAATGGCAAAAATAATGAGTTTCTTGTGTATAGGTGTTAAAATTTCAAAACAATTCTTTTTCCAAAGTATAGGCTGAGAGGCATGGGCTTGGTGTCTTCAGGAAGATTGTCAAATTAAGGATAACCTTAAGAGGTCTACAACAGTGAAAAAAGAACAATGTTTTAATCAAATTGTCCACCTACAGGACCAAAAGCATTCAAAAACACAGTAAGAAAAAGCAAAGAAAAAGGAACCTTATAAAAGTAGGTTTTGGGCATCTAATAATTTTCAAGGAGAAATATAAAGTCTCCTCAGCTTCTCTTGCACTACATTTACCCCTATAGACAAAAGAGAGTCATTGGAAGCGTTTTTAGAGGGTTTTTGAGCAAAATCTAAACAAGTTTGCAGGCGCTACGCACCGAGGCCGGTGATACGCACCTGGCTCTAAGCACTATGCACAGGAGGGGTGGCTGCAGTGTTATTTAACACTATGTTGTGCACCCAGGGCCCGGTGCTACGCACTTGGGCCAGTGTTACGCACAAACACAGAAAGTGCCCAAAATTGCCTGTCAGCCACCAGTGCTACGCTCCTGAAGGCCCGACTGGCCCATCTCCGGTTCGAGCTGACCCGGCGCTACGCACAAGCAAATTTTGTCCAAACTTGCTAAAAAGAGTCAAAATTTTGGTTTTTCTCCTCCAAAATTCCTGCAATAAAAAACAGAAGGTTGATAATTTTTTTTCTTGCCTCCAAAGCTTTCATTTTCCTAAGAAAAGTGATATTTAAAGGCTTAATTAAACCAAACCCTAGGCTACCTAAGAAATCAGTTTTAAATACCTTTGGTTAGGGTTTGAAGGATAAAATTGTTTATATATTCCAGAGGAGACTGAGTGACAAAAAAAAAACCTCCAAAAACACTAAGTGCACTCTTGGAGAGTTTCATCTTGGCCCCCATTTGCAAAATTCACCCATCACCTCACTCATTGCAACCTTTTTGACCTAAAATCTCTCAAACAAAATATAGAAGTCTTGTCGTGCTAAAACCAGCCACCATGTTTGAAGGAGAAGTTCATACCAACAGTGATGAAAGCCAAATACCTTCCAAGCCTTAACACAAGGGAGGAAGGGAAAATAGGTTTGAGCCCCTAGACACCATTCATATTACTTCCTCTCCCATGATCCTTTCATGCTTTCAGGATGTTGGGTGTTATCATTTTTGTGAAAAGGTCGAGAAACTCAAACTTGATTAGTTTTTTCATCCTTGGCTTACAAAATCACCAAGTTAGCCTAGCAGGAGTGGAGTTTGAGCTCTCATCTAAATCCATTTCTAAAGCAACAGGTATACTAGACATTGGCGAGATATGGTTTAAAAAAAAAGAATTTGGAGTTGAGCTATTATGAGCCCTACCTAAAACCAAGCTGTCCACAAGGCTACAAGGTTGTTTTTCCTTTCTCCCACTTGCTAGAGAGGTATGCCTTACTAATGAAGCAGATTATAAGATATTTCACCTGTGAGGGGAGATACTCTAGGATTTACTCATATCATATAAGGTTACTAATGCACTTCACCAAAGTCAGAATGATGAACCTAACATACTACCTTTTCTGGATCATTGACAAGATGACCTCTATTGTCAAGAAAAGAAGCTATGACTGCCAAATGTCGAGCCTTTTCCACCACTCCATGATCAAAATGATTGTCTTACACCAGTTGGAGCAGCAAGGAATCCCTTGGTAAGTCTTCATCTCACATGATGTGTTTACAAACCTCCAAGCCTTAATTCAGCAGAATTTACCCTCCACTTCACAACCACCTACCTCCACTCCTCCATCATCTCTCCATATGCCTTATCCACAAATAAATTCACCTCTCATCTCTTCTCCTAATGAGCCAAGTGAAGAAGCTGACAGTGGCTCTAATAAAGAACAAACAGATGACAAAGATGAGGAAGAGGACAGTGGGGTAGAAACTAAGACGGATGAGGACAACATAGAAGAAGACAACAGTACTGAAGGAAATGATGAGGGTAGTGACCATGAAGAGAAAACAAACAGCAGTGAGGAGGAGGCATATGAAAGCAATGAATAAAACAAATATGACAGTGACAAGAATTTCAAAAGCAGTCCAGAAACAAAGTTCAAAGTTGTTTTCAGAAGGCAAGAAAATGATAACAATAGGCCAAGTAATGAAGATAAAGAGTAGGGCAGTGAAGAAGAGATCAGCCAAATGAACTCACCCAATGAATAAGGAAATGACCCTCACAGTGATGGGAAGACTAATGAAGGTACCCAAGACAGTGACCCTACAAATAATGCAAACAGTGATACAAAGGATCAATTTGACAATGAATACAGTGGGTCAAAAGATGAGGAAGAAGACAGTCATGAAAATGAAGATGTGCCTAACACAGATCAAGGCACCTCTAACAGTGCAAAAACAGAGGAGGACAGTCCTAAGGATCTTGACCGTGGTAATGTCATAAAAGATAGTAAGGATGCTGATCAAAAGGGCAGCCAAGAGAAAGATAAGGAAGATGCACACACAAAAAACATCTATGAGGAGGGAAACAATCCAGAGGTCACTAATGATCATAGTTTGCAAATAAAACTTGTTGCACCTTTCACCATTACCTATCAAAGAGGAGAGAAGCATGTGTTTGCTGCCTCCAAATGGAAAGGGGCTATGCACTCCTTCTCAACTCCAATGAAAGACAAAGGTAAACAACAAGTGGGAGAAGAAAAGGACAATCATGAGGAAGAAAGAGAATTCGAGCTCATTCACATAGACAGTGATGAGGAAAACGAGACAAAGATAGTAAACTCTCTTCTACAGGACTGGAATGCATAGATCAAAGACTTGGAATTTGAGTTAGAAAGGTCAAAGGATCTCATTCAATTTTTGCAAATGCAAAACAAACAAATGAGTGGCCAGTTGGCCATCTGTGAAGCAAGGGTGCTCAAATATCGGAGAGAGGATCAAAGGTCACAAGTGCAATTGAAGGAATACATGGGTGCTTATGAGGAGGATAATGGTGAAGAAGGCCAAACTAGAAAGATACCTAGGACTATGGGTCTTAGGAAAGCATTGGCACAACAAAGGGAGGAAGAATCAACCCAAGCACAAAAATTTCCTCTCACCGAACTCCTTGCCATGGAAATTGAGCATGATAAAGAATCATGGCTTGAAAGGGTCAACATACATAGAGAGGCCAAACTAGAGAAGGCCAACAAAAACTTGAGCTTGTAAAGGAGAATGGCTGAGCACTATGTTAGAGTCAGTGTCTTCATCCCTCCGTCAAAGATCAAATTTCTCTTGTTTCATTTAATTTTAGGTGTCTCACTCAGTTTGGTCAGCTGCATTCCATTAGGAGCATGGATCATCTTACGATAAGGGGCTGTCACTCATATCTCTCATGTTTTATACCTGCTAGCCTATTTCTGTTCATTAAAATCATGTACAGTCATGTTTGGTCTCAATGTTGGCAAAGAGTCATTTTAGGGTTTTTAGTCTCATTAGGTCTAGGGTTTAGTTAATCAGGTTTCAAAATGCCTAATAATGGTCAGCAGGCACATGAAGAAGCTTCAAATAAGGTTTCAGTGCAAAAATTTCATCATCATAATGCTTAATAATGATTTTTCTTCAAAACTTTGTTTTGAAGAAAAACAGTGTATTTCATCTTTATGTAATAAATGCAATGTAATTTTCAAGTTTTTCAGTTGTAATAATGCTCCATTCGCAACCCTAGTCGCCTTTTCCAAAGCTCCATGCCATTCATTCCCCTGAGAGACAGACAGAGAAGCTCATTATTCAGTCCAAAAGCACAAAGGAAACAAAACAGATTTTTTAAAGTGAAATGTCAAAGTTTACAACATTATAAAGTGGGTTTTTCAAATGGAAAATTTAAATCCTTGGCATATAAGATATTTTCAAGTTTAAACTTCATTTGTGTGCCAAGAGACAGCAGTGAGCCAAGGAGAACCAGTGAGGAGTGAAGGAAGAAGTTTGGAGGTCGGATTGTGTTGAAATTGCAGAGCTCGGCGCATTGGGCACCCGACGCGACGCATCGGGTGAGCGCGGTGCATAGGGTCGTTCCCCTGTGTGTATTTTTGTTCCTGCGCGGCGCATTGGAAGGGCGCGGCACACTGGGTTGGCTGCGCGACGCATTAGGCTGGAACACACGTTTTTTGCCACTCTTTTCAATCATCAAAATTTGCTCGGTCTCTCCTTGTTCGAGTAAGTCAAAGTCACTTCTCCATCGCTCTTAACAAGTGTTTGGTGTTGATATGAGAATTTAAATGCAAAAAACTCAAACCCTACTGTCTTGTTTAAGAATGATCCTAGGGTTTTGAAATTGATTTTGGTGTCAAATATTTACATTTCCCTTACCTCCTTTTTCCCCTTCCCACTGTTTATTTGCTCACCACAGTCCCCATTCCCCTATCTCTTGTCATCCCAAGTCAATCATCCCTATCCCATTCCCATTGTCCCCCTACCACTTGTAAATTTCCTTCAAATCCCCAGTTATCCCAAAAAAGTTAAGTGGCTGTCCCAACACACAGATTTCAAATTTCAAACTCACAAATTCACTTGATTATAGCCCATCATTTTCATTACCCTATTCCTCCATATTCCCTCCCATTTGACACATATTTGGCAATCCAATCAAAAACACAAAAATTCTCATACAAGACAACATAGACCTTGCATAGACCTTGGACATCATGGAGACAAATAATGATACATATTATGACCGAGACAATGATTCCACCACTGAACTACATGCACCTAGAAGGCCTCATAAGAGTGGTAGACATGTGAGAGAGGAGCCCACTTCATTGGCTGAGTTACAGGCCTGTCCACTTGCCATGACATGTTTCCAATAGCAGTCTTGTTACCAATTTTGTGAAATGTTTGCTAGGGTCCATCATCATCAAGAGCTGGCCTGGTTGTTTGTATTGCATTTACATGATGGTCAAGTCACCCTTGCCGGTGTGACTTTCACTTTAACACCGGAAACTATCTCTCAAGCAACCGGAATACCCAGTGTTGGAGAAGAATGGAACAAAAGATAGCAGGTTGATAGAGTGCATTATGAACCATATATCAGGCCTAGCTTTGTGAAACAACTCAGCAGAGTGTTTCCTTTCTGGTTCTTAAAGGATTCCTATGCGCCTCTGATGAAACTCATTATCATATATTTCAGTTGTGAGGGCCGGTTTTCACGCCTCTATGCCTATCATATCAGGTTATTGATGCATTTTACCAGGGTGAGGATGATGAACCTCCCTTATTTCATGTGTTGGAATATCGAGAGAATGACCACTCTCGTGCAAAGGAAAACTCCTGAGCAGCAGTACACCAGTATTTATCACTATGCACTCATTAAGATCATGGTTTTGCATCATCTCGGCTTGCAGGGTATTTCATGGGAGGATTTCATTTCCAATGATTTCTTCATAGCTCCTCAGGTTCCTCCAGAGGTTGTTCATGATGCAGGTGAACCTTCATATCAGCATGGAGGTCAAGAGATAGATACTACTAGTGTGCCGATGTATGTCACTTATCAGAGAGGCACTAGAGGATTATTTGCAGCAGCCCAGCGAGTATTATCTCCACCTGGGGTGGAAGGGGTCTCGCTTTCGTCATTAGCAGCACAGGTACAGGTACAAGATAGAGGTAAGAGGCCCATGCAAGATGAGGGGCCTTCAGGTGGCTAGGATACAGGTTTCATACTCATTGATGAGGATTTGAGCTCACCAAGCTCAAAGTTGAGAGAGACTATTCAGGAGAAGAAGGCGGAGATAGACACTTTGACCGTGAAATTGCAAAGAGACAAATGGATTATAAACTACCTTGAGCAGAAAAACAAACAGTTGGAAGATCATAAAACTATCATGGAGTTGCAAAATATCCGTGAGAACCGGCAAGCTGCCCAAAGAAGCCAAACCGAGATGACATCCATTGAGCGAGAGATTGAGGCTGATCGAGAGACTTGGCTTGAGAGGGTAAATATTCATCTGGAGAATCTATTGGATAAGGCCAACAAGGAAAATAATATGCTAAGGCACATTAAGAATCATTATTGGGTAAGGAATCATGTTTGCAAGGTGCGAATCAAGATCCTGAAGGCAAAGCTAAAGAGGGCATTAAAGCATCGGAAAAGGCAAGATAGACTTCAAATTTTGGCTAAATCTTCCTTGTCCTAGCATAGCGCATGATGGTGGAAATTCAGCCCAAATTTCAAGAAATTTGGGACACATTTTGTCAATTTTGAATTGTTTGGCCTTAACACAGATTTTCCTGCCCGACGCGTTGCGCCACTTGGCGCGCGCTTATAATTGGAAGCTCCTCTTGGGTAAAACTTGATATTTCTAGATTTTTCATGAAAATTTATGCATGCCTATCCATTACCTAAATATTTTGACAAGTTTTTGGTTGCCGGAAGGGTCAAAAACACCCTAAAAATGACCTTTCTGCCTCTTTTTGGACACACAGGAAGCAGTGTTTGGAAAACTCATTTTTGGAGGGGAAAATGGAAACCAAATTCAGAAATTCCAATTGGGTTGGAAAGTAGACAAGTAGATATTTCCAATGAGCTATTCTTCACTCAATTTTGACTCTGGGAAGGCCCTCAAAATCAGCTCCAAAGTGGTGCAACGCATAGAGATTTCAAGCACGGCACATTGGGAATTTTGGCCTAGTTTTCACTCAGTAACTCAGTTTTTCGCCTAGTTTTGGCCAGTTTGACTTTTTTATCTCCAAATGTAAATATCTTGATGTAAATTGTTGTAATTTCAAGGTTTTGATGTAATTTTGACAAATTTTCACTCATGTAAGTAGATTCATTCACCAAAAAGTGAATTGTAACTGAATGAATCAGTTTCCTATCTTATAGAGGTAAGTTGTTCCACTGCTTATTTTCCAGTTCTTAGTTTAGATCTTGTTGAAACATCTCCTAAACTAGTGAGCTTGACCCCTAGAGGCATGGGGATGAGTTATTCTTGTCTATATCTTGTATTTTCTCAGTCAATTTTAGGGTTGGACACTTGGGATTGCTTTGAGCTCCATTGTACATTTCATCTCTGCATTTTGGAAAAGGAATAGACCAGGGTTTGCAACACTCTTTGGGATCCATGTGGCTCTATGTTTTGATGGTGTGTTTATCTCTGTGATTGTAATTTTACTGATGTTTCATGTGTATCATCATCCTTCTTATTTATTCTTAAGTTAAACAAACAAGTAATAAGGTGGAATTCATTATATTTGCAGTGCTCTACCTTGAGTTTTGTTTAATTTTCTATGTTTTCAACTTTCTGAAGAGGATTCCTAAAAGCCTCTTTCCCTCTTCAACTCCTCACCAGTCTGAGCTATCCATTTCATTCAATTCGAAGCATCAAAACAATTGCCTTCCATGCCCCATTCAGCTCTCTGCAAAACTGATCATTTCCTGGACCCAAAATTTTCCTTTCCCTTTGATTCCAACAAAAACCCCCAAAATCAAATCAAACTCTTTGACATATATACCTAGCCTAAAATCAGCCTTTATTTCAAGTCATCTCAAGCCTCACTGATCATTTTTTGCTAAGATTGACCCGGAGAGAGACCTCTCTTGATCTGGTAGGGCTAGCTACCAGATTAAGCGTGGTTTGATGTTACCCTAAACTTTTCCTTCCTTCAGCCTGAGGTAGATTTAGGCAATAACACACTATAAACAAAGAAATCACTTTACAAGGAAGAAGCTTAAAACTGCCAAAAATGAGGGCCCGACAGAAAATGATGAAAAGTACCAAGCTAGAATTGGAATTTTGACCCAAGTTTCTCTACAGGTCTCCAAGGACCCATGAGGCAACTACCTACCATTTTTTAGGCAAATTGGACAACTTTTTGTTTTTTCCAAATTTTGACCCCTAGAAGCGCAACACCCTAGGCGCTACGCACAAATTTGGTGCATCTTCAGCTCTCAAATTTTACATTTTTGTATTTTTCACATCACCAACAGTCTACTCACCAATTTTCAGATCATTTGGAGCAATTTTACCTACTCAAAAGGTGAAATAACATCAAAATGTTGACCTTTCTGCCTCCTTTTCAGACCAGGTGCTACGCACAGAGAAGTGTTGGGAAATTTTTATTTATGATAAGATAAATGGTATCCACTCAGCACAGCTCAAACATTTTTGGAAATTATACTCATCAGGCGTTCCAACGAGCCATAAAGGAGCCAAATCCGCTGTCAGGAAGACCTCCAAAAGATTGCTACAAAAAGGCATGTTTCTGCACTACACACCTAGAAATTTTTCATTATTTGACACAATGCGCTACGCTCATGTGGCTGGGTGGAAAAAATGCACATTTGGAAAGTTTTCTTAGGCATGTTTGGCCTAAAATTCAATTTTATTTCCATTTATAGTCGGAAAATATATTTATTTAGATATTTTTGTGCCTTGGGCTTTACAAAGCCTCAAGGACAAGTTAGGATATTTCTCTTTGGCCAATAGGCTTCTAGATGCTCTAGTAGACTCTCCTCTCCTTATTTTTTATATAAGGCATGAGGATTCATTGTAAACAGTTGGGATTTGATGTGTTTAAGAAATACATGGTTTTATGAGCTTGGACAAGATATTGGTTTTATGAAGTGAATGAATGGCTTGTGTGGCTTGATGTTGGAGAAGCTTGCTTGCAGGATTCCATAGCTTGGTGAATGGTAATGTTTTCCTAACTTTTTAATGTTATCTTGTCCTCATTTTTTTTCAGTCTGCTTGGTTTCTATAGATCATAAAATTATAGGTTCAGATATGCTCATGGAAGCACCTCAAACTCCTGTTTGCTATAGCTTTGATGTTTTCTTCTTTTGGTCATCTTAAGGAATTCTTGACTACTCCTTAGGCCCACTAAAACTTGTTTTGTTTCATGAATGGTTAATATGTTAGCTTATAAATATGATTCATGGTATGCCCTGCTTATTTAAAGTTTTCAAAACCCTATTTTGAAGCTTTTCTATGGAATACTGATTGATTAGGTTAAGACAAAGAGGTCTCATTTCAATATTGCCCTTTTCCCATGCTTCCCAACTTGTTTTAGAGTTCTTGATAGTTTGATATATGTTGTTTAGGATTTCCCTCTCCATATATTGAGTTGTTTGTTTATCTTATGTGTTTTCTCAAAAAGCTGAAGGTGAATTTCTAAAGGTAGGAGTTATAATGCTTCTATGTATCACCGGAATGTTCATCTTACATGTTTATTAGTTTGAGTATTGTTCATAGAGATTAATGGTTTGCCCTACCTTGTGAGTTATTGCTTTCAGACTATATATGTTTAAGACTTCTTAGTTTTTCCCAAACTTAATGTTCATTACACCTCATACATCACCCAAAGGATCCATTAACCTTGCTAAATTGGCCCTACAATACACTCTGCTTCATCATTTAGACACCCTCGACTTCATCTGACCCCATAGCCCTATTTATTTGACAACCTCTCATTCCACCTATCCTACTTAGTCATCTTACCCCAACCCAAAACAAAACAAAAAAATTACACTTCACAAATAGCCTAAAATCAATCATCTGAAGCGAACAAGTTCACATCCTTCGCATAATAGAGAGAGCCCTCTCTGAGTCTAGGAAGGCTAGGTCTTAGGACTCCAAAGACTGGTCTAATGTTACCCTATCATTTGCTTTAGCCAATCTACCAAATTACAGGACCCTAACATAATGGCGATCACGGTGGGACCTTCTGAGTTCATAACAATCTAAATACCCCTTAGGAATCCAGAATCCCTTCATCAAACAGTATCCTATGATTTATAGCTACCTCATCACTATCACTAACACAATGGTGGTTATGATGCAACCTCTAATGTCAGTGACAAACTAAGTATCCCTTAGGACTTCAGAAACCTTTGTCAAATCATAGAAAACTTAACTGATAGCCTAGAGCATAATCTAGCATTTTCACCATCTTAGTAAATTGATGACTCAGCTATAGGACACTCTTAAAAACCTTCGAGCTACATATAGAAACTCAGAAAATCCTAAAAAATTTCTAGATTGGCTTTTTGTCAGTATTGGTGGTGGACCATAGACAACATATCTTCAAAAAAACTAAAAATATCTACCTGGCAACTCCACTAGCCTCTAGTAGGTCTTCTAAATTTTGCTAAGTATCTATAGACTCCTGTAGGACTGCATCAAATCAGCCCTGAGAAGTCTAGAAACCTAGTCACACATTGAGCGAGTTTTATAGCACCTAGAGAGGTCAGCCTTCCGAAAGCAATCATAAACTTTCAGCCTCTCTAAATTTTGAATTTGAAATCTGGCTCCACGAAGAATCAATACCAGATCTCATCTGGACCCAAACCCTCCTACTATAGTTGATGACCCAGAAAATATTTTGTGGCAAAATTCTAAAATTGGAAACTTAGCTACTAATAGGACCATTCATAAAGAAAGCTTTGTACCTGAACATCTTACAGCCTTGCAAGATCCCCAGTTTGACTTGCACCATACCAAAAAAAATTTCAGAACCAAGTCACAAAGTAGAATCAACCACACCGATCTTGAGCCCATTGACTTGTAGCAGAGTCTTAGTAGAGAAGCTCCCCCTTCCACACCACATGATTTCCAACTTCTCCAACAATTTGGCTCTTTTCACCCTAAGTCTGCTTAGAATCAGTTTACTGGTCCAAGTACTTCCGCCATACCCATTCACACCTCCACTATGCAAACCACTCCATCTCATAGCACAAATCCTCCACTTATAAATCCACCATGGTAGCATGGTATGCGCCCCTTGTGTTACCGCAACCATTGGTACCTCTTCCATATGATTACCAATCCAGAATCCCACACTTCATCGGTGCTGAATCCACTACTGCCCAACAGCATGTAGATAGAATGAATGATGCTTTTGACTACATGGAATAGAAGACGAAACTATGAAGATGAGAATGTTTACCCAAAGCCTAAGAGGAGAAGCTAAGAAATGGTTCAAAATCCTAACTCCCAACAACATACATGATCTCCCTTCCCTTTACCAAACTTTCATAAACAAATGATAAATCAAGAAAAACCCTCTTCAGATCCTTTATGAATATAGAAATCTCAAAAGAAACACAGGAGAAAGTTACCAACACTATTGCACTAGGTTCAATAGTGTTTACAACGCACTACCGCCAAACATTAAACCCCCATTAGGCCTAGCCTTAGCTAAATTCCCAGAGGATTTTGACTTTGACATGGCCTATCAACTAAGAGAAAGAGAGCCCCTAACTTTAGAAGACATGCAAAAAGGAGCTATAAGCGTAGAGGCCAACTTAATTGAAAAAAGAGCTAGGCTAAGATCAGAAAAGAGGGTAACATACAAAGATAACACCATGCCCTCCACCTCCTCATCTGATTCCAAGATGGAAAAATTTCTTAGGACCATGGAAAGAATGATGGAGAGAATAAGCATAAACGAAAGAACACCCCCTAGGGACAACCAAACAAATCCCCAAAACAGAAACCAGAATCAAAATTTTAGAAGAGACCGGCCCCAAAATAGACCAAGGGAAAATGATCAACAAATCGGGCCACCCTTCCAAGATAACTATGTTGATGAAGGGGAAAGAGATATTGAACAACCATATGAGAATCATCTAAACTTAATAGGCTCTGATAGTGAGGGTGAGGTTTTTCTCATAGAAGAAGAAAAAGGTTTTTTCTCCTCAAACCAAGATGAAACAAGCTATGAAGATTCTGAAGACCATGAATTGGGATTAGAAAATTCCATAATGGAAGTCCATATGCAATATGATCTTAGGAGTAAGAAAAACCAAGACAACTCCAGGAAAAACAACTTAGACATTTTTGTTAAGAAAACTCCCGAAAACATTCTTAAAAGAACAACAGACAATAACAACACCATGGCTAAGAAAATTGATCCCAACAAGGATAAAACTAGCCAACCAGGAGTTGACACAAGCTGTCCTAGCACCTCTTCTAGTGGCCCTGAGAAATCTCTAATGACCAAAGCCCCGAAGCAAAATCAACAAATTAAAAATGTGGAGAAATTTATGGTTGACAAAACTGATGTAAATATGTGTAAAACTCAAGTACCTTTCAGTTTTGAAGGAGAAATCACTAAAAATCGCTAAAATCAAAATAACCATTCCTCTCACTAAACTGGTAGCTCAGGATATGCACCGCTCCCAAGTTTTGAAAGTTTTGAACATAGGAAATGAAACCAATACTCTGAATTTGACAAATGATAAACCAGAGCTGTTGTTCAGACCCGAAGTAGATGGAAAATACCAAGAAAGAGCCATTCCCCCATTCTATGTTAGCCTAAACATACACGACAAAATCCTACATAATGACATGCTAGACTCTGGTGACTCTCACAACCTCATGCCGAAGGTAGTGATGGAAAGATTGGGCCTAGAAATAACCAGGCCCTACAAAGATCTGTATTCCTTTGATTCAAGCATAGTTAAATGCTTGGGCCTGATCAAGGACTTATGTGTCAATCTGACACAAATCCCTGCTAAGAGCCTGGTCATGGACATAGTCTTGGCTGACATTCCCCCCAAATATGGCATGCTTTTATCCCGATCTTAGGGAGCTAAACTTTTGGGAAACCTCCAACTTGACATGTCTTATGCTACCATCCCGATTTTTAACCAAACTAGGAGACTCTACCGAGAATCTCATATGAAGTATATGGTAAGTAGCCTAGATAGACCCAACAACACCCCTATCTATTCAATTCATTCATACTTGGACTCATTCATCTTGTATAATGAAAATGACCTTGATGAGAAATTAAATGAAAACTGTGAAGATCTAGGCACATTACAACAATTAGATCACTTCCTCTATGATGAGTTCGACAGTAAAAACTATCACGATCCTGAAACACCACAAGATAATAATACTGAAATTGATTTCCTGCAAATTGAAAATGAAATGTCATAAACAAGAATTAGTTTAGAAAAGGGAACATGTTGCTCAAAAGAAAGAAAAATCACAAGAACATAAATTCTTCCTTTTTCTAATCCAGAAAAAATGAAACACCCTCACAAAACACAAATATTTGGGAATATGGAACAAGACAGTATGATGTTTCTACCATACCTATATACTTCATCATCCAAGAAATTTCCCCTTTCAGAAAAATTATCAATTTTCACAAATATTTCTACAAATCCCAAAGAAATTTTTGTTGAAGCTGATATAGAGGAAGATAGCATGGGTAAACTTAAGAAGCCTGAAATAATTAAGTTGTCTAAAATTTTATCACTACGCACAAAACAAAGGAATACAATATTGTGCAAAAAAATTCAGAATGCTTATGTGTATAAGCAGGCTAGTCTAAAACCTTGTAACACAACCATTGTTCTGAAAAGCCTTCCTTTCAAAAAGAATCAGAAAAATTTTGAGTAGTTGAGTTCACTTAGAAAGAAGGCAAAGGGACATAGGCTTTGTATAGATTTTAGGTACCAGGAGCAACCCTTCCAAAAGAACAAATACCTTTTTACCAAAAAAGATCATACTTTACAAAGGGTAGGGTTTTCTTGCCAAATCTCATTGCATGATAGTTTTTCATGTTACCATCAGATGATACCACTTCAGATTAATCAACTCAAATATTTTTTCAAATTTCCTTGGGACAATTGCATGCTTAAACAAATACCTCTTGGGCTAGAAAGTGTTGGAGATACTCTCCAAAAAACTGTGCCTTTATTTTTAAATTTCTCTACTATGGTGTACATGGATGACTTCATCATTTTCTTTAAAGATGATAAAGAGTACCTTGCCTACTTGAAGAGGATCTTTGACTCAAACAGATTTGAAGAGAAAAGGTCAAAGAAGAAGCACCAAGGGGATCATCAATTTTCTGAAAACTCTTGGAATAATCCTTATATCATGTTGTCAAATAGAGGTAACTATGTTTTCTATTTTCAAGAGTTGAATGAACAAAATATGTTAGGAGATCCTTTTGAAGACAGGATGCTCAAACACTAAATTTTTCAAGATCCTTAGCTTTAAAATTTTCACTCATTGTACATACCATTGTGTGAAGAAAAAGTCAAAAAGAGAGAAAAATATAAAACATAGAAAAAATGGAAAAGAGGGCAGATTCAAAAAAAGGTACATCCCCATACCCAAAAAATAGTAATACTGAAAGTGTGCAAGCCTAAATGCCACTACTGATGCAAAAAGAATGTTTTGTTCAGCTATCTAGCCTAATCATGGCTGAACATGTTTTAAATTTATTGTTGATAAGTTAGTCAAAAGAATGTTGGTCAAAACATTGAAGCTTGACTTGTTAAAGAAAATAGATTAGGAAAGAAGATACTGGTTCCACATGCTCAAAATAAAACCAAGGATAAAAATAGGAATGATTAGCAAACTATGTATCTTAGCCCTGATTTTTCTAGTCTTATTTTGTACAAAAATAACAAATTTTGTGTGCAGTTTGTTTTTATGCCACAAACCCATGATAAATCAGATTGTCTAATCCTAATTTAGTCATTTTTTCAATTTCATGTTTTTAGCTTAGTGAATAAATCTTGTCAAATAGTTTAACCTTGATAGTTGAGTAGAATAGGTAGAGAATCAAAGGAGTTCAATAGCCTAATCTGAACTCCCGAAAGATATAAGTGTAGAAGTAGATAGTTTGTTTTCATTTTCAAAATAAAAATGTCAATGGGTTTGCCAGTCCAAGTGCACCCAAGGAAGAAAAAATGTTAGGTGAGTAGGTTGGGTAGCTAAAAGTGAAGTTGAGCTAATCATGCTTTCATATTTTCAAAATCACTACTTCAGGGAAAGCAGCAGAAAAAGAAAAGAGAAAATTTGCCCAATGGATGAGGCACTGGTCTTCATAAACCAAGAGATCTAAAATTCTAGACACCTCCTGAAAAGGAGTTGCCCTCCCCAAGTGGAGCCACTGTTATTTATCAGTAACTTTTACCTGTTTATATGAATAAATGCTATGTCCAAGATTTCTAGAAATAGAATTTAAGAATCATGTGAGTTCTAGAAATATCCTCAAAGAGAAAATTTTCACTATCCCACTTCCTTGTCAAAGCATGGCCAATCTATCATCTAGACAAGACCAAATCCTGGACTGATGTCCCGCACTCTCACTATGTTTTCCGCCTCTACATATATCACTATGTCTCTATTTTCCTAAGCCCTCTATTTTCATACTTTATTTCGCCAAGTAAACCAAACTTTTCCCCTACCCACCAAGTGCCTCAAGCAATGGTGGTTCCAAAACTCCCTTTCTAAAAGCCTTTTGAAGTAAAACAAGGTTTTCTAGTTGTCTACGATGGTAGTGCATAATAGAGTTTCAAAAACCTTGTCTCCTCATCCAAACCTTGATTCAAGTTTTCAGTCAAAAACCTATTCCAAGGACATTACAATAAGTCAAATAGGGTCACCTAGGTTATGCACTATCATGTTTCTAAATTCAATATTTCCATAGGTATTCAAAGGTGAAATCAGGTGAACACAAGGATGAGGCTTATCATTTTCCAAAGAAAATCAAAGACCTCCAAAGGTATCCTCTTGATCAAGAAGTAAGCTTGCAAAGGAGAAATTTACCATGTCAAAGCATTTCTGCAGGAATGTTTTGTAAATGGTCAACAACAGAAATAGAGGCAAAGAAGGAGACCTAAAAATCTCATAAAGGCATCCACAGCTGGTAGATGGATACAAACAGGCTTAAATTTTACAAGGAAGAACATGATCTCATGAGAGAGCGTTATGAAGTACTTCCCATCAAAAGGTCCATGCATGTCATAAAATACAGTGGCACATAAGCAACACTGTACATCAATAAAAAAGAGCATTAAAAGTTTATTTGGTTCCAAACATGAATCTTGTAGAGGGAAAACTGCCCTTTGCTTACATTCCTGCAAAGAAGACCAAAAAGCCATCAGATTAGCCATGAGGTAAGGTAAAAAAGGAGGATCATCATGAGAGGACCATTCACAACCTAGAAGAAAGCAACAAGGTATTTGTTTGTTGGGAATCAAGATTCACTTACTGTTTTGACCAAGCAATAGAGCAATGCTAAGGTTACAAAGGCAAAGAACACCTAAAACCCTTCAAAAGATCATTGAAGGCTTTAGACATAAAATAGTAAGTTTGATAAGTGTCTCTTTGACAACTCAGAAGATAAGACTTTTTTTTTATCTGAAGTATCCCTAAAAACTCAAAAGCTTTGGAAGATAGACAAAGAGGGTCAAAATAGTGACCAAGAAACCTCCTTCATCGCAGCAGATGGTTTCAAGGGTTTTCCAGTTACCCTAGGGTTTGGCAGACAAGCACTAACTCCACCTCCACAAAGGGTAAAATCAATGTTTTTTAAATAATAGCAAGGAGGGTAGACATGAAGATAAATACTCCATTACACCAAAGGCATAAAGATGATGAAGAGTATCAGCAGGAAGAGGCATGAAATTTTAGATTCAAAGGCCTCTTTCTCTAAAGAACAGCTAGAGACATATTCCAGTGGCCAAAAGAGACAAACATGGGTCATTATTGATAAGGGGAGTTGTCCAAACTTTAAAAAAAAACAGATATACCCCTGGTTTACTTTCCCATAAACGTGGCACATCTAAAAACCAATTTGTTGTTTATACTTACTACGAAGGTATTTCTACCACCAATAGATCTTTTCCCTTAAAGATAAAAACATGGTAGAATGACAGTCAAAGGGAGAAATGGAAAAAATAATGAGTTTGTTGTGCATAGGTGTCAAAAGTTCAAAATAGTTCTTTTTCCCAAGTATAGGCTGAGAGGCATGGGCTTGGTGTCTTTAGGAATATTGTCAAATTAAGGAGAACCTTAAGAGGCCTCCAGCAGTGAAAAAAGAACAATGTTTTAATCAAATTGTCCACCTATAGGACCAAAAGCAGCAAAAAACACAGTAATAAAAAGCAAAGAAAAAGGAACCTTATAAAAGTGGGTTTTGGGCATCTAATAATTTTCAAGGAGAAATATAAAGTCTCCTAAGCTTCTCTTGCACTTCATTTACCCCTGCAGACAAGAGAGAGCCGTTGGAAGCGTTTTTAGAGGTTTTTTGAGAAAAATCTGAAGAAGTTTGCAGGCGTTATGCACCAAGGTCGGCGCTACGCACATGAGGGTCAGTCGCAGTGTTATTTAAGACTCCACCGCGCACCCAGGGCACGGAGCTACGCACCCGGGCCAATGTTACGCACAGATACATAAAGTGCCCGAAATTTCCTGTCGACCACCGGCGCTACGCTCCTGAAGGCCCGATTGGCCCGTATCTGGCCCGAGCTAACCCAGTGCTACGCACAGGCACTACACACAGGTGAAGTTTGTCCAAACTTACTAAAAAGAGTAAAAAATTCAGTTTTTCTTCTCCAAACTTCCTGAAATAAAAAACACAAGGTTAGTGATTTGTTTTCTTACCTCTAAAGCTTTCATTTTCCTAAGCAAAGAGATATTTAAAGGATTAATTAAACCAAACCCTAGGCTACCTAAGAAATCATTTTTAAATACCTTTGGTTAGGGTTTGAAGGATAAAACTGTTATATATGCTAGAGGAGACTGAGTGACAACAAACAAACCTCCAAAAACACTAAGTGCACTCCTGGAGAGTTTCATCTTGGCCCCCATTTGCAAAATTCGCCCATCACCTCACTCATTGCAGCCTTTTTGACCTCAAATCTCTCAAAAAAAATATAGAAGTCTTTTTGTGCTAAAAACAGCCACCATGTCTGAAGGAGAATTTCATACCAATAGTGATGAAAGCCAAAGACATTCCAAGCATAAACACAAGGGAGGAAGGGAAAATAGGTTTGAGCCCCTAGACACCATTCAGATTACTTCCTCTCCCATGATCCTTTCATTCTTTCAGGATGTTGGGTGTTATTATTTTTGTGAAAAGTTCAAGCAAGTGAAAAGCCACTCAGACTTGACTAGATTGTTCATCCTTGGCTTACAAAATTGCCAAGTTTGCCTAGTAGGAGTGGAGTTTGAACTCTCATCTGAATCCATTTCTAAAGCAACAGGTATAGCAGACATTGGCAAGATATGGTTTAAACAAAATAAGTTGGAGTTGAGCTATTATGAGCCCTACCTAAAACCAAGCTGTTAACAAGGCTGCAAGGTTTTTTTTCCTTTCTACCACTTGCTAGAGAGGTATGCGTTACTAATGAAGCAGATTATCAGATTTTTCACTTGTGAGAGGAGATACACCAGGATTTACTCATATCATATAACGTTACTAATGCACTTCACCAAAGTCAAAATGATGAACCTACCATACTACCTTTTCCGGAGCATTGACAAGATGGCCTCAGTTGTCAAGAAAAGAAGCCATGATCGCCAAATGCCAAGCCTTTTCCACCACTCCTTGATTAAAATGATTTTCTTACACCAGTTGGAGCAACAAGAAATCCCTTGGGAAGTCTTCATCTCACATGATGTGTTTACAAACCCCCAAGCCTTCATTCAATAGAATTTACCCTCCACTTCACAACCACATACCTCCACTCCTCCATCATCTCTCCATATGCCTTCTCCACAAATAAATTCACCTGTTATCTCTTCTCCTAATGAGCCAAGTGAATAAGCTAACAGTGGCTCTAATAAAGAACAAACAGATGACAAAGATGAGGAACATGATAGTGGGGTAGAAACTGAGATGGATGAGGACAACATAGAAGAAGACAACCGTATTGAAGGAAATGATGAGGGTAGTGACCATGGAGATAAAACAAATAGAAGTGAGGAGGAGGCATATGAAAGCAATAAAGAAAACAAAGATGATAGTGATAATAATGTCAAAAGCAGTCCAGAAACAAAGTTTGAAGTTGTTTTCAGCAGGCAAGAAAATGATAACAATAGGCCAAGTAATGAAGATAAATAGCAGGGCAGTGAAGAAGAGAACAACCAAAAGGCACTCACCTAATGAAGAAGGAAATGACCCTCACAGTGATGGGAAGAATAATGAAGGTACCCAAGACAATGACCCTACAAAGAATGAAAACAATGATACAAAGGATCAATTTGACAATGAATACAGTGGGTCAAAAGATGAGGAAGAAGACAGTCATGAAAATGAAGATGTGCCCAACACAGATCAAGGCGCCTCTAACAGTGCAAAAACAAAGGAGGACAGTCCTAAGGATCTTGACAGTGGTAATGTCATAAGAGATAGTAAGGATGCTGATCAAAAGGGCAGCCAAGAGCAAGATAAGGAAGATGCACACACAAAAATCATCTATGAGGAGGGAAACAGTCCAAAGGTCACTAATGATCATAGTTTGCAAATAAAATTGTTGCACCTTTCACCATTACCTATCAAAGAGGAGAGAGGTATGTTTTTGCTGCCTCCAAAGGGTAAGGGGCCATGCACTCCTCCTTAACTCCAATGAAAGACAAAGTTAAACAACATGTGGAAGAAGAAAAGGACAATCATGAGGAAGAAAGAGAATTTGAGCTCATTCATATAGACAGTGATGAGGAAAATGAGACAAAAATAGTAAAATCTCTTCTACAGGACGGAAATGCACAGATCAAAGACTTGGAATTTCAGTTAGAAAGGTCAAAGTATCTCATTCACTTTTTGCAAATGCAAAACAAACAGATGAGTGTCCAGCTGGCCATCTATGAAGCAAGGGCGCTCAAATATCAAAGAGAGGCTCAAAGGTCACAAGTGCAGTTGAGGGAATACATGGGTGCTTATGAGGAGGATAGTGGTGAAGAAGGCCAAACTAGAAAGAGGCCTAGGACTATGGGTCTTAGGGAAGCATTGGCACAGGAAAGGGAGGAAGAATCAGCCCAAGCACAATAATTTCCTCTTACTGAACTCCTTGCCATGGAAATTGAGCATGATATGGAATCATGGCTTGAAAGGGCCAACATACATCTAGATGCCAAACTAGAGAAGGACAAAAAAAACTTGAGCTTTCAAAGGAGAATGACTAAGCACTATAACAAAGAAATCACTTTGCAAGGAAGAAGCTCAAAACTGCCAAAAATGAGGGCCCGAAACCAAATTATGAAAAGGACCAAGATAGGCTTGGAATTTTGGCCCAAGTTTCTCTACAGTTCTCCAAGGACCCATGAGGCACCTACCTACCAATTTTGAGGAAAATTGGATAACTTTTTGTTTTTTCCAAATTTTGACCCCTAGGAGCGCAGCACCCTAGGCGCTACGTACAAATTTGGTGCAATATCAGCTCTCAAATTTTACATTTTTTTATTTTTCACATCACCAACAGTCTACTCACCAATTTTCAGATCATTTGTAGCAGTTTTACCCCCTCAAAAGGTCAAAAAACATCAAACATTTAACCTTTCTGCCTCATCTTCAGACCAGGTGCTACGCACAAAGCAGTGTTGGGATATTTTATTTCTGAGCAGGTAAATGGAATCTAATCAGCACAAATCAAACATTTTTGGAAATTATACTCATCAGGCTTTCCAACAAGCCATCACGGAGCCAAATCTGGTGTCGGGAAGACCTCCAAAAGATTGTTGCAAAAAGGCCTATTTCTGCGCTACGCACATGGAAATTTTTCACTGTTTGACACAGTGCACTACGCTCCTGTGGCAGAGTGGGAAAAATGTGCGTTTGGCAAGTTTTCTTAGGCATGTCAGGCCTAAAAGTCAATTTTATTTCCATTTATAGTCGGAAAAGATATTTATTTAGATATTTTTGTGCCTTGGACTTTGCAAAGCCTCAAGGACAAGTTAGGATATTTCTCTTTAACCAATAGGCTTCTGGATGCTCTAGTAGGCTCTTCTCTCCTTATTTTTTATATAAGGCATGATGATTCATTGTAAATAGTTGGGACTTGATTTTTTTAAGATCAGTACATGGTTTTATGAGCTTGGACAAGATATTGGTTTTATGAAGTGAATGAAAGGCTTGTGTGGCTTGATGTTGGAGAAGCTTCCTTGCAGGATTCCATAGCTTGGTGAATGGTGATGTTTTCCTCACTTGTTAATGTTTTCTTGTCCTCATTTTTTTCAGTCCCCTTGGTTGCTATAAATCAGAAAAGTATAGGTTGAGATATGCTCATGGAAGCACCTCAAACTCTTGTTTGCTATAGCTTTGATGTTTTCTTCTTTTAGTCATCTTAAGAAATTCTTGACTACTCCTTAGGCCCACTAAAACTTGTTTTTGTTTCATGAATGGTTAGTATGTTAGCTTATAAATATGATTCATGGTATGCCCTGCTTATTTAAAGTTTTCAAAACCCTATTTTGAAGCTTCTCTATGGAATATTGATTGATTAGGTTAAGACAAAGAGGTCTCGTTTCGATCTTGCCCTTTGCCCATGCTTACCAACTTGTTTCAGAGTTCCCGATAGTTTGATATATGTTGTTTATGATTTCTCTCTCCATATATTGAGTTGTTTTTTTATCTTATGTGTTTTCTCAAAAAGCTAAAGGTGAATATTTAAAGTTAGGAGTTCTAATGCTTCTATGTATCACCGCAATGTTCATCTTACATGTTTATCAGTTTGAGTCTTGTTCATAGAGATCAATGGTTTGCCCTGCCTCATGATTTATTGCTTTCAGACTATATATGTTTAATACCTCTTATTTTTTCCCAAACTTAATGTTCATTACACCTCATACATCACCCAAAGGATCCATTAACCTCGCTAAATTGGCCCTGCAATACACTCTGCTTCATCATTTAGACACCCTCAACTTCATTTGACCCCATTTCCCTATTGATTTGACAGCCTCTCATTCCACCTATCCTACTTAGTCATCTTACCCCAACCCAAAACACACAAAAAAATTACACTTAAAAACTAGCCTAAAATCAATCATTCGAAGCGAACAAGTTCACATCCTTCGCACAATAGAGAGAGCCCTCTCTGAGTCCAGGAAGGCTAGGTCCTAGGACTCCAAAGACTGGTCTGATGTTACCCTGTTATTTGTTTTAACCAATCTACCAAATTACGGGACCCTAACACTATCTGCAAGAAAATAGTCAAGTCAAAGCCGTAAATGGCATCCTCAAGACCATGATTCGTCGATTAGTCGGAAACCATAAAACCACGTGGCATCTGAATATTTTCTCCGTGTTATGGGCATACCAAATATCAGTAAAACTGCTACCGGCTTCATGCCATTCCAACTAGCATTCGGTTAGGAAGCAGTCCTTCCAATCAAGTGTGAGATTCCATCACTCAAGCTAGTGTCGAACAACTACCCGACACCACTGCTAAAGAAGAGCGCTTAATCTTGATCGATCAATTGGAAGAAACTCATTGAGATGACAAACTGGCACTTGAAGCTCACAAGCGCTGAGTAAAATCTCAATACGATAAATTTGTCAAGCCTTGTTCTTTCCAAGAATGTAATCTTGTTCTACTCTATGATCAGAGACATGACCTCTTGGGGGCAGGAACACTTCAACCATTATGGCTTGGTACTTACATCATCACGAAAGTCCTTTCAAAAGGAACTTATGAACTTCGGGACTATAATGGGATTCCACTCGCTGAGCCCTGCAACGGGCTCTATCTGAAAACGTATTTCACCTAGTGTTCCACTAGGCATATGCTTTGTAATTTTATGTATATAAGTTTTGAATTTTTTTTATTGTATCTAGATATTTTGGGATTTGAGTGTTTTTCTCATGAAAAATATCTTCTTTTACACAGATGTCTTCGTCATCCTTACCATATGTTGGATATGCATATGGTGCCTGTCGTCACACATGACACACTGCATCAGCTGCTTGGGTCCTTTATACACCTGAATCGGAACTACTTTGTTCCAGGGGAATCTTCCTTGGCAATGCCACCAACAATATTTCTGAGTACATGTCAGTGATACAACTCCTCATGGAAGCTGCATCTCTGGTGGTCAGGTTAGATTCCCAAATAGTCATTATGAATTTGAACAATTGTTATCGTGTACATCATCCAGTCTTATTACGTTATTACTTAAGGGTATGACTTCTAGAAATTCAATTTAAAATCATTACGTTTGATCACATTCCTAGAGAATCTAATATATTAGTTGATTCTTTGGAAAATTGTGTTATACTGGCATTTATCGCATTTATTATAGAAATAGTCATGCATGAGTGTATATTTTTCCATCATAAAAGATACATAAAAGTTAAAAACACAAGATAAAAATCACCAAAATATATATATATATATATATAGATAGATAGATAGATAGATAGATATATATATATATATGTGTGTGTGTGTGTGTGTGTGTGTGTGTGTGTGTGTGTGTGTGTGTGTGTGTGTCCTGTCCAGTCATGTTACATCAAAAAAATTCAAAACTTGGGTGTTTGACAAAAAAATGGCTCTACTAAGCCTCGCTCTGACATTTATACATCTATCCACTATTCCTCCTGAGCCTGTTGCTCATGATAGCAAATAACTACTCTATCTAACCTCCTAAGAGGCACCAAGAACCTCTCCGGCACACCCATTTTGTGTCGTTGCGGGTGAACCAGGATCTCCCTCATAAGAAGAGGCGGCATGCCCATGCTCAATCCCTCGAGGTTCCTAGCAACCTCGTACAAACTGTGTGCGTCATAAACCTCTTCGGTGGCTGCTGCTGCCTCTGCTACTGCACTAGCCCCAGGTAGCTGCATTCCTTGTCGTGCATAGCGAGGGGCTCTAAATGGATGGAAAAGTGCCACATCTATGTCAAGCAATAAGCTTCATGTCAAAATATTTTCACCCATTAAACAAAAAAGTTTCATAAACATTCAAAAGATAAAAAATACTTAGACACTGATCGTTTTCCTTCTTACCATCTGGACCCCACTGAGTTCCTGGTGGCAGTATCAACTCCAGATCTCCTCTGTAGTTCATCCCTGCATAGGGATAATCTTCGATCATCAGGATCTGGCCATCTAGCCACTCGAAGAATGCATCATCAAAATAGTGATGGATTGGACCCTCTCCAGTCCACGGCATCAAAGAAAACCAGTGAGCTTGTCTCGGCTCTCACGGTCCAATTGTATCCGTGATCATTCTTGGCCTCATTGCGAGCACCTGCTCTTGTATGAAGGACACTATCAGTGTACCAAACCCAAATTCTCGTTGGGTCCAGGTCTTACATGTTGTGAGTTCTTCTCGAACCCAGCAGACAACACCTTCACACCAGTCAAAAACTTATGGCTGCATGCAATACAGTGCTAACAATACCTAGGCCTTGGTGGCCACGTGCTGACTCTTGACTCCTAGCAAGCGAACTATCATCCACAAGAGATACCTCATCAGTCTCGAGACCACCTGTGCTATAGGAACCTAGTAGCTTACTAGCACAGTATTGTTTATGCAATGAGCTTGAATCAAATCCACAGTAGTGTGGGGATCAGCCCTGGAACTTATCAGATTGGGCCTCGGTCCTCTGCATGACAGGTTAGTCAAATAGTATATGTCATCTTTCTAAATCGAGAGTTCATGACGCCCGATGTGAAAGACATGTCGCTGATCATCCCACTGTTGTATGATCAATCTCAGAAGGTTTTCCTGCCCCCTAATCATCTCCAAACGAGCACACTTCAGTAAACCACATCTACGGAGAATAAGCAAAGTAGCAGCATCAGTGACCATTTCACGTTCTTCTCGTTCACGCTCTCTTTCGTGCCAAATACTCATGGTAAACAACTTCACACCTACACAAGACAAGTTTCCAATGGTTTAGTTTTAGGCAGAAACACTTTAGGATTGGTAAAACTAAGTTTAAAAAATGATTGTGCCAGCTAACGCGAGCCCTAGTGCCAATCAGAGCATGTTAATGCACTATCCCTTAATGGGAAGTGCGTTTAACGCGGCCCTGACACCAGGCACCCACGTTAGCCACTTAAAATTTTTAGAGCCTGCTAAAAATCCAATTTTTAGCCAGTAAAAACAACTAAAATGACAATTGAAAGCTAGATTAAGGCTCAAGCTCTTACCTGGATCTCGCGGAATAAAAAACCATTTACCAAATTGTCCACAATCGACAGTAGAAGTTTCACCTCTTTTTTTTCTCCAGAGCTCTTTCACAACACTCAAAACAGTGAAAATGAAGGTCTATTGCCTTCTTATAGACATTCTGGAGGTATGACTCACTTAGCTAGTCTATTAAAATTGGTAAATTTTTGTTATTTTTGTCGCAACTATTGGTTTTTTAACATCATCGATTCTCTGATGAGTTTTTAGTGTTCATGTGCATATTTGACCATGTTCGACTTGGCATGAGCTTTCTTTTTAAGGACTTTTCCTAGCTCGTAAAACTAAAAAAACCCCAATTTTCCTTCGTCGAGCTCATTAAACTACCATGATGAGGAAACATGAGCAACTCTTTTCCATCTTTTTCTAGCTGGTTAAAAACAGAAAAAGTAACCGAGTTTTTCTTCGTTGGACTCGTTAAAATTTCATGGAGAGCATCGATTTTTTCTTCATCTGAATCATTAAAACTTCACGAATAATATTAAGTTTACTCTGTCTCCTCGTACTCATAACAAAATGAGGCAGATGTCCATTGAACATAGGTTTATCACTTTATCTGAATTCAATGGTCTAACTTACGGAAAAGGAACTATGTCAGGCTTACTATTCTGCATTTGTCACGCTTGGTTATCAAACATGACAAAGGTACCCCCCCCCCCGCCCGAAGTTGTATTTTATGATGTTTTTAAGAATCCCTAAATATGAAAATATCACCGAGTTTACCTATCTAGAGTCGTTAAACTTAATCAGACATGGAAAAATTTGGACAAAGTTGATATTATTCTGCTATAATTTGAAGGTCGATTTGGCAACACAAAATCTTGAACATGGCACTTCCCAGAAAATTCACTCGCAATTAGCCGAACCCTACCATCTATGAGTTCAGCCTTCGTATGTTGATGCCCCTACATTGGTGAATCTTGACACCCTTATTGTGCCTTATATTCTTCAAGAGGATCCTGCTATCAACTACTTCCTGTATCAACCGAGCCATCATATACCAAAAATCATTTTTCATCGTCAGTTACTCCCATTTCCTCTTCACTATCTTAAAAAAAAATCATATTTTCCCGTTTCGTGTCGACTGATGTAGGATGCCACAGTGCCTACCTTTCGACAAATCTCTTCCTATCGACTTCAACATCTTATCTAGGAATTTGATCCAGAAATACATCAGTACCCGGGTACCTACAGACCTCAGTGGCAGGTTACTTTGTGTTTGATTGGGGGTTCTCATTATTGGCTCCCAGTCGAATGATTCTATGAGTGTTCAACATCAAATCGTTTGATTTCACACTTGCTAGATTGTACTGTGCATCTTGGGGATCATCATCCTTATTGGTGGCCACCCTCATCTCTATTAACAGTTTTCATTATTGACTGGTAATCAAACGATTACCCGCATGTTCGACTACAACTTCTTCATTCACATGTGCAGAAATATGCAATTTAGTGAAGCAACGACCAAGACCTTGGGTTGAGGCTTACATCATTTCAACTATGTTTCCTCTCCCAAGTTGCGATATTGTTTTCGGAGACAACTTATCAGATTGATCCTGTCATGACACAAAGCTTCCACATTGTGCTTATCAGTGGACTCACTAGTCATATCTCTTTTTTAGATAAATCATTTTTATACAACTACTGAGCATGGGAAATGCCTGACTCAGGACATATACTTATATTTTTGACATATATTGTTGTTTCAGGTTTTCCTCGGTCTTCCAATTCCTCTCGCTCTACTATATATATTACAAATTATTTTGACCATCATCTTTGCCTCTGACCTCACACTTTAGGGGGCATCTGTTACAGGGAAAATGACCTCCTCATCAGCTCATAGGAGAGGGTAACATGGAAGGAAGAAAATGACCCAGAAAAAGACCCATTTTTCCAAGGTAATGCACCCCAGAGACAACTAGGCTGAGTTATAACACACCCTAGCCATGCAAAGGGAGCGTTAGTGCCTAGGTTAATGCTATGTCTTGCTTAAAGGGTAGTGTTAATCGTTTTTTCATGTGAAAAGGGAAAAATCCCATGGAAACTAACTCGCATTTCTTGCTTTTTCTCAGAATGAGTTAGTTCAAAAGAAGCAACTTATGGCATAAACCTTTTATTAGATTTTTCCAAACACAATTGAACATCTATAGAGGGAAAAAGCAAGGAAAGGAAAGGAAACATCAAGAACTTTCCCAATTCGAACTGATTGAAAGGATTGGCAAGGTTTGTCCTCTCCATTTCCTTTAAATTGGAGGTTTGGTCTCTTGGTCAAAGGTCGAAGGTTTGATTGTGTGTTTACCCCTTAGCAACGGGGGTTATGGTAAATAAATACAACATCTTTTTATATTTACTCCATAAACCTCTTTATATTTAAAGAAAACTTAAAAAAAAAATTATTTAGGTGAAGCCTATGGGAAAAATACCATTTTAATACCATGGGCTAAATAGAACCTCGTTTTATATTTACTCCACAATCCTCTTTATATTTAGGAACACTCAAAAAGAGGTTTTATTTAGGTGAAGCCTGTGAGCAAAATACCATGGACCAAATTATTATTAATACCATGCCAACAAAACATTATTAACCCTAATATTAATATCTAAATATTAATATTATTATTATTATTAATTATAATGTTCACGTTATTAAATTTAATAAATTTGGATCATGTAGGTTGGTATTTGAGTACACTATGTGCATTTTCTATCTCATGTAACAGATGTATGTAAAAGTAATGTTTAATATTTAACATTTAAAATTTAATCTAATTAATCAATTGTCAGCCCTAATGATAAATCACTTCTCTCCCTAAATATATAAATTTAACAATCTCTGTGATTGTGTGAAGAGTCAAATAATATTTGTGAGAAAGTATTTCGAGAGTTGTTCGAAAGTGGAAAATAATATAACACAAACAAAGTGTCAAATTGTATTTGTGAGGAAGTATCTGTGTGATTGTGTGAAGAGTGAAATAATATCTGTGAGAAAGGATTTCGAGAGTTGCTCAAAAGTGGAAAATAATATTTGTGGGAAATAATTTCAGTGTCAACGAACTGCGATTGTTTTGGATTGATTTGGAAAATAATATATGTTGGAAGGATTTCGGTGTCAACTAACTGCAATTGATTTTTAGGTTTGATTTCTATTGCTCCTACATTTTATTTTTTTTCTACCTTTTTGTTTATATGTGTTCATCCTAGATCCATCTTAACTCCTAAACATTTTATTTCTATTCCTATTTGAGATGGGAATATCTGAGTTTAGTTTTTTTGTAGTGTTCATCATGTCACCTATTCACATGTGTAATTATTATTAAGGAATTATGTGTGTATGTTTAGTAAATAGATGATATTTAATTATTAATATTAATTATTACCCATAATATAGTATTTAGATATTATATTATTTTAATAGTAATGTTATGATTTCACCGTAAATGTTAAATTCTAATTCTTTTCTTAGTGTTAGTAAATTGTATTTCTAATTGGAGAGAGAGATAAAGAGACAAAGAAGGAGAGATGGAGAGAAGGGGGGAGAGAAGGAGAGCGAAGGAGAAAGGTAGGGATATAGTAACATAGTTGGACGGTGAAGAGAGAGAGAGAAAGAGAGTGGAGAGAGGGAGGGAAAGAGAGATGGGGTTGGAGGGGGAGAGAGGGGAAGGTAAGAAGAAAGGCATAGAGAGAGAAAGGTGGAGAGAGAGAGGGAGTGATAAGAAAGATGGAAAGAGAGGGAGAGAGGAATACAGGAGGAAAGATAGATAGAAGTTTGGGAGAGGGAGAGAACGGGGAGATATAGATATGGATGGAAGGTGAAGAGAGGGAAGAAGAGAGAGATGGAGAGAGGGAGGGAGGGACATAAAGATGATAGATATGGAGTGAGCGAAAGGTTGTGTTTGGAGGGGTGAGAGAGGATGTGAGAGAGTGGAGAGAGGGAGGGAAATAGAGACGAAGTTGGAGGGGGAGAGACGGGAAGGTAAGAAGAAAGGCATGGAGAGAGAAAGGTGGAGAGAGAGAGGGAGTGATAAGAAATATGGAAAGAGAGGGAGAGAGGAAAATAGGAGGAAAGATAAATAGAAGTTTTGGAGAGGGAGAGAATGGGAAGATATAGATATGGATGGAAGGTGAAGAGAGGGAAGAAGAGAGAGATGGAGAGAGGGAGGGAGGGACATAAAGATGATAGATATGGAGTGAGCAAAAGATTGTGTTTGGAGGGGTGAGAGAGTATGTGAGAGAGTGGAGAGAGGGAGGGAAAGAGAGACAGAGTTGGAGGGGGAGAGAGGGGAAGGTAAGAAGAAAGGCATAGAGAGAGAAAGGTGGAGAGAGAGAGAGTGATAAGAAAGATGGAGAGAGAGGGAGAGAGGACAACAATAGGAAATATAGATAGAAGTTTGGGAGAGGGAGAGAACGGGAAGATAGAGATATGGATGGAAGGTGAAGAGAGGGAAGAAGAGAGAGAGGGAGAGAGGGAGGGAGGGACATAAAGATTATAGATATGGAGTGAGTGAAAGAGTGTGTTTGGAGGGGTGAGATAGAGAGACAAATAAGGAGAGATGGAGGGAGATATAGATATAGATGGAGGGGGGAGACAGGGAATAAGATTTATTTAATTAGATGCATTGATTTTAGTGTAGATAGTGATTCTCAATCCTATTTAAATTCTTGCACTAGATGCATTGATTTTAGTGTATATATTGATTTCTCATTATATTTGATTTCTTGCACTAGATGCATTGATTTCAATGTAGATGATTTATAATCCTATTTGATTTCTTGCACTAAATTCATTGATTTTAGTGCAGATGGTGATTTTTAATCCTATCTGATTGCTTGCACTAGATGCATTGATTTCAATGTAGATGTTGGTTTCTAATTATATTGGATTGCTTGCACTAAATTCATTGATTTCAGTGTAGGTGGTGATTTCTAATCCTATTTTATTTCTTGCACTAAATGAATTGATTTTAGTGTAGATGTTGGTTTCTAATCATATTTTCTTACTTGCACTAGGTGCATTGATTTGATGTAGATGTTGATTTCTAATCCTATTTGATTTTTTGCATTAGATGCATTGATTTAAGTGTAAAACTTATTTAATAATCTTATTTGATTGCTTGCACTAGATGCATTGATTTCAATGTAGATGATTTCTAATCATATTTGATTGCTTGCACTAAATGCATTGATTTCAGTGTAGATGGCGATTTCTAATCCTATTTGATTGCTTGCACTAAATGAACCGATTTCAATGTCGATGTTGGTTTCTAATCTTATTTTATTACTTGTAATAGATGCATTTATTTGAGTATAGATGTTGATTTCTAATCATATTTTATTACTTGCATTATATGCATTGATTTTAGTATAAACGTTTTATTCTAATCTCATTTTATTGCTTGCATTAGATGCATTGATTTAAGTGTAGATGTTGATTTCTGATTTGATGTAATTAGATGTATGATGACATTAATTTTAAAGTGATTGGATTAACAATGTGCATTGATTTCAGTGTAGGAATAAAGAATTATTGACAATGTACATTGATTTTTCTCTTATAGTAATTCAACCTATTAATATTGAAGAGCAAGAGAGACAAGGTATGATGTTTACTACAACATCTCGAGCTAAATATTTAAATGGTTTACGATTTCAATAGTCCTTTTCATACAATCAATATGAAAATATCAAAAAACTAACATGGGTGACAATAAGAATAGTAGAATAAAATAGTTTGAGATTGATCACAATGAAGATTATTTGTAATGACTACATTCCTATTATTCACATTTTCTATCTTTCAACACTATTATTTTCACTTTTGCATTTAAAATTTTTATTTCATCATTTTTCCTCATTAAAGTTATAAACAATATTTATAATCTCTTAAAATTAAAATGACTAAGTTAATCTCAGACATATTTAGCATATTTAAAATGATTATATTAATATTAGATATATTTACATATTATTGATAAAATTAATCATATCTTGATAGATTTTCCTTGGCCACACATAACAGAAACCAACCTAGATCCATCTTAACTTTGGATCTATCAAGCTCCGACAGGGATCAAATCTCTCGAGGTGAAAAGCTTTCCTCAAATTTTTCACTCAAGAGAGATTTTTGCAGCTCGAGAGATTCGATCTCTCTCGGTGCTTGATAGATCCATAGTTAAGATGGATCTAGGTTGGTTATACCACATTCAAATTCATTATGAAACTAACTTTTCCAAGTTAACATATTGTTTTTTTCCCATGTTTACAATAACATTGATGCACCATGAAATACCATCATTAAATTGTACCCACCCACTACAAGAGTCACTTACTACCTCACCAACTAATTCCAATTCCAACTCAAATTTATTAATATATAAAATACACCTTACTTTTTATATAAAATAATATAACTTATTCCAACCTCTAAGTGATTTTTTTATATAAAATAATATAACTGATTCCAATCTCCAACTAAAATTTATATGGAAAAAAATCGCAATATTATAAATGTGAAAACATGATATTTAACTTGATGTAGTGGTGTGCTTCGTATAGAGAAACTTGTACAATTTTCTTGTCCGAAGACTTAAAATCACATTTAGAACAAGCCCAAATGCGCACACACATCCCCATGCCAAGAATGTTTTGCCGTAGCAATCAATTCCCATGCAAAGGTCATGGCCAACTCCAGGGTTACTCTTCTGAGAGCGATCATATACAAGCCCTGCCATGTTGCCGAACAAAAGCGAGCCCAAGGAAATGTTGGAGATCAGAATGTTGTGGTTCACACTAAAACCCTCCATCCCAAATAACTCTGAAGACGTTGGAACTGCAACACTCGTTATTGCTCCTGCTGATGTTCCAATAATAGCGGTACATAAATATAGTACCCATTGCCTTTCACCCCATAAAGCCATCAAGACGAAAGCTGGCAACATTGGTACCATCCATATTCCTAACCAGGTTGGCCTAGGTAAACGACCATTGATTCTCTATAAACATACATCATAACACTTTGTTAAAAAAATGCAGAAAATTAATTGTTTGTTCAGGAAAGAAAACTGTGTAAAAGATTTGATTAGATTCGACTCTCTAAAATCCAATACAGAAAAAATTCAGAAATATACATCTTATAAATACTCAAAATTTTTATTTTTTCTAAATAGAAAAGAAAACTCATAAATTCTCCAAACATTAATGCTTAATGGTTAAAAAGTTATAAATATTTTCAATTTAAAATAATTCAAAAATATTGAAAAACAAAAATGTCTGAATTTTATAATATTACATGGTGAAAAAAAATATAAAATAAAATTTGTTAATAACAAAAAAATCATTTCTTAACTATTAAATAAAATCATATAAACTTAAACAATATTAAATAAAACAATTTCCTAATTTAAAAACCATTGAATTATATAACATACATTTATGCAACATTAATATAAACCTATTAATCTTTTTAGTTATGGTGCATTAAACATAAATTCCTCTAATTATGAACGATGCTCACAATTTGGTGAAAAAAAAGTTGTTAATCACAATCCAATCAAGAGAGATTACGATTTCAGAGTGGAGAGGCACCTGAAAAGTCGAAAAAACTATTTTGGCTAAAGGAAAAATAAATTTGTGTGAACATGTTATTTCTTTTGGCAATTTTTTTAAAACAAAAATATTTAGTTTTCAAAACCTTACTGTACCTATTCAAATCTGTGTATTAATCAGTAAAGCTAATCTTATTAACAATTTTTTTTCCGATTCGCTGGAATTTGGTAACTATGCTGAAAATTTTTTATTGGACACCTCATTCATTAGGAATGATCATTTATCAAACTTCTAATGCCTAATGGGTTCTGGTACCTAATAGGTAGAGGGACTATCTATCAAATTAGGAAGGACCATTTATCAAACTTCTAGTGCCTAATGGGTTCTGGTGCCTAATAGGTAGAGGGACTACCTATCAAACTTTTAATGTTGAGTAATGGGTGTAGTGTACACCCTAATCAAATTTAGAGGTGTATTGATGATTTATGGGTGTTTGGTGACTAGAAGGTGCTCATTGATCATCTTAATAGAGGTAATAAGCTGTCTCCATGACACCTCATAACTTGGCTGGAACCCATTGATATGTAAAGGAAATTTTTCACCACAATAAATTTCAAACATATTTTCCGCGAAAAGGATTTCCAGACAGATAGGCTCTCCAAAAAAGGACTAGTTGGTCTTTTTGGTTAGATGTTTTATGAACTATTTACTTCGAATGGGAAAGGAGCCACAGATATGGTTCAATTCTCATAACTCTGTTGTATGCTAAGCCTGATGTGTTTTTCTCTGCACCGGTTGATTTGGAGTAATATGTTTGTAGCTAAAGACACCCGTGGCTGGCACACTTATGTTTTGGATGGGGTGTTTTTTCTCTCTGATTAACGGATTAGATATTGGAATGATCTGTAGAAAGTTTTGGGAGATAGCAAGTGAGGAGCATATTTTTTTTTGATACTATATCCTCACAACAAATCTATTGCGGGTGACAGTTATGATTTAAGACTGGTTTAATCTATTGCAGGTGACCGTTATGATTTAAGACTAGTTTAATTGTTTTGGAACTGACTCAACATATTTATTAGGAAAGATGACAATATAGGATGTAAACCAATGTATCTTTTTTTGTGACTTAGATTGAAAATATTTTATGGAAGGTAAGGTTTACCTGGGAAAGTTTTTACTCAAGGGAGATTTGTAAGGATTATTTAAGACTGGTTTAATTCTTTTGGAACTGACTCATCATATTTATTGGGAAATATGACAACATAAGATGTAAACCAATGTATCTTTTTTTGTGACTTAGATTGAAAATATTGTATGGAAGGTAAGGTTTACCTGGGAAAGTTTTTACTCAAGCTAGATTTGTAAGGATTATAAGCATACGTATTGAAACTGGAACATTATATATATACCAGTTGGAACATTTTATATATACCAGTGTTTTTCTTCTCGAAAAAACTGTTTTGGCTAAAAGAAAAATAAACTGTTTTGGCTAAAGGAAAAATAAATTTGTGTGAACATGTTATTGCTTTTGGCAATTTTTTTAAAACAAAAATATTTAGTTTTCAAAACCTTACTGTACCTATTCAAATCTATGTATTAATCAATAAAGCTAATCTTATTACCAAATTTTTTTTCCAATTCGCTAGAATTTGGTAACTATGCTGCAAAGTTTTTATTAGACACCTCATTCATTAGGAAGGATCATTTATCAAACTTCTAGTGCCTAATGGGTTCTCGTACCTAATAGGTAGAGGGATTATCTATCAAATTAGGAAGGACCATTTATCAAACTTCTAGTGCCTAATGGGTTCTGGTGCCTAATATGTAGAGGGACTACCTATCAAACTTTAAATGTTGAGTAATGGGTGTAGTGTACACCCTAATCAAATTTAGAGGTGTATTGATGATTTATGGGTGTTTGGTGACTAGAAGGTGCTCATTGATCACCTTAATAGAGGCAATAAGTTATCTCTGGGTCACCTCATAACTTGGTTGGAACCCATTGATATGTAAAGGAAAGTTTTTACCACAATACATTTCAAACATATTTTTCGCGAAAAGAATTTCCAGACAGATAGGCTCTCCAAAAAAGGACTAGTTGGTGCTTTTGGTCAGATGTTTTATGAACTATCTACTTCAAATGGGGAAGGAGCCACAGATATGGTTCAATTCTCATAACTCTGTCATATGCTAAGCCTGAAGTGTTTTTCTCTGCACTGGTTGATTTGGAGTAATCTGTTCGCAGCTAAAGACGCCTGTGGCTAGCACACTTATGTTTTGGATGGGGTGTTTTTTCTCTCTGATTTACGGATTAGATATTGGAATGATCTGTAGAAAGTTTTGGGAGATAGAAAGAGAGGAGCCTAAATTTTTTTGATACTATATCCTCACAGTGAATCTATTGCAGGTGACAGTTATGATTTAAGACTGGTTTAATCTATTGCAGGTGACCGTTATGATTTAACACTAATTTAATTGTTTTGGAACTGACTCAGCATATTTATTGGAAAAGATGACAACATAAGATGTAAACCAATGTATCTTTTTTTGTGACTTAGATTGAAAATACTATATGGAAGGTAAGGTTTATCTGGGAAAGTTTTTACTCAAGCTAGATTTGTAAGGATTATAAGCATATGTATTGAAATTGGAACATTATATATATACTAGCTGGAACTTTTTATATATACCAGTGTTTTTCTTCTCGAAAAAACTATTTTGGCTAAAGGAAAAATAAATTTGTGTGAACATGTTATTGCTTTTGGCAATTTTTTTAAAACAAAAATATTTAGTTTTCAAAACCTTACTATACCTATTCAAATCTGCGTATTAATCCACAAAGCAAATCTTATTGCCAAATTTTTTTGCCAATTCGCCGGAATTTGGTAACTATGCTACAAAGTTTTTAGTGGACATCTCATTCATTAGGAAGGACCATTTATCAAACTTCTAGTGCCTAATGGGTTCTGGTGCCTAATAGGTAGAGGGAGTACCTATCAAATTAGGAAGGACCATTTATCAAACTTCTAGTGCCTAATGGGCTCTGGTGCCTAATAGGTAGAGGGACTACCTATCAAACTATTAATGTTGAGTAATGGGTGTAGTGTACACCCTAATCAAATTTAGAGGTGTATTGATGATTTATGGGTGTTTGGTGACTAGAAGGTGCTCATTGATCACCTTAATAGAGGCAATACGCTGTCTCCGGGACACCTCATAACTTGGCTGGAACCCATTGATATGTTAAGGAAAATTTTCACCACAATACATTTCAAACATATTTTTTTGTCGAAAAGAATTCCCAAATAGTTAGGCTCTCCAAAAAAAGACTATTTGATGTTTTTGGTTAGGTGTTTTATGAACTATCTACTTCGAATGGGTAAGGAGCCACAGGTATGGTTAAATTCTCATAACTCTGTTGTATGCTAAGCCTGATGTGTTTTTGTCTCGACTGGTTAATTTGGAGTAATTTGTTCGCAGCTAAAGACGCCCGTGGCTGGCACACTTATGCTTTGGATGGAGTGTTTTTTCTCTCTAAGTAACAGATTAGATATTGGAATGATCTGTAGAAAGTTTTGGGAGATAGCGAGTGACCAGCCTATTTTTTTGATACTATATCCTCAAAACACATCTATTGCGAGTGACCGTTATGATTTAAGACTGGTTTAATTGTTTTGGAATTGACTCAGCATATCTATCGGGGAAAGATGACAACATACGATGTAAACCAATGTATCTTTTTTGTGACTTAGATTGAAAATACTGTATGGAAGGTAAGGTTTATCTAGGAAAGTTTTTACTCCAGCAAGATTTGTAAGAATTATAAGCAAGCTAGATTTGTAAGGATTGTAAACATACATATTGAAACTGGAACATTATATATCCCCCTATTTTTCTTCTTAAAAAAAAATCTCATCCTAAATTTGTTAATTTATTGATATTAAAAAAATATTGCACCTATATAATCAATTAAGTAATGAAATAGTTTTCTTCCTAAAATATTGCACCTAATGAAATAGTTTTCTTCTTGAATTTAGAAAAGATATTGCACCTAATGAAATAGTTTTCTTCCTGAATTTGTTAATTTCTTGATATTAGAAAAGATATTGCACCTATATTAAGTAATGAAATAGTTTCACGGGGGATGAAACTGACCTTAAAATAGTCGGGCAACCCAGAAGCTATACGTCCCAGAAATCCCAAGGCTGACACAAGGGCCACGAGAACTGGAGTCTTGGAGTATCCCAGAGACTGTGCTATCTGTCCCAAGTTGTTAATGTATACCAGTGCCACCGTTCCTCCACAAAAGTAGATGAGATAGTATAGCCAGAAATCTACACTGCGTACCAACTGTAGCACACCATGCTCCTCTCCCACTGGAGGAACTGGCTTCAAGAAGCTTTTATCTGCAGCAGCCATGTCACTTGCAGGCGCAGGTTCTTGGATATTCCCGTTCTCCATTTTGTCAGCTTCAATGTCTTCAATCCTCCCATTTGCAGGCTTTTCCACGTGATATTGATTATTGAAATCCACGTTATTAATTTCTTCTATGTATTGCTTCCAAATGCTCTGGTCACTTATAGAAAAACCCACCTCCAGATCAATTACCCTGCTCGACGCATTTCTCGCCATTTTTTTCCATGACAGTAGAGCTTTGAGCGGAACGTAAAGAATCGAGAGCAGGAGAGCGGTGAGTACGCCCATATAAAGCAATTCGCGGGGGCGCAATCCATGAGGCAGGAACTCATAAACTACCGAATAGACAGCAGTGACAATAGCTGTGAAAGTGAATATATACATATTTTTCTTCTCGTTCTCATCTCTCACAACACTATCTGGTTCCGGAATAATATTAATGAAAATTGCCCCAACAGCACAGAATACAACCGGAATCACAGCATTCAAGAGCAAATATAATGAACGATTTGCAGGATTTATAAGAGAGGATAGATTGGTATATATGACTGTGCTCAGCCCCGAGTAGCTTGTACTCAAACCTGCTGCAATTCCTCTGCAGGATGGAAAATTACTTATTGCAACCTTGAAACAAACTGTGTTAAACCAGCAGATGCTATTCCCAGCTATCAAGCACAGTATATACATCTGCCAAGAATATATAACAATAACCCAAAATTAATAGTTAAGCATATCTATAACAATTACCAACAAACAATTAATTTATAAAAAATAATTAATTTTAAAATTAATAATTAATAAAAATTTAGATGTTCAAATCATGAAATTCAACATTAATAATTAAGCATATATAACAATTACCAACAAACAGTTAATTTATAAAAAATAATTAATTTTAAAATTAATAATTAATAAGAATTTAGATGTTCGAATCATGAAATTCAACAAAATTATAAAATTCAAGATTCAAAGAGCAATAGTTTAGTAATGAAAAGAATATTTACCACAGAATAAGGCAACGGTTGAATGATCCCACTGACTGCAAGCCATTGTACACCATAGCCAATGAAACCCAAGAGTACAGCGATGCCCAGAACAGCCCAGGTTGGCAAAACTGTGCAGGCAAAACCGGCTACACAACCCAGAAGCTTCCCAAGATCAGATGCTTGGGCTAAGTTATTTAGCTTTATCTGGTTTATGTTCAGCACCTTCTTTAAATCAGATGAGTAGATTGAAAAATCAAAATTCGTTCCACTGATAGCCATGATCCAGATCGCTGCTACAAAGCTCATCCATTTCTGAACATTCAAGCTAGGAGGCCTAGCTCTAGTGGACATACTAGTGTTTTCCATTCTTGAAGCTCCGAAAATATTTCAGCAAAAATTATGGACCCAACCACTAATTGTGCACTGAGATGAACAGGAATAAAGAATGGCCGTCAAAGAGACTTCGCCAAATTATCAGTGTTAAGCCAATAGAAACTAAAGCTATAAGCACAAACTCTCCCCCCGCTATTGAAGTGCTTGAATTTATGAGCACAGAAGAAGTTAAATAGGAAGAAGAGCAGCATAGATTTTATATTTATAGACTCGCCACTAATTTACACCGTTAACTTATCTAACACGATGCATGTTGCTGCATGAACTGGTGGACTAACACTTTGATGCTGCCAGATGCGAATTTACAGCTCAGTTACACTGTTACAAGTTTTTCTGTTTTTGGACAAACACTTTGATGCTGCCCGATGCGAATTTACAGCTCAGTTACACTGTTACAAGTTTTTCATTTTTTAAATTTTGTTGCTCAGTTAGACTGTTACAAGTTTTTCATTTTTAAAATTTTGTTTTGGTAATTTTTTTTTAAATTTCTCTGAGTTAATTTTATTTTAAATTTAGCGGGATAAACATTAAATTTATTTATATATTTTAAATATTTTTAAAAAAAAATTGGAATCTTAAAATTTAAACTATTTATAGTGTAGAATTTGTATTTTTTTTTTTAAATTTAAGAGAATAAATATATTTATATATTAAAAATATATTTTAAACATTTAAATTTAACTATCATTTTTTTTTAATGTTAATTTTGTTTTCAATTTAAAATCAATTTTTTGGAATGTTGAGTTTAAACTATTTATGATGTAGAATTTAAAAAAATTTAAAAATTTTAACAAACTAAATCTATTTATAAATTCAAAATACATTTTAAACATCTAAATTTAATTATTCAATTTTTTTTAATATATTTTTAGTATTTTTAAAATTAAATTTAATTTAAATTTAATAATAAGTTTCAACTGTTTATTGATTGTATAAAATTTAAATATTTTGGAAGTTTTTGAGACACTTACTCCATTTATATATTCAAAGTATATTTTAAACATCTAAATTTAACTATTTTAAGTTTTTTCTTTTTTTAATCTCTTTAATATGTTTTAAATTAATTTTATTTTAAATTTAGTAACTTTTTTTTGGGAACATAAGTATCACGTAGAATTTAACTATAAGAGAAAAAATTCTATTTATATATTCAAAATATATTTTGAACATTTAAACTTATCTACAAGAATTTTTTATAATTTTAAGTTAATTTTATTTTAAATTAATTTTTTTAATTTTTTTATTATTTTATGTTAATTTTATTTTCAATTTAAAATTAATTTTTTGGAATTTTGAGTTTAAACTATTTATGATGTAGAATTTAATTTTTTTTTTTAATTTTTAAGACATTAAAATTATTTATATATTCAAATACATTTCAAACATCTAAATTTAACTCTTTGAAGTTTTTTTCCTATAATTTTTTGGTCAATTTTATTTACTAAATTTTTTGGAATCTTAAATTTCAATTACTTTAAATGTACTAGAATTTGTTTAAAAACTGAATTTATTTACATATTCAAAATACATTTAAAATTTAATTATTATAATTATTATTAACCTATAAATTTAACTATTATTATTATTTTCTTAATTTAAAATTAATTTTTTGAAATCTTAAGTTTAAATTATTTATTACACCCTAAAAGATCAATATTTGAAAACAGCTCTCCCAACTACAATGTAAGATATCAGATATCATGTTAGAAGATTAAAAACACCTAAGCCATGGGATTGCAACGGTTTGAAACTGTTATAGATAACTTCCTCGACTAGAAAAAATTATAACCGCCACATCTCCAAAGCTCCTGGAATTTCTTTATCAAACATCCACGACGGTTATTGGTGCTCACCTGTGCCGCTATGCAACTGGTTACCGTTCTTTCACCTTCAAGCCCACTCTACTTCATCTCTTGCCTATGCTACCAGACACTCTCTTCTTGCCTCTTTCTTTGGCGGGCTTGCTGGCTAGTTCTTAACTTGTTTGGTGGGGAAGGGGCCCACATACCTAGGTATGCCACTTTGATTGTTTTGATTTTTTATTACCAGTAATTTATTTAATATTTCAATTCTGTTTGAAGGTTTAGCTTCAATAATCCATTCAGTGTTTCAGTTTTATTTTGACTATTTACTGTTAAACCTTTAAGTAACGTGAAATTTGTACACAACAAAACATATATGGTTTACCATTAATCTGTCATGCTTTCATTTATCTTGGTTATTTTATTGGTTTGGGCAACAAAAACATATTGGTTTACCATTAATTCTTGGTTATTTTTTTGGTTTGGACAACAGAACAGTGTTGTTGTAGGATAAAGAAATGAAGAAATGAGTAAACTTACGAAGCACGTTTGATGAGCCTAATCACTCGTCCAAGCCAATACAAGAGACATTCTGCGAGTACTCATGCTTGAATATTTTAGATAAGATTTTTGATCAAGAAATCCTAAATATATTTCTTCAAAGAAAAGAAAAAGCTCTGGAATATAAGTACTGTGAAATTCTCCACAAATAAAATTTAAGAAAGATCAAATAACTACTGGCTAAATCACTACTGTGAAATTCTCCACAAATGAAATTTAAGAAAGATCAAATAACTACCGGCTAAATCACCGGAACGTAATGATCTTCTCGTTCTCCATCACCATTGAAATGATTTGATTTGATGAAATGGTTCACATTACCTATAATTAATATCAGACATCATAGAAGATAGCCAAACTTAGAAATAATCAACCCACCTCCCGTGGTTCAGAGAATTGAAAGCACAGTTGAACCACCACTCTGTTTTTTGCGTTGCCTACCTCTACTTACATGGGATGGATGGATTGATGATTCATTTCAATTTTTTTTTTCTTTACAAAAAACTAATAATTTAATTTTAAAGTGGGACAGGTTTTCGAATGCTGGCGCATCAACAAAATTCTCTACAAAATCAAACCTTGCATTGCCAAAAAATTGGCAGATTTTCTGGCTAATCAAGGTGTGAACATCCCTAACAGACTCACCTCTTTGGATTGGGAATCCATCAAATAACCCACGGTAAAAACGGCATGCCTCCGTATTAACGGTCATGATCTCCAGCAGGCCTCTGCCTCTATGTCCCCTCCAATCATCAACCGTCATCATGTCTATGTCCCCTCCAATCATCAACCGTCATCATGACAATGCCACGCACCTCCTATCTCACGAATGAGTGCTACGACGGTTCTCCCTCGGACTGTCCACCCCTATACGATGCCACTCCTTGCTATTAATCCCCACACGCTCTCTTTAACTCCTCCCACATGTGCTCCAGCTTTTCCCATGAACCTTCGCCCCTCACGCTGGCTTCCTTAAATTCCATCCCCCCTACTCTCATTCCCCACTGCTCGGCTTTGTTTCGCCTTCCCGCAATTTCCTTCTGCTATGTCTGCCCCCATCTCTCAGCCCTCCCATTTCATCACCATTTCCACCTGGTTTTCATGGCCCCTCATCACAATAATCCCCCTCCCCTCGCTTGTCGATGTCGCCAGGCATATTGGGTGAACCCTTCCCGCCAACTGGTCACCCGAGCCGAGACCTTAGCAAGGAATGTTGCCCGCAACTTCACTAACAACACTCCCTCAACAGTGTAGGGGAAGATTGCTTCCATGGAAGCAGAGGCCCTTAGTCGCCGCAGAGCTATCCCCTTAGAGATGGTGGATAACGCCCTAGCCGAGACCTTAGCAAGGAATGTTGCCCGCAACTTCACTAACAACACTCCCTCAGTGGTGCAGGGGAAGATTGCTTCCATGGAAGCAGAGGCCCTTAGTCATCGCAGAGCTATCCCCTTACAGATGGTGGATAACGCCCTCCACTGGATCCCTGATCCAGGCCTCACCAGAAGTCGCGAAAATTTGTGCAGTCGAACAATTGACTTGCATTGGCACACAAAAATGCTCTTGGGCATCGCCATGCAGGAGCAATGGAACGCCAGCAAGGAGCTGGAGAAGAAAATCGACTCTATGTCCGATAAATTTTTGGCGTATGTGCGGGAGGTTCACCATATGCGTTTTGTCGACCGCTCTTTGCCTCGTTACGACCTGCTCAAACACAGCTCAGTGAAGCGTCATCGGCATGGTCCCAAGATCAAGGAGTAAGCTCCTCCCAAAGAGGATGGTCAGGAGGCCGACCCTTCTTCTCTCCACCTCCAGTTCTTCAACTTGGAGGAAGGCACCCCGGACTGCCCTATAAGCGTCGACGATTATTTAAATGAAGATGAGGATGTGCAGCCTTCTCCAGGCACCTGATCCCTCGATGTTTTATGTTTTTTGATGTATCTCTCTCCGCTTTCGAGACCTAAAGGTATGTTTTCCTACACCCTCTAGTGCTTTGATCTCTCGGGTTTTCTTTGGATTTTTGTTTTCTCCCCTCAGAAGTACTCCCTTGTAAACTCCTTCCCTGAGGGTGAAAAACTCCCTATGCTAAAAAGCAGTTCTTTGCCTCGTTACGACTTGCTCAAACACAGCTCAGCGAAGCGTCATCAGCATGGTCCCAAGATCAAGGAGCAAGCTCCTCCCAAAGAGGATGGTCAGGAGGCCGACCCTTCTTCTCTCCACCTCCAGTTCTTCAACTTGGAGGAAGGCACCCCGGACTGCCCTATAAGCGTCGACGATTATTTAAATGAAGATGAGGATGTGCAGCCTTCTCCAGGCACCTGATCCCTCGATGTTTTATGTTTTTTGATGTATCTCTCTCCGCTTTCGAGACCTAAAGGTATGTTTTCCTACACCCTCTAGTGCTTTGATCTCTCGGGTTTTCTTTGGATTTTTGTTTTCTCCCCTCAGAAGTACTCCCTTGTAAACTCCTTCCCTGAGGGTGAAAAACTCCCTATGCTAAAAAGCAGTTATGATCTCCAGCCTCAAGCTGCCATGTAAATTTTGTTTCGTATATTACTGTGAATAGCTCCACCCAATTTATTTTAAAAAAAACCAAAATTTTGTTTTATATTTTTTAATTCATTTTAAAAATATATATAATCAAAATTAAATTGTTAAAGTCAAGCTTTCCTTTTCTTGGAGAATTGAATTTGTAAAATTTTTAAATCATTTCCAGCTTAATTATTAGTAAATGATAATTTTTTTGGCAACTATAATTCAGATTTTACTTCACCATTAATAAATATAACAAAAGTTGTTAATACATAAAACTTTGTTTTAGGAATTTTAATTTATTACAAAAATATTTATATTATAAAAATTTAATTCACCATTTATAAATATATAAAAAAAAAAGCTATTAATACATAAAACTTTGTCTTGGGATTTTTAATTTGTTAAATTTAATTCACCATTAATAAATATAACAAAACTGGTTAATACAAAAGTCATCAATAATTAATCCAAAATTTGTTCTTAAAATGTAAAAAATTAAAATACCAACAAAAAAAAATTATAAATTTAGATATTAAAAATATTCACTTATAGAAAAGTCAAAAGAAAACTGCAACTAAAATAAACTCTAATATCCAGTTTTAGAGAGTAGAAAATAGAATAAAAAATGGCGAGATTAATATCTTAAACTAAATATACCACACAACAAAATGTTGAATACGTGACAATACAAATCATATTCACACAATCTTCAGCTTTGTACATGTATATATAAGCATACTTTTTAGCATTCACGTGTTTAGAACTTGGAGTAATACATATGGGGATGCTTCACTATTTGGTGTGATATACATGTTCCGTGTACTAAGCATGCATTATGTATTACTGTTTTTACTGATTAATTTTTCATCGACTCTATTCTAATCCATTAAATATTAAATATCAATATCACATTTATAAGGTAATTTGTAAAAGGCCATAGAAAGTTGATGTGAAATGTGAAGATAAAATTTTATTTAGTAAAATTGAAATGGTAGACAATAAGTAAGGTAAACATATCATATAGATAACTTGATAAAAAACTATGATTAGATTAGTTATCTTACTAGCGCTTCACTAAAAAATAATGAAAAATCAGTTGAGAACACTCGGGTGTGTGCAAATTATGTAATTTGGAAGATATCTAATCTTGGTATGATTAATTTTTCATTGATTGTATTCTAATCCTTTAAATATCACATTTATAAAGTAATTTGTAAAAGGCCACAAGAAGTTGATGTGAAATGTGAGGGTAAAACTTAATTTGGTAAAATGGAAATGGTAGACAATAAGTAGGGTAGACGCATATCATATAGATAACTTGGTAAAGAACTATAATTAGATTAGTTATCCTACTAAGGCTTCACTAAAAAATAATGAAAAATTTAGGATAACTTGGTAAAGAACTATAATTAGATTAGTTATCCTACTAAGGCTTCACTAAAAAATAATGAAAAATCAGTAGAGAAACACTAGGATGTGCCCAAATTATATAATTTGGAAGATATCTAATCTTGGTATGATTAATTTTTCATCGGCTCTATTCTAATCCTTTAAATATCACATTTATAAGATAATTTGTAAAAGGCCACAAGAAGTTGATGTGAAATGTAAGGGTAAAACTTAATTTCGTAAAATTGAAATGGTAGACAATAAGTAGGGTAGACGCATATCATATAGATAACTTCATAAAGAACTATAATTAGATTAGTGCCCAAATTATATAATTTGGAAGATATCTAATCTTGGTATTGTGAGACACCACCAATTGTTGTCAAAGAAGCATAAATTAGTGCTATATGTTATTGCCTTGCCGTGTTTCCTTTGCAACATTTGATGCAATTGCTAGTTATGTACAATTTGAAACTTTTTGAAGTTTTCGAGACATTAAGTCTATTTATATATTCAAAATACATTTTAAACAACTAAATTTAACTACTAGAAGTTTTTTTCAGAATGTTGAATACTATTTTAAATTAAAGTAATTATGATATATTTTTATAAAAATAACAAAATAACATATTTTGTATCTAAAAACTAATAGATGTTTACATTAAATTAAACAAAACAATAATAAAATATTTATATTAAATACCATCTCACACAATAATGAAATATTTACTTGAAACAAACATACAAAGAAATACCTTGAAATCATAGTTGAAAGAAAATAATCATTCTATCCCAAAACATTTTCATCTAAAAACATAACTATGTTAAAAAGACAAATACGTTTTCATCATATTTTCATTAATATTTACATTATGTTAGTTCATTACAATCATTCATATTTGTATTATGTTGTTTCTTTACAATCATTTTCATCCAAAAATATAACCATGTTAAAAGGACAAATATGTTTTCATCATATTTGCATTATTTGAGTTAGTTATAATCATTCTTATTTGCATTATGTTGTTTCTTTACAATCATTCAAAAAGATGTGACATCATTATAAATTTTAATTAAATCTTAAGTTTAAATAAATACTATAAATTAAATAAAAATTTGAAAATCATTTATATATATTTATTAATTATTGATTAGTTATTGGGTTAATGAGAGTGTTTACTTATATCTTATTATTTATTGTAAATTTAATTATATTGCAAATCATAATTAAGATTAGAATTAACAAATTGTTATTTTATTGCTTATTATTCCTCATCAACATAGAAAACATATATATATATATATATATATATATATATATATATATATATATATATATATATATATATATATATATATATATATATATATATTCTAGAATGATAAATATTTTCTCCCAAACTTTCCTATTTAAAGATTTAATGTGAAGAATTGAAATTTTTCTCTATTTATGTTGTTTTGTTTTATATTTCATAATAACTAAAGTTTGAAAGTTCTTGAAATTAAGATTCACTAAACCTTTAGTAAAAGTGATGAAATTACTATTTTTATTTTCACTATTAAAGTGCAAAAAATTATAACAAAATCGATTAATGCACATAATGATGCCTAACATAGTAAGAATGCCAAACATTTTACCAAGGAAAAGCTAACATGAAAAGGACATGCACTCCATCCCATTTCATGAATGCTCCCTATTGTAATTAAGTGTATTAGATTTCTAACCCAACAAGAGCATCCAATGAGGCTTACAATAAATGTATCTAGCCTAAGGGATTGACTCAAGCACTTGAACTAACTCACTAGGTTATATTATAATGCATAGCACTTGAAATAATCCACTAGGATACATTGTAATGTATGTTGTTTTAACAAGTGTTGCCAAAGTTTTCCAAATTTGATTTGACTTTTGAGTTTGACTTTAGTCTTTGAGAGCATTAATTTTAAGGTAATTCTTTAGAATTTGATTTAAATTGAGGTCATACTCACAACCTTGACTTGTAAAATAAATATGAGTTATATTGAGTCAACCAATTTGATTCAAAACTCAAGTGCAAGTTTTACAAATGCAATTCAAACCATGTATTTTTCTATAAATAAAAATAAAATACAACACAAACCTTTTTTACATTTTTTTATATGATTTATAACAAATCACTAACTTGTCAATTATTTATAATATTATAACTATAATATTTTCAAGCTCAAACCAATAAATTGAGTTATGCAATTAAGATACCTAATAATATATGTTTGGATGGTAAATCTCTATTGATTGTAAGCTAAATGGTCAAATCAAGACATGCTTTTTCTCTCTCTCAAACATCTCTTTTTGCACAGTGAGAAAAACTATTATAATTTAGTTGTTAAATCAACATCACTAAAGAAAGTTATCTCGAGTTACATCACTAAAGAAAGTTATCTCGAGTTTCTTTAAGTGGGGGAGGGGGGGGTGGAAAGGAAGATTTTTTTTCAAAAATTAGATTAGATTAACAATATCAATATATATATATATATATTATTGAAATTATTATTAATTACTGGTAAAATTTAATTATTTTATGATTTTGGTTTTTTTATTTATTTAGAATTTTTTGATACTAAAATTAAAGCACATTTTTGAATGTATAAATGAATTTAGTGTGTTATAAAATATCAAGATACTTTGATTGTATAGACAACATTATTCAAATCTATAATTCCAAACAATATTTACTGGATTTTCCTTAAAATTAAACCAAAAATATATTTCGAAAAACTAAAATAGAAAACAATTACACCTTTTAGTTAATTTTGTTTTAAAAATTAAAAAGTAATACTCTAAATAATATTTAATATCACATATATATTTTATACTTTATATCAATTACCATAAATAAAATGTATATATGATATGTATTTTTTTCTAAATATGGCCACTTCTATTATAAAATACAAATCACTGATATACATTTGTCATCCTCCAGAATCAATGCGTTAGCTAATTCCGGCAGGAAATAGCAAGTTCAAAATTTCAAAAGAGGGGTTGCCCCAAAAGGGGAAACTAGCCCATGAAACCTGTCCATGTATCAGAGAAAATGTTGCCCTTATAGGGAAACCAACTTTAAACATCATTATGCAGTGCGTAAAAAAAATCAAGAGAACTAAACCATAACTAGATCATAGCATAGAGAAGGGACAAGTGGGAACCAAGAGGTTAATCTGGTAGCTTCTCTTCCTTGATGCGACACCTATACTTGGAGATGTCGTCCTCCAGCTTGGACAATTGGGCGTCCAGCGATGGAGAGGAGGTCAAGCGGGCACATGTCTCAGAGTCCTTGCCATCTTCATCGGAGCTGCAGCTGCCATCACTGTTCGAGGCATCCACGGCTAACTTAACCAATAGAGCCACCATTTTGCATGGAAGATTGAGGGAGGCAGAGGTGATGGTGGATTACGCATTCATTTCCTGGAGAAAGAGCCAGAGGGCTCAAAAGAGGCTTCAAGAAGGTGCATGGACAAGTGAGAAGAGAGGCTGTGAGGATCCAGTACCTCAGGCGCAACCAGATTTAAAGACAAGTCCACAATTCTATCGGTCATGGCGTGAATGGGAGGATGGGATGGGAGGTCGGGGTACTGCATGCGGTGGCGATGGGGCATGGCTGAAGCAGAGCTATAGGAATGCGAAGGAGGTGGAGGAGGAGGACATTCAGTGTGATAAAGAGTCATTCGGAAAATGGATGATGTAGGGCTTTGGCAAGAGCACAATTGGCGCAGGAGGAGACAGAACCGAAAGAAAGAATGGCAGAGAGGCCAAAGGAAAATGTCGCAGATATAGCTCCATTGTCCATATATGGCTGCGGGAGGAGTAAAGGCGCAGATGGAAGAGTGAATGTGTAGAGGATGGCGTTAATGCTCACCAAGTGCAGAAAGGACGCAACAGATGGTTCAAGGGTGGTGGAGTTAATATCACCCATGCCCCAGATTTTATTAACCGCGTTGGGGCCATGTGCCTCCTCGTGATGATAACGGATGCCCGATGATGGCGCGGCCAGGTGGCTGCTGGCTTGATCAGTTATGGGCACCTTCATCCGAGGTATATATAATATGCTTTAGGATTATACTCATGTGTCAATTTGTATATATTAAAGAAAAAATAATTTATACTCAATTGTTTATAAAGCTTTGTCCTTTGTATACATATTATATTCTATTGAAGCTTTCATTTTTTTTTCTTTCTAAGTTAGGCTAATTTCTATTAATATGTACAAAAATACAAAGTGAGCTTCAGGACAGGTGGTTGCTAAACTAGCCAACCCCTGTTCGATAAGAAATGATTAAAAAACCAAAATTTGGGCTACCCTTCAAGGGGAAACCAACCATTAATGTGCCCAGGAGTAGCAAAGTTTGCAAGAAGAAACAAAAATAGGCGTAAAAAATAGAGATGAGCCTATGTAAACTGAGATATAAGAGAGCCAAGGAACTGCATCTACCGATTATGTGCATCATTTTCCACCTGATGTAGATTTTCCTCAGTCATGAAGTAGTCATATTCAGTCAGGGTCTCTATGTCCTCCTTTGTGAGCTGGGGTTCAGGCTCCGGAGTCGAAGAGGAGACCATATTGGGCTGCTTGGCAGTTGTTGTGTGAGCAATGTTGTCCGCAACTGCCTCTTTTTTCTAAGTGCCATCCAAGGGGAAGCTTGAGTCATCCTCTGAGTTTTTGATAGGGAGAACAATGAATTTTCGGGGAAGATGGGAAGGGGTGCGTGAGATTGTAGACTTGCGAGGCCTCTTTCTACCTCTTAAGCCAATGTCATGGTGCTGCTCTTTCGAGAGACGAACCAGAAGCTGGGCAGAGAGCATTGGGGAGGGAGAGAAAGGGCCAAAAACCTTTAGGTTGCCAAGGGCAATAGAGAGGGAAAGAGTATGCGCAGAGGAACCAAGGGCCAGAGTGCGGGAGGGGGAGTCTCTACCACCTCCATGATGCCTGTGAATTTGGTGGCGACGTGGCATAGTCGCAGTGGGGAGGAGAATCTGTTGAGAAGACGTCAGATGCAAAGAGGGAGCTAAACGGTTAGCGAAGCAATAAGTGGAGGAGAAGTAACAAAGTAGAGCTGCAGGGATGGATAAATGAAAATTGATTTGGAAATCGTCGGTTCAATCCACCATTAATGGCCAACTAGAAGGTGTGAAAGCCAAGGGAGGGGGAGTGAATGTCGCGGAGTGTCGATGCCCTCCCATGTCAACCTTATTTAAGTTCTACATGTGTCGGAGTGAATGAGCCTCTGTTTTGTCTAGCCAAGTGCCCCTGCGTCGATGAAACGGGTGGTCTTCTTTACAATACGTGTCAAGCACCCGCACCTGGGGGTTGAAGATATTTAGGGACTAGATGATTGCAAGCTATGCGCAGAGATTCATTGAAGATGGACTGGACTATTCTGGAGAAGAGAGGAGAGTCTTTTTCCACACCATTATTGGCTAAGAGATCCACTACTTCGTTGGCTTATCTACGAACATGCATAAAGGTAATGGCTTTGTGGATTTGAAGCCAATGTTTCAAATTTTCCAATCTAGAGGCTAAACGCTAGCTCTTTGATATTTTGGAGGACGAAGAGCCATGAAGAAGATGCTAAGAAACATTTATGATGATATGATAATCCCCTTACACCTCCAGGGAAAGAGATCATTCTCTAGAGCTAGGTTGAGACCTTGGATAAGTCCCTCCAGCTCGAAGGAGTTGTTGTTATCCCAACCTGTGGATCCAAATAAAATCAGCAAGGGAACCCGCTTAGAGTCACGAAAAATTCCGCCAAAACCAGCTTCGCCCAGATTTCCTTTTTAGGCTCCATCAAAGTTCAGTTTGTAGAGATCCTTAGGAGGAGGCCTCCAAGATCTTGGAGATTAATAAGGGGTGCTAAAATAAGGAGAGACTGTGGAATTGCAAGGGATAGTGAGGTTCCAATTGGCCCATATGTGGCATTCTGAGGATAGGGTTGGGAGATCTGATTTCATCCACTGACACAAGGCTAAGGTTTCCTTTATATTGTTGCAATATTTGGTCCAGACAATCTCTTGAGGCATTTCCAGATCTTTGAAGATTTTATTATTCCTCTCCTTCTAAATTTTCCAAAGAAATAGCCCAGGGATGAGTAGTGAGAGCGAGTTGAGGAGATTACTACTAAAGGGGACCTTCTGCCAATGATGGATCATATTAGTGACATCACTGTGTCTTCTGTTGGTTGGACGACAAAGAGTGGCAACTTTGTCCCAAAGAGTGCTTGCAAAGGGGCACATATCTAGTAGATGATCCATGGTTTCCGCTTGATTATGACATAGGGGGCACCGTGAAGGGCCAATGAATCCTTTTTTCGGAAGATTATCCCAAGTGAAGATGCGGCGCTTGCTGAGCAGCCAGAGGAAGGTGGAGACTTTGGGCCAAATGTTGGTGTTCCATATTTTTGACCAAATTTTATCAGCTTGATTTGGATCGGATGGATGGAGCAGTTGATAGGCTTACTTGGTAGTGAAAACTCCTTGGGGAGCATGACCCCACCTGATAATATTTGGTCCATCGAGACATCGAATTTTCCTTTTTACAAGTTCCAGCCATATTTCATCTTGGGATTCATCATGCCAATTTTCTTTCCATTGAGTAGTGGGAAGCCAATTGTGAAATTCCTGAGTGTTCAGCGATGTCCAAAAGTTCTTGATTTGAATTTTCTCCCTGCCTTGAAGAGTTGATTGCCACCGAGGTTTTTGAAAGAGTGTTACAAGTCTATGCTACTGCTGCCATGATTCTTTCCAAAAGCGAGCTTGGGATCCTGAACGAATTTCCCAAAAGCTGTGAGATTGGATAAGGAACTTGTGTTGATTGGAATCTTTCTAGATTTGGGAGCCTCCAATTTCCAGATTGCAGCAATAAGATCCTCATAAGGCCAATTTTTTTCATATTTAGCTGCCTAGAGCTGGGCCCAGGGATTATGAGGATTGGACACCCATTTCCACCAAATATGAGCTTCCGTGATGATGATTCTTTGCTCAGGGTCCCTCAAACCCAATTCTCCAGAATATTTGGGTGAGTAGACCTCAGACCATTTAACTAAGGCCCATTTCTTGTTGTCCTTGTTGACACCCATAGAAAGGTGCGTTGCACATTACAAATGGATTTTAGCACCCATTCTGCAGTAGCCAACACTGAAAAAGGTAGAGCGGCATGGATTGGAGGACAGACTTGATCAGCACCAGACGACCAGAAATGTTGAGAGCAAGGTGGGTCCAAGAAGATAATCTTGCTTCCAATTTGTCTAGAAGCTCCTTCCAATAAGTATTCTTGATGGCAGAGTCAATGAGCGGGACTCCCAGGTATTTTGAAGGGATCTTGGCAATGGTAAAACCTAGGATACACAAAATATTGCATTGAGTGAAGGTAGGAGTATTGAAGAAAAAGAGTTGTGATTTTTTGGCATTGATAGTGGTTTCGGAGGCTTTGGAGAAACAATCGAGCAATGAATTAAAGGAGTTCGCTTCCTGAACAGAGGGATGGCCCAAAAGCATGTTATCGTCCACAAAATGTTGATGGGAGAGGGGTGTAGAGATTCCCCTAAGAGTTTGAGTGTGAATAGCTTGACGAATTAAATGACCCAACCCTTCCGCCATGAGGACAAATAGGAAAGGGGAAAAATTATCTCCCTCGGGGATACCTCTTGAGGGAGTGAAGGTGGGAGAGGGAAAATCGTTGACCAGAATGGAGAAGAAGGGAGAGGAGAGAATGCTCATGATCCATCTGAAACAAGTGGGGCTGAAGCTGAAGGGCAAGAGCACATGGTGGATGTAAGTCCAGCTGAGCTTGTCAAAATATTTTGATAGATTGATCTTGAGAAGCATACCTGGCTTTTTCTACACTTTCAGATAGTGGATGACTTCATGTGTGAGGATAATACCATCCAGAATTTTTCGACCCACCACATATCTTGTTTTCTCTGGTGATATGAGAAGTGGGAGGAGAGGTTTAATCTTGTTGGCAATCACTTTTGATATGAGATTATAAATGACATTGCAAAGGTCTATGGTGTGGTACTTACCTGACGTGGTAGCCTGTTCCTCTTTCAGGATCAACGTGAGAAAGGTGGCATTGAGTGCCGATAGAACCCAATGCATGATTCTGGATTTTGCGGCTAGGTCCCAGACCTCCTGCTTGATCACATCCTAGAAGAAGTGGAAGAATTTGGAGGTGAATTCGTTCGGACCTGGATTTTTCCCATCTTTGAGCTGCAACATTGCTTATTCAACCTCTTGCAACGAGGTGGGTCATAGAAACATTTGATTGTGATCTTCTGTGACAATCTTTGGAATATGCCTGGTAATTTTGTTGATAGTGGGTTGGCGATCTATGTTGAGTTCTTTGAGAATGTCCTTGAAATAATCGAACAGCTCATGTTCAATGTCGTCATGTGCTTCCAAGCAGTCCCCATGTTCATTCTTGAGTGTTGAGATGTGATTGAGCATTCAGCACTGGATGGTAGAGTGATGGAATTTTATTTTTCCCCCTTCTTTGAGCCATCGAATCATGGATTTTTGTTTCCATAGAATTTCCTCATGTTGCCTCTGATCTTCCAATTTCCCCATTAGATCTGCCTCATGGTCCGCGAGTGTGTCTATGCGACCTTCTAGAATGATATTTTGTTGGAGACAGGTCATCTGAGCTTCCAACTTTGTTTGATTGTTGAAGGTGTTGCCAAAGGATGATTGATTCCATTGCTGGAGCTTGACTTTGAGAGTTTTGAGTTTCTGATGAAATTGAAACATTTTGGTCTCCATTTGCAGGGTAATGTTGCACCACCAATTAGTAACCAAATCCTTGAAACCATGATGACTTAGCCAAAATTGTTCAAAACAGAAGGGCATGTTGCTTGATGTGCCAAGGTAGGACCATTGCAATTGGATGGGCTAGTGATAAGATCCTGAAGCGAGAAGAATGGTGTAGTCAAGGTCGCCACCTAGATGGATAGAGTTGTCCGAGATGAGGAATCTGTCAAGGCACGAAGCTATTTAGTGATATCCTCCTCGACGGTTGTTCCAAGTATGAATTCCAATGGAAGTTTGGAGATCAATGAGTTGGTTGATTTGAATAAACTCATTAAATCTGTAGTTGTCTGCTTCAAGTGTGGAGAATCCTCCCTTTTTTTCCTCCAAGATGGTGACCATGTTGAAACCCTCGCCCAAAATGTAGAGTGGGTGGGTTCGATGAGATTTCATCCTCTTAATAGAGTCTAGGAGATATATATTTTGTGTTGTTGGTTGGGGAAAATATACATTAGTGAGATGGCCATGAATGTTGGTACCTAGAATATGGAACGTGGCCTAAATGAAGTTGCGAGAGTCGTGAATATTGGTTAGAGTGATTTGGATAGGGTTCCAAGCCATAGCTAGGCCTCCTGAGGCACCAAGTGCATCTACAGAGATAGTGTGGCAGCCATTCCTTAACCTTGAGAAAATGGTGTTCAAGGTGGTACTAGAACATTTGGTTTCTTGCATAAAGAAAATGGTGGGATTTTCTTGGGCAATTCTTTTCCTGATCAGTGGATGCTTGGAGGGGATGTTTAGCCCTCTGATATTCTATGAGATTAGTTTCATTGAGAAATATGAGGAATGGTAGTGTAGAACCGGGTTAGCTTGGGATATCTTCCCAATTCAACCAGTTGAACCCCAAAACATGATGAGGTGTTGCAAATTAGTACGCCTACCCCTTTTTCTCGATTCTTTCATGATTTTTTTGGTATCTAGCAAGGTACCTCCTTGAATTCTAAGAGTAGGCAATTATTGAGCTCTGGAGAGAACTTCCTCGAGAAATTAGATGTGCTGTGTGGGAATCGTGTGAAATTTTTTACTTTTTCATGCTTCTTCAAGACCTAGGATGCCGAGATCGCCAAAATAGATGCTCTCTGGCCCTTCATCCATGGAAGAGGGTTGCTCCAGCTCTGGTATTTTCCATTTTTTGACCCGATTTTCAAGTGAGTTTTGAGCCGGGTTCGGTTTAGGAGGTAAGGGTGCTAATGGGTGGTGGGGACATGACAACGGATTGCTAGCTTATGGAGGGGAATTGTATGCATTCAATGGAGGCTCGGGAGGTGAGAGGTAGGGGCATTCTGGGAGGGATGAATAGCTAAAATGTTGAAGTTGTTGCTGGTGGAAGGTTGAGAGCCCTTTGGGGCAGATGGTGGTTTTCTTGCATGCTGTCTGCATCTTGTGATCTTTGTGAAACCATTTGGACCTTGGGCATCCAAGCCAAAGTTGATTTTCTGGCTTTGACTGAGGGGGAAATCTCTGAAGATATACCCATGCTCGTGACATTTGAGACATCTAAAAGGCACATGTTCATAGTCAATTTCTTATCATCATGTAGAAGACTTACAGAGTCAGGAAGGGTGTTGGCTATGTGCATGTAAACGCAGATCCTAGCATAGGCAGTATATCGGTTGGTCTTAGTTTCTTCTATGATTTTGATGAACTCTCCTAGATTGTTTCCAATGTATTCGAGAGAAAGATTATCCTAATAGTCTTGAGGGAGGGAGTACAGCCAAACCCAAACTGGTGCTCAGCTGAAGTCCTCTTTGTCAAGGTTGAATCTTTCCACCCAGTTTTTAAGGAAAATTCCCGCCGAGTTGAAGAAGTAGGGTCCCCCACCCACAATTCGATTCTTATCCTCAATGCATGTGAAGATGATGTTGAAAAAGAATTTCGGTCCTATTTGGAGAGTGATTTTCCCCTTTGGCTTCCACTTTGAAGCAATCCAACCCAGAAGGGATTTCTTGGTGGGCTAGAAGCCAATGAACTTACCAATGAGCGCATGTTCCTTCATGTATTGGATTTTTCCATTGATTCGTTGTGTCGGTAAGTAGATCTTGGGTCTTTCCACTGCCTTGGGAATTCATGTTGACGAAGTTGTTTTATTCTGAGTTGCTTTGTCTTCTTGTGAGTCTGTGAGAAGTTCAGTTGTCCCTGTGGGGTTTGGATGCAGACTGTTCTGGCTAGCGGTTTTATATCCCACTGTTGCATTGGTTGCAGGAGAATGGGAAGGGGGAGGGACCATTGTCCCCCCATCAAGAGCCTCCCTACCAGACAACCCATCCGAATGGAAATACGAGAAGTCTCACTGAAGGAGCAAGGTGGGAGGAGCCACGGGCGGTCTCTAGGCCTAGGTCAGCTGCAAACCTTAGATCTCCATGGATCGATTATTTTCTAATCAGGTTGTCGCATCATTGATGTACACAATTGATCATCTGCAATTGCCTTTTCTACCACAAACATCAACTATCTTTCATTATTATATTCTTATAGTGGTGAAATTACATTTTTGAGACCTAATTGTCGCCCACCAATTATACACTAATTAGATGAATAGGAAAATACCCAATAATCATCAAATGTTTAGAAAATTTCGAAAGTGATTATAAAAGCCGCTTAAAACTATAAAAAATGCTAAAGGTAAAGACTTTGTGAATCATGCCTATGAATAATTTTACTTCACATGGTTTGCATTGTGTTAGGATTCATTGCATCGTGTTAGGATTCATTGCATCATTAACAAGTATTTAAATCATACTTACATTTGTTTATGGTATTTTTCATATTTACATTTACATGTCCATACAGGGATCAATACCATAGTTAATTTTAATTGCAATATCAATAGGGATTAGAAAAAAGGATTTTATAATGATAATGCTTGTTGTGAATGTTAATTTGAATTGCAATATCAATAGAGATTAGAAAAAAGGATTTTACAATGATAGTGCTTGTTGTGAATGGTAAGGATTTGAGGAGACATGCTCTAAAAAATCGGCCGAATTGGAGTTCGGATGAGGGAGATATCGTTGATTCAAAATCAGTAATGTTGCAGAAATTTTTCTGACGACAATTCATGGACGACATCTCACCTATAATTTTTTGTAGTATTCAGTGCAAAATTTCAGAGAAATGGTTTTAGATATGATCTCCCCTTGAAAATCACCCAATTTAAAAAAAAATCAGTCGAATCGGAGTCCGGACGTGGGAGTTATCCTTGATTTAAAATCAACTCTCTTTTTTTCAGAAATTTTGTGACAATGGGACAATTCTAGCGCGAATATGAGAGTATCGAATTTCCAGATCACGATTTCAAACACATGGGAAGATGCAAAATGATCATTCCATTTCCAAAAAAAGGTTATAATACATATTCTGAGTTATATTGATCGAGTTATGCTCATTTTAAATCTGGAGCAACATTCAGAGTGGGTTCCCTTTGGAGACGTGCCCTCCCACCCCGCTTTTGTAGGCACTTGCTTCACATTCATCATTTTTAGCATAGCAGCATTCGGCTTGGGTTTTTTAGAGACATGCTCTCCCACCCCAAGCTATGTAGGCACCTGCTACTTCATCAACAATTAGCATCGAGGTTATGGGTCAACTGCAAAAAATCCTTCTCATCGAAGTCCATTTGCTAGGCCACACACTATTAGTAACACAATTGGTCACAAGAATTACATGGTATCTCTATCCTCATATCTTCGTTCGTCATGGTTTTGGGTCATCCACAAACCCACACTTCAACGAAGTCCATTTTCTAGGCCGCACACTGTCAGTATCACAATTGGTCACAAAAATTATAGGGCATATCTGTCCTCGGATCTTCGTTCATCACGGTTATGGGTTAACCACACAAAACCCTTCTCTTCAGGGGATCTTCATGTTCAAAAAGGGTTTTTTAGGAGGGAACTTCACGCAATGGAGACCATTGCTTCTTAAGGAGGGAGGAATGATCCGAATGAAAAGTGGCCTAAACCCATGGTATTCATCCACCCATGGTTTATCTGCCCATGGTATTGTAAGTGACATATATCCATGATATTCATTCACCCATGGTATGTATCCACCCATGGTATTGTACGTTATATCTATCCATGATATTCATTCACCCATGGTATTCATCCACACATGGAATTTACCCATGGTATTGTAAGTGGTATCTACCCATGGTATCCACCTATGGTATCTACCCATGGTACTATAACTCAAAAAAGGATATAAATAGTAAGCCTCACTTTGTAAAAAGACAGATTGTCCACCACAGTGTAGCTTCTACAATTATTCTTTTTTTTAATAAAACAAGTTTCTTTTTGGTTTTATTTGCTTTTTGTTCTCTCTTTTTTCAGGCATTCTAATTTTGCAGGTATTTTCAGATCCACTTCAATTTTTCAGATCTTGGGGGCCTCCCCTTAAGATCTGGATCCACTCTGATTAAAACCAAACCTTCATCCATGTTGTACATATAACAACTCACCAGATTCAAAGAGCATAATTCAAAATACATAAATATCATTCCCAGAAATGCATAAAACTCATCAAAACCAAATTTAGACTTTGTAGTGGCAAAAACAAAAATCAAAGCTAGCAGTCTAGGATGGAAAAATAGTCTATCCATTAGCTCGATGGAAAAAATTCAAATTTGTAATCTACTAATGTAATCCAAATAAATCAAAACCTACACTTGGTAATGCAATAAAAATCTAAATTAAAATAAAATAAAAATAAAACATGTATAATATGCAAAGCTTCTTTTTTTAAGCAAGATAGAATATATTAAGAAGCAAAAACCTTAATTACAATACAATTTTTTAGGTGTGAGCCATGCTTCAGCACCGTATTGAAAAAACTAGGCTTATATTCCACTGAGAGTACTTTTTATAATTTCCAAAGCTGTGGAGGATTGGAACACAATTGCAGATTGAGATGAGTAACAAAATTACAGACTAAGACTAGAGACAAAATTTACATGTGGAAACCTAGAGGTGAACAATAGCAGTCGTATAAGTGAGAAGATAAAATTCAATACTAGGCATATAGTTGACAAAAGTAGGCATATATATGACATTTAACAGAAAGCAGTAGGAGGACCGAAAAAAATAGCTTATAGTAACTGCACCGACGGGCTATCCAACCCTCTGCCATAGCCGAGGTCTTCATACCGCATCTGGGGCATCATCCAAGATAATGGGTGTTTCATGCGTGTTGCCTACATAAGTGGATGACCCTAGAGGGCCACATGAGGAGGCTCCCGCCATTTCCTTCTTGATGCTCAGCAAAATCCCACTGGCATGAGAGAATTTATTTTGCATAACAAAGCGGTGGGTGTCCCGAGTGACGAACTTGCAATGATGAACAACTTCCACGTATACCACAAATTTGTCCGAAAGCATGTCAATCTTGTTCTCCAATGCCTTTGTCATATTTTCTTGATATTGCATTGTCAGGACGAGGGCACTTTTAAGCTTTCAATATATCTCAATTGTGTTGTTGTAGAGATTTTCCCTGACCTGAGTGAGGCTCGGGTCAGGGATCCATTCGAATCCATTCAAATTCTGGATCAACACTTTTCATGCTTACCATGCATCCGAGACGCCTTGATTTCCCTTCCAGGTTTTCTGTATGTGTATGGGTGTCGAGATTAATAACCACAACATAGGAAAGGGCGTCCCGCCTGGCCAAGGATTTGGCTCCCGTGGTAGGAGGGGTGCTTAGATTGTTCCAGCGGAAGGGCGCGGCATGAAACTTGTCTCAGGTCCACACTGAAGAGGGAAAAACTAGATAGAAAAACGACAAGGGATAAAAAAATTAATGGAAAGCGATGAAGAGCATGGTGTTTGAAGACAGGGGAGGGCTGGTAATATAGGAAGGTGAGCCTGGGGGAGCGTGAAGACAGGAGGCGTGGAATAAGTGCGAGAAGCCAGAGGCGCTACAACATGATGCCAGAGAAAGCTGGGTGGAATTAATGTGACTGAAGGATCATGGACCATGGGGGAAGCGACTTGCCAACTTGCATTCGCATTCATTCGAACCTCAGGATTACAAATCTTCCACAAATTCATTTATAACAGTATTATTCAAAGGAGGGTGGCGACCAATTGTGTTAGTTCCGGTGGGATCCATAGGTTGATTATATTTGACATTTAAGGTCATTCAATGTTGATGCATTCGTCCCTCCTCGAATTCATGCCAAGCGATTGAGCACAGACTATATGGTCCCCTCGTCCCTTCGTTGGCCAACCTGTCAACCAAACAGTTAGCACTTCTTCTAACAACTTGAAAACGGATACATGTTTCACCGTCGATGTGGCACTTTATCTTGTTAAGGTTTTTGTTTAGGTGCTAGTTGTTTGACACCCTAGAGGCTTCCATTCCTTGCTGTAATTTTCTGCTAGCAATACTGGCCAGCTTAGAGTCACCCCCAATGATCAGGGGTGAAAATTTTTGGATTCTTGAAATTTCTAGGCCATGCTCCAGGGCATGAAGCTCTGAAACACTGTTAGTGGTGGTTCCCAGGTTACCTGCATAAATCTAGATTATATTTCCTTGAAAATTTCTAAATACACCTCTGAATCCGACCCTACTCGGGTTGCCCTTCGCAGCCTCGTCGTAATTCAACTTCACTGTGTTTGTCTCCAGTGGTGACCAGGAGTTCTTTGATCCCTGCAAAGACAACTTCTGAGAGGCCATGGGTATGAGGGAAGTTGGAATGTCCAGAAGAGATGAGATGCCAAGATCCTCCCAAGACAAAGTGTTAAGGGGAGCCTCCAGCTTTGAGTAGGGCACCGATTCTCTAATAGTTTGTTTGATGTGGGATAGAACCCTTTATTCCTGCTTATTCATGTTCCTGGAGGTTATGGCGTTCCTTTCCTTCCAGAGAAACCAACATGATATGATCCTCGAGAGGAGATTCCAAAATCTGTTAATCAGGGGCTAATTGGAGAAATATGATCTCCAGTTCTCAATGGTGTTGAGGATGGAGGAGGGGTCCCCTTTAGAGGTCTTAAAGACCAAGTAAGCCCAGTTCCATATGTTGTTGGCATAAGGGCACTCATTTTGCAGATGGTTTGTAGTTTCCTCACCTTCTTCATAGAGGTTGCACCGAGAGGGTCCAGTAAAGCATTTCTTTCTTAAATTTTCCTAGGTCAATATCTTCTTGTGCGTGACTAGCCAAATGAATAGGGAAATTTTTGGCCATTTCTTTCTATCCCACAGAGTTTTTCATTTCCTCTCCGGTGGGCCGAGGTTGTGAGACGTCGCATATCCATAGACCTCCCTAATATCAAAGTGCCTCGTTGAGTTCTTACCCCATCCGAGCTTGTCCTCCTCGATTTCTAATTGTATTTGTCTTTGCTTTAGTTCATCTAAGAGCTCTTGCCAAGCAAAGGGGAAGTTTTGGTAATTCCAGTCTTCATCAATAATCCACTCACTCTAGCCCTTTTCCCCATTGTTTGGCTTCCAGTAATTTTTGACCTTCGTCTTGCCCTATTTTTCCATGCTTATATTTATCTTCCTGAATTTCTCTTGATTCAGCTTCAGGAGTTGTTACCATTCATCTTCCCATAAAAGAGCTTTTTCTTCGTTGCCAATTTCCAAAAAATAATGGTTCTGGATGATTACTCTGTTTTCCTAGGCTTGGTTCAAAATAACAGATCCCTTGATTGAGCCATTTAGTCTGATAATAATATATTGGTGATGGGAAGGTGCATATTTAGATTTCCATAACCTTCCCCAGGGGGAGTGTGGGTTTGTTATCCATTTCCACCAGGCTTTTGCCCCTAATTATTTTCCATAATTTCAGGGTCTCTTATGCTGAGACCCCCTTCTTTTTTAGGTTTTCATACTTTTTCCCAGGTAACCAGCGCCCTTTACCCTTGCTCTCAATTCCTTTCCAAAGGTAGTTCCACTAGATATTTCTAATATTGCTAGAGATGAATTTGGGGGCGGCCAGGGCCAAGTACAGATAGTGGGGTATGGCCTGCAACACTGACTAAACTAGCACTAGACGACCAACCAAGTTGAGAGCCTAGAAATTCGAGTTGGCTAGTCTGTTTTCCAATTTGGTTGTTTGGTTCTCCCAATTGGATTTGGCTAGAGGCTTGTCCGTGAGAGGGACACCAAAGTATTTAGAATGGAACCTATAGATCTTGAAGTCTAGGATCTTGGATATGTTTCTTTGGATATGTAGGGGGTTATTGAGAAAAAAACATTTTTTATTTCTCCACATTGATGGAAGTTCGAGAGGCATCAGAAAACTCAGCAAGAATGGTTTTGAATGAGCAGGCTTCTTTGTCGCTAGGGGTGCCCATAAGGAGGGTGTCGTCTACAAATTGATGGTGAGTAGAGGGGGGGACATAATCATAAATCTTGATGCCAGTAATGACCTCTTTAGAGGAGGCTTCTGAGATGGATCTACTTAGCCCCTCGGCCATGATAACAAAGAGGAAAGGGGAAATGGGATCACCTTGTCTAATTCCTCAAGAAGGGATACAATTTTGGGAGGGGGGGCCATTTAAGAGGATAGAAAAGAATGCACCTGAGACCATGGCCATGATCAATTTGATGCAATCTTTGTGGAATCTAAAAGCCTCCAAGACCCCTTTCATGTATTCCCAACTAATTTTTTCAAAATCTTTGGACATGTCTAGCTGCATGATCATACTCGGTTTCCTTTGGGCCTTGAGGGAGTGAATGATTTCTTACAAGAAAATAATGTTGTTTAGAATTTGTCTTCCTTCCACATACCCGGATTGATGTGGAGAGATGAGGAGCTGTAGTATTAATTTTATCCTATTGGCCAAGACTTTAGATATAATCTTGTAGATAACATTGCATAGAGCGATTGGCCTGAATTTTTCAGGGAGTCATCTCCTTCCGATTTGGGAATCAGAGTGAGGAAAGTAGCATTCAAGGATTTTAGAACTGATTTTTGGATGCAAGATTCCTCAACTAATTCATGGACCTCTTCCTTTATCAAGGGCCAATAGACTTCGAATAAATCCATGGTAAAACCATTTGGGCCCGAAACCTTTCCATTAGGCATCGACATAACCACTTCCTCCACCTCTTGCAAGGAGACTTTTCTCAGAAGAAATTAGTTGTGATCCTTCATGAGGATGGTCGAAATGTTTTAGTTAATTCCTTTATATACTTTCCCTATCTTCGCAAGTTTATGTGAGGAGCGTGCCAAAGTACTAGTTGAGTTCAACTTCAATCTCCTCATGGCAGTGGATGATGTTACCCTCATTGGTTCTTAGGCACAAAATCCTATTGTGTCTTCTGTGCTGAATCATTGAAAGGTGAAAGAATGTAGACTTTCATTCTCCGCATTTTAGCCAGTTGATGTGGGATTTTTGTTGCCACAAATTTTCCTCTTGAGAAACCCTTTCCTCCCAGCTGTTCTGGAGTTGAAATTCCTCCAACTTCCTTTGTTCGTTGATACCCTTGCTTATAATTTGTTGCTAGAGGGCTTGTTGTTTTAATTTCAACAATTGTTTTTATTTTTCTTTCGGAAGTGATGTTTCTGAATGTTTTTTTGTTCCATACCTTGATCTCTGCTTTGATAAATTTCATATTTTGCTGGAACTTATACATTTTGATTCCATTTTGGGGCTGAGTCCATGAATTTTATATGGTCTAACTAGAAGTCTTCTAATCTAATGGGTTTATTTTTCGGTCCAATTGAGATGTGGATATTCAAATATATGGGTCAGTGGTCTGAGCCAACCTAGGGAAGGATCCTGGCCTCTGTTTCCCAGGAGGTGAGGTAGATTTCCTTCGAGAGGAGAAAGCGGTCCAACCTAGAGGAAATTTGTCTTTCTACTCCTCGCCTATTGTTCCAGGTGAAGGTTCCATTCTTCGTAGGGATGTCTATCAGGTGGAGACTGTCAATGGTGGCCTGGAAAGCTTCAGAGTATTTTTCCAGTTTCCAAATGCTCCCCTTTTTTCCCCGGGTTAACCACCATGTTGAAATCCCATGCAATAATTTTGTAAGGGTGGTGGAAGGAGTTCAAAAGCTTGTTAATGCTTTGCAGCATGTTGATTCTCTCTGTCACTTTGTGGGTGGCGTAAATATTGGTGACACATATAATGTCATTAGTGCCTGTAATTTTTAGAATGGTTGTTAATGAGTGTTTGGTGGCAGTGGAGGAGGAGAATTAGAATTACGAGCTCTTCCATAGATTCATTTTACTGCCTGTCGTTCCAGTGGTTGAAATTTTCGTGCAATTGTAGCTCTTGAAGCATGTTTTTTGGATCATAGTGAGGTTATCCAAGTCAGTCTTGGTTTCCTGGATCATAAGGATGTTAGGCTTGTCGGTAGCGAGTCTATTTTTCAAGACTCATTTTTTTCTAGTACCATTAAGTCCTCTTATATTCCAAGAAGTGTAATTCATTGAAAACTTTTAGGGGATAGGGTTAGGGCCTTTACCTTTCCTTTATTGATGAGGCGGGCTCCCAACTCTTCTAAAATTTGACTGGTAGTTTTCCTTCCTCTTTTCCTACTCGGTCCTCTTGGGTAGTATTGGCCTACATCTAGGTTTGCTAGAATGCCATTTCCTGCAACTTTTCCCGTGGAAACTTTCCCTAAGTTTTGTTTCATTTCCTCCTGTAGGAGGTACACTTCTTCGATTTTTTGGATCTGGTCTTCGAGAATCATTGCTATTCCATTTTTCTTCTGTTCCTCTGCCACCGTTAAGAGTTCAACTCCTTCCAGTGCTTCTTCAATGGTGTTTTCTTCTGAGTGGGTGCTTCCTGGGCTTGTTTCATTTTTTTGTCTTCCTGTAGTTTATCGTTTTCATTAATGTTGTGTTCCATTTCTTCATCTTCCTGCCTCTTCTTTCCTTGGGTTTTCTCATTTTTCTTATGCTCCTCCTCCGTGGAGCTGAATAGGAATTGTTCTTATTGATGCATTCAGTGCCTCAAATTTGTTGTGTTGAGTTACCTTGGGTTGATTTTTTTTTAATTAATTTTATGTATGTTTTCTTATTGTGTTCGTTCTTGTTTCCGACCCTTGTAAATCCTCGTTCTTCCCTCTTCCTTTGAGCTTACTCATCAATTGAAGGGGTCTTGTTCTGTGTGCAGTCCCAGAAGAGATGCCAGCGTTCATGGCACTTTCTGCATGTGAAGGGGATGTGCTTGTGATCAATACTTTGCAGCCAAACTTCATCCCTGTAGATCAGCTTCATAAGTTCCGGTAGGGTGCTTGAGACGTCTATGTAGACACAAATTCTTGTGTAGGAAGCATAATGTCCATTTCTTGTTCCCTCAGACATCTTTATGTATTCTCCTAGTTCTTCTCCTATGCCTCTGAGGACTGTGGGAGCCCAGTAGTCCATAAGCAAAGAATAAAGCCGAACCCAAGCTAGGACCCTTATGAAGTCCTCTTTCTATGGGGTGAGGTTCTCTTTACAATACCTCATGTAGAGACCCACGAAATTGAAGAAGTAAGGTCCTTCTTCAAAGACCCTGTCTCTATCTTTCAGGAGATTTAAAAAAAAATGTAAAGAAACCCTTAGAACCCAATTGCAAGTGGATTTCTCCCTTTGGTTTCTATTTGGTCTGAATCCATCCATTTTGAGCTTTCTCCATTGGCCAAATGCCCATGAATTTGTAGATTACTGCGTTTTCTTGCATATAATCCCTGTAAACAACCACATCTGGGTCTTGGATGACCAGTTCTAGAGTCTTCTTGGCTTTGGGGTTGCAAATATTTTTCTGTTTTGTTTTTTCCTTTTCCTGTTCTTCCATTGTTACCTTTGCCTCCACGTCGAACGTTGTGAGGAGTGGAATTTCCTTGTCTGTCTGAGGAGTTTTCCTTTGAGGGGGGTTCCACCGCCCCTTTCCCATTTCCTTGTTTCTTATCTATTGCTTCAGGGTCAGAAGCAGGAGGGGCAAAGGTAGAATTGGAGGTCAATCTTGTGAAGAATGAAGGTGCATTCCCGCTCGGGCGAACTGCAACCAAGTCACAAAAGGAAGAGTTCAGCGAGCCACCTGCCGGCTCCACCATGTGAGCCTTCAAAGAGCACAATTTGAGCCATTGAAAGCCGCGACCGTCACAAGGCAATGGCTGCAGAGTCAAGCTAGGTCAACCGTGTTGCAGACCAAATCCTCATTCATGACACTCCAATATGGAAAACTATAGTTACTCGAACCTGTATAATATGTAGAGCTAATGGTTAGTCCCTGTGTTTTATGCAAAAAGTAAGAAGTTAATATGATTGCATATATTGAATATAAAAATCATTGAAAAAGATGATTAATTAAATGTTTAACTAGTGAATATGAACATAGTTAAAATCACTATTAAAAATTCAATATAGGAAAAATATTTCAATAAATAATGGAAAGAAAATATTAATTATAGAAAAAATCTCTTACATAATTAATTTAGAACTAAATTAAAATAGAAAATAGCTATTCCAACAATTAAAACATATTGATGAATGGAAAAACAAATATTTTAATTAGAAATTCAAATTTTAAAAATTCAAAGAATAATTTTGAATTTCTAAAACAAATAAGTTTAATATTTAATTTTACAAAAACTTTAATAACTTTGTAAATCGTTTCTAAAAAATTGCAAATTAATTAATTCAAAACATTTTGATGTGCAAAGTCCCACTAACACAACCTGTTGATAATGAGCCTTTTTAACTAGGGCACTCAAGATCAAACCTCAAAGAAGACGACTTAGTGACTTTCACAGATTAAATATAATGAACAAATTATTAAACATAAATAAATAAATAAAATAATATATATCAAAACAAAGATTTCAAATTAATCTCAAAGCTTTGTTCTCGATGATGATGAAAAGTATTGGATGGATCTTAAATCTCTATTAATAATTAATAAAAAAATATTAAAATCAAAAACCCAATTCCAAGGTGTGTGCCTACAAATTGAATGGATTATCTTATCTACGCTCTTGGTAATGAAATCTGAAATCAAAACCTAGTAATGTGATTTGTGCACTTAATAGAATCAAAATAAGAATCTGATAATAATATCCAACTTTGGTAATGAAATGGAAATGGAAATAAAATGGATTATCTAATCTAGGCTCTTGGTATTGAAATTTGAAATCAAAACCTAGTAATGTGATTTGTGCACTTCTTAATAGAATCAAAATAAGTATCTGATAATAATATCCAACTTTGGTAATGAAATGGTAATGCAAATCGAAAATTGGTAATGAAATCAAAACCCTGTAATCTGATTTCTGTACTTATTAATTAAATCAAAATAACAATCTACAAATGATATCATTACTGGGTAATGAAATGAAAATGAAAATTAAAAAAATTGATAATGAAATCTAAAGGAAATCAAACACTTTTCTATGAAATCAAACATAAACCAAATTGGACATACAATAGGAAAAAATAGACACAATATAGAACTTAAATTTGTTTAATGAAAAAAACATGGTCTACAATCTTACAATTTTGTATGAAAAGTCATTTCTTACTAGAATTTAGTTTGAATTATTTATTTATTTATTTATTTTAATGGTGAAAATAGATACAACACCATAAAAAAACATGAAAAACCCTAATACACTTAGAATCCTAAAATTTAAAAATTATAACCCAAAAATTTCCACAGCAAAATTTCCACTATTTTTTCAAACAAAATTATAACCCATTAAACTACTTAAAAATAATAATAATAATAATAAATTAAATTTAAATTTCAACATACACTTAGGAAAGTCAAATAGTGCCGCCGCGGCTGCTACCCCAAAATACACACAATACAATATAGATTAATTTCCCTTTTATGCTTCCACCTCTAATCTAGCTGTAGCTTAGTTGTCTTGCGACACTTGGTTAGACTCCACGTGTGCTCAATCCAAGTGAAAGTTGAAACACGGGAAGTAAACGGAAAATCCCTTCAAATATTTCATCAACGCCCAATGGAGTATCATGCCATTGTAATGGGGACAATTGATGAGCTTGGACACATGTTTTCAAGATCCTCTGTTATGTGTTAGTAGGCAGTTTGGTAGTGAGGGATGAGAGTGGGCAGAATATTAAAGGCACTGGTTATCTCAAACATTTTCACCAATTCAACGCCCTCCATAAGGTGGTCATAACTGCTCAACAATATTCAACAAAAATATTTCAAGTGTCTGAATAAGCCCTTGGATGAGCAATCCTCCATCTATGATCAGTTTATGAACACCTACCAAAAATGGGGTACTGTCACTATCAGTTCTTCAACCTAAGGTATGACAAATTTCTTTCTTTGTGTGTTTTGTGGATCAATTGTTGCTCTTCTTTTATGTCTGCAGGTGAATGTCAGTCTCAGTGCTTCAATCTGAGGCATGGCAAATTTCTTTCTATGTTTTCTGGATTAATTGCTGCTTCTTTTATCTGTGCAGGTGAAAACAAATGTGTTACACTTAATTGAGCAATCCAAGTTGTGCTGCATCCAAACATAGATAACCACAGCTAGGAACACAAAAGCAAAAAGTCAATGATGCAGAGTTTACTCTGTTTCAAATTCCACTTCTTTATTCTAATCCAATAACTTCTCTTCTCTTTTTTAATTTAATATAACTGGGAAAATTTTGCAGTTGACTGAAGGTAATGATCTGCTAGATTTCTTCAATAAAATATGTATTTTTTTGGATAAAATGTTATATATTAAAGTAGTCATATCTTAATTTTATGTATAATTAGTTATGAAACATTAAATCTATTAATATATAATTTTTAATAGAAGAAAAATTGAAAAATAAACATTTTTTAAATTTAATTCTTGATTTATATTTAAACAAGAGGTGTTTTCTTTACCTGTTTTCTGTTTTTAATTTGCAAACACTATTCACTACAACCAATCAACAAGCTTACATTTGGTCATCCTCTATCTATTAGTGTTTAAATTTGCTAAATTTGCAAACACTATTCACTGCAACCAATCAGCAAGCTCACATTTCGTCATCCTCTATCCATTAGTATTTGACCACTTGGCTAGTCAACGTTGATACACAGCCACACCGTTACGGCAGCCTCTATCTATTTGTATTTGACCACGTGGCTCGTCAGCGTTGATACACAACCACACCGTTACGGTAGCCGATACTCTTCGGTTTCGAAATGTTGGTCGGGATATTGCCCCTGAAGTTGTTGTTCGTTATGTTCAGGAAGTGCAGAGTCGAAATGTAGAGGATCACAGCCAGTCGCTTTGGGATTATAGTAGAGATTTGGGGAAAATCTTGGACGAAATGATGTCATAAATGATTGCACTCATTTTTATATCCTCCTTACCTTCAGTTCCATTTCCATTAATCCGCTTCTCCTGTTTTGTTTGCAGGAGCTCAAAAAAACAGGGCCATGTCGCAGGGTCCGACTCCGATTTCGAGTCCTCCGGCGAAGATGGCCTTATCCCGGAACGCACAGACATTCGGATTTACGAAACCCTAGCCAATATCAAGAAGAAGGACCCTCTGATTTATCAGAAAGACGCCAAACTCTACAATGAAGAAAAATGTAGAGAAGCCGAAGATGAAAAAGTCTTTGTAATCTAAAGGATGTCATTGCCCAGCATTTACTCGAAAATGGCCCCGATTTTGAAGAAAAAAGGGTTAGAAATGCCCCCAAGAGTTATGCAGAGGAGCAAGATGAGCTGAAGCGGGCATTCATGGAGGCCGGTGAGAGCGATGATGAAGATGATGGGGGTTTGCTTACTCTGAAGAAGAAGATTGCAGAGGAGCTCCTCCGCGAGAGGAAAGAGAAGGAGAAGGCTATTGCCGAGGCCGAGCAATGGGTCAAAGATGCTGGCATTGCGAGGAAATTGGACGAATATCTTGGTAAGGACGATGATTTAGATGAGAATGATAGGTTTTTGAAGAATTGTTTGATGAATAAGAGATGAATTGAAAGGGAAACAAGGGTTTTGATCATGGGGATGTTGTTGGGGTTTCCGAAGGGCAAGGAAGAGTTCGAGGAGCAAGAGAGGTCCGATGCAGAGTATAATTTTAAGTTCGAGGAGGGTGCTGGGAATCAGGTGTTGGGTCATCCAAGGTTTGCCGAGGGTTCTGTGAGGAAGAAGTCAAACGCGAGGCAGCTTCAGAGGAAGAAGAAGCAGGAGAGGCTTGCTTTGGCGGAGTTTGAGAGGAAGGAAGAGTTGAAGCACTTGAAGAATGTTAAGGAGGAGATTTTGGAGAAGCTTGAGAAGATTAGGGCTGTGGCTGGGGTCGTAGATGATCAGGGGAATGTTGTGGGGGAGGAGGATCTCGAGGACGATTTTGATCCCGCATAATATGATCGGAAGATGAGGGAGGCATTTGGGGATGAGTACTATGGGGCCGAAGATCCGGATGAGAAGTTTCAAGGGCATGATGTGGATTACTTGGAGAAGCCCGATTTTGATGCAGGGGACGAGTTGTTGGCTTTGCCCAAAGGTTGGGATGGGCAGAAAGCTGATGGGGCAAGGGAGAAGGCGAAAGCAGGGCGGAGATCAGATCCAAAATCAGTCGAAGATGGGGCAGGGGAAGATGAAGCTGAAGCAGATGAAGATGCAGATAAGGGAGCAGAGGAAGATGAAGTTTATGAGGAGGAAAGTGAGGAGGCGGAACTAGATGAAGCCGATGAAGACTGACGATCGAGGCGAGGAGACTGCTGCCCCCGAGTTTAAATGACCAGGAGAGAAGCCACACAGAGGAAACAAACGTGGCAGTAGATTCTACATCAAAAAAGAGGGTACCTGCTATCCCCTTGTCAAGGCTATTTAGAATGAAGAAAACAAATAAGTAGTGGTGCTAAGGCTGTTCTCCATGCTTCCAAAGTGCCACTTAAAGAGTTTTCATTACTGCAATAATCAACTCAATGCCATTTTTATGTAAATGATTGCAGTTTACTAAGATTGACCAAGGATGTAAGTTTGTGAACGCTCTGAGCAGTTTGTTCTGTGGTTGCAATTTGTTTAACAATCTCAAGTTTGGCATTTTCAGAATGAACATATAAAATCGGCGTGAGAGATTTTTGTTGTTGAAAGCACATGCTGAAGCATGTAATTATTTGTTTGTAGCGTCCTTTACATAATCAGACTTGTAATCGGAAATGTTCGACAGTTACGTGCAGCCTGTACTTATCATAGATTAATGGTGTATATGCAATTTTTTCATTAGTCCAAATAAACAGATATCAGAATTTGCAAATTTTTAAAATAATTTACCTCACACTAGACTACACACTATAGTATCAATTAATGATTTATAGTACCCGTTAATGATTAATTATGAAAAAAAAGTAATGATTAATTCTGAAAAAGAAACTGATTAAGAAAATGGTTATACAAGTTACATGCAAAATTGATTAAGAAAATGGCTATACAAGTTGTAAAATATTAAGAAAATGGTTATACAAGTTAAGTGCAGCTTTTACTTTTTATAGATTAATGGTGTATATGCAATTTTTTCAAACTGATTGATCAAATTTAATTTGATGTGATTTTCACCAAAAGAATTTTCTCATAATTCACTTGACTAAACCACACTATAGTACCATCAATTAATGACTAATTATCAAAAATCAAAATAAATAAATAAATAAAAATAAATAATAAATTTAAATAAAATAATAAATAATAACTACAAAATAATAAATAAAATAAAATAAAAATAAAATGATTAAGAAAATGGTTAATAAAAATAAAAATAAAATGATTAAGAAAATGGTTTGGTACTTTTGCAGATAAAATGATGATTAATGACTAATAATTATGCAAAAATAAAAAATAAAATGATTAAGAAAATGGTTTGATACTTTTGTAAATAGAATGATGATTAATGACTAATAATTATGAAAAATAAAAATACAAAATACAAAATAAAATGATGAAGAAAATGGTTTGGTACTTTTGCAAATAAAATGATGATTAATGACTAATTATGCAAAAATAAAAATACAAAATACAAAATAAAATGACTAAGAAAATGGTTTGGTACTTTTGCAAATAAAATGGTGATTTATGAATAATTGGACTAAAAGCAAAACCAACCCTTGGTATGATAAAGACTATAAAAGTGCGTGGAGAGAAATTAAAGAAGTTGTTGATGAGTCTCTTAAAATTGACAAGATAAAAATATACAAAGCCCTAACTAAAAGGGAAAAAATGCAGTATATACATAAAAGAGAAGAAAATCTCTTACACCTCTAAGGTAGCTCCTAAGAAATTCTAGAGACAGACTCTAACTAGAAAAGCTAATAATAATAATAGAATTGCTTTACATGATTGGAATTCCTATCTTAAAAAGCTTTATGAATCTCCAAATGTCATTGATAACTTTGAAACCTTTTTCACAATGGAAGAAGTTTTCTCATTAGAAGACATAGATTTTGGGGTTAAGCATCTGGCAAATGGAAAAGCTAAGGACATTGAAGGTTACCAGGCGGAAATATTAAAAATTGGAGGTCTTGTCCTCATCCCTTACAAGCTTTTCAATCAAGCTGTCAAGCAAGGGTTCCCTAAACCATAGACTCAGAGCCTCATTATTCCTATGTTTAAAAGTGGGGATACAAATAACCCCTCTAATTATCAAACAATTATCATTAGCCCTCTCTTAGCCAAGTTATATGGTACTATTTTGGAAAAGAAGATGAGCATATGGCTTTAAAGTGAAGGTAAGCGGGGTAAAGGCCAAGTGGGTTTTAGAAAGCAGCACTCAACAACAGACCACCTCGTTACGCTTAGGATAACTGTGGAGGGATGTCGTAATGATAAATCTAATCCCTTTTGTTGCTTTGTAGACTTTAGAAAGGCTTTCAATACGGTTCTTAGAAATAACCTATAGAATAGATTAGAAGAGCTAAAGGTTCCTTTTGAGTTGAGAGCTGTTGCTATAAGGTTATACGAGAATGTAATTGCCAAGTTTAAGAGAAATCAGGGATGGTCGAAAGATATTAAGTGTAATATCAGAGTTAAACAAGGTTGCCCCCTCTCCCCTACCCTATTTTGCATTTACATCGACAAGTTAGAACGTTGTTTAGAGGAAGCAGAATGTTTTGGCACAATCTTAGCTGGAATAGTCATCATCCTTCTCTATGATGACGATATTGTTCTTATGGCATGGTGCCCATCTGATCTCGATAAACAACTAAGACTTCTTAAGAATTTATGCTCTACCATGGGTATGACTGGTAATACTGACAAAACAAAAGTTATGATTATCAAATCCAAGAAAGACACTTACTCTAATATTGTGTATGACAATAGAAACTTGGAGGAAGTATCTTCTTACAAGTATCTAGGAATTGATATTCATCACAAGCTCAACTGGAACTATAGCATTGAGAAAATGATTAATGTAGGGTGGAAAGTTTATTTTGGTCTTGAAAATAAGTGTAAAGCAGCAAACCTTGTGATGTGGGATAAAAAGAAACTCCTCTTTGAAACGTTAGTCACTGCCGTTATCTTGTATGGATGTGAGGTTTGGGGTTGCAACATCTCTAGAGAATCTTGGAGAAATATTGAGCAAATCCAGAAGCGTTTTATAACGTATAACCTCAAAATTAAGAGAAATACACCCTATCCTATTCTCCTTATAGAAGTGGGTCTTTCCCCTATCGAGAGCCTAGCTATGACTAAGCTCCTGTTGTACAAGCACAAAATCAATAACATGGGAGACCATAGGATTCCTAAGCTAGCTTTAAATTCCATCCAAAACCAACTAAGGCTCAAACGAGGTTGGTATAAAGATACCAAGGCCTGGTTAAACCATTGGGAGTCCAACGAAATGTTGCATGGAAAAATATTAATAACACTAAAAATATTAATACTTCTAAGTTTAAAGAGAAAATGTGGTGTGAGAAAGATTTAGAGGCTAAAAGAAAATTAAGATATTATAAGGAGGTCATCAACCCTACTCTAGAAGATCAAAAGTGTCTCTCTGTTTCTAGCTCGAAGAAAAAAATTAATATAGCCAAGATAAGAATATATGAGCTTCATAGTGAAACAGGTCGTTGGGTAGTTCCTAAAACACCATGGGGGGGAAGGAACTACCATCTATGTGAGAATATGAACATTGAGGATGAAAATCACTTCATCTTAGAATGCCCTGCACACACCCACATTAAATCTTAGTTTCATAAACTTTGTTGCAATACCAAACTTTGTTTCAATACCGACTGTCCTAGTCTTTTAACATGTCAAAATTATAGTGAGCTCAAGACGCTTCTCTCCAAGCTCTTTGAGCATAGGAGTACAATTTTAAGACAAACTAAATAATTCGTTTCTTTAGGTCCGATAGTCCAAAGTTTGGTCTGGAGGTTAACCATCATCATTATCAATTATGGAAAAATACAAAATACAAAATACAAAATAAAATGATTAAGAAAATGGTTTCGTACTTTTGCATTTGTTCAGAATTGAAATTGAATTGGACTAAAATTTATTATTAAATTTATAAATTTTCTTCATCTAATTCTACAAAAGCTTAATAATGGATATAAATTTATAAATTTTCTTATTCTATAAAAACTTAATCAATGGATATGCAAGATGCTTTGTTCTGTATCTGTGATTTTCTAGTGTACAAGAAAAAAATACAAAAACAAAACATGTGCTTGAATACAAAACAAAAGAACAAAATATGAAAACAAAACAAGTACTTAAATTAAGAACAGAAAAACAGACAGTAGAAACCTTACTTCTTCGAAAACGAAAAGAATTAATACAAATCCTACCATCTTCACAAATGTCACAAATGGTATGAATGAGCCAATAACATGGTTTTCTATTTGACCCTTTACAAAGAAGAAAGAAGAAAGAAGAAGAAAAAAAAATAACAAACAAACAGATGATATAAACCCTACTTTTTTGAAAATGAAAAGAATTAATATAAACCCTACCATCTTCACAAACGACACAAATGGTATGAATGACCCAGTAACATGGTTTTCTATCAAACCCTGTGTAAAATTTACATATTTAGAGAGAAGTGAATTTTTTTTTTTTTGGGTAAGCTTGGTAGTTCCTTTCATTTTTCACTTTTTTCTCTTTTTTTTTCTTTTTTTTTCTTTTACTCTATTTTCATCAGCATGTCCAAATACATCACCCTGATCGGGGAAGGGAATTGAACCTGTGATGAGTGCTATAACAACCCGCCTCATCATTGTTTAACCAAGACCCCATGGACGAAAGAGAAGTGACTTTTCATGAGTCTAGTGATTTTTTATTAGGATTGGAATTAGATTAATTAAATCAAATTTTAAATATTAAATGTTAAATTTTATTTTTATGTTTATATTTTTACATGAGATAGTTAATGCATGTAGTGTATTCAAATACAAAACTTTGAGATTCAAAATTATTAAATTTAATAATATTAATATTATAATATATTAATATGTATATTAGAATTAATAATAATAATAATTCGAGATTTAAAATGATTAAATTTAATAATATAAATATTATAATATATTAATATGAATATTAGAATTAATAATAATATTAATAATATTAATATTAATCTTTTAATATTAATATTAGGGTTAATAATGTTATTTTTTTGTAGTGGCGTGTTTTCCGGATCCATGGTATTAAGTAGATTTTACTATTGGAAGATAATTCTTCCATACTCATATTAAAATTAATTGCAGATCTGTAGGTGGATGTTGAGAGAATATCTCAACGTCCCTATTCATATTTAGAAGTGGTTGGATCTCAACAGCACTATATATATTGTGATGTATTCGTATGATTAAATATATAGAGTAATAGAGATACTATTTGTGTTTTTTATGTGTTCAATGGCTTCTCTTACAAACTTTAATATGGTATCAGAGCCTCTGCTGGCTTAAATCCCTCACGGGATGGCCAGGAAGAAGTGAGAGCAATGATTGTCAAATCGCTGCAGTAGGAGAGTTGATAGTTCAGTGAATTTATTTTCTGGGTGAAAGTTTTTTTGTGTGTGTGTGTGTGTGTGTGTGTTTTTTTTTTGTGTGTGTGTGTGATTAGGATCCGTTGGCTGGATTACAAAGAGCTCAAATCGCAGTGCATCGCTTGCTTTGCCTCGATGATCGTCCATATATTAAGCCTATACTCCAGTGTCACTACTGAAGGAGATTGTTGATGAATTTTCTGAAGGCCGAGGCACTTCAGAAATTTGTGGGCAGAATCGATTCAATGGCCCAACGTTACCTGGCCGAGCACTCATGAAACACTATACTTTATCTGTGGTCTGTGATTTGTTGGCTAGTATAGATAATTATGACGACGACGCCAGGCTTTTGCAGCATTTCAAGGTTTTTTGTGAAAGGAGTAATGCATATTTCTATAGATCTGCCCGGAACGCATTACAATGAAGCGAAGCGACCAGCGAATTTGATTCAGGAACAAGTGGCAAGCATCATTCATAGGAGAATAATTGTGTTGATGGAGGAGGTTATCGATGAGCACATTAAAAAGGGTACTAAGGCAAAGAGGAACGATTTTTTGGACGTGTTGCTCAACATCTCTGAGAGGGCGACCGACGAGAAAAACAGAAAATTAAGCAGCATGAGCGAAATCAAAGCCCTTCTTTTCGACATGTTCACTACTAGAATTGATACAACCGCAATTACTTTGGAGTGGGCAATGTCAGAGACGTTGAAGAATTCTGGTATGATGGCGACTGCAGAAGGAGTTGGACACTGAGATTGCATCCACCGGTTCCAATACTGCTTCCTCACGAGTCGACCAAGGTGTTCAGTGTGGCAGGATACCCAATTCCTGCGAAAACAAGGGTCATAGTCAACGCGTGGGCAATTGGCAGAGATCGAGGTGCATGGGGAGAGAACACTTTGGCATTCAACCCGAAGAAGTTTATGGAGGTGAATGGCAGCTACAGATCAGTGTTTGAAGTTCATTTTTTTTGTGGAGTGTGTAGCTTGTTCATATGTAGAATTGTGGATTTGTTGTTTTGTAATGTACTATTGTGCAAGTTTGTGGTGTGGTGTGGAATATATCATTATAGTGTGGGGTTTAAGTTTATATTTGTGTAAGGTCACTTTGTAGGATTGATCGCTGATCATATTCTATACCTAGAATATTTTCCTATATGACTGTTGAAATTTATGTTGGGAATCACGATTTCCGTTAGACCAAAACCCCCAGGTGTTAGTCAACGATCGCATCGCCAGAGATAAGGATCCATGAAAGGCGGTTAGTCCATGTCACGAAACACACGGGGAGCGTTGGTTTATCCAATGTCCAACAATATCCCCCCCAACGCGAGCTGGGTGTGTATCGAACTCGTGACCTACCCTCTGATACCACTTGTTGGGAATCACGATTGCCGTTAGACCAAAACCCGCAAGTGTTAGTCAACGATCGCATCACCAGAGATAAGGATCCACGAAAGGCGATTAGTCCATGTCACAAAACAGACGTGGAGCGTTGGTTTATCCAATGTCCAACAATTTATCCTTCGGGGTTATTTCACAGATGGAGATATTTCAATAGGGTAGTTCAGTGTTGAGACTCTTCTTCGGGGGTGTCAAGAATTTTTAATCTTACAAATTCAGCATTGCTGGTTAGAAGCAGGTGTACTTTAAATGACTTGGAAGGTAAGCTCGAAGATGTGAAGAAAGAAAGAGCGGAATCCAAAAGACTGCAGAGTGGGTAGAGTTGCTGATGAAGACCAGTGAGATGAATATAATTTTTATTGTTATGATATGTACTTAAGAATTAAGGGGGAGTATTGGAAGATAATTCTTCCATACTCATATTAGAATTAGTTGCAGATCTGTAGGTGGATGTTGAGAGAATATCTCAACCTCCCTATTCATATTTAGAAGTGGTTGGATCTCAGCAGCACTATAAATATTGTGATGTATTCGTGTGATTAAATATATAGAGTAATAGAGATACTATTCGTGTGTTTTCTGTGTGCAATGGCTGCTCTTACAAACTTTAATATTTACTAGCCGAGGTTCATTATCAAGACGTTTTGAACCATCCATGGTATTAAGTAGATTTTACTAACCGAGGTTCATTATCAAGATGTTTCAAACCATCCATCTATGCAGGTTCATTATCAAGATAAAGAGAAATGAGAAAAAATGAACTAAGGAACATCAAGTTAACAAGGTTATAAAAGAGTTATAAAATTAATGATTAATATTTATGTGTTGATTTTAATTTTAAACATGGTTGATTTCAAATTCATTAATCTTATGTTATTATTTCACTAATATTTATAATGTTATGTATTTATTATTATTTGTTAATTGAATAACAGGAAGTTATATTTAAATGTTATAAATAATGGTGTTGTAAATAAGAGTTAGTTGATATTTAAGGTAAAGAGTGTTTAATTTAAGATAAAGCTTTTTAGAGGAGGTTATGTTATTATTATTATAGTTAATTTATGAGAACGAATTTATGGTAAATAATTTTAATAATGTTTATTAGTATCATGTTTTTATTATTATTTAAAAATTGAATAAAGTGAAGGCATGTCAAATAAATGTTGTTAATTAAAAATGGAATTTGAAAAGGGAATGAAGTGAAGTGAATAAAATAGGGAATGTATGGTTATTTAATGAAAGGAATGTTAATAATTAGGAAGATGTTTTTTTTTAAGAGGGGAGGTATAATAGGATTATATTATAAAAATAGTAATGAATTTAGGATATTTTTTTCATGGTATTAATAATAATTTGGCCCGTGGTATTTGGCTTATATACTTCACCTAAACAAAACCTTTTTTTGTGTGTTTGTAAATATAAAGAAAATTATGGAGTAAATATAAAAATATGTTTTATTTATTTACCATACCTCTTCTATTTACCATGGTATTTGGCCCATAGGCTTGGTATAAAATTAGATGTTGATTTCTAATCCTATTTGATATATTTTTTATTTATGTCATACCTCTTTATACCTCTTTTATTGAGCCACTGGGCTCATCTACAACCTAGTATGATGACATACATCAAAATTGAAATTTTGCTCATGTTGGCCAAAATAAAAATTTTAAAAAATCTAAAAAGTAGCAATTGCACCAAATGTTGCAAAGGAAACGTCGTTAGTGGATAACATAATATGGAATTTGTGTTAAGAATAAAATTGCATTATGCATTCAAGACAGGGTTTTACTCATCATCATTAATAAAATATGTATTAGAAACAATAACACCTCAATTAGATTTTGTCTGTTATTTTCTTGCAAATGTGAAACTTCTTCTACTTTTTCCTTGTAATACCTTGTTAAATGACATACATACCATAAATTGTAAGATCTGTGGTTTTTGCAAGTGGACAGGATGGCTCTGTAAACGTGGGTAAAAGGCAGATGGAGCTGGAGAAATTGGAGAAATGAGAAATATTGGAGGTCTAAAATCATCAGGTAACTTATCATTTTTTAGTTCTTCCCTATAATGCCCTCATTTGTAGATTCAATGGGTTTTGGCTCAAGTCAGATTATTTGCATAAGTGGATCTACACCTCTTGGTCAAAAAATTATGATATTTACCGATTTTATAAAGCTTTTTTCATTGTACAATTGTAATGAAGGACATATCTAGAAAAAATAATGCAGGAAGTCCCCTAGTTTTGGGGACATGTTGGGATCTATATGAACCATTGATTCCCTGAATTTGACCCTGTAATGATTGTGGTTTCAGCAACGCCAGTGTGGGTGAGGCCACCAAACCTCCCACAACCATTTTGGCAACATAAAGTCCTAGAAGATATAGGGAATACTTTGGGGACTTACAAAAAATAGATAATGGTTGGATTCAAAAAAACTAATAATGATCGGATACAACAAGGTTTTTTTTACCCTTGCTCAGATTTGTATAGAGATAGATTTGAGCAAAGGCTCACCAGGAAACATACTGCTGAAAAATGGAAAATATGAATGGAACCAAAGTTTGGATTATGAAAAGACAACATTTAGATTTTTCACTTGTTTTCAAACATGTCACCTACAATATTCATGTCCACGGGCCAAAAAAAAAACCGAAGAATAAAAAGGGGTAAGCTCGAAAAAAGAAAGGTTGGTAGCACACTGACTTTGGAGAAACAGAGTAGGAAGCTAAGGAATATATCCCTTCTCAAGATACTAAGGATGATCAGAAAATGGAAAGTACTTAGCAGTCATAACAGATTGACCATGATGTGGAGAGGACTCAGGAAGGAATTCCTTCAACACAAATTGTAAGACAAGCAAATGGAGTTGCATGAACAAAGAGAGTTCATGAATAGGGAAATCCAAATTCAAACAAAGACCAACCCCAAGTAGAGTTGGGTTTGGATCTGGCAGTCATTCCGGTGGAATATTTGGGTGGCAACTAGGAAAAAGTGCATAGGAATAAAGGGTAAAAAAAGGGAATCTTCATTAGTATTAAAAGTGCTCATTTGCTTGTTTTTCCTATTTTCTAGGTGTTTTGTCTCCCAAGGTTTTGATCTTGGTTTTTGTTGGAAGGATTTTGACCTCTGCAAAATGTAATTTTTTTTTTTTAATAAAATTATGATTCTCTTTGGAGAAAAAAATAACACCTCAATCATTATTATTAATCCCCTTTGCATTCTCTTAAAATTTTAGGATGAATATTATTAATGTTCGCCATGGATGCCATGATAATTATGGTTTTTTCTGACATGTCCTACAATATTAGATTAATTTTCTCTTAACTTTTATAGTCACACTAAGATTATGTGAAGCATGTAAATGAGGCTAAACAACCATAAGGAGCCTATGTCCAATAATTAAAGCAAGTAATACATGCCTATGTACATATTTTAGAGTTCTTCATAATAATATATTAACACATATTAATGAACTACTATACCAAATTTTCTATTTCTTTTATTTGAGATTTAATTAAATGAAACTTATTCAAAACCAATAATAGATATCAATTTAACTCCAAATGAGAAAATTCTTCTGTTTATTCCTTGCAACAACTTGTTAAATGACATACTGACCATAAATTGAATCCTTGGTAGAGGAATGGCGCGAGTGAGCTCAAGGATTTTCACAGGTGCATAGGATGGATCTATATATGTGGGGAAAAGGCAGATTGGGGATGGAGCAATTGGAGAAAAATGCCAACATTGGAGGTATTAAATCATTAGGAAACTTATGTTTTTCCAGTTCTTCATTCGATTACCCTCATCTATCAATTCGATGAGTTTTGACCCAAATCATATGCGTTACATCAGTGGATCTACACCCCGTGGTAAAAAATTGTGAGATTTACCTATGTTGAAAAGTTTTTTTCATTGTACAATTTGCGTGAAAGGAAGATCTGAAAAAATTAATGCAACAAGGCCCCTAGTTAGTTTTGGAGACGTGTTGGGCTCTGTATGACACATTGGTTCTGTGAATTTGACCCTGTAGTGATGGTGGTGTCAACACTGTTAGTGTGGGTGAGGATACCAAACCTCCCACAACCATTTTAGCATCATCAAGTCTTGGAATATATAGGGAATACTTTGGGGACTTACAAAAAAAAGATAGTGATTGGATACAACAAGGTTTTTTTAATTTTGCTCAGATTTCTATAGAGATAAATTTGAGCAAAGGCTTATGAGACAACATACGGCTGAAAAATGGAAGATATGAATGGAACCAAAGTTTGTATTATGAAAACACAACATTTAGATGGTGTAATTGTTTTCAAACACGTCACCTTCAATAATCATGTCCACATGCCAAAAAATACCCAAAGATGAAAAAGGGGAAGCTCAGAAAAAGAAATATTGGCGACACACTAACTTTGCAGAATCGGAGTATGAAGCCGAGGAAGATATCCCTTCTCAAGATATTAAGGATAATAAGATCATGGAAAGTACTTACCGGTTAGAACAAATTGGCCATAATGGGGAGAGGACTCAAGAAGGAATTACTTCAACACATATGGTAAGACAAGAAAATGAGGCTCTAGGAACAAAGAGATCTCATGAATCGGGAAATTAAAATTCAAATAAATACCAATCCCAAGAAGAGTCTGGTTTGGATATGGAAATCATTCTGGTGGAATCTTCGAGTAGTAACTGGAAAAAGTGTATAGGAAGAAAGGGAAAAAAAAGAATGTTCATGATTATTAAAAGTGACAATTTCTTTGTTTTTTCTATTTTCTAATTGTTTGTCTCCCAATATTTTAGTCTCGGGTTTTGTTGGAAGGATTTCAACCTCTAAAAAATGTAATTTTGTTTCTTTACAATAAAATTATGATTCTCTTTGGGGAAAAAACTAATACCTCAATCATTATTACTAATCCCATTTATATTCTTTTAAATTTTCGTAAATTGTTAGGATAAATATTATTAATGTCCACCATGGATGCCATGCTAATTATGGTGTTTCCTTACCTGTCCACTCTTAAATTTTATAGTCGCACTAAGATTATGTGAAGCAACCAAATGAAGCTAAACAATTACAAGGAGCCTATGCCCAACAACTAAATCAAGTATTACCGGCCTACGTCTCTCTTTTAAAGTTCTTCATAATAATATATTAACACATATTAATGAACTATTATACCAATTTTTCTATTTCTTTGATTTAAGCTTTAATTAAAAGAAACATATTCAAAACCAATAATAAATACAACTTTAATTAAAAAAATATGTTTCTACTAACCAATATATATATAATTTTAATTTCTTTCTTATTTTTTATAATTTTCTTCTGGTTTATAATTAAATGCTCACCAGCTGAAGTGGGCTAAGGTAGAGAGAATGGGGTTGATGGAAGAAGGATTGAAATGATGCTCTCCCTCCCCTAAAAGAATGAAAATGAAAATGACATCTCATTTCTCTGGAGTGCACATCTTTCAGTTACGAATCAATATCTAAATATGTGAGTACCATTGATCTGAGTATGAATGTTCATTTTGTTGTGCTAATTTTACATTCAGATTTAAAATTTATTCGTTGATCTTATGCTTAATGTACATAGGCTTCCTTGGTTATTATGTGTGTCAAACAGGTAAATTAATTGAGTTTTTATGAGTGAATTCAAGAGCATAAAGTATGAAAATAAAATGTTGAATAGCAACAACAATATACACAACAAATCGTCACAATTGATCCATCAAAACATAGTTTTGATGAAGGAGTTCACGCCTCTTGGGTTACATCTCCTTGGTCCAACTTCCATGGATTGGGCCTCTGTATTAGCTCAATAGTGAAAAACACTGCTTTTTACATGCATCAAATTCTCCTAAAACATACTCCAATGAGTCCAGAATGTCAAAATATATTAGAAATGACTATTCATTCTCTTAATTTGGCCTTCAGCTGATCTAGGCATGGCCTTCCCTCCTGGTGGCCCTAGGCTTCCTTTTTCTTCAAAGTGAGAAAAACACCTATATAATTTCTCCTCTGCCTCTGAATCCTATACCAATGTGTTCAGATCATTTCAAACTACTAGGAATGACTCTTCCTGAGACAAAATTGGCCAAAAATTTCTCCAGATATGGTCAAAACAAATTTTCCTATAATATCTCCTCCAAATCTGGAGAAGACTCCAGGTAAGGCCACTTAAATTGGAGAATCCACCAGTTTTGGAGGTGCCTCTAAAACTTTGCCATCTTAAACTATGAGGTTAATTAATTTAAACAATAGATTAAAAGGGATGATCATAATTTAAATGCGCACTAAGCGGGTTTATTATGAGTGCTTAGGAATAGGCCATATGGCGCAGTCGCATGGGAAGGGGTTGGTCCCCTCCATTCCCGTCTTCAGAGCTATTGGTTGGTTTAAAGGTAATTTCGTTGCTAAATTTTAACATGTCCTACCCGATGGCATAGTGGTAAATACTCTGGATTAGGAGGGGGAGGTCACGGGTTCGACCCGCCCTCTGCCCATCCTATATACATATTTGTTACCATATAACACTGTATGTTAACCAATGTTTTAAGACCTTGGCTTATTTCAATATGAGCCATATATATCTATGTTAAAAACAACTTTAATATATATGCGCCACCATATATAGTTGAAATTTGGTTCAATTCAGACCATGTTAATAAATTTAAATTTGAACCTTGGAGTTGGAGAGGGTCCACCAGAGGGGACACGTGGCGGCCCCTGGTTACACCACATTTCAGCCTTTGGTTGGGTTGTCCCTCATATAAAAAAAAATCAAATTCAACCTTAGGAGATATATCATAAAAATATTTCACTTTCAAAGTTACTAGCGGATCTTATTGTGACACTTGTCACAGTGCCACTGGGCATAAACTGAACAATATTCCCTGCATGCTAAATGCGCTGCCATGTCATCAAATTTTCACTGTTCTGCAATTTTTTTTTTTTAATTTTCTTGTTCTGAACGATGGTTAACAGACTATAACTTCTTCATCCGGAGTCATTTTTTTACGAAACAAAGTGCGTCGGATTCTTGGTGACAGGCTGGGCACAGTCGTTAAGTTTCCATTCAATTATGAACACTTTCATTTTTGAGCTTTTACATTGAGCACCTGTTCATTCCTCCCCACTAGAAGCCTTTTGGACCCCAAAATCTCTTTGATTACTGATCATGTGGATGAGGTTACTGTTCCCTCACCCTTCTAGTCTCTATCCATTGAAATTTTCCCAATTTCATCAAATTGAGCTTTTCACAAAAAGTAATATTTTTTCTTGATTCTTGCGACCTTCTCTTGTTATTATTGACACCACCATTCTGCAACTTTTCTAAATTTGTAGAGTAGCAAGTTATTCTTGCATAAAACATCTTGTTCCTACCTTGGTCATGAATCAAAGGAAAGTTAAAAACTGTCTCACCTTGCACACTGTCACCATGGAAATTCTTAGTTGCTCTTACTTTGTACTTGCATCGACTCTTAACCAAGTATCTTCGCCATTGCCATGTACCCTTTGGAAACTAAAAAAAGAAATTTTTGAACCCATGCCTCCTTTGTCAAAATTATTTTTTGCTTTCTCTTTGACCTTTGTACTCTCTTGCACTGTCATCTTGTTTCCAACACTGCTCAACGCTGATGTTGACTGCTGCAAATGTTTTATATCTTATTCACCTCCTTTCAAAGGCAACCTGTTAGAATATTGAAACATCTCATTACAAGCATACACATATTTTTGAAAGGTTTGATTCAAAACATCTCTTTGTTTGATCATCAACAATGTCAAATTCTAACTTGCATTCATTATCCTTTTCATATCTCCTGCATGTATAAGAGACAAACTTATCTTCTTCTTATGCTCTCTAATTATGTAATCAATACCATATTTAAACAAGTGATACTTATTCTCATGGTGATGAAATACTGATTTCCTATCATACAGATAAGGACTTCCCAATACAATACCTGATATCTCAAGCGGCACCACATCAAGTTCAACTTCATCAAGAAATTTTGAATTGATGACGAATCTTAGTATGCACTTCCTTGTAACTTGAAAGTTTGCATTCTTTCATATCCAACCTAAAGGATAAGGTCTTAGATTTATAATGGTTTCAAGTTCTAGCTGCTTAACCAAGTCTTCGGAAATCAAGTTAGCTTGTGACCCACTATCAAAAAGTGTATCAATATTGGTATGTTTAGAGACAAATCTAATATGGAAAATTTCTATTCTTGTATCTTCATCATGAGTAAAATTTGAACAATTTGAAGAGCTAGTGATTGTAATGTGTTTAGCTTTCAAGCCCATGGCTGTAATCTTTGTCTCATCTCTTGAATATGACCCTAAGTCATGTTCAACTATAGCAACATTTTTTCCATTTTCTTTGGCTTTCAGTTTATTTGGCTTCAACTTTAGATGAAGTTTCCAACAATGGTCTTCATCATGGCCAGTATTTGAACAGTTTTTGCATGTGATTTTTTCCTTCTCTCTTTTTACAGAGTTATTTATTTTTCCTCTTCCATAAAACTTTCCCTTTCCTTTACCTTCACTTTCACTTTTCTAATCTATGTTTGTTTCCCTGTTGCTTCTAAATGTGTGTCTTGAACACAAACTTCATATATGTTTGTGAGATTAAACATGACAATAATGTGCTTAGCATAGCTGTGAAAACCCCCAATGTACTTTAACGAAGTTTCTTGAAAATATAAATTAATACCCAAAATTAGAGCTCTTCTCCTAAATTCAGGAGTATAATCTTGCACACTTTTCCCTTTCAACTGTCTAAAATTTTTCCAATCCATAATAGCCTTTTGCATGTAAGGTAATGGATAGAATTTCCTTTTAATGGCAACAATAAAACGTGACCAAGGCATAGAGATCTTACCATAGTTTTTAATATCTTCTTGAGTCCTTGCATCCCACCATACAAGTGCATATCCTTCCATCCTCAAAGAAGCCAATTGAATCTCTATGTCATCTTCATGAAGGTTCTTGATCTGATATTTATTGTTAGTAAATGTTGTGCTAATATCAGTTTCAGATTTAATATGAAAGTTCTTATGTTTTCTTCTTTTACAAGGGTTTATACATGTTCTTATGATTGATAAATCAACAAACTTGATGAGATTAAGTGTATTTCATGAACATAAAAGCATGGAAAATAAAATTTGAACAACATCATATAAAAACACAACAAACACAAAAAACTGAGTCAAATACACATGGTTTTGATAAAGGAGTTCACCCCTCCTAGGCTACATCTCCTTGGTCCAACTTGTTATACAAAATTCTAATCTACGGATAAACTAGATTCCCTGAGTGTGGTGTTCCTTCACTTAGAGAAATAGAATAAAGATAAATATTCTTTTCTCTAGAAAAATAGATAAACAAAAAATAAAGGGACCTACTTGTGATCCTTAGCTTTGTTCCCTTTCTTTCGTTCTTTCCATCGCTCTCAATCCAACTAAAACCGCTAGATCGATACCTGCAATCAAAGACATAGAACAACAAAAAACATACAAACATACAAATATCTATCTATCTTAACCAAATCAAACCAATTAGATCTGAGAATCATACACAATTGAAAATTCTATTCACAAGATATAAGCATACATATGAGAAAATGAACATATATCTTTATTAAGAAAGTAGGAGGAGAAGATTACAACCAATAGATTGATTCATTGCCAACCTGCTCCAACTTCATTCCATCCTCATCACACCATGCATAATATCAACAACATAATATTACTTCCAGCTCTCATCAATTGAGAATCCAACAACATAACACTACACAAATTTCTTACTCCCTGGCACTTGGATGAGTGCTAAATTTATAGGGAAATTGTAAGTAGTTTCTCAATAAATGGAATTGAATGGATTTATAATATTAGGTGAGAAATGTTTCTAGGTTCAATGGTGATGGATGAACACATGTATTTGAAGTATGACACCTATGATCTCTTCTAGAAGGCACTGGAAATGTGGATATTCCTGGAACAATGAATATTTTTCTCTCAGGAGGCCAACGCACCCTTAAGTGTCGGGAAGTGCTTTGCAGAGCACCCTTGCCTGGAGATAAGTACTTTGAAATGCACTTAGGCCCATCCAGAGGAGCGTTGATGAGTCAATGGGTCATATAATCTATACTTCAAACATTATAAATCTCACAATTAAAGCCATCAATGGAATGAGTTCTCTTAGGGCATATAGCAACTGAATTAGGTGATGAGAGACCTTGTTAGTATTGAATTATGGGATGATAGACCTTGTTCATACTATTCTTAGGGGATGATGCCCAAATTGACCTATAACAACTGCCCCCTAAATCATGAAGGCAAAATAATGATAATATTTGGATGATATTCTTTACGATCTGATGAGTATGATTTGAAGCAGACGATGACCTACATCAATTTGAAATACATTACATCATGATATCTTACATCTTGGACATGAATTGTTGAGGGAGGCATACCCATGCTCAGCACATAAATTGTCATAACATGTACATAATTCAGAAAGTTGTCTACAAATATAGACATGCCTACAAATATAGGCCCATTGTCGGATGACCATATGTATGTAAATCCATCGTACAAATGATGTGGTACAATTCCTGAAATCGAAGCCCAGATGGATGAAACTAGATCTGGGTCTTCTTATCTTGTTTACTCGATCGTTCAAGTAAAATTCTAACCATTCTCATATCTGATCTGAAGTTGAACATGGGAAGACATCGTTTGATTACCATCCATTGATGTAATTTGTTAACAGACGCAAGAGAAACCGCCTTTCATGTTAATGGATCTCAACGTACTGCAATACAATTTGCAAGGCGTGAATAGATTATTTGATGTTGAACGCCAAAAAAAATCTTTCGGTCGAAGGTCAGATGATGATGTCAACCTGTTGCTGGAAGCGAGAAACCTGCCAATGATGTAGCAAGCTCCAAGGTACTGGAAAGATGTTTCTAAGTTAACTTCTTAGATGGTGAGCTGATGTTGACAAGAAGAAATTTTATCGTGTAATGGGTGAAATGATTTTAGAGACAAAATGTGACTTGATATAGCAATGGTCAGGGATGGCGGTCATGAAAATGAAGGTTTATGAATATTGCAGAAGATGAGGAATTACTGGATGACTTCCCTTGAACATATAAACGACATTGAAATGACTTGGCAGCATTGAACCAAAACCGAAGTGATGGTATGATGGATCATATGTATGATATAGCGTCAAGAATATTACCCAAATCAAAGCCACGATGATGAAGTAAAAGTGTCATGTTCAAGAGAGACCTGCTACCATAAAGTGTTATGTTATTTTTCCCAAATTTTCCCCAGTCATTGCTGACTAGTATCTCTTTATTTTTTAACAATCTTGAGGAGGGTAACATATGCTTGATCTATAATTCGACCCTTCGGGTGAATCCATTGTTATTTAATGTTTTAACGAGTCTAGCGATAATGAAACTTGATCTTGCCATGATCGAAAAGTCTGTCGCTATTTTATGTTTTAACGAGTCTAACAACAGTGAAAACCCAATATTTTTTCATGTTTAGAGAGTTCGAAAAAGGGACAAAAAGAAAACTCCACAAGTCCTTTTTCGTAAATTTGTCGCTCAGGTCTAAAAGTGTAAAATGATACCTGAGAAAACCTCTTAGCCATGTTCAAGTAAGGTGTTCCTTTTACGTTAATAATCTATCTCAGTCCGGAAAAGGGTTAAACTTATACTGAGTTGATCTCATTTCATTTACTTTTATGAGCTTGAAAAGACAAGTGCTCAACAATATTTTCACATTGACGGAGTCTGAAAAGAGCTAAAAGAAGACTCTAGGGGGTTCCTTTTTTGCATTTAACAAAGCTCGAAAAAGAGATAAAAGTGTGCTTTAAATTCTTTTTTCATGTTTAACAAAGCTCAAAAAAAGAGGATAAAAATATGTTCTGAATTTTTTTTTGATGTTTTAACAAAGCTTAAAAAAAGAGAATAAAAGTATGCTTTGGATGAATTTCAATATAATTTACGAGCAGGAAAAGATGGAAAGAACTCAACATTTTCATGTGTTTTACGAGCATGAAAGATAACGAAAGAATCTCGGGATTTTCATGAGTTTAACGAGTCTTGGAAGTAAAACTATAATGGACTCTAGATAGATTTCATTTTTATACAAGCTTGAAACATACAAAAACTTATGCTTGAGAGTAGTTTCATTTTTTACAAAATCTTGAAACAGAGAAAATTGTGCTTGAAATAGGTTTGAATTCCCCCTACAAGAGCACATGTCGAATGCCCCCCTGCAAGAGCACATGTCGAATGCCCCCTACAAGAGCATATGCCCCCCAAGCTTCATTTCATTCACCTAAGTATACTACTAGTTACTAATAGTTGGATGGAATGGAGGTTCATTTACGGGATCACATGGAAGACTCGTCTTAATTAGGAGAGGATTTGTTTCATTTTTTAACGAGCTTGACATAGGAAAAGAACTATGCTCATGGAATCTTGTTTCATTTAATGAGCTTGACAAAAGAAAAGGAACTATGCTCATGGAACCTTGTTTCATTTAACGAGCTTGACATAAGAAAAGGAACTATTCTCATGGAACCTTGTTTCATTTAATGAGCTTGACACAAGAAAAGGAACTATGCTCATGGAACCATGTTTCATTTAATGAGCTTGACACAAGAAAAGGAACTATGCTCATGGATATGTTTCATTTATTGAGGTTAACACAGTAAAAGAACTATCCTCAAGAGTTTGTTTCATTTATCGAGGTTGACACAATGTTGTATCTTAAGAGACAATCCCTTGGTTTTAAAAGGAATCAATGCTTAAGACATTTTAAAAGTGTGTCACAGAAATGATTTTATCATGGGGTCTTTGTTCTATCCCTCTGGAGACTAGTTTTATAAAACCCTTAATGATCTTGAATAATAAAAGATTTCATAATTCCATTCACTAGTGATATCTAAATGAAAAGAAGAACTTCAGGGGAAAGTGAAAGTAATATGTTGAAAACATAGAATCTACCACTTTTAAGTTTAAGAGGAAATTCATGGAGAGAGAGGAAAATAGAAATAATATTTTGTAAACACATAATCTGTTACTTTAAAGTTTCATCAGGAGTTTGTGAAGAGAGGGGAAACTCAAAATAATATGTTGTAAACACAGAATCTATTAATTTTAAGTTTCGAGAGAATTTGTGAAGGGAGACGAGATGGAGTGAAGGAGCACAAATTAAGGTTATTTAACTCTTACTCATAGATGAAATTAAGAGACTGGTTGCTACATTACTTCACTTCATTCAAAGAAGAAGGGACACACAATGGCACAAGAAACATGAATCACCATCAACATTTGCAGGAAACTTACCGCTTCTTCCACTTACCCATCAGAAAATAAGTACAAAATGTAATACCCAAGAGGGCTAGGACTCAGAAAAACCCTCGATTCCCTCTTTCTCTCTTCCTTAACTACAAACAAAATCAGTTTGTAACTACTCGAGTATCTTGAAACTCCTAAAATGCCTAAACTGTTAAACTACTTATTACATTGCAATCGAGGACACCATTGTAGCTTCGATCTTAACAAATAAAACAAAATACACTTGGAATATAATCCTTTTGCTGAGTCTGATTTGTTGCTGATGTGTCTCCTTCTATTTCGGTTTTGATGTCCTAACAGTTTGTATAAACACATCTCCACCCGACTCTGCCCATGATTTTGCGTTTCGAACGTTGGCATCATGTCACTTGCCACCCGACTTTGCCTCTTCTGTGCGTGCCTGTTGTGTTTAGTCTTCTCTTCTCCTTTTCTCTGCGTCGGGTCACTTACCTGAGTCTCTCTGCCCGTGTTCAGACTTTCTTCCATTATCAAGGCGTTTCACCAGATTTACGTTATAATCCTCCTTTCTTCCTCCGATGCAATTTAACGTAAGAAATTCCTTACCTCCGGATTTGAAAACCTTTGGAGTTCACTTTTGAAACCACATCACATCCGCCCAACATCATACTTCGCATGTCCTTGTTTTTAAATTTTCTTTAGAACTTAAAATTTAAATCTTGCGATGTGCGATATGTAATCGGGTCCCACTGTCATTGCATATCTCACTTCGATGAATTTAACACTTACCTTTGCACTTATTCATTAAAACTTGTGATTTGTGATTTTCAATCGAGCCCCATCGCATCGCATATCACACTTCAGCGATTATAACTCGAACCCTTTGCACCTAAATTTAAAAACTTGTGATGTGCAGTATGCGGGCCAGGGCCACATCATCTACCACATCAGCTTGCCACGTCACTGCCACATCATTTCTATGTCATCATAAATCAACTGCAATCTGCGGGTTTGGGGCCACATAATTTTCCATGTCAACTTGACACGTCATCTTGCCACGCCATCGCATATCACACTTCAATGATTTTAACATTTACCTCCCACGCCTATCCTTTGAAGCTTGCGATTTGCGATTTAATCTCCACTGTCCATCTCTTCGCTTCAATTTTGCGCTTTGATCCTGACTGCCTATTTTCCCCTTTGCGCCTCCTCCAAAACGCTTAATTTCTTTTAGGGAAAATACACCATTTCTCTGCTTTATCTGATTTAAAAGTAAAGGGCACGGGCTCTAGCTATCACCACGTAATTTTCTTTATCGAAGCCTGAAACCACTTGCGGGGCACTTTAGCGGTTTTTTGGAATTTGAAGAGAGTGTTCATGCAGTTAATGTCAACCGTCGATTTGCAGGTGAGTGGATTTAACGAGACTGCTTGCGGGGGCACTCCTTGGTATAAATCTTATGAAATTTGTGCTCCCAGGCTATCGTTGGATCTGGGCGCAATGAATACGAGCCTTCAATATACTAGAACTTGGAAGAATAATAATCTTGTTTAATTTTAACTTCAAGACATCTTAACATTAAACAAAATTATGTAGCTTTAGTCTCTCCCGAGCTTGCGAATGAGCCTGACTCGACCCTGACTTGTGTGTAATGTTTTGAACGTGCCCATCGGTCCGAATCTTGAACTGTTCTGCACACGAATAAGCTCGAGTTGACCCCTCCTGCACACTTTTCTCTTTGTTGCTCCTCTGGCTTAGATTACACCTCCAATGTTACTGCTTCCTTGATTTTGGTTCTAGTGCACATGTGATGAAGAATCCTTGTTGATCTTGTGGTTATCCTTTCGAGCATATTAAAATTCTTCTTAAAATTTTAACAATTGTTCCTCATTAACCTTGAATTGCTCAGAACCTCTCTTGACTTTTAGTTGAGTCGAATTAGGCTACAACATCTGGCTCCAATTGGGGACAACATTTTGGTAGAAAAGTGTTGAGAACTTGTAGATCAATAGCCTTTATTGGGCATGGAGTCAAGGAGCACTTGTAGATCAGTAGCCTTTATTGGGCATGGAGTCAAAGAGCACTTGTAGATCAACATAATTTATTGGGCATGGACTCAATCCTAAATGGGAGATGATCCAATATGAAAACCTCAAGAAATTTGATACACTTTGGACTCCTTATTTTATTCTTAAACTGAAAATAATGAAATGAAAATACTACAACTAAAAATGCTCAACTTCTAAGCTTATTTATGCACAACTCCTATCTATATACATGGTTGAACTTAATTAGGTTAATTCAGCCTTCCAATGGCACCAACCGAGCATCTGTGTGTTAGACTTAATGCCCCCATACTGTAGAAATTTGAAAATTAAAACAAAGATGTATAATGAAAATTTTCCATATACAGAGCTTTGCACATACCCTTGCATAAATGTTTGTTGCTAACAAAAGAAAGTTGTCATATAGTCAGCCACTAGATCATAGAATTGATGAGACAAATTTTCGGCTACTTCCTTTTCCTGAACATATTTATGATGTAGACTTCTTTGAACATGGCAACTTCCTTCACTGTTTGACTCCTCAATTTGAGGATGTATGTGAGAAGATTGATTGTTGTTTTATGCTTTAACCATTTAGGCTGGAAAGATAAATCTAAGGTTTGTTCCTCATAATGCTGATGTTCTTCATATAATGCCAATTCCTGACAAAAATCTCCCCCCTCCTGCAAACACACCTGAGAAGCTCCACTAATGTCTTCTCTATTCACAAAATCATTAAAATTATGAATATTGTAATGATATTCAAGGCTTTCAGTGTGTAGTTCAGTTGTTGCAATAAATTTTTTACCAGAATCCTCAGAATGCTTAAATTATTGTGTTTCAGCAATACAAGAATCCCTTGACCCCTTTTGAAAATCCTTGTTCATCTCTGAATTTGCATTCGCTTGTAAATAAATTCCAATGTTTTCTTGACAGGCCCTCTTGTCTTCAAAAAAACTTGTTCTTTCAACATGACAGGAGAAATTTCTACAAGCCCACACATTATCTTCAATTTCCTATGCATAAAGAAACATCAGCTCTAGAGTGCAAGGCTTTCTCTCCTTGAGATAAAAAGCCAAGACAACAGAAAGAGCCCCCAAATAGTAAACCATAGTTGCAGCTTCAGAAGGCCAAATCTCTTTTGGCATGCTGAAATAAATTTTTTGAAACCTCCTATTAAACTCATCGATTGATTCATTTCTCTGCCTCTGGATAGAATATAATTCCAAGAGGTGTTTTTCATATGACTTATGCTCGCCTCAATACCTAAGAAATATATCTTGAAAACCTTACCTGGAAGTAATTGAACTTGCTTTCAAACACTGGAACCATTGTTGATCACCCTGCTTTAATGAACAAAAAAACATCCTTAAAGCCACGTCTTCATAAATAATTTGAAATTTGTCCAAAAAGTAATCAAATTCCAAGATGTGTTGTTCAGCTGAAATATCTTCCTCCTCTCCAAAAAAACTTGGAAAAAATTTGAATCCGTTTGAAGGATATTGATGGAGGATTGTGGGCAACACCAAGTGTTTGAAAATGACCTTGGTCATTATGAGGTAGAATTTTATTTTCGAAAGATGATTAATCCTCACCTTTATTCCCAGACTGTGACATATTACTTTCAGGAATAGTAATGCAACAATCATCTCTCCTTTCATGTTTAGGAGATAAAGTTGTGTCAATATTAATAATACAATTGGAAGAAAAATCTTCTTTCTCCAATAAAGAATGTACATTTTGGGCCTTATAATATTCAGAGAAAATGAAGCAAGAAACAATCTTCTTGATATGTAAGGGAAAATAGACCACCAAACTAATAGTGAAAAATAAAACTTCCTTTAAAATATTCAATTTCTGATATCTATATTTTCCACGGTGCTTTCTCATTTTCTTTCCCGCAGAATTCCTCATCTAATGAAACCTTCATCAGTGGAGTCGCCAGGTGAATAATAAAAAACCAAATTTGTATCTAAATCTTGTTCACCATCAAGAAATAGATTTCAATACCCAGGGAAAAATAACTTTGTGCCTTTGTCCACGACAACAACGCAAAAAAATGTTGTATCTTAAGAGACAATCCCTCAGTTGTGAAAGGAATCAATATCCAAATATGTGAGTACCATTGATCTGAGTATGAATGTTCATTTTGTTGTGCTAATTTCACATTCAGATTTAAAATTTATTTATTGATCTTATGCTTAATGTACATAGGTTTCCTTGGTTGTTATGTGTGTCAAACAGGTAAATTAATTGAGTTTTTATGAGTGAATTCAAGAGCATAAAGTATGAAAATAAAATTTTGAATAGCAACAACAATATACACAATAAATCATCACAATTGATCCATCAAAACATAGTTTTGATGAAGGATTTCACCCCTCCTGGGTTACATCTCCTTGGTCCAAATTCCATGGATTGGGCCTCTATATTAGCTCAATAGTGAAAAACGTTGCTTTTTACATGCATCAAATTCTCCTGAAACATACTCCAATGAGTCTAGAATGCCAAAATCTATTAGAAATGACTATTCATTCTCTCAATTTAGCCTTCAACTGATCTAGGCATGGCTTTCCCTCCTAGTGGCCCTGGGCTTCCTTTTTCTTCAAAGTGAGAAAAACACTTGTAGAATTGCTCCTCTGCCTCTGAATCCTATACCAATGTGTTCAGAGAATTTCAGTCTACTAGGAATGACTCTTCTTGAGACAAAATTGGCCGAAAATTTCTCCAGATATGGTCAAAACAAATTTTCCTATAATATCTCCTCCAAATCTGGAGAAGACTCCAGGTAAGGCCACTTAAATTGGAGAATCCACCAGTTTTGGAGGTGCCTCTAAAACTCCGCCATCTTAAACTATGAGGTTAATTAATTTAAACAATAGATTAAAAGGGATAATCATAATTTAAATGCACACTAAGCGAGTTTATTATGAGCGCTTAGGAATAGGCCATATGGCGCAGTCGCATGGGAAGGGGCTGATCACCCTACTTTAATGAATGACAAAACATCATTAAAGCCACGTCTTCATAAATAATTTGAAATTTGTCCAAAAAGTAATCAAATTCCAAGATGTGTTGTTCAGCTGAAATATCTTCCTCCTCTCCAGAAAAACTTGGCAAAAATTTGAATCCGTTTGAAGGATATTGATGGAGGATTGTGGGCAGCACCAAGTGTTTGAAAATCACCTTGTTCACTATGAGGTAGAATGTTATCACCCAAAGATGATGAATCCTCACCTTTATGCCCAGACTGTGACATGTTACTTTCAGGAATAGTAATGCAACAATCATCTCTCCTTTCATGTTTAGGAGATAAAGTTGTGTCAATATCAATAATACAATTGGAAGAAAAATATTCTTTCTCCAATAAAGAATTTACCTTTTGGGCCTTATAATATTCGGAGAAAATGAAGCAGGAAACAATATTCTTGATATGTAAGGGAAAATAGACCACCAAACTGATAGTGAAAAATAAAACTTCCTTTAAAATATTCAAATTCTGATATCTATATTTTCCACGGTGTTTTATCATTTTCTTACCCGCAGAATTCCTCATCTAATGAAACCTTCATCAGTGGAGTTTCCAGGTGAATAATAAAAAACCAAATTTGTATCTAAATCTTGTTCACCATCAAGAAATAGATTTCAATACCCAGGGAAAAATAACTTTGTGCCTTCGTCCACGGAAACAACGCCAAAAAATGTTGTATCTTCAGAGACAATCCCTCAGTTGTGAAAGGAATCAATATCTAAATATGTGAGTACCATTGATATGAATATGAACGTTCGTTTTTTTGTGCTAATTTCACATTCAGATTTAAAATTTATTTGTTGATCTTATTCTTAATATACATAGGTTTCCTTGGTTGTTATGTGTGTCAAATAGGTAAATTAATTGAGTTTTTATGAGTGAATTCAAGAGCATAAAGTATGAAAATCACCTTGGTCATTATGAGGTAGAATGTTATCACCCAAAGATGATGAATCCTCACCTTTATGCCCATACTGTGACATATTACTTTCAGGAATAGTAATGCAACAATCATCTCTCCTTTCATGTTTAGGAGATAAAGTTGTGTCAATATCAATAATACAATTGGAAGAAAAAACTTCTTTCTCCAATAAAGAATGTACATTTTGGGCCTTATAATCTTCGGAGAAAATGAAGCAGGAAACAATCTTCTTGATATGTAAGGGAAAATAGACCACCAAACTGATAATGAAAAATAAAAATTCCTTTAAAAGATTCAAATTCTGATATCTATATTTTCCACGGTGCTTTCTCATTTTCTTGCCTGCAGAATTCCTCATCTAATGAAACCTTCATCAGTGGAGTCGGTAGGTGAATAATAAAAAACCAAATTTGTATCTAAATCTTGTTCACCATCAAGAAATAGATTTCAATACCCAGGGAAAAATAACTTTGTGCCTTCGTCCACGACAACAACGCCAAAAAATGTTGTATCTTAAGAGACAATCCCTCAGTTGTGAAAGGAATTAGTGCTTAATACATTTTAAAAGTGTCACATATATGATTTTATCATGGGGTCTTTGTTATATCCCTCTGGAGACTAGTTTTCTAAAACCCTTAATGATCTGGAATAATAAAATATTTCATAATGCCATTCACTACTGATATCTGAATGAAAAGAAGAAATGTAGGGGAAACTCAAAGTAAGATGCTGAAAACACAGAATCTACCACTTTTAAGTTTAAGAGGAAATTCATGGAGAGAGAGGAAAATAGAAATAATATGTTGTAAACACAGAATCTATTACTTTAAAGTTTCATCAGGAGTTTGTGAAGAGAGGGGAAACTCAAAATAATATGTTGTAAACACATAATCTATTACTTTTAAGTTTCAGAGATAATTTGTGAAGGGAGACGAGATGGCAATAGTAAATTTGGCCCAATTTCTGATGGCCAATTTGTCGGTTTTCCAACACCTAGTCGTCGCAAGAGCGACAGTTTGAAGCACTTCAAAGCGTGGCTAGCCATAACGTCGATCTTCCGACAATTCCATAAAGCGTCGGTATTGTGACACGTGTTCCGACGTTTTGCAGAAGCGTCGCAATAGCGATGCTTATGAAGTGTCGCTATAGTGACACTTGTAAAGTGTCGTAATACCGACGTTATGGCTAATGACGCTTCTAAAGTGTCGCAATACCGACGCTCGTATAGTGTCAAAAGACCGATGTTATAGCTAACCACGCTTTGAGGTGTCGCAATACTGACATTGAGTAGAAGTCGCTCTTCCGAAGCTAGTGGTGTCGCTCTTCCGACGTTTGGAAACATCGCTTTTTCGCGTTTGGGAATGTCGCTCTTCCGACGTTGGCAAACGTCGCTTTTCCGATGGCATAGTAATTTTTTTTTTAAATGTAACGTCGGTCTTCCGACGCTTACGAAGACCGACGCTTATAGAGCATCGGAAGAGCGACAGCGGGTTCAATTTTTAAAAAAAAATGAAAATATTCTGAATTCTCGTTAGCAGATGTTGCTGGGAGGGCTTGTCTCACATCATCAATAATTTTATTCCGATGCAAATCTTGAACAGGGCTCAGATCTACATTCGCAAACTACATCGTTCGAGCGACGACAAGTTAAATTTTTATAAAAAAATAAATAAATAGCCCATGGTCATTGCAGTATGGGTTATTCGATAAACGACAACAGGAATTCGAAACTGTAATGAAAGACTCTAATGAATTGACTTGCAATGTCTCTCTAGAATATGAAAAGAGTGAAGTAAATGCAGGTTTCTTTTATTCAAATGCAGAGCAGAGGGAGAAAATGGTTTTACCAGAAAGAAGACAAGTAGATGAGAAAATTCAAAATATCATTAACTTGAAGAAGAAAGTTTTTGATGGCACTGACAACAATTTTTTTGTGATGGGAATAGATCCTATGTCACTCAATCTTCTTGCAAGAGAAGGGATTGTAGCTTTGAGGAGAGCGAAGAGGCGTAATATGGAGAAATTGGTTTTAGCTTGTGGTGGGGAGGCTGTCAATTTTGTTGATGATCTGTCTCCTAGTGTTCTTGGATGGGCTGGGCTTGTATATGAGCATGTCCTAGGGGAAGAAAAGTACACTTTTGTGGAAAATGCTAGGAATCCTCACTCGTGTACAATTCTAATAAAAGGACCTAATGATCATACTATTGCTCAAATTAACGATGATGTACGTGATGGTATGAGAATTGTTAAAAACACACTTGAAGATAGAGTTGTTGTCTTGGATGCTGGAGCTTTTGAAGTTGCTGCAAGCCAGCATCTCAAACACACTGTCAAGAAGACTGTTCAGGGGCTTGCACAATTAGGAGTTGAAGCCTTTGCTGATGCGCTTTTGGTTGTGCCCAAGACTTTGGCAGAAAATTCTGGACTAGATACTCAAGACGTCTTGGTTGGACTATAAGTGGAGCATGACAAAGGCAATATTGTTGGTTTAAATCATCATACAGGATAACCGATGGACCTATACTTGGAGGGAATCTTCGACAACTACTTTGTCAAGCGCTAGATTATAAATTCTGGCCCTGTAATTGCATCGCAACTACTTCTCATGGATGAGGTCATCCGTGCTGGACAGAATATGCGAAAAGGTTGAAGCTTGTACATTAGCTTTAATAAGCTGATATGGTTTCACTGCATCAACAACTATGTTGAAGTGGGATAGCGGTGGATAGAAGTTTTTTAGAGTCAAGGATAGTTTGTTTAGTAATGAATGAGCATGTAATATGAGTTAGTATGAGATTGGTTCCTTGAAGCATTATGTATCGCAAACATTGCCTACTATTGGCACTGAAATTTGGGATTTGGATCAGTGACGTGCTTGGTGCTTTTGTTTGTGTACATCACCTGTCTTGACATTTGCGTTCTTGCATCCATTGAAAAGAAAGACTGTAATGAATTGGAAACTATAATTGAAAGTTCCCTCCGATAATGAAAGAAACTATAATGAAACGACAACAGGAATTGGAAACTGTAATGAAACTGTAATGAAAGTTCCCTCAGATAATGAAAGACAAGGTTGTTAACAAGAACCAACACTAACTAAGCTCCATTCAACTGTCATGAATACTATATTCATTTAAAATAAATATGGGTGTGTTCCATTATTACTGGATAATTTGTTTTTTATGTTTCTACATATATGTTATAGTGACAAGGTTCATCTACATGCATAAGCCTCTACCACAAAGCTATAATCGATAAAGCCTGATATGGATGTTGATGTGGTTCCCAGACTTCAAAATGTCTTATCAGCAATGGAAATGCAAATGCAGATGCAATACAAGACAAATTACAGAGCTTATTACTATCCTCCCAACATTTGTCTTGTAAATTCTCAAAAATGGTACTGAGAGGTATTTCGCCATCATGGAACCTGTAGCAATACTCTTTCAAACCATCGACAATATTTCTGGATATTTTCATCTTCCTGGTAGCATCATTGTGAAACTCTTCAAATATATACTTTTGTATGTAAAAGCAATATGCGATGACATTGCACTGATGAAACTTGTCCAATTAAAGAACATCTCATCCAATAATGCCATTGACACACAAGGAAAAATTGGGGCAAGATAAAACCAATGAGAGAAAGGGATATGTTATCAAGGTGGAGCTATCAAGGTTACAAATATACAATTTGAGATTGAAGCGAGTAGAAAACTCACTGAAAGGTACTAGTGGCTACTTCTGTCAAGAATGTATATTCAAGAAAGAACATAGTGTGACAACACATAATGATCTTAAATTTATTAGGTATCAATACAGAAACCAACCTTGAAATAGTTTCCAGCAGGGGAAACATATATAAGAAAAGTAACCTCTAGAGCTGGAGCAAGTCCTAAAATGGCTCCACTGCCAAGAAGTAGTGGGCGTATATAAAGAGAGCCTTTGCCAAAGGGTGGTATCTGCAACCAAATAACATGCATAAATAATCCAAATCCACTCTGTTAGAAATGCAACATTTGGAGTATGGAAAAGCAAAAGCCTTTAAAGTCGTTCAAACAGAAGCACAACCTTACCCAACACTTGTTTGCCAACACTGTTTGTTTTACAGCCTCCACAAATTGTTCCACTGATGGAGCTAGCAAACACATGCGCTCTACACCCATTGTGAGTCGCAATGCATTCTGTTCTGGACGAAAGAGCACAATCCTTCCATCAGCTCTCCTATAGGCTTTTAAGCCTTCAAATAAACCCTAAAATACCAACAGAAATATATTGTTAAACAACTTAAAAATACTAATAAACGTAAAATATGTGTAGTTGTAAACTCCATGTAACATTTTCTCTAAAAGAACCTTCAGATTGCTAATTATTTTCCATTAAATGCAAAGCATGATAGTAGCATGAGGCTTCAAACAACAGCATGACTATAGGAGAACACGCAATCGATACAACTAATGTTGAATCCTTGTCCCATATCATAAACCATGGTGACATACCAAAACACAATGCAGTGGGGATTTAAAACATCATCAATATAGTTTGTCACAGGTAACTTACAAGTCAAGGGTTGTACAAAAGTTTAGAGAAATACATGCAGAGAAATAAATTCCAATCCAAAGAACACATGCAAGGGCAGGTTTACAATTTGACAAGAAAAACATGCTTGGAGAGCCACAATAACCAATTAGTAAGTTCGAAAATTACACATATTTCAGATACTCTACACTTGTCCATGCTAGCATGTACACTGTCATACATTTTTTCAATATATTATATTCATAACATTATACATGAGGAATCTTGGAGTTGTTCTCTGGCCCTTTTTCTTTAGCATATCTCCTCCCTTGAGCAACACAGTTAATGAAAATTTTCGGTTTTCCCTTAACATTTACGAGAGATATAAAATGAATTCGCTATATTGACTTATTTTGACTATATTTTCTATTTGGCATATATAGCCTGTAAATTTTAATATAAATTTATTTTAACAGCCATCTTTTTCCTCTATATCTCTAGCCCTGATAGAAATCTAGTGATAACAATGTAGTTTTTCCCACAGGTCCAGTCTTAACAAAAGCTTTAACAAACCATCTCATTTTAGGGAAGAATTTTGGAAGCAACTCCTTGTCATTTACCAATCAAATCTAGAAAAAATAAGGGTAGAGTGAAAGTGAAGAAAGAAGGCTTAAAGAGATACGGTAACACCAGGAATCCCAAAAGAACAAAATAGGTGAGGATCCAAAGGGCACTAGGGAAGAATCCATAAATCAAAAATGCTGCCAACCATCAACTGTCCTAGCACTCAAGCCCGAAATGAAGTTGGTGACAAGATTCCTACCATCCATTGGTTGGGTGATCTAGATTTCGCAGTGTCTGACTGACTTAGTATTGGAAATTTGTCTGGCCTGATGTGACTGCAGCCACATAGAAGCTACAAGTAAGAGGTTAATGAGCCAAGAATTAGCAGCTCAGGAAGATCCATTCTGCTTTTTTCTATCCACATTGCCAAGCTCCCACCCTCCATCACATAGGAAAGGATGTGATTGCGGTCCCTTGCCAGCCTCAATCAAGAATTAGCCCACGAAGAGCCTCAATCAACAATTAGCTCACAAAGAGTGGAAATGTCACATAGTGGGATTTGAACCTAGGTTTTGAATGATAACAACTTTCCTCTCGGCCCCTCAGACAAGACCCAATTGATGACTGAGAATACTCTGCTCGAAGTGAAGTACCTCACAATATTACCTCATACTGGATAGTAGAATATTAGAAAGAACACCTTTGTACTAGGAAATAGAATATTAATGATCTTGGCCTGCAAATAATGCTAATATGGATACTGAATACACCTCAGTAGTTTCCAACATAGCTGCACGTTTTCTATCCACTAATAGACATTCCCATATGATCCAACTAGATAGGTTTTTCCCACTCACTGAAGGGTGGCACTTCAGAAAAAGAAGCCACTTCATTTTAAATGGGTCAATGCATATACACCAAACAATAACCATATGCAATATGCTGATGTGCTCGTTCAAGGGAAACCTTGCAAACTATATTGGTCAAATTTGAAAATAACCTTCTAAAGTTCAAGATAATTTTGAACAAAAATTACAGGCATGAATTGTTGGATTTGAAACAGGCAAAAGGACAATGTTAGGAAACAATTTTAATGCCCAAAATAAAATATGTTATGCAAAATAAATAAAATAGAGTTCCACAAACATGTCCATAATTCAAGACACCAGCTGACGGGCTTAGTTCAATATTTCCAAAAGGGAAAAGGTCTCCTCCAGAAAATACTCCATCTTGGAGCTACCAAAAGGTGGAGCTATCAAGGTTACCAATATACAATTTGAGATTGAAGCCAGTAGAAAACTCACTGAAAGGTACTAGTGGTTACTTCTGTCAAGAATGTATATTCAGGAAAGAACATAGTGTGACAACACATAATGATCTTAAATTTATTAGGTATCAATACAGAAACCAACCTTGAAATAGTATGATGAGAATTCAGAGTCTAGTTGTTGCCATGTCAAGACACATAAATAGTATGATGAGAATTCAGAGTCTAGTTGTTGCCATGTTTAAACTTTTTGCAAAGTTGTTAAACATTATATTTGCATGCTCTTTGGTTCTAAACAAGTAGCTCATGGGGTACTCCTAAATTACAAGCAGATGAATGCAAAGGTCATAACTTGTGTGCAATCCTGACAAGATGAATTTTGCCTCACAGATTGATGCCCTCTATGGAGTGAATTTCCAAGGCTGCTCAAACACCGCTGGGCATGTACTAACAAAATCGTGAAACCCTTGGTCAACTACTGTTGGGGATAGAATAAATGCCTGTAACCCTTAGTCAACTAATGCTTGGGGATAGAAGAAAGGCCCAACCTACAAGACCTAATGCATGTGTATTATTGAAATTTGAAACTGACCTTACATGACTTCACCTACATCTACTACAGTTGGAGGAAAGAAAAGTAAACAAGGCCAAACCCTAAGAGGAGTCGATAGAATTACTACACCTGATGTCAAATGCTAGATATTAATACAGATATTGGTTCGATGCAACCTAGCATTTTGCAAGCTAGAACTAATTTTCATCACCCTGATAACAGTAAGTCAACAAGCTCCACTAATCTCCTCTATTATGGAGCCAAACTATATAGTTCCAGCAACCAAGAACCAAATACAGGATCTTTGGTAGCAACGGATATTTGTCAGTTACACACATTTCATCCTCTAGCAAAAGCTCGTAAGATTAATGTCATATTCACAGCTAATATTTTTGCAGTCCTTTAGCAAGCATTTGATGAATTAGTGACCAGGACTGGTAGCGACAATTGGACCATGGTTGGAAGGAATTACTACCTTTATGTCAAATGCAAGATATTAAAATACAAATTCCAATTCAACCCAAGCCTAGCATTTTTACAGTCTTGATGGGTGACACTGCCTCTGTTACACAATTGATACTGTATGTAACTGCTGTTACAGGCCTTCTAAGTGATACAGTAAGAAAAACAAGATTCCTATTTGTGCAACCCTTTGACATCTCATGTCTCTTTAAAGGCTACAAAGAGAAAACCAGGCATTCAAATGCAATCTGCATACAAGGAAGATTTCTTCAACATGGAGGTTGCTCCTCAGAAAAGGAGAGCAATCCATAAATCTAGGAACCATGAGGCAGTGGGAGAGTTATCGCGTCCTCTGTTAGAAAAGGTAGATACCTTTCCTTTCCCCAGAAAACATGTGGGTGAGGAATGTGTATGCATGTCTTCATTTGAAGACATATTAAATGGTTCAATTGAGGACGCTGAGAATTGTCATTGTTTTGTTGCTAGTAGTAGTAGTAGCTATATGTAAAATGATATTTTATGTTCAAATCAAAAGCATTCATCACGACCTGTAGTCTATAGCTCTTTAGATGATGCTATGTCTTCATGTGAATGTCCAAACCGGAGGTGTTAGCCACCTATAAAATTTGTTATAACAAAAGGTGGCTAAGAGCTTTTTGAGCCTTCAAGGAACAAAGTTCATTGCTAAAAATTGTTGGCTCTTGAAGACTCTTGAAGGCCTCATACCTTTGTCCAATCTTCATTACTGTTCCCATTTTATACTCAGAAATTATGTTGATTTCATGAGAAGAAACTGCTGTAAAACCATCATTTTTCCTCTCCCCCTCTTCCAAACTTACCTTCATTTGCTCCCCTTTTTCTCCATAAAAACCCATTTGTTTTCATGATTCTTCTTCTTCCCCTCATTAAAAACACTTTTATAAGGTTAAAGACTCATTCTTTAGCTTTTCCGAAACCTTCAAAATCCATTGAAAAACTTGAAAAAATTCATAAAAAATACATGTTTTTGCATAAGGCTTTAGCCCCTTTGGCTAAATCCTCTAACCACTTCCCCACATGTGCCCTTGTCATAAAAACCAAGCGCTCAACCCATATAGCGCTTATCGCATTGAAAACTTTCGATGGTTCGCAAGTCCTGTGTTCCTTTTTAAATCCCGATGCGATCAACTCTTTTATATAAACCTTCCCGATTGCATCGCAAAAACTCATCGCTCCAGTTTGTTTTGACATCCTCCGAATTTACGATGCGATTAAGCCCTGTGCTTTTATCCTCCGATATTATTATTTTTCATATTAAATATGGGCCCGACCCGGTGTTTAAACCTTGTAAATATTTCATGCCCGATCCATTTTTCCTTTGTAAAATCTCAAAACCCACTTTTCCAAAGTTTGAATAAAAAATCCAAGTCATGTGTTGAAATATTTCCATGGGTAGATTAAAAAGACCGATCGCGCAATCGCAATCAGAGAATACACAATGGGTTGATTGGATAGGTCGCATCGAAAATTTCCGATGCGATCATGACTTATACATAAAAAATTTCCCCTGCCTTTTCATTTCATATGACTTTTCCCCGGGACCAAGTGTTAAAGATCTCGGGTGCCAATCGCATCGCAAATGTTTTAATGGGTTGATATAAAGACCCGGCCTGATGGTCCGATTGCGATTGGCCCTTGTTTTAATACGCCTCAGCCATATCACAGTTCATAAGGCCCAAAGGCCCCGCAGTCAGGCGCCTATCCGCCTTATATATATTTTCTGCCCCCAATCCATAAAAACTTTGTTTTATTTAAAAAAGTTAAGTTTTCATATGTTATTAAGGTTTTTCGTCGGTCTGTTCTGAAACAAATCTCCGTCGTTGATCGAAGGCCGATCAAGCGGCCAGCGCTCCATCGCATCGGAGCTTTCAATCGCATCGCAATCTTATATTGCATCCAATTTTTTGTCCCGCCAATTGGCCTCTCCCCCAATTTTTTCTCCACCGTCGATCTAATCTGTAGATCGATGGTGATCAGGAGCTCAAATCTGAGCTTGGGAAAAAGCTTAAAAATTAAAGTGCTCAAATTTATTTGGAACCTAAGTGATGGGATAGGCCTCGGCAATATGATCCCGGCGCTACGAACGACACTCAAATCCGTTACCGTATGAAGAATTTATTGCACTTTTAGTGGAGTGGGTCCGGCGGAGCACAGAGGCACCAGCCCTCCTCCCATGGAACCTCATCATATGACCAGTGAGGGAGCTTAATGTTAAGAGCGCTTAAGGGAGCCTAATCTCAAGTTTAATATTTAATTAAGCTTCAGTTAAATGGAGTTTAATATGGCGGAGTTTCTGGAGGCGATCCCAAATTTAGGCGGACTTCCACTTTTAGTGGAGCTAACTGGCAGTTGCCCCACATTTAGCGGAGGAAATTGGGACAAAGTTGTTTTGGTCATAACTTTCTCATTACTCAACCTTTTAAAACAAATTTTTTTTTTTTTTCGTATTTTCTCAGAATTGTGGACTGAATGGCATAGGTTTCAGAGCCATTGGAGCTCATTTTCAGCTGTTTAGCTTCGGAGAATATTTTTGAGCCACTAAGGCCATTTTGGGTTTTGAGTTTGGTTGAGTTGTGGTTAACCTTTTTTGGTGAACCAAAAGTCATTTTCTACTATTTCCTACATTCTAGAGCCATTGGAACAGTTCTTAGCTCTGTTTGAATACTTTCAAAGGCCGAAAACCTTTAGGAGAGTTTTCAGGGCCGCCATGGCCATTTTGGGGTTTGAGCTGTTTTGAGTTGTGGTTATCAGTTTGAGGTGAACCAAAGCTCTATTTTAGATAATTTCGACATTATGAATCCATTGGAAGTGGTTTCAAAGGAATTTGAGGACTTATACAGCCCAAAAAGTTGCAGATAAGTTCAAAGCACCAGTAGGACATTGATGAAGAAATCACTATTTATGGTAATCTTTCACTGTTTAGTGAATTTGAAAAGGAATTATTAGGTTTTTCCTACCTTATGAATCAGTTTATATATTCATATTTGTCTATTGAGACACTTGTAATCTTGTATTGCATTTGAGAGCTTTTAATACAAGAGGACAAGTCTCATTTGGGAGGCTTGATCCAGGAGATGTAGCCCAAGAGTTGGGGTGAACTCCTATATTATATTGCTGTTGTGTTTTGATATTATATTGCTGAATATTGTTGCTGATACCCATGTTAAGTTTCAGCAAAAACAATTACACTTAATATACATAAACAGTGAAAAGACATACACCATTTGCAAGATAAATTTCCGCATAACGTCAAGTTTAAAGAAAGATAATTTTAATTAAATTTGAGTGTTTACTTCTATTATTTCTTTAGGCAGAGTCTGTAAGAGGGCCAGGTAGCCTCTGGATTCATCCTTTCTTTGAAAGGTGAAATATCCGGTAAATGCCCCTACAGTCTATCTCTGTATTAGAAATATGAAGTTCTCACATTTTCAGATTTAAACTTAGAGTATTTTTGCACTCATTTACATAATTGAAAATGGATACCTTGCACCATTTTCAAGTACCTTCCAATTTCAGATCAGATGGTATCAGAGCTCGGGTTGAGCATTCCTTATTGTGCAAAAGGTTTTAAAACAGTGTAAGAGATTTACTGTTTTATTGGTTGCAAAATGGTTGCTTGAATGAGAAGGGGTCTTTACTGACATTTGGTTAAAAGCTTTTCATTTGTTGGAAAACTTTGAGAACTTTTATTTGGAAGTTCCTTTTGTTAAATTGACCATTTACATAATGTCAACTTCTTCTACAAGTGAAGTTTCCTCCTTCACTAGATTCTTCAATGATGACATGAAGAATGAGTTCTTTAAGGTGAAGGACATGGTGCAGATTCTCCTTGAGGATCAAAGGGAAAGTGTTCAACTTCGTGCACAATTGCTAGCTATGCAGGAAGAGAAAGAATCCATTCTTCAAATATTGCATGATATGGAGTTGCAGCTTCTTCAAGCTCAAGAAGCTTTGTCCAAGAAAATACCTCATCTTCAGGATGTAAATCATGAGGTAAATCATTCTGATTTGTCTTCAGTTTCCTCTATTGAAAAGTGTTTTGGTTCTTTTGAAAGGCATACAAGAGGTATTAGGTCCAAATTGATGTTAAAAATGGGCTATCAAGAAGGCAAAGGTTTGGGCAAGCATGCACAAGGCATTGTTGAGCCTATTTGTGTTGTGGAGCGTCCCAAGAATATTGGTCTTGGCTATGAGCAACTTAATGGCGAAGCTTTGAGCACATGTATTCAAGAATGTGATGAAAATTTGAAGAGAACATTTCTCCCAAGTTCTCAATTACATCAATGTCATGATGGCAATATTCCTTACCATTGTTTTAAGCCATCATTGCAGCAAGAAGATGGTAGACATGCAGCTTATGGCAAGCATGCAAAGCAACATAAGAGGATTTCTTGTACATATTGTGGTCGATTTAACCATCATGTTTCGAGATGTTGGATGAGGAAGAAGGCACATAAGAAGCAGATGAAGCAAAGACTACCTTCAAAGAAGGTGCATATGATTTTCACTTTTTTCCAAAAGAAGGGACATGTTGTCTCTCATTGTTGGACTTTGCATCCAACTCGTCGTCCCATGCACATGCAGCAAGAGGACAAAAATATTGGCGAAGGTGGAATCATGGATTCCATTATTGATGTGGAAAGGGAAGTTTCACATGAGGAAAAGTTGCAGCAGAAAAATTCACCATGGAAGTGGCTTGGTGAGAAGTGGATGGACTTCTTGACACAGTAAGACGTACTCCTTTTGTACATATGCAAATTTCGGATGTATGCATGTATTTTATGCTGTAATATATTGTTTTTTTTTAGCCACCTTAGATCATTGATAAAGGTAGCATTATACAGTTTCGTTCTGTAAATTTCTCGCCAGAAATTTCTGTGTGAGTTCAAGAAAGACAGTTGTGGACAGTTGTGGAGAAGCGCATTCAGGAAGGGAAATGTCAAATTCTTTCCATTTGTGGTTCAATTTCATTTACTTTTCAAGGCTAAAATTTTTGAAGGGCTGAAGAGAAGAGGATTTTTATTCTCTCATTTGTTGTACTAAAGTTCAGTTCTTCATTTCAGTAAGCTTTTGGGGACCAAAAGCCTCTCATTTGGGACGTGTGATCAGGAGCTCAAATCTTAGCTTGGGAAAAAGCTCAAAAATGAAAGTGCTCAAATTGATTTGGAACCTAAGCGACGGGATAGGCCTTGGTAAAATTATCCTGGCGTCATGAACGGCACTCAAATCCGTTACCGTATGAAGACGTTATTGCACTTTTAGTGGAGTGGGTCCGGCGGAGCATGGAGGGGCCAGCCCTCCTCCCATGGAACCTCATCATATGACCAATGAGGGAGCTTAATGTTAGGAGCGCTTAAGGAGCCTAATCTCAATTTTAATATTTAATTAAGCTTCAATTAAGTGGATTTTAATATGGCGGAGATTCTGGAGGCGCTCCCAAATTTAGGCGGACTTCCACTTTTAGTGGAGCTAACTGGCAGTTGCCCCACATTTAGTGGAGAAAATTGGGGAAAAGTTGTTTTGGTCATAACTTTCTCATTAATCAATCTTTTAAAACAATTTTTTTTTTTTTTCGTATGTTCTAATAATTCTGGACTGAATGGCGTAGGTTTCAGAGCCATTGGAGCTCATTTTCAGCCTGTTTAACTTCGGAGAAGCTTTTTGAGCCACTAGGGCCATTTTGGATTTTGAGTTTGGTTGAGCTGTGGTTAACCTTTTTTGGTGAACCAAAAGTCATTTTCTACTATTTCCTGCATTTCAGAGCCATTGGAACAGGTCTTAGCTCTTTTTGAAGACTTTTAGAGGCCGAAAACCTTTAGGAGAGTTTCCAGGGCCACCATGCCCATTTTGGGGTTTGAGCTGTTTTGAGTTGTGGTTATCAGTTTGAGGTGAAAAAAAGCTCTATTTCAGATAATTTCAACCTTATGAAGCCATTGGAAGTGGTTTCAAATGAATTTGAGGACTTCTTCAACCCAAAAAGTTGTAGAGAAGTTCAAAGCACCAACAGGACATTGATGAAGAAATCATTGTTTATGGTAATCTTTCACTGTTTAGTGAATTTGAAAAGGAATTATTAGGTTTTTCCTACCTTATGAATCAGTTTATATATTCATATTTTTCTATTGAGACACTTATAATCTTGTATTGCATTTGAGAGCTTTTAATACAAGAGGACAAGTCTCATTTGGGAGGCTTGATCCAGGAGATGTAGCCCAAGAGTTGGGGTGAACTCCTATATTATATTGCTGTTGTGTTTTGATATTATATTGCTGAATATTTTTGTTGATACCCATGTTAAGTTTCAGCAAAAACAATTACACTTAACATACATAAACAGTGAAAAGACATACACCATTTGCAAGCTAAATTTCCGCATAACGTCAAGTTTAAAGCAAGATCATTTTAATTAAATCTGAGTGTTTACTTCTATTATTTATTTAGGAAGAGTTTGTAAGAGGGCCAGGTAGCCTCTGGATTCATCCTTTCTTTGAAAGGTGAAATATCTAGTAAATTCCCCTACAGTCTATCTCTGTATTAGAAATATGAAGTTCTCACATTTTCAGAGTTAAACTTAGAGTATTTTTGCACTCATTTACATAATTGAAAATGGATACCTTGCACCCTTTTCAAGTACCTTCCATTTTCAGATCAGACGGCCTGCGCTCCATCGCATCGCATGTTTCGATTGGCCCATTTGCACGCCACCCCCGATTGCGATTTGTCGATTGAATCCGGACCGTCCACGTGTTCGGATCGGACGGTCCAAAATCACTCTTATTTGTTTTTTTCCATGTTATTCTTTTACCTCTTTTGAGTAAATATCCATCGTTGGATGCTTTCATCCAACGGCCACGCTCCTCTCCCGCCCTCTGAAAGCAGTTAAAACCTAAAAACGCAAGATTTCCTAATATTTTGTTTATTTTGCAAGTTTAAATGGTTTTTCCATAAGAATGCCGAGGGCCGGGAATGACGATTCCCACGCCTTTGATTTATCAAAGGGAACCATCCATCGAGCTCTATTCCATTGTTTCGTCAATGCTCTATGAGCATTGATGCCTTTAAAGAGCCCTGCGCAGCCTGCACATCGACAAGACACTGTGTTTTAAACGTGATTTAAAAGAGTATAAATTTGAAGAACAGCATACAACAGAGTAGAATATTAAAGACAAATTTGGGGAATTATGGCTAAGAATGATTATCAAAAGCCTAATTCCCTGGATTAAAACACAATTAAAAGAAACATCATGAGTGTTTAACAGGCAGAAAGGCCTCCACTGTCACATTTTGAGGTGAATTGATTCCTCAGCTACCACAGAGCCACCTATTGCCTCAAAGCATTCAAACAGAGGTTGAACTCATTACAGAATCAAATATTTTGCCTCAGCACAGCCAGGGAGTTACTGCTGCAAGGAAATAAATGTAGAAATATCTGCAGAGTTACTCCAAACATTTACACTGAGCCTCAAAGTAAAATAAATCTCCCACCGAGCTTTGATATTAATTGTAAAACAGTTAATACAATGAACCACCTATAAAATTCTTCATTGAGCCCCTCAAAAGGCCAAGAAGTCTTGAATCTTTATTAATTTCCTTGAGAGATCTTTTATCAGATCTCACCTCCACATCCTTCTATAAATACTTCTATAGAAGATGAGAAACTGTTGGTTGTAGAACTTTGAAATACATCTAAGCTTAAACTTTCTGACTGTAAATAGTTTTCACTGGTCCTTGGAGCTCTGTTTGTGTTAGTTTTGTTAGGATGGATAGTGAAGATGATTGCTGAACTGAAACATTGGATCTGAGTACTGTAACTGGTTTGACATCAATAAACAAGCTGTTTCTTGGGATCTTGGTCTATATCACTAGTGAAGTGCCCCTTCTTTGTTATTGTTTTCCTTTATGTATGTCATATTGTTCACTATTCTTTGATAAATAACAACATTTATAGAGTTAGGATCTGTTGTACATCAGTAACCTTCTCTGACTGAAAAGCTTTATCTCAATGTTTTCCTCCAAATTTTTTATTTCAGAATGATTCAATACAGTTTAAGCAGTTAGGAATGTTGGAGTTCCTTCGTCCTACTGTTTGCTTTAAACATTTTTCTTGAAAGTTATTTTCCTTACTTGCTTATTAAAGTTAGACTAGAAAGTGATGGTTTGCCCTGTTTCTAGCTTCTATTCTCCAAAGGCAGATTCTGAAAGCTTCCCTTGGTGTTAACTGAAAGCAGACTAGGTTTAAAAGTACTTTATCTGATCTTAAGTTTATACTCTGTCTTCTCTTATATGTTTTCATACTTTCTGAAGGTAATTATGTGGATTAATGGATTGTTTTTCAATTAAGTTGCTTTAATACAAACTTGCCCAAGAATTCAATGGTTAGCCCTGCACTTGGTTGGTTTTAAACAGTTACTTAAGAGGTTTTACTTTTTTGGACTGACTATAAATCCCTTGTGAAATTATTATCAGTTTCCACCCCTCCAACACTTTATTGTTCCCATTCCATCATTTAAATCTCAATAATCTTGTGGTGTATATGACTTGCCCCTTGGATCACTCTTGATGTTGTTGTTCAATTAAAGCCCTGTTATGACCCCATAGCCCAATGGACTAAAAACCAGCGTTATATCTATCTTTTTAGCCTAGCTATTCTATTCACTTGCAACTTCTCAACTTTGAAACTCTTTGCACTTAGGACTTTCCACCTCAAACAGTATTCATGCTCAACCATCCAAAAACAAAACAAACCCTTGGCCTTCATAACCAGCCTAATATTATTACCCCAAATTTCAAAGACAAATCCATCTTTGTACATATTGGAGAGATCCCTCTCCGGATTCAGGAGGGCTAGATCCTAGAATCCCAAAGTTGGTTGAAACGATGTTGTTTCTGTGATCGAACTTTGCCAATCTTGCTGATTACAGATTCCTAATAGGAGGCAAGATAAATCTTTGACTGAAGACAAAGGAGCAGCAAAAGTACATAAATTATAACTTCGTGCATATCACTCTGTAATGAGAGCTTTTTATGCATCTTGACATGACTTGGGAGCAATAAACCTTGGCTGCTCCTACGATTGTGAATTCTGCTGAAAAATATTGTTGTGCTTGTGGGCATTGACTATAGAGGGTGGGAATTGAGTGTTTTTCACTGGTGTAGTTTTATGTGACCATTCATCTCCTCTTTGATGGTTCCTTTTTCTCTTTGTATATGTATATTTTTTTATAGCTGCCTTTTTTTGGTGGCAAGTAGTTTCCTTAGTGCGGACTTCATGTTTTTTCTTTAAGCTAGCAAAATTATACTTTTAATAGTATACAATATGAATTACAAGCAGTTCAAACTATTATCTTCTTCCATGGGAATAAAATCTGAAGGGAAGAAACCATTTTTTAGACACCTATTTGAATGATGAATTCATTTTACCATATCCACTATAATGCTGGTTGGTGCAAGTCTCTGATGCCATGCATTTGTTTCTTGTATAGATTCATTCTCGTAGCCACAAATTGGAATCTTATAAAGGATTTGGGCATACACAGTCATATTGATTGGGGTTTCGGAACTTTGGTAATGAGCTAAATCCTCTCCCATTTTCTGCAAATTTAAGATCACTAATGTTTAGGTTAGGTGGAATATTCAAATGGTATGGTGCGAGAAACATACTGGTGAGTGTCTCAAAATGCTATCTATACTATATTTGTCTAACGAATTGTATTGAATATTGGAAATTGAACTCGATTTATTTTCTAACCCCAATAAGAAATTATCTCTTGAACTTGGTGGACAGGAACTAAAGACGAGCAAAAATCAAACTATAGAATTATTTAGAATTTTCCGGCCATCTTGGGCACACATTTTCTCCAGAATCTCAAGCATATTAGCAAATCAAATTTGTTTGTGGGACAAAGAAATCTCAAACATATTAGCAAATAAAATTTGCCAAATTTTGAAGACAAACTTGATCATTACCAACCAAATCATGAGGTTCATGACATTTGTAAAAATATCTTTAAGAATTTTTTAAATTTTTTTAACGTTTTTTGCTAAACTGAAACATACATATCAAATGCCCCCGATCGGGGTGTTATGTGGAGGATCTAGCCTCCCATTTCAATTCCAGAGAGTTTGCAGCAGCTCAAAACAACTAATAGATGGCAACACAATTTTAATAGATACTAGAAGCAAAACCTCAGCTCCAAGTTCCACAATACGCTTGATCATCTCCAATGGTGATCCAGGTCCAGTTAAGCAACTTCCTTTTCGTTTGTGGAAAATATGTTCCCAGCCGAATCTAGTTCCCTATAAGATGAAAATCCATATTACTAAATTACAGCATTGCTAATATAATTTAACTCAGTCAAGTTAATATTTCTAGTGATTCAATTTGCAGAGAGGCTGACTGCAACCTCCTTTTCCTATAAAATTCCCTGCAAGAATAAGGATGTTGCATAACTGAATTGAGCTCACAAGGTTAACAAAAATTTCAAGGGAAATTTCCCATTCAAAATAGAAGAGAAGAAATGAAAAACTCCAGGAGGAAATCTAGAAATGCAACCTGTTGAAAAACCAGAAGTAGCAGATTGCAACTCCTGATATGTAAAATGCCTGCAGGTTTTACTTTGAAAAAGGCACTCTAATCTCCTTGCCAAACAATATAAAACAACCAAATGAAATCAGTATACAACAACCTTATCTAATGGTTCTCTTGTCTTTGACTCTTCACTCCATGGTTCCTCTGAGGAGTGTAGCTTTATAGATTGTTATTGCTTTTAATTATGCCCAGCACAGGGCTCTCCTTTATGTGCCTTTGTGAACTCTTCTATTGATCCATCCTCAAATTCTTCATCTAATGTGTCTATATTTTCTGGACATCAGCATATAGAGCACCCGCTGGTAGGTTATAAGGGCGGACTTTGGGTTAGTTGTAGACACCAAAAGGGTGCACTTCATGGGATAGCCTTATCCGTTTTCTAAGTGAAATGGATGAAGCAGCGAATGAATATCAAATTAGAGGTGTTCATGGTAAATAAATCTTGCATGACTGGTGAAGGAGATAAGACACATTTATCCACGTAGATTGTTTCATAAGTTGCCTTGTTATCCCTACCTAGACTCTGTTTTGTGGGAAAAAAATTCAACACTGGAAGATACCCGAAAGAACCCTAGATCTGTTGTAATATACTCTAGATCTAAAATTCATTGAAAATATTTGTAGATCTATGAAATATTTGTTGTAAATTCTACAGATGTTTGTATATCTTAAACAAAATGAGTTTTCAATTTTGGATTTAAAAGGGCTCTTCAATGTAAAATTGCCCAGATAACCATATAAATTTGGAGTTTTCTTTGAGCCATACAAGTGCGTATATAGTTTCTTTCAACCATTATGGATATAGTTTTGAATCTTTGTTCTTTTCTGGTAGTGATCGAGCCATCTAATCGACTAGTTGTTGATTCTATTTTAAAATTGCCCAAATCTTTGTAGATCTGGCAATTCTCGAGTTATAAAATTGCAATTTTTTTGGATTTGCACCTATAATACGAATTATAAAGTTGTAGATTTTTTTGGATCTGCATCTGTAGTACATTTCATAGTGTGAAACAGTTGATCTATCCCATCTTCAATTGGATGAACTCATATCAATGTGTTTCTTATTTTACTCAGTACCTCAGCCTCAAATTTCTTGATACTCCAAACTTGTGCACTTGCATGAGTTTGTCGAACTAAAATCCATAGCTTAAAATTCATGAAACTGGTGGAGTCAAATTCATGCAAGCGCAAACACATCTTACACATCCTCTTTGAAACTCATCCAAAAGAACACTGGAAGAAATCTAGAGGGAACCCTATAGCCTAACACAATCCAATGGAATTGACCAAAAAAACCCAAATAGGCCGGTCAACCCTACTATAGGAGGAAGGGCCTGCAGTAAGAACTTACCATTTTGCAAGAGCTGAGGGAAAATTCTGTTTTGCAAGAGCTAAGGGCGAATGCTGAGGGCGAATGTTGTTCTGCAAAATATGAGGACGAATGTTGAGGGTGAATGTTGTTCTGCAAGGACTGAGGGCGAATGTTGAAGGCGAATGCACATGTAGTTTTTAATAAAATGTTTTTTATGTCCTCACCCGCTACTTGGTGACAGTAGATGAATGGACAGTCCCTAGTAGTTTTAGAGAGAATCTAACCTGACTTAAGAGCTCCCTCATCATATCATGGGTACCACGAGCTCCATTGATGAATTGCTTTGCCCAATGTTTATAGGAAGAAGAAATTGAGGTTACAGTCAAGACATGATCAGTTCTTTCGAGCTATTTATAAGGCACGCATCCATGATGCTACCAAGTTGTCCATTACCTCGGCTGTTTATTACACAAACCATACCCTTTTCTATGGTAACTCTGTTTCCACCGAGCAGGGAAAATCATCAGGTACATTGCAAAACACAACCCATGTCATTGAAGATATCCTTCCGACTCCTCCAGTCCCGGACAATGAAGTGACCTTGTGTTTGATTTCTACCTCAGAATTGTGCTTATTTCACCCTTTAGCTTAGTGAGACCAGGACCTTAGCTTTCGATGCTGATTCCTCAACTTGTCTTCATAGAAAGCAGTTTCATTCCTCAGTTACATTTGATTTTTGCATTTCAAATGAGCGCGCAAATTTTTTCATTTCAAATCATTTTTATTTGGAGGAAGCCGTCGCAATAGCGATGCTTTGGGGCATAGTGTCGCAATTGCGACGTTTGGAGGAATCCGTCGCAATATCGACACTATGCCCCAAAGCGTCGCTATTGCGATGGCTTCCTCTAAACGTCGCAATTGCGACGTTTGGAGGAAGTCGTCGCAATAGTGACACTTTGGGGCATAATGTCGGTATTGTGACGGATTCCTCCAAACGTTGCAATTGCGACACCTTGTCTAAGTGTCGATATTGCGACACTTGTCTCTAAACATCAATATAGAGATGGTTTTGGGCGAGATTTGAAAAAGTTGAAAAAATTTGGGGAAATTTCTGACATTTGGTCAAAAGTGTCGGAACCAAGTGTCGGAATTTCCGCCAAATGTACTAGTGTGGAGTGAAGGAGCACAAATTAAGGTTATTTAAATCTTATTCATGGATGTAATTAAGAGACTGACTGCTACATTACTTCACTTCATTCAAAGAAGAAGGGACACAAAATGGCACAAGAAACACGAATCACCATCAACAGTTGCAGGAATGAATGCTCAACATGTAGATGAAATTCATTTTAGATAAGTGATAAGCAAACACAAATTCCAAAATTTTCATTAAGCTACATGCTTAATTTTTAATTAAATATGAAAGGAATAATCTTAAACTCGGCATAAATGATATTATCATGAGTTTAGGAGAAGTGTTATATAAAACTCATTTCTTGATGATCATGTAGCAGAAGTGTTATATTATCATGAAATCGATAATAAGATCCGTGCAACAGTAATGAAATCAAAATTGAAATTTAGTAATGTGATATGTGTATATGGTAATGGTAATGAAATCGAAACCTAGAAATATGAACTTAAAATATAGTAATGTAATCCATGTGACTCAGAATGAACTTCAATTTTTTTCTCTTATTTATGAAAATATGAATATTTTATTAATTTTTATCGAGATTTACAAAGAGGTATTATCAGAATAATGGAGTAGCTTTTAAGTGTAATTTTTTAGATTTTTTGGCAGATTTTTAGCTGGATTTTCGTAAAATAAATTGTGTTAAAATCTTGATTCATGTTATTTAAAATGATTTTTTTGATTGCATATATCGATTCAACACTCTCAAAAACCTCCGTGACACTTTGATTGTAAAGATTTCACTAGTCAAATATGTGTTTTCAATGAATCCCAGCCAAATTCTAGAGAAATTAGATCAGAAAACAAACCAGAAAACTTTCCCAAAAATTTCACTTAAAGACTACTCTTGATCCGAATGAAAAGTGGCCTACACCCATGGTATTCATCCACCTATGGTTTATCCGCCCATGGTATTGTAAGTGAAATCTATCCATGATATTCATTCACCCATGGTATGTATACACCCATGGTATTGTACGTGACATCTATCCATGGTATGTATCCACCAATGGTATTCATCCACACATGGAATTTACCCATGGTATTGTAAGTGGTATCTACCCATGGTATTGACCCATGGTATCCACCTATGGTATTTACACATCGTATTGGAACTCAAAAAAAGACTATAAATAACAAGCCTCACTTTGTAAAAGGATAGATTGTCCACCACAATTTAGCTTCTACAATTATTCTATGTTTTAATAAAACAAGTTTCTTTGTGGTTTATTTGCTTTGTGTTCTCTCTTTTTTCTGGCATTCTAATTTTGCAGATATTGTCAGATCCACTTCAATTTTTCAAATCTTAGGGGCCTCCCCTTAAGATATGTATCAGTGGTATCAAATTCAGGTTATGAATCCATGGGAATGAGGGTTTGAATCATATTTCAGTTTCAATGTTTTGCATCAATCTTCAGCAAATACCATGAATTTTTTGGGCGGCGAGTTTGCAAATGAGATATAAAACTTTTGGTGAAAAAATTTAATAAGAAAAAGACTAGATCTGGATTCCTTGTGAAAAAATACCCAAATTCGAAAAAACAATTGGTCAAATTGGAGTTCAGATGAGGGAGATATCGTTGATTCAAAATCAGCAATGTTGCAGATATTTTTCTCACGACAATTCGTGGACGACGTCTCGCCTCTAATTGTTTGTAGTATTTAGTGAAAATTTTCAGAGAAATGGTTTCATATATGATCTCCCTTTGAAAAATCACCTGATTTAAAAAAAAATCAGTCAAATCGGAGTCCGGACGTGGGAGTTATCGTTGATTTAAAATCAACTCCAGCGTGAATCTGAGAGTATAGAGTTTCCATATCGTGATTTCAAACACATGGGAAGATGCAAAATGATCATTCCATTTCCAAAAATAGGTTATAATACATATTCTAAGTTATATTGATCGATTTATGCTCATTTTAAATCTGGTGCAGCATTCAGAGCGAGTTCCCTTTGGAGACGTGCCCTCCCACCCCACTTTAGTAGGCACCTGCTTCACATTCATCAGTTTTAGCATAGCAGCATTCGGTTAGAGAGGTTTCCTCCGACCCCAAGCTATGTAGGCACCTACTACTTCATCAAAAATTAGCATCGAGGTTATGGGTCAACTGCACAAAATCCTTCTCATCGAAGTCCATTTTCTGGGCCACACACTGTTAGTAACACAATTGGTCGCAAGCATTATAGGGTATCTCTATCCTCGAATCTTCGTTTGTCATGGTTTTGGGTCATCCAAAAACCCACACTTCATCGAAGTCCATTTGCTAGGCCGCACACTATCAATATCACAGTTGGTCACAATCATTACAGGGTATCTTTGTCCTCGGATCTTCGTTCATCATGGTTATGGGTTAACCACACAAAACCCTTCTCTTTGGGGGATCTTCATGTTCAACAAGGGTTTCTCAGGAGGGAACTTCAGGCAATGGAGACCATTGCTTCTTAAGGAGGGAGGAATGATCTGAATGAAAAGTGGCCTACACCCATGGTATTCATCCACCCATGGTTTATCCACCATGGTATTGTAAGTGACATATATCCATGATATTCATTCACCTATGGTATGTATCCACCCATGGTATTGTACGTGACATCTACCTATGATATTCATTCACCCATGGTATTCATCCACTCATGGTATTCATCCACTCATGGAATTTACCCATGGTATCCACCTATTGTATCTACCCATGATATTGTAACTCAAAAAAGGCTATAAATAACAAGCCTCACTTTGTAAAAGGGCAGATTTTTCACCACAATGTAGCTTCTACAATTATTCTCTGTTTTAATAAAACAAGTTTCTTTGTGGTTTTATTTGCTTTGTGTTCTCTCTTTTTTCTGGCATTCTAATTTTGTAGATATTGTCAGATCCACTTCAATTTTTTAGATCTTGGGGGTCTCCCCTTAAGATCTAGATCAACTCTGATTAAAACCAAACCTTCATCCATGTTGTACATATAACAACTCACTAGATTCAAAGAACACAATTCAAAATACATAAATATCACTTCTGGAAATACATAAAACTCCCCAAAACCAAATTTAGACTTTGTAGTGGCAAAAACAAAAATCAGAGCCAACAGTCTAGGATGGAAAAATAGTCTGTCCATTAGCTCGATGGAAAAAAAACTTCAACTTTGTAATCTAGTAATGTTATCCAAATAAATCAAAACCTACATTTGGTAATGCAATAAAAATCTAAATTAAAATAAAATAAAAAGCAAACATGTATAATATGCAGAGCTTCTTTTTTTAAAGCAAGATAGAATATATTCAGAAGCGAAAACCTTAATTACAATAAAATTTGTTAGGTGTGAGCCATGCTCTAGCACCATATTGAAAAAACGGGGCTTATCTTCCACTGGGAGTAATTTTTACAATTTCCAAAGCTGTGGAGGATTGGAAAAAAATTGCAGATTGAGACCAGTAACAAAATTACGGACTGAAACTAGAGACAAAATTTACCTGTGGAAACCTAGAGGTGAATAATAACAGTCGTATAGTTGAGAAGATAAAATTCAATACTAGACATATAGTTGAAAAAATTAGGCATATAAATGACATTTAACAGAAAGCATTAGGAGGACCGAAAACAATAGCTTATAGCACCCGCACCGACGGTCGCTTCAGTAAACTCCAACCCTCTGCCACAGTCGAGGTCTTCATGCCGCATCTAGGGCGTCATCCAAGATAATGGGTGTTTCATGCGTGCTGCCTGTGTAAGTGGACTACGCTGGAGGGCCACATGAGAAGGCTCCCGCCATTTCCATCTTGGTGCTCAGAATTCCCACTGGAATGAGAGAATTTCTTCTGCATAAAAAAGCGGTGGGTGGCCCGAGTGTCGAACTTGCAGTGATGAACAACTTCCACGTATACCACAAATTTGTTCGAAAGCATGTCAATCTTGTTCTCCAATGTGTTCCTCATATCTTCTTGACCTTGCATTGTCAGGACGAGGGCACTTTTAAGCTGCCAGTATATCTCAATTGTGTTGTTGTAGAGATTTTCCCCGGCCTGAGTGAGGCCCAGGTCAGGGATCCATTCGAGGATCAACACTTTTCGTGGTGACCATGCATCTGAGACGCCTTGCTTTCCCTTCCAGGTTTTCTATATGCGTATGGGTGTTGGGATGAACAACCACAACATAGGAAAGGGCGGTCTGCCTGGCCGAGGATTTGGATCTCATGGTAGGAGGGGTGCTTACATTGTTCCAATAGGAGGGCGCAGCCTGAACCTTGTCTCGAGGCCATACTGAAGAGGGAAAAACTAGATAGCAGAATGACGAGGGATAGAAAAATTAATGGAAAGCAACGAAGAGCATGGTGTTTGAAGATAGGGGAGGGGTGGTAATATAGGAAGGTTAGCCTGGGGGAGTGTGAAGACTCCTGTGGAGTAACTGTGGGCAGTCAGAGGTGTTGCAACATGATGCCAGAGACAGAGCCGGGTGGAATTGTTGTAACTGAAGGACGATGGAGCATGGGGGAAGCGACTTGCCAACCTACATTCGCATTCATTCGAACCTCAGGATTACAAATCTTCCACAAAGTCATTTATAACAGTATTATACAGAGGAGGATGGTGACCAGTTGTGTTAGTTCCGGTGGGATCCACAGGTTGATTATATTTTATGTTTAAGGTCATGCAATGTTGATGCAGTCGTCCCTCCTCCAATTCATGCCAAGTGATTGAGCGCAGACTTTATGGTCCCCCCGTCCCTTCATTGGCCAACCTATCAATCAAACCATTAGCACTTCTTCTAACAACTTGAAATGGATACATGTTGCACGGTTGATGTGGCACTTTATCCTGTTAATGTTTTTTTTTGGGTGCCAGTTGTTTGACACCATGGAGGCTTCTATTCCTTGTTGCAATTTTCTACGAGCAATACTGGCCACCTTAGAGTCACCCTCAATGATCAGGGGTGCAAATTTTTGGGTTCTGGAAATTTCTAGGTGGAGCATGAAGCTCTGCAACACTGTTAGTGGTGGTTCCCAGGTTACGTGCATAAATCCATATTATATTACCTTGAAAATTTCTGAATACACCTCTAAAGCCGACCCTACCCGGGTTGCCCTTTGCAGCCCCGTCGTAATTAAACTTGATTATGTTTGTCTCCAGTGGTGACCAGGGGTTCTTCGATCCCTGCAAAGACGAATTCCAAGAGACCATGGGTATGAGGGAAGTTGGAATGTCCAGAAGAGACAAGATGCGAAGATCCTCTCGAGACAAAGTGTTAAGGGGAGCCTCCAGCTTTGAATAGGGCACCGATTCTCTAATATTTTGTTTGATGTGGGAGAGAACCCTTTATTCCTGCTTATTCGTGTTCCTGGAGGTTATGGCATTCCTTTCCTTCCAGAGAGACCAACATGATATGATCCCCAGGAGGAGATTCCAAACTCTGTTAATCAGGGGTTGATTGGAGAAAGATGATCTCCATTTCTCAATGGTGTTGAGGATGGAGGAGGGGTCCCTTTTGGAGGCCTTAAATACCAAGTAAGCCCGGTTCCAGATGTTGTTGGTATAAGGTAACTCATTTTGCATTTGGTTTGTAGTTTCCTCACCTTCTTCATAGAGGTTGCACCGAGAGGGTCTAGTAAAGCATTTCTTTCTTAAATTGTCCCAGGTCAATATCTTCTTGTGCGTGACTAGCCAAAGGAATAGGGAAATTTTTGGCCATTGCTTTCTATCCCACATAGTTTTTCATTTCCTCTCTGGTGGGCTGAGGTTGTCAGATGTTGCATATCCATAGGCCTCCCTAATGTCAAAGTGCCCCGTTGAGTTCTTCTCCCATCCAAGCTTGTCCTCCTCGGTTTCTAATTGTATTTGTCTTTGCTTTAGTTCGTCTGAGAGCTCCTGCCAAGAAAAGGGGAAGTTTTGGTAATTCTAGTCTTCATCAACAATCCATTCACTCCAACCATTTTCCCCATTGTTTGGCTTCTAGTAATGTTTGACCTTCGTCTTGCCCTTGTTTTCCATGCTTATCTTTATCTGATTGAATTTCTCTTGATTCAGCTTCAGGCGTTGTTACCATTCATCTTCCCAGAAAAGAGCTGTCTCTATTTCCAATTTCCCAAAATAGTGGCTCTAGATGATTTCTCTATTTTCCCAGGCTTGGTTCCAAATAACAGATCCCTTGATTGAGCCATTTAGTCTAATAAGAATATCTTGGTGATGGGAAGGTGCATATTTACATTTCGATAACCTTCCCCAAGGGGAGTGTGGGTTGGTTATCCATTTCCACCAGGTTTTTTCCCCCAATGCTTTTCCCAGAATTTTGGGGTCTCTTAGGCCGAGACCCCCTTCTTTTTAGGTTTGCATACTTTTTCCCAGGAAACCAGCGCCCATTTCCCCTTGCTCTCAATTCCTTTCCAAAGGAAGTTCTGCTGGATATTTCTGATATTGTTGGAGATGGATTTGGGGATGGCAAGGGCTAAGTAAAGATAGTGGGGTATGGCATGTAAGACCAACTGAACCAGCACTAGACAACCAACCAAGTTTAGAGCTCAGAAATTCAAGTTGGCTAGTATGTTTTCCAATTTGGCTGTTTGGTTCTCCCAATTGGATTTGGCCAGAGGCTTGTCGGTGAGAGTGACACCCAAGTCTTTAGAAGCGAACCTACAGATATTGAAGTATATGATCCTGGCTATGTTTCTTTGGACAGGTAGGGGGTTATTGAGGAAAAAAAATTTGATTTCTCCACATTTATGGAAGTTCAAGAGGCATCAGAAAACTTAGCAAGAATGGTCACTGAATGAGCAGGCTTATTTGTCGCTGGGGATGCCCATAAGGAGGGTGTCATCTTCAAATTGATGGTGAGTAAAGGGGGGAACAGAATCATAAAGCTTGATGCCAGTAAAGTCCTCCTTAGAGGAGGCTACTGAGATGAATTTTCTTAGCCTTTCGGCGATGACAACAAAGAGGAAAGGGGAAATGAGATCACCTTGTCTAATTCCTCAAGAAGGGATAAAATTTTGGGAGGGGGAGCCATTTAAGAGGATAGAAAAGAACACACCTGAGACCATGGCCATGATCAATTTGATGCAGTATTTGTGGAATATAAAAGCCTACAAGACCCCTTTCATGTATTCCCAACTAATTTTGTCAAAAAATTTGGACATGTCCAGCTGCATAAGCATACCCAGTTTCCTTTGGGCCTTGAGGGAGTGAATGATTTCTTACAAGAAAATAATGTTGTTTAGTATTTGTCTTCCTTCCACATACCCGGATTGATGTGGAGAGATGAGGAGCAGTAGTATTGATTTTATCCTGTTGGCCAAGACTTTAGATATAATCTTGTAGATAACATTGCATGGAGCGATTGGCCTGACTTTTTCAGGGGAGTCAGCTCCTTCCGATTTGGGAATCAGAGTGAGGAAAGTAGCATTCAAGGATTTTAGAACCTATTTTTGGATGCGATATTCCTCAACTAATTCGTGGACCTCTTCCTTTATCAAGGGCCAACAGACTTTGAAGAAATCAATGGTAAAACCATCTGGGCCCAAAACCTTTCCATTAGGCATCGACATAACCACTTCCTCCACCTCTTGCAGGGAGACTTTTCTTAGAAGAAATTAGTTTTGATCCTTCGTGAGGATGGTCGGAATGTTTTATTTATTTCCTTTATAGAGTTTTTCATGTCTTCGCAAGTTTATGTGAGGAGCGTGCCAAAGTACTGGTTGAGTTCAACTTCAATATCCTCATGGTCGTGGATGATGTTACCCTCACTGGTTATTAGGCCCAAAATCCTATTGTGTCTTCTGTGCTGACTTTCGTTCTCCACATTTTAGCTAGTTGATGTGGGATTTCTATTGCCACAATTTTTTCTCTTAAGAAACCATTTCCTCCTAGATGTTCTGGAGTTGAATTTCCTCCAACTTCCTTTGTTCGTTGATACCCTTGCTTATAATTTTTTGCTGGAGGGCCTCCTGTTTTAATTCCAACAATTTTTTTTTCCTAAGTGATGTTTCCGAATGTTTTTTTGTTCCATACCTTGATCTCTGCTTTGATAAATTTCAGCTTTTGTTGGAATTTATACATTTTGTTTCCATTTTGGGGCTGAGGGGTTTCCCACCATTCCTTCATTTTGTCCATGAATTCTAGATGGTCGAACCAGAAGGCTTCTAATCTGATGGGTTTATTTTTTAGTCTAGTTGAGATGTGGATATTCAAATATATGGGTTAGTGGTCTGAGCCAAGCTAGGGAAGGATCCTGGCCTCTGTTTCCTAGGAGGTGAGGTAGATTTCCTCAGAGAGGAGGAAGCGGTCCAACCTAGATGTGATTTGTCTTTCTCCTCCTCACCTATTATTCCAAGTGAAGGTTCCATTCTTCGTAGGGATGTCTATCAGGTGGAGACTATCAATGGTGGCATGGAAAGCTTCAAAGTCTTGTTCCAGTTTCCAAATGCCCCTCGTTTTTCCCCGAGGTTAAGCACCATGTTGAAATCCCGTGTAATAATTTTGTAAGAGTAGTGGAAGGAGTTCAAAAGCTTGCTAATGCTTTGCAGCATGTTGATTCTCTTTGTCGCTTTATGGGGGCCATAAATATTGGTGACACATATAATGTCATTAGTGCCTGTAATTTTTGGAACGGTTGTTAATGGGTGTTTGGTGGCAGCGGAGTAGGAGAATTCGAATTACAAGCTCTTCCATAGATTCATTATACTGCCTGTCGTTCCAGTGGCTGAAATTTCCGTGTAATTGTAGCTCTTGAAGCATGTTTTTTGGATCATAGAGAGGTTGTCCAAGTCAGTCTTGGTTTCTTGGATCAAAAGGATGTTAGGCTTGTCGGTAGCAAGTCTATTTTTCAAGACTCATTTTTTTCCAGTACCATTAAGTCCTCTTATATTCCAAGAAGTGTAATTCATTGAAAAATTTTACCTTTCAGGTCTTTACCTTTCCTTCATTGATGAGGCGGGCTCCCAGCTATTGTAAAAGCTGACTGGTAGTTTTCCTTCCTCTTTTCCTGCTCGGTCCTCTTGGGTATTATTGGCCCACATCTAGGTTTGCTAGAATGCCATTGCCTGCAACTTTTCCCGTGGAAAATTGCCCCTAATTTTTTTTCATTTCCTCCTGTAGGAGGTACGCTTCTTCGTTTTTTTGGATTTGGTCTTCGAGAATCGTTGCTATGTTGTTTTTCTTCCATTCCTCCACCACCGTTAAGAGGTTAACTCCTTCCAATGCTTCTTCAATGGTGTTTAATTCCAGAGTGGGTGCTTCCTGGGCCTGTTCCATTTCTTTGTCTTCCTGTAGTTTATCTTTTTCATTAATGTTGTGTTCCATTTGTTCGTCTTCCTACCTCTTCTTTCCTTGGGTTTTCTCATTTTCCTTGTGCTCCTCCTCCATGGAGTTGAATAGGAATTGTTCTTCTTCCGATGCATTCAGTGCCTCAATTTTTTTGTGTTGAGTTACCTTGGGTTGATTTTTTTTTCTTTATGTATGTTTTCTTATTGTGTCTATTCTTGTTGTCGACCCTTGTAAATCCCTGTTCGTCCCTCTTCCTTTGAGCTTACTCGTCAGTTGAAGGGGTCTTGTTGTGTGTGCAGTCCCGAAAGAGATGCACGTGTTCATGGAACTTTCTACATCCGAAGGGGATATTCTCATAATCAATACTTTGTAGCCAAGCTCTAGACATAGGGTAGACACAGATTCTTGCGTAGAAAATATAATGTCCATTTCTTGTTCCCTCAGACATTTTTATGTATTCTCCTAGTTCGTCTCCTATGCCTTTGAGGACTGTGGGAGCCCAGTAGTCCATAAGCAAAGAATAAAGCCGAACCCAAGCCAGGACCCTTCTGAAGTCCTCTTTCTCTGGGGTGAGGTTCTCTTTACAATACCTCATGTAGAGACCCACGAAATTGAAGAAGTAAGGTCCTTCTTCAAAGACCTTGTCTTTTTCTTCCAGGAGATTTAAAACAACTTTAAAGAAACCCTTAGAACCCAATTGCAAGTGGATTTCTCCCTTTGGTTTCCATTTGGTCTGAATCCATCCATTGAGAGCTTTCTCTATTGGCAAAATTCCCATGAATTTGTAGATTATTGTGTTTTCTTGCATATAATCCCTGTAAACAACCACATCTAGGTCTTGGATGACCAGTTCCAGAGTCTTCTTGGCTTTGGGGTTGCAAATATTTTTCTGTGTTGTTTTTTCCTTTTCCTGTTCTTCCATTGTTACCTCTGCCTCCACGTTGAACGTCGTGCGAGGAGTGGAATTTCCTTGTCTGTCTGAGGAGTTTTCCTTTGAGGGGGGTTCCACCGCCCCTTTCCCATTTCCTTGTTTCTTATCTATTTCTTTAGGGCTAGGAGCAGGAGGGGCGAAGGCAGAATTGAAGGTTAATCTTGTGAACAATGAAGGTTCATTCTCGCTCGGGCGATCTGCAACCAAGTCACGGAAGGAAGGGGCCAGCGGGCCACCTACTAGCTCCACCATGTGAGCCTTTAAAGAGCATAATTTGAGCCACCGACGGTCGCGACCACGACCGCAAGGCAATGGCTACAGAGTCAAGGTAGGTCAACCATGTTGCAGACCAGATCCTCATTCATGACACTCCAATATGGAAAACTATAGTTACTCGGACCTGTATAATATGTAGAGTTGATGGTTAGTCCGTGTGTTTTATGCAAAAAGTAAGAAGTTAATATGATTGCATATAATGCTACTACAACAATGAATATAAAAATCATTGAAAAAGATGATTAATTAAATGTTTAACTAGTGAATATGAACATAGTTAAAATCACTATTAAAAATTCAATATAGGAAAAACATTTCAATAAATAATGGAAAGAAAATATTAATTATAGAAAAAATCTATTACACAATTAATTTAGAACTAAATTAAAATAGAAAATAGCTATTCCAACAATTAAAACATATTGATGAATGGAAAAACAAATATTTTAATTAGAAATTCAAATTTTAAAAATTCAAAGAATAATTTTGAATTTCTAAAACAAATAAATTTAATATTTAGTTTTACAAAAACTTTAATAACTTTGCAAATTGTTTCTAAAAAATTGCAAATTAATTAATTCAAAACATTTTGATGTCCAAGTCCCACTAACACAACCTATTGATAATGAGCCTCTTTAACCAAATGATTGTGCTTGTACTTAGTGACTTTCACATATTAAAGACAATGAACAAAGTATTAAAAATAAATAAATAATTAAAATAATATATATCAAAATAAAGATTTCAAATTAATGTCAAAGCTTTGTTGTGGATGGTGATGAAAAGTATTGGATCGAATCTTAAATATCTACTAATAATTAATAAAAAAAATATTAAAACCAAAAACCCAATTCCAAGGTGTGTGCATAAAAATGGAATGGATTATCTGATCTACGCTCTTGGTAATGAAATCTGAAATCCAAACCTAGTATTGTGATTTGTGCACTTCTTAATAGAATCAAAATAAGAATCTGATAATAATATTCAACTTTTGTAATGAAATGGAAATGGAAATCAAAAATTGGTAATGAAATCAAAACGAGGTAATCTGATTTTTTGTACTTATTAATTAAATCAAAATAACAATCTGCAAATGATATCACAACTTGGTAATGAAACGGAAATTAAAATTAAAAAAATTGATAATGAAATCGAAACAAAATCAAACACTTTTCTATAAAATCAAAACATAAATCAAATTAGACATACTATTGGAAAAAATAAACATAGAACTTAAATTTGTTTAATTAAAAAAACATGGTCTACAATTTTACGATTTTGTATGAAAAGTCAATTTTGACTAATTTTTTTTTTTTAAAATTAAATTTAACTATAAATTTTTAAAATTTATTTAATGGTAAAAATAGATACAATACCATGAAAAACATGAGAAATTCTAATACACCTAAAATCCTAAAATTTAAAAACTATAACCCAAAATTTCCATTATTTTTCAAACAAAATTATGATCCATTAAACTACTGGAAAAAAATAAAATTTAAAATTATTCCAACGTACAGTTACGAAAGTCAAATAGTGCCGCGGCGGCTGCGACCCCAAAATACACACAATACAATATAGATTAATTTCCCTTTTATGCTGCCACCTCTAATCTAGCTGTAGCTTAGTTGTATTGCGACACTTGGTTATACTCCACGTGTGCTCAATCCAAGTGAAAGTTGAAACACGGGAAGTACGCGGAAAATCCCTTCAAATATTTATCAACGCAACGCCCAATGTAGTATCCTTCGGCTTTACTCGCCTTACAATCTCCTTACTTGTGTCTTCTTGCTAAACTGTCCTCAGACAGGCGGCCCAGAAGGCTTCGATATTACTTCAGTAAAATGTTACACACCTTGTTATGCTGCAGAGTTTGAGCCTACAAGCTTCTGAACTCTTGCAAATTTACAATACTCAAGAACTCTCAGAAATTACTAACACACACACACTCACTCAATGGACGATGATCTAAATGCATGACCATCTATCCTTTATATACAAAAACTAAGGAGACTATTGAGGGTCCTGTCAGGCATTACTGGCCCAGACGGTGTCTACTCAATATTCTCGAGTACAATAATGCAACCGAAAGATAATTTACCAGGGCCCCTTGGGGCTACGATCGGAGTCATATCCTTCATCCGTGCTATCTGATTCTTCTTGCTTTTTATAAAGCCATTCCAAGTACTTTGATTCCCACTCTGATTCATGATGAAGTTGAGCATCTTGATAAATATCAATGTGCACGGGTTCCTTTTCTTGTACTGGATATCCTGTAGCCATTTTGCTTTGTCGACTACTTTTATCTTCTGTAGCAATACCTTTTCCTTTGTCAACTGTAGAAGATTCTCCTTTACGTCTCATCGGTAGCTTGCTGCTATCTTTTGTGACGAATGTACTGCTTTGCGGGAAAAGATATCTATCTGCTGATCTTGTCCATTTGCAAACATAGGCCATTGGATCGACTTCAATATCAAGGAACGAATCTTTTTTAGCTTTTCTAAAATTCACATGTGATTGTACTGCTAACTCGACCCCATCCAAAAGATCTAACTTGAAAATCTGGAACATAGAAACTGACTGTTCTATACAACACTGAACCCAGTATTTACAAAGGTGATTTAAACCATAATGTTCTTGCCAACCAAGCTCGAAACTTACTGCAGACGCAACATGATTGGTTAACAACAAACTTATCAAACAAGCAACATCTGGAACCCAATTACCATGTTTAATGATAATTGTAACTAGAGCCTTTTGATTGATTACTAGTTTTAGAGCACCACATTTTTGCTGACAACATTCCAAAGTTTTAATCATACTGATCTTTTCATGAAGTCTTAAGTTTGGAAAATCCTTTAACCATGAATTTAATTTTTTGACTTCATCTGTATTATCAGCAAGTAAAGATTCTTCAGTATTTTCTCGACCATATACTTGTGAAAATGGGTTTGGCTCTATCGGCTCTCTGAGTTCTAAACTATTGTAGCTCCAGGGAGTTGAGAAAGTTCTCAAGTACTGCATTGATTTCATAATACACTGAGTACTCCTGATTTGATATTTCTTTCTGCACAAACCTTCTTTAATTTCCCAATCTGCAAAAGGTTCAAAGATTTCATATTGTGGGAAAGTATCAGTACTTGCATAGTACTCAGTTGAGCTCTGAAGATAAGCTGCTTCTATTTCATCAAACATCTCATAGATTTGGAGAGAAGCCAAGAACTTGTTTATTTGTTCATGCATATCAAGTTCTTCTAAATCTAGCATCTTAGCAGCAGTGTAAACCTTAAGATCAAAGTCAACTGCTCCAATTAGTTGATAATAATTCAATATCTTCAGAGTATGAATCATTTCTTCGGTAAATGTCTTCATCCAAAAATCACATAATGATTTAAAATAAAGTTTAACCTTCATGTTTGGTAAAGGATAAACTTTTAACAGTTCTTCATCAAAACCAAGGTGAATACCAACATTTTTTGACTGCCAAGCTTGACAGCGTTGTATCCATTGGTTTCTCCTTAATCTCATGCCAACCACTCGCTTAATTTCATCAGTTATAGGACCTGCAATGTATTCCAGCATATAGAACCTCTTTACAAAAGACTTATAAGTATCAGGTTCTGGTAAAGCAAAAGGACTTGTTCGATGCATTTTGTTCATGTCTCTTGTAAGTGAATCTGCCAAATAATTTGATATCCCTGGGATCCATACAACATCAAAATCATACATATTAAACCATAGCTGCCAAGTTAAAAGCCTTCCTCTAGCTAACTGCTTTGAAATTCTAGCTGTAAGGAAATGAGTAAAATTCTTTGAATCAGTTCTAATCAAAAACTTGACTGGAGCTAGGTAAAGTTCAAATTTTTGAATCCCATTGAAAATGGCAAGGGTTTCTTTTTCTGCTGTAAAATAACCCTTTTGATGAGGCAGAAACTCTCCAGATGCATAGGCACAAAGTTCTTCTTCTCCATTCTCCATTTTTTCAAATAGGACTGCTGCCCAATAATTGTCGGATGCATCTGTCTGTAATATAAGTGGTCCTTCTCCTGGTGGCTTTAACTGAGGTAGCTTTTGGCATTCTTTCTTAAGCAGTTTAACTGCTTCTGTAGCTTCTGGCGACCAACCTGCATGCAAGTGTTGTCTAATAGGAGCTGTCTTTTCTGATAATCTTGGAATGTATTTGTGAATATAATTAAGTATTCCAAGAAATCTCTGAATTGTTTTAGTATCTTCTAGTTGATCAGGAAACTCCGCTAACTTTGTCAACACATGTGGTTGCATTTGGATTTTTCCATCAACTATATTAATTCCTAAGAAATCAACACTGCTCTGAAATAATACCATCTTTTTCTCTGAGAGAACTATACCATGATATTGTACCTCTTTCAAAAAGATCTTGAGGTGAGTAAGATGGTCTTCAAGGTTGTCACTGAAAATTAAAATATCATCAATGTAGACACATATGAAGTCATATTTCCCAAAAATATAATCCATTCTTCGCTGGAAGAACGCTGGGGCATTTTTAAGACCAAAGGGAACTACTTTCCACTGATAAAATCCAGCAGGGCATGTAAAGGCTGTTTTATGCCTATCTTCTTCTTTAATCTGGATTTGGTAGTATCCCGACTTCATATCAAACTTGCTAAAGATTCTGCTGTTCTGAATTTTCTGCATTATCGTTTCTTGTCTAGGCAAAGGATAATTAAAACTTTTGGTTATAGCATTCAACGGTTTGTAGTTTATAACCATCCTTGCTTTTCCTCTAATGATCTCAGAATGGTTTCTGACTAGAAAGGCAGAACATGAATAATGAGATTCACTAGGTTCAATTAATTCTAGTTGCAGAAGTTCGTCAAGTTGTTTTCTTATTTCTTTCTCATCAGAAGGAGTGCAGGGTATTAGTTTACCTTTTACCCCGTTGTCGTGGAGTGTGATAATCTCTTGCTGAGGGCTTTCCACTGACCAAAACTTCTGAGGATTTTCAGAACAGTTCTTAAGTAAATCTTCATAGACTTCTTTTTTCTCTTCTGACCAATCTTCTAAATTAATATTTGCTTTCTGTTTGCTTTGACTGGCTTTTTCTTCATACTTTTGTAAAACTTCGACCCAGTCATTTGAATCTTTGATCGGTCTTTTAGATCCTGCTTTCTTCTGGCTAATCTGTCTTTGAGGTTCAGAATTGGCTAATGTTAGCCTTGGAACAGATATAGCTTTCTTTTTGACATTCAGGATAATCTTATCTTCACTTATAGTAACTGGAAAAACTGAAGACAGAAATGGCATACCTAAGGAAAGGCTGCAGGAAGTATCATTATACTGAACTGCTGATATTTTAACAATTTCCCCCCCAACTTTTAAAGAGACATTATCAACATAGTGGGTAAGAGAAACAGATCCGCCAACAGTTTCTGAAACCAAGATATGGTTTAAAGGCTTCCACAGACCTTTAAATAGAGATGGGCGTGCCAAATTATTTGATCCTCCAGTATCTATAAATGCATGGACTTCTATCCATTCATTACGGACTTGCACTTGAACTGGAATATACAGCAAATTATTAGTTTTGACAATTTTCTTGAGAAACGATGTTTCTTCAGAATTAATAGATGGTGGACAAGAAGTGGGAGATACTTGCTTTGGATATGGACATAGAGTATTAAGAGATGGAGCAGAAGTAGATACATGTGGTGTATGTGGTATATCTACAGTCGAAGAGTTTTCATCTTCAATATATACAGACAAATTTTCATCAAAATCTTCTTCTTCATCTTCTTCTTCTGTTTCAGAAGTTAGTTCTTCGTCACAATACAGATAATCATCAGAATAGAAACAACGATTCATCTTTTGAGAAGATTGATTATTATCTTCTTCTTCTGAAGAGGCTTCTGTAATGATATAGACTTCTGAAATGTCATCTTCAGATTCAACCATAGACCATGAATCAACAAATTCTTCAATATCTACGCATGCTTTCAACTTGTTTGAGGAGCTTTTTGGGCATCTTCTTGCAAAATGACCTTCTTGCTTACAGATAAAACAACAGTTATTCTTTGGTTTTTCGTGATTTCTCTTCTTGAGATATCTGTACTTTCTAAAAGGTCTTCTAGGCTGAGCTACTCTTTTAGTTTTGAATTTACCATATCTTTTAGATCTCTTCTTTTTGAAAGGTGTCCATGGAAGAACAGATCTACAAACTTCTAATCCAGGGGTAAATTCAGAGGCTTTCTTCTGCCAGCATAGATATTTAATTTTTTCAGAACATCTGAAAATCAAATCAATCCAGTAGATATGATCTATAGTTTTATTTTGGTTTTCCAAATCCTTTAAAATCATATCACCTAGATTTCCAGGAAGCTTTGACAAAAATGAAATTTTTTGTACTGAATCATTTGCCAACTTTGCTTTGAATACTTTAGCCATGTATTCTTCACCAAACTCTTTAAAATATTTTGCTTCTTTTAACTCCATTCTGGCTAGATCAGTGATTATAATCTTTTTCTCATCTGTTGGCTCAGGAACAAACTGAGTTTTCATTAAGAGTTCTAGGGTGGTTAGACCAGCATTGCAAACATTCATTCTTTCTTCTGCTGGTGCTGACATCCACCAGTCATAAACTATTCCTGCCATTCTTTTTTCGGCCAGATAAAAAATGGATTGATTGTCTAGTTTGGTAGTTATTTGCATTTGATACAAGGCACCTATCCAAATTCTGATTGATTCAGCTGGATTTTTTGACTTTTCTAAATCAAGAACATAACCAGCAGTACTGGTTGCAAATAAATCTTCTTCAATTCTGGGATATTTCGATTGATCTCGAAAAATATGTGCTTTCTGTAATGAGGGCAAGATAAATGATGGAAACTTTTTAGCTGCATCTTCTAATGTAGCTAATTCACTTTTAGGCTTATGAATTAGCGGAGAAGATTCAAAAGCTTTTTCAAAAACTTTTTCTTTACCCTTTGAGATCTTTTTCTCTGAAGCTTCGGGTTGTAGACTTGACTCTTCACCAGCTTCTTCTTCTTCTTCTGGTTCTTCAAATTCCCAGGGAGTTGGTGATTCCATAGACATAGAAAAATAAGGTGTTCTTTGTTCTCTTTTTCTTCTTTCCTTTTCTTTCTTTCTCCTAACCTTTTCTTCTTTCTCTTGTCTATCTGCGTCTTGTTCTTCTCTTAACAATTTAAGATTGGCTAGGATTTGTTCTGATTGGACTCCTAAATCATCTAGGACAATCTCAGCATGAGAACACCATGTTGTTAGATAATTACCTAATTGATAGACTTCATCTAAATCTTTTGCATTATTTACACTATGTTCTATTATTGGAGCACAGTCAGCTCTGGTAGTAGGCTGTCTAGACATAGAGGAGGTTGTACAAAATTTTGTCTTTGGTGGCCATCTTCCTCCTTTGACAAATCTGTGATTTGCATATGTCCACTCTTCTTGAGGGCCAACTGATATATTAGACACACGATGCATTTTTTGTACAGGTAGAAATGGTTTATGCTCAGGTATATACAGATCTTTCGAATCTTTGTCAGATTCTTCTTCTGGAAAAACTTCATTTATAGGTTGACGACTTGCAGAGGATTCACCATGATATTGGATTGGATAAACATGACGCTTGGGTTTAACAACTGGTCTTTCTAGCTTTGGTCTGTTTGGGATTAGCTTAACATGACCATCAGAAATGGCAACTCTTTTGAACTTAGAATCGGGTTTCTTTATATCTTCAAGAGATTTGTACTGAAAGTACCAATCATTTGGAATATCTTCAGGGCTGTAGACTGCACCTTCAACTTGGGCATTTGTCATTCCGACAGTGACACAGTCTTTTAACACAGGCTGCTTCAATTTAGGATGAATAGTATTTGTTAACTGAAATGAAGCCTGAGTAATAATAGAAAGATATTCACTTTCATCAGCAAGAGTTAAACCTTGTACACCAGTCATTAATTTCCAACATTCTGCAAGGTGAGGGTCTGACAGACTGACTGCATAGTCTGGAAAGATAGTACCATATTGACATCCTGATGACAGATTTCCAGTTATAGTACCTATACGGGCGTGATCATAGACTTGATGTCTAGTATCAAAAACTTCAGCAATGCAAGGAGTATTTATACCATGCCTAAATAAAGGAGCTAGGCCAATTCGGATTCCTCCGAAATGCAGATAATGATATTTTTTCTCTTCAACATATTTTCTAAATTTCTTGATTTCCTCTTTAGAAAATAAATTCAAACCAACAATTTGTACAGATGGTCCAGAAATTCTGATAGTAATTTCGACTTCTTTGAGAAAAGACTTTCTTTTAAATACAATGGAAATAGGGAGTTTATATACTTCAGCCGCAGAGAGAGAGGGTGGATTCCATTCAGACGGATTTTCAATTTCCTCATGTTCAACTTCTTCAGATCTAGATGTAACTTCATTTATGATACGACGATCTATACTAGAAAATGATCTTCGACTAAATGGTAATGGGGGACAATTGATGAGCTTGTACACATGTTTTGAAGATCGTTTCTTTCATTCATCCTCTGTTATCTGTTAGTAGGCAGCTTGGTATTGAGGGATGAGAGTGGGCAGAATATTAAAGCCACTGTTTATCTCAAACATTTTTACCAATTCAACGCCCTCCATAAGGTGGTCATAACTGCTCATAGATGGGAGATTGCTCACATTTGGGCGCTTCTATATTCAACAAAAAGATATCAAGTGTCTGAATAAGCCCTTGGATGAGCAATCCTCCATCTATGATCAGTTTATGAACACCTACCAAAAATGGGGTAGTGTCACTATCAGTTCTTCAACCTAAGGTATGACAAATTTCTTTCTTTGTGTGTTTTGTGGATCAATTGCTGCTCTTCTTTTATCTCTGCAGGTGAATGTCAGTCTCAGTGCTTGTGTGTTTTGTGGATCAATTGCTGCTCTTCTTTTATCTCTGCAGGTGAATGTCAGTCTCAGTGCTTCAATCTGAGGCATAGCAAATTTCTTTGTGTGTTTTCTGGATTAATTGCTGTTTCTTTTATCTGTGCAGGTGAAAACAAATGTGTTACACTTAATTGAGCAATCCAAGTTGTGCTGCATCCAAAAATAGATAACCACAGCTAAAAAGCACACAAAAGCAAAAAGTCAATGATGCAGAGTTTACTCTGTTTTGCCTTCTTTCAAGATCCACTTCTTTATTCTAATCAAATAACTTCTCTTCTCTTTTCTAATTTAATATAACTGGGAAAAGTTTGCAGTTGACTGAAGGTAATGATCTGCCAGATTTCTTCAATAAAATATGATGTTTTTGGATAAAATGTTATATATTAAAGTAGATGCATCTTAACTTTATGTATAATTAGTTATGAAAGATTAAATCTATTAATATATAATTTTTAATCGAAGAAAAATTGAAAAATAAACATTTTTGTTAATTTAATTGTTGATTTATATTTAAACCAGAGGTGTTTTCCTTACCTGCTTTCTGTTTTTAATTTGCAAACACTATTCGCTACAGCCAATCAGCAAACTTACATTTGGTCATCCTCTATCAATTAGTGTTTAAATTTGCAAACACTAATCACGGCAACCACTTGGCTCGTCAACGTTGATACACAGCCACACCGTTACGGCAGCCTCTATCTATTAGTATTTGACCACGTGGCTCGTCAGCGTTGATACACAACCACACCGTTACGGTAGCCGACACTCTTCGGTTTCGAAATGTTGGCCGGGATATCGCCCCTGAAGTTGTTGTTCGTTATGTTCAGGAAGTGCAGAGTCGAAATGTAGAGGATCACAGCCAGTCGATTTGGGATTATAGTCAGAGAGATTTGGGGAAAATCTTGGACGAAATGATGTCATAAATGATTGCACTCATTTTTATATTCCCCTTACCTTCAGTTCCATTTCCATTAATCCGCTTCTCCTGTTTTGTTTGCAGGACCTCAAAAAAACAGGGCCATGTCGCAGGGTCCGACTCCGATTTCGAGTCCTCCGACGAAGATGGCCTTATCCCGGAACGCACAGAGATTCGGATTTACGAAACCCTAGCCAATATCAAGAAGAAGGACCCTCTGATTTATCAGAAAGACGCCAAACTCTACAATGAAGAAAAATGTAGAGAAGCCGAAGATGAAAAAGTCTTTGTATCTAAAGGATATCACGGCCCAACATTTGCTCGAAAATGACCCCGATTATGGAGAAAAAAGGGTTAGAAATGCCCCCCAAGAGTTATGCAGAGGAGCAGGATGAGCTGAAGCGGGCATTCACGGGGGCCAGTGAGAGCGATGATGAAGATGATGGGGGTTTGCTTACTCGAAGAAGACTGCAGAGGAGCTCCACCGCGAGAAGAAAGGGAAGGAGGAGGCTGTTGCCGAGGCCGAGCAATGGGCCAAAGATGCTGGCATTGCGAGGAAATTGGACGAATATTTTGGTAAGAACGATGATTTAGATGAGAATGATAGGTTTTTGAAGAATTATTTGATGAATAAGAGACGAATTGAAAGGGAAAAGAAGAGTTTTGATTATGGGGATGTTGTTGGGGTTTCTGAAGGGCGAGGAAGAGTTGGAGGAGCAGGAGAGGTACTTGGCGGAGTTTAATTTTAGGTTCGATGAGGGTGCTGGGGATCAGGTGTTGGGTCATCCAAGGTTTGCCAAGGGTTCTGTGAGGAAGAAGTCAAACATGAGGCAACTTCAGAGGAAGAAGAAGCAGGAGAGGCTGGCTTTGGCTGAGTTTTTGAGGAAGGAAGAGTTGAAGCACTTGAAGAATGTTAAGGAGGAGATTTTGGAGAAACTTGAGAAGATTAGGGCTGTGGCTGGGGTCGTAGGTGATCAAGGGAATGTTGTGGGTGAGGAGGATCTCGAGGACGATTTTGATCCTGCATAATATGATCGGAAGACGAGGGAGGCATTTGGGGATGAGTACTATGGGGCCGAAGATCCGGATGAGGAGTTTCAGGGGCATTATGTGGATTACTTGGAGAAGCCCGATTTTGATGCAGGGGACGAGTTGTTCGCTTTCCCCAAAGGTTGGGATGGGCAGAAAGCTGATGGGTTTAATGCTGCAAGGGAGAAGGCGAAAGCAGCGCGGAGATCAGATCCAAAATCAGTCGAAGATGGGGCAGGGGAAGATGAAGTTGACGCAGATGAGGACGAACGTGAGGGGTCACAGAAAAATGAAGCCGATGAAGATGAAGACGAGGAGGTGTCAATTATTAGGGATTTGAGGGCATCAGGTGTGGGAGGTCAACCAGAAGAGACTAGAAACAGGACAAAGCGCAAAGGTAGAGCTTCTCTCCGAGAAAAGTGGCTTTCGACAAACAGCTAGAGGAATATTACAAATTAGATACGAGGATGTTGTACGAGATCTTAGCACTCGATGCAAGTACAAGGAAGTGCCATCCAATAGCTATGGTTTAAGCACAAAAGAAATTTTGGTTACAGATGACAAGGAGTTGAATCAATGAAGAAATTAGCTCCTTATAGGACTGAAGAATGGAAGCCTCCAAAGCACCATAGGATCCTGGATTGTACCGTACAAAAGAGCAGAAAAAATCCAAGAGTGACGGTCCAGCTGAGGAGACTGCTGCCCCGAGTTCAAATGAGCAGGAGAGAAAACACACACAGGAAACAAACGGTGCAGTAGATTCTACATCAAAAAAGAGGGCGCCTGTTATCCCCTTGTCAAGGCTAATAGCATACAGAAAGGTGCACTTTAGAATAAAGAAAACAAATAAGTAGTGGTGCTAAGGCTGTTCTCCATGCTTCCAAAGTGCCACTTAAAGAGTTTTCATTACTGCAATAATCAACTCAATGCCATTTTTATGTAAATGATTGCAGTTTACTAAGATTGACCAAGGATGTAAGTTTGTGAACGCTCTGAGCAGTTTGTTCTGTGGTTGCAATTTGTTTAACAATCTCAAGTTTGGCATTTTCAGAATGAACATATAAAATCGGCGTGAGAGATTTTTGTTGTTGAAAGCACATGCTGAAGCATGTTATTTGTTTGTAGTGTCCTTTACATAATCAGAGTTGTAATGGGAAAAGTTCCAAAGGTACGTGCAGCTTTTACTTATTATAGATTAATGGTGGATATGTAAATTTTTCATTATTTTAAATAAATAGATATCAGAGTTTGCAAATTTTTAAAATAATTCCAAAAGTAATGACTAATTATGAAAATGAAATTGATTAAGAAAATGTTTATACAAGTTACGTGCAAAATTGATTAAGAAAATGGTTAGACAAAATGGTTAGACAAGTTGCAAAATTGATTAAGAAAATGGTTATACAAGTTACGTGAAGCTTTTATGGTACCGATTAATGATCCATTATAAAAAAAAGTAATGACTAATTATGAACAAGAAATTGATTAAGAAAATGGTTATAAAAAGTTAATGACTAATTATGAACAAGAAATTGATTAAGAAAATGGTTATACAATGTTACGTGCAAAATTGATTACGTGCAGCTTTTACTTATTATAAGATTAATAGTGTATATGCAATTTTTTCAAACCGACATCAGAATTTTTTTTAAAATAATTCACTTAAGCAGACCACAAAATAATTGACTAATTATGAAAATTAATAAAAATAATAATAATAAATAATAAAAAATAAAAAAAAATTGATTAAAAAAATGGTTTGATATTTTTGCAAATAAAATGATAATTAATGACTAATAATTATGCAAAAATAAAAATACAAAATAAAAAACAAAATAAAATGATTAAGAAAATGGTTTGGTACTTTTGCGAATAAAATGATGATTGATGATTAATTATGCAAAAATAAAAATACAAAATACAAAATAAAATGACTAAGAAAATGGTTTGGTACTTCTGCAAATAAAATGGTGATTAATGACTAATTGGACTAAAAGCAAAACCAACCCTTGGTATGATAAAGATCGTAAAAGTGTGGAGAAATATTAAAGAAGTTGTTGGTGAGTCTCTTAAAATTGACAAGATAAAAATATACAAAGCCCTAACTAAAAGGAAAAAAAATGCAGTGTATCCATAAACGACAAGAAAATCTCTTACACCTCTCTAAGATAGCTCCTAAGAAATTCTAGAGGCAGATTCTAACTAGAAAAACTAAACATAATAATAGAGTTGTTTTACGCAACTGGAATTCCTAGTATCTTAAAAAGCTTTATGAATCTCCAAATGTCATAGATAACTTTGAAACCTTGTTCGCAACGGAAGAAGTTTTCTCATTAGAAGACATAGATTTTGGGGTTAAGCGCCTCGCAAGTGGAAAAGTTAAGGACATTGAAGGTTACCAAGTGGAAATCTTAAAAATTGGAGGTCATGTCCTCATCCCTCACATCCACAAGCTTTTCAATCAAGTTGTCAAGCAAGGGTTCCCTAAACCATGGACTCAGAGCCTCATTATTCCTATTTTTAAAAGTGGGGATACAAATAACCCCTCTAATTATCAGACAATTATGATTAGCCCTCTCTTAGCCAAGTTATATGGTATTATTTTGGAAAAAAAAGATGAGCATATGGCTTTAAAGTCCAGGTAAGTGGGCTAAAGGCCAAGTAGGTTTTAGAAGGCATCACTCAACAACAAACCACCTCGTTACGCTTAGGATCATTGTGGAGGGATGTCGTAATGATAAATCCAATCTCTTTTGTTGCTTTGTAGACTTTAGAAAGGCTTTCAATACGGTTTTTAGAAATAACCTATGGAATAGATTAGAAGAGCTAAAGCTTCCTTCCGAGTTGAGAGCTGCCACTATAAGGTTATATGAGAATGTAATTGTCAAGTTTAAGAGCAATGAAGGGTGGTCGAAAGATATTAAGTGTAATATCGGAGTTAAACATGGTTTCCCCCTCTCCCCTACCCTATTTGGTATTTACATCGACAAGCTAGAAGGTTGTTTAGAGGAAGCAGGATGTTTTGGCACGATCTTAGCTGGAATAGTCATCATCCTTCTTCTCTATGATGACGATATTGTTCTTCTGGCAAGGTGCACATCTGATCTCGATAAACAACTAAGACTTCTTTAAACAACTAAGACTTCTTAAGAATTTATGCTCTACCATGGGTATGACTGTTAACATTTACAAAAAAAAAGTTATGATTATCAAATCCAAGAAAGACACTTACGCTAATTTTGTGTATGACAATAGAAACTTGGAGGAAGTGTCTTCTTACAAGTACCTAGGAATTGATATTCATCACAAGCTCAACTAGAACTATAGCATTGAGAAAACGATTAATGTAGGGTGGAAAGTTTATTTTGGTCTTGAAAATAAGTGTAAAGCAACAAACCTTGTGATGTGGGATAAAAAGAAGCTCTTTGAAACTTTAGTCACTCCTGTTATCTTGTATGGATGTGAGGTTTGGGGTTGCAGCATCTCTAGAGAATCTTGGAGAAATATTGAGCAAATCCAGAAACGTTTTATAACGTCTAACCTCAAAATTAAGAGCAATACACCCTATTCTATTCTCCTTATAGAAGTGGGTCCTTCCCTATCGAGAGCCTATCTATGACTAGGCTCCTGTTTTACAAGCACAATATCAATAACATGGGAGACCATAGGCTTCCTAAGCTAGCTTTAAATTCTAGCCAAAACCAACTAAGGCTCAAACGAGGTTGGTATAAAGATACCAAGGCCTGGTTAAACCATTGGGAGATCAACGAAAATGTTGCATGGAAAAATATTAATAACATTAAAAATATTGTTACTTCTAAGTTTAAAGAGAAAATGTGGTGTGAGAAAGATTTAGAGGCTAAAAGAAAATTGAGATATTATAAGGAGGTCATCAACCCTACTCTAGAAGATCAAAAGTATCTCTCTGTTTTAACTAGCTCGAAGAAAAAAATTAATATAGCCAAGATAAGAACGAACTCTCATGAGCTTCATAGTGAAACAAGTCATTGGGTAGTTCCTAAAACACCTTGGGTGGAAAGGATTTGCCATCTGTGTGAGAATATGAAAATTGAGGATGAAAATCACTTCCTCTTAGAATGCCCTGCACACACCCACATTAGATCTCAGTTTCATAAACTTTGTTGCAATACCGACTGTCCTTGCCTTTTAACATGTCAAAATTATAGTGAGCTCACGACGCTTCTTTCCAAGCTCTTTGAGCATAGGAGTACAATTTTAAAATAAACTAAATAATTCGTTTCTTTAGGTCTGATAGACCAAAGTTTGGTCTCAGGGGACATTAACCACCACCACCATCATCATCATCATCATCAATTATGGAAAAATAAAAATAAAAATACAAAATAAAATGATTAAGAAAATGGTTTGGTACTTTTTCATTTGTTCAGAATTGAAATTGAATTGGACTAAAAATTATTATTAAATTTATAATTTTTCTTGATCTAATTCTACAAAAACTTAATCAATGGATATAAATTTATAATTTTTCTTGATCTAATTCTATAAAAGCTTAATAAATGGATATGCAAGATGCTTTGTTCTGTATCTGTGATTTTCTTGTGTATAAGAAGAAAATATGAAAACAAAACAGGTGCTTAAATACAAAACAAAAAAACAAAATACGAAAACAAAACAAGTATTTAAATTAAGAATAGAAAAACCGATAGTATATACTCTACTTCTTGGAAAATGAAAAGAATTAATACAAACCCTACCATCTTCACAAACGTCACAAATGGTATAAATAACCCAATAACATGATTTTCTATCTGACCCTCTACAAAATAGAAGTACAAAGGAAAAAAAAAAACAGATGATATAAACCCTATTTTTTGAAAATAAGAAGAATTAATATAAACCCTACCATCTTCGCAAACGTCACAAATGGTATGAATGACCCAGTAACATGGTTTTCTGTCAGACCCTCTCGACATCTCTAAAAAGTAACATCATGCTGCCTCACCGGTTGAGTCTGGTTGAGTTTGAGTTTGTGTAAAATTTATATATTTAGAAAGAGGTTGAGTTTGAGTTCATTATGAAGACGTTTCGAATCATCTATTTACGGAGGTTCATTATTATCAAGATAATGAGAAATGAGAAATGAGAAAAAATAAACTAAAGAAAATCAATAAATAGGAGTTGACAAGGTTATAAAAGTAATGATTAATATTTATGTGTTGATTTTAATTTTTTTCATGGTTGATTTCAAATTCATTAATCTTATGTTATTATTGCACTAATTTTTATAATGTTATGTATTTATTATTATTTGTTAATTGAATAAAATGAAGTTATATTTAAATGTTATAAATAATGATAATGTAAATAAGAGTTGGTTGATATTTAATGTAAAGAATGTTTAATATTTAGGATAAAGCTTTTTAGAAGAGGTTATGTTATTATTAGTATAGTTAATTTATGAGAACGAATTTATTGTAAACATTTTTATTAATTTTTATTATATGTTTTTATTATTATTTAAAAATTGAATAAAGTGAAGACATGTCAAATAAATGTTGTTAATTAAAAATGGAATTTGAAAAGGGAATGAAATGAAGTGAATAAAATAGGGAATGTATGGTTATTTAATGAAAGGAGTGTTAATAATTAGGAAGATGTTTTTTTAAAGAGGAGAGGTATAATAGGATTATGGTATAAAATTAGTAATGAATTTAGAACATTTTTTTCATGGTATTAATAATAATTTGGCCCATGGTATTTGGCTTATAGACTTCATGTAAATATAAAGAGAATTATGGAGTAAATATAAAGAGAATTATGGAGTAAATATAAAAATATGTTTTATTTATTTACCATACCTCTTTTATTTACCATGGTATTTGGCCCATAGGCTTGATATAAAATTAGATGTTGTTTTTTAATCCTATTTGATATATTTTTATTTATTTATCATACCTCTTTATACCTCTTTTATTGAGCCAAGGGGCTCATCTACAACCTAGTCTCATGAAATACATCAAAATTGAAATTTTGCTCATGTTGGCCAAAATAAAATTTAAAAAAAATCTAAAAACTAGCAATTGCACTAGATGTTGTAAAGGAAACACCTTAAGTGGATAACATAATATGGAATTTGCGTTAAGAATAAAATTGTATTTTGCATTCAAGACAGGGTTTTACTCATCATCATTAATAAAATATGTATTAGAAACAATAACACCTTAATCATATTTTGTCTATTATTTATTGCAAATGTGAAACTTCTTCTACTTTTTCCTTGTAACACCTTGTTAAATGACATACTTACCATAAATTGTAAGATCTATGGTTTTTGCAAGTGGATAGGATGACTCTGTAAATGTGGGGAAAAGGCTGATGGAGCTGGAGAAATTAGAGAAATGAGCAATATTGGAGGTCTAAAATCATCAGGTAACTTATCATTTTTTATTTCTTCCCTATAATGCCCTCATCTATAGATTCAATGGGTTTTGGCCCAAGTCAGATGCTTTTCATTAGTGGACCTACACCTCTTGGTAAAATAATTATGATATTTACCGATTTTATAAAGCTTTTTTCATTGTACACTTGGAATGAAGGGCATATCTAGAAAAATAATGCAGGAAGTCCCCTAGTTTTGGGGGACATGTTGGGATCTATATGAACCGTTGGTTCCCTGAATTTGACCCAGTAATGATTGTGGTTTCAGCAATGCTAGTGTGGGTGAGGCTACCAAACCTCCCACAACCATTTTGGCAACATCAAGTCCTAGAAGATATAGGGAATCCTTTAAGGAATTACAAAAATCAGATAATGGTTGGATTCAAAAAAACTGGTAATGATTGGATACAACAAGGTTTTTTTTACCCTTGCTCGGATTTGTATAGAGATGGATTTGAGCAAAGGCTTACCAGGCAACATACTGCTGAAAAATGGAAAATATGATTATGGTTCTCAAACTTCCGTGGTTGTCATTAATTGCAGAATCCAGATTATCCACAGTATGATAAAACAATGGTCGACGTTTCGAATCCCAACAAGGATCTATATTCAGGACGGGAAATGAATGAAGATTGAAAGAAGGTCGCAAGAGGTCAAGTTATAAATAGTGAAGGCTAATGATGATGTGAGGGGCCGACAATAAATTATGTTAATCTATTTAAAATAAATTTTATTTTATTATTTGTAAAAGTTTTAATTTTTTCTTAATTTAAGTTAATTTAAATAATAAATATTTAAATTATCTATATTATTTAAATTTTTAAATTTTTCAAATTTTCAAATTTATTTATTTATTATAAATTCATAAGTGCTACTAAACTAATTTTAATTCTAATATAATAACCCTAATTTAAATTTTTTATTTATTATATTAATTTCATAATTTGTTAAAAAAAAATATTATTTTTTTAAATTAATGTCTAAATTTTGTTAATTAAACCTTGAGAGTTACAAAAAAAAAGTTATTACCTAAAATAGTAAAATCAAATTATTAATCTAAGGATAATAGATTAAATAACATTAATATGAAGAATACCTATGTTTATAAATAAATGCTAATAATCAATAATTATTAATTCTACTAATGAATTTTTATTAAATATATTTTATTAATTAAATCCTAATAAATTTTGTATTAATTAAATCCTAATAAATTTTTAATTTTTAATTTTAAAACTTTTTAATTTATAAATAAATTTGATTTGAATTTTGATTATAATTAACTTTCATTTACTGATATTAATTATTAATTAATTAATTTTTATTAATAGAATAAAAATTAATTAATAAAAATAATTATTATGAGTGAGTGGAATAATAAGAGTTTTGTACTGACACGACCCTAAACTGTTTACTAATAAGGAGAAGAAGCAAACCTTTGAAATTATACCTGGGATGAGGACGAACCTAAGGAGAAAATTTGTCTAATTAGAGGTCGCCAACTGTCACTAATCTCGTATCCTCTGTCCTTTTTGACGTTATGCAGGTGTTTTATAATCTCTAACGCTTCTATAATCTTTCGTCTCTGATAGTGTTCCTCCCTTGCAATGATTTTAACATCCTCAAGACGTAAGTGATATTTTGTTTTCGAGGAGTGATCAACAAGAGCCGAGGTTCGAGATTGCTCATGTTTAATATCGGCACCATGCTCTTTTAGACGCTTTTGAAGAGAGCACCCAGTTTCACCAATATAACTCTTCCCACATGAGCAGTCAATCTTGTAAACACCTTTAAGCTGCCCGTGACTAATGTTATCTTTAACTGAGCGCATATTTTGTCTAATGGTTCCTACTGTTGAGAATTGTGCAAAATGTCACTCCTTCACAAAACCCTGACAATCTTGTCTGTCACACCTTTAATGTATGGTAGAAAAACCCTTCCACCGCTCTCTTGAGGATCCTGGCGTCTCTTGGATACAACAATGCTTTTTGCTCTATTTATGGCTTTTTTGATTTCTCTTTCCTTATACCCTATACCCAAGAAAACAGACGTCAGGTGAGATATTTCTTCTTCCAGGTGTTGAGATTCAACAAGATGATGGAGCTTAGTGAAAATCAGTCGCCTTCACTAATTGGGCCCGCAAGCTATTTTTAGGTGTAAGTCTATTTTAGACTTTGTCTATTTTTAGACATGGTGATCATATTTCAAAAGTTGTAGGATGCTATTTATGGATGGTTGGTCAAGTTGGAAAAATAAATGAAATTTTGTTTTTAGAATATTGGGCGAACTCTATTTATAGATCGTCGATATAAAAATAGATGCATGTTGATTATTATTAGCCCTTAATAATAATCAGATAATAAACAACAACTTATTCTCTTGGAGCACTTTATTTCAGTGTACATATTTGGCAAATCAGTGGGCTAAAGGAATTACGCAATTCCTAGGGTTGACTGGTGGTTCATGCATGGAGGACTCAGTTAGAACTGAAGTGGAAAAGTTATGACAGAGTTTGGAAGAGTAGTTCATGGAGTTGTTATTAAGTTTAACTTAGTTATTGGAGTTAAACTCAGTTGAGGTAGTTGTATCTAGTCTAAATGAATGATACACTAGTGAGAGTGGAGTGAATTAATTAGTTAATTAATTCACAAATAATAACTCACTAATCAACTGAACAAATACAACAGTTAACTACAGTGCATGTCAGTTCCACTGGAGACTCAGTGGAGAGGTAGGTGAAAGGGTGATATGGACTATCCGTTGTGACTATAGTGATGCATTGATTGCATCACACACACATTAGAGTTGCCAATGAGGTTTGCGTAGTCAAGGCAAGACCAATTCAAATTCATTCAGGGGTCTTCTTCAGCAGGGATTGCGTAGTGGAGGCAGACTATCAGGTGGCAAGAAATCAGTGCATGGATTTGTAGATTTCTTCATGATAGTGTGTGACAATTGATTGTATTGAGAGCTTTATGTACTAAGCTTTGTATTAGATTGTTACATGATCTCCATGATACATAATATATGCAGGTATTAAATTAGTCGTGCCTGTTAAAAACTAAAGCCGCCCCTTTCCCATTTACTGTTTATCTATTGCTCTTTTGGTCAAGAGCAGAGGGGTGGTAGAATTGGAGGTCAATGTTGTGAAGAATGAAGGTGCATTCCCGCTCGGGAAAACTGCAACCAAGTCACGGAAGGAAGAGGCCAGTGAGCCACCTGCTGGCTCCACCATGTGAACCTTCAAAGAGCACAATTTGAGCCACCGACAGTCGCAACCGTCACAAGGCAATGGCTGCAGAGTCAAGCTAGGTCAACTGTGTTGTAGACCAGATCCTCATTCATGACACTCCAATATGGAAAACTATAGTTACTCGGACCTGTATAATATGTAGAGCTGATGGTTAGTCCCTGTGTTTTATGCAAAAAGTAAGAAGTTAATATGATTGCATATATTGAATATAAAAATCATTGAAAAATATGATTAATTAAATGTTTAACTAGTAGCAGAACATAAGCAAATCACTATTAAAAATTCAATATAGGAAAAAGCTATCAATAAATACGGAAAGAAAATATTTATTATAGAAAAATCTCTTACACAATTAATTTAGAACTAAATCAAAATTGAAAATAGCTATTCCAACAATTAAAAACATATCGATGAATGGAAAAACAAATATTTTAATTAAAAATTAAAATTTTAAAATTCAAAGAATAATTTATTTATTTATTTTCTACGTAAAACTAATTCTATTATGTATAAAGGTTACTGATACAAAACTGCCACAGTGTCATCTGTGAGAGCCTGAACACTGGGCTTGATGATCATGCTTGACCAAGAGTGTCTGGACTACCCTTGTAGGGAAACCAGTCCTTTTAACAAAAACATTTTGGCCGCCCTTGGAAGGGAAACCGGCCCATAGTTCGTGCATAGCAAGATAACAAAGAAAAGTATGCAGAAGGTAACAATCGCCTTTTCCAATAATAGCTTGAGGCAAAAGAATGAAATTCCAACGTAATCGGACAAAAAATACTAGAAGTGTTACTAGAAGTGCTTGAGAGATGTGAGAATCACTGTTCCATGAGCCGAGATCGTGCTCCTCCACAATATTGCACCCATATTCATCGCCGTTGTCATCCATTCGCCTTGAGATCGCCTTTCTCTTTGTCGATGACAACATCCACTCTGCGCAACGCCTCCTCGCTGAAGGATGAGTAGAATCTCGCAGGGTAAAGACCGAGCTTCGGGGAAGCTAGGGATAGAGGGGGCAAGGGAGAGGCAACACAAAGCCGGAGCAGTGAAAGAGATTCCTTTCTAGAGAGTGACAAGATGAAGGCCGTAACAATGGGAAGTTTCCGACAAATGGGGAGACTTGCAGGCTCATGAGAGATAGGAGGGATTGCACTACTGGGAAGGTCAATTGCAGGGGGAGGGATATTCCTAGCAGAATGAACAGAGTCACTATGGCGGCCTCGTCCTGTGTATATTCGCATGGCCTAAGGCTGGTCATGCGCCTCATCAGTTGAGGAAGACCCCGAGGCGGAGCTGTCAGAAGGGCGATAACGAGTAACACGGCCCCGATTAGTGCCTCACCGACACCGCATTCTGTGGCGGAGGCACGGCATGGAGGCAGAGGCGGCGTAATGAAAAATACAGCAGTAGGGGCAGATAGAGAAATCAGAAGCCCAGAGAGGGGAGTTGACACCGCCCAAGAATGTCGCCCGATCACAGCGAGGAGAAATAACACCATCGAGATTAGCTGCCCAAGCACAATAAGGAGAATTGGAACCACAGAAAATACTGTGGGTGAAATGATGCCCAGGAAGCAGCTCAAAAAAAGCAAGCAACGTACAACGACGACCAGTGTGCGTTAGTGCACTGGATTCAATGAAGCTGGGAGGGCATACACCGCTAAGAGGAAGCGGTGAGCCACCATTGCAATCACAACCATCCGAAATATCCAGAATGAGCTCCATCACCGAGTGAGCCTGCATATGAAATTGAATGGGTGTCCGGGTAGGGGACTTAACGTCTGCGCGAGCTGGCAAATTTAAGACTCCATTAATACCTGTACAAAGGGCCATATGGCCTCCCCTCCTCACGTGAGCTCCTTGGTGTGGCATGCCGGATTTTATGCAGAACGCAACGTAATAAACACATAACCATAAATACGTAGATGCAAAGGAAATAACACTTCATTTCATTAATATCAAATACCGTAAATCTAAAAGATGCTTACGTACATAATGGGAATAAAATAGCGAAAAAGGTAGCGAATCTCTGAGAAGAGATGTGGTGGCTACAGACCTTTGAACTGTGTTACAATGAGGCTCGAGGGCCTATTTATTGTTGAGAAACAATGTAGAATTTGAAACGTCCAAAAACCTAACCGTAGGAGATGAGGCGCCAAAACCGTGGGCGCCCGTTTGGGTAAATTGGTGGTTCAACTTCCCGGGGGCATAACTTTGGCACCCGATCTCCGTTTGACGCGTTCAATAGCTCGTTAGAAAGATCTATTCGAGGACTACAGCTGTCGGGACGAATTTTATCAGAAAATTCGCTCGCGCTTTCATACCCAAAAAACGTCGTTTAGGGCCTCAAAACGGCTCCGGAAGTTCAGGACCCGAAAAACTGCTAAAAATAGTAAGTTATGCCGAAACTGAAAAACTGAAAGAGACAATGGTGGGGGGCCAAGTGGAATAGGTGGGTGGCCACCGATATCCACCTGGATCATTGCCCCCAAAATGGCCCGAGAGTGGAGGACCCTGGAAACCTGCTAAAAATAGTAAGTTGTGTCGAATGTGAAAATCAGCACCGATGGTGGCCGGTCCAAAGAATATGTGGTGGCCACCGATATCCACCGGATCATTTCGGGAGCCGCGTAGGACCCATGTCCCATCCAAACCTCACATACATCCGCATCCAGAGAATTCAAAGAATAATTTTGAATTTCTAAAACAAATAAGTTTAATATTTAATTTTACAAAATCTTTAATAACTTTGTAAATCGTTTTTAAAAAATTGCAAATTAATTAATTCAAAACATTTTGATGTGCAAAGTCCCACTAACACAACCAAGGCACTCAAGATCAAACTTCAAAGAATAATTGTGCTTACACTGAGAGAGAGATGACTTAGTGACTTTCACAGACTAAATACAATGAACAAAGTATTAAAAATAAATAAAATAATATATATCAAAATAAAGATTTCAAATTAATCTCAAAGCTTTGTTCTAGATGGTGATGAAAATTATTGGATGGATCTTAAATCTCTATTAATAATTAATAAAAAAATATTAAAACCAAAAACCCAATTCCAAGGTGTGTGCTTAAAAATCGAATGGATTATCTAATCTACGCTCTTGGTAATGAAATCTGAAATCAAAACCTAGTAATGTGATTTGGCACTTCTTAATAGAATCAAAATAAGAATCTGATAATAATATCCAATTTTGGTAATGAAATGGAAATGGAAATCGAATGGATTATCTGATCTACGCTCTTGGTAATGAAATTTGAAACCAAAACCTAGTAATGTGATTTGTGCACTTCTTAATAGAATCAAAATAAGTATCTGATAATAATATCCAACTTTGGTAATGAAATGGAAATGGAAATCGAAAATTGGTAATGAAATCAAAACTCTGTAATCTGATTTTTGTACTTATTAATTAAATCAAAATAACAATCTGCAAATGATATCATAACTTGGTAATGAAATGAAAATGAAAATTAAAAAAATTGATAATGAAATCAAAACGAAATCAAACACTTTTCTATAAAATCAAACATAAACCAAATTGGACATACAATAGGAAAAAATAGACACAATATAGAACTTAAATTTGTTTAATTAAAAAAACATGCTCTACAATCTTACAATTTTGTATGAAAAGTCATTTTTTACTAGATTTTTTTTTGAAGAAGAAGAAGAAATTTTTTTTATTTATCTTTTAAATGGTGAAAATAGATACAACACCATAAAAAACATAAAAAACCCTAATACACTTAAAATCCTAAAATTTATAAACTATAACCCAAAAATTTCTACCAGCAAAATTTCCACTATTTTTTCAAACAAAATTATAACCCATTAAACTACTTAATAATAATAATAATAATAATAAATATTTAAATTTAAATTCCAACAAACACTTAGGAAAGTCAAATAATGCCGCCGCGACTGCTACCCCAAAATACACACAATACAATATAGATTAATTTCCCTTTTATGCTTCCACCTCTAATCTAGCTGTAGCTTAGTTGCCTTGCGACACTTGGTTAGACTCCACGTGTGCTCAATCCAGAAGTAGGAAAGTTGAAACACGGAAGGACTTGAAAATCCCTTCAAATATTTCATCAACGTAGTAATGGAGTATCATGCCATTGTAATGGGGACAATTGATGAGCTTGGACACATGTTTGTCAAATAGTGCCGCCGTGGCTGCTACCCAAAATACACACAATACAATATAGATTAATTTCCCTTTTATGCTTCCACCTCTAATCTAGCTGTAGCTTAGTTGTCTTGCGACACTTGGTTAGACTCCACGTGTGCTCAATCCAAGTGAAAGTTGAAACACGGGAAGTACACGGAAAATCCCTTAAAATATTTCATCAACGCCCAATGGAGTATCATGGCATTGTAATGGGGACAATTGATGAGCTTGGACACATGTTTTGAAGATCGTTTATTTCATTCATCCTCTCTGATGTGTTTCTTGGCCGTTTGGTAGTGAGGGATGAGAGTGGGCAGAATATTAAAGCCACTGGTTATCTCAAACATTTTCACCAATTCAACGCCCTCCATAAGGTGTTCATAACTGCTCATAGATGGGAGACTGCTCACATTTGGGTGCTTCTATATTCAACAAAAAGATATCAAGTGTCTGAATAAGCCTTTGGATGAGCAATGATCAGTTGAAGATCCTCTGTTATGTGTTAGTAGGCAGTTTGGTAGTGAGGGATGAGAGGCAGAATATTAAAGCCACTGGTTATCTCAAACATTTTCACCAATTAAACTCCATAAGGTGGTATCATAAACTGCTCATAGATGGGAGATTGCTCACATTTGGGCGCTTCTATATTCAACAAAAAGATATCAAGTATCTAAATAAGCCCTTGGATGAGCAATCCTCCATCTATGATCAGTTTTTGAACACCTACCAAAAATGGGGTAGTGTCACTATCAGTTCTTCAACCTAAGGTATGACAAATTTCTTTCTTCTTTTATCTCTGCAGGTGAATGTCAGTCTCAGTGCTTCAATCTGAGGCATAGCAAATTTCTTTGTGTGTTTTCTGGATTAATTGCTGTTTCTTTTATCTGTGCAGGTGAAAACAAATGTGTTACACTTAATTGAGCAATCCAAGTTGTGCTGCATCCAAAAATAGATAACCACAGCTAAAAAGCACACAAAAGCAAAAAGTCAATGATGCAGAGTTTACTCTGTTTTGCCTTCTTTCAAGATCCACTTCTTTATTCTAATCAAATAACTTCTCTTCTCTTTTCTAATTTAATATAACTGGGAAAAGTTTGCAGTTGACTGAAGGTAATGATCTGCCAGATTTCTTCAATAAAATATGATGTTTTTGGATAAAATGTTATATATTAAAGTAGATGCATCTTAACTTTATGTATAATTAGTTATGAAAGATTAAATCTATTAATATATAATTTTTAATCGAAGAAAAATTGAAAAATAAACATTTTTGTTAATTTAATTGTTGATTTATATTTAAACCAGAGGTGTTTTCCTTACCTGCTTTCTGTTTTTAATTTGCAAACACTATTCGCTACAGCCAATCAGCAAACTTACATTTGGTCATCCTCTATCAATTAGTGTTTAAATTTGCAAACACTAATCACGGCAACCACTTGGCTCGTCAACGTTGATACACAGCCACACCGTTACGGCAGCCTCTATCTATTAGTATTTGACCACGTGGCTCGTCAGCGTTGATACACAACCACACCGTTACGGTAGCCGACACTCTTCGGTTTCGAAATGTTGGCCGGGATATCGCCCCTGAAGTTGTTGTTCGTTATGTTCAGGAAGTGCAGAGTCGAAATGTAGAGGATCACAGCCAGTCGATTTGGGATTATAGTCAGAGAGATTTGGGGAAAATCTTGGACGAAATGATGTCATAAATGATTGCACTCATTTTTATATTCCCCTTACCTTCAGTTCCATTTCCATTAATCCGCTTCTCCTGTTTTGTTTGCAGGACCTCAAAAAAACAGGGCCATGTCGCAGGGTCCGACTCCGATTTCGAGTCCTCCGACGAAGATGGCCTTATCCCGGAACGCACAGAGATTCGGATTTACGAAACCCTAGCCAATATCAAGAAGAAGGACCCTCTGATTTATCAGAAAGACGCCAAACTCTACAATGAAGAAAAATGTAGAGAAGCCGAAGATGAAAAAGTCTTTGTATCTAAAGGATATCACGGCCCAACATTTGCTCGAAAATGACCCCGATTATGGAGAAAAAAGGGTTAGAAATGCCCCCCAAGAGTTATGCAGAGGAGCAGGATGAGCTGAAGCGGGCATTCACGGGGGCCAGTGAGAGCGATGATGAAGATGATGGGGGTTTGCTTACTCGAAGAAGACTGCAGAGGAGCTCCACCGCGAGAAGAAAGGGAAGGAGGAGGCTGTTGCCGAGGCCGAGCAATGGGCCAAAGATGCTGGCATTGCGAGGAAATTGGACGAATATTTTGGTAAGAACGATGATTTAGATGAGAATGATAGGTTTTTGAAGAATTATTTGATGAATAAGAGACGAATTGAAAGGGAAAAGAAGAGTTTTGATTATGGGGATGTTGTTGGGGTTTCTGAAGGGCGAGGAAGAGTTGGAGGAGCAGGAGAGGTACTTGGCGGAGTTTAATTTTAGGTTCGATGAGGGTGCTGGGGATCAGGTGTTGGGTCATCCAAGGTTTGCCAAGGGTTCTGTGAGGAAGAAGTCAAACATGAGGCAACTTCAGAGGAAGAAGAAGCAGGAGAGGCTGGCTTTGGCTGAGTTTTTGAGGAAGGAAGAGTTGAAGCACTTGAAGAATGTTAAGGAGGAGATTTTGGAGAAACTTGAGAAGATTAGGGCTGTGGCTGGGGTCGTAGGTGATCAAGGGAATGTTGTGGGTGAGGAGGATCTCGAGGACGATTTTGATCCTGCATAATATGATCGGAAGACGAGGGAGGCATTTGGGGATGAGTACTATGGGGCCGAAGATCCGGATGAGGAGTTTCAGGGGCATTATGTGGATTACTTGGAGAAGCCCGATTTTGATGCAGGGGACGAGTTGTTCGCTTTCCCCAAAGGTTGGGATGGGCAGAAAGCTGATGGGTTTAATGCTGCAAGGGAGAAGGCGAAAGCAGCGCGGAGATCAGATCCAAAATCAGTCGAAGATGGGGCAGGGGAAGATGAAGTTGACGCAGATGAGGACGAACGTGAGGGGTCACAGAAAAATGAAGCCGATGAAGATGAAGACGAGGAGGTGTCAATTATTAGGGATTTGAGGGCATCAGGTGTGGGAGGTCAACCAGAAGAGACTAGAAACAGGACAAAGCGCAAAGGTAGAGCTTCTCTCCGAGAAAAGTGGCTTTCGACAAACAGCTAGAGGAATATTACAAATTAGATACGAGGATGTTGTACGAGATCTTAGCACTCGATGCAAGTACAAGGAAGTGCCATCCAATAGCTATGGTTTAAGCACAAAAGAAATTTTGGTTACAGATGACAAGGAGTTGAATCAATGAAGAAATTAGCTCCTTATAGGACTGAAGAATGGAAGCCTCCAAAGCACCATAGGATCCTGGATTGTACCGTACAAAAGAGCAGAAAAAATCCAAGAGTGACGGTCCAGCTGAGGAGACTGCTGCCCCGAGTTCAAATGAGCAGGAGAGAAAACACACACAGGAAACAAACGGTGCAGTAGATTCTACATCAAAAAAGAGGGCGCCTGTTATCCCCTTGTCAAGGCTAATAGCATACAGAAAGGTGCACTTTAGAATAAAGAAAACAAATAAGTAGTGGTGCTAAGGCTGTTCTCCATGCTTCCAAAGTGCCACTTAAAGAGTTTTCATTACTGCAATAATCAACTCAATGCCATTTTTATGTAAATGATTGCAGTTTACTAAGATTGACCAAGGATGTAAGTTTGTGAACGCTCTGAGCAGTTTGTTCTGTGGTTGCAATTTGTTTAACAATCTCAAGTTTGGCATTTTCAGAATGAACATATAAAATCGGCGTGAGAGATTTTTGTTGTTGAAAGCACATGCTGAAGCATGTTATTTGTTTGTAGTGTCCTTTACATAATCAGAGTTGTAATGGGAAAAGTTCCAAAGGTACGTGCAGCTTTTACTTATTATAGATTAATGGTGGATATGTAAATTTTTCATTATTTTAAATAAATAGATATCAGAGTTTGCAAATTTTTAAAATAATTCCAAAAGTAATGACTAATTATGAAAATGAAATTGATTAAGAAAATGTTTATACAAGTTACGTGCAAAATTGATTAAGAAAATGGTTAGACAAAATGGTTAGACAAGTTGCAAAATTGATTAAGAAAATGGTTATACAAGTTACGTGAAGCTTTTATGGTACCGATTAATGATCCATTATAAAAAAAAGTAATGACTAATTATGAACAAGAAATTGATTAAGAAAATGGTTATACAATGTTACGTGCAAAATTGATTACGTGCAGCTTTTACTTATTATAAGATTAATAGTGTATATGCAATTTTTTCAAACCGACATCAGAATTTTTTTTAAAATAATTCACTTAAGCAGACCACAAAATAATTGACTAATTATGAAAATTAATAAAAATAATAATAATAAATAATAAAAAATAAAAAAAAATTGATTAAAAAAATGGTTTGATATTTTTGCAAATAAAATGATAATTAATGACTAATAATTATGCAAAAATAAAAATACAAAATAAAAAACAAAATAAAATGATTAAGAAAATGGTTTGGTACTTTTGCGAATAAAATGATGATTGATGATTAATTATGCAAAAATAAAAATACAAAATACAAAATAAAATGACTAAGAAAATGGTTTGGTACTTCTGCAAATAAAATGGTGATTAATGACTAATTGGACTAAAAGCAAAACCAACCCTTGGTATGATAAAGATCGTAAAAGTGTGGAGAAATATTAAAGAAGTTGTTGGTGAGTCTCTTAAAATTGACAAGATAAAAATATACAAAGCCCTAACTAAAAGGAAAAAAAATGCAGTGTATCCATAAACGACAAGAAAATCTCTTACACCTCTCTAAGATAGCTCCTAAGAAATTCTAGAGGCAGATTCTAACTAGAAAAACTAAACATAATAATAGAGTTGTTTTACGCAACTGGAATTCCTAGTATCTTAAAAAGCTTTATGAATCTCCAAATGTCATAGATAACTTTGAAACCTTGTTCGCAACGGAAGAAGTTTTCTCATTAGAAGACATAGATTTTGGGGTTAAGCGCCTCGCAAGTGGAAAAGTTAAGGACATTGAAGGTTACCAAGTGGAAATCTTAAAAATTGGAGGTCATGTCCTCATCCCTCACATCCACAAGCTTTTCAATCAAGTTGTCAAGCAAGGGTTCCCTAAACCATGGACTCAGAGCCTCATTATTCCTATTTTTAAAAGTGGGGATACAAATAACCCCTCTAATTATCAGACAATTATGATTAGCCCTCTCTTAGCCAAGTTATATGGTATTATTTTGGAAAAAAAAGATGAGCATATGGCTTTAAAGTCCAGGTAAGTGGGCTAAAGGCCAAGTAGGTTTTAGAAGGCATCACTCAACAACAAACCACCTCGTTACGCTTAGGATCATTGTGGAGGGATGTCGTAATGATAAATCCAATCTCTTTTGTTGCTTTGTAGACTTTAGAAAGGCTTTCAATACGGTTTTTAGAAATAACCTATGGAATAGATTAGAAGAGCTAAAGCTTCCTTCCGAGTTGAGAGCTGCCACTATAAGGTTATATGAGAATGTAATTGTCAAGTTTAAGAGCAATGAAGGGTGGTCGAAAGATATTAAGTGTAATATCGGAGTTAAACATGGTTTCCCCCTCTCCCCTACCCTATTTGGTATTTACATCGACAAGCTAGAAGGTTGTTTAGAGGAAGCAGGATGTTTTGGCACGATCTTAGCTGGAATAGTCATCATCCTTCTTCTCTATGATGACGATATTGTTCTTCTGGCAAGGTGCACATCTGATCTCGATAAACAACTAAGACTTCTTTAAACAACTAAGACTTCTTAAGAATTTATGCTCTACCATGGGTATGACTGTTAACATTTACAAAAAAAAAGTTATGATTATCAAATCCAAGAAAGACACTTACGCTAATTTTGTGTATGACAATAGAAACTTGGAGGAAGTGTCTTCTTACAAGTACCTAGGAATTGATATTCATCACAAGCTCAACTAGAACTATAGCATTGAGAAAACGATTAATGTAGGGTGGAAAGTTTATTTTGGTCTTGAAAATAAGTGTAAAGTGTTAGAAGTGTTATTATTTAACCTTGAGTACTAAAACATTAAATTAACACACAGCAGAAAAACACATCACATAAGAGACACAGGAGTTTTACCGTGGTTCACCCAAACCTCCTGGGCTACGTCCACAAAACAGGGCATTGGCATTCTTATTAATTCAAACAGGAGATTACAATTCTCACACACTCTCTCCAAAACATCCGTATGGCTATCTGTTATATAGCAGGAGAATCTAACAGCTCTCAACTCAAATTTAGCTAGCATTAACTCCCTCCCAACAAACTGGAGTTAATCTAGCAACAATTTCCTAATTTTTGTCACCTACTGAGATTTTTCCTATTCTATTCAAAACAGAAAATCTCAACAATCTCCACCTTGACAACAATTAGCCTGATGCCATGTTCTTTATTATTTATCTTTTCTGCAAGCCAAGAGAAGCCAAACACCAACGCAGCTTCTCCAACAAAACTGGTTTCGTGAACATGTCTGCACAATTCTCCTTTGTATGCACCTTTTCAAGAGAGACTCCCCTTTCAGTGATAACTTGTCTTACAAAATGATACTTTATTGGAATATGCTTTGATTTACTATGATAGGCCGGATTCTTAGCCAAATGTATTGCACTTTGACTATCACAAAGTAACCTGATGTTGTCCTGCAACCTACCAAATTCACCAAGCAAACCTTTCAACCAAACCGCCTCTTTGCAAGCATGAGAAGCAGCAATGTATTCTGCTTCAGTAGTGGATAAAGCAACAATGTTATGTAGCTTTGACATCCAGCTAATAGCTCCACCTGCAAGAGTAAAGACGTACCCTGAAGTTGACCTTCTCTTATCCAAATCACCTGCAAAATCGGAATCAACATATCCGCAAACAAATTCACTACTCTTATTGTAAGTAATACAATAACTACTTGTGCCTCTCAAGTATCGAAGCACCCATTTCACTGCTGACCAGTGTTCTTTACCTGGATTTGCCATGTACCTGCTGACAACCCCAATTGCATGTGAAATATCTGGTCGAGTACAAACCATCGCATACATCAAACATCCTACTACATTGGCATATGGAATTCGAGACATATAATCCTTTTCTTCATCTGTATTAGGACATAAACCCGAAGAAAGCTTGAAATGGGAAGCGAAAGGCACTGACACAGGCTTCACATTATTCATACCAAACCTCAAAAGTATCTTCTCAACATACTTCTGTTGTGATAGCCATAGCTTACCATTGCTCCTGTCTCTGAAAATCTCCATGCCCAAAATCTGTCTTGCTGCTCCTAGATCTTTCATATCGAATGTCCTTGCCATCTGAGTCTTCAACTTGTTGATTTCATCAATGCTTTTGCTTGCTAAAAGCATATCGTCAACATACAACACTAAGATAATGAACATGCCATTACTTAACTGCTTAAAGTAAACACAATGATCATATTCACTTCTTATATATTTTCGACTCAACATGAAAGAATCAAATTTCTTGTACCACTGTCGAGGCGACTGCTTCAGACCATACAATGACTTCTTGAGCCTGCAGACAAATTTCTTATTGCGATGCTGAACAAACCCTTCCGGTTGTTCCATATATATTTCCTCATCTAAATCTCCATGTAGAAAAGCAGTCTTAACATCTAGTTGCTGTAATTCTAAATCAAACAAAGCAACTAAAGCTAAAACAATTCGAATTGAAACTATTTTAACAACTGGTGAAAAAATCTCATGAAAGTCAATGCCTGCTTTCTGAGAAAACCCTTTTGCAACCAGTCGCGCTTTGTACCTGTCCTCTGTATCATTCACACCCTGTTTCAGCTTGTAAACCCATTTACACCCCACAGTTTTCCTGTCTTTCGGAAGCTCAACCAGATCCCATGTGCCGTTCTTACTCAAGGCCATCATTTCGTCCTTCATGGCTGCTTTCCACTTGTCACTATTCGAACCTTCTATTGCTTCCTGATAGCACAAAGGTTCATTGTCATTAGCAGTAAATGCAACTGAAGTAACATAATCATCATACCTTCTCGGTGGCCGTTTGATTCTTGTCGACCTCCTTAAGGATGTTTCTGGCTGACTACCATCTGTAGGAACTTCTTACCGATCAGTATCTGAGACATGTTCATGATCTAAACCTGAACCCTGTTCATGTTCTGATTCTGAAACCTGTTCATGACTAGTATCTGAACTATGGTCATCATGACTATCATTAGAAGTGTTGTCAAACTGAATGTGCTGAAAATCAAATACATCATCCTGTTTCAATTTTCTATCTACATATAACTGTACAAGAGAGGATTCATCAAACTTTACATCTCTGTTGATGATGATTTTGCGGGTAGTAGGATCCCACAATCTATATCCCTTTGTTCCAACACCATAACCAACAAAGATATACCTTTTAGACTTTGGATCTAACTTAGTTCGCTGATGTTTAGGCACTAGAGCATATGCATCACAACCAAACACTCTGAGTTTAGAATAGTCACAAGGATGTCCTTTCCATACCTCTTGCGGAATCTTGCAGTCTATCGCCGTCGATGGAGATCGGTTTATCACATAACAAGCTGTTGCCACTGCTTCCGTCCACAAATCCTTCTGCAAACCAGCGTTACTCAACATACTCCTTGCTCTCTCCAAAAGAGTCCTGTTCATGCGTTCAACAACTCCATTTTGCTGAGGAGTATAAACAGTAGTCTTATGTCTCTCGATCCCTGCATCCTTGCAATAGTTTTCAAACTTCTTGGAAGTAAACTCACCACCATTGTCAGTTCTTAAACATTTTATTGTTCTACCAGTGCTGTTTTCTACCAATGCTCTAAACTGCTTGAAAACTGAAAAAACATCAGACTTTCTTTTCAACATGTAGACCCACACCTTCCTAGAAAATTCATCAATGAACGACACAAAATATGACGAGCCACCATATGACGCTGTAGGGGCTGGACCCCAAACATCTAAATGAATATAATCAAGTATCCCTTTACTAGTATGTTTGCCTGTTTTAAATTTTTGTTTACTTTGTTTTCCAAACAAGCAATGCTTACAGAAATCTAACTTTTCAGACTTTAGATTTGGAAGTAACTTGCGATCAGCCAAAATTTTCAACCCTCTTTCACTCATATGCCCCAATCTTTGATGCCATAAGTGAATGGAACTACTGTCATGTTCAGAGACAGTAGACACAAAATCTGACCCTGTTCCTCCTTCTAACTGAAATAGATTTCCTACTTTCTTAGCTTTCATTACTAGTAAGATACCTTTATAGATTTTCATAACTCCACCTTGAATTACGGTTTTATATCCATTCATATCCAATGCTCCTAAATAAATTAGATTTTTTCTTAAGTCTGGAACATGTCTCACATCTGTTAACAATTTAGTTGTGCCATCAAACATTTGCAGTTGTATACTTCCTATCCCAACAATATTAGATGTGACATCATTACCCATGTACACGACTCCATCATTAATTGATCTATACGTCTTAAACCATTCTCTATGAATACACATGTGGTTTGATGCACCGGAATCTAACAACCATTGTTGATCATGATTTGACATATTAACAGACAACACTTCGTCGCTCATACCTGAACCAGATGCCGAACCTGTATCTGTCGCATTTGCCTCCTTCTTCTCTATCGAAGAGTCTCCTTTCTTCTCTGTTTGCTGTCTCTTCCAGCAGTCTTTCTTCAAGTGCCCCGATTTGCCACAAAACCAGCACTTTACTTTGCTCTTCTTCCCTTTCGACTTTGAACGCGAATCGCTGTGCTTACCAGAGCGTCTTTCTCTAGAATGACCTCTAGCCATCATTGCCTCTGATGTGGGGAATTCTTCGACGTCGAGCTTCTTCTGTCTCCTCAGGACAACATGGCTCGACCACATGTGTCAAACTCAAAGGCAGTACATTCTTGAGAGCTTATGGAAAGTAGTGATGATCCCACGATTCAATCTCATGTACACAATGGGGTTATTGCCTTATCTCTGAGTCAATTTTACATCAGGCTTTCAATTGTACCAATGCAGTATTGAAAACATTCAAATGGTGATGCCGTGCCTTCCTTCCACATCTAATGGCCCACAAAGCAGCTGAAAGCAGGAGAATCCGATTTGTCAAGGACTTCGTCATGTAGAGCTTCTCGAGCTTTATCCACAAGCCTGCGGCGGTCTTCTCTGACACAATGTTGAACAGAACATCATCTGCCAGGCACAACCGAATTGCGCTCAGAGCTCTGTCATCCAAATCAACCCATTCATCCTCCGTCATGGAAGAAGGCCTTTTGCTCCTCCCCAACAACGCTTTTGCCACGCCTTGTTGAACCAGCATATCGTGCATCTTTACCTTCCAGATCTCAAAGTTGTTCTTGCCATTGAATTTCTCAATTTCAAACCGGGCATTTTGAGTTTTCGCCATCTTGTTTCAGCAAAAAACACAGTAATCTCCAGAACCAATTTTAAAATAAAGAATGCCCTTTTAATTAAAAAATTCCTTAAAAAAAAAAATTGCCCTTGCCTTCCTTTAAGTGCCTCTCACTGCCTTTTAAAAAAAAAAATTATCCTTGACCTTTGCCTTTGCTGTTTTAAAAAAAAATTCTGCAATTATTTGGATGAAATTATGCCCTTCATTTGGCATTGACTTTGCTCCAAATAAGACCCTTCACTTTATAAAAAAAAACTTTCTCTTAAAATCGATTTATTTGACCTTTTACAAAACTTCAAATTCCAAATCGATTGATTTTATGTCCATTTACAAAATTCCAAATCGATTTACCTTGGCATATTCAAATGGCATATTCAAAAAACAATTTTAAATGCCACCTTTTTTAATAAAGCCAATTCAACTTTAAAACCACTCTTTTAAATCGATATTACCATTCGATTTTTTATAAATGCACTTCCATTTATACCATATACAAATGGTATTATAAAAAAGTCAAATCGATTTTAATGTATATCGATTTTAAAACAATCGAACCATTCGAATTTTAAATATAATCGATTTATATACCTTTTTTCTTAAATCGATTTATATCAGTCCTTTTTCCAAAAAATCGATTTATAACTGACCTTTTTCACAACGTTTGACTTTTTTCTTCAAACTCCAAAGTCGATTTAAAAAAAAAACGCATAAACCAGCGTTATATTTCAACGCACAACACTGTTTTGTTTTATCATATGCAAAAGGCATTAAACAAATCGATTTCACCTTGCAGGAAGGAAGCGGCGGATCGACTTTAACTGCAAACTGCAAATCCACTGAAAAATTCCGATACCTGTCGCCGTTGCCAACTCAGTCCACACAGGCTCGGCTTCTTCCACCTCCAGCACGCACCAGCAATGAATGTTTTATCTACCCGGGCACTGCACGCTGCCAGTTCTCCATCTATTGGACGTGATCTTTGAATGTGAACAGCGTGGCAGACTGGCCACGCACACACTCAATTCAAAACACAGCCACGCAGCACTCAATTCATAACACAGCCAGCGCTCAACCTCCAACATTCTCTGATACCACTTGTTAGAGTTTAACACAGCGCAAACATTAAATTAACACACAGCAGAAAAACATCACATAAGAGACACAGGAGTTTTACCGTGGTTCACCCAAACCTCCTGGGCTACGTCCACACAACAAGGCATTGGCAGTCTTTATTAATTCAAATAGGAGATTACAATTCTCACTCACTCTCTCAAAAACATCCGTATGGCTATCTGTTATATAGCAGGAGAATCCTATGCAAACTCTCACCTATCTTTCTTTCTCATCTATATTGTTTCTTTGTTTTAAACTCAAATTTAGCTAGCATTAACTCCCTCCCAACAAACTAGAGTTAATCTAGCAACAATTTCCTAATTTTTGTCACCTACTGAGATTTTTTCTATTCTATTCAAAGTAATCAACATGCAACAAACCTTGTGATGTGGGATAAAAAGAAGCTCTTTGAAACTTTAGTCACTCCTGTTATCTTGTATGGATGTGAGGTTTGGGGTTGCAGCATCTCTAGAGAATCTTGGAGAAATATTGAGCAAATCCAGAAACGTTTTATAACGTCTAACCTCAAAATTAAGAGCAATACACCCTATTCTATTCTCCTTATAGAAGTGGGTCCTTCCCTATCGAGAGCCTATCTATGACTAGGCTCCTGTTTTACAAGCACAATATCAATAACATGGGAGACCATAGGCTTCCTAAGCTAGCTTTAAATTCTAGCCAAAACCAACTAAGGCTCAAACGAGGTTGGTATAAAGATACCAAGGCCTGGTTAAACCATTGGGAGATCAACGAAAATGTTGCATGGAAAAATATTAATAACATTAAAAATATTGTTACTTCTAAGTTTAAAGAGAAAATGTGGTGTGAGAAAGATTTAGAGGCTAAAAGAAAATTGAGATATTATAAGGAGGTCATCAACCCTACTCTAGAAGATCAAAAGTATCTCTCTGTTTTAACTAGCTCGAAGAAAAAAATTAATATAGCCAAGATAAGAACGAACTCTCATGAGCTTCATAGTGAAACAAGTCATTGGGTAGTTCCTAAAACACCTTGGGTGGAAAGGATTTGCCATCTGTGTGAGAATATGAAAATTGAGGATGAAAATCACTTCCTCTTAGAATGCCCTGCACACACCCACATTAGATCTCAGTTTCATAAACTTTGTTGCAATACCGACTGTCCTTGCCTTTTAACATGTCAAAATTATAGTGAGCTCACGACGCTTCTTTCCAAGCTCTTTGAGCATAGGAGTACAATTTTAAAATAAACTAAATAATTCGTTTCTTTAGGTCTGATAGACCAAAGTTTGGTCTCAGGGGACATTAACCACCACCACCATCATCATCATCATCATCAATTATGGAAAAATAAAAATAAAAATACAAAATAAAATGATTAAGAAAATGGTTTGGTACTTTTTCATTTGTTCAGAATTGAAATTGAATTGGACTAAAAATTATTATTAAATTTATAATTTTTCTTGATCTAATTCTACAAAAACTTAATCAATGGATATAAATTTATAATTTTTCTTGATCTAATTCTATAAAAGCTTAATAAATGGATATGCAAGATGCTTTGTTCTGTATCTGTGATTTTCTTGTGTATAAGAAGAAAATATGAAAACAAAACAGGTGCTTAAATACAAAACAAAAAAACAAAATACGAAAACAAAACAAGTATTTAAATTAAGAATAGAAAAACCGATAGTATATACTCTACTTCTTGGAAAATGAAAAGAATTAATACAAACCCTACCATCTTCACAAACGTCACAAATGGTATAAATAACCCAATAACATGATTTTCTATCTGACCCTCTACAAAATAGAAGTACAAAGGAAAAAAAAAAACAGATGATATAAACCCTATTTTTTGAAAATAAGAAGAATTAATATAAACCCTACCATCTTCGCAAACGTCACAAATGGTATGAATGACCCAGTAACATGGTTTTCTGTCAGACCCTCTCGACATCTCTAAAAAGTAACATCATGCTGCCTCACCGGTTGAGTCTGGTTGAGTTTGAGTTTGTGTAAAATTTATATATTTAGAAAGAGGTTGAGTTTGAGTTCATTATGAAGACGTTTCGAATCATCTATTTACGGAGGTTCATTATTATCAAGATAATGAGAAATGAGAAATGAGAAAAAATAAACTAAAGAAAATCAATAAATAGGAGTTGACAAGGTTATAAAAGTAATGATTAATATTTATGTGTTGATTTTAATTTTTTTCATGGTTGATTTCAAATTCATTAATCTTATGTTATTATTGCACTAATTTTTATAATGTTATGTATTTATTATTATTTGTTAATTGAATAAAATGAAGTTATATTTAAATGTTATAAATAATGATAATGTAAATAAGAGTTGGTTGATATTTAATGTAAAGAATGTTTAATATTTAGGATAAAGCTTTTTAGAAGAGGTTATGTTATTATTAGTATAGTTAATTTATGAGAACGAATTTATTGTAAACATTTTTATTAATTTTTATTATATGTTTTTATTATTATTTAAAAATTGAATAAAGTGAAGACATGTCAAATAAATGTTGTTAATTAAAAATGGAATTTGAAAAGGGAATGAAATGAAGTGAATAAAATAGGGAATGTATGGTTATTTAATGAAAGGAGTGTTAATAATTAGGAAGATGTTTTTTTAAAGAGGAGAGGTATAATAGGATTATGGTATAAAATTAGTAATGAATTTAGAACATTTTTTTCATGGTATTAATAATAATTTGGCCCATGGTATTTGGCTTATAGACTTCATGTAAATATAAAGAGAATTATGGAGTAAATATAAAGAGAATTATGGAGTAAATATAAAAATATGTTTTATTTATTTACCATACCTCTTTTATTTACCATGGTATTTGGCCCATAGGCTTGATATAAAATTAGATGTTGTTTTTTAATCCTATTTGATATATTTTTATTTATTTATCATACCTCTTTATACCTCTTTTATTGAGCCAAGGGGCTCATCTACAACCTAGTCTCATGAAATACATCAAAATTGAAATTTTGCTCATGTTGGCCAAAATAAAATTTAAAAAAAATCTAAAAACTAGCAATTGCACTAGATGTTGTAAAGGAAACACCTTAAGTGGATAACATAATATGGAATTTGCGTTAAGAATAAAATTGTATTTTGCATTCAAGACAGGGTTTTACTCATCATCATTAATAAAATATGTATTAGAAACAATAACACCTTAATCATATTTTGTCTATTATTTATTGCAAATGTGAAACTTCTTCTACTTTTTCCTTGTAACACCTTGTTAAATGACATACTTACCATAAATTGTAAGATCTATGGTTTTTGCAAGTGGATAGGATGACTCTGTAAATGTGGGGAAAAGGCTGATGGAGCTGGAGAAATTAGAGAAATGAGCAATATTGGAGGTCTAAAATCATCAGGTAACTTATCATTTTTTATTTCTTCCCTATAATGCCCTCATCTATAGATTCAATGGGTTTTGGCCCAAGTCAGATGCTTTTCATTAGTGGACCTACACCTCTTGGTAAAATAATTATGATATTTACCGATTTTATAAAGCTTTTTTCATTGTACACTTGGAATGAAGGGCATATCTAGAAAAATAATGCAGGAAGTCCCCTAGTTTTGGGGGACATGTTGGGATCTATATGAACCGTTGGTTCCCTGAATTTGACCCAGTAATGATTGTGGTTTCAGCAATGCTAGTGTGGGTGAGGCTACCAAACCTCCCACAACCATTTTGGCAACATCAAGTCCTAGAAGATATAGGGAATCCTTTAAGGAATTACAAAAATCAGATAATGGTTGGATTCAAAAAAACTGGTAATGATTGGATACAACAAGGTTTTTTTTACCCTTGCTCGGATTTGTATAGAGATGGATTTGAGCAAAGGCTTACCAGGCAACATACTGCTGAAAAATGGAAAATATGATTATGGTTCTCAAACTTCCGTGGTTGTCATTAATTGCAGAATCCAGATTATCCACAGTATGATAAAACAATGGTCGACGTTTCGAATCCCAACAAGGATCTATATTCAGGACGGGAAATGAATGAAGATTGAAAGAAGGTCGCAAGAGGTCAAGTTATAAATAGTGAAGGCTAATGATGATGTGAGGGGCCGACAATAAATTATGTTAATCTATTTAAAATAAATTTTATTTTATTATTTGTAAAAGTTTTAATTTTTTCTTAATTTAAGTTAATTTAAATAATAAATATTTAAATTATCTATATTATTTAAATTTTTAAATTTTTCAAATTTTCAAATTTATTTATTTATTATAAATTCATAAGTGCTACTAAACTAATTTTAATTCTAATATAATAACCCTAATTTAAATTTTTTATTTATTATATTAATTTCATAATTTGTTAAAAAAAAATATTATTTTTTTAAATTAATGTCTAAATTTTGTTAATTAAACCTTGAGAGTTACAAAAAAAAAGTTATTACCTAAAATAGTAAAATCAAATTATTAATCTAAGGATAATAGATTAAATAACATTAATATGAAGAATACCTATGTTTATAAATAAATGCTAATAATCAATAATTATTAATTCTACTAATGAATTTTTATTAAATATATTTTATTAATTAAATCCTAATAAATTTTGTATTAATTAAATCCTAATAAATTTTTAATTTTTAATTTTAAAACTTTTTAATTTATAAATAAATTTGATTTGAATTTTGATTATAATTAACTTTCATTTACTGATATTAATTATTAATTAATTAATTTTTATTAATAGAATAAAAATTAATTAATAAAAATAATTATTATGAGTGAGTGGAATAATAAGAGTTTTGTACTGACACGACCCTAAACTGTTTACTAATAAGGAGAAGAAGCAAACCTTTGAAATTATACCTGGGATGAGGACGAACCTAAGGAGAAAATTTGTCTAATTAGAGGTCGCCAACTGTCACTAATCTCGTATCCTCTGTCCTTTTTGACGTTATGCAGGTGTTTTATAATCTCTAACGCTTCTATAATCTTTCGTCTCTGATAGTGTTCCTCCCTTGCAATGATTTTAACATCCTCAAGACGTAAGTGATATTTTGTTTTCGAGGAGTGATCAACAAGAGCCGAGGTTCGAGATTGCTCATGTTTAATATCGGCACCATGCTCTTTTAGACGCTTTTGAAGAGAGCACCCAGTTTCACCAATATAACTCTTCCCACATGAGCAGTCAATCTTGTAAACACCTTTAAGCTGCCCGTGACTAATGTTATCTTTAACTGAGCGCATATTTTGTCTAATGGTTCCTACTGTTGAGAATTGTGCAAAATGTCACTCCTTCACAAAACCCTGACAATCTTGTCTGTCACACCTTTAATGTATGGTAGAAAAACCCTTCCACCGCTCTCTTGAGGATCCTGGCGTCTCTTGGATACAACAATGCTTTTTGCTCTATTTATGGCTTTTTTGATTTCTCTTTCCTTATACCCTATACCCAAGAAAACAGACGTCAGGTGAGATATTTCTTCTTCCAGGTGTTGAGATTCAACAAGATGATGGAGCTTAGTGAAAATCAGTCGCCTTCACTAATTGGGCCCGCAAGCTATTTTTAGGTGTAAGTCTATTTTAGACTTTGTCTATTTTTAGACATGGTGATCATATTTCAAAAGTTGTAGGATGCTATTTATGGATGGTTGGTCAAGTTGGAAAAATAAATGAAATTTTGTTTTTAGAATATTGGGCGAACTCTATTTATAGATCGTCGATATAAAAATAGATGCATGTTGATTATTATTAGCCCTTAATAATAATCAGATAATAAACAACAACTTATTCTCTTGGAGCACTTTATTTCAGTGTACATATTTGGCAAATCAGTGGGCTAAAGGAATTACGCAATTCCTAGGGTTGACTGGTGGTTCATGCATGGAGGACTCAGTTAGAACTGAAGTGGAAAAGTTATGACAGAGTTTGGAAGAGTAGTTCATGGAGTTGTTATTAAGTTTAACTTAGTTATTGGAGTTAAACTCAGTTGAGGTAGTTGTATCTAGTCTAAATGAATGATACACTAGTGAGAGTGGAGTGAATTAATTAGTTAATTAATTCACAAATAATAACTCACTAATCAACTGAACAAATACAACAGTTAACTACAGTGCATGTCAGTTCCACTGGAGACTCAGTGGAGAGGTAGGTGAAAGGGTGATATGGACTATCCGTTGTGACTATAGTGATGCATTGATTGCATCACACACACATTAGAGTTGCCAATGAGGTTTGCGTAGTCAAGGCAAGACCAATTCAAATTCATTCAGGGGTCTTCTTCAGCAGGGATTGCGTAGTGGAGGCAGACTATCAGGTGGCAAGAAATCAGTGCATGGATTTGTAGATTTCTTCATGATAGTGTGTGACAATTGATTGTATTGAGAGCTTTATGTACTAAGCTTTGTATTAGATTGTTACATGATCTCCATGATACATAATATATGATAGTTGGGGTTTTCAGCTTCAGGCTTTCCCGTTAAACAACTATGTTGTGTGCGATTGTTTTTATTGCTTCATTTGTTTGCAATTGAGTTTAAATTTACGCAAAATATTAACAGTGGAAGGATTCTGTATTTAGCAAGAAGATAAATATTGTTAGATCAGGAGAATTTGGATATATACATGAATATGTTATATAATTTCTACATGGTATCGGAGCAGTGTTAATTCTTGAAGATTGTAATTGTGAAGAATTGCTGAGTTTGTGCTGGTGGAAATTCAAATTTGCTGCAGAAATTTCTTAGTGAAACAATTGAGTATACATTGAAATGTCTTTCAATGGGTTGTGATTGGAGTATGCCCTTGAGGGCAGCTCGAATTACATAGCCTGGAAGGATAGGATGGAGGCAGTGCTGGAAGATAATGGACTGAAGGAGCTCATCGATAGCGATGTTTCTAAGCCTAGTTCTAGTGATGCTGTATTACTTGATGCATGGAAAAAGAAGGTAGCGAAGACAAGACGAATTCTGTTGGAAGGTGTAAAGGACCATATTGTGTTAAGCCTTCACGGGAAAGACACTCCATTTGCAATGTGGAAGGCTTTGATAGATTTGTTCCAAAGCAGCAGTGACCAGAGGAAGTTGGCGCTGAAAGATAACCTCAAAAAAATACAAATGGAGAAGGGCGACAGTATTCCAAAATATCTCACGAAGTTTTTCCACTGTAGGGATGAACTGGGAAGTGTTTGGATTACTGTTGATGATGATTACTTGGTGAGCTTGGCTCTCCTTAGGCTTTCGAAGAGTTGGCATAGCTACGAAGGCTCTGTCAATGGACGGGAGAAACTGCCGAGTTGGGAGCGACTTTGGTAGGATCTTGTGTAGGAGGAGATAAGGCGAAGTACCAGGTATGGCTCTTCATCTAAGAATGAAGATGAAGAGAATTGTGCTTTGGCTGCCAAAGCAAGGAAAGGGAAGGGGAGGAAATTCCCTTCAAAATCTAAGGCTAAAGGAAAGAAGCAGGATGTGTCCAAGGTGAAGTGTTTTCACTGTCACGAACATGGGAATTTCGTCACTAACTTCCCACAGAAGAAGAAGAACAAGAAGGATGCTGGAGCTGCAGTGGGTGAGGCCTTAGCCTCACAATTTGAACTTGATTTCTCTTTGATCACATGCTTGGTTTCAAGTGCTATCAGATTGGTGTGGTATCTTGATAGTGGTGCGTGTTTCCATATGACGGGAGATAAGGAGTCGTTTAGTGACTTGGAGGAGAAAGATCTCCAAATTCATATAGAGATGGGCGACGATGGTCGATATAGTGCGACCGGCGTTGGGACCATTACCTTTGAGAGGGAGTCAGGTAATCCATTTCTGTTGAAAGATGTTATGCATGTTCTGAGTCTGAAGAAGAACTTGGTCTCGGTTGCAATGTTGGAAGACAAAGGTTATGACGTTGTTTTCAGTGATGGAAAAGCCTTCCTGTGACATAAAACAACAGATCAAACCAAGAGGACAGGAATTCAAGTTAAGAATCTCTACAATTTGGAGGTCGATGGCTACACTATAATGATGGGCAAAGCAGAAGAAGTGGTGAGCCGAGATGAGGGCGAACTATGGCATAGGATATTAGGCCATCTTCACCATGGTGCTTTGAAGATTTTGCAGCATATTTCTACTAGACTTCGCAAGGGTACTCTTGTGCAGTCAGATCAGTGCAAGGGATGTACTATGGGTAAGTTTGTGAAGACCACCTTTCATGAGAAGGAGAACTGTGCTTCGGTGATCCTGGAGAGAATTCACACAGACGTGTGTGGACCTTTCTCGGTTTCTTCAACAGTGAAGCACTGGTATTATGTTATTTTTTTTATGAATATTATCGTAGATGCTGGATCTTCTTCATGCAGAAGAAGAGCGAAACATTCTTGAAGTTCTGTGAGTTTAAAGCATTGGTGGAGAAGGAGTCAGGGAAGCAAGTGAAGGCTCTATGGAGCGATAATGGTGGTGAATATATCTCGGGAAAATTAAAAGAATTTTGTAGCAAAGAAGGAATTAGAAGAGAACTTATAACGCCTCATAACCCACAACAGAATGGGGTCGTGGAGAGGAATAACATAACGATCGTGGGTGCTGCACGAGGAATGCTGCATGACTAGGGCCTACCGATGCACTTGTGGGTGGAAGCATGCAACACTGCGGTTTATGTGCAAAACCGTTGTCCTCATAGAGTACTTGGCATGAGTACACCTAAAGAATATTTTACTGGTAAGAAGCCTGATATTTCTCATTTGAAGATTTTTGGCTCATCTGTTTACATTCATGTGAAACGCAGGGAAGAAGATGGTACATTGCCCGAAGTTGGGATATTTGTGGGGTACACGGGGAAATACATAATTATCATGTGTATTTTCCAGACAGTCAATTGACTATGGTGCGACGTGATATAAAATTCAATGAGGTGAAAGCCATGAAGTTGTCGCTTGAGAGGGAGCTACACTTGCATGCAGAGGAGGAGCTACTTATTCCCAAAGATGAGCCTCTAGATGTGTATCAGCCACATGAGGAGATTCATGGAGTGGAGGAGTCCACTCATGCAGAACTAAACATCAAAACTAGCATAAAGCGTACCACAAAAGCTAAGATACTAAAGTTTGATGCAACATAGAATGTAGGAGTCCCTACATCACAGTGCAGACAGAGACAATCACAGCGGGTTCTGGATCATGGCTCTTATGAGCTGGTGTAGCATTGTGAGAGCCATATGGGAAATGTTGAGGGGGGGGGGGGGTGAATCAATATTCCTTTCAATTGAAGCATTAGTTAATCTTCAATTATTATCGAGTGTTTGTACAATGATAGCGACAACAAAGAGAACACAAATGCACATAGTTTTTAAGGTGGAAACCCACTCCGGGACAAAAACTACCTAATGTTTTTCTAATAATTCTTTAATATTCAACTCCAATTGAAAATAAAGCTCCAACTTCCTAGAATCTAGAAAAGCATTCTTCTCCAGCTCCCACTGGATGGACACTCCAACGCCCAAGATTCTTTAGTAGTCAACTGAACGTATGCCCCAACACCCAATGAACTACAACTCACCCTATCACCACCCTACCACCCTATAGAATAATAAAAGAAGAATGGACTCCCGTACCAGGGAAAATGGTCCACTTTACAATGATATAGAATGATGTAGAAGAAGAAGATATACTAGACCATAACCCCAAATTTGACACAACCACCTAATGATGAGCCTAGACCTCCCAAAACTGCCTCTTCAACCCTTAGCAGATAGACACTAGTACAATTTTTACAATAATGTATTTACAATGACTTAGTACAATGATACCTTTACAATGATTGTATGCAGTGCTGCCCACTTGAAGACTTCATATGATGAAATTCTAGCTATTTTTATGCACCTTGGTTGCTGCTCTTGTCATGCTACCTTCTGCTGCACCTTGCTTTGCTTTGCTTCCATAGAAATTTTGGTCCTTTGCAACCCTTGACAACACATGATCTAGCTTTTTCTTGCCTTCTAGGAGCTAGATATTGAATCTGGTGTATCTCTGTTATTTCATATCCTCAATATCTAATTTTCGGTCCTATAGTATTCCTCTTAGTCGTCTTTCCAATGCCATAGGTCTTACCCAATTTGGATTCTTCAAGAGAGATTTATACCCAATCTCTCACAATGCCCTAATTATGGACTGTTTCAGCAGAGCGAACTTGTATGGTGTGCCACGTGTCACTGTTTCTTCATTCGGCTCTAAAATTGATAGAGAGAAAACCAAATTATGTGCGTTATCCGTCACTTTTTATGGAATTCAAATCCGATACTCAGAGAGAGAGTTATGATGATTTTACCAAGGTCACTTCTTTGAGATTAATTTTAGGAGCCTGCAAAAACCTTTACTTCCACAGATCATATCTCCAAAAATATTGCGCATATTGATCTGAAATTTTTACAAAAACTTCCTAAGGATTTAAGCTTCGCCTCATAAAAATTTCAGCTTCTGAACCTTCGTAGAAAAAATTTAGAGCGAAAATGCCACGATGACCTGTTTCATATGGCGAAATCCCTTGCATAAGGAGGAAATGAGGATCAAAATTTATATAAATGCTTAGGTTGAGAGGGGCTTCAACAAGTGAACGTAAGAGGGATTTTAGGAGCTTAAAAAATATTAATTATGAATTTTCAATGACCCATGCCCCAACCCCATGGGGTTTTAGCCCACTAACTGGGGGTACAAAATTCAAACATGAATTTCTCTCAAACAGTGAAGAAATACATGGCGTGCCATATATCAATGGAAACATCTAGACAAGTAGAAACCATCAAAATAATTATTGACCCAGAATATATTAATTTTGTAGGTCAAAATTCCCATGCAATATTGGGTTAGCCCCTGGTGCTGCTTGGGTTGACATCAATGACAACCGTTGATCAACAATCTCCCTCTTTGGCATTGATGGCAACACAAGTATTCCCCCTGCGATCATGACACCTTTTCCTACAACATTCTCTCCCCCTGTGACATCAATGGCAAAGGGTAAATCCCCTTGAAACACAACCATCCTACGGACCTGTACACACTTCCACTCCCGCTAACACACAACCGTCATGCAGACCTGTAATCTAATGAGAAATTGGGAGAATCCCAAGCTTTTGACGAAGATATTCAAATGCTTCACGAGGTAAAGGTTTAGTGAAGATATCAGCAATTTTTTCTTTTGTACAAACATACTCAAGTTTGATATTCTTTTCAGTGACTTGTTCTCTAACAAAATGATATTTGATTGGAATGTGTTTTGTTTTTGAATGCATGACAGGATTCTTGGAGATGCTGATGGCACTAGTGTTGTCACAGAATATGGGAATAGGCTCACTGAATTGTACTTGAAGATCTTACAAAGTTTGTTTCATCCAAAGGACTTGAGTACAACTTGATTATGCTGTAATGTATTCTCCTTCCGCTGTAGATAACGAGATTGAATTTTGCTTTTTGCTCAACCATGATACGAGACAACCACCTAGATAGAATACTACTCCAATAGTACTCTTACGATCATCAACGCTTCCTGCCCAATCTGCATCTGTAAAGGCTTGAATAATGAGATTGTTACCCTTGGGATACCACAAGCCATATTCTTCTATGCCCTTTAGATATCGAAGAATTCTTTTGATGGCAATAATATGTGATTCTTTTGGTGCTGCTTGGAATCTTGCTACTTGTCCAACTGCTTGCATAACATCTGGCCGAGAGGCTGTTACATATAGAATACTACCAATCATAGATCTATACAACTTCTGATCCACATCCTTAGATGAGTCATCTATGCTCAATTTGCAACCTGTTACCATTGGAGTAAGGACGGGTTTGCAATCTTCCATTTTGAATTTCTTGAGCATTTCCTTGATGTACTTGGCTTGACATACAAATATTCCTTTCTCTTGCTGAGATATTTGAAGCCCTAAGAAGTATGTCAGCTCACCAAGTAAAGACATCTCAAACTCACTTTGCATCTTTGTAGAAAAGTTCTTACTTAGTTGATCATCATTGCTACCAAATATTATATCATCCACATATACCTCAAAAATTGTTAAATTATCTTTATCAATTTGTATATAAAGATTGCTATCAACAGTACCTTTCTTGAACCCTTGTTGTCATAGATATCCATAAAGATGAGCATACCATGCTCTAGGAGCCTGCTTGAGGCCATATATAGCCTTCTTTAACCTATAGACATAGTCTTCTTTTTGTGATAGTAGAAAACCTTCAGGTTGTTCGATGTAAACTTCTTCTTCTAATTCTCCATTCAGAAATGCTGATTTAACATCCATTTGGTAGACTTTGATTTTTCTTGAACATGCATAGGCGAGAAACATTCGGATGGCTTCCATTCTGGAAACTAGTGCAAATGTTTCGTCGAAATCAATTCCTTCCACTTGTGCATAGCCTTTGAAAACCATTCTTGCTTTGTTTTTGGTAACCTGCCCATCTTCATTCAATTTGTTCCTAAACACCCATTTAGTCCCAATGAAATTTTTATCTTTTGGTCATGGAACTAATTCCTAGGTGTTATTCTTCTCAATTTGATCCAATTCTTCATTCATAGCTGCTACCCAATGTTCATTCTAGCTGGCTTCCTCAAAACTACTAGGCTCAAAGGTTTCTAGAAAAGCAACGTGAGCTTGTTCTGATGAACGAAGCTGTCGATCTTCATTTATGTCACCAATGATTTGATTTGATGGATGGTTCTTTTGAATCCACTCTTTTGTTCTCCTTGGAGGAGCTTCTTGTTGTTGTTCTAGTATATCATGATGATCATTGTTTACTTCTTCCTCGTTGATAGTTGCTTCTTGTTCTACAATTTTATCTGTCTTTTTTAGCCTCTATCTCAAGTTTCAAAGATTCTATATCCTCGTCATTACTCGCTAGAACACCATCTTCATCAAATGTAACATTTATGCTCTCCACTATCTGTTTTCGTATTAGATTATAGCATTTATAGGCCTTTCTTTTGCATGAGTAACCAACAAATATACCTTCATCAACACGTGATTCAAACTTACCCAAATTTTTATCTTTTCTTTTGATATAACATTTGCTTCCGAAGATTCTGAAATATTTTACATTAGCTGGTTTTCATTTCCATAATTCATATGGAGTCTTGTTGCAATTATTTCTGAGAAGACTTCTGTTGATAATGAAGACTATTGTATCAATTGCTTGAACCTAGAATTTTTCATCCAATTTTGAGTCCTTCAACATTGTTCTACCCATTTCCTGTACGGTTCTGTTCTTTCTTTCAGCAACTCCATTTTACTTAGGTGTTTGTGCTGTTGAAAATTGCCTTTTTATTCCATTTTCGTCACAGTATTGCTGAAATAATTTGGAAGTGAATTATCCACCATTATCTGATCTTAAACACTTTATTTTCAAATCAGTTTCATTTTCAACCAACTCCTTGTAGATCTTAAAGCACTCAAATGCTTCAGATTTTTTCTTTAGGAAACTGACGGCTGTCATCCTGGTATAGTCATCTATCATTAACATGAATTATAATTCTTCGTCTAAGCCTTTTGTTCTCACAGGACCACATAGAGCAGTATGTATCAATTCCAATGGATGTGATGAAAAGTGTTCTTTTGTTTTAAATTGGACTTTTGTCTACTTGCCATGCCGACATGCCTCACATAGTGTGTTGGAAGGTTTTGAGATTTTCGACATTTCTCGTACTGCTTCCTTTTTTCTTATCCTGACAAGATTGTCAAAGTTTATGTGACCCATTCGTTTGTGCCATAACCAACTTTCATCTTCTTTAGCTAGTAGACATGCTTTAGTTGCTTCATCCAGAACATATATGTTGTTTGGAGCTCGACTTGCTGTAGCCACAATTTTACCATACCTGCCTTTCCTGATTTCACATTTGGTGGAGTTGAATAGCATTGTGTGTCCTTGATCACACATTTGTCCAACACTGAGCAGATTGTGATTCATGTTTTCGACCAATAGAACATTCTTGGCTATAACATCTTTGCTTCCGAGAGTGACAGTACCTGATCCTATAACATTTGAAGGTCCATCATTTCCAAAGGATATGGTTCCATCCTTCTTCTCTTTTAGAGATACAAATTTCCTTCTATCTCCAGTCATAAGCATTGAGCAACCGATGTCAACATACCACACATCTTTATTTTTTTGAGCCTTGAGAGCGAGAGCATAATTATCAGTGTTCTTCTTCTTCCATGTTCGTTCATTCTGTGGCTTCGAAGATTCTTCAGGAGGATTTTCAAGTCTGCAGTCTCTGGCTATGTGTCCAAAGTTCTGACATTTGTAACATTCCATATTATTTCTTAAATGTTCAAATCTATTGATGTTTCTTTGAGCCCTGGGAGGTTCGTATTTGAAGAATCTCTTGGAATTCTATTGGTTCCTAGGGTACGTGTGACATTATACATCTTTATTACCAAATTTTCCACATGAATAACAATAGCCATGAAAAATATGTTGGTACCTGGATGAAAATCTTCGTCAAGGAATCGTCTTCCAAGGATGTGCTTGCGAATCTTGTCCAATGAAGTCTACATGTATGTCAGATCTCATAGGTTCATTTTATTTTGTTGTAGAAGGTCCTGCTTCTTCTTCTTTGTAACTGAGGTCAGTTCTGTTGTTGTAAGATCATTGATTGTTGATGAGTTCTTCCAATGCCCTTAAGATTTTTGCATAGTTTTGGACAGTTTTTCCCTTCTTCACTTCCTTACACAGTGAGACTACTTCGGTTTCTAATGCTTCCCTTTCTTGGTTGCTTTCTTCCAACTTATTTTGAAGTGACTCTTCAATACATTTTTGTTCTTCAAGCTCAATTTTGAGACCTTGAACTTGTTCTTCAAGAGTATTGGAATGGATCTTCTCAGCATTGAGCTCTTTTATAAGCTTGATTGCCTCCTCATAAAATTCTTCTATGGTCAACCCTTCTTCTTCATTATTTGATACTTCTTGTTTATTGTGCCTGGCCATAAACAATACTTTCTCATTGGCTTCTTCTTTGCTGTCACTTTCTTCATCGGATGATGAGCTATCTTCTTTAGAGAGAAAGTTCCTTTTGGATCCTTTCTTTTTTCCTTGCTTGTTTAATTTCTTAAAGCCTTTCTTTCCTTTTGAGTTTCCATCACTTTTGTTCGGACATTTTGCTACGAAATTCCCAACCTCACCACAACCGAAACATATCAATGGAAGTTTACCTTTGAAATTTCCCTTACCAGGTTTTAATTTTATCGTAAAGTACGCACACTCTTCATCTGAAATACCTTCTCCATCATCTCCCTTTTCTTCGCACTTGCAAGTGCATGTCATTTCAATTGAAAGTTGTTTGTCCTTATTGGTTTGCTTAGATGCAATGAATGCAGTTTCTAGATTTGAAGTACCCTTTTCTTCATCAAGTCTCATTTCATATGCTATGAGAACTCCATGTTATTCTTCCTTGCTGAGTTTGTCCAGATTTGCACTATATTCTAAGACCGATACCTTTGGGTTGAATCTCCCTGGTAACGTTCTAAGAATCTTTCGTATAATATTCTTCTCGTCAACTGGTTCTCCCAATCCTTCCAGAGTATTGGTTATTTCATCAATGTATTGGAAGTATGCAACAATGTTACAATCTTCTTTCATTCTGAGTTTCTCAAATTTTTCTCTATAGATTTGAAACTTTTCTTCTTTGACATTTGAGTCACCTGCATATATATTCGCAAGCTTGTCCCATACATTTTTGGCGGTTTTACAACCCAACACCTTATGATAAGCAGATTCAATAATTCCACTGATAATAATATTCTTTGCTTTTGCATCATTTACCAAATTCTTCTTACCTTGTTCATCCGCGGTTGATGTAAATCCATTTTGAACAGTGTCCCATACTTTGTAACCTTGCGCCAAGAGATAGAACTCCATTCTTCCTTTCCAGAGTGCATAATTATTTTCATTGAATAGAGGTACACCATTCTTGGTATGCTCCATGACCTACTTCTAGTTGTTAAACTGCTATTGAAGGAACCAAGCTCTGATACCAATTGTTGGAAATACTGAGAGGGGGGGGGGGTGAATCAGTATTCCTTTCAATTAGAGCATTATTTAATCTTCAATTATTATCAGTGTTTGTACAATGATAGCAGCAAATAAGAGGAACAAAAATGCACCCATTTTTTAAGGTGGAAACCCACTCCAGGAAAAAAACCACCTAATGCTTTTCTAATAATTCTTTAATATTCAACTCCAATTGAAAATAAAGCTCCAACTTCCTAGAATCTAGAAAATCATTCTTCTCCAGATCCCACTGGATGGACGCTCCAATGCCCAAGATTCTTCAGTAGTCAACTGAACGGATGCCCCAACACCCAATGAGCTACAACTCACCCTAGCACCACCCTACCACCCTATATAAGAATAAAAGAATAATGGACTCCCGTACTAGGGAAAATGGTCCACTTTACAATGATATAGAATGATGTAGAAGAAGAAGATATACTAGACCATAACCCCAACTTTGACACAACCACCTAATGATGATCCTAGACCTCCCAACACTGCCTCTTCAACCCTTGGCAGATAGACACTAGTACAATTTTTACAATAATGTATTTACAATTACTTAGTACAATGATACCATTACAATGATTGTATGCAATGCTACCCACTTGAAGACTTCATATGATGAAATTCTTGCTGCTATTATGCACCTTGGTTGCTGCTCTTGTCATGCTAACTTCTGCTACACCTTGATTTGCTTTTCTACCATATAAAGTCTGGTCCTTTGCAACCCTTGACAACACATGATCTAGCGTTTTATTGCCTTCTAGGAGCTAGATATTGAATATGGTGTATCTTTGTTATTTAAAATCCTCAATATTTGATTTTTGGTCCTATAGTAGTCCTCCGATTCATCTTTCCAATGCCATAGATCTGACCCAATTTGGATTCTTCAGGAGAGAGTTATACCCAATCTCTCACAATGCCATAATTATGGATTGTTTCAACAGAGCTAACTTGTACGGAGTGCTACGTGTCACTATTTCTTCATTCGGCTATGAAATTGATAGAGAGAAAATTAAATTATGTGCACTATCTCTCACTTTTTACGAAATTCGAATCTAATACTCATAGAGATATTTATGATGATTTTACCAAGGTCACTTCTTTGAGATTAAGCCTACAAAAACCATGACTTCCACAGATCATATCTCCAAAAATATTGCGCACCTTGATCTAAATTTTTTATACAAGCTTCCTTAGGATTTCGGATTCACCTCATAAAAATTTCAGCTTCTGAACCTTCATATAAAAAAATTTAGAGCGAAAATTCCACGATGACCTATTTCAGATGGCGAAAACCCTTGCATAAGGAGGAAATGAGTATCACAATTTATATAAATTCTTAGGTTGAGAGGGGCTTCCACAAGTGAACATGGGAGGGATTTTAGGAGCTTAAAAAATATTAATTATGACTTTTCAATGACCCATGCCCCAACCCCATGGGGTTTTAGCCCACTAACTGGGGTACAAACTTCAAACATGAATCTCTTTCAAACCGTGAAGAATTACATGGCGTGCCATATATCAATGGAAAAATCTCGACAAGTAGAAACCATCATAAGCATTATTGACCCAGAATATATTAATTTGGTAGGTAAAAATTCCCATGTAATATTGGGTTAACCCCTGGTGCTGCTTGGGTTGACATCAATGACAACCGCAGATCAGCACCATATTCTTTCGAAGAAGCAGTGCATGAGCCCACATGGGTAGATGCCATGGTGGAGAAGTATGACTACATTGTCAAAAACAGTGCTTGGGAGATTTTTCCAAGGCCAATGGGTAAATTAGTTGTAGGATCAAGATGGATCTACAAGGTAAAGCAAGTTGCTGATGGGAGCATTGAGAAGTATAAGGCAAGATTTGTTGCCCGGGGTTTCTCACAGATCGAGGGGATTGATTATGAAGAAACCTTTGCACCTGTCGCACGGTATTCTTCCATAAGGACCATCCTTGCTCTCTCAGCACAGATGGGTTGGCACATTCATCAGATGTATGTGAAGACTGCATTCCTTAATGGGATCATTGAGGAATAAGTGTACATTGAGCAGCCCGAGGGATTCAAAATCTTCAGCAGCGAGTCACATGTGTGCAAGCTCAAAAGAGCATTATATGGGCTAAAACAAGCACCTCTTGCTTGGTACACTTGGATCGATAGCTATTTCACCGAACTTGGTTTCACCAAGAGTCAGGTGGATGCAAACCTGTACCAAATTGTGGTGGAGGGTAAGCTTTTAATCATTGTTCTTTATGTTGATGATTTAATACTAACGAGTGATGAGCAGTTGATACACTCATGCAAGGCACATCTTGCAAAGGAGTTTGAGATGAAGGATTTGGGCCTCTATTATTTCCTTGGATTGGAAATATGGCAGCGAGAAGGTGAACTGTTTGTGTCTCAAGGCAAGTATGCCCGAGAGATACTGGAGAAGTTTCACATGCAAGGCTGCAAGCCTATCGACACTTATCTTCCAGGAAATTGGAGGAAAGAGGATGCTACATCGGTATAGGTAGTGGATGCTACTGTTTATCGACAGTTGGTGGGTTCGCTCATGTATTTAGTTAATACAAGACCAGACATATGCTATGCAGTGAACCAGATTTCACAAGCGATGGTTAGGCCTACCAAGCTTTTTTGGAAGGCAGGCAAGCATGTCCTGAGGTATCTCAGGGGCACATCGGAGTATGGCTTATGGTATAGACAGATGGATGAGGTGAATTTGCATGGCTTCACTGATGCAAATTGGGCAAGCAGCCCAATAGACAGAAAGAGCACATCAAGAGGGATTTTCAGTATCAGATCTACAACATCTTCTTGGTACAGCAGGAAACAAATATCCGTGGCACTTAGTTTAGCGGAAGCAGAATACATGGCAGCAAGTCAAGTTGCATGTGAGGCTCTATGGATGAGGAAGATCTTGGTCAATTTGTTTGGTTCACATTTAGATCCTACAGTGATACATTGTGATAATCAGAGTTTCGTTAAACTCTCGATTAATCCTGTGTTTCATGATATATCTAAACATAATGATATTCGGTGTCATCATATCAGATATTTTGTCATAAGATATTTTTGCTTCAGTACATTCCTACGGAAGATCAGGATGCAGATATTCTGACAAAGGCACTCACCAGGAGAAAATTCGAATACCATAGAGGCAGAATTGGGGTGAATGATAATCCCTATCTTGTTGAGAGGCAGTGTTGAGATTCAACAAGATGATGGAGCTTAGTGAAAATTAGTTTCCTTCACTAAGTGGGCCCGCAGACTATTTTTAGGTGTAAGTCTATTTTTAGACATGGTGATCATATTTAAGAAGTTGCAGGATGCTATTTGTGGATGGTTGGTCAAGTTGGAAAAATAGATGAAATTATATTTTTAGAATATTGGGTGAAGTCTATTTATAGATCATCGATCGAAAAATAGATGCATGTCGATTATTATTAGCCCTTAATAATAATCAGACAATAAACAACAACGTATTCTCTTGGAGCACTTTATTCCAGTGTATAGATTTGGAAAATCAGTGGGTTGAAGGAATTACACAATTCCTAGGGTTGGCTGGTGGTTTATGCATGGAGGACTCAGTTAGAACTGAAGTGGAAAAGTTATGACAGAGTTGGAAGAGTAGTTCATGGAGTTGTTACTCAGTTTAAATCAGTTATTGGAGTTAAACTCAGTTGAGGTAGTTGTATCTAGTCTAACTAAATGATACACTAGTGAGAGTGGAGTGAATTAGCTAGTTAATTAATTCACAAATAATAACTCACTAATCAACTGAACAAATACAACAGTTAACTACAGTGCATGTCAGTTCTAGTGGAGACTCAGTGGAGAGGTAGGTGAAAGGGTGAGATGGACTATCTGTTGTGACTATAGTGATGCATTGATTGCATCACACACACATTGGAGTTTCCAATGAGGATTGTGAAGTCAAGGCAAGGCCAATTTAAATTCATTCAGGGGTCTTCTTCAACAGGGATTGCACAATGGAGGTAGGCTATTAGGTGGCAAGAAATCAGTGCATGGATTTACAAATTTCTTCATGATAGAGTGTGACGATTGATTGTACTGAGAGCTTAATGTACTAAGCTTTGTATGAGATTGTTACATGATCTCCATGATACATAATATATGATAGTTGGGGTTTTTAGCTTCAGGATTTCCCATTAAACAACTATGTTATGTGCAATTTCTTTTATTGCTTCATGTGTTTGCAATTGAATTTAAATTTCTGCAAAAGATTAACAGTGGAAGGATTCTGTATTTAGCAAGAAGATAAATATTGTTAGACCAGGAGAATATGGATATATACATGCATATGTTATATAATTTCTACACTAGGTGCTCCTCATCAAATATCCTTAGGGCTCTTACAACAAGTGTTAAGGACACCAAATTTTTTAGCAGGATGATGGTAAGACTCAGCGTGAAGGTAGTTGTCAGTATGGGTTTTCTTCCTAAAAACCTAATTGCCTAATCTTCCATCTTCTTTTCTGGTAACCAGGACACCCAAGAAAGGAATGCTCCTGTTTTCTTCCATCTCCTTGGTAAACTTAATTTCTGAGGAAATTGAGTTGAGGTGATTGAATAATTTCTCGAGATTCTCCCTACCATGCGACCACTTTATGTTAGTGTTGTCTACAAATATTTTCCACCAAGTTGGACTTAAGGGAAAGGAGGCAAGGGCTTTCTTTTCAAAGTTTTCCAGAAATAGGTTGGCCACAATAGGTGAGAGTGGCGATCCCATTGCGACACTAGATACCTACTCATAGAATTCTACTTGGAAGCTGAAGAAGGTGGATCGTAAATAAATCTCAAAAATCTTGGCTATTTCAGGATTCGTGACCTCATTAATAACCTTCACTGCTTCATCTAAAGGTATTTTGGTAAACAGTGAAACCACATCAAAGCTTACCAGGATTTCGATCTCCTCCACCCTCTCTTCTTTAATAAGCTTAACGAAGTCACTTTAGTCCTTAATGAAGGACTCAGAGTTCCCAATAAGAGGCTTGAGAATTTTTGCGACATATTTCGCGAGTTCATAGGTGGGGGATCCAATGGTATTGATAATTGGTCTAAGGGGAACCCCATCTTTATGAATCTTAGGAAGCCCATAAATTCTCGAAATGACCTCATAGGAGGGGGTCAATTTATTCTTCAACTTATCATCTAGATGAGAGTTCAAGATTTCCTTCTTAACTTCTCTTAGGATCTTTGGCAAGGGGTTGGACTTCAACTTCTTATAGGTGTTGCAATCAAGATGCTCATTCTTTTTCCTAATATAATCCACCTTATCTAAAATGACAACAACCCCTCCCTTGTCTGCCTTAAGGACCACAATTTCATCGTTATTGAGAAGGGCTCTAAGAGTGCCTATCTCCTCCTTGCTAAGGTTACTTTTAGGGTGTTTAGATTTCCTTAGAATCAGGGAGCATTCCTGTCTAAGAGCCTCTTTGTCATCCAAAGGTAAACCTTGAATTCCCTCCTCAATGCTACACAAAATGCTCTCATTCAGAATACCTTTAGGAGCAACAACAAATCCCAAACCTTTGCAGAGAATCCTACGGGTATCATGACTTAATTCCATCGAGGAAAGGTTAAAAACATTTTTGTTAATGGAATCATCATATAAGGGCTTCCTATTAATATTTCTCTCCACATCATATAAGGGCTTCCTATTAATATTTATATCCTCATCATATAAGGGCTTCTTATTAATATTTGTCTCCTCCATGTTAATACTTCTCTCCACATAATATAAGGGGTTCCTATTAATATTCCTATCCTCATCATATAAGGGCTTATTATTAATATTTGTCTCCTCCATGCTCCCAAGTCCGCTGCTTGTTAAGTTCGAAATCTTACTCAAAGAGTCACACAGGCCACATTTTCCTATTTCCTCTATTTGCGAATTATTGTTATTTAATGAATCATAACACCCTTCACAGTTATGAAAAACACCATGACCCAAAATATTATTATCACCATTCAAAATATGATCATCACAATATCTTCCGTCTGCGTGGTTAGGGTCCACGTCCTCATTCCTTTTAATTGAACAACCCACAATGCTCACAGTTATGGCAACTTCATCACCAGGATTTAAGGATACCTCTTCCATGGGTGGACTTGGGTTAATACAGGAGTAAGATGAGCCACCGTTATCCGAACTAACTACGGATTCGATGAGAGAGCCATGCGTTTCATAGCTGGATCCACCAAAATGGTTGATCAACGTAGATGACTTCGAGCTTGAGACTGGGATAACGTTGCTGGAATTACACAGGTTCAACGACAAGTCTGGAGGAGGAGTCATCATAGACACAATATCTCTGATTCTTAGCAGTTCAGTGCATTTGTAGGAGAACGATGTCCTTTGTGAGGTATTGTTAACACATCGGCCTCCAATTGTAGCATCAGAAGATTCATCATCGACTCTGATCAAACTACTTCCTTCATTGTTAAAACTGTTGGGAACCTGCTTCCTTGAATTTTCGATGTTACGATTGCTTCTGTCAGAGGAGTTAATCCATTTAACAGAGGCTAAGATGCTAGAGTCACCGTTAGCACTCCTCATATTAGACTGTGAAGAGCCGATGACACATACATATTCTCCACCTACGTCCACTAAGCTAACATTACAGACGAAGCCTTCCTGCCCATGGTATCTTCTGGATGACTGTGGGTCTCCTTCAGAAAACATGCAACCATTATTATCCGACACCCGAATCTCATCGAGAGCCAGCCTCTTAAATTTAACCAGTTTCTTCGAATGTCTGTCATGAGTTAGCTGACCCTCCTTCTGAGCTCTGATAGTAGCCTTTACATCAATGGTTCTCCACAGATATAGAGTGATTAAATTGGCAAGCTTCAGATGCAAAGAAAGAGCTGTGCATCCTAGCTTATCTAACGCCTCATAGGTGCGCTTAATCTCACCACGAATAATGCTAAAACTAAGCTTGAGAAAATATATATTGTATTTGCGAAGGTGAATAATAGTTTTAATGCGGGTGAAGGCGGGGATCAGGTTTAAGTCACCGCGAAGGCAAAGGCGGGGATCAGGTTTAATGCATGTGAAGGCGAGGATCAGGTTTAAATCCCGATGATGAAGCTGTCATAACTGTGAGCACTGCGGGTTGTTCAATTAAAAGGAATGAGGATGTGGACCCTAATCACACAGTTAACAACCACGCAGATGGAAGGTACCGTGATGATCAATTATTGGATGGTGATAATAATATTTTGGGTCAGGGTCTTTTTCATAACCGTAAAGGGTGTTATGATTCATTAAAGAACAATAATTCACAAATAGAGGAAATAGGAAAACGTGGCCCATGTGACTCCTTGAGTAGGATTTCGAACTTAACAAGCAACGGACTTGGGAGCATGGAGGAGACAAAAATTAATAATAAGCCCTTATATGATGGTGATAGGAATATTAATAGGAAACCCTTATATGGTGTGGAGAGAAGTATTAACATGGAGGAGAAAAATATTAATAAGAAGCCCTTATATGATGAGGATAGAAATATTAATAGGAATACCTTATATGATGTGGAGAGAAATATTAATAGGAAGCCCTTATATGATGATTCCATTAACAAAAAGGTTGTTAACCTTTCCTCAGTGGAATTAAGTCATGATACTCGTAGGATTCTTGGCAAAGGTTTGGGATTTTCCATTGCTCCTAAAGGTATTCCGAATGAGAGAATTTTGTGTAGCATTGAGGGGGGCATTTGAGGTTTACCTTTGGATGAAAAAGAGGCTCTTAGATAGGAATGCTACCTGATTCTAAGGAAAGCTAAACCCCCTAAAAGTAACCTTAGCAAGGAGGAGATAGGCGCTCTTAGAGCCCTTCGCAATAACGACAAAATTGTGGTCGTTAAGGCAGACAAGGGAGGGGATACTATCATTTTAGATAAGGTGGATTATATTAGGCAAGTGACTGAGCATCTTGATTGCAACAACTATAAGAAGTTGAAGTCCAACCCCTTGCCGAAGATCTTAAGAGAAGTTAAGAAGGCAATCTCGAACTCTCATCTCGATGATAAGTTGAAGACGAAATTGGCCCCCTCCTGTGAGGTCATTCCGAGAAATTATGGGCTTCCTAAGATTCATAAAGATGGGGTTCCTCTTAGACCAATTTTCAATAACATTGGATCCCCACCTATGAACTGGCGAAATATGTTGCAAAAATTCTCAAGCCTCTCATTGGGAACACTGAGTCCTTCATTAAGGACTCAAGTGACTTCGGTAAGCTTATTATAGAAGAGAGGGTGGAGGAGAGAGACATTATGGTAAGCTTTGATGTGATTTCAATGTTTACCAAAATCCCTTTAGATGAAGCAGTGAAGTTTATTAATGAGGTCACAGATCCTGAAACAGCCAAGCTTGTTGAGATTTGTTTACGATCCACCTTCTTCACCTTCCAAGGAGAATTCTATGAGTAGGTATCTGGTGTCGCAAGGGGATCGTCGCTCTCACCTATTGTGGCCAAATTATTTATGGAAAATTTTGAAAAGAAAGCCCTTGCCTCCTTTCCCTTAAGTCCATCTTGGTGGAAAATATTTGTAGATGACACTAACATAAAGTGGTCGCATGGTAGGGAGAATCTCCTCAACTCAATTTCCTCAGAAATTAAGTTTACCAAGGAGATGGAAGAAAACATGAGCATTCTTTTCTTGGATGTCTTGGTTACCAGAAAAGAAGCTAGAACATTAGGGCATCAGGTTTTTAGGAAGAAAACACATACTGACAACTACCTTCACACTGAGTCTTACTATCATCTTGCTAAAAAATTTGGTGTCCTTAACACTCTTGCTGTAAGAGCCCTGAGGATATCTGATGAGGAGAACCTGGAAGAAGAAACCTCTCACTTGAAATTTGTTTTTGTGGGTATAGAGTATAAGGAAAGAGAAATTAGAAAATCCATAAATAGAGCAAAATTCACTGTCATATCCAAGGGACGCCAGGATCCTCAAGAGAGCGGTGGAAGGGTTTTTGTGCCATACAATAAAGGTGTGATAGATAAGATTGCCCGGGTTTTCGGAAGGAGTGACATTTTTTCACAATTCTCAGCAATAGGAATCATTAGACAAAATATGCACTCAGTTAAAGATAGCATTAGTCTTGGGCAGCTTAAAGGTGTTTACAAGATTTACTGCTCATGTGGGAAGAATTATATTGGTGAAACTGGGAACTCTCTTCAAAAGCGTCTGAAAGAGCATGGTGCCGATATTAAACATGAGGAATCTCGAACCTTGGCTCTTGCTGATCACTCCTCGAAAAAAAAACATCACTTACATGTTGAGGATGCTAAAATCATTGCAAGGGAGGAACACTATCAGAGACGAAAGATTAGAGAAGCGCTGGAGATTATAAAATACCGGTATAACATCAACATGGTAAGAGGATACGAGATTAGTGACAGTTGGCAACCTCTAATTAGACAAATTTTCTCCTTAGGTTCGTCCTCATCCCAGGTATAATTTCACAGGTTTGCTTATTCTCCTTATTAGTAAACAGTTTAGGGCCGTGTCAGTACAAAACTCTTATTAATCTACTCACTCGTAATAATTATTTTTATTAATTAATTTGTATTCTATTAATAAAAATTAATTAATTAATAATTATTATGAGTAAATGAAAGTTAATTATAATAAAAATTCAAATCAAATTTATTTATAAATAAAAAGTTTTAAAATTAAAAATAAAAAATTTATTAGGATTTAATTAATAAAATATATTTAATAAAAAGTCATTAGTAGAATTAATAATTATTAATTATTAGCGTTTATTTATAAACATATGTATTCTTCATATTAATGATATTTAATATATTACCGTTAGATTAATAATTTGATTTTACTATTTTAGGTAATAAAAATTTTAGTACCTCTCAAGGTTTAATTAAATTTTTTTTGACATTAATTTAAAATTTTTTAATTTTTTTTTAACAAATTATGAAATTAATATAATAAATACAAAATTTTAAATTAGGGTTATTATATTAGAATTAAAATTAATTTATTAAATTTAATTTAGTAGCACTTAAGGATTTATAATAAATATATATATTTTTTTAAATTAAAAATAAAAAAATAAAAAAATATAGATAATTTAAATAATTTTTAAAAAATATTTATTATTTAAATTAAATTAAATTAAAAAACATTAAATTTTTTTACAAATAATAAAATAAATTTTATTTTAAATAGATTAACATAATCTGTTGTTGGCTTCTCTCATCATCATTAGCCTTCACTATTTATACCTTGACCTCTTGCGACCTTCTTTCATTCTTCAATCATTTCTCGTCTTGGAAAATACGAATGGAACCAAAGTTTGGATTATGAAAAGACAACATTTAGATTTTGCACTTGTTTTTAAACATGTCACCTACAATATTCATGTCCACGGGCCAAAAAACACATGAAGAATAAAAAGGTGTAAGCTCGAAAAAAGAAAGGTTGGTAGCATACTGACTTTGGAGAAACAGAGTATGAAGCTAAGGAATATATCCCTTCTCAAGATACTAAGGGTGATCAGAAAATGGAAAGTACTTAGCAGTCATAACAGATTGACCATGATGTGGAGAGGTCTCAGGAAGGAATTCCTTCAACACAAATTGTAAGACAAGCAAATGGAGTTGCATGAACAAAGAGAGTTCATGAATAGGGAAATCCAAATTCAAACAAAGAACAACCCCAAGTAGAGTTGGGTTTGGATCTGGAAGTCATTCAGATGGAATATTTGGGCGGTAACTGGGAAAAAGTGCATAGGAATAAAGGGTAAAAAAAGGGAATCTTCATTAGTATTAAAAGTGCTTATTTGCTTGTTTTTTCTATTTTCTATGTGTTTTGTCTCCCAAGATTTGATCTTGGTTTTTTGTTGGAAGGATTTAGACCTTTGCAAAATGTAGTTTTATTTATTTATAATAAAATTATGATTCTCTTTGGAGAAAAAAATAACACCTCAATAATTATTATTAATCCCCTTTGCATTCTCTTAAATTGTTAGGATGAATATTATTAATGTTCTCCATGGATGCCATGTTAATTATGGTGTTTCCTTACATGTCCTACAATATTAGATTAATTTTGTCTCTTAAATTTTATAGTCACACTAAGATTATGTGAAGCATGTAAATGAGGCTAAACAATCATAAGGAGCCTATGTCTAATCATTAAAGCAAGTAATACATGCCTATGTACATATTTTGGAGTTCTTCATAATAATATATTAACACATATTAATGAACTACTATACCATTTTTTCATTTCTTTTATTTGAGATTTAATTAAATGAAACTTATTCAAAACCAATAATAAATATGAATTTAACTCCAAATGAGAAACTTCTTCTGTTTATTCCTTGCAACAACTTTTTAAATGACATACTTACTATAAATTGATTCCTTGGTAGAGGAATGGTGTAAGTGAGCTCAAGGGTTTTCACAGGTGCACAGGATGGATCTGTATATGTGGGGAAAATGTGGATTGGGGATGGAGCAATTGGAGAAAGAGGCCAACATTGGAGGTATAAAATCATCAGGAAACTTATGTTTTTCCAGTTCTTCATTCAATTACCCTCATCTATCAACTCGGTGTGTTTTGGCCCAAATCATATGTTGTACATCAGTGGAGCTACACCCCGTGGTAAAAAAATTGTGAGATTCACCTATGTTGAAAAGTTTTTTTCATTGTACAATTTGCGTGAAAGGAAGATGTGGAAAAATTAATGCAACAAGGCCCCTAGTTAGTTTTGGGTTCATATTGGGCTCTATATGACACATTGGCTCTGTGAATTTGACCCTGTAGTGATGGTGGTGTCAACACTGTTAGTGTGGGTGAGGATACCAAACCTCCCACAACCATTTTAGCATCATAAAGTCTTGGAAGATATAGGGAATACTTTGGGGACTTACAAAAAAAAGATAGTGATCGGATACAACAAGGTTTTTTTAACCTTGCTCAGATTTCTATAGAGATAAATTTGAGCAAAGGATTATGAGACAACATATGGTTGAAAAATGGAAGATATGAATGGAACCAAAGTTTGGATTATGAAAACACAACATTTAGATGGTGTACTTGTTTTCAAACACATTACCTTCAATACTCATGTCCACATGCAAAAAAATACCCAAAGAAAAAAAAGGGGAAGCTTAGAAAAAGAAAGGTCGACGACACACTAAATTTGTAGAATCAGAGTATGAAACCGAGGAAGATATCCTTTCTCAAGATACTAAGGATAATAAGATCATGGAAAGTACTTATCGGTCAGAAAAAATTGGCCATAATGGGGAGAGGACTTAAGAAGGAATTACTTCAACACATATGGTAAGACAAGAAAATGACGCTCTAGGAACAAAGTGATCTCATGAATCGAGAAATTAAAATTCAAATAAAGACCAATCCCAAGCACAGTCTAGTTTGGATATGGCAATCATTTTGTTGGAATCTTCGAGTAGTAACTGGAAAAATTGTATAGGAAGAAAGCGAAAAAAAAGAATCTTCATGATTATTAAAAGTGACGATTTCTTTGTTTTTTTCTATTTTCTAGTTGTTTTTGTCTCCCAAGATTTTAGTCTTGGCTTTTGTTGGAAGGATTTCAACCTCTGCAAAATGTAATTTTGTTTATTTACAATAAAATTATGATTCTCTTTGGGGAAAAAAACTAATACCTCAATCATTATTATTAATCCCATTTGTATTCTTTTAAATTTTCTTAAATTTTTAGGATAAATATTATTAATGTCCACCATGGATGCCATGGTAATTGTGGTGTTTCCTTATCTATCCTATAATATTAGATTCATTTTGTCTCTTAACTTTTATAGTCACACTAAGATTATGTGAAGCAAGCAAATGAGGCTAAACAATTACAAGGAGCCTATGCCCAACAACTAAAGCAAGTATTACATGCCTACTTCTATCTTTTAAAGTTATTCATAATAATATATTAACACATATTAATGAACTATTATACCAATTTTTCTATTTCTTTGATTTGAGCTTTAATTAAAAGAAACATATTCAAAAACCACAATAAATACAACTTTAATTAAAAAAATATGTTTTCTACTAACCAATATATATATTTTATATTGCTTTATTATTTTTTATAATTTTCTTCTGTTTTGTAACTAAATGCTCACCAGCTGAAGTGGGCTAAGGTAGAGAGAATGGGGTTGATGGAAGAAGGATTGAAATGATGCTCTCCCTCCCTTAAAAGAATGAAAATGAAAATGACATCTCGTTTCTCATCTTTCAGTTACGAATCAATATCTAAATATGTGAGTAGCACTGATATGAGTATGAATGTTAGTTTTGTAGTGCCATTCACATTCAGATTTAAAATTTATTTGTTGATCTTATGCTTAATGTAAATAGGTTTCCTTGGTTGTTATGCGTGTCAAAAATGTAAGTTAATTGAGTTTTCATGAGTGAATTGAAGAGCATAAAGTATGCAAATAAAATGTTGAATAGAAACACAAATATACACAAAAAATCATCACAATTGATCTATCAAAACATAGTTTTGATGAAGGTGTTCACCCCTCTTGGGCTACATCTCCTTGGTCCACCTTCCATGGATTGGGCCTCTGTATTATCTCAATAGTGAAAAAATTTCTTTTTAGATGCATCAAATTCTCCTGAAACATACTCCAATGAGTTCAAAATGTCAAAATCTATTAGAAATGACTATTCATTCTATCAATTTAGCCTTTAGATGATCTAGGCATGGCCTTCCCTCCTGGTGGCCCTTGGCTTCCTTTTTCTTCAAAGTGACAAAAACACCTGTAGAATTGCTCCTATGCCTCTAAAACCTATACAAATGTGTTCAGAGCATTCCAATATACTAGGAATGACTTTTCCTGAGACAAAATTGGTCGAAATTGCTTCAGATATGGTCAAAACAAATTTTCCTATAATATCTCCTCCAAATCTGGAGAATGCTCCAGATAAGGCCACCTAAATTGGAGAATCCACCAGTTTTGGAGGTGCCTCTAAAACTATGCAATCTTAAACTGTGAGTTTAACTAATTTAAACAATATATTAAAATGGATAATCATAGTTTAAATGTGCACTAAGCACGTTTATTAGGGTGCTTAGGAATAGGCCATATGGCGCAGTCGCATGGGAAGGGGCTGGCCCCCTCCATTCCTGTCGTCAGAGCTATTGGTTGGTTTAAAGGTAATGTCATTGCTAACGTTTAACATGTCTCGCCCACTGGCATAGTGGTAAAGACTCCGGATTAGGAGGGGGAGGTTACGGGTTCGACCCGCCCTCTACCCATCCTATATACATATTTTGTTACCATATAACACTATGCGCCATATATATCTATGTTAAAACCAACTTTAATATATATGTGCCACCATATATAGTTGAACTTTGTTTCAATTTAGACCATGTTAATAAATTGAAATTTGAACCTTGGAGTTGGAGAGGGTCCACCAAAGGGGACACGTGGCGGCCCCTGGATACACCATGTGTCAGCCTTAGGTTGGGTTGTCACTCATATTAAAAAAAATCAAATTCAACCTTAGGAGAGAAATCATTAAAATATTTCATTTTCAAAGTTACTGGCGAATCCTGTTGTGACACTTGTCACAATGCCACTAGGCATAAACTGCAAAATATTCCCTGCATGCTGAATGGGCAGTCATGTCATCAACTTGTCACTATTCTGCAATTTATTTTTTTTAAATTTTCCTGTTCTGGATGATGCTCAGCAAACTATAAATTCTTCATCCGGAGTCGGTTTTTAATGAAATGAAGTGCGTTGGATTCCCGACGATAGGCTGGGCACAGTCATTCAGTGTCCATTCAATTCTGAGAACTTTCATTTTTGAGATTTTACTTTGAACACCTGATCATTCCTCCCCACTAGAAGCATTTTGGACCCCAAAATATCTTTGATTACTGATCATGTGGATGAGGGTACTATTCCCCCACCCTTCCTGTCTATCCATTGAAAATTTCCTGATTTCATCAAATTAAGCTTTTCACAAAAATTAAGCTTTTTCCTTGATTCTTGCAACCTTCTCTTGCTACCATTGACACTGCCATTCTGAAATTTTTATGAATTTTCAGAGTAGAAAGCTATTCTTGCAAAATCCATCTTGTCCCTACCTTGGTCATTAATCAAAGGAAACATAAAAACTATCTCACCTTGCACACTGTCACCATAGAAATTCTTAGGCGCTCTTGCTTTGTAATTGCATCGACTCTTGACAAAGTATCTTCGCCATTGCCATGTACCCTTTGGAAACTATAAACAAGAACTTGTGGAACCCATGCCTCCTTTGTCAAAATTATTTTTCGCTTTCTCTTTGACCTTTGCACTCTCTTGCACTGTTGTCTTGTTTCCAACATTGCTCAACACTGATGTTGACTGTTGCAAATGTTTTATTTCTTGTTCACCTCCTTTCAAAGGCAACCTGTTAGAATCCTGAAAAATCTCATTACAAGCGTAAGCATATTTTTGAAAGGTTTGATTCAAAATATCTCTTTGTTTGATCATCAACAATGTCAAATTCTAACTTGCATTCACTATCCTTTTCATATCTCCTGCATGTATAAGAGACAAACTTGTATTCTTCTTATGCTCTCTAATTATGTAATCAATACCATATTTAAACAAGTGATACTTATTCTCATGGTGATCAAAATACTGCTTTCCTATCAAACAGATAAGGAATTCCCAATACAATACCTGATATCTCAAGCGACACCACATCAAGTTCAACTTCATCAAGAAATTTCGAATTGATGGTGAATCTTAGTATGCACTTCCTTGTAAACCGAAAGTTTGCATTATTTCATATCCAACCTAAAGGATAAGGTCTTAGATGTCTAATGGTTTCAAGGTCTAGCTACTTAACCAAGTCATTGGAAATCAAGTTAGCTTGTGACCCATTATCAAAAAGTGTATCAATATTGGTATGTTTAGAGACAACTCTAATATGGAAAATTTCTATTCTTGTATCTTCATCATGAGTAACATTTGAACAATTTGAAGAGCTAGTGCTTGTAATGTGTTTACCTTTCAAACCCATGGCTGTAATATTTGTCTCATCTCCTGAATCTGACCCTAAGTCATGTTCAACTATAGCAACAATTTTCCCATTTTCTTTGGCTTTCAGTTTGTTTGGCTTCAACTTTGGATGAAGTTTCCAACAATGGTTTTCATCATGGCTAGTATTTGAACAGTTTTTTCATGTGATTTTTTCCTTCTCTCTTTTTATAGAGTTATTTATTTTTCCTCTTCCATCAAATTTTCCTTTTCTTTTACCCTCACTTTCACTTTTCTAATCGATGTTTTGTTTCCACGTTGCTTCTAACTGTGTGTCTTGAACACAAGCTTCATCTATGTTTGTGGGATTAAACATGAAAATAATGTGCCTAGGGTAACTGTGCAAACCCCCAATGTACATTAACAAGGTTTCTTGACAATATACTTTAATACCCAAAATTAGAGCTCTTCTCCTAAATTCAGGAGTATAATCTTGCACACTTTTCCCTTTCAACTGTCTAAAATTTTTCCAATCCATAATAGCCCTTTTCATGTAAGGTAATGGATATAATTTCCTTTTAATGGAAGCAATAAAACTTGACCAAGGCATAGAGATCTTACCATAGTTTTTAATATCTTCTTGAGTCCTTGCTTCCCACCATACAAGTGCATATCCTTCCATCCTCAAAGAAGCCAATTGAATATTTATGTCATCTTCATGAAGGTTCTTGATATAATATTTATTTTTATTTAATGTTGTACTAATATCAGTTTCAGAATTAATATGAAAGTTCTTATGTTTTTTTCTTTTACAAGGGTTTATACATGTGCTTATGATTGATAAATCAACAAACTTGAACATATTAAGTGTATTTCATGAACATAAAAGCATGGAAACTAAATTCTAAACAACATCATATAAAAACACAACAAACACAAACAACTGAGTCAAATACACATGGTTTTGATGAAGGAGTTCACCCCTCCTAGGCTGCATCTCCTTGGTTAAACTTGTTATACGGAATTCTGATCTATGGATAAACTAGATTCCCTAAGTGTGGTGTTCCTTCACTCAGAGCAACAGAAGAAAGACAATTATTCTTTTCTCTAAGAAAAATAGATAAACAAAAAGGAAAGAGACCTACTTGTGATCCTTAGCTTTGTTCCCTTTCTTTATTTGTTTCTGTCGCTCTCAATCCAACTAAAACTGCTAGATTGATACCTGCAATCAAAGACATAGAACAATAAAAAAAATACAAATATACAAAGATCTATCTATCTTAAAAAAATCAAACCGATTAGATATGAGAATCACACACAATTGAGAATGCAAACAAGAAATAAGCGTACATATGAGAAAATGAACATATATCTTTATTAAGAAATTAGGAGGAAAAGATTACAATTAATAGATCGATTCATTGCCAACCTGCTCCAACTTCATTCCATCCTCATGTTATGAAACCAACTCCAAAAATAGAAGAAAAGAGAGATCAACGCCTTAGAAATAACCACTTCGAGGTGGCAACTTCCAATACATTACATAAATGAACAATTCTTGGATGATTCAAATGACCAAAACCTCCTTTCTATATATAGGAGTCCATGGGGCCACAATGTAATCCTAGCCGACCTAACAATAATAATGTAAGGGCACAATAATAACAATATGGGGGTTACAGGGGTATAACAATAACAATAAGGGGGTTACATTAGCAACAATAAGGGACTATATTAGTAATATAGGGATCTAACATGCTCCTCTCCCTCCAAAAAGTGTTGTCCTCAACACTTGAGTAGCTCCAGGTGCTTTTGTATAAAATTCTCATCCACCCATGTAGAATCTTTAGTGGGTAAGTTCTTCCATTTGATGAGATACTGTGAAATTGATCGATTTCGTAGCTGTCGAGTTCTTATTTCCGTGACTGCTTAAGGTTCCAATATGGTTTTTCCTTCCTCATCAATTTCTGGAAATATTGTTTGAACTGGAAGTTTGTCCCCTATAACCTTCTTTAGGCATGAAACATGGAAAAATAGATGCACTCGCGAAGAAGCAGGAAGCTCCAATCTGTATGCCATAGTACCAATCTTTTACAACACCTTGTAAGGACCATAATACTTTGGCGATAATTTATTATCTTTCTTAGCTTGCTTGAGGGACATTTGTTTGTATGGTTGTAGCCGTAAAAATACCCAGTCTCCTACATCAAAACTTCTCTCGCTATGATGTTGATCTGCCTATTGTTTCATTCGATTTTGTACCAAATTTAGGTTATCCTTTAAGAGTTGGAGAACTTCTTGTTGATGCTTGATGTGATATTCCACTGCTTGAACCCTATAATTTTCCCTTGAAGAAGACGTGATGGATGGTGGATGATATCCATAAAGTGCCATAAATGGGGTTATTTTTGCTGCAGTATGGAAGGAAGTGTTATACCACCATTCAGCGAGAGGTAACCACTTGACCCATTGTGCTTGCTTATCAAATACAAAACAACGAAGATATCCTTCCAAACATTTATTCACTATCTTAGTTTGACCATCGGATTGAGGATGATAAGATGAGCTATGAGCTAGTTGAGTACCCAAACAAGAAAATAATTACGTCCAAAAATTTCTTGTAAAAATGGGATCTCTGTCACTTACAATAATCTTCAGGTTTCCGTGTAGCTTTTGAATTGTTCCATAAATGCAGTAGCAACTGTACTTGCCTTAAATTGATGAGATAATGCACAAAAGTGTGCATATTTGGTAAGTATATCAACTACCACCATGATGACACTCTTTCCTTTAGAATTAGGTAAACCTGTGATAAATCCATTGAAATCTTCTCCCAACGTTGACTTGGAATGGATAAAGGTTGTAGAAGACCTGGGGTCTTAATTGTCTCAACTTTATTTAGTTGGAAAACCAAGCATTCAGCCACAAAATTTTGAATATCTGATTTAAGGCCATCCCTAAAAAATTATTTCTTCACCCTGTGGTAAGTTTTTAAAAATATAGAGTGTCCTCCTAAAGGAGAAGTGTGCAATTCCAAAAGAATCTTTTGTTTTAGTTGGAAATTCTTGTAAATATATAAGCGATCTTTGTACCATAAGGAATCATTTTTCCAAATAAAGGTATCTGATGTACTAGGATATTGCTGCAAATTTTGAATGAGTGTCCACACTTCTTCATCCTTCTTCCATTCATCCCTTGCTTCGGTTATCCAATCTGGTTGAATAATAGAAATGGCACAAAGCAATGCTTCCACCTCTTCATCCTTTCTTGAGAGTGCATCTGAAAAAATATTTAGCTTCCCTTTTTTGTAGCTGATTTCAAAGTCATAACCCAACGTCTTTGTGACCCATTTTTGCTACTCTTCTGAAGATAGTCTTTGTTCCAAAAAGTGTTTAAGACTATCTGATCAGTTTTTACCTTGAAGTGTCTTCCCATTAGGTAAGGTCACCATTTCTTTAGTGCATGTAGTATTACCAATATTTCCTTCTCATAAATAGCCTTTTATAAATACTTTCCTTTGATTGGATGACTTTCAAAAGCAGTGAGTCTTCCTTCTTGCATTAAAACAACACCAATTCCATTTCCTGAGGCATCACATTCCACAATAAAGGTTTTTATGAAGTATGGTGTAGCTAATACTGGCGCTAAGCACATTGCCTCTTTAAGATGTTCAAAGGCCTTAGTTTCTTCAAGAGTCCATGAAAATGCATCTTTCTTCAATAATGTTGTTAGAGGTGCTGCTATTCTCCCATAATTCTTAAAAAACTTGCGATAATACCCTGTTAACCCGAGAAATTCGCGCAACTGATTTATGGTTGTGGGGAATTTCCATTCCCTAATGGATTTAATTTTTTTAGGGTCTACTTTAACACCCTCGTGAGATACAATATGACCCAGATATTCCACCTCTTGTACTCCAAAGAAACATTTCGATGTTTTTGCATATAATTGTTTCTCCTCCAATAGTTTGAGCACCATTGTCAACATGTTGAACATGATCCTTCCAAGGGCACATTTTAGATTAGTATATCATCAAAAAATACTAGCACAAATTTTCTAAGGAAGGGTTTCAAAATGGAATTCATCAACCCTTGAAATGTAGAAGGTGCATTGGTAAGGCCAAAAGGCATGAACAAAAATTCATAATGACCTTCATGAGTTCCAAATGTTGTTTTCGGAATATCTTCGGTCTTCATTCTAATTTGATGATACCCTGAACGAAGATCCAATTTAGTAAAATAAATTGCTCCATGTAATTCATCCAATAATTCATTAATCATAGGAATGGGAAATTTATCTTTAATGGTGAGCTTATTGAGCTTCCTATAATCCGGACACATGCGCCATGATCCATCCTTCTTGTGTACCAATAATACAGGAGCAGAGAAAGAACTTTGACTAGGTTGAATTATACCCCCCTCTAACATTTCTGCAATCATACATTCAATTTCGCTCTTTTGGACATAAGGATATCTACAAGGCCTGATGTTTGGAGGAACACTTCCTGGAATCAAATGAATAGCATGATCATGATCACAAATAGGTGGGAGTCCTTCGGGAGTTTCAAAAACCTTGGAATGATTTTCCAAGACTTTTTGGAGATCTCGAGAAATAAATGATTTTGATGTTGGAACTTATAGTGAGCATAATTGTGCAATTACGCCTTGTTTTTATTTATTTAGAAGCTTTTTCATGACATTAGAGCTTATTATCTTTCTGAAAGTCAACTGATGCCACTGTAATTCAATTTCCTTTCCTTGAAAAAATTTCAAGAAAAGTTCTTTGAAAATTAAAAGCTAATAGTCCCCCCAGATTGTAACCATTGTACTCCTAGTACAACATCAACACCTCCCATTGGAATGGAAAGCATTGGACTATTCAATACATATTCCCCCATGGCTAGCTTGATATTATGGCATTTTCCAGAGAAATTTATAGTTCCTCCATTTGCAACCATCACTTGACATTCTGGTGTTGGGTATAGGAAACAATTCAATTCCTTGGATACCTTACAATGAATAAAATTATGGGTAATACCCGAATCAATCAAAACTATTACCTTTTTCTTCTTGATATTTCCTTCTATCTTGAGAGTTTGAGGAGTGATAATTCCTACCAATGCATTTCACATTATGGTCAGACTCATTTCTTATTCTTCTAGGGTTGGTTCCTAGTGTATATCCTCTTCTTTTGAAGTTTCTTGTTCATTTTATTCTTCCTCTTCACAATCTATGTAAAATAATTTATTCTCAGCGCACTTATGACCTTTAGTGTATTTTCTATCACAACTGTAGAAAAGCCCTTTTGCTCTTTTTTCTTCCAATTGTTGTGGTGTCAACCTTGTAGGTTGTGGAAGTTTATTAGTAGCAACACTTCCATCTTTATAGATGTGAGTGGTAGGCTTCCTTGTCGCCATAATTTTACATTCAATTTTTCTTGCCAACCCGAATGCCTTCTCCAATGAATCAGGTTCCCAAACGCGAACTTCATGTTGGGCGGTATCCTTTAAAGTCCATATGAAGACATCAATCCTGTGTTCCTCTAGAATATCAGTTACCCCACTGAACCCTTTTGTTTGAGATTTATCAATTGGCTAAAGAAGGTGTTGCTCTTTGTATCCTCTAATGTGCTATCATGTCCTCTGTAAAAATTGACCAAGTGACAATTTTTTTACGAGAGCAAAGCCATCTATACCATACAAATGTATTTTGTTCTAACTGTAAAGTTGCAATGCGTACCTTTTGTGTGTTTTGCACATTATTGAGATCAAAATATTGCTCCATTTGTAGTATCCATGTTACGGGATCCTTGCCCTCAAACTTCCTCATATCCATCTTTGGAATATGGTGGTTCTTCCATCCAACATTAGAGTTTATGAAATCATGATTAACATTTATTTTGTTCTCATCATGAGTTTCCTCTACTATTTTTTCGCCATTAGGAAACATTTCTTGTATCAACTTTGTCAAACCTTCTAATGTCTACTTGTAGATCATTCTTCATGTTTTCCATGATGTCTTTCATTTTTTCTTCCATGTCATCCATCTTAGCTTCCATGACAACTTCCATGTCATTCATCTTAGCTTCCACACCTTTCTTCAAACCATCCATATTCGCTTCCACACCTTTCTTCAAAACTTCCATTTCATTTTTTGTTGCTCTTTACAAGAGCGAAATTTGGTGCACTTGCTCTTGCAATTTTGATAGATCATGTTGCAATTCTTCATTTTCATGAGTCATAGTATAGTACTCTGAGGGCTTGATGGGTGTTGAATTATTTTTAGGAGGAATTTTAGAACCCAATACTAATATCTATGCTCAATAGGCCTTTGGAATCACTTAAAACTGATTTTCAAACAAGACTTGTGCAATTTGAAAAAAAAAATACACACCTTTTTCTTGATTTTGAGGAGCTTGATATTGAAATTGAATTATCTCTGTGATTTAGGATCTTCAATATCTGAAATTCGGTCCTGAAGTAGCTCTCTGAATATTCTTTAGAATGCCACAAGTATGACCTGATTTGGTGATCCAGATTTATGCAGGAACGCAATAGAATACAAAAATAACCACAAACATATAAATACAGCAGAAATGAGGCTTCATTTAATTAATATCAAATCATAGAAAAATGCTTACAAACATGATAGAAATAAAATAGCTAGGGTGCTGGTACGAATCTCTGAGAAGGGATGTGGCAGCTACAGACCTCTAAACTTGTTACAATGAAGCTCGAGGGCCTATTTATTATGGAGAAATAATGGATAACTCTAAACGTCCAAAACCTAAACCTAGGAGATGAAGCGCCAAAAATATGGGCCCCGTTTGGGTAAATTGGTGTTTCAAATTCCTGGGGATGTAACTTCAGCATACTATCTCCGTTTGGGGCCTCAAAATAGCTTCGGAAGTTCAGGCCTCGAAAAAAATGCTAAAAATAGTAAGTTGTGAAAAAAAACTGAAAGAGACAATGGTGGGGCCCCAATATCCACCTGGATCATTCCTCCCCCCTTAAGAAGAAATGGTCCCCATTGTGTTGAGTTCCTCCATGAGATGAGGAAACTTATGTTGAACTTGGTCCCTAGTGAACCACTTGCCTTGGTGCAGGAGTTGGCCAACTTTGACAACCCGATACAGTTGGATCTTCTGTTGGCGAGTGTTTTTTATTTTCATGTCCATGATACAGTCTATGGTGGCCTGTTCTATGTAGTCTGGGTTTAACTCTCTTGGTGTGAGTTCTTCTACAATGTCAAAGGTGTCTAGTAGAGGTGGGAAGTAGGGACGAAGGCGGTCTACATTGAATACTGGGTGCAGACCAAGGAATGGTGGAATACTGAGCTCGAAGGAATTGTTACCTACAGTGTTGGTGATGGTGTATAGCCCATATCGGAGCGGGTGAATCTTGTGGTGGGGTTTAGTGAGGCGCTCCTTCTACAAATTTAGCCACACTTTGTTGCCCACCTGGAAGTTGTGTGGCACCCGATTTTGATCATGTCATTACTTGTACTTAGCATTGGCTCTGTCCAATATGTCATGAACCTGTTGGCGGATGTGCTAAATGCACTCGACAAAGTTGTTTTCTTTGTCAGCTTCAGACTGGACATGAGCTGAATCGGCCTGAGTAACTACAAATGGCATGACTACATCAATGGGACATAGCGGCTGGAATCCCAAGCCCACCTGAAAGGGGCTATGGCTGGTTGAGCTGTGGAGAGCCCGGTTATAACTATGCTGTACATAGGGAAGGCTCTCATCCCATGTGTGTGGATGCTTTGAATTGTACATGCACATAATGTGTACAATCATCCTGTTGATGACCTCTGTCTGGCCATTAGTTTGGGGATGGAAAGCTATGGACTTGGTGAGCTTGGTGTCCAACATTGACTACAGGCTAGACCAAAATGTGCTAAGGAACCTGCTGTCACGATCTGATATGATGGACTGTGGGATCCAAAAGTGCACCCACACTCGTTCAAAGAATATTTTAGCAGTGGCTTCTGCTATGATATTATTCTTGCAGGCCGCTATAATGGCCATCCTTGAGAATCTGTCGATGACCATGAAAACACAGTTGTTTCCATGCTTAGTAGAAGGAAGGCCTGACATGTAATCCATGGAGATGGATTCCCAAGGTTGACTAGGGGTAGGTAGTGGAGTTTAGAGCCCTTGCTTCTTGATGTTCGGTTTGGCAATGGCGCAAGCAGTGCAGGATTTGATGTACTTCCCAGCATCCTGTCAAAGGTTCGGCCAATAGAAATAATTTTGCAGTATTGCCACTGTTTTCTCGACCCCAAAATTCCCAACGAATCGACTATAGTGTGCTTCCCATATCATCTTGGCACGCTCGCTTGAAGGAACACAAAGGTGTCCCAGGTGACATAATAGTGCATCTTGGAGGTGAAAATTTGGAACTTGCATACCCCCCAAGAGTGCCTTGTATGTGTAGCTGAATTCTAGATCGCTCTTGTAGAGAAGCGGCCAATCAGAAGTCTCATGCCCACAAGAGTTGAGAACGGTGGTTATGGCCATGATCAGTGGTCAATTGAGGTAGTCTGCAACATTATTGGTGCTACCCTTTTTGTACTTAATGTTCAAATGAAATTGTTGCAAATATGTGGACCACTTCTGATGGTGATCATTCTGCAACTTCCCTTGTGTCTTTATGAACTACAAGGGTCAATGGTTTGTGTGGATGATTGTCTCCTTCCCCAAAATGTAATGCTTCCGTTGTCGATAAGCCTACACAATGGAATACATTTCTTTGTCATAAGTGGGATACTTTCGAACTGTGTCAGACAATGTCTCACTGTGATATGCCACTAGATGCCCCTGTTGAGTAATAACTACCCCAATAGCATAGTTAGAGGCATCTGTCTTGATCTCAAATGGTTGTTGCAAGTCTGGTAATGTGAGCACTGGGGCAGAACAGAGGCGATGTTTCAATTCTACGAACACCTTTTGTTGAGATTCCGACCAAAAGAATTTTTCTTTCACTCCTCCCTTGGTGACTTGACTCAAGGGCCAAGTGATATGAGAGAATCCCAACACGAACCTGCGGTAGAAATTAGCAAGACCCGAAAATCTACGAAGCTCTATTAGGGTGGTTGGGGCTGGCCAATCCCGAATGAATGGATCTTGGCTGGATCCACATGCACCCCCCTTTCATCAATAATGTATCCCAGATATTGAACCTCGGTCATGACAAAAGTGCACTTCTCCAAATTGGCACACAACTTGTGTTTCCGCAGTGTTTGGAGGACTTCTCGAATGTGGTGGAGGTGCTCTTCCCAAGTCTAGCTAAAGATAAGAATGTCATCCAAGTATACCACTACAAATGAGTTGGTGAATGGACGCAAGATGTCATCCATCAACCTCATGAAGGTTGCAGGAGCATTTTTCAATTTTAAAGGCATGACGAGCCATTCAAAAAGGCCCTCCTTAGCTTTGAAGGCAATCTTCCACACATCATAGGGTTCAATTGGTACCTGGTGATACCCAGACTTCAAGTCGATCTTACTGAAATATTTTTCCCCTTTGAATTGGTCCAGAATGTCATCAATCCATGGGATCGGGTACCTATTCTGGACAGTGATCTTGTTCAGCGCCCGATAGTCAATACAGAGTCTCCAAGTCCCATCCTTCTTCTGTACCAACACAATTGGGCTCCCACAGGGCAATGAACTTGGTAGGATGTGACCTTTCTGCAATAGCTCTTGAATCTACCTCTTGATTTCATCATTCTCCATAACAGAGCGCCTACATATCATTCCATTGGGTAGCGGCACACCTGGGGTCACGTCAATGGGGTCCTTAACCTGATAGTGTAGAGGCACCGCTGTGGGAGAGGTGAAGATGTCCTCGTACTCCTCCACAACCTTGTCCATTTGTTGTTGTCGTGAAGAGGAGCCATGTCTAGAGGTCGTGGCCATAGTCTTCTTCTTGCCCTTGGGGCAGATCATCAGGAAAAAAAATTTCCTGGTTTGGGAAATGAGCTTACTGCATTGTTTTGCAGTAACCAAAGATATAGTGGGAGGCAGTGGTACCTATGGTATTCTGTACAATTTATTTCCCAAAGTAACAGTAACAGTGCAAGGCCGGGACTCATACATAGCATGTCGCTTCCAAAAGTATGGTTGGCCTAATAGTACATTAGAAACATCCATAGGAGCAATGTCACACAATACCTAATCCATGAAGGGCTTGATGCTATACGGAAGGTGGCACTGCTGGTTGACGCGGAGATCTCGTCCTTGGTGAAGCCACTCAATGGTGTATGGTTGTGGGTGCGCTGTGGTCAGCAAGCCCAACCGCTTCACGACATCTGTTGAAATGAGGTTGTTTTGCCTCCCATTGTCGACAATGAACCATAGCGGGGAACCCTTTACCCACATTTGGGAGTGGAAGAGATGCTCTGCCTCCTTTGGATCTTCTGGTTCCTCCTTCTGGATCTTCGTAGTGGAAAAAATGGCGTTGGGCTCTGCATCAATAATCTGCTTCCATTTTTCATCCCCCTTGTCAGGTTCTGATTCAGATTCGGAGCATGCATTTGATTCAGAAGCCATCATCTCGGCCACCAGTGACTACTTGGCCTAACACTCACTTGTGTTATGAATAGAGCTCTTATGGAACTCACACCACTTTCCCATGTCCTTCTTTGGCTTCATAGTGTTGTTCTTTGCTTGTGTCTTTGGGAGGTTGTCTTGGGCTACCATGCCTTGGATTTTCCCTTTGTTCTGCAGTTTGGGGGAACCTTTCCCTTGCTTTTGATTCGCAGATCCAAAGTCTCGCTTCTTCTGTTTGAATTTCTACTCAATCTTGGCAGCATACCAGTATGTCGTATCAAGCGAGGAGATGTTGAGGAACTCCGTTTCCTACTGAATGTATCTGTGCAGACAACCACGATACTTTAGCACCAAATGTTTATTTGAATCTTTGATACCCAACTTTGTGTGCAGGGTATGGAACAAATTCGTTAGCTCATGCTCATCTTGATCCCTTTGTTGCCGCAGCGTGGTCCATTGTATGTACTTGTCCTCATAGCTCCCCACGGGATATTATTGTTCCTTGATGGCATCTTGGAAAGAATTCCAAGTGGGTACGGCTAAGAACAAATAGGGTTCTTTCTCATCCTTTTTCTCATAGTAGGTTTCCCACTAGTCCCTGACATGGGGGGTAGCTTTGAGGAGTACAAAAATAATCTTCTCTTGGTCGAAAAAGTCATGAACCGAGAAATATCCTTCTAATAGATTCAACCATGTATCTACGGCTTCTGCATCTATTTGACCCTCAAATATGGGAATGTCAAAGTTTACTTTTACCTTAAAGGGAGCCATGCCTCCAGAGTGGCTGCTAGATGCAAATGCGCTGTCGGTGGGCAATCGTTGAAGGATCTAGGCAAAGTTATCCATCATTGTGTTCCTTTGTTTTTCGAGGGCCTCCTCGAGAAATATTTTGATAGGATCTCCTACTCCCTCATCCTTCTTTTCATCCCCCACGGGCATCCATTGGGGTTTGCGAGGCTGATCTTACAAAGGTTCCACCAGATCGAGCCCTAAATCCTTATACCCTGACCTCGTTGGAGACATTCAAAGAAGGATCGAGAAAAATCAGACTACTCTGATACTACTAATCTGGATTTATGCAGGAACGCAATAGAATATAGAAATAACCATAAACATATAAATACAGTGGAAATAAGGCTTCATTTCATTAATATCAAATCATAGAAATATGCTTACAAACATGATAGAAATAAAATAGCTAGGGTGTTGGTAGCGAATCTCTGAGAAGAGATGTGGCGGCTACAGACCTCTGAACCATGTTACAATGAGGCTCGAGGGCCTATTTATTATGGAGAAACAATGGAGAACTCTACGTCCAAAACCTATCCCTAGGAGATGAAGCGCCAAAAATATGGGCCTCGTTTGGGTAAATTGGTGTTTCAACTTCCAGGGGACGTAACTTCGGCATACTATCTCTGTTTGGGGCCTAAAAATGGCTCTGGAAGTTCAGGACTCGAAAAAATGATAAAATAGTAAGTTGTGAAAAAAAAACTGAAAGAGACAATGGTGGGGCCCCAAGTGGAATAGGCGGGTGGCCACCAATATCCACCTGGATCATTTGGATTCCTGAAAAACAATTTATGCCCAATATCCTACAATGATCTAATTATGGACTGGTTCAGTAGAGAAAACTTGTATGACTTGCCACGTGTTACTGTTTCCTCTTTCGGCTCTGAAATTGATACATAAGAAACTAAATTTTGTCTACTTGTAGCCAATTTTTACAGAATTCCAATCCAATGCTCAGAGAGAGAGAGTTATGACGATTTTCCCACGGTCACCTCTTTGAGATGATATTCAAGAGTCTGAAAAATCCCTAACGTCCATAGACCCTATCTCCGAAATTATTACGAATCAAGCTCTGAAATTTATCCATGACATTCCTCAGTATTGCGTCTTCGCTCTATGCAAATTTAAGCTTTTGAACCCTCGTAGAAAACAAGTTATAGCAAAAATTCCACGATGACCGGTTTAAGTTAAATTCAGGAGCCTGCAAAAATATCTAACTTACACAGATCATATCTCCGAAAATATTGCGAACCAAGATATGACATTTTGCCACGATGTTCCTAAGGATTTTGGCTTCTCTCTATAAACATTTAAGCTTCTAAAACTTTGTATAAAAAACGTTATATAAAAAATTCCACGATGACCTATTTGGAGTAGCGAAACCCTAGAATCCAAAGCTCTAATACCAAATGTTATGAAACCAACTCCAAAAATAGAAGAAAAGAGAGATCAAAGCCTTAGAAATATCCAATTCGAGGGGGAAACCTCTAATACATTACATAAATGAAAAATTCTTGGATGATTCAAATGAGCAAAACCTCCTTTCAATATATAGGAGTCCATGGGGCCATAATGTAATCCTAGCCGACCTAACAATAATAATGTATGGGCACAATAATAACAATATGGGGGTTACAAGAGTACAACAATAACAATAAGGGGGTTACACTAACAAAAATAAGGGACTATACTAGTAATATAGGGACCTAACACCTCATCACACCAAGCATAATCTCAACAACATAATAGTACTTCTAGCTCTCATCAATTGAGAATCCAACAACATAACACTACACAAATTTCTTCCTCCCTAGCACTTGGATGAGTGCTCATTTTATAGTGAAATTGTAAGTAATTTCTCAATAAATGGAATTGAATGGATTTATAATATTAGGTGAGACATGTTTCCAGGTTCAATGGTGATGGATGAACACATGTATTCGAAGTATGACACATATGAGCTCTTCTATAAGGCACTGGAAATGTGGATATTCCCAAAACAATGAATATTTCGCTCTCAAGAGACCAACGCACCCTTAAGTGTCAGGAAGTGCTTTGCAGATCACCCTTGCATGGAGATAAGTGCTTTGTAACGCATTTAGGCCCATTCAAATTAGCATTGATGAGTCAATGGGTCATATAATCTATACTTGAAACATTATAAATATCACAATTAAAGCCATCAATGGAATGAGTTCCCTTAGGGCATATAGAAACTGAATTAGGGGATGATAGACCTTGTTCATACTGGTCTTAGGGGATGATGCCCAAATTGACCTATAACAGCTACCCCCTAAATCATGAAGTCAAAAATGATAATATTTGGATGAGATGCTTTACGATGTGATGAGTAGTATCTGAAGCGAACGATGACTTGCATCAATTTGCAATACATTAAATCATGATCTCTTACATCTTGGACATGAATTGTTGAGAGAGGCATACCCATGCTCAACACATAAACTTTCATAACATGTACATAATTTAGAAAGTCATCTATAGATATAGACATGCATACAAATATAGGCCCATTTTCGGATGACCATCTGTATTTAAATCGATCGTACAGAGGATGTGGTACAATTCCTGAAATCGAAGCCCGGATGGATGAAAATAGATCCGGGGTCTTCTTGTCTCATTTACTCAATTGTTGAAGTAAAATTCTAACCATGCACATATATGATCTGAAGTTGAACATGGGAAGACATTGTTTGATTACCATCGATTGATGTAAGTTGTTAATAGACGCGAGAGAAACCACCTTTGATGTTAATGGATCTCAACGTACTGCAATACAATTCGTAAGGTGTGAATAGATGATTTGATGTCGAATGTCAAACAAAATCTTTTGGTCGAAGGTATGATGATGATGTCAACCTGTTGCTGGAAGCGAGAAACCTACCAATGATGTAGCAAGCTCCAAGGTACTGGAAAGATGTTTCTAAGTTAACTTCCTAGATGGTGAGTTGATGTTGATAAGAAGCAAGTTTATCATGAAACAAGGGTAATGATTTTGGAGACAAAATGTGACTTGATGTAGCAATGTTCAGGGATGGCGGTCATGAAAATAAAGGTCTATGAGTATTGTAGAAGATGAGGAATTACTGGATGACTTCCCTTGAACATATAAACGACACTGAAATGAGTTCGCAGCATTGACCCAAAACCGAAGTGATGGTATGATGGACCATAGGTATGATATAGCGTCAAGAATATTACCCAAATCAAAGACACAGTGATGAAGTAAATGTGTCATGTTCAAGAGTGACCTGTTACCATAAAGTTTTCTATTATTTTTCCCAAATTTTCCCCAGTCATTGCTAACCAGTATCTCTTTATTTTTTAACAAGCTTGAGGAGGGTAACATATGCTTGATCTATAATTCGACCCTTCGGGTGAATCCATTTCTATTTAATGATTTAATGAGTCTAGCGATAATGAAACTCGATCTTGCCATGATCGACAAGTCCGTCTCTATTTTATGTTTTAACGAGTCTAACAACAGTGAAAACCCAATATTTTTTCATGTTTAGAGAGTTCGAAAAAGGGACAAAAAGAAAACTCCACAAGTCCATTTTGGTAAATTTGTCGCTCAGGTCTAAAAAAGTGTAAAATGATACTTGACAAAACCTCTTATCCATGTTCGACTAAGGTGTTCCTTTTTCGTGAATAATCTATCTCAGTCCGGAAAAGGGTTAAACTTATACTGAGTTGATGTCGTTTCATTTAATTTTACAAGCTCGAAAATACAAGTGCTCAAAAATATTTTCACATTGGCAGAGTCTGAAAAGAGCTAAAAGAAGACTCCAGGGGGTTCCTTTTTCACATTTAACAAAGCTCGAAAAAGAGATAGAAGTGTGCTTTAAATTCTTTTTTCATGTTTAACAAAGCTCGAAAAAAGAGGATAAAAAGTTGTTTTGAATTTTTTTCATGTTTTAACAAAGCTCAAAACAAGAGGATAAAAGTATGCTTTGGACGAGTTTCAATTTAATTTATGAGCAGGAAAAGATAGAAATAACTCAACATTTTCATGTGTTTTATGAGCATGAAAGATAGCAAAAGAAGCTCGGGATTTTCATAATTTTAACGACTCTTGAAAATAAAACCGTAATGGACTCGAGGTAGATTTAATTTTTATACAAGCTTGTAACATACGAAAAATAATGCTTGAGAGTAGCTTCATTTTTTACAAAATCTTGAAACAGAGAAAACTGTGCTTGAAATAGGTTTGAATTCCCCCTACAAGAGCACATGTCGAATGCCCCCCTACAATAGCACATGTCGAATGCCCCTACAAGAGCATATGACCCCCAAGCTTCATTTAATTCACCTAAGTAGACTACTGGTTACTAATAGCTGGATGGAATGAAGGATCATTTACGAGATCACATGGAAGACTTGTCTTAATTAGGAGAGGATTTGTTTCATTTTTTAACGATCTTGACACATGAAAAGAACTATGCTCATGGAATCTTGTTTCATTTAATGAGCTTGAAAAAAGAAAAGGAACTATGCTCATGGAACCTTGTTTCATTTAACGAGCTTGACATAAGAAAAGGAGCTGTGCAAATGGAGCCTTATTTCATTTATTGAGCTTGACACAAGAAAAGTAACTATGCTCATGGAACCTTGTTTCATTTAATTATCTTGACACAAGAAAAGGAACTATGCTCATGGATCTGTTTCATTTATCGAGGTTGACACAGTAAAAGAGCTATCCTTAGGAGTCTATTTCATTTATCGAGGTTGACACAATGTTGTATCCTAACAGAAAATCTCTTGGTTGTGAAAGGAATCAGTGCTTAAGACATTTTAAAAGTGTGTCACATAAATTATTTTATCATGGGGTCTTTGTTCTATCCCTCTGGAGACTAGTTTTATAAAACCCTTAATGATCTGGAATAATAAAAGATTTCATAATGCCATTCACTGTTGATATTTGAATGAAAAGAAGAATTGCAAGGGAAAATCAAAGTAATATGCTGAAAACGCAGAATCTACCACTTTTAAGTTTAAGAGGAAATTCATGGAGAGAGAGGAAACTAGAAATAATATGTTGTAAACACAGAATATATTACTTTAAAGTTTCATTAGGAGTTTGTGAAGAGAGGGGAAACTAAAAATAATATGCTATAGACATAGAATCTATTACTTTTAAGTTTTAGAGATAATTTGTGAAGAGAGACGAGATGGAGTGAAGAAGCGCAAATTAAGGTTATTTAAACTTTACTCAAATATGTAATTAAGGGATCGACGGCTACATTACTTCACTTCATTCAAAGAACAAGGGACAAAAAATGTCATAAGAAACACGAATCACCATCAATGGTTGCAAGAAACTTACTGCTTCTTTCATTTACCCATCAGAAAAAGAAGTACAAAATGTAATCCCCAAGAGGTCTAGGACTCGGAAAAACCCTCACTTCCCTCTTTCTCTCTTCCTTAAATACACACAAAATCAGTTTGTAATTGCTCAAGTTTCTTGAAACTCCTAAACTGCTTAAAATTTTAAACTACTTATTACATTGCAATTGAGAACACCATTGTAGCTTCAATATTAACAAAGAAAAAAAATACACTTGGACTATAATCCTTTTGATGAGTCTGATTTGTTGCTGATGTGTCTCCTTCCATTTCGGTTGTGATGTCCTAACAGTCTTCATAAACACATCTCCACCTGACTCTACCCATGATTTTGCATTTTGAACGTTGTCATCATGTCACCTGCCACCCAACTCTGCCTCTTCTATGTGTGCCTGTTGTGTTTAGTCTTCTCTTCTCCTTTGCTCTGTGTTGGGTCACTTACCCGGGTCTCTCTGCCCACGTTTTAGCTTTCTTCCATTATCAAGGCGTTTCACCGGCTTTACATTATAATCCTCCTTTCTTCCTCTGATCTGATTTAACACAAGAAATGCCTTACCTCCATATTTGAAAACCTTTAGATTTCACTTTTGAAAACACATCACATCCGCCCAACATCTCACTTCACATGTCGTTATTTTTAACTTTTACTAGAACTTAAACTTTAAAACTTACGATGTGCGATATGCGATCGGGTGCCACTGTCATCGAATATCTCACTTCGACTATTTTAACACTTACCTCCGCACTTATTCATTAAAACTTTCGATTTATGATTTTAGATCGAGCCCCACCACATCGCATATCGCACTTCAACGATTATAACTCAAACCCTTTGCACCTAACTTTAAAAATTTGCGATGTGCGGTATGTGGGCTAGGGCCACATTATCTGCCATGTCACTGCCACATCACTGCCATGTCATCATAAATAGACTGCGATCTATGGGGTCGGGGCCACATCATCTACCACGTCAGCTTGCCACGTCATCTTGCCATGTCACCTTGCCACGCCATCGCATATCACACTTCATCGATTTTAACATTTACCTCCCATGCATATCCTTTGAAACTTGTGATTTTCAATTTGCAATTTAATCTCCACCGTCCATCTCTTCACTTTAATTTTGCGTTTTGATCCTGAATGCCTATTTTCCCCTTTGCTCCTCCTCCAAAACCCTTAAGATATTTTAAGGAAAATACACCATTTCTCTACTTTATCTGATTTAAAATTAAAGGGCGTGGGCTCCAGCTATCACCACGTAATTTCCTTTATCGAAACCTAAAACCACTTGTGGGGGCACTTAAGCGGTTTTTTGAAATTTTAAGAGAGTGTTCTCGCAATTAATGTCAACCGTCGACTTGCGAGTGAGTGGATTTAACGAGACTGCTTGCGGGGGAACTCCTTGGTATAAATATCATGAAATTTTTTCTCCCAGGTTGTCCTTGGATCCGAGCACAATGAATACGAGCCTTCAATATACTCGAACTTGGAAGAATAATAATCTTGTTTAATTTTAACTTCAAGACATCTTAACATTAAACGACATTATGTAATGCTAGTCTCTCCGGAGCTTGCGCATGAGCCTGACTCGACCTTGACTGGTGTGTAATGTTTTGAATGTGCCCATCAGTTCGAATCTTGAACTATTCTACACACGAATAAGCCCGACTTGATCCCTCCTGCACACTTTTCTCTTTGTTCTCATCTGGCTTAGATTACACCTCCAATGTTGCGGCTTTCTTGATTTTGGTTCTAGTGCACGTGCAATGGAAAATCCTCGTTGAGCTTGTGGTTATCCTTTCGAGAATATTAAAGGTCTTCTTGAAATTTTAACAACTATTAGCTCAGAACCTCTCTTGACTTTTAACTGAGTCGAATTAGGCTACAACATCTAGCTCCAATTGGGGACAACATTTTGGTAGCAAAGTGCTGAGAAATTGTAGATCAGTAGCCTTAATTGGGCATGGAGTCAAGGAGCACTTGTAGATCAGTAGCCTTTATTGGGCATGGAGTCAAAGAGGGCTTTTAGATCAATATAATTTATTGGGCATGGAGTCAATCCCAAATGGGAGATGATCCAGTATGAAAACATATAGAAACCTGATACACTTTGGACTCCTTCCTTTATTCTTAAACTGAAAATACCAAAATGAAAATACTAAAACTAAAAATGCTCAACTTCCTAGCTTATTTATGCACAAATCCTATCTATATACATGGTTGAATTTAATTAGGTGAATTCAGCCTTCCGATGGCACCAACCAAGCATCTGTGTGTTAGAATTAATGCCCCCATACTGTGGAAATTTGAAAATTAAAATAGGGATGTACAATGAAAATTTTCCAAATACATAGCTTTTTAGATATCCTTGCATAAATGCTTGTTGTGAACAAAATAAAGTTGTCATATAGTCAGTCACTGGATCATAGAACTGATGAGACAAATTTTTCGCTGCTTCCTTTTCTTGAACATCTTGCTGATGTAGACTTCTTTGAACAAGGCAAATTCCTTCACTGTTTGACTCATGAATTTGAGGTTGCATGTGAGAAGATTGATTGTTATTTTATGTTGATAACCACTTAGGCCAGAAAGATAAATTTAAGGTTCGTTCCTCATAATTCTGCTTTTCTTCATATAATGCCAATCCTTGACAAAAATATTCCCCCTCCTGCAAACACACTTGAGAAGATCCACTAATTTCTTCTCTATTCACAAAATCATTAAAATTATGAAAAATATAACGATCTTCCAGGCTTTCAGTGTGTAGTTCAGTTGTTGCAACGAATTTCTGACCATAATGCTTGAATTCTTGTGTTTCAGCAATACAAGAATCCCTTGACCCCTTTTGAAAATCCTTGTTCATCTCTAAATTTGCATTCGCTTGTAAAGAAATTCCAATGTTTTCTTGACAAGCCCTCTTGTCTTCAACAATAATTTTTCTTTCAACATGACAGGAGAAATTTCTACAAGCCTACACATTATCTTCAATTTCCTATGCATAAAGAAACATCAGCTCTAGAGTGCAAGGCTTTCTCTCCTTGAGATAAAAATCCAAGACAATAGAAAGATACCTCAAATAGTAAACCATAGCTGCAGCTTCAAGAGGCCAAATCTCTTTTGGCATGATGAAATAAAGTTTTTGAAACCTCCTATTAAACTCAACGATTGATTCATTGTTCTATCTCTGGATAGAATACAATTCCAAGATGTTTTTTTCATATGACTTATGCTCACCCCAATATCTAAGAGATATATCTTGAAAACCTTGCCATGAACTAATTGAACTTGCTTCCAAACACTGGAACCATTGCTAAGCACCCTGCTTTAATGAATGACAAAAAATCCTTAAATCCACATCGTCATAAATAATTTGAAATTTGTCCAGAAAGTACTCAATTTCCAAGATATGTTGCTCACCTAAAATATCTTCCTCCTCTCCAGAAAAACTTGGCAAAAAATTGAATCCTTTTGAAGGATATTGATGGAGGATTATGGGCAGCACCAAGGGTTTGAAAATCACCTTGGTTCCCATCTAGAAAGAAGCGGATTGCTTATGAGTTAGAATGTTATCACCCAAATATGATGAATCCTCACCTTTATGCCCAGACTGTGATAGACTAATTTGAGGAATAGTAATGTAACAATCATCTCTCCTTTCATGTTTAGGAGATAAATTTGTGTCAAGATCAATAATACAATTGGAAGAAAAATCTTCTTTCTCCAATAAAGAATGTACATTTTGGGCCTTATAATCTTTGGAGAAAATAAATCAGGAAACAATCTTCTTGATATGTAAGGAAAATAGACCACCGAACTGATAGTGAAAAATAAAACTTCCTTTAAAAGATTCAAACTCTGATATTTTTATTTTCCATGATGCTTTCTCATTTTATTGCCTGCAGAATTCCTCATCTAATGAAACCTTCATTAGTGGAGTCGCCAGCTGAATAATAAACAACCAAATTTGTATCTAAATCTTGTTCACCATCAAGAAATAGATTTCAATACCCATGGAAAAATAACTTTGTGCCTTCATCCTCAGAAACAATGCCAAAAAATGTTGTATCTTAAGAGACAATCCCTCAGTTGTGAAAGGAATTAGTGCTTAATACATTTTAGAAGTGCCACAGAAATGATTTTATCATGAGGTATTTGTTCTATCCCTTTGGAGACTAGTTTTATAAAACCCTTAATGATCTGGAATAATAAAATATTTCATAATGCCATTCACTGCTAATATTTGAATGAAAAGAATAACTGTAGGGGAAACTCAATGTAATATGCTGAAAACAAATAATCTACCACTTTTAAGTTTCAGAGGAAATTCATGGAGAGAGAGGAAACTAGAAATAATATGTTGTAAACACAAAATCTATTACTTTAAAGTTTCATCAGGGATTTGTGAAGAGAGGGGAAACTCAAAATAATATGATGTAAACATAGAATCTATTACTTTTAAGTTACAGAGATAACTTGTGAAGGGAGACGAGATGGAGTGAAGGAGCGCAAATTAAGGTTATTTAAATCTTACTCATGGATGTAATTAAGAGACTGACTGCTACATTACTTTACTTCATGCAAATAAGAAGGGACACAAAATGGCACAAGAAACACGTATCACCATCAACAGTTGCAGGAAACTTACTGCTTCTTTCATTTACCCATAAGAAAAAGAAGTAAAAAATGTAATCCCTAAGAGGTCCAGGACTGGGAAAAACCCCCGCTTCCCTCTTTCTCTCTTCCTTAAATACAAACAAAAGCAGTTTGTAACTACTCAAGTTTCTTGAAACTCCTAAACTATTAAACTACTTATTACACTGCAATCGAGGACACCATTGTAGCTTCGATCTTAACAAAGAAAATGAGATACACTTGGAATATAATCCTTTTGTTGAGTTTGATTTGTTGTTGATGTGTCTCCTTCCATTTCCGTTGTGATGTCCTAACAATCTGCATAAACGCACCTCCACCTGACTCTGCCCATGCTTCCACATTTCGAACGCTGTCATCATGTCACCTGCCACCTGAATCTGGCTTTTCTATGTGTGCCTACTATGTTTAGTCTCTCTTCTCTTTTGCTCTGCGTCGGGTCACTTACCCGAGTCTCTCTGCCCGCGTTCAAAATTTCTTCCATTATCAAGGAATTTCACCAGATTTATGTTATAATCCTCCTTTCTTCCTCCGATACGATTTAACACAAGAAATTCCTTACCTCTATATTTGAAAACTTTTGGAGTTCACTTTTGAAACCACATCGCATCTGGCCAACACCGTACTTCGCATGTCATTGTTTTAAACTTTTCTTTAGCACTTAACCTTTAAAACTTGCAATGTCGATATGTGATCGGGTCCCTCTATCATTGCATATCACACTTCAGTGAATTTAACACTTACCTCCACACTTATTCATTAAAACTTGCGATTTGTGATTTGTGAGCGGGCCCCACCACATCGCATATTGCACTTCGGTGATTATAACTCAAACCCTTTGCACCCAAATTTTAAAACTTGTGATGTGCGTTATGTGGGCTAGGGCCACATCATCTGCCACATTATCTTTCCACCTCACTACCATGTCATCATAAATCAACTACAATCTGTGGGTCGAGGCCATGTCATCTGCCACGTCATCTTGCCACGTTACCTTGCCACGCCATCGCATATCGCACTTTGGCAATTTTAACAATTACCTCCCGCGCCTATCCTTGGAAAATTTCGATTTGCGATTTAATCTCCATCTTCCATATCTCTACTTCAATTCTAAGCTTTGATACTGACTGCCTATTTTCCCCTTTGCGCCTCCTCCAGAACCCTTAAGTTCTTTTAAGGAAAATACACCATTTCTTTGATTTTTCTAATTTAAAAGTAAAGGGTGTGGGCTCCAGATATCACCACGTAATGTACTTTATCGAAACCTAAAACCACTTGCAGGGGCACTTAAGCAGTTTTTTGGAATTTGGAGAGAGTGTTCTCGCAGTTAATGTCAAATGTCGATTTATGGGTGAGCATATTTAACGAGACTGCTTGTGGGGGCACTCCTTGGTATAAATATCGTGTAATTTGTGCTCCCGGGTTGCCGTTGGATTTGGGTGCAATGAATACGAGCCTTCGCTATACTCGAACTTGGAAGAATGATAATCTTGTTTAATTTTAACTTCAAGACGTCTTAACATTAAACGGAATTTTGTAGTGCTAGTCTCTCCCGAGCTTGCAAATGAGCCTGACTTGACCTTGACCGATGTGTAAAGTTATGAACATGCCCATCAGTGTGACTCTTTAACTGTTATGCACCCAAATAAGCCCAACGTGACCCCTCCAGCATGACTTTCTCTTTGCTGCTCTTCTGGCTTAGATTACACCTTCAATGCTACTGCTTCCTTGATTTTGGTTCTAGTGCACATGTGATGACGAATCCTCATTGAGCATGTGGTTATCCTTTTGAGCATATTACAGGTATTCTTGAAATTTTAACAACTGTTCCTCAATAACATTTAATTTCTCAGAACCTCTCTTGGCTTTTAGCCAAGTCAAATTAGGCTACAACACATAGTAAAAGAACTATCCTCAGGAATCTATTTCATTTAACGAGGTTGACACAGAAAAAGAAATATCCTCAAGAATATGTTTTGTTTATCAAGGTTGACGCAGTAAAATAACTATCCTCAACATCTGTTTCATTTTTTAACGAGGTTGACACAGTAAAAGGACTTTCCTCATGAATCTATTTCATTTATCAAGGTTGACACAGTAAAAAAACCATCCTCGAAAATCTATTTCATTTATCGAGGTTGACAATTAAAAGAACTATCCTCAAAAATTGTTTCATTTATCGAGGTTGACATAGTAAAAGAAACTTCCTCATGAATCTGTTTCATTTATTGCGGTTGACACAATAAAATAACTATCCTCAAAAATCTGTTTCATTTATCGAGGTTGGCAAAGTAAAATAACTATCCTCAACACCTGTTTCATTTTTTAATGAGGTTGACACAGTAAAAGAACTTTCCTCACAGTTCACCCAATCTATCTATTTCAGAGTCATTGGGAATATTCCTTAAGTAAGATGAAGTGGAAGATATCATAATGCAGGTCTCTATTTTTGTAATTTTTGTCGATGTCACGAGAAACGGTAATGAAAAGGTGCCCATTAGGGAAGGACCCTTAAAGAGTTCTACACCAATGTTTTGAGACTCGGGTATCATTGAAAATTGAAGATTCTCTAACAAATCTACGGGAACTTGAAAGTATCAACGGATGCAGAGTCGGTCAAATGAGGAAAAGACTGATATAAATGAAGCTTCGACCCAAAACGAGTGGGGGTCAAAGGGGTTGTCTCTTCTTGAAGTTCTTCCTTTATCAAAATCAAACCAGGTGGAAGTACTTCACCGTTAGGCTCAAGATAAATTTAAGGTAGTAAATTCTACGGTAAAGAGTGTTGGGTATGTGCTATATTGTTTCCATCATTAGTGTTACACTAGTTTTTGGTCATCTAACCCATTTTTATTAGATGGACCCAAGTACACCATGTAAGACCAATTTTACCCTAAGTAAAATTGCATTCACTATGAAAAATAACTTAGTAAACCACCTTTATTAAGTTGTTTATGGTCTAAACAGGAAACCCCATGAGGAAATATTAAATAAATCTACATTTGTTTGATTCTCCTCAAAGAATAATTAGTTAAACAACAATTTAATTAATATTCTTGGTTACATTTAACCTAAAACAGGGAAATTAATTAGATAAATCATTATTTATCTTATTATTTCCTAGGAATAATTATTTAAACCTTATTTAAATAATATTCTTTTTTAAATATGACTAAATCACCCTCAAATAATTAAATAAATCATTATTTATTTAATTATCACTCAACCATATCCTTAAAATGACAAATAAATCATTTATTTATTTATTATTTACAAATAAAGGGATTTGACCCAAGTCAAATTCCTTTTCCCTCCAACAAATATAATAAAATATTCCATAAAAGTTGGATCTTCATTTGGTTAATAATATTTTAACTATGCACCAATATCTAGACTAACTCAATATTTTGTTATAAATAGAAGGGTTTTCCCATTCATTTACCACCTTTTGTTGCCTAAATATCACTCTGGATCTATACTTTTGGTCTGACTATTGATCCACCATCATAGTCATATTTTGCTACCATTTTTTGTTTGGGTTTTCTACACCATCAAGAGAGAGGAATTCTAGATCTGAAGTGCTAAGGAATTACAAAACCCATCCCATTGAGGATAACAGGGAACACCCTCTTGTTTTTTCCTCCCAAGTGTCATTAATACAAAATTCATTCGATATATTATTGTCTTGTCTATTGGATGCATGGAGTAAATATTGTTTTTTCTACTGCTTAATGTCTTTTAATGCATAGATCTAGATTTTTGCAGCATTTATCTTGATCACCTAACTTCATATCTGAGGACAATAGTAGCCATCTTTGTTGTTAGGGTTGTTCGTTATGTGCAACTAAAGTGGTCTTTTTTTCGTATGCTTGGAATTAAGATTCATACTAACAACTGGCGACTCCACACGGGTTTACGATTACGACCGCTGTCGTTTTTCTGATCCTTGCATATCTAGCTACTTCAAACTCTAGGATTTCTCTTCAGCCCCTTGTTTTTTATTTTCTTGATGTTGTTTTTAACCTCTAAAACCCTAAAACGATAAAAATTCTGACTTTCGTGTGTTTTCGTACCTATCGCGCAGGTGACGGATGTTAGGTCTCTGTAATTTATTAGCAAGATTGGGAGAGTCCAATCACAGAGTTAACATCATTTCAACCAACTTTGGGATTCTAGGATCTAGCCCTCCTGAATCCGGAGAGGGATCTCTCCAATATGTACAAAGATGGATATTGTCTTTGAAGTTTAGGGTAATGATATTAGGCTAGTTATGAAGGCCAAGGGTTTTGTTTTGTTTTGGATGGTTGAGCATGAAATGTTACTTGAGGGGAAAGTCCTAAATGCAAAAAGTTTCAAAAGTGAGAAGTTGCAAGCAAATAGAATAGTTTTGGCAGATAGATAGATATAACGCTGGTTTTTAGTCCATTGGGCTATGGAGTCATATCTGGGCTTTAATTGAACAACAACATCAAGTGTGATCCAAGGGGAAAGTCATCTATGTCTAAGTATTTCTTTAAATTTTGATTTATGGAATGGAGTGATACACTAAGAAGGGGAATCAAACAGATGCAGAACGAAGGGCAGCCTAGGATCTGATAAGTACTTTTAAACCAGTCAGCCTTTGGCAAACACTTAAGGAGGACACGAAAGCAGACTAGGATCTGGTAAGTGCTTTTAAACCAACCAACCTTTGACACACTTCCAATAGAAAACATACAAAACAAGGGGAAACACAAAGATAACACAGAATGGTCTAAGATCTAGCAAGTGCTTCTAAACTAGCCAGCTTTTAACACATTCCAAGGGAAACAATCTGTTAGTTATGCAGACAAGTCTGGGACTAGGGCTAACCATATCTTCCTTCAGTTCATCATCACATAACACATACTGAAAGTAACATTCAGAAATAATATTCAGCTAGGACGATAACATGAGGGAACACCAGCATTCTCATGCCTAAAACTGAATTAAGTCATTCCTAAATAACACAGATTGGAAGAAAACATTCAAAAAAAGATTTCTCAGCCAGATAAGGTTACTGATATACAGCAGGTCCTAACCCTGTTTAAACTGTTCTTTACAGTGGAAAATGAAACAACATGAAAACAGAAATAAAACAACAAGTTACAAATGAGAATAACATCACCGTCAATATAGATCAGGATCCCATGAAACAACTTTTATATTGATGTCAAACCAGCTACAAACTTCAAGTCCAATGTTTCAGTTCAGCAATAATCTTCACTATTCAACCTAACTACTCTAGCACAAACAGAGCTTCAAGGGCCAATGAATACTATGTACAAATAGAAGTCTCAAGCTCAAGTGTATTTCAAAGTTCTGCAACCAACAATTTCTCCTCTTCTGTAGAAGTATTTATAGGAAGATGAGGAGGTGAGATTTTAACAAAATATCTCAAGGACAATTAATGTAGAGTGAAGACTTCTCGGCCCTTTGAGAGGCATCGATTGGAGAAATTACAGGTGGAAGTGCTGCATTAACTTTTACATTTATGATTTAAAACTCGAAGTGAGTTTTATTTGACTTTGAGGCTCATATGCTGCGTTTTGGAGTAACTCTGCATATATTTATTCATTGGTTTCCTTGCATAAGTAACTCCCTGGCTGTGCTGGAGGCGGATATCTGATTTTCTTCAATAACTCAGCCTTTGGTTTGAATGGTTTGAGGCACCAGGTGGCTCGGTGGTAGCTGAGGAATCAATTCGCCTTTAGTTGAAACGGTGGAAACCTTCTGTCTGATGAAACACTTTAGGTTTTTCCTTTAAACTGTGTTTTAGATTTGGGATTAGGCTTTTGATAACGGTCTTAGCCGTAATCCCCATAAAAACCGTCTTAAATCTTCATATGCTGTGCTCTGTCTTCAAACTGATACTCTTTAACTGTGTTTGAATTAAAACCGTGTCTTGTCGATGTGCAGACCCGCACTGGGCTTTACGGCATCAATACTCATAGAGTACTGACAAAACATGGAATAGAGCCCCGTGAATGGCTTCTCTGTAATGAAACGAGGGCATGAGAATCGTCATTCCCAGTCCTTGGCATTTCTTCGTTATTCAATGGAAAACCATCGAAAACACCTGCATAAAACAAAAAAAATTAAGAGATCCTGCGAAATGGGTTTAAACTGCTTCAGATGGCGGGGGAGGAGCGTAGCTGTCGGATGAGGGCAACCAACGGTGGAGATCTGCATAAAAAGGCAAAAGGGATAGCGGGAGAAGAATAAGGAGGAGCATTTTTGGACCGTCCGATCTGGACACGTGGACGGTCCAGATTTAATCGGAGGGTCTCGATCGGGGGTGGCAGATAAGGGGATGCGATTGAAATTTTGCGATTGAGCCCTTTGCGATTGAGCACTGGCCGTTGATCTGAGGACCAGATCGATGGCGGGGAATGAATCGGGGGTAATCGCAAGGGGGGGAAACATTGAGATGCGATTTTGCGCGAACCGTTGGATCAAGGATTAGATCAGCGGTCAAGAATAGATCGGAGGGAGAGCGGGATCGGAAGATCGGAGGTATGGACTGTGATTGATCGGAGGGCACACTTGAAGCATTGCGATTGCGATCGGGCGGGGGGCCGCGATTAACGCTCCACCGTCAGATCTCTGCGGAAGATCAACGGTGCGAAATGCATCGCCAGACTTATTGTTAGAAATAAATCGCATCGGAGTTTTGACTATTTACAAAGGATTTGTGCACCCGCCCGACTTCCGATTGCGATTAGCGCTTGGGACTTAAGCGCTTGGTCCCAACGCCAGGGCATGTGCGGGGAAGTGGTTTGAAAGGGGCTAGTGGGAGGGGGCTTATGCCTATATTAAGGTCGGAAGGTGGGTTTTGGCCTTTTTAAATGGAATTTGAAGGTCGAGGAAAGGAATGATAGAGGGGTAAGGGAGGAAAATGGCCAACAAAGGTTAGGGGAAAGATTTTAAAGGGGATTTTGGGGGTTCGGCACAGCTCAACCAGAAGTTTTAAACCATGTCAGGAGGATTTTCACGAATGGAGGGAGAAAATTATGATAAGTAGGGAAATAATATGGAGAAAAGGGGGAGTAAATGAAGGTTAGTTATGAGTGGGAGAAAGGGGAAAAATGATGGTTTCTTCAGCAGTTTCTTACAGGAAATCAGCAGAATTAATAGGAAAAGTAATGAAGATTTTGGACAGAGGCATGAGGCCTACAAGGAGTTTTCAAGAGCCAACAAATTTTAGTAATGAAAAATTGTTCCTTGAAGGCTCAAAACAGATTTAGCCACCTTTTGGTATAACAAAATATTATAGGTGGCTAACAGTGGCTCCGCTTGGGGATGGTGCCTTCTTGAAGGCATCAAGAATTCAGACTTGATTTCTCTGGGACGCTGACTTGTGCCTGATCCATTGGGCTGTCCTTCCTTTGCTGGACGATCTGGTTCTGAAAACATATTCAGCAGCCATGAAAATAATGGATTTTCATCTACAAGCTTTCTACCTACCCAATCCTACTGATCTAACATTTTTTCTTCTTAGAGTGCACTTGGATTGGCAAACTCTCTTACAACATTTTATTCTTTTGAAAGCATAAAAACTAATCTAATTCTACTCCTTATTTCTCCCTGAACTCAGATTAAACAGTCGAGCTCAGATATTTCTCTACCTAATCTACTGTATGTTGGGGTTAAACAGTCCAACAAACTTTCATTCTCTAAATTCTAAAGCAGAAATTTTAAAACAGCTAAGTCAAGATTAAACTGTTTGACTTGCTGTGATCTATGGCATAAAAACAAACTGCACACAGATTATTATTTGCAGATTTTTAATATAAAATTTTTTTTGAAGGCTTAAGATCTGAAAGCTTCTTATTATGGCCTTCTCTCTTCTTTTCATAGCTCTGATTTTTATTTTTTCTGTGAGCTATCTCTTCCTTGATATCTGATTCAGATTTTGGGCAAATTAGAACCAGTTTTTCTCTTTTATGACTCAGAAAATAAAACAGTTTTGAGTCATCTCTCTTTGGAAACTTTGGTTCAGATTTTGAGTTTGTTTGAACCTTAATTCCTATCCTAATCTATCTACTGATGAGCCAAGATTTAAACAGTTTGGCAAATCAAATTCGCTACCCTATCAGCAGAAAATTGAAAGCTAATTAGTCAAGATTAGGTTGTTTGACTAACTAGATGTGTGTTTTGTAGGAGTGGCATTCAAGCTTGCACACTTTCAGATTTATTTCTCTTTTTGGCATGGGGCTTTGCCTTTCTTGTTTTCATTTCTGCCCTCTTTTTATTTTTCTTTGTTTTTGTATTTTTTGATTTTTCATAACTTTGAATGCAATGATGGATGAAATGTTTACAATGGAAAAAGAAAAAAGAAGGCTTAAAAACATATCATGAATCAAGAGAAGTAATGCTTGAGCATCCTGCCATTGACAGGACCCCCAAACAAATCTGTTCCATCCAGCTCTTGTAAGAAGAATGCATTGTTTCCAGCAACGGAATGAATAGAGTAAGGGCCAAGCCATAGATTGTCAAATTTACCATGCTTTCCCTTATCTTCTCTCTTTGAATCCCACTTTAACACTTTGTCCCCAATCTTGAAATTGCTGGCCTTTGTTCTTCTGTCAAAAAGCTTCTTAATGCTGTCCTGTTTCTGCAATGTTTTGGTGTACACTTCCTCTCTGATTTGCTGAAGATGAATGGTCTGATTTATTCTTCTGATCATGTCATTATCCTCAGTCTGCAATTCTTGAATTAACTTCATAACTGGTACACCCAGGTTGTTAGGAAAAATTGCATCTGTACCATATACAAGCTGGAAAGGTGACATACCAATGGATTTCTTCAAAGTTAATCTGTCAGCCCAAAGTGCATGGATCAGCTTTGTGTGCCAAGACTTCTTGTTTTCTTCCAACAATTTCTTTATTATGTTCACTAAGCTTTTGTTGGAAGACTCTGCGAGTCCATTACCCTGAGGATAATAGGCTGTGGAGTGTCCCAATGTTATCTGGTACTTGTGATAGAATTCCACCATTTTCTTACTTCTAAATGCTGCTGCATTATCCGTGATGATCTTGGTAGGGCAGCCAAATCTGGAAAGGATATTGGTTTCTATGAACTTTATAATAACTGAATCATTGGCTTGCCTACAAGGAATGGCTTCTATCCATTTAGTGAAATAGTATGTGGCAGTAAGGATCCATCTATGCTGGGCAGAAGATGAGGGATGGATTTCACCTATGAAGTCAAGTCCCCACTGTTGAAAAGGAGCTTCAACAGTGATTGGATGCAAAGGAAGGGGTAATAATTTTCTCTTGCCCTCAAACAATTGGCATTTATGGCAAGTAGTTGTCATTTTGTGAACATCGGGAAAAAGGGTGGGCCAAAAGAAACCAGCCCTCAAAATTTTGTTGGCTGTTGACTTCCAATACAAATGGCCTCCACACTCTCCTTCATGAAATTCCTGTTTAATCTTCTCTGCATCAAACTCAGGCAAACATTTAAGCAATATACCACTAGCATTTTTCCAATAAAGACACCTATCTACAATGCAATAGTTTACTGCTTTCAGCTTTAAGAACCTTGCCTTCGTTTTCGATAAACCAGGAGGCGTGTTTAAATTAAGCAAAACATAAATGATATCAGCATACCAAGGAGAATTCAGAAAATGGTTTTCAATAATGGGAGTTGAGAATTCTTCTTGGCTATCCAAAGCATTAATCACATTAATATCAAGAACTTCAAAATTGGATTCAGCCATTAATCTAGCTAGACCTTGGCCTTTGATGAGTTTAGTGGGTTTTATCTCTAAATCATATTCGAGAATAACAGCAATCCACTTACCTCTCTTACCATCTGGGTCCTGTGTTAGAATATCTTTTACAACTGAATTTGGGACAAAGGCAATGATGTGTGAGTGAAGGATGTATACTCTGAAGTCTTTTAATGCTTTAACCAAAGAAAAATCTTGCTTTTCCATAATATTATACTTCAAAGGGGCATCCCTCAATGTCTTGCTAAAGAATGCAATAGGCTGCTCTTGTCCTTGTGGATTTTTCTGTAAAAGGACAGCAGCAATGGTATGTTCTGATGCAAATGAGAAGATATAAAAATATTTTGAAAAATCAGGGCTTATGAGAACCGGTGTTTTGGTTAATGCTTGTTTCACCAGCTCAAAGGGTGTCTTTGCTTCCAAGGTCCATTTTATCCCTTGTTCCTTCTTCAACATGTTTGTGACATTTCTAAGGAGCTCTGCCAAATTAGGGATGAACCTTCTTAAAAAGTTAATCTTTCCAATGAAAGACTGCAACTCTTTGATATTTCGAGGATGAGAGATTTGCAATATAGCCTCAATCCTCTTTGGATCTATCTTTATACCCTCTTCTGAAATAATGTGTCCAAGAAGCTTACCTTCTTGGAGACCAAATAGTGTCTTATTAGGGTTTAAAGATATTCCAAACCTTTTGCACTTCTCGAAAACTTTTCTCAAATGTTCTAAATGTTCTTCATCTGTTTTTTAAAACACAGTGACATCATCCAGATAGATAATGATGAAGAAACCCAATTCTTCCGAGAATGCTATGTCCATGGCTCTCTGAAAGGTTGCTCCAGCGTTCATTAGACCAAAAGGCATCTTCACATACATGAAAGTGCCCCATGGATTAGTGAAAGCTGTCTTTAATTGATCAGCAGGGTGAACTAAAATCTGATTATACCCTGAATAGCCATCAAGCAACGAAATCCTTTTAGACCCCACCACCCTTTGTAAAATGTGATCCATTTTTGGTAAAGGGTAGTTGTCTTTTAACGAAGCTTTGTTTAACTCTCTAAAGTCTATACAAAGACTGATTTCTCCAGTCTTCTTCCTAACGGACACCAGATTAGATACCCACTCGGAATATCTAATAGGGACAATAATGCCAGCATCGTGCATCTTCATGATTTCCTTCTTAACCAATGGCAACTGGACAGGGTTTATTCTGCGCAGTTTTTGTTTGAATGGTTTTTGGTTTTCTTTAAGAGGGATTTTGTGCTGTATTATTTCAGTGTCATAGGATTTGAGATCTTCGTAACTCCAAGCAAAAACATCAGAAAATTCTTTGAACAGCTCTAAGTATTTGAGTTTAATGTGAGCTGGAAAATTTTTGGACAGCTTGATCATTTTCGGTTTTTCCTCACTGCCTATATTGCACTCCTCTACTTCAGTCTCTACAGGTTCCAGTTTTGGTTTTTTGGCCACATCGTTAAAATCGAACAACTCCTCTAAAGGCGTTAGACCACTTGGCAGATTTTCATCTTTAGAATGCAGAGTTTGTAATTCTTCCGTTTCTAACTCTGCACTTAATTCTGTTTTGCTCCTAAGTTCACTAGACAATAGGTTAATATTGGCAGGTTGAGGAGACGATTCTTCTTCACCAAGAAAGTTTTCTTCACTACAGTCTGTATCATAATCTGAATCTGAACTGTGCAGTTCGAACTCATTTCTGAATTGCATGAAGTCTTCTATTTGTTTGTCATTGTCAAACACTTGCCAATATTTTTCGTTATCAGGCACTGCCGATCTAAATTTTATCGGAGTTGTGTTGTCTCCAGTCTCATATGGCGTTAGACATGTCCTGGCCGCAAAAGCTAAATTGTGGGCCATAATGTTCTTTTTCCTTGGGATGAAACTCAGGTTTGACTCCTCAAATGTTGTCAACAGATCCATGACATCATTCCGATAGGCTCTAAGTCTGGGATGATTCGCATTATACTCCCCATTGATTTGCCTAATGATTAACTCAGAATCCCCGTACACATTAATTCTTCTGGCTCCTAATTTCTTCAAGAGATGCAAGCCTAAGAGAAGGGATTCATATTCTGCTATGTTGTTGGAACACTGAAAGTTTAATTTGCATGAGATGCATTCTGTGTGGTTGTTTTCAGTGTTAGTGATCCAAACCCCTGCACCGGCATTATTTCTAGTGCATGACCCATCAAAATACATACTCCATAAAGGACTGTCTTCGGTTTCGTCTGTTTGGCGATTGTCCTTTTTAACTATGGTGCCTTCTGACTGTTCATGATTAGCAGCACCCAATTGAATTTGTTTTGACTCCTCAAATTCTTCAATAGATTGAGGGATGATGCCAGAAACGTTAGGGGTATTATCTGGGTTGTTAAGTGCTAAAAACAATGGACTCATAACCGGTAAATCAAGACCTATGCTTTGTTTACTAATGTTTTCACATGTGGAAAACTGTTTGGACACTTCCGCGTTATTATACTCTTCTTCCCTGTCAGCCTTTAATTCTGTTAAAGTGACTTGCTCACTAGGAGTTTCATTGTTAAACATGATAAAAGAATCAAGGCTTGTATTGACATAATATATAGGAGAGTTTCATGGTCTGTCTTGACTTGTAACCATGTATTGCATATGAGACTCCCTGTAAAGTCTTCTGGTCTGATTGAAAACCGGGATGGTCGCATATGTCATGTCCATCTGCATAGTCCCCTGTAACTTAGCTCCCCAGGATCTTGATAATAGCATTCCATACTTTGGGGGGACATCGGCCACAACAATGTCCATGAGTAAACATTTGGCTGGAATCTGGGCTAGGTTAACACAGAGGTCTTTGATCAATCCTAGACATTTTACTCTATTTGAGTCAAAGGAGTATAGGTCTTTGTAGGGTCTGGTAATTTCTAAACCAAGGCTCTCCATCACGGCTTTAGGCATTAAATTATGAGAAGCCCCGGAATCATGCATAGCGTTGTGTAGAATTTTGTCATGAATGTTCAAACTCACATAAAAGGGAGGAACTGGTCCTTCTTGAAACTTCCCTTCAATCTTAGGGCCAAAAATCAACTCTGGTAGGTCGTCACTAAGATTAACTGTATCTCCATTTTCCTCTATATTTAAAGCCTTCAAAATTTGGTTCATATATACATGTTGGGCAGCTAACTCAGTTAATGGAACAGAGATTTTGATCTTTAAGATTTCCTGTTCAAGGCTGAAAGGGGTTTGATTCTTTGAAGCACTTGTTTCAACCTTATTAGCTGTCACTCTATCAACAATTACAGCTTGCTGATTTGTTTTACTTGACACAACTTTTGTAGAAGGAGTACTAGCTGAAGTGTTAGTACTGCTGATGTCTTCACTCTGTTTTTCAGAATTTTGAGTGTTTTTCTCCTTATCCTTATCAGAATTAACAGCCATTGTTTTGTCTTTTTGTTTGGTTGTTTTGGGTTTAGCTGCGGTGCTGCTTTGAGAGGATTTCTCAGAGGTTTTGGTGTTGGGGGCTTGTTGACTGGTCTTGCTTCTAAGGTCATATTCTCTTTGAGGTTCTATGACGATATTTTCCATGTCCTGATAATAATTTCCATTATCATCTCTTTTGTCATCGTAAGGTGTGTAAAGACCCTGCTTTTTATCATAATGAACCTCAAAGTCATCATCCTCTTCCCCAAACATGTTGATATCGTCTCCCCCTGTTATGTGTTCTGTTTCTTCAACCTCACTTACATAGTTTTGATGAAAGGGAGGAGTGATCTGTTGATCATCATCCCTGGGTCTGTTTGGAGGTTGGTTCCTTCTAACATTCTGATTTTGGTTCCTATTTTGAGGAGCAGTTTGATTTTGATTTGCTTGTTCTCTCTTAATTATGCTCATCTCTTTCATCATTTCTTCCATCATTCTCTCTATCTTTGAGCTTGAAGTGGAAGGGGTTGATTCCTCTCTAAAAGATACTCTCTTCTCGCTCTTCATTCTTGCTCTTTTCTCCATCAAGTTTACTTCCACAGAAAGAGCACCCCTCTGCATGTCTTCAAGGGTTGCAAAAACTCTTTCTCTAAGTGAATATGTCATGTCTGGATCAAACCCTTCAGGAAATTTGTTTAAAGCTGAGCCCTGAGGAGGTTTTAGTTCGGGGGAAAGTGCATTATAGACGCTATTAAATCTGGTACAATAAGATTGTACACTTTCCCCAGGGTTCCTACGGAGATTGTTATAGTCGGCAAGGACTTGGAGAGGGTTCTTTCTCACTTCCCACTTATTTAAGAATGTTTGATGGAAGCCTTGGAGGTCATTTATACTACGGGGGGCTAAACCTTTAAACCATTTTCTTACTTCTCCCCCTAAGCTCTGAGCAAACAGTCTGAGCTTGATAGAATCATCATCAATTTCATTTCGATCAAAATAGTCATTCATCTTATCCACATGTTGTGATGCAGTTGTAGCATTATTAGCATCATATAATGGAATTTTGGACTGATAGTTCGGTGGAAGATTGACTAGTGGTATATTAAGGGCTAAGGGAGCATACCATATTGCCATGGCAGGAGGTGGAGGTGGATTTACAGAAGGGAAAGTGGGCTGAGGTGAAGTGGTTTGAACAGTGGATGTAGGGTGAGTAGAAGTGGATGGACCAGGAGTAGACTGTTGAGATGATCTTGGATGGGAAACACCTAAATTGTGAAGGAAATGTAAATCAGGAGGTGTCGTTTCCCTGCTACCAGGATGTTCACTTGTTTCAGGGGATGAAAATAAAGATTCAGAGTCTAACTGGATTATATCATCAAATGACCTAGTCCTAAATGGGTTCACTAAATCAGTTTGTGATTGTTGCAGAGCTGAAAGATTTTCAGGGACTGATTTAGCTCTCAAGGGTGATCTGAAAACATTTAATAATTTAACCTTAGGAGGCTTCCAAAGGATACTTTCTGGATTATCAACTATCTCAGGTGGGTTAGGGTCTGGGTGGGCTCTAGTGTGAATCTTTTTAGAAGCCACTATGTTGTGTTGTTTAGACCTAAAACAAGAAAAGTTCAACCAGATATGACAAAACCAATCTGTTTTTACAATTTTAAATCCCACAGTCCTCTAACTGAGTTTGAATGATTTTATAATGATAAGGGTTCTTCCCAGTGGAGTCTTAAGGTCTGCTAGAATTATGGAGTCGCAAAGTGGAAATTTTTAGCTCCTTTCAGAGGTAAAAGGTTTTATGGTCCACCACCATGTTTATTTAATTCCAATCTGAAATATTTTTAGGTTTTTCTGAGTCATTTTTCAGTTTTTTGGTTGTTTAAGAACATCCTAACTTTGCCCCAAAACTTAGCTACGGTTATGAAACAAAGACAGTGTATCTTTATGGCTAAGATAGCTGATTTTCCAAGGTTAGATAAAAAAATTAAAAGAATCCTAGGGTTGACCTAGTTTGTCACTGATTCAATTGAGCTTCATCTTAATTACCATTTCTTGATAGTGCTTGAAAAGGCTGCTTTTGACTCACAAGATGTTATGAAGATTCTGGGTAAGGGTTCCCCAGTGGAGTCGCCGTAAATGTTAGGTCTCTGTAATTTATTAGCAAGATTGGGAGAGTCCAATCACAGAGTTAACATCATTTCAACCAACTTTGGGATTCTAGGATCTAGCCCTCCCGAATCCGGAGAGGGATCTCTCCAATATGTACAAAGATGGATATTGTCTTTGAAGTTTAGGGTAATGATATTAGGCTAGTTATGAAGGCCACGGGTTTTGTTTTGTTTTGGATGGTTGAGCATGAAATGTTACTTGAGGGGAAAATCCTAAATGCAAAAAGTTTCAAAAGTGAGAAGTTGCAAGCAAATAGAATAGATTTGGCAGACAGATAGATATAACGCTGGTTTTTAGTCCATTGGGCTATGGAGTCATATATGGGCTTTAATTGAACAACAACATCAAGTGTGATCCAAGGGGCAAGTCATCTATGTCTAAGGATTTCTTTAAATTTTGATTTATGGAATGGAGTGATACACTAAGAAGAGGAATTAGACAGATGCAGAACGAAGAGCAGCCTAGGATCTGATAAGTACTTTTAAACCAGTCAGCCTTTGGAAAACACTTAAGGAGGACACGAAAGCAGACTAGGATCTGGTAAGTGCTTTTAAACCAACCAACCTTTGACACACTTCCAATAGAAAACATACAAAACAAGGGGAAACACAAAGATAACACAGAATGGTCTAAGATCTAGCAAGTGCTTCTAAACTAGCCAGCTTTTAACACATTCCAAGGGAAACAATCTGTTAGTTATGCAGACAAGTCTGGGACCGGGGCTAACCATATCTTCCTTCAGTTCATCATCACATAACACATACTGAAAGTAACATTCAGAAATAATATTCAGCTAGGACGATAAAATGAGGGAACACCAGCATTCTCATGCCTAAAACTGAATTAAGTCATTCCTAAATAACATAGATTGGAAGAAAACATTCAAATAAAGATTTCTCAGCCAGAGAAGGTTACTGATATACAGCAGGTCCTAACCCTGTTTAAACTGTTCTTTACAGTGGAAAATGAAACAACATGAAAACAGAAATAAAATAGCAAGTTACAAATGAGAATAACATCACCGTCAATATAGACCAGGATCCCAAGAAACAACTTTTATATTGATGTCAAACCAGTTACAAACTTCAAGTCCAATGTTTCAGTTTAGCAATCATCTTCACTATTCAACCTAACTACTCTAGCGCAAACAGAGCTTCAAGGGCCAGTGAACACTATGTACAAATAGAAGTCTCGAGCTCAAGTGTATTTCAAAGTTCTGCAACCAACAATTTCTCATCTTCTGTAGAAGTATTTATAGGAAGATGAGGAGGTGAGATTTTAACAAAATATCTCAAGGACAGTTAATGCAGAGTGAAGACTTCTCGGCCCTTTGAGAGGCATCGATTGGAGAAATTACAGGTGGAAGTGCTGCATTAAGTTTTACATTTATGATTTAAAACTCGAAGTGAGTTTTATTTGACTTTGAGGCTCATATGCTGCGTTTTGGAGTAACTCTGCAGATATTTATTCATTGGTTTCCTTGCAGAAGTAACTCCCTGGCTGTGCTGGAGGCGGATATCTTATTTTCTTCAATAACTTCGGCCTCTGTTTGAAAGGTTTGAGGCAACAGGTGGCTCGGTGGTAGCTGAGGAATCAATTTGCCTCAGATGTGGCGGTGGAGGCTTTCCGTCTGATAAAACACTTTAGGTTTTCCTTTAAACTGTGTTTTAGATTGGGGATTAGGCTTTTGATAACTGTCTTAGTCGTAATCCCCATAAAAACTGTCTTCAATCTTCATCTGTTGTGCTCTGTCTTCAAAACTGATACTCTTTAACTGTGTTTGAATTAAAACAGTGTCTTGTCGATGTGCAGACCCGCACTGGGCTTTACGGCATCAATACTCATAGAGTACTGACGAAACATGGAATAGAGCCCCGTGAATGGCTTCTCTGTAATGAAACGAGGGCGTGAGAATCGTCATTCCCAGCCCTTGGCATTTCTTCGTTATACAATGGAAAACCATCGAAAACACCTGCATAAAACAAAAACAATTAAGAAATTCTGCGAAATGGGTTTAAACTGCTTCAGATGGCGGGGGAGGAGCGTAGCCGTCGGATGAAGGCAACCAACGGTGGAGATCTGCATAGAAAGGCAAAAAGGATAGCGGGAGAAGAATAAGGAGGAGCAGTTTTGGACCGTCCGATCTGGACACGTGGACGGTCCAGATTTAATCGGAGGGTCTCGATCGGGGGTGGCAGATAAGGGGATGCGATTGAAATTTTGCGATTGAGCACTGGCCGTTGATCTGAGGACCAGATCGACGGCGGGGAATGAATCGGGGGTAATCGCAAGGGGGGGAAACATTGAGATGCGATTTTGCGTGGACCGTTGGATCAAGGATTAGATCAACGGTCAAGAATAGATCGGAGGGAGAGCAGGATCGGAAGATCGGAGGTATGGACTGCGATTGATCGGAGGGCACACTTGAAGCATTGCGATTGCGATCGGGCGGGGGGCCGCGATTAACGCTCCACTTTCAGATCTCCGCGGAAGATCAACGGTGCGGAACGCATCGCCAGACTTATTGTTATAAATAAATCGCATCGGAGTTTTGACTATTTACAAAGGATTTGTGCACCCGCCCGACTTCCGATTGCGATTAGCACTTGGGACTTAAGCACTTGGTCCCAGCGCCAGGGCATGTGCGGGGAAGTGGTTTGAAAGGGGCTAGCGGGAGGGGGCTTATGCCTATATTAAGGTCGGAAGGTGGGTTTTGGCCTTTTTAAATGGAATTTGAAGGCCGAGGAAAGGAACGATAGAGGGGTAAGGGAGGAAAATGGCCAACAAAGGTTAGGGGAAAGATTTTAAAGGGGATTTTGGGGGTTCGGCACAGCTCAACCAGAAGTTTTAAACCATGTCAGGAGGATTTTCACGAATGGAGGGAGAAACTTATGATAAGTAGGAAAATAATATGGAGAAAAGGGGGAGTAAATGAAGGTTAGTTATGAGTGGGAGAAAGGGGAAAAATGATGGTTTCTTCAGCAGTTTCTTACAGGAAATCAGCAGAATTAATAGGAAAAGTAATGAAGATTTTGGACAGAGGCATGAGGCCTACAAGGAGTCTTCAAGAGCCAACAAATTTTAGTAATGAAAAATTGTTCCTTGAAGGCTCAAAACAGATTTAGCCACCTTTTGGTATAACAAAATTTTATAGGTGGATAACAACAGACATCAGCCGCAGCTGAGACGACAAATTTTTTTGAAACCTGCCGTCGAGAGTACCGGAAGTGAAGGTCGCACTTTTTGGCCCACAACCTACAACCTGGACCCTCGAGATGCACTTTTTAGCCCAAAAACTGTGACTTATGTTGAAAACGGGTCAGAAAATGCGACCTAGACTTTTTGCAGGGATTTTTCGAAAATTTTTCTGGGTTTGTATGAGCCTCTGTTCATGGTTGTCTGACCTCCGTCTCTGCCCGTTTTGGACCTATACTTGTTCTATTTCACTCAAATAAGTGGGAACCTAGCCCCCTAGGGTTTCATTACCCTCCACTTTTTGTGGAAGAGTTTTTGATGTTGCAGGTTGTCTGAAATTTTAAAGTCTTCAACCATTTTTTCAGATCTGATACCTCACCTTCAGATCCGCTTCAGATCGGCTTGTTATCCATCCAAATCACCTCATCTAGATTTGTTTGGGTTTTCCTCTAGGTTTCACTCCATTTTCCTTCAGAAGATAGCCTTTCGCCACCTTTTTTACAATGATTTTTCCTCTGATTTGTTGTTGGTTTCTACACCACTTTCTAGCAGATTTTGTCTTTTATATCCCTGTCCCTCTTTACCTTAGATCTATTGGCTTTTTTAGTGTGTTTTGATTATTTTTTTACTCACCTCTAGACTAGTTGTTAAGAGACCTGCCACCTTGGGTTTATATTATTGCATTATTAGCTGTTTATTTTCTGTTTTTGCAGGCCTATATACTGTCATTTGTAGGTTTATTTACAACTATACAACACATTTTTTATTTTTCTCTACAAATTTCTGGGTTTAAAAATTAAAATTTACACACTTTTACACACACAACCTAAGTGGAAAGGGGCTTGGTTAACACCGCCAAGAAAAGACTCTAAAACATTGAACTCAATTGATCCTGCACCTTTCTGCCCTTGTTTTGACATTGTAATCAGTTGATCCTGCACCTCCCTGCCCTTGTCGGTCTCTTTTTCCTTTGTGCCATGTTTTTTTCATCACCATTGTGCCACCAAGGCATTTATCCCGGAGACTTCTTGGCCTTCATCCTCAGTTTCCGGCAGGAAGACTTACTCCCCCGCTTAGGATTCAAGTTATTCCTCCACCAAGTCTGCACACTGACTCTTCTTATGGTCCTTTGGGTTCTCCTTCTCGTTCCGCCTTAGGTTCTCCCCCTGACACCTTCACCATGTCTAGTACAGGACCTAATGCTAGTGGTAACCTTAGCCCTCAGGCTGGGAATGCCACTAGTGGGACAACAACGGACACTAACCCGACTGTGCCCTTGCTCCCCTTCATGGCAGGCCTCAGCCTCCCCAATTTTGACCACTTGATAAACGACCCTATACACCATGACGCTAGTTGTCCTGCTATGTCGACAAAACTCCCTTCTGACATCCCAAAGTTTAAAGGTCTTGTTGGAGAAGATCCTTCAAATCATGTTCGATCTTTCCACATGTGGTGTTCGTCTAATTCCATTCCCGATGACTCTATCCGTCTTCAGTTGTTCCAACGAATGCTTACTGGTGAAGCTTATAAGTGGTATGTTTATCAATCCTCTTCCTCTCATACCACCTTTGCGACTCTTGCCTGGGCGTTTCTGTCTTATTTCCAGCTTCCTCTTCGGTATGACACTGGTACCGAACTCTTGACTTCTTTCCGTCAATCGTCTGTGACCCGCTTATCCGACCATGTCGAGGAATGGTGGAGAAGAAAGATCCTATTTCGAGCCCCTACCTTCGAAGACCGTGTCTACATGGACTGGTTCCTTAGATCTCTCTTGCCGCCTATCGGGAAATATGTCACATCGCACTTTCCTCAAACTGAAGAAGCCGCTCTCAAAATTGCGTTAAATTATGACCTGATCTATGCTCAGTCGGGTTATGTTTATACCGTTCTACCTAATATTTCCAGACCCGGTGGTGCCAACGCACTGGGGGCATCTCATGTCGCTGACGGTATCGTTGGAGCTCTCTTTAATCCATATGCTCAACCTCCCATGGGCTATGGTTTTCCTCAGGGGGTGCCAGCACCTCCTGCACTTTTCCCCCTCCCGGTAGCACATATCCAGGATACGACATGCCTCCTCTTTTTTCCCAACCTCCTATTTACCACACTGTTACCCAACCTCCTTATTATCCATATCCACATCCTAGTGCTCCAGCTCCTCCAGCATTAGCACCTCCTCCTCCCTTGCCTTCTCAACCCCCGCAACAGCAACCACCACCCCCTCAGGGGCAGGTGTACGCACAACAGGGCATGAATAATCCTCCTCCCTCAAAAAATAAGAGGAAAGGCACTCAAAATCCAACTACCCCTAGCAATCCTGGACCTAATCAAGGTAATTCTCCTAACACTACAAACCAACAACAGAGCACTCAGCCCAACCAGGACAGGCCTGTTCGTATGAACAAGCCCTGTTCTTGTTGTGGTGTTTATGGTCATTATACGAATGATTGTCCTCTTCTGCCACAGATGCAGCAGATGTGGGAGTCTCAAGCAACATTGAGAGGAAAACAAGTCGTCCCTTCCGTTCCTCCAAATCCTGCACCTAGTCAACCGGTTGTGCTTACCGATCCTTTCCCTCAGTAAGGATTTGTGGTTACCCAACCACCTGAAGGTTAGGTAGCCACTCAACCTCTTCCATCTGGTACCTCTGATTACCATATGCTCATGATGACCTCTCATCAGCCTTCTGAACCTTCTCCTGGCCCTTCACCTTCAGCTAGTACTCATGAGCCTCTTTATCCTCCTAGAACAGTTCCTCCAGGCCTTAACCATCTTGGAGCCGTCCCGCCTGGTCATTACCTCTCTGGTCAGATACCATTCCTAGCTCCCCCATTAGGAGTGTACATGGTACCTTTTATGGCCACCCTCTCTCTTCCTAACCTGACCCTTGGGATTCCCATCTGGTACCTCGATCCTCCAGCTGCTACCCCGCCTCGTCAACCCAAACCTTATATTGCTTTGACCCCAGTTCAACCAGTCCCCATGACTTCTCCTGCTGCAACAGTGCCTGAGCCACCTCAACAGAAACCACCTCCCGTTGCGACCACTTCGGGTAAGACAGGAAAAGCTCACAAGGGGGCATCAAAGGACAAGGCTGCCCCGACAAACCCTGCCCCTCCTTGGCCTCCAAAGCATACCATCTAGTGTTCTTTGTGTGATGTTGTCGGTCACGCCACCCATACTTGTCCAAAGTTTCCTCACCTTAAGTCCATGGTCAATGAGATTTTTTCGGAGTCTAATATCCTAGAGGTATATGTCACTATACCCGATTCAATCCTGAAACTCAAACCATTGCGCACAAATCACCCTTGTGCTTTGTGTTATTTCCATGGCCACTACACTCACCTCTGTCCTCGCCTCGAAGAGTATCATTTCTCTTTGGATGCCTTCCACCATTTCGAGGCCGAGCATAACAAGTGCACCCTTTCCTTGTTCACAAGTTCTGCTTTGGTAGAACCAGAGGATCCGCCTACTCCCATTGACATCCCTCCTCCTGATGTCAATAGGATGGAGCTTTCGGCCACCATTTTCTACCTATCATCATCCATAAGACCCTTTGTGGAAGCTCCCATGGAGACTTCCCTTGATGATTCACTTGACCTCCCTTCAAAAATCACCCTGGGATCAACATCGATCGATCCTTTATCTGCTTACTCTTCGGACATCCCCCATGACGTTGCGTATGTGAGCCTTTCTTCACATGACGACGAGTCAGGTAGCTCTAACGCAACAGGTGGTTTCCCTTCCTCCAGTCACCCCATCTCTCACTCTGATGAAGACATTATGGAAGCGTTGACCAATCCTGAATTTCCATGGGATGATATGCACCACTGTGCGTAGTTCCGCCTGTAGCAGTCCCATTACCAATATGCTGTGGAAACTAAAGGCTTCATTCCTAATGAAGTCGATTGGTTTAGAAATCGCATTCCTGCACCTGATGCTTTCGAAGAAGGAAACATGGCCAATATCTCCCCTACCATTAAAATTGACATTTCTGTCAAACCAGGGATAGAAGAAAATATCACCTTGGGTGCCCATTGCACCCCGGAAGAGGTTTAGAATTATACCAAGCTATTCAAATAATTCCGCGATATTTTCACCTAGTCTTATTCAGAAATGCCCGAACTTAATCCTGCCATTGTCAAACACCATATCGATACATGGCTTGATGCCAATCTTGTCCATCAAAAGTTGAGACCCATTAATCCTTCCAAACAAGAGGCTGTCAAATTCGGAATCGATAAGCTCAAGCAGGCTGATTTTATCTATCCCATTGAATACACCACTTGGGTGTCTAATCTAGTTCCCGTTCTCAAGAAACAAGGCACCATCTGTGTCTGCACTGACTTTCGCAATCTGAACAAAGCTTGTCCCAAAGACAACTTCCCCACACCATTCATTGACCAAATCATTGATGAGTGTGCAGGGCACGAGGTTCTATCCTTTATGGATGGTTTCTTATTGAATTGAATTCTTGATTAGTATTACTGAGTGAATGTTTATCAATGTTTTGATGTCAATCAGTAGTACCTGAACTTTCATGCATCTATATCACATGCATTTACACGTTTCTATAGTACTAGACTTGATGATTCTTATAACCTTATCCATTGCCTGGAATTTACAAATTATCAACTTGCTCTTTTATTGCTATATAATGTTCATAGGTATCGAATAATTCATAATATGCAATTCACATGTTTTCATCCACTCTGTGACTAGACCGCACATTTAACCATGTGATATGCTGCTACGGGTCAGTTGTCTTCTCCTGTCAAGGAAACTTTTCAAAATTCAACTCTATTGAAAATCAATGTTAAGTTTTATATTACGGTCAAGATGGTTATTGTTGGAAGCCCATCACTGTATTTAAGAATCATTTTCTCTCTTAGGCACAAAACTTTTAATATTTGCAACTCAGATCAGTGTATATCTCTGTTGCACTAATAGAGTTTTCTGAGTTTAATATTGTATAATTTATAAGTTTTCCATTATCGAAGTTTTTAAATGCAATTAATCTTTCTTTGAGTAACAAATACTTGGTTTCCACTATGATATAGAATAAGCTTATACTTTTATTTTTATTTTTAGTTGTTAAAATTTAGCAGACTCTTCATCGTCGCATTCAAGCACACCATTCAATGATGTTGCATCTTTTTCATCTCGTAGCTCTGGAGAACAAGCTACAATAGACAAAAAACAACAAACATCATTTGCAACTGAATCAAACAAGTAAGTAATTTTTAAACAAATTTTTATAACCTTGCCATTGACATAGCATTTATATTTATCAACACTGTATTTTACTTCTAACTGTCTCTTTTGCCACATCAACATCATCAATACACAGACCAAAAGCATTATATTTAGTCCCAGTTATAATTGAAGAACTAAACATTCACAAAACTGGAAAAATGTTCAATGAAGATGTTATGGTAATTTATAGCACATACCTTGATAAAGTCCACAAAGCACGACAAATACTACATGCAGATTTGACAAATGCTGGAGGAATCATGACAATCACATTGTCCATACCAACTGAGCTCATTAAAGAACATGAACAAAAAATATCAATAGGAAAAGAAATATCTATTACAAATTTTAAAGTTCTTCCTAAAACAAATTATGACCGTGGTGATTGTGATTGGATTATACTGCTAACTGAACTAAGCACCGTATAGAACATACCACCGATTTGAAAAGATTACAAATTAATTCTAGATACAACAATAAAACACCTTACAACAATTACAGAACATATCCAATTGGAACAATTGCTGTAGTTGTGACAGCTGCATGGAAAATTGGTTTGCAATATACATTGCAAATTAAAGATGGAAATTTCGATGACAATAGAGCAACGGTAACATAAATTACTTTGCATTGTTTTTATATTGCTAGTTCCATCCTACATTTCAATTCCCTTTGAAAAAAAAAATAACCTTTTGTCTTCTATTGCAGTTGCAGTTATTTGAAACATTTGCACCACTCTACAGTGAAATTGAATAAGAATTGCAAAAAGGCCATTTTCGAATTATGTTATTAAAAAACATAACAAACAGGAAATAACTCAAGGAGAGAACACTTCGAACAACGCAAGCTACATTCATCAAAAAATTGAATGCAGAAGCAGCAGAAGAAATTAGAAAATTGAACCCTCCAACATTCTCTGTAAGTACAAATGAAACAGTACCTCTACTTCTCAATATGCAATTGTTTTTTCATCTCTTTCAATTTTGACACATACTACTTGTCCTCCTCTATGAACAGATAAAAGGAACATTGACAACTGCAAGCATTTATTCTACGCCATTTGAACCAGTTTGTCTTGGATGCAATTCACCAATACCAACCTCTACAATGATAGAGGAGACAACAGTTAATTGCCTTAAGTGCAATAAAAATTCATCCTTTTCCTATTCACAGTCTCTTAATTGCATAATCAAGTCTAACAACACCAGCTTGCAATGTTGCATCAGAAACAAATTTCTCTTGAAACAGTTATTTCCCAACCTAGCACGAATGTCTTTTCAAGACTATGTTCAAAAGAAACAAGCAACCATGTATATGCTACGCGATTTCAAAATAAATGGTACATTTACAATCAACGAAGACAACGAGATCCAATCTGTTGACAGCAATAGAAGCCCTACCAAAGCTAGGTATTCTTGTAATTATTCTTCATCTTTCAAGTAAAAATCAGATATATGCACTTTAAATTATGCTATCCAAAATAGCAAGATTTGTACTAATTTTTCCTTCTTCTTTGCAGCCCCAACACTTCTACAAACACTGGCTACAACAAGAACACATAGTAATCCAGAAATCAGTCCAAAGCTCTTCTCAATTTTTGTACCAGATTTTACTGCTCAGATCCTCCTCTCTCAAAGTACAACATGTCTGCAACATTTTGCTAGAACAAGAAAGCATACAAATGCACATATGACAGAAAATTTTTCACAGAGAAATTAGGAACAAAAATCACTAGTTATATTTATAGTCTTTCTTCTAGCTATTTGCAGATACTTTCAGACTTAATATATGTACATTTAAGGAATATAGCTTTTCCATTAGGCCTTTACAAATATTTTCAGACTTTATACATATATGTTTAATGAATAGAGCCTGTCTTTACAATCTGACATTATATATATAAATATTATAAATCTATTTAAAGATCTCCTGAATGTATTTATAATGCCAATAGCAATGATTTTCTTCTGTAGGAATTGATTTAACTGTTGTCGAATTAGATCTAACTTGCCTTAGTTGTGATGTTATTTTACAATTATTTATTTATTGATTTTTTTAACATTGTCTCTTCAACACACTTGAAATTCATTATGGAATTAGGCATGCAGTTTAGTTAAAATCTCTCTCCAATCTCAAGTCGCAGATTGTTGTGTAGCTTACTGGCATCAGCTACTATCTACCCTGTCTGGCATCTATGCTTCTAGTTAATTGATAGATAGGTTGCATATCAGGTCAAAATTTGTTAAATAACATTTGTTAATTATATTTTGATTGAAGTTTACTAAGTTGATGTCCAGTACTTGCATTGTATAAATTGGTTCGTTCACTCTTCACAGTACTTGCATTGTATAAACTTATCATTTTACCAAAGGGAAAATTATTATGCCTTTTGTGAGCTCAACAATTTCTTTTTTTGATTGGTTCACCTCTCTTAGCACAGACGTTAAATAAATTCTTCCTTTCTAATAGGAGAAACCTCTGATGCTTAAGTTCTTGTTGTTTTCCCCTGAGAAAATTTTACAACATTAATAATGTTTATGGTTCCATTATTAACATTTAATTATGCGTATCACATCTTGTTCAGGCAAGTCTGTAATAAGGATTGCTTTTACAGAATCTCTACAATTATGGGACTTGTGCGGGTTTCTACTTTGCAGTTGTTACTTTGCTTGAACCACTCTCATTTTTATTTCTGCTCTTTAGATTTTCTGTTATTGATCCTAGATATATAATAATTGATATATATGTTTATTTTGGGTGTATTTTTTAGTTATTATACTTGCTATGGTTTATCTATTTTAAATAATTTCTTTTTAATCATTTTTTTTTAAATTTAAACCAGGTCTTATCCTCTATCTATTTCTATCAAATCCACCATGAATATTAATAAATGTATTAATAAATATGTCGTTCCTAAAAGCTCGTACTTTCACTTTATGGAGTGCGTGGAAAGCAAACAACCCAAGATAAACATTTCTAAGAAAAACCGTGTACAAATTTTTTACTATTTTAATATTTTAAAATAATTTATTTTGATAAGTATAAAATTTTTATATATAGGAATGTATTTAGCTCCTTAAAATTAGTTTTTTTTTAAAACCTATATTTAATAAATTAATCCATACATATATTAATAGTGAAATACTTTTTCTATAGATCAATATTTAGTTAAATAATTACTTCAATATATTTTTAAAAATATATTATATTATTATGCATTTCCATTATTATATCTGTAGCTAGTAAGAATTTTTTTTTATTGAAATTAAAATTTACATATATTTTTTTATAAAATATTTTTTTGAGATTTTATTATTACATATTTATAATTTAAAGTAGACCCAAAGTTTATAAATTATATATTTAAAGAAAATATCATAGTTTATATATAAATTGACATCGATTAGCAATGTTTATAAAATATCTAATATGAAATGGATGGCCATATTATTTCTCTCTAAGCTAATAGCTAAAATCACAACACTAAATTCAATTTTATAAGTTTACTTTAATTTAGCTATACCTAATTGTATTATAAAACATATCTAATTGTATTATAAAACAAGTGTAACTATATTATATAAAAAAACATTAGAAATTGAAAAATATAATTAATAAAAAAACACATTCCTAATGAATAGAATATCAAATCTATCCAATATCTAAAAAAAATCAAATTAGTTAACTAAATTATATTATTAAATTTTAGAATATATAATGAATATATCAAATATATAACTATACAAAATAACAATTTTAATGGCTATATACTATGCTATATAATTATATTTATAAATAAATAAATAAATAAAAAAAGCATTGGAAAATTATTTAAAAATGTAATTAAAAAACCACATTCCTAATGAGTAGAATATTAAATCTATCCAATATCTAAAAACTCAAATTGGTTAACTAAATTACATTATTAAAATTTTGGAATATACATTAAATATATCAAATATATAACTATACAAAATATTAAACAATTTTAATTGCTATATATCATTTCATGTAATTTTAAGTAAAAATAACATGCAAATTTTTTAATAATAATAATAAATTCCTTATATATATAACTTATATTTTTTGTTATTATAAATTCTTATAATAATAACAATATGGCATTGTTATTGTGGTTGGGTGGAATTGGATTAACAAAATATTAGTAAAAACCTAAATGGATTAGATTCTAAACCTTAATACTAACATAAATTCTTATTTTTTACTTTAATTTAGCTGTATTTAAACTAAACTAAGTGACAACTTTATTACAAAGAAAATTCTCATAGACATCCTTAAACACAAATGGCAACATTTACCAAATCCTCATAGACATGCTCAAACTCAAATTGCAACAATTATTTCTAATTTAATTTAACTATACTTTATTACAAAGCAAATCTTCATAAACATGTTCAAACTCAAATTGCAACATCTCTATAATTACATTAAGCAGCATGTAATAGCTACCCGTAGATATTTCCAAAATCACGTTGCAACATTACTGTATTTAAATTAAACGACAAATAATAACTACCTTGTAGCCTTGTTTGTTAAGAGTCATGAGCACAGTCACCTAAGAGTTGCCACAACCCTCGCTGTCACAGTGAGAGCAACAACGGTGCAACCGTTCTCTTTGAGTTTAATTGTTTCGAGTGCTGTGGCCACAGTGAAAGTAAACCGCTATTCAAAAGGAGCTGCCCACAAAGCCGAGCCTCGAGACCAAGATTACAAGTTTGGAAGTTTAGAGTATGAAAAGTGAGCGTACCCATGCATGTGATTTGGAAAGGAGAAATCTCTTTTTAAAATTAAGTGGGAAAATTTATTCGTAAGGCCAAGATTTAAAGAAAAGGTATTTTATTTGAATTTGAAGTACATTAAAGTATTTTAAAATGCTCAAAAGTGGTTTAAATAAAGTTCATTCCAAAACTCTATTTATTTTTAAGTCACGTGGCCAAGTTTAAAGGTTTTTTAAAAGTTTCAAGATCCATCGTAGGTTGAAGTTTGAAGGGTTTCGAATTATTAAGGTGAACGGTAAGAAAAGGTTTTAAAAAATTGGAGTTTATAGAGAATTTTATGAGTGTTTTTTAATTCTCTTTTAAATATGGATATGGATGATGATTATAAAGTGAAAAGTAAATTTGTGAATCGTAGTTGATGAATGTGGTGAAGTTGAAACTGTTAATGAGCACATGCATGTTCAGATATCTCATTATAAAATAGATGAAAATTATGTTGATGTTAAATTTGATGAAGTACTATTAACTGGTGATGAGTGGTTGCACACAATGCAACAAAAAATTCTTATTGATATATTGTTATTTGGTGAAAGAAACCCACTTGTGATTGGTGTTAGGTGAGTCTAGAGAATTCCATGGTTTCAATGCAGTATTCTTGGATCTTTATTAATCACTGAAAGTAGATTGCATTTATAATTGAAAGAGACAATTATGTATCCATAAATATAAGTAACTAGAAATACTTAATCTATAATTATATGCCTAATCATAACTATATACAAAATCTTGAAGGATTACAACATTTCCCCCCTTAATCTGAAGGGACATTTGACATACCAAGTAAGGATCTAAACTTTTCGAACTTTTTGCGCCTCAATGCTTTGGTAAAGATATCTGCAATTTGTTTTGAAGTTGGAAAATGTATCGGATGAATTGTTTTGGCATTTAGATGATGTCGAATCAAATCATACTTGATACTGATATGTTTGGTTCAATCGTGAAACTTTGGATTCTTAGCCAATTGAATTTCAGAAGAGTTGTTGATAAATAGAGGAGTTGGATATTTTTGTTTCTCTTGCAAATCTTTAAGTATTTTCTGAAGCTAAATGATTTCCTTAGTGGCTTGAGCTGCTGCAACATATTCAGCTTCGGTGGTAGAATCAATAGGAACATATTTCTTTCGTGATCTCCAACTGATGGTTGTTGATCCAAGGTTCATCAAATAACCAGAAGTAGAGACTCCATTCTCCTTAGCTCTGTCAAAATTAGAATCTGAATGACCAGCAATATGGAAGTCTAAAACTTTGAAATATTTGATGCTATAAGTTTGGGTTCTTTTTAAATATTTCAAAACTCTTTTTGCTGCTACCCAATGCCCCTCACAAGGATGATGCATACATCTGGAAAATATTCCAACAACAAAGGTTATATGAGGACAAGAAATAGATAAATAGATCAATCTTCCAACAAGTTGCATGTACTTTGTTGGATCTTCAAACGATTTTCCTTCTTCTAAAGTGAGTTTCAAATTCTGCTCCATTGGAGTAGTAACATGATTACAATCCATCATACTATTTGTTCAATAAATTTCCAACATATTTCTTCTGAGAGATGAAAATATTTTGTGGTTTTTTATCAACTTCAATTCCAATATAATAATAAAGTAAACCTAAATCTATCATATCAAAAAAAAATTCAATTCCTTCTTATTAGATGAAATATACTCATCATTGTCCTTTGTGATCATCAAATCATCAACATATACAACTAGATATGAAATTGATCTTCCAAATCTTTTAACGAAGAGATTTGCATCATTTAAGTCAAAATGCTTATAATTTAACTTAAGAAGATGTTCAGTTAGTTTCTCATCCCATGCACGTGGCTCTTGTTTCAATCCATACAAAGACATCATTAGTTTTCATACCTTTTTTTCTTTCCATTTAATAGAAAAACCTTCTAGTTGAAACATGTAAACATCTTCTTTCAAAACTCCATTTAAAAAGATAGTTTTAACATCCATGTGATGAATTTTCCATTCTTTCTGAGCTGCAATAGAAAACATAAATCTAATAATGCCCTATTTAGTTGTAGGAGAAAATGTCTCTGTATAATCAATACCCTCTTTCTGTGCATATCTCTTTGTTACAAGTCTTGCCTTGTGTTTATCAAGTGAACCATCAACTTTATTCTTGGTTTTATAAATCCATTTGCAACCAATAGGTTTGATGCCAACAGGAAGATCCACCAGCCTCCATGTGCCATTTTTTATGAGAGCATCATATTCATTTTGCATTGCATCTTTTCATTGATCATAACTAGTAGATTCTTTAACACAAGTAGGTTCACAATCCACACAAAAATTAAATTCACAATGAGAATAGTTACCTGAGGAACTTCTTGTCTTAAACTCATAATATTTCTTTGGAAACGTTCTAATATGAGTTGATCTTCGCAAAGGTTGTGTAGGAAGTTGCTCATTTTCTTCATCTATCTCAATTCTTGTCATCTTTATCCATGTCATCTCTGTTGAAACACTTGCATCAACCAATTTCTCTTCAGCAACAAAATTATCATCATTGGGAGAAGAAAAATCTACAAATTGGTCTAATATAAGAATCCCCCCTTCAAGATGTGGAAGAATATTATCTGATTCATAATAAAACTTTTGAGGCACAAACTTTTCTATCTGATTAATTTGTCTATCAATAGTGAGAGAATATTTATCAAATTTAAGAAAAAATACATCTCTTGATAAAATAAACTTCTTATTCTCTTCATCATGCAATCGGTATGCCTTAGAATTCATAGAATACCCAAAAATATACATTTTATGGTTCTTTCACTCAACTTATTTATTTTTTTATTAGGAATCAAAACGTAACATTGAGAACAAAAAATTATGAAATGTTTAACAACAGTAAGATGATTATACCACATTTCATATGAAGTTATGTTGTTGATGATAGAGGAAGGGCATTGATTTCTAATATATGCTACATAGAGCATTGCTTCTCCCCAAAACATCAATTTTACATTCTTAAAAAACATCATTGACCTTACCATATTAAGCAATATTTTGTTCATCCGTTCTGCAACATTGTTTTGTTGTGGATTACATGGTATTGTGGTTTGGTGTTTGGTGTCATTATTTTGCAAATATTTTTCAAAAACATGTGAAGTATATTCTCCCCCATTATCAGTTCTTATAGTACTAATATTAATTTGAGCTTCATTTTTAATCAAGAGATGAAATTTTTTAAACACATCAAAAACTTTTGATTTTTCTTTAAGCAGATAAACCATATACATCCTCGAATAATCATCAATAAAATTCAGTATGTATTTATTTCCATTCGCAGTTGGTACATGCTTAGGTCCAGATAAATAAGAGTGTATGCGACTTAATTTCCTTGTAGCTCTAGAAGTAGAATTCTGAAAAGATTGCTTGTGATGCTTTCCCAATATACAAGCATTACATGGGGTAAATTTTCTTGGAACTGTGGGAAGTCCTTTAATCCCTCGTTTTCTCATAATTCTAATACTTTCATAATTAATATGAACGAAACGTGCATTCCACAATAAAGATGATGAAAAAGTATCATTTTTCTTAACCAAATAATTAGTGTTCAATGTAACAAACGACATACCTTTCAACTTTAACAATTTATCTTCTTCCACACTAGTCATTATAGTTTTATTGTCAACTTCTCTTCGAATTTCTATTTTTCCATCAAATATGTGAATGGAATGTCCTTGTTTTATTATTTGTACAAGAGATAATAACTTCCTTTGGAACCGTGGAATATAAAGAACATCATTCAAAATATAATCTGAAAGTCCATGAATTTTTAACTGAATAACACAAATCACTAATAGTTTGATTTGAGACTTATTGGAAAAATACACTACTCCATCAATATTATCAATGAATTGTTCAAACAAATCTCTTCTAAAGGCCATATGACAAGTGGCACTTATGTCTAAAATCCAATTGTCATGCCATGAAGAAAAAGAGGTACTAAATATATCTTCCATATGAAAATTACAGTGAGAAACAACATAATGTGCATTCTCAAAAGACTGTACTTTTTCTGGAATTAGTTGAAAAATACACCACTCCATCAATATTATCAACGAATTGTTCAAACAAATCTCTTCTAAAGGTCATATGACAAGTGGTACTTATGTCTAAAATCCAATTGCCATGCCATGAAGAAAAAGAGGTACTAAATATATCTTCCATATGAAAATCACAATGAGAAACAACATAATGTGCATTCTCAGAAGACTGTACTTTTTCTGGAATTAGTTGATCTTTCTTTTCAAGCATTTGTTCTTTTCATTCATTAATTTTATCCCAGGGGATTCTACAATTTGCAACAGTATGTCCAATTTTACCACATCTGAAGCATTTTACAGTTGTTTTATCCTAAAATAATATTTGTTTATCATTATGTTATCTATCTCCCTGAACATTTCTGCCCCCCTGCCTCTATAATTCTTCCTACCTCCTCCTATGTTACCATTAGTATTTTTGACATATTCTTCTCGAGGTTTTTGGTCTTTTTGAGCAAGACATAAGGTTTTAGTATTAGAATTATGTAATTTTTTTCTTGTCAAAAGCCTCCTCTCTTTCTGTAATTTTACTTACTAATTTGTCAAAATATAAATATTTTAATTGCCCACTCGCTTGGAGAGATTCCAAGTAGTGTGAATAACATGGGTAAAGAGCTTTTATAAATACAGTAAGGTATATATCAAATTTAACTCAAGTAGATTCAATTTCATGATTGATGGCTTTAATTTCAGAAGGAAGTTTTAACGGATCATTATCTTTCATTTCTAGATTAAATAACCTCAACAATAATTGTATTATCTCCAATTTAGAATGTGAATCATAAAGCTCTTTTAATTTTTTATGGCATCATACGTTGTTTTACTTTGAACAATATATATGCTTACCTCTTCTGAGACTGAAGTGGAAATTAAGGCATAGACCTTCTTATCCTTACTTTTCCAGATTGCTAACTATTTCTCCTCATCAGGCTGATCCGGTGCATTCCCTTCATTTCCTTCACAGACTCCATCCCATAGATCATTACAAATAAGTGTATTTTAACCTTCCTGAACCATTTCTGGTAATTTTCTTTTCCGGAAAAAAAAATAAAAAAATAAAAAAATAAAAAAATAAAAAATAAAATTATATATATATATATATATATATATATATATATATATATATATATATATATATATATATATATATATTCCAATTAAAGATACCAAGGAGTTCATCTTTTGAAGATAAATTTATAGAACTTCTAAAAAAAACTATTTTGATCACAAACACAGAACTCTTTTAAAAAAAATTGTTTCAACCACAATTTTTTTTTGTTTCAACCACAACCATAGGAACATATTTCTTTAAAAAAAACTTCGTTTTAACGTACAAATTTAGCAATCAACGTTTTTGTTTCAATCACAACCACAAGAACAAATTTCTTTAAAAAAAAGTTGTTTTAAATTACAGATTTAACAATTAATGCGTCTGTTTCAACCACAAGCGTGCACACACACACACACACACACACACACACACACACACACACACACATATATATATAACTTACATATTTTGCAATCAATTTGTTTTTCGTTCCAATCCAAAAAACGACAATGGTCATGAAAATCCAAAAATCGCGTTTGGCTGTCTCAAAAATGGAAAATCACTAAGGTGCACTTTAGGGCCACTGGTAATTTCACCTTTGCACTGACCTCCTCGTCTCCAAAAATGATCTTTAAAACCGCCCTCGTCGATCAAGGCAGGGGGTCTTCACTCGGACTGTAACGAAACTATCCTTGTCAATCACAATAGGGGGGTCTTCACTCAGACTACAATGAGGGTCTTACTACATTGGCTTCCAAACCATCAAATTCACGTCTCTCCTGTCGATCACGCCAACTGTCGGCTTCACCTCTGCACCGACCTCCTCATCGATCACGCTAAGGGGTCACACACTCTAATCAAACCGAATCCAAATGTTGACAGTCTTTCTTTGCCACAACACTGCAGAGCCTCCACAATCACATGGGATCCCGACCGACTCCACTCAAACCGCACGCACCATCGCCACAGACCCTTCATGCTCATGAAGTTCAAACCAATTTCTCTAGGTTGCTTATGGAGTATGATCCAGGCTCTGATACCACTGTTACATGAGTCTGGAAAATTCCATGGTGTGAATGCAGTATTCTTGGATGTCTATTAATCACTGAAGGTAGATTACATTTATAATTGAAAGAAACAGTTATGTCTCCATAACTATAAGTAATTGGAAATACCTAATCTATAACTATATACAAATTCTCGAAGGATTACAACAACATTTGGAATCTAAATGGAAGACAACATGTTTGCAGCAACAAAGGTTGGTAAAATGACATAAAATGAAAATTATGATGCAATAAGAAGGCCGAGAAAGAAGAGGTAGAGCGCGAATCTCTCATTGAAGAGCACAATGAAGATATTTTTAGCATTGGTTTTGAGTGTGCAGGTAAACATGATAGTAGTCCAGTTAAAAGAGAAGATGAAGACAAAGATTACAAAAAAAAAGGCACCAGTTCCTAATGATGAAAGTGAACAGAATGATATGGTAGTTTCTGAAAACAAAGATTAAAGCTTTGAAACAAAGTCAAGATGAGATAAGATTATGCTATCGGAAAATATGGCAGAAAGAAAAACATGAATATGAAGCACAAGCAGGAGAAGAAGACAGTTTGAAGGTGAAGAGTTGTGGCAGTAGTCCATAGTTGAACGAATCTTTGAAGAGGAAGTTGTAAAAGAGCAACTTTGATCAAATTCAAGACAAGTCAAAGAAACATTGCAACAACAACAAATAAAAAAATATGGAGCCTACAACATGAACGTGTAATAGAGAATAAAGAAATTTCTATAGAATTTGGAAAAAAAAAGAAAAAAAATGCAAAATTATAAAATTTTGTAGTGATGATTGACTCAATTTCTATTGTAAACCTAATAAGCATAGTTGAGTCATGTTAAATCATATGATCGTAATTGAGTGTTGAAAAAGTAAAAGAAAAAACACAAAATTAACATACACAAAATAATAAAAATTGTTGCTATATATTAATCTCACAAATTTAATGATTACAATGAACCCAATCAAAAATATTTAAACTTTTTCGTTTAATAACTCGCACAAAATAACTTAACATGCAAACTAATCGCCTCATTGCCCATTTACGACTTCCATTTAGTCCAACTCACTTAATTTGGACAAAGAGTTAATGGTTATTTGTTCATTGCCCATTTACGGCTTCCATTTAGTCCATTCATTCAATTTAATCAAGTTTGCAGTCAGGCTAACGTCAGCCGTGACTACGCCCACCCTAATAAAATGATAGAAGCAACACGGGTGTCTTAGTGGTGAGCAAAGATTGTTATTTGATTGTCAGTGTGATAGTGATGGAAAAACGCGTTGTTAATATGCAACACGTGAAAGAATATTTAATGTTGGTTATATTTTATAACTTTATTTATAATGAAAATAAAAAATTACGAAACTTAGTAGTAGAATAATTATCAATTCATTTAAAAACCTATCTAATTTTGTGTGTATATATAATCAATATAACTTATTGTATTGGGTAAATTCATAGCTTTAATATCATAAATCATATATATGTATGAGGGTTCTTCATTGTAAAGCAGACTTTTACAGCAGTGAAGTCATGTTTCTGCAACATTCTCCAGACTAAAAATAGCAAATTAATCATATCTAAAAGCATATGAATTCATTTAAAAGCATATCTAATTTTGTATATATATAAGTAGTGTAATATATTGTATCGAGAAAATTCACAGCTTTAATATCATAAATAATATTTTTTTTGAAGTACAAGTACTTAATATGATAAATAATATTCTGTATATAAGCTTCTAGCTCGGCTGTTGTGCCTGCCACGTTAATTCTGCCTTCTATGCAGCGCCTGCTCAACCAGGAGCTTGATGAGACTGCGATGTGAGAAGGATTTTCATGGTCAGGAAATTGTGATTTTGGTTGGTATTGCTCGATATGAATGAGGATATGCGAGAGGTTTGTAGCAAAACCTCGACATTCAGACATTTTGAAAATTTCCCTCCCAAATAAAAGTTTGGATATGCTACTTCAATATTTTATTTTTTCTAACCAGATTTGAATTAATGAAAGTAAACTATACATAAAGTAATTTATATGGTTAAACAAGTACATATTTATTTCTCATTTTATAAATATAAATATATATTATTAATATGTATAATTTAACATTTTATCAATATAAATAAAAAAACATATTATTAATGTGCATACTTTTAAGTAATAGCCTTTAATGTTTGAGCACAGAAACACATATTTTCGTTATATCAAATATAAAAATAACACCAAAAACTAATTATACCATTTTATATAATAAAAAACATGGAGAGTGACAAAACCCATGGTTCGAAAAATTACCAATATTGTCCCATGTAGCTTTTCGAGGAAGTGCTAACTTCAGGTGTGCTTGGAAGTTTAGTCTCTTTTTCTTTTTTTTTCTTTTTCTTTTTTCAGAAGAAAAAACTATTGTCTATTATATAAACAGTACATATTTCAATATATTGTCTCATTTCTCATATTGAGATCATCATGTAATATAGTCTCAAAATATAACCAGAATTAATGAGATTTCAAATCGACATATCAGTTCCATATAATCCCCAGACATTGAGAAGGCAACAAAGAACATAAACATAATTATTACTAAGCATAAAAAAGTTCTGCTCATCCCCTGTGAATCAGGGATATCAATCAGGATAAAACAAAATTACAGCAATGTAAACCGGCACGCTTGCAGTTGACTCATATCTAAATTCTTGCATTGAAAATCATAAAACAGTAGGCTCGCTTGATGAAAAAAGCCACGAACCCCACATCCATTTTTATGGGATGGGAATTTTCGTGGCCCATATACATTGTCCGTTCTTGAAATGGTTAACCTGCATAGTACCAAAATTCATACGAAGACCTTTTTAAGACAATCCATTAGCTCTGGTATTGATTTCTCTGAAGATGTGGGTAATATGTGGCTTGTTCATATTAGCCCATAAACGTTGTGTCCTCAATAGCCAACCCTGTGCACTTGGAGAAGATAGTGCAGCCTTCCCAACCACTGCATCAATGATAATTTTAGAGTTACCAAAAATACAAGCCTCCTTAAAGCCCATGTTATGACTGGCAAGAAGACCACATCATAGAGCCATAAGTTCCGCCAAAATGTTTGTACCCCAGCCACCATTCCAGCATATATGTATCCGCTCTGCCTTCGAGATCTTAATCCATGCCCCACATCCCATCATACCCTCCTGACATGCACCATCAAAATAGATCACAGGGAAAGCAATGGGATGAGGTCTATTCCTAATAGAGCAATCAACAATGGTAGCCACAACTAGATCCTGATGATTGATGCATTTCATTATAGCAGAGTGAATAAGGGCGGTGGAGAAATTCTTACCATCAAATATAATCTAATTTTATGCCAATCATACTTCCCATATGAGAAAGAAAGGCAAGGATTGAAATTTGCCATGGGTATTGTCCCATCTGTGAGTGGCCTCCATGTGTTCCCATGGGATCCATGATGAGTCAATGATATGGCGGCTGAAAAGATTCCAAATAACAAGCACTCTTAGGCATGAAAAGAAAATAAGTTCAACTGATTCCTCCTCTTTTAAACACAGATTACACCTACCCAGACCCTAGAAACCTCTGTGCATGAGGGAGTCCCATGTAAGGATTTTCTTCCGCAAACCAACCAACCAAATAACAGGATCTTAGTAGGTATATTCCAATGCCAAAAGGGCCAAAAACCCATGGACCGATTCCTCCTGTGCATATTGTGAAATAATGTAAACATAGACTTCCTGAACAACCACAGATCCCAGTTTGATATCTCCCGCCCATGATATCGAGTCCCCTTCATTCATGTAGCATAAACCTACTGCCTGAATACCCTGTACATATTCCATCTAGTCCACGGCATCCCCACTAGTGAGGCCAAGAAGCTCAGTAGATTTCATGATGAGAGCACCATGGGCCTAGTAGTGGATGGCTTGATAGAAATGAATGATTCCACGGTGAGACAGTCTGTGAGAAATCCATGGACTGGGTAGTGAATTCACCTTCATACCATATATTCTATCACAGCCAAGGACGATCTTTTTCCCATTCCCGAATCTCCATACTAAGCACTTAGCAAAGAATGGAAAGATTTTCTCAAAACCCAACCCTATAGCCGAAATGCACCTAGGTATAATGAATTTCCTATAGTAAAATTTGTGCAAAGAGTCACCCTTTAAGTATTTAATAAATATGATATCATTCCATATCCCCTCTCCCTTATTTTCCCGCCACAGATACTTAATGAGCAGAGCAAAGTTAAAGACCCGAATGTTCAGGATGCCCCATCCCCCCCGCTCTTTTGGCAGACATAACAAATCAAATTTACAAAGATGTTGTTTGTTGATCATACCCAACCCTCCCCATAAAATTTTTGCCATAATTTGATTTATACTATGCACTGTTTGCTCCGGAAGGTAATATAGGTGACCCCAGTACATAATAAGTTGTGTAAGGACCGCTTGGATCATGATCATTCTGCCCCCCAACGAGAGCCACCTATGTGACCATTTGCTAATCTTGACTTTGAATCGCTCCACCAGCCACATCCAATCCTTTACCTGATACCCAAAAGATTTGATTATATGTCCCAAAGTATAAGAAACCTTCATTCGCCCTCTTGATATGGACACCAAGGAAATTAGCAATGAAGTTAATCTCCTCCTCATTTCCATACTCAAACATAAGGAAAGATTTATTCTCGTTAATGCATAATCCAGATGCCATCCCAAATCGTGTCAACAAGAAATGTATATAGAACCAATGGTTTCTGATAATATGGCAATAAATAAGAAGATCATCCACAAAAAGTGAATGAGTAATACTTACGGCATTAGAGAATGAGAACCCAGAGATAAAGCGTGAGGTCACGACCATCTCCATAAGCCTGCTAAATCCATCCATGATCAATATAAAAATGAGAGGGGAGAGAGTGCACCCCTGTCTTAATCCCCTTTCAGCTCCAAAGAAATTTGTCGACATACCATTTATAATAACAAAAAAATAGGCGGATGATATACATGCCATAATCCATCTGATGATGTGAATCGGGAGCCCAATCTTAAGAAGTGCCAGTCTGATATATGACCAGTCGATAGTGTCATATGCTTTATACAGATCAATTTTCAGAATGAGAGCCTCCTTCTTACTAGCGTGCATAGTATGCATAGCCTCCTGTGCTATGGAAATAGCATCATGAATGGACCGTCCCTTCAGAAAACCATATTGTTCTCTCGAGATACATTTCAACAGGGTCTCTCGCATCCTATTTGCAATGATCTTAGATGATACCTTATAAATCATATTACACAAGGCAATCAGTCTGAATTCTGAGAAAGTCTTAGCATTAGATGATTTGGGGATGAGCGCCAAGAAGGTGGCATTCATGCTTGCCGAGATGTGTCCCAAGATCCTTCCATTTTCCACAACAGTCGTAATCTCCTCTGCCATAATGTCGAAAAAATGCACAGAAAATTCCGCAAGCCAACCATCCGATCCAGGACATTTGTCGTGTGAAAAAGACTCTAATGTTAACTCAACTTCCTCCTTTGTAATTGTAGCATTTAGGCATTCTAGCGCCTCCTCATCAAATATATGCGGAATATACTGAGGGACCCATCTCTGGCAATATACAAAAATGTCAGCATCAGCTTGGTAAAAGGTCGAGAAGTGTTGGTATACTTCCCCCATAATCTCCTCCGTGGAATAGACACAAATCCCATCATTTTTATGAATATACCAGATTGCATTTTTGTTCCTCCTCTCATTAGCCATTTTGTGAAAAAAAAAATTATTCAAATCTCCCTCCTTGAGCCATTTGATCCCGCTCTTGAGTTTCCATGTTAATTCTTCAATCTTCAGTGTCTCCTCTCTTCTCTGCTAAAGTTTGGCCATTTGCAAGTAGGTCTGATCATCCTAGGAAATATTGACAAAATTAGAGTGCATGTCGTTGAGAATTATTGTTATATCATTGTACTCCTCCTTGAGCTTTTCCTTTTTTCTAATTTCCCATGTCTTTGTAATGGACTTTAATCGTTGTAGTTTTGCATGGAAACACTCCCATCCTTTTAATCCTGCATATGGGGAATTTTCAATCCAATGTTCTTGGATGATCATGTTATATTCTTCATACAGCAGCCATGCCCGTTTGAATTTGAATGGGATCCCCTTTTTTTTGCTTTCTGTGCGCCACGACAGAACAATTTCCATGTGATCCGATAAGTCAAATACGTGTGTATAAGATCACATATTACCCAATCTATCAGCGATAATCCCCTTCACCATAGCTTTTTCCAACCTTTTGCCAATAAAATCCCCCCCTGTTCGACGATTGGTCCATGTAGGGATAATGGGATTTGGACAAACATCAAACATTTGTGCCTGCTCGAAAATCCTTCCAATGTAGCTCGCCAATAGGTCAAACTGGGCCCTAAGACCCCATGATTCATCCGCATTCAAGGTTGTGTTGAAATCCCCAATGACAATCAGGTTCTTCAGCGAAAGTATACCGGAGTTGTTCAGGCGCTTCCAAAATTCATATAGATTCTAGCATGGAGCATATAATTTTATAATATTGAAAGTGTCCTGAACCCCGCAAAAATTACCGGGCATAAAAAAACTAAAGGCCAAAAACTTAGCATGTGATGGGTTCCGTAATGCCATTAAGCCACCCGCATGACCAACAACATCCACAGACGTCGCGTGCCAACCCAGTCTGATGGAAAGAATATACCTAATTGCTTTCAATCTGTCACATAAAGTTTCCTGGATAAGAATAATGATAGGTCTCATCGTATTTAGCACCTCCCTTAGGCAATATAGTTTTGAGGGCTCGTCCATACTCTTGAGATTCATAGATAGGATAGAGTTCATTTGGAACCACCCATGGGATTTCTTTCTCTAAGCATCCTGATGTCACCGGAAAAAGAGATGGGTACATCTGTGAGGTCCAAGAAATCATCTTTAAACATAGATTTAGTTTTTGGGCACCCTTTGAAATGCCTCGAACCTAGTTTTGTCTTTTTATGAACGGTTATGTTATTACCAGATTCAGGGGATATAACAATATCATGATGTTGTGGAATCCTATCAAAAACCGTTAAGGCCGCAAAATCAAGGTTAGGATTTCCCAATAAAGAGTTTAAATCACTGCCAACAGAGTTTTTGGGCGATTTCGTGATATCAAGGGCAACATCATGACTGTTGGGTATGTGTTATATTCTTTCCACGACTAAGCATGGCGATAGCCCCCCCTGTTGGGGTTCGGGGCAGCGCCCCAACGAAATTTTTTGGTCCTTAATTTCCAGTGGGTAGTCCGCACCCATGGTTTTGTGCATGAGTTTTCACATGGTTTTGGGGTATGATGGTTTTCGGCCCTTGGTATTTTGTAGATCCGGTCAAGGGAACTACGGTTATGTTCTAATCCGGGGTTAATGGATTAGGGTTCATGTATGCTTCGGCATGTATATATATGTGTTGTAACACTAAAAGGAATATAATGAAAAATCAAGCTGGTTGTCCCGATTTGGGATCCAGGGGAAAATCTCTTTGTTTATCTGTTTTATGTTTTATGCTCTCGCTATTGTTTATTTTATGTTATAAGATTCGTGTGTAGATAATTTTTGTTCATGGTTAAAACCTACATTTGGTATCAGAGCTATTTCGGCTTCAAGGGGACGCCTTTGTTGCTGAGGGTTTTTTGCTCGGGCCTAACCCTGTTCAGTGGGAGATCTGCAGGATCGATTCTTGCTGTGAAAGAAGATGGCGAGCGGCGGGAAGATAGAGATTGAGAAATTTAATGGTCAAAGTTTTGAGTTGTGGAAGCTCAAGATGGAGGATCTGCTGGTGGATAAAGATCAGTGGATCGCGGTAGATCCGAGTACTAAACCAACGACAATGTCAGATGAAGACTAGAAGAAGTTGGATCAGAAGGCAAAGAGCACAATATAATTGTGTGTCTCAGATTCAGTATTGTTGAATGTATCTGGGGAAGCTACGGCAAAGACCTTGTGGGACAAGCTAGGGACTTTGTACCAATCTAAGTCTCTGGTAAATAAATTTTTCCTGAGGGAAAAGCTGTATAACCTGAGGATGAAGGATGGAGACTCGGTGATAGAGCACCTGAACGCCTTCAATACTGTGGTAATTCAGTTGTCATCTGTTGATATTAAAATCTCAGATGAAGATAAGTGCATCGGTTTTTTGTGTTCTCTACCAGACTCGTGGGAAAATATGGTTATTGCAATAGGTAGCAATACAACTACCTTGAATTTTTATGACATTGTCTTAGCCTTGCTGTCGGAGGAAATGAGACGGAGAAATATGGAGGGTCAGAATGGAGATGCCTTATCTGTACGAGGAAGGTCCCAGAACAGAAACAAGAATAAGGTTTCGAGTGGGAGATCTAAATCTAGAGGGAGATCTAAATCTCCTGGAAAGTTTGTAAAGGTGTGCTGGAAATGCGGAAAGGAAGGACACTACAAAAAGGAATGCAGATCTAAAGCTCCTGAGAAAGGAAAGGGATCTGATGATGCTCCTTCTGTAGAGGCAAAAACCACCTCAGATGAAGGTGGGGATGTGTATTTGGCTTCTTCTTCAAATACACATGTAGATCATGAGTCATGGTTTTGCGAGTATGAGAAATATGATGGTGGTGATGTCTTCCTAGGGGATGATAGGAAGGCCAGAATCGTCGGACATGGAAAGGTCAAGCTGAAGCTGCAAGGTGGAAGGATTAGAACACTTCCTGGTGTTCTGCATATTCCTGCATTGGCCAGAAATCTGATTTCTGTAAGCAAGATGGATGATGCGGGTGTAAAAACAGTGTTCGAGAAAGATGCCTGCAAGATGGTTCGGGGAGCACTGTTATTAATGCAGGGAGTTCGGACTAGAACTCTATACAAGCTACAAGGTAGCACTGTTATTGATGGGTGTAATAGTTTTGCGGTTCCTGAAAGTGGGACGGAAAGTCTAGCTGTCTCTGGAGAAAAGACCATGCTATGGCATCAAAGGCTTGGAAATATTGGAGAGAAGGCCTTCGGATACTGCATAGAGATGGTATGGTAGAAGGTATGTCTAATTGTTCTCTGGATTTCGATTTCTGTGAACATTGTGTATATGGGAAGCAGAATCGGGTGAGTTTTCCTTCTAGTGCTAAGAGGGCGAACAAGATATTAGAACTTGTGCACAATGATGTGTTTGGACCTGTGTCAGTTCCATCACTGGGAAAGTCTGTGTACTATGTTTCATTCATAGATGAATTCTCAAGGAATACATGGATATATTTCTTGAGGAAGAAATGTGAAGCTTTTGACATATTTAAAGAATTTAAGGCTCTAGTGGAAAACCAGACAGAGAAGAAGATAAAGGCGCTGAGGACAGATAATGGTGGGGAGTTCTACAAGAAGGAATTTGAAGAGTTTTGTAAGAAGTGTGGTATAGCATGGCAGAAGACTACTCCATACACACCTCAGCAAAATGGAGTTGCAGAAAGAATTAACAGAACGCTGATGGAAAAGGCAAGGAGCATGCTCAGTGGTACCGGGTTAGGACAAGAATTCTAGGCAGAGGCAGTGGAGACTGCATGCTATATGGTTAACAGATCACCTTCATCAGTGTTGGAGGATAAGACTCCACATGAGGTATGGACTGGTAAGAAACCCTCTCTTTCACATATAAGGGTATTTGGATGTGATGCATATGTACATGTTCCAAAGGAGAAAAGGATCAAGTTGGATAATAAATTTGAAAGGTGCATCTTTATTGGGTATAAGGATGGTTTAAAGGGTTACAAGCTTTGGAACCCAAAAACAAGGAAGGTTGTGTACTGCTGAGATGTGGTGTTTAGAGAGGTGAAATATGTTGTTAAACATGAAGTCATACCAAAGGAACCTGAGAAGATAGAGTTTGAGCTAAAAGAGTATGAATCAGACTCTACAGCAGAAGAAGATTCAGAAGAGGAAGAGCCACAAACTCCAGCTTTGAGAAGATCAGTTCGGGAAAGAAGGCAACTAGAAAGGTATAGTCCATCTGCTTTCTGTTCAAATTTTGCTTTAACTATAACTGATGATGATCCCAGAACTGTCAGGGAGGCATTAAATTCAGAGGATGGAAAACTCTGGAAAGAGGCCATGGTTGATGAAATGGCATCCTTGAACAAAAATGAGGCATGGGATTTGGTGGAGTTGCCGGCTGAAAGGAAGCCCATCGGGAGAAAATGGGTGTTTAAGAAGAAGATGAATGTAGAAGGCAAGGTGGAGAAATACAAAGCTCGGTTGGTAGCAAAAGGTTATTCCCAGGTGCCGGGAATTGATTTTGGTGATATTTTTTCTCCTGTTTCCAAAGTTACTTCTATTAGATTACTTTTATCTGTTGCTGCTACATTTTATTTTGAGATAGAACAGATGGATGTGAAGACAACATTTCTTCACAGGGATCTAAAAGAGGAGATCTACATGAAGCAACCTGAAGGCTTTATGGTGAAGGGTAAGAAAGAATTGGTATGCAGGTTGAAGAAGTCTCTGTATGGGTTAAAACAGTCACCAAGGATGTGGTATCAAAAATTTGATACCTATATACGGGGACTTGGCTTCACCAGAAGCAAGGAGGATCACTGTGTTTATTTTAAATTAATTGGTGACCGTGTTATTTATTTGTTCTTGTATGTGGATGATATGTTGTTGATTTGAAATGACAAAGAAATTATCCAAGATTTGAAGACCCAATTGTTCTCCAAATTCGACATGAAGGATCTTGGTGCTGCAAACTATATTTTGGGCATGGAAATTAAGAGAGATCGGGCAAAGACGAAGCTCTAGTTAAACCAGAGGAAGTATGTCGAGACTATATTGCAGAGGTTCAATATGCAGGATAGTAAACCGGTGAATGCTCCTATTCCTGTAGGTGTAAAGTTGTCTATTGAACAGTGTCCCAAGACACAAGAAGAAGAGGAGGATATGTCCCGTGTTCCATATGCAAGTGCAGTGGGTAGCCTGATGTATGCAATGGTCTGTACTAGACCAGACATTGCACATGCAGTGGGAGTATTGAGCAGGTTTATGTCAAACCCAGGGAGGGAGCATTGGACAGCAGTGAAGTAGGTTTTCAGATATTTATGTGGCACTAGTGATTATGGCTTGTGCTACCAGGGAAGACAAGGATTGGAAAGAATCTTGGACATTCGTGGTTTTGTTGATGCAGACTGGGCTAAAGATATGGACCAAAGAATATCTACAAGTGGGTACGTGTTTAGCCTATTTGGAGGTGCAGTCAGTTGGATGAGTAAAAGACAGCTTGTAGTGGCTCTTTCAACTACAGAGGCAGAATACATAGCAGCCACTCATGCAAGCAAGGAGGAAGTTTGGTTGCAGAGATTGTGTTCAAGTATGGGGTTGGTACAGTAAGCTATAAGGATAGACTGTGATAGCCAAAGTGCAATTTTCTTGGCTAAGAACCATGCTTATCATTTAAAGACAAAGCACATTGATGTTCAATATCACTTTGTTAGAGATATGGTTGAGGCTAAAAGGGTGTTGCTAGTAAAGGTGGACACTTTGAAGAATGTTGCAGATGCATTGACGAAGTCTGTGAGCACTCAAAATTTCTCTTGGTGTAGAGAAACAATGGGTGTTGAGCAATTGGGCCAATGACTAAGCTCTCCTGTGGCCCCCTGCGGAAAGAAAACAACAAGTGGGAGAATGTTGGGTATGTGTTATATTCTTTCCACGACTAATTTCTGGTGGGTAGTCTACGCCCATGGTTTTGTGCATGAGTTTGCACATGGTTTTGGGGTACGATGGTTTTCGGCCCCTGGTATTTTGTAGATCTGGTCAAGGGAACTACGGTTATGTTCTAATCCAGGGTTAATGGATTAGGGTTCATGTATGCTTTGGCATGTATATATATGTGTTGTAACACTAAAAGGAATATAATGAAAAATCAAGTTGGTCATCTCGATTTGGGATCCAGGGGAAAATCTCTGTTTTTATCTGTTTTATGTTTTATGCTCTCGCTATTGTTTATTTTCTGTTATAAGATTCGTGTGTAGATAATTTATGTTCAGGGTTAAAACCTACAATGACGGGGTGATTGGGGAGATTCCCATTCCAGAGGGGGCATCGATGGGGACACATATAGATGTTCAGAGGGAGTATGAGAAGGCCTGGGAGATGAAATATGAATGGGAGCAGTAGGGGTGGGAGAGAGCAGGGGCTCATCCAGTAAAGCATAAACAATAGCAGTATTATGTGAAGACCCGACACCCATCAAGGACCCTACATCCTTATCCAAGCCCATAGGAGAAACAGAGGAAACATGATTGTTAAGCAGAGGCACCCGACCCCCCACCCTATCCCTAGTAAAAATAGGAATACATAGGTCATTTACAAAAGGTAATTCATCATCAGGAGGTGTTAGGATATTCCGACACATAGGAAATAGTTAAGAATAACTTAGTCTACTGTAGAGTTAGGTAAAGTGTGTTTCTTTACCATGTACACTTGTAACTTATAATCCGACGGTCACGATTTGTAGTGATCTGACAGTTATCTCTCACCTCGGTATTAACGGCACTTGATCCGTGGCTTAACACCCGATTGGTCCATGATCTCTATTTAAAGAGCATGGAGGGTCATTTGTCTGGTAACCGTTTATGAGAGAAACATATGTAACTTTTCTTTTTATATTAATAAATTCCCTGAAGTGGACGCGTTGGCTCAGGGAGTGGACTATTTCCCTCTTTGAGGGTTTTAATCACGTGATTACACTGGTGTACTGATTTGTGATCTGTTTTTGAGCGGTGACCTTTGGTTCTTGATCTAAGGAACTTACCTTGTAAATTCCTACATGGTATCAGAGCTATTTTGAGGGCCACATCCGTTGTTGATCAAAATCTGAAACCGGTTTGACTGCATGCGAATGTCGTTTTGTAGATCTACTATTTCTGAACTTTTTTGGGCTTGGAGAACTGCTTGGTTGTGTCTGAAGTGTCTGTTGCATTGAGGAACACCTTTCGTTTCATGTGAAAGGGTTTCTGATTGCCCAAGTTATGTCAGTTTAGATCTGGAGCTATAAAGCATCTATTTTATAGTTATATTTGTTAATGGTTCTTCTTATTTCGGTTTTTTTTTTCTGTATTAAGGTTTTATTTATTTGCCGGATCTATACCCTCTTCTCTGTATATGCTCTTCGTTGTGCGCTCCGTGCGATCTCGGCAAATCAGAAACAGGAAAAGGGATTTTTTTTGCTACCTATGATTTTTCCCCACGTCTTTGTGCGATCTCGGGAAATCAGAAATAGCGAAAAAAGTGATAGTTGCTGGTAAGGCTAACCGAGAATCTAACATTCTGTCGTAAGGCTTTGCATTTGTTTTTTTTGGCTCGTTTTTGTGTTTTTGTGCAGGAAAAGGCATGCACACCCCCCAATAATAATAATAATAATAATAATAATAATAACAATAACAATAACAATAACAATAACAATAACAATAACAATAACAATAACAATAACAATAACAATAATAATAATAATCCCCCCTTCCTCCTTTCTAAAATAACATGATCTTTTTACTATCTCACTTGGTGAGGGGTTAGTTTATGAGAATAGAGGTCTTGGGTTCAAGTCTCCTTCTCAAGCTTCTTTTGTAAAAAGTTTTTGTTCAAAGGGGCGGAATTTTTTCTTAAAAAAGCCGCACTTCATCCCGTTCCTGCAACTATTCGGCATCTACAACTCAGATTTTTCAAAAGGCATAACTTCTTCATCCGGAAGCCAATTTTTGCGTCGTTTTTTTTTAAACGGCCTAATTTTTCAATATTTTTCCATTAGAGTAGTTAGTTTCAGCTTTTCTTAGCTTCAGTTTTTTTTTTTTAAATGGAAAGTGCATGTCCAGTTATTCTTAACAACACCAATTATTTCCAATGGCTACCTCACATGGTAGATATACTTAGAAGTAAAGGGCTTTATAAAATAGCCACAGGACAAGAAACTAAACCTTCCAATGATGATAAAGATGCTAAATGGGAAAATAAACAAGATAAAGCACGAGGGTTGATAGGAATGTCCATTGCTCAAGATCTTCGATTTCATATCCTTGACATTGACACCACTGATGAGGCCCTGGAAAAGCTAAAAACTGTTTTTGGCGTTCAAAATCAAATTCGGGCCCACCAGCTTGAAAATGAGTTGCTTACTTTGGACCCCAATAATTTCTCCTCCATTGAAGATTTTTTTTCCAAATTTAAGACCCTCTGAATTCTTTTAGAAGGTTGTAAGATCAAAAAGGACAATGGTAGCCTCATATATTGCATTCTTGCTAAGCTTGGTCTTGCATACTCTATATTTGTTTCTGCCTTCCATTCCACTAGAGAAGCCATCATTTCTTCAGGAACCGCCTACAAGAATCCCTCTTTTGATGCCTTTTGTGATTCTTTGATAAGAGAAGAATAAAAACTTTTACACCTTGGTCTTATCACTGTTGGAAATGCTTCTAAGAAAGCCTTAGCAACCCAACAACAACCATATCAAAAGAATCCCAAGAAGAAATATCCTAAAAAATATGGTCCTAAACCAAACAAGGGCCCTAAGCAATTTTAGCCGCAAACTGAAAAATCAAATCACCAAAATAATAAGGCAAATCAAAACAAAGGGAAGAATACAGATAGACATTACAACTTTTGCAATCGGGATGGCCATATAAAGTCCAAATGTTTTAAGAAGATGGAAGCCTTAGAAGCAGCAATGAAGAAGCACAACATCAATTTGGAGCACTCTTCACCTTCATCTTTAGGCATGGCACTTTTTTCTTGTGGTTGTCAAGCATCAAGATCTGGTTATGCATTAAATGTATCTTCTTCTTCTCCTTCTCATGAGTGGCTCATTGATTCTGGAGATTCTTACCACATGGCTAAAAATAAATCCATGTTTTCTTCTTTAAATGATTGTAACACCAAACATATTTATGTTGGTGATGATAGATCTCTTAGTTTTGTAGGATCTAGAACCATTCATCTAGATAATGGTCAGTTTAATGATGTACTATGTGTTCCTACCTTTTCATGCAACCTTCTATCTGTTTATCAGATAACTCATTCAGGTGAAGGGAAAATAGTAGAATTCTCACCTCATGATGTTGTAATCAAGGACCTCAAAGATCCTAAACATATTTTAGCTACTGGCATTGTTGATTATTCCACAAGGTTGTATAAGTTTGACAACTTTGGGTCATCATCTCTTCCCTCTGTTTTTGTTGCTCATAATGATGATGTGAGCAAACTTTGGCATGAGCGATTTGGTCACTTAAACTATCGCTCTCTTCAAACTCTATGTAAGGAAAATATGGTGATGGACCTTCCTATGGTATCTTGTCGAGATGGTGTTTGCTTTGGATGTGTACTCGAAAAACATCATCGGGATAGTTTTGACAAACGTGCCTCTTGGCATGCTTTAACCCCTTTGCAGCTTGTGCACAATGATTTATGTGGTCCACTTCTTGTTGTTTCTTTCTTTGGTTGCAAGTACTTCTTAACTTTCATTGATGATTTTTACAAATGTGCTTGGGTATATTTCTTAAAAATCAAGAGTGAATTTTTTAACATGTTCTTGGCCTTTAAGGCCTTTGTTGAGAAACAATATGGACATCAAATCCTTAAGTTAAGATCAGACAATGGCGGAGAATATGTTAACAACAAATTTATCAACTTCTGCACTGAGCATGGCATTCAATTGCAACATACTGTTCCATATACTCCACAACAAAATGGTGTAGCTGAAAGGAAGAATCGCACCTTAAAAGAAATGGCTAATTGTATGCTTCAATCTAAAAGACTTGGTCTCAATTTTTGGGCAGAAGCCATTAACTGTGCAAATTACATAGTAAATCGCACTCCTACTAAGGTTTTAAAGAATATAACTCCAGAAGAAGCTTGGAGCTCAATCAAACCAAATGTAAGTCACTTTCATGTTTTTGGAAGTGATGCTTGGGCCCATATTCTAGATGCGAAACATAAAGCCTTAGAACCTAAGAGTGAAAAATGTATTTTTGTTGGATATTCTGAAGATGTCAAAGGATATAGACTTCTTCAACCCAAATCCAAAAAATAATCATTAGAAGAGATGTAAAGTTTGATGAAAATATATCAGCCTACGAGCCTAGTAAGGCGGGTGTGCCACCTTTGGCCTACGAGCCTGATTCGGCATATGTGCCACCTCTCTCTCTCTCTCTCTCTTTTATTTTTAATAGCATTCCTTCTAGTTCAGATGATGACAGCGAGGATGAAAATCCTCCTCCAGCTCGTGAAATTTTTCCTTATACTCCACCGCTTCCAAGATGGTTCCGCTCTACTTGGGATGCAACAGGCTCTCTTGCAGGTGACCCTGCCGATCGACGACGTACACGTTCTCAGTTCGAAAGAGACTCTTCCTTATTAGCTCAAGTTCCAGAAAAAATTTATCCATAAACCTTTGAAGAATCCTCTGGTCATCCAGATTGGGATGACGCTATGAATGAAGAGTATCGTTCCTTATTGGAAAACAATACTTGGGATCTTGTTCCTCTTCCAAAAGGAAGAAAACTTTTCAGATGCAGATGGGTTTAGAAAACAAAGTTTGGACCAGATGGAAAATTGGATAGACATAAAGCTCGTCTTGTCACTAAAGGTTTTTCACAAGTTGAAGGCATTGACTATACTGAAACCTTCTCCCCTGTTTCCAAAATGAATTTTATCTGCCTTGTTCTTTCCCTTGCTGCCTCCTTTAAATGGGAAGACCATCAGATGGATGTTAAATCCGCCTTCTTACATGGAGATTTTTGCATGAAGAAACCTACATGGAACAACCCCCTAGATTTATCCAAAAAGACTCCAGCCTTGTTTGTCTCCTTAGGAAGTCTCTCTATGGTCTCAAACAAGCTCCTCGGGCTTGGTATGCCAAAATGGATAGATTTCTCTTAGATAATGGCTTTTCTAGGTGTCATTCTGACAACACTGTCTACACCAAGAAAGTGGGTAATTCCATCACCATCCTTTTTCTTTATGTTGATGATCTTATCCTTAATGGTAGTGATCCAAACCATATAAACCATGTGAAGTCTAGCCTCAAAAAGAAGTTTGAAATGATAGACTTAGGACACTTGCATTATTTCCTTGGTCTTCAAGTCTTGCAATCCAAGGAAGGCATTACCCTCTCTCAGTCCAAGTATTCCTGTGATCTTCTACACCACTTTCACATGGAAGGCTGTAAGCCAGCCCCTTCTCCCTTTCAGTCTGGAGTCAAGCTTTCAGTCACTTGTACTACCCATAAAGTTGATGCTACCTTATACCGTCAACTTGTTGGTAAAATTTTGTATCTAACCCATACATGTCCTGACCTTTCCTTTGTCATTGGTCTTGTCACTCGGTTTATGCACCAACCTCATGAAAGTCACTGGAATGCAGCTAAAAGAATACTTCGATATATTCGAGGTACAGTTCAGTTTGGGATTCATTACAATGCAGGATCATCTCCCTTGTTGATTTGTTTCACTGATTCTGATTGGGTTGGTGACCCTGATGATCGAAAGTCCACTGCAGGATATGTCTTCACTCTTGGTTCAGGACCTATTACTTGATCTTGTATGAAACAAAGTGCCATCTCACTTTCTTCAGCACAAGCAGAGTATCATGGTGCAGTTGAAGTCAGCAAGGAAGCCATGTGGCTTCGTCAGATCCTGTCTGAATTTGGTCTTCATCAGCAACATCCAACTACACTTTGGTGTGATAATCAGAGTGCCATTCAACTATGTAAAGATCCATTTCAGCATCAGCGTATGAAACACATTGAACTCCACATACACTTCATCAGAAAGCTCATTCATGATCATGTTCTTGAAGTGCAGTATTGTCCGACTAATGATCAAGTAGCCAATACCTTTACGAAGGCTCTCACAAAAGCGAAGTTTACCAAACTTAAATCCATGCTTGGAGTTCAGGAAAGTTTTCATTAAGGGGGGATAGGCTCTAATGCCTCCTTCCTTCTCCTATTGTGTCACTTTTGTAAATCCTTCAATCCTATCCCAATGTGTTCTTAAGGGGGGATGTTAGAATATTTCAACACATAGGAAATAGGCTCCTTTTGTGTCACCTTTGTAAATCCTTCAATCCTATCCCAAGTTGTTCTTAAGGGGGGATGTTAGGATATTCTGACACATAGGAAATAGTTAATAATAACTTAGTCTAGTGTAGAGTTAGGTAAAGTGTGTTTCTTTACCATGTACATTTGTAACTTATAATCCGACGGTCACGATTTGTAGTGATTTGACGGTTATCTCTCACCTCGGTATTAACGACACTTGATCCGTGGCTTAACACCCGATTGGTCCACGATCTCTATTTAAAGAGCATGTAGGGTCATTTGTCCGGTAATCGTTTATGAGAGAAACATATGTAACTTTTCTTTTTATATTAATAAATTCCCTGAAGTGGCCGCTTTGGCTCAAGGCGTGGACTGTTTCCCTCTTTGAGGGTTTTAACCACGTGATTATACTGGTGTACTGATTTATGATCTATTTGTGAGCAGTGACATTTGGTTCTTAATCTACGGAACTTACCCTGTAAATTCCTACAGGAGGAGCCTGTTTTTCATCACAATCACTGGCCGATACATAATCTTCATCACCAGAGGATGGCGGTATTGACTTACCTAGTTTTTGTGCACCACTCCCATCCACCTTATCGCCAACAGCATTGTCACAACCAAATCCATCATTGCAGGACATGCCTCTGTGGGAGTTTTTGAAACGCATTAGGCAGCAACTCTTCAAATGTCCGATATGGTGACAGATCAAGCACCGAAAAGGTACCCCCCAGTAGTTGACCCTTTTTCTGTGTCTCCGCTGTCCCCAAATAAGGTTGACATCCCCCGAAAAACCCCCCTTGAAACAAACCTCCACTAATAGCCATGCTATTCTCTTATCATTGGTTCTAATGATACGGGGGTCTATGTACTTTGTACATCCAATAGAGTTGCCAATTGCCCTAAGAGCCTTCAACGTCCAAAATTCAAGTGGAAGCCCCAACAACTTTACCCATACTACTTTTCTCTTTGGAGCTTCCATCATAGGATTAAAGCCCAGATACCATGGAAAAAGTTACATGAAGATTTTGCCTCGTACCCACATTTTTTTAATAACCTTCGCAACATCTTCCTCCTTCATGAAAGGAATAATAAACCAGTTATTTAGTAGCATACTAACCTTTGACATGTAGCCCAGAATAGGGTTCCAGAACAACTTTACCCATTCTACCATATCCACCTCTTTTCCATCTGAAAACATCCACCATCCAATTAGTGCATGTTTCTGGAGGCTTGCCACCCTTCCCCACAGATCATCATACTCCATGATAACCTCCTTTATCACCATGGCCAATTTGTAATAGTGACGTCCCTTCTGGTTTCATCCTTTCCTTCCCTTAGCAACCCACCCACCAGAATTCTCATTATCCCCCTTTTCCCATTGATATGCACCAGCGCGGAAACCCTGGGGCAATACCATAGACTGTGCAATCAACCTTGCGTCTTCATCCAGAACCCTAATGCGTCTATTTTCCACATTGATAGTAGCAACAATTAAAGCTTCTTGGGAAGACGTGTCCAATGATAGAATGTCGTTAACATCCATCATCCTTTAGAAATTGATGATAATGACTCCAATTGCAATGAGCTGGCAGGTAGGTGGCTCACGGATACCATGCCAATATAAATAGGCACGTGAAGGCGCCGCCAGATATAAATCACCGATATGAATAAGGTAGAAGGAATAATCATATACTAAACAAGGTCTCATCCGAACATCAAATGCAAGCTTTAAATGTCATCACCCTAATGCAAAAGTCCTTGAATAATCATGGGTAATCCTCTATGGCCACGATTTGTTGCCCACATCATCAGAAGAACTCATCGTCAAAAGTCGTCTGAGTGAATCTATGAATTTATGATGAATTGTTCTTGTCCTAGTAATGAATCAACATCACCAATAACTGAGTTTGAGCTCTCATATTAGGTATCATGAATAATTTGAGAAAATCACAAATTTTCAATCCATCCAATGATTTTTGATCATTTAATACCTCATTATCCACATCATTGTGCTCTATTTCCCTCCAAGCGATCGAAATTCAAAAAAATTGATAAATCTCATCCGTTAGAAACTATTTTGTAAACTCTACTCTGGGCATACATGGTTTCTATAAGAGATAGTAGTGTATATACGTGGCTTTCCCTTTAGTAACTTGTGTATAAATCTTTCTATATGCTACTTTAAAATTTCATACCTGCATACACGTAAAGCGATATTGAAATTTAAAAAACCAACTCAAATTTTGAATCTAATCTATGAAATTTTCAATAAAATGGAAGAATTTAAGGTCATGAATTACCTAGAGTTCGTGGTTTCCAGATTCACTAGTGGAATTGGTGAGATTGGCTTACCCAAATTCGCTTCAAAATCCCTCACCTCAACACTTCGATAGTGAAAATGAAGTTGGGTAAGTCCAAAACTCCATTTTATAATGAGAAATTAAAACCCACTTTCCTAAAGTTCATTTTTTAATTTTATTATTTTATTTTAGGAACTTTTGACCTTTGTTGGAAGTGTTAGGAAATGTCTTTTTCAGGGTGACAAATACTTTTTTATCACTTAGTGATATTTTTTCTGGTTCTTCGGCTCTACGATCATTGGCCTATCGTGACAAGTACCGTATTCTAAATTGGCATATAGGTTTAGACATATCACTTTTTCGTTGCATCGTGAATCTTAACCTCATACTGCGATATTTAGCCATAGGGTCGACCCCACCATGTTTCGATTTTTTAACCTCTTTCACTCACCATTTTGTAAATCATAACATAGTGGTAGAGCCTTTCCTTCCATGAGCTTCCTAGCTAGATCCTTGCTAGCATATGTTTCCCATGCTACAAGTATTGTGTAGGCTTCGGAGTCCTTTTTAGTCCCTCCATGAATTTGCGTTGAAGCCTCATTCTTCTTCTTCTTCGCTATAATTGTTCTGGCTTTATACCTTAGAGGCTCTTGGGTGTTGAATTGTAATATTGCATTGCATATTGACCACTTTCCCCCCTTCTGGCCTTAATCAGGCTTCATTTGGACTTGTGTATGAGTCAATTTTTACCATGACTTTCCTACAAATTGAAACCATGCATTCATTAGCCTTTGCAACTTGACATCCTCTTTTTCATGGAGGGAACATCCCCTAAGTGTCGATGACCAACATCCATCTCCTTGCATTGAGCATAGGAATGTTCCAATCCTAGGAACTAGTGCACTTTCTCTTGACACTTGTTCTCTCCACTGTACTTTAGCCATTATTTTATTCCTTTTTCAAGCTTTAAATATGAAAAAAAAAAATTCTAAAAAAGAGCAGGAACGGGACAATGTCTTAATCATTCAATGGGAACAAGATTCAACCATGTCGCCCTTGAAAAAAACACTTAAAATGAGTCTTTCCTCCATCGGGATCGAACGTGGTTTGGCTTTAGGGAAGTCGTAACCTTGTTCTTGAATCGGTCCTCCACTGGTTGGTTACCTCTTCCAATCATAGGGAGAGTTTGTTAATGCCTCCTCCATTGCAAACTTATACAAAGTTACTTTGTGCTGCCATAGAGTCACATCAAGTTGTGTTTTTGTTCAAGGGAAGTAAACCTATTGTCGGCCGTTTTGCAGTGTCTCTTGACTCATTTATGTTCACTATACCTAGTCTGTCAATTTATTCACAAGATCACATCAGCAACATAGTCCTTTACTCATGATGGTTAAGAAGGGATCCATTGACTTCTTACTGGCAGGTCTTCTCTTATCAACTCCAATAAATTTCTCTAAGAGTAGCCCTAGAGTTGCACCGTGGCCTTATTTACATCATTGATATGTGACCTTGTTCTTAGCATCGATCACTATTATGGGTCTTTGACTGAGTTGTTTCCCTTGTGTTCGACGTTAGAATAAATTATCACACATTGGGATTCATGTTGTACCTTGGTTTCCATTTAACCCTATTGGTGGATTCCTCGCCTCTGTGTTAAATTTCATTATTTTTTGGTTCCGAGGATTTATGTCATGTGCTAGCTACATCTTGTGTATGTCAAAAATGTAATTTGGAATGGTTAGTTCATCTCTCTTCATTCGAGTTCTTCCAAAATATTTTCATGTGGGTTACACTCGCGCTGGTTGATATGGGATGCCTTACTGCCTTCCTTCCAGCAGATATTTTCTACTAGAAGGAAGGCATTATCACTACAAGGAAAAGACCCTCTAGCGAAGGTTATAAAGGATATTTTTAGTGTTATAAAATTGGCCAAAATTGTCAAAAAAACATTTGCTACAACATCTGTTTATGGTTACGGAGGTTTTGGTGGAGCTTTTAACAGAAATTCAACACAACTAAAAAAAAATGGGCGGTTGAAGGTTATTACGGATGTTTTTTTGTCAGTGCGCTACTCTGGCTTTAACGCACTGGTGCGTGTATGTAGAAGGTACCCCGGGGTAGGAAGGAGAATGCACCGGGCCATTAAGGTATAAAACCACATCAGGCGTAGTGTTGGTGATACAACGCACGAGGCCATTCTAATTGGTCTTGGGATTTGTGCAGTGCCCATAGGTTGTATCAACACATCGGTGCATAGACTTATAAAAACGCATCGGTGCGTAGTATCACACAAATGCACCGAGATTTATAATTGGTATCGGTATTCGTATGGTGCCCATAGGTTGTACAAATTCACCAGTTCTTATAGACACATAAACTCCCCGGTGCACAATATCACACAAAATCACTGAGATTTATAATTAGTATCGGTATTCGTGCAGTGCCCATAGGTCGTACAATGGCACCAATGCATATAGACACATAAATGCACCGGTGCGTCGTATCGCACAAACGCACCGATATTTTTAATTGGTTTTGGTATTTGTGTGGTGCCCATAAGTTGTAGAAACACACTGGTGCGCTTCAGAATACAAACACACCGGTGTATAGTAACTGACACACACCAGTTTTCATTTTGTATTTTTTAGAAACATCGACCTGTGACAGTGCGATTATTATGATTGTTTTAAATTCATTATTCATCAAAAGTCGACACATCTTATAACAATATTCATATTAATTAATTTTTTATTAATGCATTTGAATGTGATGTTTGGATTAATTTGTTACATCATATCATAATTATTGTGGTTTTTTAAAATTCAGTATTCATTAAAAGTCAACACATATATATTTTATAACAATATTCACATGAATTAAATTTTTATTAGTGCATTTGAGAACGACAATGGAGAACACAATAGCGACAATGAAGAACGCAATAGAATAAATTAAAACACACACACACACACACACACACACACACACACACATATATATATATATATAAGACAGTCTTTGTCATACAAAATAGGACAGTTATTGGGTATCCCTTTGTCTTTCAATTGTGACACTATGTCCATTACATTAAACAAAATCTCTGATTTCACAGACATATTTCAAAAAATATAACATCTTCCTTTGATATCCAAACATAGTGATCATCATTCTTCACTTGAACTGCTATTACTGCTAGAGCTACTTCCATGACTTGTGTGTTATTTTCAGGAATGTTTTGTTCACGGTGTTGATTGTTTTCTTCTTCTTCACCTTCCATCTACAAACATAAAAATAAACTGTAATGAGTGTATATACATTGGTGAGAATAATGAAAATTGAAATATTAAATAATATACATCAATGTAAATAAAAAAGAAATGGCGTACCATAGCAATAATTGACTCATAAACTATACACATTCTTTCAAAACCATGTACCATGCCATCTTTCAAAATTTCATATGTTGGAGCAGTTCCATACTTTGTTTCCTACAAGTTTTATACCCCATAACAAATCATATATTTAATATAAAAGTTTTTCTTTGTTCTATTAATTATAGATGGAGCTAAGTAAAACAAGATCGATAGATGCTTACAAATTCCACAATTAATTTCTGATATGCTAACATATACTCACAACCCATATTTAACCCAATTTCAATCAATTCGTCTGATGGTTCTTCTTTGTATGTTAGCACCTGTTTGAAGACATTCAATGATGATTTTTGTAAAAAAACTTAAAAAATACAAAAATGAAATCTAGTTAACTTGTTATAAGGAAGTAACAATTACTCACAAACTTAGATATCAACCCTTTTCTTCCTTGTTATCCTATTTTATGTGTTGAATGGGTTCCATTTTCTTTTCTTTTCTACAAGAAAATTCTTGAAAATTAATATTTAATGCTAAATTGTTTATTTATTGTACCTAATGATCGAAAAATTCAATGATTACATATTACATTTGAAGCACGTTGTTGTTGAGATGGCTCCTCCTGTGATGCAATTTTGTCCATTTCTTTGACCATCTCCTTCTACACCTTTTTGGACATTCCTACTGGCATATTTCTGATATCAGCTCATTCCTCTTTTGAGATTTTCATAATCTTCCTGAAAATGTAACATCACAGTCAAATATTTAATTTTTATATTGATATATGAAAAGTATATATAACAAAAGTGATATTTATAAATAATTATAGACAACATTTAAATGAATATTACCTTTTCATTCATTCTTTTTTGTTGTTGTGCGTTTTTGCTATTAAAAGTCTGACATGTCTCATTGACCAATTATCTAGAAAATCTTCCTGTAGTTTAGATAAAATTTGGTTCTGGAATCATTGGATTGATTTTTTTATTATAATTCGAAAGAAGGTCTATACATTCGTTCCAGTAGATCCCTCAAAATTTTGTAAAATGTTTTCCCCCTTTCGTTAACCTTCAGCACCACTCCAAATGAGCCAAGGAGCAATTCATTTTCATTTGCATGTAGAACATTAAACATATGTGAATTAATAGACTGTTTGACACATGTTATCTAATAATTTTAAGTATATTATTAATGATAATTAAAAAAAGAAAGTCATATTGGATCGATAGTATTTTTTCATTCACTTGATTAATCCTTTTTCAATTTTCCATCAAGCTTTTACACACTTCTGGTCCTAGATCAGAAATAACCTTATCGAGCTTCGTCATTTTGTGGCTCTGCATGATACACAGTAAACAATACATATTAGTTAAACTTACATATAGTTCAAAAATAATATTTTTTATATAGAATTTACAAAGAACTTGCCTTTTTTCCTTTTCTTGATGTGTTATCAGTGTTTTTGTTACTTGATCTATTGTGAGTCATTTATTTATCAATATGAAACATGTACCATGTCATTCATTAATATATTTATAAATAAATTGTCAATTTTTCAAGTAAAAAATAAATCTCAAGAAACTGGTGCGTCTTTCATGATGTACGCACTGTCGTCGGTGTGTGTGGGTATTAAAAACACACCGCAAAAATAGTATAATAGACTGTACGGTGCATAGGGTATATAAACGCACCACACAAATAGTGTAATAGACCATATGGTGCGATCCTTGTAACATGGAGCATCAGTACCCTATTTCAGATATGGTGCACTGATTTAAAAAAAATTGTTACACAGGGCCCATCGATAAAAAAATCCATTTTTTCCAAAAATTCACGCAATGGTTGAATGGATTGGGATCCGACTATGCAAGTCGTATCGTGGGTTGGATGTCAATCTAAAAAGAAAAACCCTAATTCTGAAATCACAGAAATAGGGAGAAGAAAGGGCAAAAAAAAAAAATGAAGGGTTTAAGGTAAAAATGGATAAAACTGTAGAAAAAGTAAAAAAACTGCATAAATAAATAAATAAAATATAAATAAATATATATAAATAAATAAATAAATAAAATTTCAAATTTAATCACGAGATGGTTTGAAATTCTATGATATAGGTTTTGAATCACCAAAGGTTTGGTTTTCGATTGTCTGAATACTTCTGTTCTAACGTATTTCGCTACTCCACAGTGCTCTTATGCTCTCTTGCTCCAAGTATGTCTCCTGCAAATCTCTGGCTGAAAATTTTAACAAAAATAGTGAAATAATGAAAAGTGTTTAGTATTTAAGGAATTATTTTATGAAATTATATTTTCGAAAATATTTTTCTGCCCATTTTTCAATTTGTCGCTTTTTTCACTTAAAAAAATAGAGTTGTGCTTTTTTATTTGCGTTTATTCGTCACCGATGCAATGCTATTACCGGTGCATCACTTAATAGCATTGCACCAATGTGTCCTTTTGTAACACAGGCACTGGTGCGCAGTAACTAAAATGCACCGGTGCGGTTATATGTACAGTAGAACCGATTTGCGGTTAAGGCACCGAAATTACTTTTAGGTATGTACACCAAAATTTAGTGAACTCCAACCATAGAAATTGAGAATTAGAATTTTGTTTATTCTTGAGAATTAGAATTAGAATTAGAATTGGATAAATTCTTGATGGAAATAACTATTCTTCCAATCATTTTGTTTATTGCAGGAGGTCCCCACTAATTATGTGGAGAGAATGAAATGTGGGGCTTGTGAAGATGCAATACTACAGGACCCAAGTGGGAAATTGTGGTATGTGAACCTGTGCTATCTTGAGACGTGGACATTTTTCACAAATGGTTGGGAAAGTTTTGTTTCTAAGTAGTTTATTGAAGTTGGAGATATTTTAGTTTTTAGACATGTTGGAAATATACATTTTTCTATGAAAATATTTGGGCCATTTCTTTTCAAAACTACACCTCTTCTTCTTTCAAAAAAAGAAACTTGAACCTTTCTATAACCTGCAACAAGAAAAGGTGCCCCATGATCTGCTTGCTGACCCATGATTTGCTTGCTCATTTGCAAGTTCCTCCTCCATCTTGGCATCCAATTTCCTCTTTTCTCCTTTGTGCTTTCTATCTTGATCTTAACAAAATTTATACAATCTTTGTTTTACAAGAAACTGACCTTTAATGTTCTGGGAGAAATGACAATTAGTCCTTCATTTTGCATTTGTTAGCATAAGAAGACATATTTTCGACTAGACAATGCAGTTATTACATGTGGAGGAAATGGTTTCTCATAGAAAATGAGTATAGGGTTGAGCAAAGGAAATACATTGCAAAATGGGATATTACATTAGCTTTTTCAAAGGGAAACCGATTTGCAGGTGGAAATATGGTGGCTGCAGGTATCTATGTTTTTCTTCCCACATAAATGGTCACTAGATTTCCATTTATAATACAAGCAGAATTTTCACTATTTTTATCCACAAGACCACATCTCAGACAAGTTAGAGATGCAATTCACGTTAAATTGAAAGCCGGAGATGTGATTTTATGCGACGTCAGCTTTGCCGGTAAAAGTTTATGTAAGCCAACCGGAGCTCAGACAATACTCCTAGCTGCTTTTAAATGCATTCTAGAGAATATTTCCCTTCATGGGACCTACCAACCAGATCAACAACGTCAATTAATCTCTCTCTGCTATCCTTAAGGGAATGAGAATCCTTCCCTTCATGGTGCCTCTTGGCTTTATCGACTGCCTCGATTGATCTTTCTCTGCCATCAACTCTGCTCTCCATTGCTCCATCATGGGACCTCTTAACCCTATCGCTGACCTCAACCGAATGCTCTCTACCAATATCAACCTGTACTCCTTTTCTCCTTTTGTACTCTGTCGAGCTCTGTAGCTGCCTGCATCCTTGTAAGCGTCTTTGTCTATCTTTCTATTTGAATCACTCATTTTCTCTGCTATAAACTTCTCAGCCAAAATTTGAACTCTCGTCTTTTCAAACCCTCATCTCCTCATAAAAATTCTTGCCCGCGATTCGAACCCTCCGCTGCTCCAATACTACACTTTACAGAATAACCCTGTTTCAATGCGCGGGGTTTTATAGGCGCACCAGTGCGGTTTGTAAGATCGAGGTTTATGTTTTGGCGTGGTGTTTTATGACGCACCAGTGCAGAAGAGTTGTGAAGCACCGGTGTGTCTGAGTACTAAGATGCACCAGTGCGTGTTATGATGATAAGCACACCAGACTGTATAAAGTTATTTTTTTTGTATGTAAGATCATAATCAAATAATGATAATTCTAAAGTACATGAATTTATTTGCATTATTTTCTAAACTTTATTATGTTACACAAATTCATACTATTCTAGATTTATTATTTTATAATTATTTACAAATTTACAAATTTAAATATTTTAATAAAATCATTTCACATTAATACAATTAAAATTTTACAAATATTTTACATACAATTACAATTACAATTACAATTTTATAATTTGACATACAATTACGATTAGAATTACAATTACAAATTTAATTTAACATACAAATACATTTACAATTACAATTACTATACAATTAAAATTTTACAAATATTTTACATACAATGAGAATTAGAATTAGAATTACATTTACAATCACAATTACAATTTTACAATTTGTCATATGTACAATTACAATTACAATCATTTCATAATAAATTAAATATTACAATTACAATTAAAATTTTACATTAAATATTTTACATACAATTATAGTTAAAATTACAATTACAAATACAAATACAATTTTAAAATTTTACATACAATTAAAATTTCAATTTCAATTACAATCACGACATAATATTTAATAAATATCATGGTCATTTAATATTAAATTAATTAATAAACATCACGATCTAATAACCATCGTACACACATCATATTCGACTAAAAAACACATTCAAACATCAAATTAACATTATATATTAACATCATCCCAACACAAACATCAAATATACATCTCATGTCAAATAACTCATGCTATCACATATACATCTATCTGCAAGTTGTACATTAAATGAACATATCTAACATGACCTAACAATATACACATCATGATGATCATCAACATGTAAATTAAGTACAACTACAACATGAACATAAAATACATGGACCATATATATATATATATATATATATATATATATATATATATATATATAATGTTAAAAACATACAACTGTAATATAAATGTCATGGATCAACTGGTGGTAGTACAACATCAATAGCAGTACTAGTGGAGGTCTGCTCAGTCAATGGTGTAGCCTTGATGGTTGATGGTCTAGCCTGCTCATGATCATGACTAGTACTAATGGATGCTGCAGGCTGCTGACTTGACGTGGCCGTTTGTCCAGCCTCATCTCCATGATGACTGCTAGATGCTAGTGGATCCTCATGCTCATCTGCAAGCGCGGAGCGAGGTGAACGATCATGAGATGATGAGTCTCTACTCGTAGACTGTCCATCACATGTTGCGGCTCGACCATGCCTATAACGTGCAACAGTCCTCCTTAGTTGTGTAACAACTGTCGTAGCTCTTACAACATGCAGCATCAAGTTGTACATGTCACGTGGCATGCCTCTCCACATCTGTAATAGCCCATCATTAGCATGTATGTCTTTGTAATGAGTGGAACTGATTCCCACCTCAACAATCAATGCACTGAGTTGGTCGCCCAAATTCATCCTGTATCTAGTATTAGGTCGACCGCGCATAGCAAAAGGTTGTATCGGCGCACCAGCAAGAGCATGGCTCTCTGCACCAGCCTCCTAATGATCCTCGGCATCTTCCATGCCCTGATCGTCATCAGGATCCACACCTAGATCATGTGCTGGTGTCGGCATCTCCTCGCCATCAAAAGAGCCAACGTCTGCAAAATATATACAAGTACACAACAATAATTAGACAATTTCATTACACAATTTAATAAAAACAAGTTAAAAAACATGTTAGAATAAATATAAATAAAACAGTAATATTACCTTTATCATCTGGCGGCTCATCATTTGTGAAGAGGATGTTAGCACACCCTCGCCAATCCAATCCAGCATAAGGACAGGGGACCATAATGAAGGGATGTAGCTTGTTAACACTGGCTAGTAAGTCCTGTGCATCATGTGACATCTTGGCTAGAAACATAGTCTATCCCCTCTTGGGCATCATCTACCCGCACATGTGCATACGTGCCTCCAACATCGACCTACGAGGTTGCCGAACAAAAGTAGGTCTCATCTTTGGAAACCTCTCAAAAATAAACAAAAAAGCTCTGAAGCAAAAGGGAAGTTGACCCTCCCTTGTGCATGAGCACGACATCTATCTAAGGCTGCACAGAATTGCCGCAAAAAAAATGGCAGACCACTTGACAAGTTGTGGCTCCTGTTCTAAAGAATCAACATAATATAGAAGCGAGCAACTAATGCGTTGTCCGTAATTGGTGTTGTGTGAAATGGTCGAAATGAGAAGTGAGAGGCACTGTACGTCCTCACTACCAAATGCACCAATACGTAACTGACCTCCACCGACCTGAAACTCTACAGGAGACAGTACTGATGCTCCATTGTATCTCTGGGAGTAAACTAACTGACTCTCTACTACACAACCAGCTGGAACCTCTGGGAACGAGGGAAAATCCACCCCTCTCCTCGATAGCCCTGTAATGAAATATATATCCTTCTCAGTGGGTGTGTACCACTGGTGAGGACCAACCTGGAAACCCTGTCGGTGGGCATTCCACCTACGAATAAGATGTTTCAAAAAAACACTATGGGCCTTTAGGGAAGTAGCCTCCTCATAGAACTTAAGGAGGCCTACCTGCCTTAGGAGCCCCCGGGTATCTGTTGTAATAGGGCAAGGGTATGCATCTCTCTCCCTCTCTCATGCCTCCCAATGGCGAACCATGTCATACTGCTCCACCTGTTGTTGCTATTGTTCCTCCTTTTCTCTCTGAATGATTGACATATTAAATAATATTTTTTTATTAAATTAGACATGTATTTATTAATATACATATATATTTTTTTATGGAAAAAAAAAACAGACCAGTTGGTGCACCACAAAAACAGTCATGCACCAGTGCCGGTGCGATGTTTATTTGTAGCGCACCGGGGGCAGTGCCCCAGATGACATACAACGCACCGTATGCTGTGCACCTGAAACTTTTTAAAGCATCATTGACTATATATAGTGTCAGAAGAGCGGTGCGCTGACTAAAATATACACCTCGGTACGTATAGTTTATGTCAGCGCATCGACTTCCTGACAAATTACATAGTCAATGGTGCAGTATTTTACCAGGCTGCACCGTTGACCCTATCAGAATGTCGAATGCGTTGTGCTGACAGACACTGGGGCGAATATTTCCATCAACACACCGCGTTGCTATTCCCATGGTCAGCGATGCGATCGACTAAATAACTGCACTGCACATTTTTTTAAATTTTAGAATAATGCGAGGCGCCTTTCGGTACCGCCCCGGACACGGTGTGGATACCCTTAGCACCGGTTGCAATGCGGCCTGTAAATTTTACAGGCAGCACCGCTTACCGGTGCGAGCCAAACGACTTGTTCACACCGTGCAACAAAAAAAAAAAAAAACTTTTAAATGGTTAATTTTAAGATTATTTGAAATTTTAATCCACTAAAAAGCTTAATTATGGAAAAACAAGAAAAATACCTGTACATTTCGTCGTCGAGGAGGCATATTGGTTGTAGAATTTGCAAAAGAAAATTTTCCTACTATTTTACAAAATGCAAGCTAGAGATTGGTGGGAAATGCACAGCAGCATTGCGTGCAATGGGTGCAATGGGAGCACCGATGTCAAGGCGGCTCAGACAAGGATAAATTTCACCAGTGCTTGAGAGCTCTAGAACACTAAGAAAAGTGAAAAATGCGGCTTTTTGGCCGTAATTTTTTTTATTTAACCCTGTTCCAGTGCGCGGGGTTTTATAGGCGCACCAGTGCAGTTGCTTAAGACCACACCGGGTGGTTTTAGTTTTGGCGCGGTGTTTTATGATGCAACGGTGTGGTTTCTTAACACCGCACCAGGCGGTTTCTATTTTAGCATGGTGTTTTATGATGCACTAGGGTGGAATAGTTGTGAAGCACCGATGCTCTATAGTAATAAGACGCACTAGGCGGGTGTGGACAGAGCACACGGTGTTCGGTGTGCCAATTTTTTGTGCAACCGGTGCTTTCTCTTGTAGAACACACCGGTGATTGAGCACTGAGAAAAGTGAAAAATACAGTTTTTTGGCCGTAATTTTTTTTTAATTAACCTTGTTTTGGTGTGCGGGTTTTATAGGCGCACCGGTGTTGTTTCTTACGAATGCACCGGTTGGTTTCAGCTTTGGCGCGGTGTTTTATGATGCATTGGTGTCGTTTCTTAGCACCGCATCGAGTGGTTTCTGTTTTGGTGCAGTGTTTTATGATGCACCAACGCAGAAGAGTTGTGAAGCACCGGTGCTCTACAGCAATAGGACGCACCAGGCGGGTGTGTACGGAGGGAACAGTGTCTAGTGTGCCAATGTTTTATGCACACTGGTGCTTTCTCTTGTATAGCGCATCGAAGATTGAGAGCTCTAGAGCACTGAGAAAAGTAAAAGATGTGATTTTTTGGCCGTAATTTTTTTTTAATTAACCCTGTTCCGGTGCACAGGTTTTATAGGCGCATCGGTGTTGTTTCTTACGAACGCACTGGTCGGATTCTATTTTGACGCAGTGTTTTATGTTGCACTGGTGTGGTTTCTTAATACCGCATCGGACAGTTTCTGTTTTGGTGTGATGTTTTATGATGCACCAGTGTGGAAGAGTTGTGAAGCACCGGTGCTCTACAGTAATACGATGCACCAGGCAGGTTTGTACGGAGCACACGGTGTCCGGTGTGCCAATGTTTTGTGCTTACCAGTGCAATTTTGGATGATAAGCGCATCGAGCGGAAAACATCCATAAACCCTCTGCCCACCAACCTCCTCTAGTAACCTCCACTAGAAACGAATGTATGGGGTATTTTTACAAGGGGTTCCTCAAAAAATTTCTCTAGAGGGTCTTTTCCTTATAGTGTATTTACATCATTGATAGGTGACATTGTGCTTAGCATCGATCACCATAATGGGTGTTTGACTAGGTGGTTTCCATTGTGTTCAACGTCAGCTTACATTATCACACATTGGGATTTGTGCAGTACCTTGGCTTCCATTTCACCCTATTGGTGGATTCCTTGCCTCTATGTCAACTTTCTTTATTGGTTGGTTTAGAGGATTTATTTCATGCACTAACTACATATTGTGTATGCCAGAAATGTACTTTGGAATGGTTACTTCATCTCTCTTCGTATGAGTTCTTCCAAATTATTTTCCAGCGGGTTACACTCGTGCTGGTTGATGTGGGATGCCTTAATGCCTTCCTTCTAGAGGATATTTTCCCATCAACTCTAACTCATTGCTCTAGGAACAAGATCTAGAGTCATTTTTCAGTACCTTAGGGTTTGCAATCATCAGTAGAAGACTCATTCACTATCAATAGTGAGAATACATCAATGTCTCCTTATTGTTAGATTATTTTAAATGTTCAAGTTCAACACATCTATTCACACTTGTTATATTGTAACGGGGTACCATGACACTCATTATCATTATCAGTGAGTTGTCTCACATTTGTTAATGGTATACATCAATGACCAGGAATAAAATGATTTTTCACATGGTTGACTTTGACTCATTTATTCCCATAGTGTGGAAATGTACCATCTGCGGTCGGTGAAGACCTCGAGTTGTGTCAACATATTGGTTCACTTGATAGTTCCTTCATTTTTCTGCCGGTGAAACCTTCAGCTCTATATGTTGCAGTCTTTCACAACAACATCTTATATGTTGACACCTGCTTTTATGAAGTACCTCTATTCCACCTATATGAATTGGCACTTTTATGAGGATCATTTATGCAGCATCATTGATAAGCTCGTCTTCTAGCAACATTGATTGAATATTATTCTATGTGTGATATTGAGACATAGCTTCGTTGTATTCTTTCGTGGCTATGATATGATGATCCACTATGTATTCTTTAGTTCCTTCTGTACACTTATGTATACATTTTGGATTCACTTTATACTTGATTAGTGAAGTCATGTTTCTGCAACATTAATGATGTAGCCATGTCACAGGTGGTCCAATAGCGGAAGTACTACTCGATTGCGACCTTCACAAATAATTTATGACTGCACTACAAGCTGCCACGTCTTCCCAAGGAACCGGTAGCAACCTCATGTCAAACCCTGTTCTTTTATTGTCCAAGGCTTCTCCTGGGTCAAGAAATTGCGACATGATTTCAGGCTTCAGCCATTCCTAGCCTGTTCCGGGGCTTTCGTGCGCAACAGTGCTTTCCAATTTGGGGCCTACAGAGCACTCCATGCTTTCTTTTTATTTTCGTTTTCCCCGTCGAAAGAACACATGGCTGTGTCGTTGTTCCCAATGTGTTACCCTAGCCATCGCTATCATCACTACTGGTGATGCTTGTTTAAAATGGAATAACACAACAAAAAAAAGCAAATTCCATAGCATTTCGTACGCTGTCTACGGACATTGTCAAAAGTGGTTGGATTTTGAGTAAATTTTGAGACTGCCAAAATTAAGTGGTCAGATTTTGAGTAAAATTTTTTTTAGGAAATTTTGTATAGTAGTTTTTGAATCATGTTTTTTATGGTGGAAATTGATTCAGAACCATCAAAAATTTCAATGACACTGAAAATATTTTTTTTTTGTAAGTTCGGTGTGTCCATGCCATTTCTATTTATATTTTAAGATAGGTTACAAAATATAAAGTCGTTCTTGGCCTCAACCTGCCCAAGAGGGAAACCAGGTTTATTGGCCTTCTAAAAACATGGTTTGCATCCCAAAATTGGAATTGTCTCTTACGTCTATGACTTGCTTGTACTACCTGAGTTTCTACTTTAATATTTACAAACATAACAGTACTTTAAAATTCAAAATTTACAAAAGACCATGAGAGCAGACATCATTTAAACCTCAGATGATGTTAATAGCTATAATATGGATTTACAAAAATCTCAGCCAGATTTTATTAAAATCTTGTAAGAATTTTCATAATTTTCAAAACATGCTTGTTAGACTACCACCAAACAAAAACCCTCTATCGACCTGGACTAATTTATAAATAAAATTATTTTTATTTTTTATTTTTTTTGTTTTAATTTTAATTTTGATGCAAAGATTTTTAAAAATTTGAGTTTAAATTGTTTAATCAATAGAATTTGAATATTGTAGAGATTTTTTCTAAATTTATTTATGTATTCAAAAATATATTTTAAACAAAACAATTAAATATGTTAAATCTATTTATATATTAAAAATATATTTTAAACATTAAAAAAACTTACAACCTTACTTAGAAATTTTGTTGTCAAATAATGAATATATCATTCAATTTATAAATTAAATTGTATCTTTATTAATATGCATCCTACCTTGAAAAAATTATTTGATGTTTGTTAAATTTTATGTGTCAGCGATGATTTATATTATTATGAAAATAGAAAATACCAGGAATGATTATGTACTGAATTAAAGAAGTAGGTAATGATGACCTCATTTTCTTTATATATTAATTATAAAATTTATGATAAAACATTTTATATATAAATTAAATTAAATTAAAACATTTTATTATTATTTAATATTATATTTATAAAATATATGATAAAACATTTTATATATAAATTAAATTAAATTAAAACATTTTATTATTATTTAATATTATATTTTTAGGTCGATAGGCCTTTTTTTTTAAAGAGATGCAATTTTTTATTGTCAACATTTTAAATGTGCAACTGACACTTGTTCCTTGGCAGTTTTAACCTCTTACTGACAGGTATTGCTAGACACCAATAAGCCTTTTCTTATGAATCAATCTACTTTTGATTTCGTCAACACTTTTAATTTTTACTTTGACATGTGTGCACAAATTCCACTTACATCTTTCCCCACTATTTTTGGGCGGAAGTTTGAGAATTCTGTTTAAATTAGTCATTTTCGACCATCCTTTTTACTATTTTTGGGTGGAAGTTTGGGAATTCTGTCTAAATTCATCATTGCCCACCATTTTTAAGCCGATGTTTTAGGAGATTTAGTTTGAATTTTTCATAGAATTTATGGCAATGAACCACGCTCCGATGACATTTTCCTCGCTTCCCTTCCCAAGACTGGAACCACATGGGGTAAGGCGTTGTTGCATACTATCTTGGAATTCACTTCTGCAGGCAATAAGCATTCAGCAGACCCGAATGGTGATTCTGCTGCGGGTGAGAAAATGTTTGCTGTGGATGAGAAAAATCCCCATGTTCTGGCCCCAACCATGGAAACTTATCTCTTCAATTCAAGTGGAAACTTATCTCTTCAATTCAAGTGACAGTGATCAGTATGACATTTCCCGCTTCTCTGATTTTCCCTCCCCGCGTCTGCTACACATTCATTTGCCAGTCCATACGCTGCCTCTTCTTGTGAGGGCTTCTCCGAATTGCAAGATAGTTTGCATTGCTCGCAACCCCAGAGATTCCTTTGTTTCCCTTTGGCAATTCTACGCCAGACTTCGTGGAGCGGGGTCTCATTATTTGGACGGAGATCTCGCCAAAGAAACGGTGTTTGATGCATTTTTCTCTGGTTACTATTATGGCGGCCCCTTTGCTGAGAACATTCTGAGTTACTGGCATGAAAGCAAGCACGCAATCCGAATCAGGTTATGTTTGTGACGTACGAGGACCTGCAGGCCGATTGCGTGGGATGGGTTAAAAGAACGGCTCTTTTCTTGGGCTGTTCTTCTCCTCGTCTGGAAGAGAACGCCCAGAGAATTGCAGACAAGTGCAGTTTCGATATACTGTGCAATCTGCAGGTGAACAGGAAAGGGAAAGTGGGGATGCTTAAACACGGAATGAGAAACGCCTTCTTCTTCCGCGAGGGCAAAGTGGGCGAGTGGAAGAAGCATTTCACTCCACAAATGGAGGAACGTATTTATTTAGAGATCGAGCAGAAATTGAGCGATCAAGGCCTTCGCTTCACTAATAGCTTGTAGAAAGCTATTTCTCTTATGGAATTAGAAGAATATTTTGGAATTGGAACTGGATAGATATTGACAACCCTACTATTCCTAGGATTATAAAATTTTCTTGAAATCTACAATTAAGGTCCGACCCATTTACATTTTCTTATTACTTTTATTGCCAATTAGCTGCAGTGAAATTCCTTAGTGCAGTGAGTACATTGCTCCATGCATAGTTGATGTTGTTTGCTATTATCGTAATTGTTATAGTCAGTTGCAGTGAAATTTCTTAGTGCAATGAGTACATCGCTGTGACCATAGCTAATGTTGTTTGTGATTTTCATTCTTGAAATCAAGATTAACAGAGGTCAGATTGTTTGTTATTTCATCTTTTTGCAGATATTTTTTGTTATTTGTGAATCTTGTGGCTGCGTATGTACTAATAACGTTTTTACTGCAATAGAAAACGTTAACCATGATTATGCTTTTCCTTTTATTTTTCTTTATTTCTGATCAGAGATTGCGAGTAAGATAGGTGAACTGGAAATGCACATGCTGGGTGCATGCATATGAGAAGGTGGGCAGCTAGTTGGGACAAATTTGGCACTCGATTCCAAAACAAACGGTTTCTATATCACTGATATCAAATCAAATTCCTTAAATGGCCAGGCATTAAAAGAAAAATTCAAATATTCCATTAAGACGACTACTCGCAAACACTTTCTTACATGTCATTTCAGAAATCCATAGCAATAGCCATTTGCTTCAGAAGTAACGAATATGTTTCAAAATACTGCTTTTTATATTATTTATTTCGGTTTATAGTTATTTAACAAATTTATTGCTTTTAAAAATTAGATGTATAAGTTTTAACTTCAGTCATCATGATATATATATTTTAAATATGATTAATTTTTAAATAGAGCATGGTTTATAAAAGTGTAAAGTTAATGTTATTTAAAAGTATATAATTATATTTTCGTACTTTTTAAGTTACAATTATTATTTAGTTTAGAAGTTATTTTTATTTAAAATGATTTTTGGTTGGTTATAAAAATTGGGTTTGGATAAAACTAAAGTAATTTTGGTTATCAATGGATTATTTGATTAAGTATATTTTTTTTCTAAATAATAGTATGAGTCAATTTTATTTTTCCTAAATAACAGTATGATTCAATTTATATTTCTGGATTGTAAATGGTAATTACTAATTAAGTTGATAGGAATGTTTATTCAGTTAATAGGTGTTTTTTCTAATAATAGTATAAGCCAATTATATTGTGGTTTCTAAAAGGTAACTACTAATTATGCTGATAGAAGTGTTTATTTTGTTAATAGGTGTATTTATTTTGGAATACTGCTTCCATAATTAGCTAAAGATTTCCTATATCCACAAGTGGAAGGAGGGTTTTTGACTTTTTAATTAGGCCGATATGCCTGCGCTTTTGAATCAATACACTTGCTTTTTCGTCAACCTTTCTTCCCTCCAAATGACAAGTGTACACACATTTTTTTGGCTTTTATTAAATTTAAATTTTAAGATTTTACTGAATAAATATTATTAAAATTTAGAAACTCTAAATAGTAATTACTATTTAGTAAGAAATAGTAAATTTAGTAGGAAAGAAAAACAAGAAATTTTCTTTTAGAAAAGAAAAATTTGCTGTTAATTTACAAGTTTAAATATTAATTTAATTTACTAATCATAGTTTTTAGTAATAAAAGTAACTTATTTGTAAAATAGAAACTATTGATATGTGAAGTATAGCATGCATAAAATATATGGGGAGTAAATAATCTATTAAAATAGAAAGTATATCTAAATAAAATAAAAAAAATTGTTATGTTTTTCTTGGAGAATGGTTGTTAAATTTATTATAATTTAATTTATTATAATGTAAGAATGCCGCAGCAATGGGCTGGAACTCCTGAGGCCTCGACCTCTCTGTAATTATATTTTGTATCAATATAGAAGTATCCCTATTCAGAAAAAATAATAATAATAATATATATTATTTAAAATTATTGATTTCACATTATTAAAAGAACTAAATTTATCTTAATTAATTAAAAACGATTTTAAATTTTACTTCAAAATTAATAATTTTAAATTTTATTTGAAACTTAATTAATAATTTCAAAATTAATTATAAAATCAATATAATAATCTAAATTTTATTAAAAAAATTATTTTAAATTATACATCTTAATCCATTCCTAAAATAAAATAGAGAATATTAAATAATTAAATCATTAAATATTTTATTTTTATCATATAAATATATAGTCTTTACTACAAAAGTTAAGAATATGTTATAAATATTATTGTAATGTAATGAAGTGAGTTAATTAGTTAAAATGGGAAAATATAATCTCTTAATTGATAAATACAGTAAATTCTAATAATAGAAAAAGCTGTTGAGATTTAAATAGACAAAAAGGAAAAATCCAAATTCTCGTCTTTGGAAACCAATTCTTTTATGTTTTTGTTGTCTTTGTAGTTCAGTAGACAGAGGTGAGGGAGAATCGAGATTTAGAAGACATGAGCATGGAACGTATTGAGAATGAGGAGTGCATGGAAAATACATGGGATCAACTTCTTGCCGATGTGCAATTGATGGTGTTGAAAAAGCTTTTCCTCGTGGAAATATTTTGACTCTTTGTTGTCAAACTTGGAATTTGTATTGAGTATGAGAGGAAACACCCTTAATCTCACCAGGTTTCCATTCTCGGATCCTTTTGTATTTTTTTTTTTCAAAAGAAAAAAAACGTTGTTATATTAGAAATATGACAGTACATGATCAACATTACATTTTCAGCTGGTAATTCATATCAGCGAGAAAAGACCAATTTCCATATACAACCAAATTACCCAATCACTGAGACAAGTAATTTGCAGTACATGGCAAGAAAAAATTACGGGCACGTTTCTAGGCCCAAACAGATAGAAACATGTCATCCCTGAATAAGACAAAAACATATACAGATACAGTTGTATGTAAGCATTCCTATATAAAAGAGCACAATAACATAGGATATAGGGATAATATGGTGGGAGGATAAAACCGGGATTCCTATAGAGATTGCTGCAATACAATCACTCGCATATATGAAGAAAAATCCCAGCTATTCCATTATAGAAAAACTGGAGCAGACTCGTATGAGAAAACTTTTTGACCGGCTCACTTGTGATGAAGAGATGCCATTAGATGAGATTAAAACAGGTTCGCCTGGACTAAGGATGGCAGAAGAGACAGCTTCAAAGCGTATGCATGATAAACAAAACAAGCTCGCTTGATGATGGATATGGAACAATAGGAACTTAACAGGCTCGCCTGATGATGAGCCGCGCGCATGAATCGATAAGTATCCACACGATCCGACTCAGCCACATGAGTGAAGACACAGTATTGTCCACACGAGTCATCCTATAGAGATATAAAAACTTCCAGATCACCTGTTAATATGATAAACCAGTAACAAATAGATTAGCCCGTTGGAGGATGTTATATAATCGAAGAAAACAAAAAATGTGGACAGGATAGATGAGGATAAACGTTGTCCCATAAAGCATTGTGCCCATCAAGGAATAGGGATGATAGAATTCCATATCTGTTGTCCATCCATGAACTGCTGAATATTCATAAGCCCAAAATCAGCATTGATCCCCTTTTTGGAGAGGCCATAAGCCCTCGAATTATTTTCCCTGTAAACATGCGTAATAGGAGGATAATTAAGAATCTGCCACATTCTATGTGCCCGCTTGCACCATCCCTGAAGTATTGTGTTCTGAATATGTTGTGTTCTTGTGATCCATCTAATCACATTCATAGAATCCCCATAAAAGTTGGGGTTCTGAAGTTGAAGATTAACAGCCGCGTATAGAGCACCCCAAAGAGCCATAATCTCAGCCTTATTATTTGAACCAGGGCCACCATTCCAGAAAATATGTATTCTCTCGTTCTGTGATAGTTTGATCCAAACACAACATCCCATGATTCCATCAGCTGAAGCACCATCAAAATAGATGGCGGGGATGGCAATTTCAGAGGTCTACACCTAAAGGATCCATCAGTGATCACTTGTGGGGGATCCGGCCTGTCCTCCATCCAGGTCATAATGTTGGTAAAAATGGTTTGCAAGTGAAAAGGCCTATTTTCAAATATCAGCTTATTCCTACCAATCCACACCTCCCATATCAAGAAAAAAGGCAGAGATTTGAATTTACCATGAAGCGTGTCCCATTTCAAAACCGACTCCATTAAGTCAGAAGCGATCCAATTTGGATCGAAGAAGTAAGGAACAAAAAGGTGCCACAACTTTTTAACTACTGTGCAGCTGAAAAAGAGGTGTGTAATATTTTCAGCCTCCAGACAACATATTGCACATCGATTGGGGCCTAGAATGCCTCTCTTATTGAGTTTGTCCCATGTAAGTATCTTACCACGCCATACCAGCCATCCAAAAAGAGTTATCTTAGTGGGGATCTTACGTCGCCAAAAGGTATAAAAAAACTTGGTAGAACTTCCAGCGAATTGAGTATGGATGATATTTGAATATATTTCTTTGACAATAACCGCATCCTTTTTCATTGGCCCATTCCATGTGATCCTATCACCCCCCAAAGAATAACAGAAACCAGCACGTCTATAAGAATCTTAGATGAATTCCCATTCCGAAGCGTCTGTCCCAACCAGACCAAGCTATTCGGCTGTGATAAAAATATAATTCCCCTGTGAGACAGACGATGAATAAGATGTGGGGAAAGACAATTGTGTGGTGGGAGCGATAATATTGACTTGTAGGCTAACGGAATTCGGCCTCCATCACTGAAACTCCACGTCATGCAACCATATACATGAGATAATACCTTCTTGAACCCTCCCCAAATAGCAGAATAGGTTCGAGGACAACTCATATCCCCGCAGATAAGCTGATGAAAGATGTCGTCCTCAATATACTTGCATCTGATTATATTGCTCCAGATGCCAATCCCATTTATGGCACGCCAAAAAGATTTTATCAGCAACGCTATATTAAAAAAACGGGTATTAAGTATACCCCACCCATCTTGATCTTTTGGTCTGCAGATAACTTCCAGTTGGCAGAGGTGAAATTTTTTCTCCATTTTTGCTCCTCCCCACAGAAATTGTGCCATAGTGCTATTAATCAATTCCACAATCTTGGCAGGCATATAGTAAAGATGGCCCCAATAGACCATCATTTGTGATAGAACTGCCTGTATAAGGATAAGTCTGCCACCCAGAGACAGCCATTTATGTGTCCATCTTTGAATACGGGCTCTAAACCGCTCAATAATCCACATCCAATCCTTAATTTTATAACCACAGGGTTTAATGTTAAAACCCAAATATTTGAAACCGTCTTTAGCAAGTTGTATGTGAACCCCCAAGAATTCTATAATAAATTGAATCTCCTGTAAGTCACCTTTCTCATATAGTAGAAATGATTTTTCTTTATTGATCCCTAAACCAGTGGTAGATTCAAACCTATTGAGCACAATATGTAGATAGAACCAATGATTCCTGATGAGGTAGCCAAATAACAACATGTCATCTACAAAGAGAGAATGTGTTGTGGAGACCGATTCAGAAAAAGCAAAGCCTTTTATAATCCCCCTTTGTTCTGCATTGTGTAGGACTTTGCTAAAACCATCCAAAATGAGGATGAAGATGAGTGGTGAGAGGGCGCAGCCCTGACGAAGACCTCTAGCAGCCTTGAAGAAATGTGTGGGTATACCATTAACCAATACAGCGTATCTAACTGTAGTGATGCATGACATAATCCACCTGATGATCCTGATTGGCAGACCAATCTTGAGCAGTACTAATCTGATATAAGACCAATCAACTGAATCATAAGCTTTGTGCAAATCAACCTTCATGACCAGTGCCTCCCTCCTTTCCGTGTGCATAGAGTGAAGGACTTCCTATGCGATGGCAATCGCATCATGGATAGAACGTCCTTGTAGAAAACCATGCTGCTCCAAACAAATGTATTCGCCGACTCCAAGGTGTGTCGGACGTTATCCCACATCTTTACCTTTGGGAGGAAGGAAAGCATGCGATGGCCATTTTTAAGAACCATTTCTGTAATCTGCAGGGATTATCGTGAAGGCTCACTACTTACGGGGACAACTTCTTGTGCATCCAGATGTACAAAAAAGATTTTTATCGTGGGGACATGACATTTTCTGGTGTTCAATCCTCTCTTTTTTGGGGAAGGTGAGAGTTCAATTTTGAGTCTGCCTGTCACTGATCGTTGGAATTTGAGTCTGCCAGCTGTCACTAATGGTTGGAATTTGAGTTCACCTGTCACTAAACATGACGGGACATGTTCTGAATAGATTTCTGGAATCATCTTCGATCCAAAAAAGGGTGTTTGCAATCTCATCTTCTGTGGGGATTTTGACCCGTTCGTTTGTAATTCTAGAACGATCACTTCATTTTATAATTTCAAGGAGAAAACCTGGACAAAGATACTTAGAATTGGTTTCGGATTTCGTTAAGATAGTATTTATGTTTGAAATTAGTTGGTTTTATTTCAATGTGTGTAAAAAATATAATAAAAATAAATTATTAAATATATAAATATAATATTTTGGGTTAAATTAACAGTAGTTATGGTTAATGTAAATGTACAGATACATTTTACATAGAAATTAATAAGTCTAAAATTTATAAAGTTTTGGTTTTTGTTTAAATCTACTTTTTTTTAAATAATTTTCCACCATGCTGTTATAATGATATTGGAGAATGTTTTTGCTAAACAATTCTAATATAGTTACATATTATGAACTTAAGAAAAAAATACACAAAAAATAAACTTAAGTTTAATGTATCAATTGCTATTTTCTTATTACAACCTTTTTTATTTAAAAATCTTATCGGCCTTTCTTTGCACCTTTTTGGGGCAACTGCTAGTTATATGTATTTATAGATAACCTATTTCAAATTGTTAGGCAATGAGCAAGGTGCTTTCTAATTTGGGGCCCACGGAGCACTTCACGTTTTCTTTTTATTTTTGTTTTTCCAGTCGGAAGAACACGTGGCTTGCGTCGCTGTTCCCAGTGTTACCCTAGCCATCGGTATCCTCACTATTGGTGGTGCTCGTTTAAAATGGAATAATAATAATAAAAAAATCCATGGTATCTCGTAACAAACAAAAACTCTTTATCAAAGTGGCTGTTTTTTTTAGATTTTAGATTTTTTTTTTAAATTTAAATTTAAAGATTTTTAAGAATTTGAGTTTAAGTTGTATAATTTGTAGAGTTTAAATGATATGCAAGCTTTACAATGTATTAAATTTATTTATGTATTCAAAAATATATTTTAAATATAAAAAAATTACAATTTTAAATGGGCTAAATCTATTTATATATTCAAAAATATATTTTAAATATAAAAAAAATTACAATTTTAAATGTGCTAAATCTATTTATATATTCAAAAATATATTTTACAATCTTATTTAAAAATTTTGTTATCAAATTCAAATAAAGATATTATTTAATTTATAAATTAAACTATACATTTTACCAAAAAAATATTTGATATTTATTACAATTTTTTGAAAAATAGAAAAGGGTTGCCAAATTCAAATTGAAATATCATTTAATTTATAAATTAAACTGTACATTTATTAATATGCATCCTACCTTCAAAAAATTTTGACGTTTGTTAATTTTTTTATTATGAAAATAGAAGATACGAGGAATGATAATGTATTGAATTAAAGAAGTGGGTAATGATGACCTAATTTTTTTATATATTAATTATAAAATTTATAATAAAACATTTTATATATAAATATAAATTAAAAAAAAAAAATTATTATTATTATTTAATATTATATTATATTAATTTATTTAAAATTATTATGCAATGGATTATTAATGTAAAACCATTTAAGAAATAAAAAAGATGTATTGTTGTTATACATAATGGAATGAATACTCAAAAAAATATATTTGATAAAAAATATATCTGTATCGTATCGTCATGCTTTTAGTATAAATATTTTATTTTTTTATTAATTATAATTTTGACAAAATTACATATTATATTTTATTGTGTAAATTAAATTTGATGATTTTTTTCATTTAATTAAATATAAATAAATTTATAATATATTTTATAGTTTTTTAGGATAAAAAAAACATATAGTTTTTTATAAAAAATAATGAATTACAAAAACCATGGTGTGTGAGTAAAGAGCCTAATGTTGCCACCATTAGTATCGTGGGTGAAAGAGTATCCATGTTTCCCGATGGAAGTGTTAGCTAGCACATAGTCAAATGCAAATGGGGACGTGGAATGTCAAGGACAAGTGTCTTGCCAACACTGATACGTGTAAGATAGGCACAATGGGAATGGAATCTCATTGTTTGGCGACACTTCCTACACAACATGTGAAGGTGGTGGGAGATGAAAACCATAACTTCATGTTTTTGTTATGTGCATAGACTCTGGCTCACTCTATCTTTGGTAGGTTTGCCTTAATGACTCTGACAAGATCCACCATGGGAGCGAATGAAGCATGCCTTCAACTCATTAATGACTCCTCGCAGTGCAGAATTTTTTTTTTCCAAGGGAGTGTGCCACACTAAACACTTGTCCTACCTTTGTCCTTCCCTGGCAGAGTAATGGTCATCCAACTACATGTGATTTCTCCTCCTTATGTGATTATAAATGGCATGGATTATGCAAAGGGTGGTGATTATATGTAGTACTATATAGTGAGGTTTGTAACATTGCATGGTCTTTGGTTTCAGTTTATTTTTTCATGCTTGGAATGAAGTCCTTTCCGCATCAACAAGCATTCATCCATACTCGGTTCAGGGAATGAATTGAAATAAGAGAGTCCCTTTATTCCCAAAGGTTTTGAAGTCAATTATTTTTATTTTATTCTTGCACAATGCAGCCTTAGGGCCAATTTTCAAACTGGTGGACATGCTTCCCTCATAGACGCTTCAAGGCCTTGACTTCTCAGGTATCTCTTTCAACTGCCCAACTTTGTTGTGCGAGTTCTGGTACCCGAGAAAATTTTCGATTTGGTTTTAATGGTTCATTCTTACCTATTTCTTCAAAGTTGCAATGGGGATTATCTTGTTTTCTAGTGCTTAATTTTACGTGGAGTTTTCTACTGTTTATGTGTACACATTATTTTCCTTTGCGTTGGTGTAATGTAGGTTGCAAAGCACTCGACCTCGAACTAATTGTTGTTTCTTGTATCCCCTTCCTACCACAAGCACTTGTCCATTGCATCACTGTTGTTTCTCGTTTCCCTCTCTTGTCTAAATGTAAAATTTTGATATAAATTGCAACTGCTCAAGATTTCAAACTGAAAACAAGAGACACTAATTCGACTCTACTAATCTGTGGAATGGAAATCACAATTTAGAATAACAAACACTAACATGCAACAAGAAAAACCACGAGTACACATTTATTTCTAGAGGAACCCAACTAAGAAAAACCCCTCAAACCCCTTTGCATTAATAAGTTGAATATAGAAAGTATTACAATTACTTGCTCCAACTATGAGCACAACATGCAAAAGAAACACTATTTTTTTGTGTTGAATGAGAGCCTCTAGCTAGCACTTAGCCAATCTTTTCCTCATCCAACTTCTTATTTCCTTGCGCAAATCTGAGCAAATTCGAGCTCCTAAATAATAGGGAAGTTCCTATTACCTTGCACAATTCCCAAGGAATTGATCTCATGACTGCATGTAATAACTATACACACAACTAGTATACAAATCATGTTACACTAGCCTTGTCTCCTCCACGTCTCCTCCACTCCCACTGAGAAATTCAAAATTCATGGATGCATGACCTATTTTGAGCTGATTGATCAGTTAACTGATATGTCAATGAGTTAGACTATTGTCCCACTGCTCAATTGACTCTATCAATAGTTATAGGCCAGTTAACTGAGTAAAACATAAAATAACTTAACTAGATTGCTAAAATTTTGTAATCACACATGCATGACTGAACTCCAAGCCCACTAACTTGAATTTACTGAGCTAACTGAGTGACAAGAGCCATGTCACACTCTCTAAGTTGTCCCATTGTTATGGAAATTTGATTTACTCAATTTGACTAAGGCTAAAGTCAACTTGAGTCTTTCTTGATGCATTTTCTAACACTCCCTCTTAGCAAGAAAGGGAATTTTCATCACCCCTAACTTCCACCTGTGGAATTCGAATTTACCTCTTAACAATGCCTTTTTCAAGATGTCAGCATCTTCCTTCAAAGTTGGAATGTACTGTAGCAGCATAATTCTCCTCTGCACACAGTCTCGCAAATGATGATAGCAGATATCAATGTACTTTGACCTATCATGAAATGTTAGATTTTCAGATAGCTTAAGGAAACTATGATTATCACAATATATCATTGGCGGATCCATCTCCTTACTAAAAAGACCCACAAACTTTATCTTCCTCATCCATATGGGCCTCACATGTTGCTTGGCTTGCAGCCATGTATTTAGACTCTGCTAAGTTGAGTGCTATGAACCTCTACTTCCTATTGTACCAAGAAATAGCTGCAAACCCGACACTGAAGATAGCAACTGAAGTACTTTTCCTGTCTAATGGATTCCCTTCCAAATCTGTATTAGTGAAGCCTTGGAGCTTCACTACGTTTTTCCGCTTGTACCATAATCCATACTCAGTAGTGCCTATGAGGTACCGTAAAACATTCTTAGTTGCCTTCCAATAAAACTTGGTAGACCTCACCATAGCTTAACTAATTTGTTTAGTGCATAACACATGTTGGGTCTTTTGTTCACAAGATACATCAAAGGAACCACAAGCTACCTATAAATTGTAGCATCAATCTCTCCACCTGAAGTGGCATTCCTCCTTCCTTGAGTTTGTAGCTAGAGGTGTGTCCATAGGCTTACAACTCTCCATGTGAAATCTCTGAAGTATTTCAGAGGCATACTTCCCTTGAGATGCATACAATTCACCATCACCTCTCCGTAAGTTCCATCCCAAGGAAGTAATGCATTAAGTCCATGTCTTTCATCTCAAATTATTTTGGAAGATCCTCTTTGCAAGAATAGATCAGCTGCTCATAACCTATCAATATTAAATCATCAACATAAAAAACAAGAATAAGCAACTTACCATCTACCAAAATATGATAGCGGTTCGCATTTGCTTCACTCTTGGTGAAGCCCAATCCACTGATATAATTGTCGATCCGATTGTACCATGTTTGGGGCGCTTGTTTGAGACCATACAATGATCTCCTAAGTCTACATACATGTGTCTCCCGATCATATGTCTCAAATCATTCTACTTGCTTGATGTAAATTTCCTCCTCAATAACACCATTGAGAAAGGTAGTCTTCACATCCATATGGTGGATCTTCCACCCCATCTACACAACTAATGCGAGAATTGATCTCATGGAGGAATACCTTACCACAAGGGAAAATATTTCGTCATATTCAACTCCCTCTAACTAAGAAAATACTTTGGCCACAAATCTAGCCTTGTACTTCTCAATGCTCCCATCAGCTACATGCTTCACTTTATAGATCCATCTGGAACCAACAATTGATTTCCCTTCTAGTCTCGCAACCACTTCTCATACATTTTTCTTCATGTTGGACTCAAATTCTTCCACCATGGCATCAACCCAAACAAGTTGAGAAATTTCTTCCTAAAATGAGGAAGGCCCTGACTCAATGACCTCTGTCATGAGAGCCATGTAACTCTTAGGTGACCTCCTCTACTTTCACTATGATGTAGGAGCTCCCACGTGCTCTATTTCTAAAGTTACCATGCACTACTTTAAAAAGATGAATGTGTATAGTGATGGTGTGTGAAACTAATGCATGAGTGCAAAACATGAGGAAAGTCCTACTGTAAGATGATAGAGTATTTTAAAACTAAATTGAATGAAGCCTTTTAGTTGTTAAAAATACTTAATGGGTCAAGTACTGAGACTTGACTATAATGACTAGTTGATTGACTCGTTTTTTGAATGAGTCGTCATGGATGCATTAAGATTATTAGTGGCATTGAAAGACTAGTTTTTGCATGAGTCGTCATGAATGCATTAAGATTATTAGTGGCATGGATTGACTAGTTTTAGAGTGACTCGTGTCATCGATGCATTAAAATTATTAATAGCATTGATTAGTTATGAATGAATAACTAATGAAAGTGATATGCACAAATAGATTTTGACTAAAGCTATTTGAAAGTTGTGAACAAGTGATTATGATAATTACTTCGTGTGTCAGTCTATTGGTAACAGAACATTATGGGAATTGAAAATTTTTGCACTCATACCCTAATCGTTATTGACACGTATGCATTAATGAATATTTGTACATACTTTTATGCATGACGACATTGTATGCATGACAACATTCTATGCAGGAACTTAAAATGATTGCGTAAGATAATATGTGCTTGAGACATGCATATTTACGATTAGCATTGTTTCTTATAGTAAGAATGGGTAGCTTAATGGAAACAAAAAATCTATGAAAATAAAACATCGCAAACATTGCAATGTGAATTGCAACAGTAAATGTTAAAGTATCATGTTTTAATGTGCATGATTTTGTTATTTCGGAAATAATAATGTACAACACATGTATGTTACTTCCAGGGGGGAAGTTGTGACAGCTTCATTAAAGTTAACTAGTATTAACTAGTTAAAGACAATTTGTTTAATTTTATTTTATCTGGCAAGAAAAACTTAAATCATCACTGTTGATAAAGCAAATTATTTAATTTGCTGAAATTAATTAATGAAAAGAAAATCTTTTTAAGCTTATGGTAAAAATGTTTCCAAGAATAGGAGGTGGTTGGGGACAGTTGGAAAGACAGTTACCTACTCCTCTGAGGATAAAGTTGAATCCCGGAGGAGGAGTAGGGGTTTTGTGCCAAATGGTAAAGGGGAGTATTTTCTAGAGCTGGTTGTGATCAGTTGAAAATAACTCACAGCAACCCTTGTGAAACCAAACTTTTTGAGTTTGACTGGATTGGCCATCCAGAGGTCATAGCAGAAAGAGAATTTATTCCATTGTTAACCTGGGGCACCATCCAGATTATGGAGCTAGGGGGCAAGTGGAGGACATAATAGCCTCGCTTGATGGTTGGAGGACCACAGCTTGAAAGACTAAATTTCCAGATAAGTATAAAGACTTTTTAGTGTGTTGTGCTATTTTGAATTAATATGAAAGGATTGACTGTCTAGATGTGAAAATGACTCGATTTGGTTGTGGAAACCAACTCCTATGGGTTAGGCGGAGCATTTTGTTTACCATTGTGGTTCTCATAACAGAACAAGTTAAGTAAAAATTTGTGTTATATTAAAATGTTTTATTTGATTGTGTAAATATATTATGTAGATATTAAGAGGAAAGGAGCTTGGCGCTCGGAAAATAAATTACTAAATGTATAAGTTCATTTATTTACTAATCTGTTTGAATGTCTTAGCAGAGGCTAGGATATGCCTATGGTGCATTGATTGACCATTGGTATGATTAGAGAGCTAGGTGCTCTCTGAGTACTTTTTGAAGTACTATGTAGATGTCTTTAGCAGGAGCTAAGACAGTGTGCATGTGATGCATTGATTAGAGGGTTGGTGCTCTCTGAGTACTTGTGGAAGTACTTTGATTAAAACATCTCTTGATATTGCAAGAATGTTTGATAGTTGCAAGTATTTTCATTTGATTGAAACTATGTGACTAATGTGATTGGATTTGTTAGTCATACATTACAGGCTCTTTTCAGCGAGTGTTGATGGGTGTTCAACCATTCTCGGAGAGATTGTGTAAAGTCATCATTACATCCAATAGTAATTGGTAAGTAATGGTAAGTTGGTATATAGATTTTTCTATATCTATATGAATTGAACAAGGGATAAGTGATTAAAAATGTAAATGGAATATTTGTTGAGCTATACATGCTTATGACTATGGATAAAACATTATTTTTTCAATTAATGGCATTTAAGGAAACAAAAGTGTTTCATTGTGAGGGGAAGGACCCCTTTGGGTTGTTTATATTATTATATCATGAGTATTTTTAGCCACCTATGAAATTTGTTATACCAAAAGGTGGCTAAATCATTTTGGAGCCTTCAAGGAACAAATTTATTACAAAAAGTGTTGGCTCTTGAAGACTCTTGAGGGCCTCATGTCTCTATCTGAATCTTCACTGCTCTGCCCATTTTACACTCATAAATCTTGCTAATTTCCGAGAACAAAATACTGTTGCAAACTCCTTTTCCCTTTCCTTTCCTCTTTCTAAACTAACCTCATTTTCCCCTTTCCTTTCATCAAAATCCCTTTGATAAGGTTTAAGACCCTTTCTTGCCTTATCGAAACCCTCAAACTCCTTTGAAAATCATTGAAAATCTATAAAATAACATTTTTTTATATATTATAGACTTAAGCCCCCTTGGGCTAAGTCTTTAACCCTTCCCCTCCATACGCCCTGGTGCTGGAACCAGGCGCTAAGCCATTTGAGTGCCTATCGCATTGCAGAGACCCGAGCGCACAAACAGTTTTCCACGTTAAAAGCTTCGATGTGATTAGCCCTGTCTGTTATGGCCCCCGATCATGTTGAATTCCATATAACCCATCACCCTGGTGGTCCCTGCTAGTCACTCACTGTTCAAAACCAGGTGGAATCCATCGCACCGCTTTTGAGAGGGAGGCGGTTTTTTCCATTTGGTAGCGATGCAATCCACTGGCGGACATGTGGCCTTGAGAAAATTTCGAATACCGCCCTCATCCCACATTAAAATTCAGACATGGGCTCGGCGCAATATTAGCGTCCGCCGTCCGATCTGAGGCCTACTCATCGGACGGTGATCGCATGCTGATCAAGCCCATGTGATAGGCCAAGGTACGACGTGTTCCATTAAACTTCTCTGTCGTCAATCTAATTTGCAGATCGATGGCCCAAGCTCAATCACTCTGATTCCTCGCCTAGTCAGCAGTTCCGGACTTGGGGGTTTTTATTCATCCTGATTTTATTAAAGGTTTGAAGTCCAGGAGCGTTTTATAAGGTTTATTGGTGCCCGTTCTCCGCCGTTAATCGTGTGGGCCGATCTCATCCGACGGCCCACATTTGTCCCGATCCCCAAAATTGATTTTGTGACCATTTTTATCTGAAACAAAGGTTTTAACTCATTTTATCCATTTTTCCAAAAAATGACTTATTCACGTTGACTTCTCGCCTCCGCTCTCGACCGTCGATCTCTGCGTGATCGACGGCTCCGATTTAATTCCTCCTCCACTTCCCTTTGACCCCTTCTAATCAATCTCGACCGTTGGATGATGCCATCCAACGGCCACGCTCTCCCCACATGTCATCTGAAGCAGTAAACCTATATATGCAGGATTTTATAACATTGTTTGTATTTTGCAAGGTTCCAGTGGTTTTTTCCGCTATGTCTGAAGAAAATTCAAGGGCAGAGGGTGACGATCCTCCCGCCTTTGATTCATCAAAGGGAATCATTCGCAGGGTTCAAATCCACGTTTCATCAATAATTCATGAGGCATTGATACCACATGACCCCTGCGTAACCCTGCACACCGACAAACACAGTGAATCAGGCACAAATCAAAGAGTATCAATGTCGAAATACAAAAACATACCAGGACAGAAGATTGAAGACAGATCTATGGGGATTACATTTAAGATGGTTTATCAAAAGCCTAATCCCCAATTAAAACACAGTTAAAAGAAAAATCATAAAGGTTCATCAGACAGAAAGCCTCCACCGCCACATCTGAGGCAAATCGATTCCTCCCAGCTACCACGTTGCCACCTGTACCTCAAAGCATTCATATCAGAGGCTGAATTTATTGATCAGGATCAGATATTTGTCTCAAGCGCAGCCAGAGAGTAAATTCTGCCAAGGAACTTAATGTAAAAAATATCAACAGAGTGACTATTACACAACACAGAGCCTCAAAAGTCAAAAAGATCTCCCACCGAGCTTAAATCTTAATGTAAATGATTTAATACAGACGACACCTATGTAAGCTTCTTCATCGAGCCCCAGAAAGGCTGAGAAGCCATTAAGACTGTATTAATTATAATTGGAGATCTTTTATCAGATCTCACCTCCTAATTCTTCTATAAATACTACTGCAGAAGATGAGAGAGGGGTTGGTTGATTTAGCTACTGAACATTGAAATGTAATTGAGCTTGAGACTTCCACTTGTAAATAGTGTTCACTGGCCCTTGGAGCTCTTCTTGTGATAGATAAGTTAGGCTGAGATGTGTAGGTGATTGCTAAACTAAAGCATTGGACTTAAAGCTGTAACTGGTTTGGAGCATCAATACAAGCTGATTTATGGGATCCTGGTCTATGTTGACGGTGATGTTTTTCTCATTGTAACTTGTTATTTTGTTTCTGTTTTCATTGTGTTCATCTTCTCTTATAAAGAACAGCATGCATAGAGTTAGGACCTACTTTATACCAGTACCCTTCTCTGACTGAAAATCTTTATCTGAATGTTTTCTTCCAATCTGTGTTACTTGGGAATGATTCAATTCAGTTTAAGCATAGGAATGTTGGCGTTCCCTCGTCTTATTGTCTTAGCTGAATATTATTCTTAAATGTTATGTTCAGTATTAGTTAAGTAGAGATTAACTAAGGAAGATATGGTGTGCCCTGGTCCTAGTTTTATCCCCAAAGTCTGTCTGAATGTTTCCCTTGGAATGTGTTGAAAGCTGGCTAGTTTAGAAGTACTTACCAGATATTAGACCATCATTTGTTATCATTAGTGTTTCTCTCTGTTTTTTTAAATGTTTTCTATTGAAAGTGTATCAAAGGCTGGCTAGTTTAAAAATACTTACCAGATCCTAGTTTACTTTCATGTCTTTCTTAAGTGTATGTCAAAAGCAGGCTAGTTTAGAAGTACTTACCTAATCTTGGGCTGCACTTTGTTCTTCATCTGTTTAATTCCCCTTATTATTTTTTCATTTCATTCCATAAATAAAACTTTAAAGAGATCCTTAGACATAGATGATTTGCCCCATGGACCACTCTTGCCTCTTGCTGTTTCAATTAAACCCTATTATGACTCCATAGCTCAATGGACTAAAACCTGCAATTATCTATCTTCCTAGCCAAAGCTTGTTCTATTCTCTTGCAACTTCTCACCTTTGAAACTCTTTGCATTTAGAACTCTCCACCTCAAATAGTAATCATGCTCAACCATCCAAAAACAAACAAAACCCTTGGCCTTCATAACTAGCCTAATATCATTACCCAAAACTTCAAAGACAAATCCATCTTTGCACTTATTGGAGAGATCCCTCTCTGGATTCAGGAGGGCTAGATCCTAGAATCCCAAAGTGGTTGAAACGATGTTCTCCCTGCAGTCGGACTTTTTCCAATCTTGTTGATTACAGGGTGCTAACATTTCTAGCAACTCCGCTGGGGAACGAACCCAGAATCAATTTCATTTTAAGGTAACCATAGGATATTAGAGATTTGTTTCAAAGAAATGTTTGCTATATTAACCAGCTAAACCACCAGGAACTAACATTTCTGGCAACTCAACTGGGGATCGAAACCAGAATCTCTGGTTCCCTTTAAAAACTTCATAAAACTTTGTGAGTTGAAAGCAGCCTTTTCAAGCACTACCAAGAAATGGTAATCATGATGAAACTTGTTTGAATTAGTGACAAACTAGGCAAACCCTAGGATTCTCATGAGTCTTTATCTAACCTTGAAAAATCAACTAGCTTATCCATAAGAGTAGTTTTTCTTTGTCTCATAACCGTAGCTAATTTTTGAAACAGAGTTAGGACATTCTTAGAAACCACACAACTGAAAAATAATTTAGAATACACAAAAATATTTCAAATTGGTATCCCATGAACATGGTGGTGGACCATAAAACCTTTTACCTCCTTAGGAGCTAAAAACTTCCACTTGGCGACTCCACAATCCTCAACAGACCTTAAGACTCCATTGGGAAGAACCCTTATCATCATAATATCATTCAAACTTAGTTAGAGGACTATAGGATTAAAGTTTGTATAAACAGATTAGTTGACCTTTTAAAGACTGTCATACTTGGTTGAACTTTCTTTTTATTTGGGTCTGAAAAACACAGCATAGTGGCTCCTAGAAAGTTTCACACTAGAGCCTATCTTGACCCTGATCCACCTGAGATAGTTGAGAACACAGAAAGTATCCTTAGGAAGTCTCCTAGGATTAAATTATCAACTGTTTTCAGATCACCCTTGAGAGCTAATTCAGTTCCTGAAAATCTTTCAACTCTACAACAATCACGAGTTGACTTAGTAAATCCCTTTAGAACTAGGTCTCTTGATGATTTAGATCAGTTAGATTCTAAGGCTTCACTTTCATCTCTTGAAACAAGTGAACATCCTGGTAGCAGAGAAACAACACCTCTTGATTTACATTTCCTTCACAACCTAGGTGTCTCTCATCCAAGATTAGCTCAGCAATCTACTCCTGGTCCATCCACTTCTACTCACCCTATATCCACTGTTCAAACCACTCCACTTCAGCCCACTTTCCCTTTTGGTAATCCACCCCTTGTGAATCCACTCCCACCACATATCATGGCAGCATGGTATGCTCCCTTAGTCCTTCCTGTACCATTAGTCAATCTCCCACAGGACTATCAATCCAAAATTCCATTATATGATGCTAGTAATGCTACAATTGCATCACAACATGTGGATAAGATGAATGAATACTTTGACAGAAATGAAATTGATGACGATTCTGTCAAGCTTAGATTATTTTCTCAAAGTTTGGGGGGAGAAGTAAGAAAATTGTTTAAAGGTTTAACCCCCCATAGTATCAATGATATCCATGCCTTCCATCATACATTCTTAAACAAATGGGAAGTGAAGAAGAATCCTCTCCAAGTCCTTTCTGATTACAAGAACCTCCATAGAAACACTGGGGAAAGTGTGTAGGCTTATTGCACTAGATTTAATAGTGTGTATAATGCCCTTTCCCTAGATCTAAAACCTCTGCAAGGCTCAGATTTAAACAATTTTCCTAAAGGGTTTGACCCTGAGATGGCCTATCAGCTAAGAGAGAGAGATCCTGCAACTCTTGAAGAGATGAAAAAAGGAGCTCTTGCTGTGGAAGTCAACTTGATAGAGAAGAGAGCAAGAATGAAAAATGAGAAGAGAGTGTCTTTTAGAGAGGAAAACACACCTTCTACTTCCAACTCAAAAATGGAGAGAATTATGGAGGAGATGATGAAGAAAATGAGCATCCTTGAGAGAGCACAAGCCAGTCAAAACCAAACTACTCCTCAAAACAGAGACCAGAACCAGAATCAGAATTTTAGAAGGAACCAACCTCCAAATAGACCTAGGGAAGATGACCAACAGATCACTCCTCCCTTTCATAAAAACTATGTAAGTGAGGTTGAGGAAATATATGAGATAACAGAGGAAGATGATATCAACATGCTGGGGGTAGATAATGATGACTTTGAGATTCATTATGATAGAAAACAAGGTCTATACACACCTTATGATGACATAAGAGATGATGATGAAAATTATTATCAAGACATGGACTGAGTTAGCTGCCCAGCATGTATTTAGGACCCAAATTTTGAAGGCTTTAAACATAGAAGATTTTAATGACACAGTAAATCTTAACGATGATCAACCAAAGCTAATTTTTGGCCCTAAGATTGAAGGTAGATATCAAGAGGGACCTGTTCCTCCCTTTTATGTAAGTTTAAATTTTCATGACAAGATTTTGCATAACGTTATGCATGATTCCGGGGCTTCTCATAATTTAATGCCTAAAGTTGTAATAGAGAGCCTTGGTCTAGAAATCACCAGACCTTACAAAGACCTTTACTCCTTTGACTCAAGCAGAGTAAAATGTTTAGGATTAATAAAAGATCTCTGTGTTAACTTAGCCCAAATTCTAGCCAAATGCTTAGTAATGGATATTGTTGTGGCTGATGTGCCCCCAAAATATGGAATTCTATTATCAAGATCTTGGGGGGCTAAATTACAAGGGACTATGCAGATGGACATGACCTATGCGACTATCCCTATTTTCAATCAGACTAGAATACTTTACAGGGAGTCCCATATGCAATACACAATTACAAGCCAAGACAGACCACAGAACTCTCCCCTTTATTCTGTAGACATGAGCCTGGATTCATTTATCCTTTTCAATGATGAAACTTTTAGTGAACAAGTGACCTTGTCTGATTTAATGACAGATAGAGAGGAGGAACAAGATAACGTAGGAATGTCAGAACTGTTTGTTGAACCTGAGAACTCTAGCAAACCAAACAAATGTCTTGAGCTACAAGTCATGAGTCCATCACTCTTAAACCTTGACAGTCGAGAAAGCATCCCTCAAATAAACGAAAATCTTGGGGAATCAAAACAATTACAACTAAGTGCTGATATTCCACAACAATCAGGAAGCACGTTAGTTGAAGAGGACAATAACCAAGATGAAACCAAAAATAGTCCTCTGTGGAGTATGTTTTTTGACAGATCCTGCACTAGGAACAATGTTGGTGCAGGTGTCTGGATTTCCAACACTGAAAACAACCACACAAAAAGCATTTCCTGCAAATTAAAATTTCAGTGTTCCAATAACATAGCGGAATATGAATCCCTTCTCTTAGGCTTACGTTTGTTGAAAAAGTTAGGAGCCAGAAGAATCAATGTGTATGGGGATTCAGAATTAGTCATTAGGCAAGTCAATGGGGAGTATAACGCAAATCATCCCAGACTTAGGGCCTATCGAAACGATGTGATGGACCTTTTAACAAAATTTGGAGTCCAAACTGATTTTTGTCCCAAGAAAAAGAAATATTGCGGCCCACAATTTAGCCTTTATAGCTAGAACATGCTTAACACCATATAACACCAAAGATTGCACAACTCAGATAAAATTTAGACCAGTCATGACTGATAATCAAAAGTATTGGCAGGTGTTTGATGGAGACAAACAAATAGAAGACTTCATGCAATTCAGAAATGAATTCAAACGAAACAGTTCAGACTCAGATTATGAAACAGACTGCAGTGAAGAAAATTTTCTTGGCGAAGAAGAGCCGTCTCCTGAGCTTGTCAATATTAATTTGCTGACAAGCAAACTTAAAAGCAAAACAGAATTGAATGCAGAGTTAGAAACAGAGGAGTTAGAAACTTTGCACTCTAAAGATGAAAGGTTGCCAAACGGTCTGACACCATTAGAACAGTTGTTTGATTTTAACGATGTGGCCAAGAAGCTAAAAATGGAACCTGTAGAGACTGAAATGGAAGAGTGCAATATAGGCAATGAGAAAAAATCGAAAATGATTAAACTGTCTAAAAATTTACCAGCTCACATTAAACTCAAATACATAGAGCTGTTTAAAGAATTCTCTGATGTTTTTGCGTGGAGTTATGAAGATCTGAAATCCTATGACACTGAAATAATACAACAGAAAATTCCCCTCAAAGAAAACCAAAAACCATTCAAACAGAAACTGCGCAGAATTAACCCTGTTCAGTTGCCTTTGGTTCAGAAGGAGATCATGAAAATGTACGATGTTGGTATTATTGTCCCTATTATATATTCAGAGTGGGTGTCTAATCTGGTGTCAGCTAGGAAGAAAACTGGAGAGATCAGGCTTTGTATAGACTTTAGAGACTTAAATAAAGCTTCATTAAAAGACAACTACCCTTTGCCTAAGATGGATCATATTTTACAAAGGGTGGTAGGGTCTAGAAGAATTTCTTTGCTGGATGGCTATTCAGGGTACAATCAGATCTTAGTTCACCCTGCTGATCAATTAAAGATAGCCTTTACTACACCATGGGGCACTTTCATGTATGTGAGCCTTTTGATCTAATGAATGCTGGAGCAACTTTTCAGAGAGCCATGGACATAGCATTCTCGGAAGAACTGGGCTACTTCATCATTATATACCTTGATGATGTCACTGTGTTTTAAAAAACAAATGAAGAGCATTTAAAACATTTAAGAAAATTTTTCGAGAAATGCAGAAAGTTTGGGATATCTTTAAACCCTAGGAAAACACTATTTGGGCTCCAAGAAGGTAAACTTCTTGGGCACATTATTTCAAAAGAGGGTATTAAAATAGATCCCAAAAGGATTGAGGCCATATTTCAAATCTCTTATCCTCGGAACATCAAGGAGTTGCAATCTTTCATTGGAAAGATTAAATTTTTGAGAAGGTCCATCCCCAACTTGGCTGAGCCTCTTAGAAATATCACAAACATGTTGAAGAAGGAGCAAGGGGTAAAATGGACCTTGGAAGCAAAGAAGTCCTTTGAGCTGGTGAAACAAGCATTAACCAAAGCACCGGTTCTAATAAGTCCTGATTTTTCAAAAAAATTTATATTTTTTCATTTGCATCAGAACATACCATAGCTACTGTCCTTTTACAGAAAAATCCGTAAGGACAAGAGCAGCCTATTGCATTCTTTAGTAAGGCATTGAGGGATGCTCCTTTGAAGTATAACATTATGGAGAAGCAAGCTTTTGCTTTGGTTAAAGCATTGAAAGACTTCAGGGTATACAGTCTTCACTCACACATCATTGCCTTTGTCCCAAACTCAGTTGTTAAAGACACTCTAACACAGGATCTAAATGGTAAGAGAGGTAAGTGGATTGTTGTTATCCTTGAATATGATTTAGAGATAAAACCCACTAAACTCATCAAATGCCAAGGTCTAGCTAGATTAATGGCTGAATCAAATTTTGAAGTTCTTGATATTAATATGATTGATGCTTTGGATGATCAAGAGGAAATCTCAACTCCCATTGTTGAAAACCATTTTATGAATTCCTCTTGGTATGCTGATATAATTTATGTTTTTCTTAATTTGAATACACCTCCTAGTTTGACAAAAACAAAGGCAAGGTTTTTAAAATTGAAATCTGTAAACTATTGCATTATAGATAGACGTATTTATTGGAAAAATGCAAGTGGTGTATTGCTTAAATTTTTGCCTGAGTTTGATGCAAAGAAGATTAAACACCAGTTCCATGAAGGAGAGTGTGGAGGTCATTTGTACTGGAAGACAACAGCCAGCAAAATTTTGAGTGCTGGTTTCTATTGGCCTACTATTTTCCATGATGTGCACAAGATGATCATAGCCTGTCATAAATGTCAACTTTTTGAAGGCAAAAGAAAACTGCTACCCCTACCTCTGCATCCAATCACTGTTGAAGCTCCTTTTCAACAGTGGGGACTTGACTTCGTAGGAGAAATCCATCTGCCATCTTCTGCCCAGCATAGATGGATTCTCACTACCACAGACTATTTCACTAAGTGGATAGAATCCATACCTTGTAGGCAGGGCAATGATTATGTTATTATAAAATTCATGGAGACTAACATTCTCTCCAGATTTGGCTGTCCTACCAAGATCATCACTGATAATGCAACAGAATTTGGATCAAAGAAAATGGTTGAATTCTGTCATAGGCATCATATAACATTAGGGCATTCCACGGCCTATTACCCTCAAGGTAATGGACTTGCAGAATCCTCAAACAATAGTTTAGTGAACATAATCAAGAAACTGTTGGAGGACAACAAAAAGTCTTGGCACAAAAAGTTAGTTCATGCACTTTGGGCTGATAGATTGACTTTGAAGAAATCTATTGGCATGTCACCTTTCCAGCTTGTGTATGGTACTGATGCAATTTTTCCAAACATCCTTGGTGTACCAGTGATGAAGTTGATTCAAGAGTTGCAAACTGAAGATAATGACATGATCAAAAGAATAAATCAGACCATTCATCTTCAACAAACCAGAGAGGAAGTTTATAACAAAGCATTACAGAAGCAGGACAGCATTAAAAATATTTTTAACAGAAGAACAAAGGCCAACAATTTCAATATTGGGGACAAAGTTTTAAATTGGGACTCAAGGAGGGAAGACAAGGGCAAGCACAAAAAATTTGACAACTTATGGCTTGGCCCTTATTCTATCCATTCAGCTGCTAGTAACAATGCATTTTTCTTGCAGGAGTTGAATGGAGCAGAATTGTTTGGGGGTCCTGTCAATGGCAGGATGCTTAAGCATTACTTCTCTTAATCCATGTTATGTTCCGAAGGCCTTTTTATCTTTTTTTCCCATTGTAAATACTCCACCCATCATCGCATTCAAAGTTATAAAAAAATTAAAAATACAAAAACAAAGAAAAGAAAGAAAAGAGGGCAAATTGTGAAAACAAGAAAGGTATAGCCCCATACCAAAAAAGAGAAACAAATCTGAAAGTGTGCAAGCTCAAATGCTACTGCTGAAGAACACACTTCTAGTTAGTCAAACAGCTTAATCTTGACTAATTAGCTTTAAATTTTCTGCTAATAGGATAGTGAATTCGATTTGCCAAACTGTTTAATGTTGGCTTATCAGTAGATAGTTTAGGATAGAAATTAAAGGTTCAAACATGCTCAAAATCTAAACCTAAAGTTTCAAAGAGGAAATGACTCAAATCTGTTTCAAATTATGAGTCAAAAGATGTAAAAATCTAGTTCTGAACAACTTAAAATCTGAACTAGTTAGCAAAGGAAAGACAGCTCAAGTAAGAATCAAAACAGAGCTGTAAAAAGGTGAAGGAAATACTTTGAAATTTCAGATCTCAAGCTTTCCATTTTTGTTTTAAATTTTGTGCAAAATAATGTCTATGTGCAGTTTGTTTTTATGCCATAGACCAGCATCAAGTTATATTGTTCAATCCTGACTTGATTTCTTTTTAAATTTCTATTGTAGAATTTAGAGAATAAAAGTCTGTTGGACAGTTTAATCCCAACAGATAATAGATTAGGTAGAGAATCATATGGGCTCAATTGTTCAATCTGAGTCCATGGAGAAATAAGGAGTAGAAATAGATTAGATTTCCTACTTTCAAAAGAATAAAATGTTGTGAAAGAGTTTTCCAATCCAAGTGCACTCTAAAGAAGAAAAAATGTTAGATCAGTAGGATTGGGTAGGTAGACAGGTTGTATTGATGAAGATCCATTGTTTTTATGGCTGCTAATATGTTTTCAGAGCAAAGCAAGATCATCCACAGAAAGAAAGGCAGCCCAATGGATGAGGCAGCTGATCAGCCTCCCAGAGAAAGCAAGTTTGAAGTTCTTGATGCCTTCAAGAAGGCACCATCCCCAAGTGGAGCCACTCTTAGCCACCTATGAAGTTTGTTATACCAAAAGGTGGCTAAATCATTTTGGAGCCTTCAAGGAACAAATTTTATTACAAAAAGTGTTGGCTCTTGAAGACTCATGAGGGCCTCATGCCTCTGTCTGAATATTCACTGCTGTGCCCATTTTACACTCAGAAATCCTGTTGATTTCCGAGAACAAAATACTGCTGCAAACTCCTTTTCCCTTTCCTTTCCTCTTTCTAAACTAACCTCATTTTCCCCTTTCCTTTCATCAAAATCCCTTTGATAAGGTTTAATACCCTTTCTTGCCTTCTCGAAACCCTCAAACTCCTTTTAAAATCATTGAAAATCTATAAAATCACATTTTTTATATATTATAGACTTAAGCCCCCTTGGGCTAAGTCTTTAACCCTTCCCCTCCATATACCCTGGTGCTGGAACCAGGCGCTAAGCCATTTGAGCACCTATCGCATCGCAGAGAGCCGAGCGCACAAATATTTTGCCATGTTAAAATCTTCGATGCTGATTAGCCCTGTCTGTTATGGCCCCCGATCATGTTGCATTCCATATAACCCATCACCCCGGTGGTCCTCGCCAGTCACTCACTGTTCAAAACCAGGCGGAATCCATCGCACCGCTTTTGAGAGGGAGGCAGTTTTTTCCGTTTGGCAGCGATGCCATCCACTGACCGACACATGGCCTTGAGTAAATTTTGAATACCACCCTCTTCGCGCATTAAAAGTTGGACATGGGCCCGACACGATATTAGCGTCCACTGTCCGATCTGAGGCCTACTCATCGGACGGTGATCGCGCATTGATCAAGCCTGTGTGATAGGCCAAGGTACAACGCATTTCATTAAAATTCTCTGCTGTCGATCTGATTTGCAGATCGACGGCCCAAGCTCGATTGCTTTGATTCCTTGCCCAATTAGCAGTTCCGGACCTGGGGGTTTTTATTCATCTTGATTTTATTAAAGGTTTGAAGTCCGGGCACGTTTTATAAGGTTTATTGGTGCCTGTTCTCCGCCGTTAATCACGTGGGCCGATATCATCCGACGGCCCACGTTTGTCCTGATCCCAAAACTTGATTTTGTGACCATTTTTATCCGAAACAAAGGTTTTAACTCATTTTATCCGTTTTTCCAAAAAATGACTTATTCACGTTGACTTCTCGCCTCCGCTCCCGACCGTCAATATCTGCGCGATCGACGGCTCCGATTTAATTCCTCCTCTGTTTCCCTTTGACCCTCTCTAATCAATCTCAACCGTTGGATGATGCCATCCAACAGCCACGCTCTCCCCACATGTCCTTTGAAGCATTAAACCTATATATGCAGGATTTTATAACATTGTTCCTATTTTGCAAGGTTCTAGTGGTTTTTTCTGCTATGTCTGAAGAAAATTCAAGGGCAGAGGGTGATGATCCTCCCGCCTTCGATTCATCAAAGGGAATCATTCGTAGGGTTCAACTCCACGTTTCATCAATAATTCATGAGGCATTGATGCCACACGACCCCTGCGCAGCCCTCCACACCAACAAACACAGTGAATCAAGCACAAATCAAAGAGTATCAGTGTCGAAAGACAAAAACATACCAGGATAGAAGATTGAAGACAGATTTGTGGGGATTACGTCTAAGATGGTTTATCAAAAGCCTAATCCCCAATTAAAACACAGTTAAAAGAAAAATCATAAAAGTTCATCAGACAGAAAGCCTCCACCGCCACATCCGAGGCAAATCGATTCCTCCCAGCTACCACGTTGCCACCTGTACCTCAAAGCATTCATATCAGAGGCCAAAGTTATTGATCAGGATCAGATATTTGTCTCAAGCGTAGCCAGAGAGTAAATTCTGCCAAGGAACTTAATGTAAAAAATATTAACAGAGTGACTATTACACAACACAGAGCCTCAAAAGTCAAAAAGAGCTCCCACCAAGCTTAAATCTTAATGTAAATGATTTAATACAGAGGACACCTATGTAAGCTTCTTCATCGAGCCCCAGAAAGGCCGAGAAGCCATTAAGAATGTATTAATTATAATTGGAGATCTTTTATCAAATCTCACCTCCTCATTCTTCTATAAATACTACTGCAGAAGATGAGAGAGGGGTTGGTTGATTTAGCTACTGAACATTGAAATGTAATTGAGCTTGAGACTTCTACTTGTAAATAGTGTTCACTGGCCCTTGGAGCTCTACTTGTGATAGATAAGTTAGGCTGAGATGTGTAGGTGATTGCTAAACTAAAGCATTGGACTTAAAGCTGTAACTGGTTTGGAGCATCAATACAAGCTGATTTATGGGATCCTAGTCTATGTTGACGGTGATGTTTTTCTCATTGTAACTTGTTATTTTGTTTTTGTTTTCACTCTGTTCATATTCTCTTATGAAGAACAGCATGCATAGATTTAGGACCTACTGTATACCAGTACCCTTCTCTGACTGAAAATCTTTATCTGAATGTTTTCTTCCAATCCGTGTTATTTGGGAATGATTCAATTCAGTTTAAGCATAGGAATGCTGGCGTTCCCTCGTCTTATTGTCTTAGCTTAATATTATTCTTAAATGTTATGTTCAGTATTAGTTAAGTAGAGATGAACTAAGGAAGATATGGTGTGCCCTGGTCCTATTTTTATCCCTAAAGACTGTCTAAATGTTTCCCTTGGAATGTGTTGAAAGCTGGCTAGTTTAGAAGTACTTACCATATCTTAGACCATCCTTTGTTATCATTAGTGTTTCTCTCTGTTTTTTTAAATGTTTTCTATTGAAAGTGTATCAAAGGCTGGCTAGTTTAGAAATACTTACCAGATCCTAGTTTACTTTCATGTCTTTCTTAAGTGTATGTCAAAAGCAGGCTAGTTTAGAAGTACTTACCTGATCTTGGGCTGCTCTTTGTTCTTCATATGTGTAATTCCCCTTCTTATTGTTTCATTTCATTCCATAAATAAAACTTTAAAGAGATCCTTAGACATAGATGACTTGCCCCATGGACCACTCTTGCCTCTTGCTGTTTCAATTAAACCCTATTATGACTCCATAGCCCAATGGACTAACCTGCAATTATCTATCTTCCTGGCCAAAGCTTGTTCTATTCTCTTGCAACTTCTCACCTTTGAAACTCTTTGCATTTATAACTCTCCACCTCAAACAGTAATCATGCTCAACCATCCAAAAACAAACAAAACCCTCAGCTTTCATAACTAGCCTAATATCATTACCCAAAACTTCAAAGACAAATCCATCTTTGCACTTATTGGAGAGATCCCTCTCCGGATTCAGGAGGGCTAGATCCTAGAATCCCAAAGTGGTTGAAACGATGTTCTCCCTGCAGTCGGACTTTTGCCAATCTTGGTGATTACAGTGTGATAACAAGTATAAGTTTAAGTTTCAGTGAGAAGCACACCGAGGACGGTGTTCTCTTCAAGGGGGGGAGTATGTAACACACGTACTCCAACCAACTCATGGTGAATAAATTTTACGTAATGTAAATTTAACTATTTATTCAAGAATACGTTGGAAACGAATTCTTGATAACCATCTATGGGAATTTTCTGTTTAAGGTAGGCAGGGGACTCAACCCGATACTGGAAAATAGTCGTGAGATAACATTCAACTGGAGAGGTGGGGGTTATTTGAAATATGCATAGTTATTTTACATTCATTTATAGTAGGAGGGTTTGCAGAAGTTATATGGCCACATCATGCGTGGGTTTTGTTTTATTATATTTGGTTCCACCACGCATTCGCACAGTTTCCCTATGAGAATCTGATTTGGATCGATCAAATTCATCGATTGCCTTAGCTCAGAAGATCTAGATCGTAAGCACCAGAACTCATGATCTCTCGAAATGTATGATTGCTAAGCGTAAGCATCATAGAGTTATAAGGAGCATAACTTGGACGATTGAGGCATCACGAGAGTTGTTGGAGAACTTATGGGTGCTGAGTAGTGTAGAAGGTCAACACGTGTGATAAAAGATAAGTATTTTGGAAAGAAAGTTATTTTTATACCAGTCTTTTATCATGTTCTTGAAAGAAAAATAAAAGAGTATTAAATATTTTGCATATTAATATTTTATCTATGTTTTTGAAAGAAAACAAAAAATTGCATAGTAAAAGACATGTTTTTTCTTAGAGATATACTATGGTAAAAGATTGTGCTAGTTTTATTTGGAAAGTAATAAAGATTACTATTATGTTAATATTTTAGAAAGATATTGTTGTTAGTAATATACCATGGTAAAAGACAAATTTACAATGTAGGTTCTTGAAAAGATTTCTATTATGTTAATATTTTAGGAATATATTATTCTTAGAGATATACCATGGTAAAAGACCAAATTGTGAGTTCTTGCAAAGATTACTAGTATGTATCTTGAAAGGTGTGAGCAGTAGTAAAACATAATTAAGTAAACTTGCTTGCGTTTATATATATCTTATTTAAGAAAATATACGAAGCTTATTTTCTTTTAAGAGGGATTTCGTACTAGTGTGTTAAATGAGAAGAAATCCAAGTTAATAAATATAGACTAAAGAGAATAACCTCTTGAATATATTACATTACTAGATGGATTATGTCAACTTCTTGATTTAGGTATATTAAAGGTTAAGTTAACCTTGTTAGCGTTGCGTAGTTTTTATGCATAAAAGTGGCTATATATGGTAAATTCTTGGAAGCAAAGCATGAGAAACTTGCATGTAGAATCATAGAGGAACAAGGTTATTTGCATGGATAAAAGATCTATTGAGTATGTGATTACTTTATGCTATCATAACTATTATGTTAGTTTCATTTGGAGTAAGCTCATGCATAGGCATGCAATAGTTGTATTAGATTTCATCGGAAAGAACATAAGTTTATATGTGGAAAATGATAACATGTTTTGTTATCATACTTTAGAAAATATTCTTTGGCAAAGAAGATGAATTACATGTACAAAAACTAAAGTAATGCTTTGGTTTCCTTGAAATATATACATGGATAATGTGGGTATAATATTTCGAGAATAAGGCATGTATTCTTATGTTTTATTCCATTAGTTTTATGGAAAAGAAAACCATGTTTTGCATGCCTATTGTGTTATATGTCCTCGAAGAGGAATCATGAGTTTGCCTACTCAATTATGGTAAGTACTTTGTTGGGAAATTAAGTTTAGAATCTTTATGCATTGTATGTATAGGAACAATAGTCAATGCATTAGCTTTATTATATTTGCATGCTCCAAAGGCAAAAGCTGAAGTGGTGGTTCTTTGTTAAAGTTTAAGTAAAGCGAATGCACATTGTGTCATTTTCCATTAAAGGAATTTATGAACAGATATAATGATTTATCTTGTACGAATGTGTGCGTGTGTGAAAAATGTCATAATAATGTGGGAGTTATTTGACATGAATTGATAATTACTTACTCACACTAATGTAGAGATGTTAGAAAAAGCATGTTGTGACATTGTATTCACATCTCATATATGCACATGAGTAGGTGTTAAAGGATCACTCAAAGATTGATTATATATTGATTAAGGCTTTATCTAATCATGCTATAAAATCTTGTAGATGACATCAATGACAGGGAATGATGGTGACATGTACAAAGGAGATATTATGCTTATCCTAGTGGCAAGTAAATGATTAATGGTTCATGCAGATGAGTGCGAGTTGCAGGATGGTTCAATGTACGATGGTCCATTGTAGGTACATCCATGCCATCAAGATATAAAGATATGGAGATATAAAGATATGAAGATATGAAGACCAGAGGGTAAATGCTATCATATTTATTTGTAATGTCTTTAAGCTAGATATTTGTATATTTCCTTGTAAGATTTATAAAACGATGGTTAAGGGATGGTCTCCCTTATAAGTCATTGAGTGAGGGATGATCACCCTCTCGAGTGTTTAATAATAAAATTAAACGTTGCTGGTTTTCACCCTACAGGGTTTCCAGGGTATATTGGTGTTCAATGATGTGATTGATTATTATGTCAAGATAATGATGTTGATTCCTTTCTTGTTTTGAAGTTCATAATGCCAAGTATGTGATGACTACATGAATAATGAAATGAGTGGAAGGTTACATTATATAGTATTATGTTAATGTACTGTAATGGAGGTTGTTAATGGTTAAGGAGCTTGTTATTCTTATTCTAAAGTTACACTATGAACTGGTAAACATTCTATGTAATGATCAGTAGGGAATATTTAATAGTGAATGGATAGTTACCCGTGAGTAGCTTGTATAAAAAAATTTAACTCCTTACATTTCCATGTGAAGTTATTGGTTTATGTTACATTTTTGCATCAACAAGCATTCATCAATATGCGGTTCAGGGAGTGAATTGAAATAAGAGAGTCCCTTTATTCCCAAAGGTTTCGAAGTCGATGATTTTTATTTTATTCTTGCACAGTGCAGCCTCAAGGCCAGTTTTCGAACTGGTGGACATGCTTCCCTCATAAACGCTTCAAGGCCTTGACTTCTCAGGTATCTCTTTCAACTGCCCAACTTTGTTGTGCAAGTTCTGGTACCCGAGAAAATTTTTGATTTGGTTTTAATGGTTCATTCTTACCTATTTCTTCGAAGTTGCAATGGGGATTATCTTGTTTTCTAGTGCTTAATTTTGGGTGGAGTTGTCTACTGTTTATGTGTACACATTATTTTCCTTTGCGTTGGTATAATGTAGGTTGTAAAGCACTTGACCTTGACCTAATTGTTGTTTCTTGTATCCCCTTCCTACCACAAGCACTTGTCCATTGCATCACTGTTGTTTCTCATTTCCCTCTCCTGTCTAGATGTAAAATTTTGATAGAAATTGCAACTGCTCAAACTTTCAAACTGAAAACAAGAGACACTAATTCTACTCTACTAATCTGTGGAATGGAAATCACAATTTAGAATAACAAACACTAACATGAAACAAGAAAAACCACAAGTACAAATTGATTTCTAGAGGAACCCAACTAGGAAAAACCCCTCAAGCCTCTTTGCATTAATAAGTTGAATATAGAAAGTATTACAATTGCTTGCTCCGACTATGAGCACAACATGAAAAAGAAACACTATTTTTTGTGTTGAATGAGAGCCTCTAGCTAGCACTTAGCCAATCTTATCCTCATCCAACCTCTTATTTCCTTGCGCAAATCTAAGCAAATTCGAGCTCCTAAATAATAGGGAAGTTCCTATTACCTTGCACAATTCCCAAGGAATTGATCTCGTGACTACATGTAACAACTATACATACAACTAATATAAAAATAGTATACAAATCATGTTACACCAGCCTTGTATCCTCCACGTCTCCTCCACTCCCACTAAGTAATTCAAAATCCATGGATGCATGACCTATTTTGAGCTAATTGATTAGTTAACTAATAGGTCAATGAGTTAGACTATTGTCCCACTACTCAATTGACTCTATCAATAGTTATAGGCCAGTAAACTAAGTACACCAGAAAATAACTTAACTAGATTGCTAAAATTTTGTAATCACACATGCATGACTGAACTCCAAGCCCACTAACTCGAATTTACTGAGCTAACTGAGTGACAAGAGCCATGTCACACTCTCTAAGTTGTCCTGTTGTTGTGGAAATTTGATTTACTCAATTTGACTAAGGCTAAAATCAACTTGAGTCTTTCTTGATACATTTCTAACAATCCCTCTTAGCAAGAAAGGGAATTTTCATCACCCCTAACTTCCACCTGTGGAATTCGAATTTACCTCTTAACAATGCCTGTTTCAAGATGTCAGCATCTTTCTTCACAATTGGAATGTACTGTAGCAGCATAATTCTCCTTTGCACACAGTCTCGCAAATGATGATAGCAAATATCAATGTGCTTGGACCTATCATGAAATGTTAGATTTTCAGATAGCTTAAGGTAACTATGATTATCACAATATATCATGGGTGAATCCATCTCTTTATTGAAAAGACCCACAAACTTTATTTTCCTCATCCATATGGGCCTCACATGTTGCTTGGCTTGCAACAATGTATTCAAACTCTGCTAAGTTGAGTGCTATGGACCTCTACTTCCTATTGTACCAGGAAATAGTTGCAGACTCGACTCTGAAGATAGCAACTAAAGTAATTTTCCTGTCTGATGGAATCCCTTCCAAATCTATATTGGTGAAGCCTTGGAGCTTCACTCCGTTTGTCCACTTGTACCATAATCCATACTCAGTAGTGCTTATGAGGTACGGTAAAAAATTCTTAGCTGCCTTCCAATAAAACTTGGTAGCCCTCATCATAGCTTGACTAAGTTGTTTAGTGCATAACACCTGTTGGGTCTTTTGTTCACAAGATACATCAAAGGAACCACAAGCTACCTATAAATTGTAGCATCAACCTCTCCACCTGAAGTGGCATTCCTCCTTCCTCGAGTTTGTAGCTAGAGGTGTGTCCATAGGCTTACAACTCTCCATGTGAAATCTATGAAGTATTTCAGAGGCATACTTCTCTTGAGACGCATACAATTCACCATCACCTTTCCATAAGTTCCATCCCAAGGAAGTAATGCATTAAGTCCATGTATTTCATCTCAAATTATTTTGGAAGATCCTCTTTGCAAGAATAGATCAGCTGCTCATAACCTATCAATATTAAGTCATCAACATAAAAAACAAGAATAAGCAACTTACCATCTACCACAATGTGATAGTGGTTCGCATTTGCTTCACTCTTGGTGAAGCCCAATCCACTGAGATAATTGTCAATCCGAGTGTACCATGCTTGGGGCGCTTGTTTGAGACCATGCAATGATCTCCTAAGTCTACATACATGTGTCTCTCGATCATATGTCTCAAATCCTTCTGGTTGCTTGATGTAAATTTCCTCCTCAACAACACCATTGAGAAAGGCAATGTTCACATCCATATGGTGGATCTTCCACCCCATCTACGCAACTAATGCGAGAATTGATCTGATGGAGGAATACCTTACCACAAGGGAAAATATTTCGTCATATTCAACTCCCTCTAACTGAGAAAATACTTTGGCCACAAATCTTTCCTTGTACTTCTCGATGCTCCCATCAGCTACATGCTTCACTTTGTAGATCCATCTGGAACCAACAATTGATTTCCCTTCTAGTCTCGCAACCACTTCTCATACATTTTTCTTCATGTTGGACTCATATTCTTCCACCATGGCATCAACCCAAATAGGTTGAGAAATTGCTTCCTCAAATGAGGAAGGCCCTGACTCAATGACCTCTTTATATGAGAGCCACAACTCTTAAGTGTTTTTCTACTTTCACTACCATGTGGTTCCCATGTGCTCTCATGCATCCCGTATTAATCTATCTATTTTTGCTTCTCTTTTTCCTTCTCTGATGTCTATGGGTTAGTGTAGTGCTCTACCTACATCTTCTTTGCTCCTCTCATTTTGTGGTTAGTTCACAACCTCCCTAAGCTCTCATGAAAGTCAACAAGAAATGTGTGTCTAATTTAATTTTCCCCTTAATTAAATTGGAAAATAAAATAATCTTATCTCATAATTTCTAGGCTAGTTAACCAGTGTTTACTGCAGCGAAGCTAGTCTACAAATTTCAAGTTGAGGGTGGTTGGTGAGGCATGCAAAGCGATTCTATTAGTTATTGAGTCCAAGTTGTAGTTAGTGCATTAGTTTAATGCATGAGAAATCAGTTAACTCCATTAATTGAGTTAAAATCAGTTTAACTAGTTGTAACTATTTGTTGCACTAGTGAGAGGTCAAGTGAATTAAATCAAATTTAATTCACATGCAGTTATCTGTCATGTAACTAATGATTTACTATTAATAGTTGCATGCATGTCAGTTTTGATGGAGACCCAGTTGAGACAGAGGTTAAAGGGATGTTAATTATCAGTTGTATTATTAGTAGGTTGCCCGCATGCAGTAAAACACCCATAGGATTTCCCATGAGAATTGTGCAGTTTTGGAAGGCTGAAATTCCTAAAGAATAGGGATTTCATTCCACGTGAATTGTGCAAGCAAGGAAGGTTGAGCATAGGCTGAAAATTGGCTAAGTGTTGGTTGATTTTGTTTGGATCAGTGTGAGACAGTTGTGAGAGTGCAGGAGACTCTCAGAGAAGAGTATCAGAATCGTTTCTCCACAGCGGAAGTACTTTACCGGATTGCGGCCTTCACAAATACCAATGAGTGTGCTAAGCTGCCACGTCTTCCCATGGGAACCACCCTCGACCTCCGCTCAACCCTCTTTCTTTATTGTCCGACGCCTCCCCGGGGTTAATTGAGCACTCCACGCTTTCTTTTTATTTTTGGTTTGTCCATAGGAAGAACACGTGGGGCGTCACTGCTCTGTCGAGTCACCTAGCTATCCTAGATCATCACTACAATGGGAATCAAAACAATTCTCTTTATTAAGAAGTATCACATTCACACCTTAAATATTAACGCTGTTAAGAGGCATGCAGAGTGATTCTATTAGTTATTGAGTCCAAGTTGCAGTTAGTGCATTAGTTTAATGCATGAGAAATCAGTTAACTCATTGAGTTAAAATCAGTTTAACTAGTTGTAACTATTTGTTGCACTAGTGAGAGGTCAAGTGAATTAAATCAAATTTAATTCACATGCAGTGATATGTCATGTAACTAATGATTTTCTATTAATAGCTGAATGCATGTCAGTTCCAGTGGAGACCCAACTGTGACAAAGGTTAAAGGGATGTTAACTATCAGTTGTATTATTAGTAGGTTGTCTGCATGCAGTAAAACACCCATAGGATTTCCTATGAGCATTGTGAAGTTTTGGAACGCTGAATTTCCTAAAGAATAGGGATTGCATTCCACATGAATTGCGCAAGCAAGGCAGGCTGAGCAGAGGCTGAAAATTGGCTAAGTGTTGGTCGATTTTGTCCAGATCAGCGTGAGATAGTTGTGAGAGTGCAGGAGACTCTTGTGAGAAGAGTGCATTGTAATTGTTTCATGATTCCTTGGCGAATATACAATAAAAGATAGAGGGGTTTTGAGCAAAAAGCTTTCCCCGGGAAAATATCTGTGTTGTGGATTGATTTGAATATTTCTTAACATGTTGTGATTGGCGATCATGTTTATTTTCCGCAATTAATTTGTAGAAGGATTCAGTATCTTGCTTTAGCATATCGCATGATCGAATTGAATCCATTGATATACATATTGTTTGTATAATTTTTACATGGCATCAGAGTGTAAGAAATCACTATAGTGGAGAAGAATTTGAATTTGTGTTGAATATCATTTGAATTTGCAAAAATATTCTTTGGTGCGATAGGCAGATCAAGATCAAGATGACTTTCAATGGCTTGAGATTGGAATATGCACTCGAGGGAAGTTCTAATTATATTGTGTGGAAAGATAGGATGGAGGCAGTTTTGGAGGACAACGGGTTAAAATAATTCATTGATAATGACATTCCAAAACCCGCAACAACAAATGTCGCTCTTCTTGATGCTTGGCAACATAAGGTTGAAAAGGCGAGGAGGATCTTATTGGAGGGAGTACAAGACCACATTGTCTCAAGTCTCCATGGAAAAGCGACTCCAGATGCAATATGGAAGGCTTTGATAGATCTGTTTCAAAGTAGTAGTGACCACAGAAAATTGGCACTGAAGGACAAGCTCAGGAAAATCAAAATGGAGAAAGGTGACACTATTCCGAAATATTTAACCAAGTTTGTCCAATATCAAGATGAACTTGGGAGTGTCGAAATTACTGTAGTGGATGATGACTTGGTGAGCCTAGCTCTTCTAGGCCTTCCCAAGAGTTGGCATAGTTATTAGGACTTTGTCAATGGGAGGGAGAAGCTGCCAGATTGGGAACGAATTTGGCTGGATTTGGTGCAAGAAGAATTCAGGTGAAGTACCAGGGATGGATCCTCATCTAAGATAGATGATGAGGAAAATTGCGCCTTGGCTGGTAAAGCAAAGAAGGGGAAGGGAAAGAAATCCTATTCCAAATCTGAGACAACAAAGAAGGCAAGAAGCGTTACATATTCAGAGTGAAATGTTTTCACTGTCACAACAATGGACATTATGCCACTAATTGTCCACAGAAGAAGAAAAACAAGAAGGCTTCACGATCTGCAGTTGGTGAGGCTTTGGCCTCGCAATTTGAGTTGGACTTCTTGCTCATTGCATGCATGGTGTCTAGTACAATGAGATTAGTGTGGTACTTGGATAGTGGTGCCTCTTTCCACATGACGAGAGACAAAGAAATTTTCAATAGCTTGGAGGAGAAGGATCTCCATATGCATATCGAAATGGGTGATGACATGGGGTACAATGCTACCGAGATTGGTACAGTTACCTTCCAGAGACAGTCAGGTAAGCCCTTCTTATTAAAAGATGTCATGCATGTACCAGGCTTGAAAAAGAATTTAGTTTCAGTTGGTATGTTGGAGGATAGAGGTTATGACGTGGTTTTCAGTGAAGGGAAAGCATCTCTTCATCACAAAGCCACAGGACAAGCCAAGAAGATTGGGATTCGTGTGAAGAATCTCTACAAACTTGATGTAGATGGCTACGCAGCATTGATGGGTAAAACAAACAAAGTGGTGAGCTAGGATGAGGGTGAGTTATGGCACGGGAGATTGGGCCATCTACACCACGGAACTTTGAAGGTCATGCAACAGATTTCTATGGGGCTTCCAAAGGGTACTCTTGCGCAGAAAGACACATGCAAGGGATGTACCATGGGGAAGTATGCAAAGACCACTTTTCACGAGAAGGAAAACCGAGCAGCGATAATCCTTGAGAGAGTTCACTTAGACGTGTGTGGACCATTCTCTACAGCTTCGACAACAAAGCACCGGTATTATGTGATCTTTGTTAATGATTTTTCTAAAAAGTGTTGGATCTACTTTATGCAGAAGAAAGATCTAGATTTAGCCAACTCCTATGGAATGGGAACAAACTCCTTACATAGAAAGTCACAACTGAGGTAAGTAGAAATTACATATTCCAATATTTAGTTCATTAATTAGTCAAAGTTGGGCTAACATTGACGCCCACCCAAATAAAATGATAGAAGCAACATAGGTGTCTTAGTAGTGAGCGAAGATTGTTATTGGATTGTCAATATGATAGTGATAGAAAAACTCATTGTTAATATGCAACATGTGAAATAATATTTAATGTATGTTATATTTTATAACTTTATTTATAATGAAGATAAAAAATTACTAAACCTAATAGTAGAATAATTATCAATTCATTTAAAAACCTATCTAATTTTGTATATATATAAGCACTGTAACTTATTGTATTGGGTAAATTCATAGCTTTAATATCATAAATAATATATATATATATATATATATATATATAAAAGCTTGTAGTTCGACTGGTGTTCTTGCCACTTCACTCTAAACTCTGCCTTCTCTATGTAGCGCGTGCTCGACCAGGAGCTTGACGAGCCTGTGATGTATGAGGGTTCTTCACTGTCAGCAGACTTTTGCACCAGTGAAGTCATGTTTCTGCAACATTCTCCAAAGTAAAAGTAGCAAATTAATGATGTAGCCATGTTACAGGTGGTCCAATAGCGGAAGTACTACTTGATTGCGGCCTTCACAAATAATTAATGATTGATTGCGCTACAAGCTGCCACGTCTTCCCAAGGAACTGGTAGCTACCTACGTTCAAACCCTCTTCTTTTATTGTCCAACGCCTCCCCTGGGTTAATGGAGCACTCCACGCTTTCTTTTTGTTTTTGGTTTGTCCATAGGAAGAACACGTGGGGCGTCACTGTTCCCAATGAGTCACCTTAGCCATCCGTATCATCACTACAATGGGAATCAAAACAAATTCCCTTTATTAATAATAAGCATCACATTCACACCTTAAATATTTAACGTTTGTTAAATTTTCTAGTTCAGCAAAGATTTTTTATATTTTTATGTAAATGGAAGATACTTTTCGATGAATGATTCTGAATTGAATTAAAGAAATAGATAATGATACCCTATTTTTATCATATATTATGAGTGATTTGTATATTGGATATATTAGTTGAATTCATAATTCTAATTTGAGTGCTTTGTATATTGGATATATTAGTTATAAAATAAAAAGTTTAATTTTATAATAAGTATTATATGAAAATAATATTTATGGAGCAAGAAAACGTCCGCATAAAGATTGAGCAGTGTTTAGTTAGACCAAATGGAACAGCTCCGGTTGATGGGACAGCTCCGTCCGACAACCTGCGACAATTCCGGATATCCGGTAGACCCTGCTCTCCGTCGTCCCACTGCCCGCGACCGAACTCCGGTGGAGCCCGCGCCGCCTGCCTCCGCCACCCGTCCCCTCCGCCTGCGGAATCTGTTCTTTTTAAATGATAATAGCGAAATTGATGTTGACACATTTCAATTCGATGGAATTTCTATGTTCAAGTGAGGACTCTGGTTTCCAGAGCTTCCGGGTTCAAGTCTTAGTGGATGACAAAAAAAATCAAATATGTGTCTCCCTAAAAATAATGAAAATTTATTAGGAATGGAAAAGTTAATAATCACATTTACTTAATTAAAGATAAGATTGAAAATTTGTCAAGAATGGAAAAGTCTGAGTAAGACGGATATAAGTTTTTATATATTAAAAACAAATTTCATTCAAATTAGATTTTGGATTGCAGAGTGTATTTTGTTCAGGAAAGGAAATAACAATTTCAATCAAATTGGATTTTACATTGCAGAGTGCATTTTGTTTATGAAAAGATAGTTAATTTAAAATTTTGATTTTATGTTTTCAAGTTAAAAAGGATAACATTCACGTATTTAAATATTTTTATTAAATTAAATTAAAATGTATTTTACTAATATAAATAATTATTGAAAAACAATTTATTCTAATTTTCTTAGATTAAATTAAATTATATTTTTAAAATTAAAATGTATTTTATTAATATAATGAATGGTTGAAAAGCAATTTAGTCTTTATTACTTAAATTAGAAATTAGGAAAAAGTTGCACAAAAAATTATAATATATATTGGTCAATCTTAAATTAATAGTAGTCAAGAGCCAAATTGAATTCTAGAGTCTTTTTTTGACAAGAATTAATAAATTGAAATGTCAAGTGGATAAATTATTTGCTTGCTCCAACACAAGGAGTTGCATACCTTTTTGTGGGTGGTAACCACTAGTAAGTATACACATTTACCATTTTACTCCTACATAAATGGTAAGGAAAACCTAAATAATAGTGGGAAGTAACTCCTTATAAGGATATTTATTTACATCTTAAATTCTTATTCATTCACTTTTATTCAGACTTAAATTATGTTGGGAAGTAATTGATCGTAAACATGTTTACATGAGTATGAGCTATTTTCAAGTTTGGACAATTTTCATGGAAAGCTTAAGAATAAAAATTCACTACACAAAAATCTAAAAATCATGCATAAATAGTTGGCATAAAATATGTGAGACAATTATCCACATAGTATTTTATTGTGTAAATGTTGCAATAACACTTTCAAGTTATAGTCCAATTAAATGTTTGAAAAATAATTGCTCATTTTACAACCTAGTACAAGTGGATATATATGTGGGGTCAAAATTTTTATTTGGTCTTATATATATTCTATTTATTATTCAAAAATACAATTTAAACAATGAAAAATCACACATTGTATTTTGCACTTTACAAAAAATTGCAAGTGAAGAAATTTGATCCATGCCAGCTCAGCTCATAATAAATTCACACTTAAACTAGATGTATGCTAATTTTAATAATATTGAAAAATAAATATTTCTCTTAAAATTAAATATTATAGTTACATTAATCAATATTGAAATAATAATGATCAAAAACACATCATTACTAAAATTTATTTTATAATAATTTCATTATCTATACTCATTAAATATGAATATAATTTTTAAATTTAATTTTTAACACCACCAAATTCAGAAAGAGATTGCAACCATGCATTTGCCATGGCAAATAATGAACTCTGCCTCAATGATAACCCCACAACCTCCATAATCTTGTCCGCTTATACATTTGCCTTTACTTGGAATTGCCCAATATGAATGGGGATATGCCACGTAATCAAGAGAGGTTTGGAGCAAAACCTGGGCATTCAGACATTTTGAAAATTTCCCTCCGAAATAACAAGATTTGAATTAGTAAAGCTAAACCATATATAAACTAATTTATATGGTTAAACAAGTAAATATTTATTTCTCATTTTATAAATATAAATATATATTATTAATACGTATACTTTAATATTTTATAAATATAAATAAAAAATATATATTATTAATATGCATACTTTTCAGTAATAGCCTTAATGTTTATGTTTGAGCACAGAAACACCTATCTTCGTTATATAAAATATAAAAATAACATAAAAAGTAGTTATATAAAATATAAAAATAACACAAAAACTAATAATACCATCTTATATAATAAATAACATGCAGAGTGACGAAACCCATGGTTCCACGGATAAAGAAACGGGGTATTATGAAAATGCTATAGTTACCAATATTGCTTCATGTAGCTCTTCCAGGGAGTGTTAACTTGGGGTCTCCTGGGAAGTCTGGTCTTGTATATGGGTAATCCTCTATAGCCACGACTTCTTGTTTACATCATCAGAGAAACTCGTTGTTAAAAGCCGACTTGTCGCCCACACCATCAGAATAACTTCTTGTCAAAAGTTGTCTGAGTGAATCTATGAATTTATGATGAATTGTTCTTGCTCCGGATCTCAATAATGAATCAACTTCAATAATTGAGTTTGAGCTCTCATATTAGACATTATGAATAATTTGAGCAAATCACAAATTTTCAATCCCTCTTTCCCTCCAAACGATTGAAATTCAAAAGGATTTGATAAATTTCATCCATTAGAAACTAATTTTTAAACTTTATTATGTGCATACGTGGTTTCTATAAGAGACAATCACGTATATACACGGCTTTCCCTTTAGTAACTTGTGTATAGAGCTTTCTATACGCGACTTTAAAATCCCATACCCGCGTACACGTATAGCGATATTGAAATTAAACAAACAAAAAAACAAAAACTCAAATTTTCAATCTAATGTATGAAATTTTTGATCAAATGGAAGAATTTAAGGTCATGAATTACCGGGAGTTCGTGGTTTCTAGATTCGTTGGTGGAATTTGCTCCAAAAGCCCTCACCTCAACACTTGGATAGTGAAAATGAAATTGGGTAAGTCCAAAACTCTATTTTATAATGAAAAATTAAAACCCACTTTCCTAAAGTTCATTTTTTAATTTTATTATTTTATTTTATGAACTTTTGACTTTTGTTGGAAGTGTTAGGAGATGTCTTTTTCATGGTGACAAAGACTTTTGTATTACTTAGTGATATTTTTCTAGTTCTTCGGCTCTACGATCGCTGACCTATCGTGACAGGTATCGTATTCTAAATTGGCATATAGGTTCAGACATATCACTTTTCCGTTGCATCGTGAATCTTGACCTCATACTGCAATATTTAGCCATATGGTCGACCCCACCATGTTGCGATTTTTTAACCTCTTTCACTCACCGTTTTGTAAAATCGTAACATAGTGGTAGAACCTTTCCTTCCATGAGCTTCCTAGCTAGATCCTCGCTAGCATATGTTTCCCATGCTGCAAGTATTGTGTAGGATCAGGAGTCCTCCTTAGTCGCTCCATGACTTTGTGTTGAAGCCTCATTCTTCTTCTTCTTCGCCATAATTTTTATGGCTTTATACCTTAGACGCTCTTGGGTGTTGAATTGTAATATTGAATTGCATATTGACCACTTGCCCCCGTTTTGACCTTAAGCTGACTTCATTTGGACTCGTGTATGAGTCACTTTTGACCATGAATTTCCTGCAAATTCAAACCACACATTCATTAGCCTTTGTGACTTGACACCCTCTTTTTCGTGGAGGGAACATCCCCTAAGTGTCGACGACCAATATCCATCACCTTCCATTGAGCATAGGAATGTTCCAATCCTAGGAACTAGTGCACTTTCCCTTGACACTTGTTCTCTCCAATGTACTTTAGGAATTCTTTTATTCTTTTTCAGGCTTTAAATATGGAAAAGACAAAAAAAATAAAATAAAATAAAATAAAAAATTATTCTAAAAAAAGAACAGGAATGGGACAATTTTTTAGCATTGGATGGGAGCAAGAGTCAGCCATGTTGCCCGAAACGATAGGGGGAGTTTGTTAATGCCTCCTGCATTGCAAACTTATAAAAAGTTATTTTATGCTGCCATAAAGTCACATCAAGTCATGTTTTTTTTTTCAAGGGAAGTAAACGTATTGTCGACCATTCTGTGGTCTCTCTCGACTCATTTATGTCCGCCATACCCAGTCTGTCAAGTTATTCACAATATCACTTCAACAACATAGTCCTTTACTCGTGATGGTTAAGAAGGCATCCATTGACTTCTTACTGGCGGTTCTGCTCTTATCGACTCTAATAAATTGCTCTAGGAGTAGACCTAGAGCTACTCACTGGCCTTATTTACATCATTGATAGGTGACCTTGTGCTTAGCATCGATCACCATTATGGGTCTTTGACTGAGTTGTTTCCCTTGTGTTCGACTTTAGCTTACATTATCACACATTGGTATTCACGATGTACTTAGTTTCCATTTGACCCTATTGGTGGATTCCTCGCCTCTGTGTCAACTTTCATTATTGGTTGGTTCAGAAGATTTCTTTCATGTACTAGCTACATCTTGTGCATGCCAGAAATGTAATTTGGAATGGTTACTTCATCTCTCTTCACCCAAGTTCTTCCAAATTATTTTCTTGTGGGTTACACTTGCGCTAGTTGATATGGGATGCCTTAATGCCTTCCCTCCAGTGGATATTTTCTGCTAGAAGGAAGGCATTATTTAAATCATTGATAGGTAACCTTGTGCTTAACATCAATCACCATTATGAGTCTTTGACTGAGTGGTTTCCCTTATGTTCAACGTCAACTTACATTATCACACATTGGGATTCGTGTAGTACCTTGGTTTCCATTTGACCCTATTTGTGGATTCCTCGCCTCTGTGTCAACTTTCATTATTGGTTGGTTTAGAAGATTTCTATCATGAACTACCTACATCTTGTGTATGCTGGAAATGTACTTTGGAATGGTTACTTCATCTCTCTTTGTCTGGGTTCTTGCAAATTATTTTCATGTGGGTTACACTTGCACTGGTTGATGTGGTATGCCTTAATGCCTTCCTTCCAACATATATTTTCCCATCAACTCCAACTCATTGCTATGGGAACAAGATCTAGAGTAATTTTTCAGTACCTTAGGGTTTGCAGTCATCAGTGGAAGACTCCTTCACTATCAACTGTGAGGATACATCAATGTCTCCTTATTGTTATATTCTTTCAAGTGTTCAACTTCAACACATCTATTCACACTTGTTAGATTGTATCGGGGTACCATGAAACTCATTAACATTATTGGTGAGTTGTCTCACATTTGTTAACAGTATACATCAATGACTAGTAATAAAATGATTACTCACATGGTCGAATTCAACTAATTTATTCCCATAGTGTAGAAATGTACCATCTACGGTTGGTGGAGACCTCGAGTCATGTCAGCATATTGGTTCACTTGACAGTTCCTTCAATTTTTTTCCGTTGAAACCTTTAGCTCTATATATTGCAGTCTTTCACAACAACATCTTATATGTTAGCACCCACCTTTATGAAGTGCCTCTATTCCACCTATATGAATTGTTGCTTATATTAGGATCAGTTATGTAGCATCATTGATCATCTCGTCTTCTAGCAACATTGATCGAATATTATTCTATATGTGATATTGAGACATAGTTTCGTTGTATTCTTTCGTGGCTATGATTTGATGATCCACTATGTATTCTTCAACTCCTACTGTACACTTATATATACATTTTGGATTCAATTTATACTTGATCAGTGGACATGATTTACTACTTCTGAGCATGGCTATTCCCACCTCAGACATGAGTTTTCTTTATGACTCCTTCCACAAGTATTCGATGGTTTGAAATCTGGTGATATCCTCCCGAGTTTTCGGATGACTCCTCTCTCTATGCTTAATATATTTCGGCCACCATGTTCCTCTTATGACCTCATATATTAGGGGGCATCTGTTATAACATAATTCAACACTCTTGTAGACCTGATGCTCTTTTATGGCCTTGGGAAATCCCTTTTACCATGCAGACTTGACTTTATACTAAAAAAAAAGTTTCAAAATCAATACTGATGTAGGGTAAATCAGTCTCACTATCAATAATATTGTCTTCTCCTTTGTTTTACAGTAAAAAATCTCACTATACACTGAGCCTCTCTGCAAATCTAGATCGCCTGTCTCCTTTGTTTCCATAATAGAAAATTGGAAGAAAGAGTCAGATCGAAGATTGTCCTATTCTCTGTAAACTTATGTTTTCATGCACATATATGTTTATAAAAAATGAAACAGATTCAAATTGACAGCATAAAACCTTCCATACCTTCATCTGCTTTTTTAAAACTTACTGGAACTTGGATTGATCAACCTGTTCGTTGTTGAGGCAAGGTTTAACTTGCAGGTGAAAACACAGCTTATAAAGGTAGCGTAGCATCTCTAGTGAATGCGTAGCACCTCCAATGAATATGTAGCGCATCCAGTGTATGCGTAGAATTTATGGTGTGTGTGCAGTGAACGCATAGCGTTTCAAAGGAATACGCAGCGCCTCAACCGAAAATACAAGTTTCTGACCAAATCTTCATTTTTCTTTAGACTTCCTCCAGATATTTTCCGAATCCAAGGTTATGAGACATGGTCTTCAATTTCATTGATTAAATTTAAGGGATCTAAGGATGTTGGGTATGTGGTATATTATTTCCATGATTAGTCGCATGCAGGGGTCACAACGAGGGCGATTTCCCCCTCCTGTACGTTGCATTGGGCACAACAGGGGGGGTTGGGTAGCCCCCTACACGGGTCTAGGGCAGCACCACGGGAAAAAAAATTGGACCCTATTTTTCAGTGGGCGGACCCACCCATGGTTTTGTGCATGGGTTTGCACATGGTTTTGGGGCATGATGGTTTTCGGCCCCTAGTATTTTGTAGATTCGGTCAAAGGGAACTATGGTTATGTTCTAATCCAAAGTTAATGGAATGGGGTTTATGAATGCTTCGACATGTTATATATGTGTTGTAACACTAAAAGGAACATAATGAAAAATCAAGGTGGTAGTCCCGATTTGGGATACAAGGGAAAATATTTGTGTATATATGTTTTAAGTTTTATTCTCTCTCTCTATTGTTTATTTTCTGTTTTTAAGATTCGTTTGCAGATAAATTTTGTACAGGGTTAAAACCTACAAAGGGCCTCCATACGATTTCCTCATTAAGAACTGTGACTATGTAAAAAACTCATACTTCATATTAATCCTCCACATTTAGTCAGCTGCAATCCAAGAATTGATCTCGATCCTTTAAACAACACACTCTTCCTAATCTACGATATTTTTAATCGATGCCAAAGATTAAGGATCCATAAAAAAATGTTGTTAACCGATGCTAGAACTCAAGGGATTGGAAATTCCAACTCCTTGAAGGATTTACAAAAGAGTTCTAGTTATGTATAAGGAAATATAATGCTAGAGGGTTCGACTCTTCTCTGTTCAATCACGTAGAGGTTTCAAATAAGTTCTAACTTGTTTGCACTGAAGATACAGAGCATATAAACACAAAACAACATAACGAATTTCCATATTTTCACCATAGTACCCAGTCAATTCACCATTTTGCTCAAAAAATACATATATCCAAATATCACACAGAGAGAAGTGTTTAGAACCTCAAAGCACATAAAATGCTATCCATTAATCAAATCATAATACATATTAAGCTTGGCCTGATATACGATGTGGCCATGTTTAGCCTTGGCCTTCTTTCTCAACTCTCCACCTACGCTCACTCTCTACCTCTCTATCCAATCCAACCCTATTTCTTACAAAAGATATCCTATTTAAAATGAAGGATTATGTACTAATTTTAGTTTAGATCCTATGAAATTTCCTCACCAAACTCCTAAGATCTCTTAGATCCACAATTTCATGGAGAAATCACTAGAATCACTCCATACCTAACATAGATTCTAGACCTCTATACCTCACAAGATCTTCATACGATTCCATTTAAATTTCCTAAACATAATTACAATTTTAGGATAGCAAAATAAATTTAAATTAAGGGAACCCATTCCCTTTAGTAAAGTTTGTAAAGACCTCTTAGGCCTCTTCCCAAATAAATTTTTGATGAGATTGCTCCTGCATCAGACTCCCAAGGAATAAAATGTTGCATGATCTCCTGATCATGATTTTTCTATTGAAGTCATCCTGGAATCCATATCTTATGCTGCCAAATTCCACTTGCTTTGCCATTTTGGTTCTGCTATATTGTTGTCTGCAACCTTCCGGGATCCCAACTCTTACTTTGTTTTCCTGCAAACATTTTGCTCCATCTTTCATCATGAATCATTTGTCCATTGTTGTTTTTGTTCCCTCTCATCCATTTGGAAGTCTTCATCAATTGCTCCCAGAACACATATAGTCCAATATTCAACCTTCTCCTTGAGTGACATACATTATGACTGTACGTTGTCCTCTTCCAACATTTATCAAACTCTTGGGTAACAGTTGTCAATTCTTTATCATTGTCCCAACTTCTATTTTCAATCTTTAGATGAAATTTTCCTTTGGGTAAAAACACTTGCACTAAACAATGCATACTTCCATTCTGCATCTCCATCTCATAAGTCAACTCCATTAAATTCTGCTCCTTGTAATGTTCATTAATCGTTTTGTTTTGCGCTTCTTCCAACCATATCATTTGTTACCTGCCAAATGTCTCCTTTAATTCATCTTGTCTATTAATCAACAATTCATTTGCAGAATTTATAACATATAACTCTTTTTCTCCTCCTTTTGTCCATATACCCTATGTTTTCAATTATATCCTTTTACCTTCAACTCCATTTGACTGTTTTCTTGGTATAATAACATAAAACAAGTATGCTGCCTTTCAATTGTACAATTTTTTCCTTGTATCTCTACATTCTTCCAATTGATCCTTGCATTAATATAATATTCATCCTCATGAACAAATTTCTCACCATTCCAACCAATTATTTGATCTTCACTTCCTCTTGTTTCCATGAACAATCTTTGTTCCAATTGTGCCATTTCACTTTCTTTTCTTTTTAAAATTTTTATTTCAGCAGTGTCCTATGTAAAAACTCTTCCTCCTTCATTTCCACTCTCATTTACCTGAAAACATTGTTTCATATACAATTGATCAATCAACTTTTCCTCTAATCTCTTCAAAACATTAAAAACTAAATACTTCACATCCTTCATGACCATATGAAAATGATCATCCATATTTGAACCTTCAATTTTTTATATTTCTGATGTAACCACTTCAGAAATTCATAATCTGAATTGTCTTCAGGCCACATGACTTCACTTATGTCTCTTCTTTCTTCAAATTTCTTCAACCTGCTTGTGACCTTTTCTTCTTGCATTACTTCTGTCTTCAGTTTAATTTTTAAACCTCTGTCATTTCGTATGAAATTCCCTATTTCTTCAAAACATAAATCATAATTTATGTCACCTTGAAGTATTCTTTTCCATTCAGGTGTCCAAGTTTCAATATTATGCTAAGTGAGAGTTTCAGATATTCTCTCCCTCTTTCCTTCGTAAGTCTCTAAAGAATATGATTGCTTTGACCAATCCTTCTTTTGTTTCTTTGTGGATGACCTACTGCTTCCATGATCTATACCTACACATTCAACAAACTTATTACAGAAAACAATTTCATCGGAACATTCCTTGAGTTCATTCTTGAATTGCAATACACATTGCTCTTCTTTTTTGTTGTACATTTTTGTCACATGGACTTCCTCTCATATATGTTGTCCATCACTTGCCATTCTCTGATCATAATCAGTAATCTGACCATTGTCGAAAATAATAATTATTGGTTCTGCATAAGCCTCTGCATAGCTTTCCAAAGTATAATTCTGTTCTGTCCTTCCTTGATAATTTTCTCTATAAATTTCTTCATGATTGTTTTCATACGTCAACCTCCTTCTTTTCTTGGCTGCATGAGATAACAATATCTCTCCTTTCACAATTGTCTAATTTCTTTCTAATCCTTGTCTCCTCTTAGCTCCCTTTTCACTAGCTGGAATATTTTGAACTATACTCCCTTTATTGGATCTTCCTTTACCATGTTGGCACACTTGCAAGACATGTACCATCTTCTCCTTTGCCAATTCACCATTTTTTTTAATCACAAATACAATTTCTTCAAAAATCAAACAAATATTCACAAATAAAATAAAGCACCAATTCATGATACCTCTAAGGGTATTCTTCCTTCCATAAACTTATAGAGTTTCCAACTGAAGTGCTCCATGACTTTCTCCAATGTTAACAACATGAGACAACGCTGAAATTTCTTCCTTTATGACAGTTCTTTGAGATTGTCCATCTTCAAAATATACTACTTGTTGTCCTCTATGAGAACAAATTTGTCTTTCTTGAGTTTCTACTCTTTCCTCGAAATCAATGAGCACAATATCAGAGTGCTGCCCTCTTTCTTCCATTATGAAAAAACTTTGTACCTGTTTTATTTCTCTTTCTTCAATACCTACTACAACATTCCAATGATTAATTTTGAAACCATGAGAATCTAAAGCCTTTGCTGATGTTTCCAACACCACTCCTTTTTGTACGAATGCAACATCGGTTTCTTGATTTTCTTCTCTTTCTAACTTATCTTTCTTCAACAACCCCTCCAGCAACTCTGTAACATAACACTCCTCTTCTTCAACATCTCTTTGGCAAACCCCATGAGCCAAATCTACTTTATATTTTGCAGTAACCACATTTTCTAACTGTATTACAGAAGTCCCTTCATTAACCAAATGTGCATGTGCTCTTCCTTGGCTATCTTCATGAGACAACGTAGCCTCATCCTCCATCAGAATGAAATTCTAATATCTCCTCTTTGAAATATATTTGTACATTTATTTTTCTTCCTTCATATTTATGAAAACGTCAAGTGACTATCTATCACCTGCTTCACCAACAAACATACACAAATCATTATTTTTAAAACTATTAAGGCTTTCAACCTCCCCTATCAACATATCTTCATCATGTTGATCTGAACACTTCAAAGAGCTCATGAGACTTCTTGCAAGCCTCTCTTCCTCTTCCTTTTCCAAGCAATTTGTAAGATCCAAAATAGATCTTCTCTCAAAACTATCCTCTCCAAAGAGGTCACCTTGCTCTGGTTCACAATAGTGAACTCCTTCTTCAATCAATGGCTTCAATCTGAACTCAGCTCCTCTGAGTTTCTCTTTCTTCTTCATATCCCTTAAGCTTTTCCTCGGTTTCTTTACAAATAATTGTACCACTGGCCACCAAACTGGCTTCTTCATTCTCCATCCTCTTCTCTGGTTATCTTTCATTTCCTCCTCTTGTAGCAGCTTCTCCATGTAACTGAGTTCATCTATTATCTTAGTCATTTCTCTATCAAATCCATTTTGACTCATCAACTCTATGCCATTTAACTTGGCATATTTCCTTTTTTTATGGCTTTCCTCTGAACCTCTGTAATGACCTCCAATGATTATTGGCTTCACCTCCTTTGTGAACTCCATCTTGTTCACTTGTGGGATGCACCTAAGAATTTACCTTTAACAAGTCTACATACCTTTCCTCATACCAATCTAAGCTTTCCTCTGAGCCTGACCTCTTGGTATCTAATTGGTTCTCTGTCTCTGGAACCACCTTTTGAGCAACTCCTTTGCTTCTCTTGGCTTCTACAGTAATCCACTTCTTCAAGGTTACTTTCCACTGTTTAAGAGCTCACATGCTCTTATAAATTAAGAACAAAATGGCTCTTTGTTACATCTCTTCCCAACTATCTTTGCTACTAGCACCTTATTTCTCTTCTACCTACAATCTGCAAACAAATCTCAAGCCAAAATTAACATAAAAATATGCCAATTTTCCCTCAAGATATCTTGCTGATCTTGTTTATTCACTCTTCTACAATTGAATGGACAACTTCTTAATACCATGCCTCTGCTTGTCAGATTTTAATAATGCGATCCTCTCTTACTTTCTTTGCAATATCTCTGTCAATTATATGCAGATCACACTTGCTTTGTCTCCCTTGTTCCTGTCAGAGTTTACTGATCTCCTCTTTTTGCAATCACAATTGTATCTGCAAATACAATTTCTACCTCAATTCATATAATTTCAAGAGCACAACCTTACTCTAAATTTATCCCCAAAGAGCTTTTACTTGCTATGATACCAGATGATGCAGGGTAAATCAGTCTCAATATCAATATTGTTGTCTTCTCCTCTGTTTTACAAAAATAAAATAAAAAATATCACTATACAGTGAGCCTCTCTGTAGATCTAGATCACCTATCTCCTCTATTTCTACAACAACAAACTGGAAGACAAAATCAGATCAAAGATTGTTTTGTTCTCTGTAAACTTATGTTTTCACACACAGATCCATTTATAAAAAATGAAATGGATTCAAATTCACAGCATACAACCTTCCATACCTTCATCCGTTTTTTCTTAAACTTATTGGATCTTGGATTGATTAACGTGTTCATTGCTGAGGCGAGGTTTAAATTGTAGGTGAAAACATAGCATAGCATATCCAGCAAATGCGTAGTGTATGCATAGCACCTCTAACGTATGCATAGCATTTCTGGTGTGTGTGCAACACATGCGTAGCGTTTTAGGGGAATACACAACACCTTAACTGAAAACATAGGTTTATGACCAAATCTTGATTTTTCTTTACAATTCCTCAGGATCTTTGTCAAATCCAAGGTTTTAAGACACAATATTTAATTTTATTGATGAAATTTAAGGGATCTAAGGGCCTCCATATGATTTCCTCATTAAGAATGGTTACTGTGTAAAATATTCATTCCACATATTAATCCTCCACATTCAGTCTGTTGCAATCTAGGAATTGATATTGATCCTTTAAACAACACACTGTTCCTAATCTATGCTATTGTTAATCGATGCCAAAACTTAAGGATCCACAAACATATATTGTTAACCAATGTCCGAACTCAAGGGATCGGAAATTACTCCTTGAAGGGTTTATAACAAACACTAGTAAAAAATGGCTAATTAATTACTAAAAAAATGACTAAAATTTGCATTAAAATGACTATTTTTCGGTCGGTGACCAATGTTAGTCATCAATATTTTTCACTTGTTGGCGATGACTAGTTGCTACAGCCAAGTTTTCTAGTAACTGATCTCAAAAATTGTCAAATTTTCCAGCTGGAAAAAACCCATAAACATTTTTGCCCTCCTACCTTTCGAAAATCAGCCCGCTAGCCGGATAAAACCTCATTATCAAGCCTATCTAGCCTCGACCATACTAAACGTCCATCAGCTCCAAAGAAAACAATCAAAATGTTGTCAGAGTCTCCCTAAGTTAGGTAGTGGTGCTTTAGGCATTTCTCCTTGGAAAACTATCCTAAAGCCAAGAACCTCTATCTATTATCAACAGATCCCTAACGAAATTTCCTATTAACATAAATAAAATTTAGTTACACCCTTAGTGTGTGCCACTAACAAGCCTTGAAGTCTCGGCAATGCATATGCCATAGGTCAAACTAATATTACGTAGTTTACGAGTGTTTCAATGGATCTTCAAGAAGCGAGAAGTGTGCCGACATTCGAAGAAAGTATTAAACTCAACATGAGAAGGCAGTGGCTAAGCAACGGTTTTGAGCACAGGATGCGGCTACGAGCGGTTGTTTCAGTAGCTCTGCCAATCATAGTCGAAAGGTTAGTGAATTATAAATGACAAGTAACTTTTGGATACTAGCCAAATTGTGTGATGTCTAAAGAGGCGCAAAGGTATTTGGAAAGAAAATTAAATCTCTGAGGAGAAATGCCTCAGTTTATTATCAATTTGTCATCTTGATTTTCTTAAGCATGAATAGGCAATGAAAGGAAAGATAACACTATTTAAAAGGCGATGAAATGGCATCACTAAGCCTCCTCCATACACGAGTAAAGGGTTGAAAGCGAAAGAAACCTCCTTCATTTGGCAGAGGGCCTCCTTCATCTAATAAGTAGAGGGCGAGAGATAGAGATTGATTTTAGGGTTTTCAACGAGTTGAAAGGAAAATTTTAAACATTAGGAGACAATTGGAAAACCACCGAACGAGAGAAATGGTGTTAAAAACAAAGAGAAAGCGAAGTCTTTGTAATGATCAAATAAGATGACTTATCTTCTATCGAGTTTTGTTGAGAATGCGGCAAGATGATGGGCTTAGTGAAATGAAGTCGCCTTCACTAAGTGGGCCCACATGAGGCGAGAATTAAGGCGCAAAGTCTATTTTTAGACTATGTCTGTTTTTTAGACATACGGGCAGCTCTGTTGAGGTACTGCTTGGAGATTCTTGATGGATGCGACATGTCGGTAAAAATAGATGAGACCCTAATTTTAGGACCCAGGCTATTTTATTTGATCTCCTAAAATATGGAAGTCGAAATATTATTTACCCTTAATAATATTTTGACTATAATGACGATTTACTCTCTTGGCGCACTTCGATTTGAGTCATGGAGGTGACTCATGCAAGCGACACAAGGAATCACGTGGTTCCTAGGTTTGATGGCATCTTGCATGGTTGGCTTCGGTTAGACTTCAATAGGGAGTTTTGGAGGAGTTAACGGGACAAGTAGTGGGTTGTGTTGTTGTTTGTTTTAGTTGAACTAGTTGGGATTAGTTATTCCAACAATCAACTAGATATGAGTGGAGTAAATTAAATAATATTTAATTTACTAAATATTAACTCATTAGTCAACTCAAGAACCTTAAGTTCACTACAGTGCATGATCGATTCGGTGGAGACCGATTAGGAAGGTGATGAAAGGTGAGTAAAGCTATCGGTTGTTGAATTTGTTTTGCATGAGTTTTGCATTACACTTGGAGAATTGCTCCACATGACAATTAACAATCCAAGGAAGAGTTCGAACCTTGAACCTCTTCATATACGGAGCTGTGAATTACTTAATAGAGACAAGGCAATTGGCGGGGAGTTTTGAACCTCGGACTTGTTCAAAGGCGGGTGAGATTGTGAGTAACTTCATGAGAGAGTGCGAGTACTTGTGAGGAGTATTGTACTTGTTTGGTTACTTGATTTCTCCATTATAATATACACAATAGGCTGCGGGGTTTTCAGCTATGGGCTTTCCCATATCTCGGGTTAATGTGTGATTGATTTGATGTGCGATTGCTTCTATATTAACCGCATGTGACAATTAATTGTGGAAGAAGGTTATGTGTTATGCATACAGGAGTTCGAAATTGATGTATGATCGGGTTAATATTCATTGAATAAGTGATTTATTCGGCTAATTTCTACATGGTATCGGAGCGAGATTAATTGTCGAGATCTATTACGGGTGATTCATAAACTTATTTCCTCGGACGGACTACGCATACGGGCCGGGAAGCCTCGGGTTCATCTTTCTTCGGAAAGTGAAAGGTGCAGTAAACGCCCCTTGCGGTCAATCTACGATTTGGAAATAATTTGTTTTCAAGTGTAGATTGGAGACGATAGAGCTTGGGTTGGAATTCGAATTTTGCGGCGGCTTTGTTTTCTTGGTGCCGGTGTTGAAAATTTCTTTCAACGGTTTTGCGGCTGAATATGCTCTTGAAGCGAATTCGAATTATGTTGCATGGAAGGATCGCATGGAAGCGATATTGGTAATAGTGCAGAAGGAGTTCGTAGATATGGATGTCCCAAGACTTGTTTAGTCACGGTGCGGTCGATGCATGGCAAAAGAAGATGGCAAAATTTCGAAGGATCTGTTGGAGGGCGTCGAGGATCATATTGTATCCCGGCCCTGCAGGGAAAGGCGCCTCCATATTTAATGTGGAAAGCTTTGACGGATCTATTCCGCGGAGTAAGAGTGACCAAAGGAAGGCCGGCGCTCCAAAAGACAAGCTCGGGAACATCAAGATGGAGAAGGGGGCGACAGTCGCTAAATACCTCACGAAGTTCACTCAATGCGGGAGATGGCCCGGGAAGTGTGGGAGTTGCGTGAAGAGGATATAGTCGACCTGGCTCTCCTTGGTCTTCCAGGAAACCCGGCACTCATATCAAGATAGTGTCAATGGTCGGGAGAAGGCTGCTTGCAGGATGGGAGCGCCTTTGGGCGGATCTCATGCGAGGGAGGAGATAAGGAGGACTACTCGAGATGGATCTTCATCAAAGGGAGTGATGAAGAAAACAAAACACTGGTGTCTAAGCTAAGAAAGGGAAGGGTAAGAAAACCTCTCATTACGGAGCTAAGGGCAAGAAGCCGGGGATATGGCGAAAGTGAAATGTTTTCCCTTTGCCATGATCACGGACATTATGCTACCAATTGTCAAAAGAAGAAGAAGAACAAGCAAGCGGGAAGATCTGCGGATGGAGAAGCTTTGGCTTCACGGTCGAGAGCTTGACTTTTCACTTTGATTGCATGCTTGGTTTCAAGTGTGATGGGATCGGTGTGGTTCTTGGACGACGGTGCGTCATTTCATATGACGGGAGATCGGGAGTTGTTCTCGAATCTGGAGGACAAAGTTTGGGTATGCACATCGAGATAGGCGATAGCCGGTAGATCTGATGCGGTAGTATCGGTACGAAGTATCCTTTCGAAGGGGAGTGCGAGTAAACCCTTTATACTAAAGGATGTCATGCATGTACCAGGATTGAAGAAGAGCACGATTTCGGTAAGCGATGTTGGAGGATAAGGGGTATGATGTGGTCTTGACGAAGGAAAAGCCTTCTTGCTTGATAAGACACGGGAGAGACCGAAAGATAGGGGTTCGAACTCGGAACCTTTATCGATTTGCGAGTAGATGAGCGCGACTATGGCATACAAGGCGGGAGAAGTGGTGAGCCGGGATGATGAGAGCGAACTATGGCACGGGAGATTTGGGCCATCTTCACCATGGAGCTTTGAAGATTAAATGATTTCTCTTTTGGACTTCTAAGGGCACTCTTGTAACGATCCCGGATCGGTGCAAGGGTGTACTTTAGGGAAGTATGTGAAAGCCACCTTTCACGAGAAGGATAATCTTGTTTGTCCCGACGATCCTTGAAGAGTTCACCTGGAACGTGTGTGGTCCTTTCTCGGTTAGCCGACGGCCAAAGCACGGGTATTATGTGATCTTTGTTGATGATTTCTCTCGAAAGTCTTGGATCTTCTTCCATGCGAGGAAGAAGAGCGATACATTCGCGAAGTTACGCGAGTTTAAACCTTTCGGTCGAGGAAAATTCGAAGAGGTGGTTGTCTGAAAGGAGTGATAACGGTGGTGAATTCATCTGCATTTGAATTCAAGGAGTTATTGTGAAGGATTCGGAGAGAGCTCATCGCACCCCATAACCTTACAGTGAGCAGGGTGGGTGAGCGGAAAAGCAGACGATCGTGGGTCTTGCACGAGCGATGTTATTTTGTGATCAGACCTGCCTTCACTTGTGGGTGAGGCATGTGTCAGTGGTGTATGTGCAGGGCACGTTGTCCTCCACAGGTTCTTGGCATGAGTACACGAGAGGAGGCTTATTACGCGAAGAGGCTGATATTTTCCATTTGCGGATTTTCGGATCTCCTGTCTACATGCATGTGACGAAGGATGCGAGAAGGAAGGCTGGATCCAAGCTTCTTTGAAGTTGGAATATTTGTGGGGAGTCTGCGATACCTCACAACTATGGGTGTATGTGCCGGACGATCTTAGGCTTGTTGTGCGACGGGATATAAAATTCCGGGGAGGAGAAAGCCATGCGATGTTCGCTTGAGAGGGCTACACTTGCATGGACGAGGGCATTTAGTTCCTAAGGAGGAGCTTCGGGATGTGGATCAGCCACAAGAGAGGTTCGGGAGGTGGAAGAAACCACCCGGGCAGGCGCCCGACCATCGAGAGGGCGCATCGCCTCGAAGGTTTGGCCGGGCTGACTGGGATGCGAGGTTAGCAGGACCACCTACGACCTGTGTGAGACGGGCAGTCACTGGTGGTTGCTGGATACATGGCTCTTATGGAGTCAATGTGTGTTGTGTGGAGCCATCCTCTTTTGAGGAAAGTTTGTGGAGGAACCCGCATGGGTTGATGCCATGATCGAAGAATATGGTTCGATCGTCGGGGAACGGTGCATGGGAGATTGTCCCAAGACCGGTTGGGAAATCGGTTGTGGAGGTTGTGATGGATCTACAAGAGGTGAAACGAGGGCGGGCGCGGGAGTGTGGAGAAGTACAAGGCGAGATTTGTCGCCGTGGCTTCTCACGGATCGAGGGGATTGACTATGAGGAGACTTTTGCACTGTCATGAGAATTGCTCTTCCATACGGACGATCCTTGCTCTCTCGGCGAGATGGGGGTGGCACATTCATCGGATGGATGTGAGTACGTTCCTCAATGGAGTTATTGAGGAAGAGGTGTACATAGAAGCGACTGAAGGTTTTGAGATCTTCAACGATGAGTCGCATGTGTGCGAACTCAAGAAACCTTTGTATGGGGAGTGAACGAGCACCTCGTGCTTGGTACACTCGGATAGGCTTGACTACTTCCACGGGCTTGGATTCTCCAAGAGTGAGGCGGATCAAACACATGCAGTTAGCTAGGTGGAGGCTGACCCAAATCATCATACGTATGTAGATGATCGATTTTGATAGCGACGAAAAGCGATTGATACTTTCATGCGGAGGATCTTGCACGGGAGTTTGAGATGAAGGACACGGGCATCCTTCATTATTTCCTGGGATTGGAGATTTGGCGGCCTTGATGGTGTTGTTTCTCTAGGGCAAGTATGCAGGGAGATTCTAGAGAGGTTCAACATGCCGCTGCTTTGTTGATACCTCTTCTGGAGGATGGAGGAAGGAGATGCTGCGCCGGAGGGTGGTGGATGCCCTTGTCTATGTCGACGAGTTGGTGGGGTCGTTGATGTGTCGGTCAATACTCGACCCGATATATGCTATGCGATTAACATTTCATAAGCTAGCAGGTTAGCTACCAAGCTCTTTTGGAAGCGGGCAAGCATGTATTGCGCTATATCGAGCACATCGGGATATGGTCTATGGTACGAGACGGGGGAGGATGGAGTGAAGCTTTACGGTTTCAACGATGCGGATTGGGCGGGGAGCCCATGACCAGGAAGAAACGCCACGGAGGAGTTTTCGGCATTAGGTCGACGGCGGTTTTTCTTGGTACGGCGGGAAACGAGATCCGTGGCACTCGGTTCAGCGAGGCCGAGTACATGGCGGCAAGCTTGGGCGCATGTGGGGCTATTTGGATGAGAAGATCCTCATGAGGTTTGTTCAGTTTACATTGGGAATATACCAGGTGATCTCTTGTGATAACTTGGTGTTTGCATCAAGCTCTGCGCTATCCAGTTTTTCATGATAGGTCCAAACATATCGACGTAGGTACCATCACATCGAGAGGGTGTGTTCGGCGGAGGATCATGATGCTTTCATATGTTCCCAGGAGGATCGGAGATCTGAGCATCTGACGAAGGCGCTCACCGGGGCAAGGATTCGAATTCCACGAGAGCGGGATAGGGATTGCGAGATAATCCATATCTTCTTTGAAGATATTGTGAAGATGACAAGATGATGGAGCTTAGTGAAATGAGATTGCCTTCACTAAGTGGGCCCGCGAGACGGAGTGCAGCAAAGTCTATTTTTAGACTATGTCTATTTTTAGACATACGGGTATAATTTGGGAATTCTACTTGGAGATTCTTGATGGATGGACATGTCGGTAAAAATGAGACCTAATTTTTAGGACCCGGGCTATTTTAAGAGGCGATCTCCCTACAAAATATGGAAGTCAATATTATTTACCCTTAATAATATTTTTGACTATAAGCGACGATTTACTCTACTTTAGGCGCACTTGAGTTTGAGTCATGGAGGTGACTCATGCAGCGACACAAGGGAATCCGTGGTTCTAAGGTTGGTGTCTGCACTTAGTTGGCTTCGGTTAGACTTCGATGCTTGAGTTTTGGAGAGTTCTTGGAGACGAGCTGGTGAGTTGTGTTCTGTTTGTTTTAGTTGAACTAGTTGGGATTAGTTAACTAACTAATCAACTAGATATGAGTGGAGTAAATTAAATAATATTTAATTTTACTAAATATTAACTCATTAGTCAACTCAAGAACACTTGAGTTCACTACGATTACGCAATCCGATTCGGTGGAGACCCAGTGGAAGAGGTAGATGAAAGGGTGAGTAAAGCTATCGAGTTGGTAGATTTGTTTTGCATGAGTTTTGCATTACACTTGGAGGAATTGTCCATGACAATTACGCAATCAAGGGAAGGGATTCGAACCTTGAACCTCTTCATATATAGGCCATGATTACGCAATAGAGACAAGGCAATTGGCGGGAGTTTGAACACGGACTTGTTCAAAAGAAGCGAGTCAGTTAATGGTAACTTCATGAGAGAGTGCGAGTACTTGTGAGGAGTATTGTACTTGTTTGGTTACTTGATTTCTCCATTATAATATACACAATAGGCTGCAGGTTTTCGGCTATAGGCTTTCCCCATACATGTTGAGTTAATGTGTGATTGATTTGATGTGCGATTGCTTCTATATTATTTCCGCATGTGACAATTAATTGTGGAAGAAGGTTATGTGTTATGCATGCAATTCGAAATTGATGTATGATCGGGTTAATCTTCATTGAATAAGTGATTTATTCAGCTTAATTTCTACAAGTTTTCCTCCAAAGACAAATACAGAAGACAAAATGAACAAATTCCTGGCAGGAGTATGTGATTTCATCAAAAGTTTCGAGTTTTTCTCCTTGATCGCGGGCATGAAATCTAGCCATGATTTTCCTTCGAGAAAACGCGGAGAGTTGAAATTAGTGAAATCCATTAAGGTTGTTACAAAGTGGAGATTGGGTCAACATAAGCCAAAATATAGTTAAATTCCTCGAACTCAAACTAAATCAAATTTTAACAATACAATTACAAACAATATGACAAACAAAGCAGAGATATAACCAAATTACTAAAATTCAAGATCTCCCTAAAAAAATGTATAACCAAATTTCCAATCAAATAGCTACAGATTAATTTCTACCCTAAAATATATATAATTAACATCTTTCTAAAAATAAATTATATAACCAAATTACTAAAATTCAAAATCTCCCAAAAATATATTTATAACAGAATTTCCAAAAAAGCCTAATCGTTAAATTGCCCCAAGGCGCCGCGGTATAAGCGCGACCGTACCAAACACGCGACCAAAGCGCCAAAAACTAATATGGTGCACTAAGCTGCCAATATAGAGTATGACTTTATATGTGAAGACTGGCAGAGCACATAAATCAGACCAACATCGGAAGGCTGCGTACATTGCAATAAGTAAGTTGCTAATATGGTTTGAAGCACCGCGGCGCGTTCAAAGCACGTCTTTATTTACTTGGAATATCAAAGAAACTTCCAGTCGCAAAGGTAAACAAGAAATGATAACCTAAATACTCACATCACAATATAGAATGAGTTAGCCAACTTACTTGAATTGCCTTAATTTTTCGGGCAAGGTGTAGTGATACATTAAGTCCATTTAAATTAGTGAGGTAAATGAGTGATATATCAGTGAGAAAAATGATAATTTAGGTAATTGAACATTTAACAAAACAAAATATGTATAATTACTAATTTTTTATTAATTAAGTCAAATTATTTGATTAAAAAAAAAAAAGTGTAAGTGATATACTAAATTCAAGTAATATATTAGTGAGGCAAATAATAAAATTAATCAAAAATTTGAAATAACTTTTCCAGTTATATATAATATTAATAAATGAATCATCTATCTCGAACGAAATGAATACTTATTTTGAACTATACGATGAGTTAGTGAACGGTGTCATAACTAAATTATCCCAATATCTCCAAGTCAAGAATGTAAGTGATAGACTAAATTCATTTTATATATAAAAAATGATAATAATGATCATCATAATTATTATTCATTAAAATTATAATTGATTTATAAAATTTAAAAAAAAAATCAAAATTATTCAATTATTTTTATTTTTTAATATTAAAAAATAATTAAAATATAAAAATAAATTTTTAAAACATAAATTCTAACTTTCTAAAACCATATCATATTAATATAAAGTTTTAGAAAACAGATTTGCAAACAAAGTGTTTGTTTGTCGATGGCAACGAATGATTTGCTCGTATTTAAAATATTGTTCTTCAAAAGAGAACCATGAAGTTGCTACAATAGCTAATTCAAGATCAATCAAGCTTCATCAGTAGATAAGCCCTGTCGCTTTCAAGTTCAATGAAATGAAAAATGCTATTTACCCTAAACAAACAATAAGGAATAATAAAGGTAAAAATTTCAGTTTCAAATGTAAAACCATTATTAAACTTACAGTTTCTACAACTCCAATATTTATTTTAATACATAATATTGCCAGTTTATACGCTCTGTCACCATTTTAAAACATAATGCTGACAGTCTGAAAATTTTTAGCTATATTTGACGCCCTGTGATGTGCTTGACCTGGTGCCGTACACGCTAATGTTACGTTGCCGGATGACGCTCATCATCATTGGCGGGCTTCATGCGAAAATTCATAACCTGTTCCGATCTAGCAAATTTAAAAATAAAAATCATTAGGTCGCTAGATTATGTACTCTAATCTGCTCTGCTCTGATTGATTGCAGCAGAAAACATAGGGTGCCTCTGATGAAAAGAAAGGTACAGAATATACTTTGTACCTTAATCTAATCAATAAATAGAAGAAAGAATGTATAGAGAACCTAGTAAATAATTTATTTGAAAATATTTAACTATTAGTCAATGATTTTCCTAAAACACTGTTTTTATGCTTTACTTAATGCAACCATGCTTAAAAAAAAAAAAAATCTGGCTTACCAAAATCTTACTGTTTCAGTTTTTAGTCTTTCTGCTTTGCACCCATAAAAAAAACAACTACAATAGCATATAAACTAGTAAGATTATTGCAAATTAATTTTAAACACATCAAAATTCTAAATATCTAAATTAGTGATGATGATACTCTCATATCGCTTGTATCCTCTTACATTACAAACTTACTATGTCAAAAACTCAAACACAGATGAGAATGCTGCAAATAGATTCGGAAAAAAAACAAAACAAAAAAATAAGGAAATTTAATTTTGAGGGGATAGACAACTGTCAAAAACGTCGATGCCAATACGTCCAATGCCGTTGATTTCCAATGCCTACACTGGTTGGTGCTTCACCTCGTGACCATGGATGCAGGCATCCATCCTTCAACAATTCTGTCGTGGGTTCAACGCTCTGTTGAGGGTGGAACACCAACCAGAGTGGGCATTGAGAACCAGTACTCTAGTAATTATCGGCCATGATTTGCAGCTCCGCCCAGAACAACCGACAGAACATATCATGCCAGCACCAATATTAGCGGCTCCAGCAGTCTGCTTGCTTGGTTGGATTCGATGAGAATATGCAGAGGTGGACCATTATCGTATAATTATAACATTAAATGCTTCCTGCGCGACGTCGCTGTATGAATTAGGCCAAACGTCACGTCCGTCACCTGTGTGAATCGAATGCCAGAAGCAGCTGCAGTAGGGGAAATCTGCGAGGCTCCTCATCGTAAACCCGATAATGAAATATCACACCTAGTGGAATTCCAACTTTCAGTATTTCCTAACATGTGGCCAATTTGAATGTGTTACCTCTGGAGTAAAGAAGAAATATAATTTTTCTCTCGGTGCTTAACAAAATTGAAAGTGCAATGATGTAAAATATTGGCAAGTTATTAATTTTTGCTGATCACTCGGATCAATTATGATGTTCTTTGTTTTGGGAGTTCTAGTTGGGAGTGGAAAACAGAATTTGGTAAAATTTTGATATTTGTTGTAAATCAAAGAGTATTTAAAAATTTAATTCTGGACATTCCAGTTGTGCAGAAATCACAAGTTAAACCTGTAATTCCAAAAAATAAATTTGGAAAATTCTTAGCAAAATACAAACTTGAGGGATTCTTGACAAATTAATGAAACAAATTTGAGAAAACCTATAACAAATAAATAAATTACATGATAATGATTTCATGATTTAGTACTTGGTTTGTTAGACAAACGACATTATAATAATTGAGGCGAGAGATGGACCATCTCCATGAAATGCGCTATTCCGGACGTACGTGGCACTTAATGGATTTAGTGACGCAGTAGTTTATTGCAGAATTTTGATGGGTAGTATAAAGAATTCACAATTTAGTTTGGAAAATAATGAAAATTATGGTAAGAATATGATAAAATTTGGAAGAAATTTTTGAAATAACATTGTTCAGAAAAAAATCATTCCAAAAAACTTATTTTAAAAATTATTTTTACAAAATTTCCAAAAAAAAAAAATATCTTCCATCTAAACAAATTTGTCATCTTTACAAAATTTCAAAAATAAAAATCTGCCATCTAAACAAATTTGTCATCTCCAAAAAACAACGTCTTTGATTTTTGTGCCTGACCCCACCATCAATCCGCCACGCTGAAAGCCTTTATGTTTCATTGCTAAGGAACCATTCACATTGAGTAAATTATGTTTTTATTTTTCTAACTGGTATTGAGATGATAGATGAAGTTAGAACTTCTATTGATTTGAAATTTTGATAAGATTTCTCTTTGGGTTAAATTACTTTATGATTGAAACTTTGAGAATTTTCTATATTTCTTCTTGATTTGTGAATTTTTGTTCATTTCTAAGATAAAATATCGGTGTGCAAATTATATTACTAATCGAGGCGTTACACCACATTTATACATGAATTAGTAGAAATCTATTTTGGACACACAATAATGTAGTTTGAAGAATATCTCAACCACACACTAGGAAATATGAATATTTATAGTTCTAGCTACTTCCTATAATGTAGGAACATGCTCCTTATATGGAGAGTTACAACCACGAGACAAGTAGGAATTACATATTCGACTCCCTCCCTTAATGACTACTTGTGCGTGATATCAATTCACAAAGTCTAGTTGTGGTCAATCATAAAAAATATGTGTTTGTGACTCGAGATCCACCACCACGGCCAATCCATGTCCCGGGAACCAGCAGAGATGTATCTCACGACTCGGATCCACCACGACGAGGAAATCCCGTATGCGGAACCACCAACAAATGTGTGTCTGCCGACTCAAATCCACCACAAACGGGTGAATCACATTTATAGAACTAGCAATAATGTCTGCATTCGGATCCACAAATGACGAGTCCCATGTGCAAAGCGCCAAAAAAGAGATCGGCGCCTTTAAATGAAACATTCACGCCCAAATAACAATGCCTAACGATCGCGAGTTAAGCAGCACCGACACGATTATCGGATAGAAAAAAAAACGTCTTGATCCTCTGTGCTCAAGAAACAAAAATATTTGAGACTTGTGAGTGAGGTGTTTCTGCCAGGTCCACCTATTCCTGAGCATTTAAGCTCCTTATGAGCGTTTAAGCTCTTGTGAACATTTAAGTTCCTGTGTGCACCGCGGGGCACTGTAGCCACGAAGGCTCCTGTGGCCATGAAGGCTCCTGTATGTGGTTTACGGTTCACCACAAACCATCACTTTAAAATGACAAAAGATGGTTTGGTGACCCTTGGCTTGGTAATTACAAGGTGGTTTGATTTTTGAACTTTACATGCATTCACAAGGCTTACATTCCCATACTCAACTGCCAGAGTCTCCGAGTAAATACAATAACCACTTACAAAATCTTCCTAGACTTGCTTAACGGCCACACAGGGAATTACATCTAAACCCACACTAACTCAAAAAAACATTTGCTTTGTTATCCATCATAATAATTGTTGTTTCTTCATTACCTCTCTTTCGTTGCTCACATCTTGGGCATCCTTGTCAAATAAATTCTTGGAACTCCATGCTTAACTGTCATTTGTTAGAGTCTCAATTCTAACAAAATAGCTTTACCTACATTGAGTTAGCTAGGCTCAATAGGCTCAATAACTTTAAACATGATTCGAAGCTAAATAAAAGACATCACTCTTTAGATTAATTTCTCTATCTCACTTAAAGATGATTATTTTCCAAACATACCGGCAACCATTTTTCACCAATGATACTGTGAGGGGTTCTCTGCGATAAGAAACGGATTTGACAACATTTTCACTTGGTCTCAATGCGGTGCATTCGGCCACGAGATGATCTAGACATGAGCACTCATAGCCACGAAGAACACAATTTTCCTTCAAAAACAATAATCGGGGACTCCACGATACGATCCTCAAGTCGTCTACAAATTCACTATCAACATGCATAAAATTCAATAATTTTATACACAAAAGTTCTAGTTTCGGTGTCCAATTCCCTAGCATGCGCAGCACGTAACACCACTTCCCACATTCCCTTGATATCGAGGCTATTGACCACTTCCAAGCATGCCTCCTCATGCTCAACGATAGGCACACCCATGAAGAAGACCCATTGTGAGCTAATCTCCTCGCAATTGAACATGCATATATGTTTCCATCACACTGCGGCACACACAAACTCGATCATCCTCAAATCTATGATGTAGCTTCATACACTATCTTTTGATGCCATTTTCATTGTCATGTCTTCATTATATCTGGTAGTAAATCATATTCTGTGCCAAATAAATTTGTCTATTGTTGGAATGGGCAATTCCAAAAAAGACTCCTTTTCATTGACAATAGTTGCCCAAACTAAATGTCACAACAATACAACATTTAATTCTTTTAACTTGATTTACATAAATGCATTTACATGTTAAGTTGACCAGTCTCAATATGAAAGCAAGATAATTCACGAAGACAATTTGTTTCATCTTCAGCTTTGTATAGAAACATAATCACGTTGAGGCGGCTCACCACACTTCCCACCATTTCCGGTTCAACATTGCCATAAGACCATGCTAGAAATGTGTGTTCAACCTTCAACGAGGTTGATCCCAAACAAAAGGAAAGGTGAAGCCTCCCAACAACTCCGCGTGTTTCCTCACCTCTTCGACACGAAAGTTGCATTGTTCAAGTCGAGTATGCTGGGTGAAGCCACCACCGATTGGTTCTAACGAGAAATTAAGGCAATTGAAACCAAAAACAAAAAGCCAACATTTCGGGACTACGGCCCTTCTCGGTGGCCTCGTCCACCTTCTGCAACATCGAAGGATAAATGTCTAACACTTCTAAAAAATACCCATATTGATAGCTCACACCTCCAGTGATAGTCGATCTCTTGTTTGACTTGACTTCACACAACATATAAACGGTACTTTGTTCTTCGTGTGCACAGGTGCTACCCATGACCAACTCAAATTTCACATAGTCAACAGAGCTCCACGGACCATGCCTCGACGTTGCACGACGAGGAGGATCCTCTTCTTGACGATGCTCCTCGAGCAAATCTACGCATCGGGTTCAACAACACCCTCCTTTTTTCCATGCAACCATCTATGCGACGTGAATTCTCCACTGCCCGACGGATCACCACTACTGCCAATGTCATTGATCATGTAAACATACGTGTACAAGCACTCTGGCATTGCTCGATAAAGTCGATGACCTCATTGAAAGGTAGAGTTTGTTCTTCATTAAGGCGATGCGATTCCTTGGATATTGAGAAGCTCGGCTCTGGATCCATTGTCATAGCTACCAACATAGAGAAAGTCCACTAAAATCTACGTGGGAGACGCCTTCCGGGCACGTGGCCGGTTCTCGTTGGCTCCACAGAAATCGATGCCCACAAAGCGTGCACACTTCTCCCTCTTTGAATTTGTGATAATGCCCACAGTTACCGAAAGGATTCTCGCTCGCGCTTAGCATGGGCTGCACAACATAATGTCCCGATCTCTATCTCTCCAAATGCAGGAAAATCCAATTAGAGCGCACCTCGCTTTGATGGCTCTTCCCACGATTCAAACTGTGCAGTGGTTTTCCTATCGGCTCAACACAAGCATGATACCACATCGCCACAATCATAGTCAGTGCACTCATCAAACTTGTGGTCACAAGGCATACACTCACAAGAAAAAAAAACTTCGCCAGTGCCATGATGCCAATCAGCCACCTCCCACGGTCTGTTGGTCTCAGCTCCTATCACATCGGTGACTGCCAATGTTGTACGATGCCTCACCAAGTTACCCTAGCCGGTAGAACTTCCTTTGATGGTGACGCACCTGTTTTCATACTTCTTCTCCAAGTAGCCATAGAAGTCACCACACTTACTCGGCCTCTGCGTAGAGGCGTTACGAGGAGGTAGATTACACAAAATAAAATCCGGGATCAAACGCGAGCAACTGCGCGGGCTTTGCTTCTAATAGTATTAGGTCAATAGCAAGGCTACTAAGCCAGTGAAAGCATATTATTCAACACTCGTGGATCTCTGGTTTCAAGAACAAATTCAAAACAATTGCAATTTGATACCATTGAATGGGCGCAAACTTGAGACTCGGATATGCTCACGCATCCAGAGAATCCGCACGGTTGCACACTCGGAGTAATTCTTTGACCTCTCGCTGCTCGGGCTCGGTGGTGCAAGAGGTGAGAGAAGTAGGTGATCCCATGCTCCTTGAGCTTACTTGGCCTCACTCATGAAGACAAAAACAACGCCCGCGATCTCTGTCACGGCCTTCTAGAGCCTTCACCAACGGTGCTCCGAGGCTCGGTCTTACCTTGACACTAGAGACTATACAGTGTACAAATAAAACTTAATAAAACTATATAAATATAGTGATTTATATCCCTATGCCTAGGAAGGGCCAAATGCCCTTGCAGACACGATACCAAGATAAAATATCAATGTGCTACTATATTATTAATCAAGATGTTACACACATTTATACATGGAATTAGTCTCAAGATAAAAAATCTATTTTGGATGCACAATAATGTGGTTGAGAGAATATTTCAACCACACATTAAACTAGGAATATTTATAGTTCTAGCTACCTCCTATAATGTAAGAACAAACTCTATATGAATAGTTGCTAACTGCACAAGTAGGAATTACATATTCCAACTCCTAAATATATCTAAATTTTTAACTTCAAATACATTCTGAGATTTTCCCTATTTCTGTAACTAACTTCAAATACTTTTGATGGTTTTCCTATTTCTTATAAATTTGTAATTTCTCACTTTCATCCTTAATTCTTATAATGTGTAACTGAAGAAACTCTTACTGCTCTCCTTAGTCGTTATAAAATTGTTTTATTGTCCGTCCTGCTTGTAAATTTTTAGCTTTAAAAAACGCCACTTCTACTACCAGACGAGCTTAGATTTTTGCAAGCATGCTGGCCTGTTACATTCCAGCACTTGCAGATTCTCCAGATTGTACGGCACAGAGAGGACCGGAGACAACATCACGTGGGCGCACAAATATTAATCTCGATTTTTTGTCAGTATTTGGCAGTTGGATCGATTTACCATATTGCACGCCGAGCTGAGGCCGGCAGTTTCTATCTTAATTCCGCTTTACTTGTTTCAAATGTTAAGAGACAGAAAATATTGTGGTCTGGAAGGTTTAAATAGCTGTGGACACTTCATTGATCCTGGAATATGATCACAGCTAAGCAGGCTGGTATCAGTTAATGCAGTGGCAGGGATTTCAGACTTGGCGATATTTTCAGATCTTCAGATCTTGAAGTCAGTTTCGGCTGTAATAGTCATACAGCAGTCATGCTTTTCGTTCATTCCAGACCCACTCGCGATCTTATCATTCGTACTAAACTCCATTCACTTTTATCACCAGCACAATCATATAGAAGTTGTCTATCCAGAGTGTGGAATAGTTCTCTTGGCAGTATTTTTATCGGTAAATTAAATTCAAAGTAGGTAGTTGGTGTTTGATTTCATTTTTTATAAGTGAAATGGATTCAGCACTATCAAACACGAGGCACTCAAAATACTAGAGTTTAACAATTGTAAACAAGATTTTGGCAAATCTTTGCAGTTTTCAAAATCTTTGCATGTAACTTTTGAAGTAAGGGTAATCATATATATATATATATATATATATATATATATATATATACTTAACCACAATTAGTCTACATTGGGCATAGAAGTCAGCTATTAGTGGCACTATCCACCAATGTAGGTTGGCTAATTATTATTTATTATTTACTTATAATTACTCAGTTTGGGGGTAGAGCTTTTACTCATGCCGGATGTCTGCGGCCTTCACCATGTAATTATCGGCTTGTGGTCCATGGGAGTAGGGTTTTACTCCTACCACATGCCTCTTATCTTTAGCCACTTGTAATTATTAGTTGGTGGTCTATAAAGGGTAAAAGACTTTTACTCTAACACATGTTTATGGTCTTAGCCACCTATAATTACCCTCTAGTGGTAGGAAAGGTTTGCACTCCTACCATATATACGAAAGTCTTGAATTGTTAACTTATTATCTTAAATCTTAAGAAGACTAACTCTTAACCTATCACAAGCAAGTTATAAAGATATTCTATGTTGGAAATATTGTCATTGATGGCAAAGTAGTGACACTCGGGGCAAAGGAGAAGCATTGTTGAAGAAAAGGAAGGCAAAAGAAGCATAGTGAAAGCAATAGAGGCGACAAGAAGAATGTCAAAATGTAACGATCATAGAAGCACAATAAGAAACGGGTGCTCGGAGGGAAAGATAGAAATGACGGGCAGCAGAGAAACAACATAAAGCGGAAGACAGAGCGGCAGATTATAAATTCAGAATACTTTCAGCAGAAGTCGTAGCGGGCGGAGACGAGCCAGAGGAGCATTATAAAATTCGGAATCGCACTCTCCGACCGAGCGTTATACATATAACTTATACAAACATTATTAGGGAATCGCTTCCTCCGAGCGTAATATATATATATATATATATATATATATATATATATATATATATATAATATATATAAACATATATATCAGTTATATGCAAGCGGAGCACATATAACATATACAAACATAATTCCGGGAATCGCTTCACTCCAGCGGAAAAATATATATATATAAACATATATATCAATTATATACAAGCGGAGCACTTTATATCTATATAATCAAAGGTTCTATCAAAACGAAATGGCTTATAAGGTGGGACCCCTCACCCAATCTCAATCGGAGAAAAGGTTCAATCGGCGGAGTTTTGTAATATGCTCCGATCAAGTGGCAGACCCGATGGTGATTATACGATGGAGTTAATCAGTTCAATCACGTCTGGGATCTTAATCGCAATCGAAACTTTCCGATTGATCGCAAGTCCTTTGTAATATGTTCATCAGTGGTTTTTGACCCGGATGACGAACTCATCGATGGAGCACCTGCTCAGACGCCTGGATCTTAATCGCAATCAGAACTTTCCGATTGATTGCAAGTCTTTTGTAAAATGCTGCGATTGAAGTGGTGGACTTGATCCTGTTATATGCGAGAGTTAATATGTGCAAATCGCATCCATGTTCTGATCGCAATCAGAACTTTTCCATTATGTGCCCCGATTGCATTTGTTCAAAGTTCAGACCCGATTGCGCTATGAGACATGTTTTATGTGGTCATCGCGTCCGTTTGATCAATCCCAATCGTAAGTTTTCGTTTGACACCACCGATTCGCCGACGGAGATGTGGGGCCCGACCCTTTCATATATTAGTGGTTGTGATTCGACTCATTGGATTGTAAATAAGACCAAAGGCTTAAGGTGGAGGGAAATTTTTTATATATAAAAGGATTGTTGTTAGATATATATAAAGCACGGTTATAGTTGTATTAAAATATGCCACATGGGTTGTGAACCCTCGGGCATCGGCTTAATGGGAGGGCGATTATTAATATACAACGACTGTGATCTATGTTCGTTCCGCTTGCGGAACTTCCACATCAACAAGACACTCGTGGCATGAAAAGGGTTGAAATTGCCCTGATTTAAAAAATCAGCAATTGCATTTCATTTATTTAAAAGGCAGAGTTACACGTATGCAGCTGTTACACCCCCATAGGAGTATTTAAGAGCAAAATGAGGCTGAAAAGAGATAAGACACAACATATAGAAAAGACAAATGCGCAGCCAAGCCAAGAGGCAAAACGAGTGAGCGTTGAGCTGAGTTCTCATTTAAATTTGAATGTAAATGTTTTATTTAAATTTATATTGTTGTGATGCATTGGCAAGTTCTCGTGGGCAAAAAAAGAGAAAATATCCCACTGTAATATTAAAATAAGCACCTACAGTTACATTTTTCTGAGTGAGCTGAAAAGAGATGAGAAGGCAGAAGGCAAAGAGACATGGTTGTCCATTTCAAATTCCCAGTGGAATACAAACATCCATGAAGCTATTTTTGTATAAAACAGGGTAATATCCAAGGGGAGAGAAGTTGACGAAAAAGGAGTGAGAGAAGAAGAGAGTATGCATCAGAATTAAAGAGAGTTGAATAGAATAAGCAAGCTGCAAGAAGAATGTGAATAAGGAGGAGCTGAGCAAAGATGAAGAAGGGGCTGAGCAGAGATGATGCAGGTCTGATATAAGATTTGATGAAAAGCAGAGAAGAAGGTATAGAACAGAGCTGATATCCAAGGTAAATCAGCAAGTGTTTTTTTTGAAAGAGTAAGGAAGTTGGAGCTTCCCTATCAAGTTGTAGCTTGATAGATGTCAGTTCTAGCTGACTCTAGGTAGGAGCCTCGTAGGTTGTAGCTTGCGTAAAATAGATGGGAGTTGGTGCTTACTGTTGCAGTTGTAGCTTATGTCGCCAACCGATCGAGGTAGGAGCCTCCCGTAGGTTGGTGCCTCCGTAAAAATAGATGGGACTTGAGCCTTGCAAGTTGTAGCTTGCAGAATTGGAGGTTGGAGCCTCCCCGTAGGTTGGTGCCTGCGTAAAATCGTTGGTGAGAGGGAGTTGGAGCTTGCCTTTGCATCACAACAATAATAAGATGTGGTTTTCTCCCTTTATGGGTTTCCACGTATATCTGGTGTCTATGTGCATGATGTCTATGTGTTGATATGATATATCTACTATGCTAATACTTGCTGCTAACATATTAAGACTGCTGGTACATTATCTAATCTGCTTATTAATTGCTGCTCATAAATAAATATTGCTCACACATTATGTTGATCATGAAATGAAGGTGTTAATAAAGTAAAATAAGTTTTAAAGGAAAAGTTTTAAAAGTCCATGAATGTGTTAAACTGATTCACCCCCCCTCTCAGTTTAACTAAGAGTTCAACAATTGGTATCAGAGCAGGTTCCTTGTATATCAGTCTAACAGCTGAAAGGAGATCCTAGGATCTCAAGATGGCAAGTCAAGAAGGAAGCTCAACCAATAAAGCCCCTTTCTTTACAGGTGCAAATTATGCCTTTTGGAAAATAAGAATGAAAGCTTATATAATGTCTTTAGGATTAGAAGCTTGGGATGCTGTGGAAATTGGATATGTCACAAAATCAACTGATACAGAGAAAGAAGCTAAAGAAAGATTTGTAGCTAATGCAAAAGCAATGAATGCAATCTTAAATGGACTATGTGAAGCTGAGTTTATCAAAATAATGCACAGTAAGACTACCAAAGATATGTGGGACACTCTTGAGAATATCCATGAGGGAAATAAAAAGGTTAAGACTGCCAAACTTCAAGTATATAGAGCCTAGTTTGAAAATTTAAAAATGAATGATGATGAAGATGTTGGGAGCTTCTTCTTAAAAGTTGCAGAAATTGTTAACAGTATGAAAGCTCTTGGAGAAACAATACCAGAAGGTATAATTGTACAAAAGATTCTAAGATCTCTTCCATCTAGATTCAATCCCAAGGTGTCTGCAATAGAAGAAACAGCTGATTAGGAGACCTTGACCATGAACCAACTACTAGGAAATCTTACAGCATATGAGATGAGGCTCCCATAGAAGAAGCCAAGTACAAGGGAGGCAGCATTCAAAACAGAAAAGAAGAAAGAAGAAAAGGAAGACATATGCTCCTGCTCTGATGAAGAAGAGGCTAAATTTGTCAAGAAATTGGATAGAGGATCAGGTAGATACAAAGGTAAACTTCCTTTTAAATGCTTTAACTGTGGAAGAGTTGGACATTATGTTGCTAGATGTCCTCACAAGAAAGTAAGAAATCAAGCTCAAGAATCAGAGAAAGACACATCAAAGAATTGGCAGAAAGGAAAGAAATTTAGCAGAAAATCCTTCTATGCTCAGCAAGACAGCAGTGCATCTGAAGACTCAGATGAACCCTCAGGAGAAGAGGGAACCTCTGAATTTTTACTAATGGCCATAGAAGATCTTGAAGGACTCTTGCTAGAAGAAGAAGAAGAAGGGGCAGTCGATCTTGAGGGGGAGCTAAGAAGTGCTCTGGAGGAGATTGACAGACTCAAACTAAAATGCAGAAAACAAAATGAGATTCTCCTCAAATGTGTGAAATAATAACAAAATTTAGAAGTCCTCATGCAGCTGAAGGTAAAGCTTGAAGAAGCCAAGAAGATAGAAGATATATTACTTCAGCAAATCAAGGATAAAACCCAAGAACAAGAGAAGTTGGAGGAAGAAGTGGTATGTCTCAGGAAGAAAATAGAAAATGCTCAAAGGACAGTGGTTATAAACTCTTCTCAAACAACAAGCTCTAGCAAGTTGAATGATATCCTGGTTGCTCAAAGATCCCCAATGATAAAAATAGGAATAGGCTATGAAGGAGAATCGAGTAAAGGAAAAGAAAAGGAAAACAAAAACATAATTTTTGTAAAAGCAAAGAAGGCTGATGAAGAAGCCCAGACAATTCCTACAAAAGAAGAAAAATGTAATAAGGATGACAGAGATCAGAAGAAATCTCTAGTAACAAGGAATATAATGAATACTAAGATGGCAGAAAAAGAATCATATGCCCCTGAGTATATCAAATTTGGAAGACATCAGAGGAGATTCTTGCCTCCTATGAAGAATGCCACCTATTATGTCTGCCACAAGCCAGCACACATTGTTGCATATTGTCATGCAAGGAGGAATGATTCAAACCAACAAAAGATGCAAGCATGGAAGAGAAAACCTTACATCAGATATGCAAGTAATTTCTATTGTTATTGCTTTTATTGTAAGGATTTTGGCCATAGAATTATTGAATGTAGAAAGTATGGACAAAGACTGATGTTCAATACCTCAAAGAGGTTTATGCGTCAAAGCAATTTTGTTCATGCTCACAATTCTGCAAAAACTATAATCAAATGTTGTATATGCAATCAAGTTGGACATATATCTTCCAAGTGTTCTCTAAAGGGATATAATTCATCACCTCACAAAAGATACCAAACAAAAGGGGGCCTCCAATGGATAAAGAAGGTGAATAAATGTGACTTGGCTTTAACTGCTCAAGATTTGAAGAGTCAATGGTATTTGGATAGTGGCTGCTCTAAACACATGACAGGAGATAAAAACAAGTTTTTAACTCTTGACGAAAAGCAATCGGGCAATGTCACTTTTGGAAATGACAAATCAGGAAAGATCAAGGGAAAATGATCAGTCAGCATAGACAATGGTAGAGGAAAGGCCCAAGATGTATTATATGTAGATGGGCTGAAAGCCAATTTACTGAGTTTCAGTCAGATGTGTGATAAAGGCTGTGAAGTTCTCTTTAGAGCACAAGATTGTGTAGTCAGATCAAGCACAACAGGAAAAACTCTACTCAAAGGTGTTCGAACAGAGAGTAATGTGTACATAATGAAAGAGGAGGATGAAGCCTGCCATCTTAGCAAACTCAAAGAGTCATTGTTATGGCATAGGAGATTGGGACATCTCAGCTTTGACCATATCATTAGACTGAGCAAGAAGAAAGCTGTCAGAGATATGCCAGAAATAAAAAGGCCCTCAAACACAATATGCAAATCTTGTCAGTTGGGAAAACAAACTCACACATCCTTTAAATCTAAAGAAGAGTTATCAACAAGAAGACCACTGCAACTTGTGCACATGGATCTGTGTGGACCTGCAAGAACTAAAACACCAAGTGGAGAGTCCTACTTTATGCCGATAATAGATGATTTCTCCAGAATGACATGGGTTGCTTTTCTCAAGAATAAATCGGAAGCTCTGGAAAAATTCAAAACATTTAAAGCATTAGCAGAAAATCAGACAGGATGCAAGCTGAAATGCATCAGATCAGACAGAGGAGGTGAATTCACTGATTATGACTTTGCAGACCTATGTAATGAACATGGAATAAAGCAACAATTTACTATTGCAGGGACACCTCAGCAGAATGGAGTAGCAGAGAGACAAAACAGGTCTGTACAACAAATAGCAAGAGCTATGATGCAAGAGAATAATATTGCTCAAACTTTCTGGGCAGAAGCAGTACACACAGCAGTACATATCCTTAATAAAGCTCACTTAAGGCCAAGCAGTGACAAGACTCCATATGAACTATGGCATGGAAAGCCAGCTTCAATAAAACATTTTAGAGTCTTTGGTAGCAAGTGTTACATAAAGAATAATGATGAAAACCTTGGGAAATTTGATGCAAGAGCAGATGAAGGAATATTCTTAGGATATGCATCCAAAAGTAAAGGGTATAGGTGCTACAACAAGACTCTTCGGAAAATAGTTGAATGTATTGATGTGATATTTGATGAAGAACTTCCAAACAATACAAGAAATACAGACTGCTGCAGTCCATCAGACAACCATGAAGAGGAAGACAAGGATGATGATGAAACAAGCAAAACAACAGATAATGCAGAGCTGAGCTCGAAAACCCCCTCAAGATACACTCAGAAGAATCATCCCGAAGATCAGATCATAGGAGACAAGAAAGCAGGAGTTCAGACAAGAAGGCAGCTAACAGAACAAACAGAAGAAGTATACATAGCCATGTTATCACAAATAGAGCCAAAGAAATTTGAAGAAGCCAGCAAGGAAAAGTATTGGATAAAAGCAATGAATGAAGAATTGGACTAAATTGAGAAGAACAATACCTGGGAACTAGTTCCTAGACCTATTGAGAAAAATATCATTGGTTCAAAATGGGTATTCAAAAACAAAATGAATGAGCAAGGACAAGTAATCAGGAATAAAGCTAGGCTGGTCTGCAAAGGATACTCACAAATAGAAGGATTTGATTTTGATGAAACATTTGCCCCTGTAGCCAGAATGGAAGCTATCAGAATGTTCCTGGCATTTGCATGCTACCAAGATTTCAAGGTATATCAAATGGATGTAAAATCTGCTTTTCTTAATGGCGATCTAGAAGAAGAAGTGTACATGGAACAAACAGAAGGTTTCTCATTGACAGATAAAGAAGACTATGTATGCAAACTGAAAAAGGCCCTATATGGACTGAAACAGGCTCCTCGTGCTTGGTACTCAAGACTGGATAAATATTTGCAAAAACAGGGTTTTAAAAGAGGTGGAGTAGACAACAATCTATACATAAAAGCGCATGAAAATGAACTCCTAATTGTTGTTTTATATGTTGATGACATTATGTTTGGAAGCAACAGAGATGAGCTAGCAAAAAGATTTGCAGAAGAGATGAAATCAGAGTTTGAAATGTCCATGATTGGAGAGCTCAGTTTCTATTTAGGACTTCAAATTCAGCAAAGGAGCATAGGTACATTCATCTCACAAGAAAAATACCTAAAAGAAATGCTGAAAAAATTCAAAATGGAAGATTGCAAACCTGTGTCAACTCCCATGACCACAGGTTGCAAGCTGTGTGCTGATGATGGGTCTACTGATATAGATCAAAAACTCTACATATCCATGATTGGAAGTCTATTGTACCTGACTGCATCAAGACCAGACATCATGCTAGCAGTAGGACTAGTGGCTAGATATCAAGCAGCACCTAAACAAAATCACCTTCTTGCAGTCAAAAGAATATTCAGATATCTACAAGGAACAACACTGTATGGACTTTGGTATCCTAAAAGAAAAAATTTCACTTTATCAGCATAAATAGATGCAGATTGGGCCAGTTGTGTTGATGACAGGAAGAGTACAAGTGGAGGTGCTTTCTATCTAGGAGAAAGTCTAGTGGCATGGTTAAGCAAGAAACAAACATCTATCTCCTTGTCAACAGCTGAAGCAGAATATATAGCAGCAGCATCCTGTTGTACTCAAGTCATGTGGATGAAGCAGACTCTTCAAGACATGAAGGTAAGCATTAATGAACCTATCTCAATCAAATGTGATAATACAAGTGCTATAAGTATATCTAAAAATCCTGTGCTTCATTCAAAAACTAAACATATACCAATCAAGTATCATTTTCTCCAAGAACAAGTGGCTCAGAAGATAGTTAAACTAGACTATGTATCAACGAAAGAACAGATAGCAGATATATTTACCAAACCACTTGCCAGAGAACCATTCGAATACTTGAGAGACAGACTAGGGGTAGTATCCGTAGATACTATTCTCTAATATGAAGAGAAAGTACAGTCTCAGGGGGAGAACAAAACGAAGATACCATTCCAGGGGGAGAACAGCGAGCAAGATAAGCTTAAAACAATTCCATAGGATCAGCATTATCAGTATTATCAATATTATCAGCATTCAGAAGCAACAAGAACCTTTCAATCGTAAAATGCATCATCTCTGTCTGCAATCTAGCACATATTACAGGCACTACAAATGAAACACAGCTATAAAACATATATCGGCTCACTATACCAAAGTGTTCTCTCAACAATTTTCATGCATCACTCTGGAGCAGCATAGTCCAATTTCAGCAGAAGAGGACCTAAACGTAACTCAGAGAAAGGAAATACAACGACAGAACCCATACGGAGAGATGGGTGTCGTCCTTTGCCATTGATGTCAAAGGGGGAGTAAGAACAAACGACAGGAGGAAGAGCAGGCAAACAGGAAGAGCAAGCAACAAGAGAAAGAGAAAGCAAACAGAGAAAGTGGATTGCCATCAATGCCAAAGGGGGAGACTGTTGGAAATATTGTCATTGATGGAAAAGGAGGCAGCGCTGAAGCAGAGGAAGGCAAAAGAAGCACAGTGAAAGCAATAGAGGTAGCAAAAAGAATGTCAAAATGTAACAGTCATAGAAGCACAGTGAAGAACAGTTATCGGAAGATAGAGACAGAGGCAGAGCGACAGAAGCAGCAGAGGCAGAGGCAGAGGCAGAGAGCTGTTATAAAATTCCGGGAATCGCACTCTCCAACCGGCATTATACATATAACTTATACAAACATTATTCCGGGAATCGCTTCACTCTAGTGGCAAAATATATATATAAACATATATATCAGTTATATACAAGCGGAGCACATATAACATATACAAACATAATTCCAGGAATCACTTCACTCCAGCGGAAAAATATATATATAAACATATATATCAGTTATATAAAGCGGAGCGCTTTATATCTATATAATCAAAGGTTCTATCAAAACGAAATGGATTATAAGGTGGGACCCCTCACCCAATCGCAATCGGAGAAAAGGTTGAATCGGCGGAGTTTTGTAATATGCTCCGATCAGGTGGCGGACCCGATGGCGATTATACGATGGATTTAATCGGTTCAATTGCGTCCGGGATCTTAATCGCAATCGGAAATTTCCGATTAATCACAAGTCTTTTGTAATATGCTCCGATCAGGTGGCGGACCCGATGGCGATTATACGATGGAGTTAATCGGTTCAATCGCGTCCGGGATCTTAATCACAATCAAAACTTTCCGATTGATCGCACGACTTTTGTAATATGCTGCGATTGAATTGGCGGACCCGATCCTATTATATGTGGGAGTTAATATGTGCAAATCGAATCCGTGTTCTGATCGCAATCGGAACTTTTCTATTATGCGCCCCGATTGCATCCGTTCAAAGTTCGGACCCGATTGCGCTATGAGACATGTTTTATGTGGTCATCGCGTCCATTTGATCAATCGCAATCACAAGTTTTCGTTTAACACCACCGATCCGCCGACGGAGATGTGGGGCCCGACCCTTTCATATATTAGTGGTTATGATTCGACTTAGTGGATTGTAATATAAGACCAAAGGCTTAAGGTGGAGGGCGATTGTTTATATATAAAAGGATTGTTGTTAGATATATAAAACACGGTTGCAGTTGTATTAAAATATGCCACATGGGCTGTGAACCCTCGGGCCTCGGCTTAATGGGAGGGCGATTATTAATATACAACGACTGTGATCTATGTTCGTTCCGCTTGCAGAACTTCCACATCAACAAGACATTCGTGGCATGAAAAGGGTTGGAATTTCCCTGATTTAAAAAGTCAGCAATTGCATTTCATTTATTTAAAAGGCAGAGTTACACATATGCAGTTGTTACAACCCCACAGAGGACAGAAAAGCAAATAGAGCCGAGAGGAGATAAACACAGTCACAAAAAGGACAAAGACAGCCAAAGAAAAGACAAATGCGCATCGATTCAAAAGACTAAATGAGTTGAGCTAGAGTTCACTTTGTAATATGAATGTAAATATTTTAATTGTTTTTATTGTTTGTGATGCATTGGCAAGTCTCCGGAAGAGAGCAAATATCCCACTGTAATATTAAAATAAGCACCTACAATTACATTTTTCTGAGTGAGCTGAAAAGAGATGAGAAGGCAGAAGGCAAAGAGACATGGCTGTCCATTTCGAATTCCCAGTGGAATACAAACAGCCATGAAGCTATTTTTGTATAAAACAAGGTAATATCCAAGGGGAGATTGTTGACGAAAAAGGAGTGAGAGAAGAAGAGAGTATGCAACAGAATTAAAGAGAGTTGAAGAGAATAAGCAAGCTGCAAGAAGAATGTGAATAAGGAGGAGCTGAGCAAAGAAGAAGAAGGGGCTGAGCAGAGATGATGCAGGTTTGATATAAGAGTTGATGAACAACAGAGAAGAAGGTACAAAACAGAGCTGATATCCAAGGTAAATCAGCAAGTGTTTTTCTTTTGAAAGAGTAAGGAAGTTGGAGCTTCCCTATCAAGTTGTAGCTTGATAGATGTCAGTTGTAGCTGACTGAAGTAGGAGCCTCCTGTAGGTTGGTGCCTGCGGAAAATAGATGGGAGTTGGTGCTTCCACATCAAGTTGTAGCTTGATAAAATGTCAGTTGTAGCTGACTGAGGTAGGAGCCTCCTGTAGGTTGGTGCCTGCAGAAAATAAATGGGAGTTGGAGCTTCCTTGCAAGTTGTAGCTTGCAGAATTGAGGTTGGAGCCTCCTGTAGGTTGGTGTCTGCAGAAAATCAGTGGTGAGAGGGAGTTGGAGCTTGCCTTTGCATCACAACAATAATAAGATGTGGTTTTCTCCCGTTATGGGTTTCCACGTATATCTAGTGTCTATGTGCATGATGTCTATGTGTTGATATGATATATATATTCTGCTAATACTTGTTGCTAACATATTAAGACTGTTGGTACATTATCTAATCTGCTTATTAATTGCTACTCATAAATAAAGATTGCTCACACATTATGTTGATCATGAAATGAAGGTGTTAATAAAGTAAAATAAGTTTTAAAGGAAAAGTTTTAAAAGTCCATGAATGTGTTAAACTGATTCACCCCCCCCCCCCCCCTCTCAGTTTAACTAAGAGTTCAACAATCTTTTATATCATATATTGTAAAACACTTCACTTTTTCAATATAATGAAATTTTTTTTATATATTTTTATTGATATAATGAAATTTGTTTTATATATTTTTATTGATATGCTTTTTCAATTATTATAATCTTTGATATATTGTCATGATTCATGACTTGAAATTAGAGTAGGTAGAATATTCCTTTTGATCAGATAACTAAATTATTAAAGACATGAATTAAAAGTGATGGATAATAGTTATTAATAAAGACATGAATTAAAAAAGATAGATGATAGTTATTAGTTATTTGATGAATCATCTTAAAATTAAGGTGACCAAAGGAACAAATTGAAAGTGATGGATGAAAGGAATTAGTTAAAGATTTAATTGACCCAACTCCAAGTACTATGAACTAAATCTAATTAAAACAATCATATGGGCTCAACTGTGAAGCTAATTATAAAGAACCAAACCTAACTACTACAATTATTTAAGTTGTTTTAATTATGATCAAGTTTTTAGAGAAAGTGTTTCTCCACTAAACATACAACTATATTTGTTTAAGTTGTGATTAAGTTTTTAGAAAATGTATTTCTCAAGAAAACATAATTCGTATTTTTAAGTATATCATACTGACTCCATTATTGATTATAAATTTTGATCATGTTTACATTTAACATGCATTTCATCTATTTTTGTAAATGTTGAATTTTGAGAAGAAAATTTAAAATTTTTATTTACAATTGCATAGTTGTGAAAATTTATTTTTGATGCATTTTCTTACAACATTATTCATGATGATAATGATGTCCACTAATACAAGTATTGGTTTATTGGAGCTTCGAAAAAAGGTACGGAATTGCTTGGCTTGCTTTGGAAATTTATGTCTATGCTCAAAAAACTTTAAGAGAATTAGTCTCAAATCATCATAGTTTTGTTGAGGTAAAATGTTAGGAATGTTAGTATTGTAACAAATATTTTGAAATTGATATATAAAGTTGGTATACACATGACATTATAATAGAGTGTTTTTCATATTCAACCCTCTCAATGTGACAAAGATGACAAATTATTTCGACCCATGGCATTTAAAGAATTGACTAGCACCTTGTTTTCTATATACCTCAGTGAGAGTTTGTTCTTATTTTAGCTATGTTGATTTTCTTATTTGTAGTAATACATGACATATAAAATACAATGAAAAAAGTAATTATATTCTAAAATTACAAATAAAAGGTGAAAAAAAAATTGATTTTATTTCAACACATAAAAATTTTATTCTACATATATCAAAATGCATATGATATTTTAATTGTAATTTGGCATTAAAAATGTGACACTTAGGAGTCCCATGTTTTTAACTTGTAGAAATTATACCAATGGATTCAATCCAATCATGTAATGTACTAAAAAAAGATATTGAATCCCTTTACAATATTTGTGGAATATAAAACATGATCGCTCAATCTCATGCAAGTAAGAGAAAGAAGTAAATAAATAGCACAACACAAGATATTCTTGTGGAAAGCAACTGCTCAAAACCCCTCTATCTCTAGTGTATAATAAGTCAAGGAATCATGAAAAAATACAATGCATTCTTTCTCACAAAAATTTGTTGCACTCTACCATTTGTCTCACACTAATCTAGGAAAATTGGACAAACACTTAGCCAATTCCTTGCCTTCCTCTAGCCTGCCTAGCTCACACAATTCCTAGAGAAATAAATCCCTATTAAATAGGAATTCCAACCTTCCTTGATTGTGAAATCCATCATGGCCTTCCTGTGACTTTATAACTACACTCGGGAAATTTTCTAATAATACCATTGATAGTTATATTTTCTTTAACCTTTGTCTCAAGTAGGTCTTCATGAGAACTGACATGCATGCAGCTATTAATAGTGAATCATCAATTATATGATTTATCACTACTTGTGAATGTAATCTAATTTAATTCCCTGGACTTCTCACTAGCTCATCACTTAGTTAGAACTAATTAAAATAATTTTAACTCAATTAATTTTAGTTAAATGATTACACTCACACCACACGAGTGCTACAACTGCAACTGGACCCCAAAAATAATAGAATCACTCTACTTGCCTCATCTTAGACCCTCAACTCGAAATTATTGAGATAACTCAGTCTTCATGACTTAGTTAACTGATTCAAGTTGTTATGAGATGAAATTACAATTTATTGTCCAATTTATTTAAGGTAAAAATAAATTAGACACCCACATTTAACAATAATGTGTAATTGAATTCCTCACCCATGTGTGACTGGAATCCCACACTAGTATGTGGTGCATTTTATTATTGAATTTCAACACTCACTCTCAACAAGAAAGGGATTATCAGCTAACCTGATCTTGCCTCTGTGATATTCAAATTTTCTCTTTTCCAGTGCCTTCGTTAAGATGTCTGCATCCTTATCCTCTATGGGAATATACTGCAACAACATAATTCGCCTCTAAACACAATCTCTGAGATGGTGGTACCGGATATCAATATGCTTGGACCTGTCATGGAATACCAGATTAACCATTAGTTTTATGCAAATCTGGTTATCACAATGTATCCTCATCGAATCCATATGATGACCAAACAAACCAAAAAGTATCTTCCTCGTCCATATGGACTCGCATGCAGCCTTACTAGCTTCCATGTACTCTGCCTCTGTTGAACTGAGTGCAACTAATCTCTGTTTCCTATTGTACCAAGAAATTGTTGTTTTTCTTATGTTGAAGATGCCCCCTGATGTGCTCTTCATGTCTGATGGACTGCTTGCCCAGTCTTCATTAGTGAAGCCTTGAATCTTCACTCCTTCTATTCGTTTGCACCATAATCCATACTCTATAGTGCCCCTTAGATATCTCAAAACATGCTTCCCCGCCTTCCAAAAGAGCTTAGTAGGATTAACCATATCTTGAATAATTTGGTTAACTGTGTAGCATATGCATGGTTGTGTGTTCACCAAATACATAAGTGAACCCACAAGTTGCTTGTAAATAGTAGCATCCACTACCTCACCTGAAGTAGCATCCTCCTTCCTCCAGTTGCTTGCAAGAGGAGTCTCCATGGATTTCTTTCCCTCCAATTGGAACTTCCTCAAAATCTCCTTGGAATACTTGCCTTGATATACAAATAGCTCCCCATCTCTTTTCCATATTTCCAAGCCTGAGAAATAATGTAAGTGAATCATTTCCTTCGTCTCAAATTATCTTGAAAGATCCTCTTTGCAATAAGTTATGAGTTGCTCATCACCTGTCAATGTTAGATCATCTAAATAAAGTAAAATAATCAAAAGCTTACCAGAAACCACAATATTATATAGGTTCGCATCTGCTTCACTCTTTGTGTATCCCAACCCGATGAAATAGTTGTCGATCTTGGTGTACCAAGCATGAGGTGCTTGCTTCGGCCCATACAGTGCTCTCTTGGGTCTGCACACATGCGACTCCCTATCAAAGGTCTCAAAACCTTCTAGTTGCTCAATGTACACTTCTTCCTCAATAACTCCACTGAGAAAGGTTTTCTTTACATCCATCTGATGTATTTTCCATCCCATCTGCGTTGAGAGTGCAAGGATGGATCTAATCGATGAGTACGTTGCAACCGGTGAAAAAGTTTCCTCATAGTCAATCCCCTCTACTTGTGAGAATCCTATGGTACAAATCTAGCCTTGTATTTCTCCACACTGCCATATAATGCTTGCTTCACCTTATAGATCCACCTGTGATCTGGATTTATGCAAGAACGCAATAGAATACACATATAACCATGAATACAAAAATGCAGCGGAAATAACACTTCATTTAATTAATATCAAAGAACTGAAATTTGTTTACATACAAATGGAAATAAACTTGCTAGGGTGTTGGTAGCTTATCTCTAAGAAGAGATGTGGTGACTACAAGCCTCTGAAATTTGTGTTAAAATGAGGCTCGAAGCCCTATATATATTATTGAGAAACAATGGAAAACCCTAAACATCCAAAAACCTAACCCTAGGAGATGAAACGCCAAACTATTGGCCCCGGTGGGGTAAATTAGTACATCAATTTCCTGGGGTCATGAATTTGGCATACTATCTCCGTTTGACGCACATGATACATCGTTATAAATATCTATCCGAGGACTAAAAATTTTAATAACATATATCAAGTCTAGAGCTGACTCATATTCGTCAGATGTTTGATGCCCAAAAAACTTCATTTAGGGCCTCAAAACGGCTCCAGAAGTTCAGGACCCGAAAAACTGCTAAAAATAGTAAAATGTGTTATAATTAAGGAAATTGAAAAACTGAAAGAAACAATGGTGGGGCCCCAAGTGGAATAGGCAGGTGGCCACCAATATCTACCTAGATCATTCCTCCCCCCTTAGGAAGAAATGGTCCCCATTGCATTGAGTTCCTCCATGAGATGATGAAACTTCTACTAAACTTGGTCCCTGGTGAACCACTTGCCTTGCAGGGAAAATTTTAAGGGTGTATATCTATTTCAAAGTTTATAAGCTTGGCGAATTTTAGTAATCTATAATAAAAAAATTGTAAAATGTGTGATGATATTTTTGTAAAAATATATAAAATTTTGATTGTATTATATTAGTCTATATAAGATCTTGACGATTTTTAAGGTAAAATAATTTCATACTATAAAACATGGGCGAATTATTTTTAAAAAAAAACAGAAATTGGCGAATATTCTCTTCTTAAAATTATATAAAATTAGCCCAACTACGAATATTAGCCCCTAAAATTTTCCCTATTGCCTTGGTGCAGGAGTTGGCCATCTTTGACAATCCAATACAGTTTTCTATTGGCGAGTGTGTTGGTCAGCTTAATTGTCGGATTAAACCTCTCAATATTAATTATCAATCCGGGAGTCGTAAACACGAGTTGTACTGCGTATTGGCTCAACTTAATTGTTAGAGTATAAATATTCCTTTGTAATGATAGTCTAGGTACTAGAATGAAACACACATTGGCTTGCAAACAAGCAATCATGAAAAGGAAACCTACTTAACCAATTTCGCTTAGTGCAAATGCAATTAAACTATAATGAAATTCAAGACAATCCTCAATCATTCTCGCATTTGCATTAAAAATCTCTTATGATAACTTAAAAACCGTGATCTTATTTATTTCTTTCATCAATTTGAAACTAACATTCCAAAGTAATCTTGAGACAAGCAAAATACCACACATTATAAATTCACACCTTAAACTAAGAATTTTTTTTATCAAAGGACAATTCTAACTATTCCTAAAATAAAACTAATTTGCTTCATGTAAAACAACACTTAAAAGATCCTATATAAAAATCATATTACAAATAATGAAGAAGAATCTTTAATTCTGTTGAGAATGCAGCAAGATGATGGAGCTTAGTGAAATGAAGTCGCCTTCACTAAGTGGGCCCGCAGGCAAATTTTGGTGCAAAATCTATTTTTAGACATATGGAGCATGGTCCGGGGATTGCATGTATGTTATTCTTGGAGTATGTGTCATGTTGGTAAAAATAGATGGGACTCTATTTTTTGGACCTATAGGTCAAAGTCTATTTTTAGACTGCCTTTCCTTAAAATATGGAAGTCAAATATTATTTACCCTTAATAATATTTGGACTATAAACTTCAGTTTACTCTCTTGGAGCACTTCAGTTCGAGCCTTGGAAGTGGCTCATGCATCTGACAGAGGAATTACGCTATTCCCAAGGGTTTGATGGCATCATGCATGGTTGACTTCAGTTAGGACTTCAGTGGCAGAAGTTTGGTGGAGTTAATGAGACGGCTAGTGGAGTTGTGTTCTGTTTATTTTAGTTGAACTAGTTGAGATTAGTTTAACTAGCTAATCAATTAGTTATGAGTGGAGTGAATTAAATATTATTTAATTCATTAATTAGTAACTCATTATTCAACTCAAGAACACATCAGTTCACTACAGTGCATGATCGGTTCAGTGGAGACCAGTGAAAGAGGTAGATGAAAGGGTGGAGTTAGCTATCAGTGGCGACATCAGTTGTGCATGAGATTTGCACCACACTTGGAGGAATTTCCCATGATGATTGCGCAGTGAAGCCAAGGAGATTTGAACCTTGGATCTTTATATAGACAGGCCATGATTGCGCAATAGAGGCAAGGCAATTAGTGGTGAGTTTTGAACCAGTAACCTGTTCAAAACTGAGCTAGTTGTGTGTAACTTTATGAGAAAGTACTGAGTACTTGTGAGGAGTATTGTACTGATTTTGTTACATGATTTCTCCATTATAATATACACAATAGCTGCGGGTTTTTCAGCTATAAGATTTCCCCATATATACTGTGTTAATGTGTATGATGATTTGATGTGTTATCGCTTGATTTTATTTTCCGCATGTGTGATGATCTGAGTGATCTGAGTGGAAGAGATTATGTGTTGCATATGAATTCGAATTGTATGTGATCAGGATAGTCTCGGTGGATAATTAATCATTATTCAGCAAATTTCTACAAATTCAACTACGCAAAATATGTCCCTCTTTGCAAGTCCCATGTTTCCCTTCTTTATCATGGAAGATAAGTATCCCTTGTTTCTTTTCATAAATTACAGTTGTATTCAAAACAAACAAAATGTGCTCATTATTTCAGCATTTCACATACATTTCATTTTGCAATGGTGAATTCCCTTAACCATAGCAATATTTCAAATAATGTAATAATGAACATAAAATATTTGATATCAACTCCAAGCTCCACGGTAGACTTGCTCTTACTAATAAATCACGTTGAATAAATGCATTGAATGCAGATTGAATCTGCGTTGTTTCTCCATCTCTACACTTGAACGTGTGCTGGAATTAACCTATACAAAACCCAAATTCTATGCAGACGAAACTTCTGTTGGTAGACTGTTGAATGTATTGGTTGAACGCAGATAAAATCTGTGCTATCGCTCCAGCTCTAGACCACTTGAATTCATGTTGGAATCGTTCTCATGGAGGCTATCACTATTGCGGCTCTACGCTCAACTGTTAGGTGCTTGATGCATTCATTTGAATCAGCTCTCATGGATACGACCTTCACTAACAGGCCCAGCTTGTATTCTAGTCTTGCGTGGGCTTTCTATGCCATAAACTTACGTACACATAGTCATAGCGATGCCGTGAGATATAGCCACAGTCGGATTTGTTTTTGCTTGATAGATATTGGTTTACTTACAGGGATCAATAACGCTTATCAAGTTTGAATTTGATCTTTTCTACCTGCATCACATTGTACACATATCCAATACACAGCAATATAATTACACCCAGAAAATAAATGGAAAATTTAAAATTCAAATCCACAAACTATTGCATGGGCTAATAATTCGCTAACTGCCCCTCTGCAATCTCATTTCCAATTCACATTCTCTAGTTTTTTTTTCCTCACACACACTCACTCTATCTATTGCGCAGCTCCCTAACTCTAATGGATCGACCCCCTCATTCTAATGCACAGCTGATATATATATACATTGTTAATTACAAACTTGGGCTTTTAATTTAGCCAATTTAAAATATGGAGAAGAATATTTTGCCGGAATGAGAATTGGTTTGAAACACAATGTTGAATTCAGGAAACTGCTCCTCTTTTCATGGGATTTTATTATTGCTGGAAATGTGTTCATGGCTTCTGGAGGCAATTCGGATTTAGTTGACTCCGCACACTGCTGGCAGAGGTCTCTGGTTCTCGTTTTTGTTGTGGCTTGGGTGAACTAATATGCTAAAAAAACATCCTCAGAAAACCCAGTGGGCACTCTCCATTCAATCAAATAACTTCCAAGGCAGTGCACCCACTAACTTCACAAAAATGTCAGTCATCTGAACAAACTAGTCATGAATAGCATATAGGAAAAATAAAGAGTAAGAATTAGAGATAAATCCTTCAATATTGTTTCTTCCAGCTCATACTGCGAGTTCATTTCAAGTATGGGAGTCTCAGTAACAAAGCTAACAACCAGAAAAGTATCAAATATATCAAGAGTTGAAGATCTTAGTGACAAAATTTGTGCCACTTTGTTTAACTTCATATTGGATCACTTACACAGTCGGCTTGCTACGTGGTTGAATTTCAAGGGATTTCGTAAGCTTGGAAAATGTCAGGGCATGTGCATTGTCATGCCTGAAGCTTTACAATCAAGGATGGGTATATTTTCATCTAAAAAGCTCAGGCATATGTGCATTGGTTAATTTTTTTCTCTTTGTAAATTCATGCTTATTCTTTTGCTTTTGTTTTGACTGAGCTCCCTGGACTTGCATTGCAGCCTCTAGTAGTAATTGTATTCTTTTCAACTGTTTTCGAGGTATTCCATATGCCAAATTAGAAATAATTTCACAAGCATTTGAGCACTTCAGCTCAGCTTCTTTGAACATGTTGGCTTTGTATTCCTCAAATTGCTTCTTCAAAGTAGTGTGAAGCATAGTCTTATGTTCCCGTCTTGCAGCAGTGGATCCTACTGAAATACTTTTGAAAGCGGCTAACGCCTTTTGCAATGCAATATCATGTGCTTCTCGTAAAGCCCACTCCTTAGGTGGTTTTGACTTATCAAATGTGTTTTTGTATACCTGAATAGATGACTTGTATGTTCTCTGACATTCACGCTCCCCAACACTCTGCCAAGAAGTGAGAATTGTTGGCACAGATCTAGCATTCAGAGCATCTAGAAATGATTGTATCAACCTTTCTCTATAGCAATCTTGAGATTAAACTGAGATTCGTTTTTAATCTCATAACCAGAGTAGCAATATTCATAGAGACCCAATACGTTCACGTTCAGGAGTGGTCTTCAGTGGAATATTCCCCTGACGATAACTCTTTCACGAAGCCAAATTTTGCCAAACGGTTTCTGGGTTATAGGAAACGTGGTGCTTTGAACACAACCCACATCTCAGAATTTAGAGATTCTGCTCCATTTGGTCGAAAATTTGATATTTTCACCTACAGTAATTCAACTACCCACTTTTATTCATTTGGTGAATTCACACTCGAATGCATTCCTATACCGAACCTTCTTGCAACCAAGAAAGTATTTATTAACGAAACTATTACCAAACACCTTTTAAATTAATTAATAACGAGAATTTATAATTTAATATTTAATATTTCTAAATGCCTCTAATCATCAACATAATGGATTAATAATGATTAAAAACACTTGGTACAAGTATGTATTTATTTGATAAAAATCGTAAAAATTTGGACAAAGATGCAGCTCAATAGAGTGTTCTTGATATGCATGTCCATGATACAATCTATGGCAGCATGTTCCATGCAGTATGGGTTTAACTCTGTTGGTGTTTCTGCAATGTCGGAGGTGTCCAATAAAGGTGGGATGTAGGGTCGAAGGTGTTCCACATTGAATACTGGGTGCAGACCAAGGAATGGTTGAATACTGAGTTCGAAGGCATTGTTTCCTACAGCCTTGGTGATGGTTTGCAGCCTATATCGGAGCTGGCGAAGCTTGCGGTGGGGTCTAATGAGACGCTCCTTCTGCAAATGTAGCCACACTTTGTCGCCCACCTGGAATTTGTGTGGCACCCGAGGTTGATCATGTCATTTCTTGTACTTAGCATTGGCTTTGTCCAATATGTCATGAACCTATTGAAGGATGTACTGAATGTGCTCAATGAAGTTTTTCTTCAGACTGGACATGAGCCGAATCGGCTTGAGTAGCCATAAATGGCATGGCTACATCAATGGGACGTATTGGCTGGAACCCTAGGCCCACATGAAAGGGGTTGTGTTCGGTTGAGTTGTGGAGAGCCCGATTATAACTGTGTTGTGCATAGGGAAGGCTCTCATCCCATGTGCGTGGATGCTTTGAATTGTACATGCGCAGAATATGTACAATCATCTTGTTGACGACCTCTGTCTAGCCATCAATTTGGTGATGGAAATTTGTGGACTTCGTGAGCTTGGTGTCCAGCATTAACCAGAGGCTGGACCAAAATGTGTTGAGGAACCTATTATCCCAATCTGAGATGATATACTGTGGGATACAAAAGTGCACCCACACTCATTCAAACAAGAGTTTAGTTGTGGCTTTTGATGTGATATTATTCTTGCAGGCCGTCATAATGGCCATCTTAGTAGAAGGAAGTCCTGATATGTAATCCATGGAGATGAATTCCCAAGGTTGACTATGGGTAGGTAGCAGAGTATAGAGGCCTTGCTTCTTGATGGGTGGATTGGCAATGGCGCAAGCATTGCAGGATCTGATCTACTTCTCAACATCCTGTCGAAGGTTAGACCAATAGAAATACTTCTGCAATACTGATACTATTTTCTCAACCCATAAATTCCCAGCGACTCGACTGTAGTGTGCTTCCAAAATCACCTTGGAACGCTCGCTTGAAGGAACACAAAGGTGTCCTAGGTGACATAGCAGTGCATCCTGGAGGTGAAAATTTATAACTTGTGTACCCTCCAAGAGTGTCTTGTATGTCTGGTCGAATTTTGGATCGCTCTTATAGAGAAGCGTCCAATCAGAAGTCTCATGCCCACAAGAGTTAAGAATGGTGGTTAGCACCATGATCAGCGTTCGGCTGAGGCAGTCTGCAATATTATTGGTGTTTCCCTTCTTATACTTAATGTTATAATGAAAATGCTACAGATATGTGGACCACTTCTAATGGCGATCATTCTAAAACTTCACTTGTGTCTGTATGAACTGCTGGGGTCGGTGGTATGTGTGAATGATCATTTCCTTCCCCAAAATGTAATGCTTTCATTGGTGGAACGCCTGCACAATGGAATACATTTCTTTGTCATAAATGGGATACTTTCGGATTGTGTTGGACACTGTCTTGCTGTGATATGCCATTGGATGCCCCTGTTGAGTAAGAACTACCCCAATAGCATAGTCAGAGGCATCTGTCTCAATCTCAATGGTTGTTGCAAGTCTGGTAATGTGAGCACTGGGGTAGAGAAGAGGCGATGTTTAATTTCTAGGAACGCCTTCTGTTGAGATTCTGACCAAAAGAATTTTGCTTTCGCTCCTCCCTTGGTGACTTGACTCAAGGGCCAAGTGATATGAGAGAATCCCAACACAAACCTGCAGGATAAATTAGCAAGATCCAGAAATTTTTGAAGCTCTGTTAGGGTGGTTGGGGCCGGTAAATCCAGAATTACTTGGATCTTGGATCCACATGCACCCCCCGTTCATCAATAATGTATCCCAGATAATGAACCTGAGTCATGCCAAAAGTTCACTTCTCCAAATTGGCACACAAATTGTGTTTCTGCAGTGTTTGGAGGACCTGTCGGATGTAGTGGAGGTGCTCTTCCCAAGTCTAGCTGAAGATCAGGATGGCACTAAGTACACTACTACAAATGAGTTGATGAATGGTCGCAATATGTCATCCATCAACCTCATGAAGGTTGTGGGAGCATTCGTCAACTTGAAAGGCATGACCAACAATTCAAAAAAGCCCTCTTTGGCTTTGAAGGAAGTCTTCCACACATTGGAGGGTTCGATTGGTACCTGCTGATACCCGGACTTCAAGTCGATATTGTTGAAATATTTCACCCCTTTGAGTTGATCCAGAAGGTCATCAATCCATGGGATCAAGCACCTATTATGGACAATGATCTTGTTCTACACCCGATAATCAATACAGAGTCTCCAAGTCCATCCCTCTTCTACACCAACACGATCGAGCTCCCACAGGGGGATGAACTCGGTCGGATGTGACCTTTCTACAAAAACTCTTGAATCTGCCTCTTGATTTCATCATTCTCCATAATAGAGCATTGATAGATCGGTCCATTGGGCAGCGGTGCACCTGGGGTCAGATCGATGGGTTGCTTGACCTGACAGTGCAGAGGCACCCCTGTGGGTGAGGTGAAGATGTCCTCGTACTCCTCCACGACCTTGTCCATTTGTTGTTGTTGTGCGGAGGAGCCCTATCTGGAGGTCGTGGCCACAGTCTTATTCTTGCCCTGGGGGCCGATCATCAGGAAAACAAATTTCTCGGTTTTGGAAATGAGCTTACTACATTGTTTTGCAGTAACCAAAGAGACATCCACAGGTGGTGGTACCTCTAGTGTCCTGTACAACTTGTTTCCAAAAGTAAAAATAACAGCGTGAGGTCGGGACTCATACACAACATGTCGCTTCCACAAGTATGGTTTGCCTAATAATACATCACAAACATCAAGAGGAGCAATGTCACATAATACCTCATCCGTGAAGGGCTTGATGTTGTAGTGAAGGCAGCACTGTTGGCTGACGCGGAGATCCTGTCCTTGGTGAAGCCACCTGATGGTGTACGATTGTGGGTGTGTCGTGGTCAGAAAGCCCAAATGCTTCACAAACTCTGTTGAAATGAGGTTCTTTTGGCTCCCACTGTCGATAATGAACTGTAGCAGGGAACCCTTTACCCACATCTGGGAGTGGAAGAGATGCTCCTCCTCCTCTGGATCTTTTGATTACTCCTTTGGGATCCTTGCAGTGGCAACGATGGCATTGGGCTCTACAGCAATAATCTATTTCTCTTTATCATTCCCCTTGTCGGGTTCTAATTCAGACTCGGAGCATGCATCTGACTTAGAATCCCTCATCTCAGCCATGAGTGACTGCTTGGCCCGACACTCACTTGTGTTGTGGGTGGAGCTCTCATTAGGGGAATTTTGAGGTCTAAAATGGGCCTCCTAAGAAAAATGTACAACAAAAATAAACTTTATAACAACCAATAGGATTCAATATGATGATGTCAACCATGGGGGATGATTCACCATTTTTTAAATAAAAGGGTAAAAATATTAAAAAATAATAAAATAATAAAACTACTTTTTCAACTCGTATTTTCAACTTATCTCCCAAAATTTTTACTCAAATTTCGAGTGGGAGTACTCTTTGGATGCAAAATTTAATTCCTCATCCAAGGAGTACCCATGTTGCATACTTTCGATGAACTCTACTACACGAAAAATGAGAAATACATAAAAAACGTGATTGTAATCACGTGTTTTTATGTATTTCTCATTTTTCGTGTAGTAGGACCCATCGAAAGTATGCAACATGGGTACTCCTTGGATGGGGAATTAAATTTTACATCCAATGAGTACTCCCGCTCGAAATTTGAGTAAAAGCTTTGGGAGATAAGTTGAAAATATGAGTTGAAAAAGTAGTTTTCCATTTTTCCCTCTAAAATTTGATGATGTCATCAAATCTTATTTGATTTTTTCCACTATTATTTTATAATTTCCTTAGGAGGCCCATTTTAGACCTCAAAATTCCCCTAATGTATGGAACTCACGCCACTTTCCCATGTCCTTCTTCGGCTTCATGGTGTTGTTATTTTCTTGTGGCTTTGGTAGGTTATCTTGGGCTGCCATGCCTTGGCTTTGTCCTTTGTTCTGGGGTTTTGGGGCACCTTTCCTTGCTTTTTATTCTCAAATCCAAAGTCTCTCTTCTTTTGTTTTAATTTCTTCTCAATCTTGGCAGCATACCAGTATGACATACCAAGCGAGGAGATGTCGAGGAACTCCATTTCCTCCTAAATGTATCTATGCAAACAACTGCGGTACTTCAACACCAAATTTTTCTCCCAATATTTGATACCAAAATGTATACATCGAGTATGGAACATATTTTTCAGCTCATGCACATCTTGATCCCTTTGTTGTTGCAGCATATTCCATTGTATGTACTTGTCTTCATAGCTCCCCATGGGATAATATTTTTCCTTGATGGCGTATCGGAAGGAATTCCAAGTGGGTACGGCCAAGAATATAGAGGGTTCACCCTTATACTTTTTCTCATAGTAGGTTTCCCACCAGTCCTTGACATGGCGGGTGGCTTTGAGGAGTGCAAAAATTATCTTCTCCCGGTCGGAAAATTCATGAACTGAGAAATATCCTTCTAATAGATTCAACGATCTATCTATGGTGTCTGCATCTATTTGGCCCTCAAATATGGGAATGTGAAATTTTACTTGTACCTTAAAAGGAGTTGCATCTCCAGAGTGGTTGTTGGATGCAGATGCACTGCCAGTGGGCAGTCGTTGAAGAATCTAGGAAAATTTATCCATCATCGCGTTCCTTTGTTCGAGATCCTCCTTGAGAAATAATTTGATAGGATCTCTTGCTCCCTCATCTTTCTTTTTGTCCCCCATGGGCAGTCGTTGGGGCTTGCGAGGCTGATATTGCAAAGGTTCAACCAGATCGAGCCCTAACTCCTTATACCCCGACCTCATTGGGGACATGCAAAGAAGGATCGAGAAAGAGAAGAATGCTCTAATTCCATTGATCTGGATTTATGCAAGAATGAAACAGAATACACATATAACCATAAATACAAAAATGCAGCAGAAATAACACTTCATTTCATTAATATCAAACAACTGAAATTTGTTTACATACAGAATGGAAATAGACTAGCTAGGGCGTTGGTAGCTTATCTCTGAGAAGAGATGTGGTGACTACAGGCCTCTGAGCTCTGTGTTACAATGAAGCTCGAAGGGTTATATATTATTGATAAAAAATGGAAAACCCTAAACATCCAAAAACCCAACCGCGGGAGATGAAACACCAGAATATGGGCCCTATTGGGGTAAATTGGTACATCAATTTCCCAGGGTCGTGACTTTGGCATACTATCTCCGTTTGACACACATGATACATCGTTAGAAATATCTATCCAAGGACTACAACTATTAATAGTGAATATCATGTTCAAAACGGACTCATTTACATCGGAGATTTGATTCCCAAAAAATGTTGTTTAGGGCCTCAAAACATCTTCTAAAGTTCAAGACCTGAAAAACTGCTAAAAATAGTAAATTGTGTTATAATTAAGGAAACTGAAAAAATTAAAAAAACAATGGTGGAGACCCAAGTGGAATAGGTGGGTGACCACCAATATCCACCTGGATCAACCTGGATCCAACCATTGACTTCCCCACTAGCCTTGGGACCACTTCCCATGCATTGTTTCTGATAATGGAGCCATACTCCTCAACCATGGAATCAACCCATACCAGCTGCTCCACTGCTTCCCCAAAAGAGGATGGTTTTGTCACAACACAATCACTCATAAGAACCATGTATCCATTATACCTGTTTGGGGACCTTCTCTTCCTGCGCTGTGATTTAGGTGCACCTACATTCTCTATTGCATCTAGCATCAATCTTTCAGCCTCTCTGGTGCGCAACCTACCATTTCTGGTGGATGGATATGCGTGAATGGTTTCTACCACTCTTTGTTCCTCTGCTTGTGGCTGCTCCACATCCTGAGTTTCATCCTTTGGAACTAGGATTTCCTCTGCTGCATGCAAGTCAATCTCCCTCTCAAGGGACAATCGCATGGCTTTCTCCTCATCAAATTTTACATCTCTCCTGACAACTGTCATCCTGTGTGATCGCAAATACACTCGATAATTGTGGGGAGTATATGTGTACCCCACAAATATCCCAACCTATGTTTTTGGTTCTATATTCTTCCTGGCATATTTTGTCACATGGAAATAGATAAATGAGCCAAAAAATTTAAAATATGAAACATCTGGTTTCTTACTTGAAAAAGCCTCCTCTCGTGTACTCATGCCAAGTATCCGATGAGGACCACGGTTCTGCACAAATACCATTGTGTTGCATCCCTTTTCCCACAAATGCAACAGTAGGCCCTAATCATGTAACATAGCTCGTGCTGCTCCCACAATTTTTCTGTTCTTTATTTCTGCAACCCCATTTTATTGTGGGTTATAAGGTGCAATCAATTCTCTTTGAATTTCTTATTTGGTGCAGAATTTCTTGAATTCATTAGAGATATACTCACCACCATTTTCACTCCTTAGAGCCTTCACCTTCTTTCCTGTATCTTTCTCTACAAGTTCTTTTAACTCAAAAAACTTGGAGAACGTCTAATCTTTCTTATGCATGAATAAAATCCAACACTTGCTAGAAAATTAATCAACAAAAATCACATAATACTTATGATTTTTTGTGGAAGCAATTGAGAATGGTCCACACACATCTGAGTGAACTCTCTCAAGGATTTCCGCTGATTGGTTATCCTTCTCATGAAAGGTGGCCTTTGTATACTTCCACATAGTAAAACCCTTGCATGTGTCTCTCTGTGCAAGTGTACCCTTTGGAAGCCCTGTAGAAATCTATTGCCTAATCCTCAAATAAATGTGGTGCAAATGACCCAACCTCTTGTGTCATAACTCATCGGCCACCACCTCATCTAATTTACTGCTCAATATAACGCAGCCATATACATAAATTTTGTAGAGGTTCTTTACACAAACCCCAATCTTCTTTACCTTTCATGTGTCGTTGTGACGAAGGAACATTTTTCCTTCACTAAAAACCACATCATATCCAAGATCCTCCAACATAGCAACTGAAACTAAATTATTTTTCAAACCTGGTACATGCATGACATATTTTAATATGAAAGGTTTACTTGAATCTCTTTGGAAAGTAACTTTACCAATCCTGGTAGCGTTATACCTCTTGTCATCACCCATCTCGATGTGCATCTAAAGATCCTTCTCCTCCAAGCTACTAAAGAGTTATTTGTTTCCAGTCATGTGAAAAGATGATCCACTACCCAAGTACCACATATATCCCATCACAATTGACACCATGCATGTGATGAGAGAGAAGTCCAACTCAAACTGTGAGGCCAAAGCTTCACCCACTGCAGCTCCCGGAGCCTTCTTATTTTTCTTCTTCTTTTGTGGACAATATGTGGCATAGTGTCCATGATCATGACATTTGAAACATTTCGCCTTTGACATGTCTCGTTTCTTTCCTTCTTTTCCAGTCTTGGATTTGGAACAAAACTTCTTCCCTTTCCCCTTCTTTGCCTTGCCATCTAAGGCACAATTTTCCTCATTATCAATCTTGGATGAGGATCCATCCCTGGTATTCCCTCGAAACTCTTCTTGTACCAAATTTTACTATAGTCGCTCCCACTTTGGTAGCTTCTCCCTCCCATTCATACAATCCTGGTAACTATGCCAGCTCTTGGGAAGGCCTAGAAGTGCTAGGCTCACCAAGTTATCATTAGCTACAATAATACCAACACTTCCAAGCTCATCTCGGCATTGAGTGAACTTGGTAAATTATTTATGGATTGTGTCTCCGTTATCCATTTTGATTTTCCTGAGCTTGTCCTTGAGTACCAATTTCCTGTGGTCATTGTTGCTTTGAAATATATTTGTCAAGGCCTTCCACATAGCATATGGATTTTCCTTGCCATGGAGACTCGAGACAATATGATTTCTAAATCCCTCTAATAATATCCTTCTCGCCTTTGCAACATTCTTCCTCCATGCTTCATGTTGCGCAGAATCTTCTTGAGGGGGTTCAGGAATATCAGTGTCGATGAACTCCTTTAACCCGTTATCCTCAAATACTACCTCCATCCTATCCTTCCATGCAATATATTTCAAATTTCCCTCAAGTGCATATTCGAATCTCAAGCCAATGAAAGACATCGTGATCAGCTGCTCGGTCCAAAGAATGAATCTATAGATTTGAATATTGTTCAACACAAACTCAATTTCTTCTCTTTTATTGTGATTCCTGGAGCTTTAATACCATGTAGAAATTATACCAATGGATTTAATCTGACCATGTAATGCACTAAAACAAGATATTTAATCCTTCTACAATATTTGCGGAATATAAAACACGATCACCCAATCACATGAAAGTAAGAGAAAGAATTAAGTCAATCACACAACACAAGATATTCCTGTGGAAATCAACTGCTCAAAACCCCTCCATCTCTATTTTATAATAATTCAAGGAATCATGAAACAATACAATGCATTCTTGCTCACAAGAATATATTGCACTCCATCAATCGTCTCACACTGATCTAGGAAAAATTGGACAAACACTTAGCCAATTCCTTGCCTTCCTCTAGCCTGCCTTGCTCACGCAATTCCTAAAGAGATAAATCCCTATTAAATAGGAATTCTAGCCTTCCTTTATTACGCAATCCATCATGGCCTTCCTGTGACTTTATAACTGCACCTGGGAAATTTTCTAATAATACAATTGATAGTTATCTTCCCTTTAACCTATGTCTCAAATGGGTATACATCATAACTGACATGCATGCATCTATTAATAGTGAATCATCAATTATCTGATTTATCACTACTTGTGAATTAAATCTAATTTAATTCATTGAACCTCTCACTAGCGCATCACTCAGTTAGAACTAGTTAAACTGATTTTAACTCAATAATTTGAGTTAATATGATTACACTCACACCACCCCTAGTGCTACAACTGCAACTAGACCCCCAAAATAATAGAATCACTCTACATGCCTCATCTTAGACCCTCAACTCAAAATTCTTGAGCTAACTCATTCTCCATGAATTATTAACTAATACAAGTTGTTATGAGATGAAATTCCAATTTATTTAAGGGAAAAAAAATTAGACACCCACATTTAGCACTGTGTAACTAAATTCCTCTCCCATGTGTGACTGGAATACCACACTAGTAACTGGTACATTTTCTTGTTGAATTTCAATATAACTAACTAATCAAATAATTTATTTTTTCTCAAAAAAACTAATTTTATAAAAATTAACAAAATTTCATGGCATAGATACATGAAATGCCACCTTCCAAAAATCCTTTTATATGAAGAGTTTTTTTTAAAAAGGCCATACTGCCTACTTTGTTAATATATCCCATACAATAACACAATAATAATATCTATATATATCTCCATCAATATAATAAAATAATCCAAAATAAATTGCTCATTAATTTCACAACTTTGTGGATTGAAATAAAGCTTTAAGGTATAAACAATAGGAATATGGAAGAATTATTTTCTTATTGATCCTAATCCTTCATGATTAACCAAACCCATTCATCCATATGCAAACCATATTTTGAAAGACCATTAGCCGCCACAATCCTCTCTTTGAACATATGATGAAAGGAAATTATAAAATTAGATTTGGCATTTTGAATCTCCTTTAAAATTGGTCTTAGACTATAATTGTCCGAGGAATTGATTCCATTCATTCAATTTTTAATCATCTCTTTCTACAATTAACATTAATACTGGTGCAAGAGCCTTCAACACAGCTAAATTCTTTGTACTAGTTCTCAAACCAACTTTATACCTTATGTAGTGGTATTCTCATAAGAAAAATGCACCACCAACACCATATTGTGGAGGATCTCCCTGGAATATCCCATCAAAATAGGCCCAAAAGCCTAATTTATCAACCCATTCAATGGATATTTTTCATCTTAACTTCTCTTTAATCATATGCATAAACCCTTAGATAACAATTATACTTAGTGTAACAAATTGAATAGGATGTATATATCTTCCTTTCAAAAAAAAAGTGTTATGCACTATCTATCCCCTACGCCACAATTGATGAAAGTGCTTTATATATATTTATAACATTATTAGAACATTGTAGCTTCAAGGCTTCATTGAGTGATAAGCGACTCCAACAACCCTTCAAAATAGTTAAATATTCCTATTCCTATCATACTTGTAATGTGAAAGGACAAGCAATTTAAACATCCAATTTAATTTTCACCATTGAAATAGTTGTTCAAATTCATCGACTATGCTTAAGGTTTAGTAACCAACTTTTGGCATATATGCTTCATTGGCCATATTCTCTCCCTGTAATAACACATACTTTGTATCGATGATTCTCACAATAGTATACAAATTATATTATTTTGGCTTTTCCAACCTTCAAAATATTTGCTAAGCAAAGGAAAGGCTATATCTAGTTCCTTCCAAATCATGGATCCATTATGCCAATTTTTATTGGTTTCATAATCCAACTTTTTGCAATATCTGGTGATTTGAACTTATGAATATTCACCTCACACCAATGCCCTTTCCCACCAATTAATCTCAACGCACACTTGGAAGTTAATTCCTTGGTGATAGAGAAGGTATATTTTAATTTCCATCTCCCAGAATGTTTGGCTAGGGCTAATTGCTACCATTTTACCAAAAGGATTCTAGATTTTTCTTTGTTACTTGGCCACAAAAACTTATAACTTGTTTTTTTTTTTTTTTAATTCTATTCGTAAAAAATTTAGGGATTTAAACCAAGGACATATAGTAGGAAATTATAAGTCTGCTATGTGATATAACCATTAGTTATACTATATATTCAACTTCTTCTCTACCTTCGTTATCAGCCAACTCTAGTATATCTTCCCATAATTATTAGGTTTGAGATGAAGTTCAAGATAATTTATCCCCTGCTCTAATTCAACCATTTATTAGGGAAATAGTTGATTAATGAGTTGAATTATTTTTGTAGTGTCCCCAAAGAAATAAATTTTTGACTTTCAAACATCAACCAACATGTTAGTTGCAGTGTAATAAAGATCAAGTACCTCTTTAATATTTCAACCATGTTGGCTCATATGATCACAAAAGAGTAAAATATCATCTATGAACAACATATGTGGTAAATGAAAAACACCAATTTTGATGCCTTTTTGTGCACTTGTATTTTTTATCCTCTAAAAGGTATCACCTTAATCCTTCCACTACAACAAGGGAGACAGAGGTGACAACAAATATACCTATATATGCCCTCTCATAGGCCTACAAGGAGTGGAGGAAAAAAATTAATTGATAAATTAAAGGAAACAAAAGAGACACAACTCATGATCCAATTCATAAAATACGCATCAAACCCAAATAAATCAACATCAATCACAAATGGTGCCAACTTTCTCTATTTCACTCTTTGGATAAGTCTATATTTATGATAATTTATGGGGTCTTTTTAGTTTTGATCTAATGTATTCCCTATTGCAATACTTGGACTACCTCATGTATTGGTCTTCCCATAAAAAATAAAAAATAAAAACAAATTGTTCATGATAAAGTATTTTTTTTAATATCCTATTGACCATAAGAGCAATAATCTTTTCCATAATGTTAAAAATACAATAACATTACACAAGGACACATTTTTAAATTGCTCAAAGAGTCAAGAAAGTTTGATTTTAGGATCAAGGTAATGAAGCTAGAATTAAAAGGTTCAAGCATCCTCCCTAACACCATGGATTCATTAATAAATTTCAATTGGTAACCTTCTATAATGTCAAAGAAATATACGAGAAACTATATGATCCACCCATCCATCCTCAAACCCTTGTCCTTATAAAAATTGTCCAGTACCATCTCAAGGCACTTCTGAGCCATCCTTTAATGAATCTTAGAAAAAGTAAAACATAGAAATTGAAGCCTCTGATGATTCAAAAAAACCTCACTACTAGATTCAAAGGGCTTGTGATCCGGATTTATGCAGGAACGCAACAAAATAAACATATAACCATAAATACAGAGATGCAATGGAAATAACACTTCATTTCAGTAATATCAAAGAACTGAAATTTGCTTACGGACAGAATGGAAATAAAACTAGCTAGGGCGCTGGTAGCTATCTCTGAGAAGAGATGTGGCGGTTACAGGCCTCTGAATTGAGTTACAATGAGGCTCGAGGGCCTATTTATTATTTAGAAACAATGGGAAATCCTAAACAACCAAAACCCTAACCCTAGGAGATGAAGCGCCAAAACTATGGGCCCCGTTTGGGTAAATTGGTGTTTCAACTTCCTAGGGGCGTAACTTTGGCATACGATCTCCGTTTGACACGTACCATACCTCATTAGAAAGATCTATCTAAGGACTACAAATTTTGAATGAGAAACATTAGTCTATGGACCCATGTTGCTTTTTGTTTTCCCAAAAAACGTTGTTTAGGGCCTCAAAACGGCTCCGAAAGTTCAGGACCCGAAAAACTGCTAAAAATAATAAGTTGTGCCGAAACTGAAAAACTGAAAGAGACAATGGTGGGGCCCCAAGTGGAATAGGTCGGTGACCACCAATATCCACCTGGATCATTCCTCCCCACTTAGGAAGCAATGGTCCCCATTGCGTTAAATTCCTCCATGAGATGAGGAAATTTCTGTTGAACTTGGTCCCTGGTGAACCACTTTCCTTAGTTTAGGAGTTGGCCAGCTTTGACAACCCGATACAGTTGGATCTTCTGTTGGCGAGTGTTCTTAATTTACATGTCCATGATACAATTTGTGGTGGCTTGTTCCATGCAGTCTAGGTTTAACTTTGTTGGTGTGAGTTGTTCTGCAATGTTCGAGGTGTCCAGTAGAGGTGGGAAGTAAGGACGAAGGCGATCCACATTGAAGACCGGGTGCAGACCAAGGAATGGTGGAATACTGAGCTCGAAAGCATTGTTCCCTACAGACTTGGTGAAGGTGTACGGCCCGTATCGGAGCGGGCGAAGCTTGCGGTGGGGTCCAGTGAGGCGCTCCTTCTGCAAATGTAGCCATACTTTGTCGCCCACCTGGAAGTTGTGTGGCACCCGGTGTTGATCATGGCGTTGCTTGTACTTCGCATTGGCTCTGTCCAATATATCATGAACCTGTTGGCAGATGTGTTGAATGCGCTCGATGAAGCTACTTGCTTTGTCAACTTTAGACTGGAAATGAGCTGAATCGGCCTGAACAGTTGCAAATGGCATGGCTACGTCAATGGGACATAGTGGCTGGAATCCCAAACCCACCTGAAAGGCGATATGGCCAATTGAACTGTGGAGAGCCCGTTTATAACTATGTTGTACATAGGGGAGGTTCTCGTCCCATGTGCATGGATGCTTTGAATTGTACATGCGTAGAATGTGTACAATCATTCTGTTGACGACCTCTATCTGGCCATATGTTTGGGGATGGAAAGCTGTGGACTTGGTGAGCTTTGTGTCCAATATTGACCAGAGGCTGGACCAAAATGTGCTGAGGAACCTGCTATCTTGATATGATATGATATACTTTGGGATCCCAAAGTGCACCCACACTTTTTCAAAGAAGAGTTTAGCAGTGGCTTCTGCTGTGATATTCTTCTTACAGGCCGCTATAATGGCCATCTTCGAGAATCTGTCAACGACCACGAAAACACAGTCATTTCCATTCTTAGTAGAAGGCAGGCCCGACATGTAATCCATGGAGATGTATTCCCAAGGTCGACTAGGGGTAGGTAGTGGAGTATATAGGCCTTGCTTCTTGATGGTCGGTTTGGCAATGGCACAAGCAGTGCAGGATCTGATGTGCTTCTTGACATCCTTTCGAAGGTTCGACCAATAGAAATACTTCTGTAGTATTGCTACTGTTTTCTCGACCCCGAAATGCCCAGCGACTCGACTGTAGTGTGCTTCCCATATCATCTTGGCACGCTCGCTTGAAGGAACACAAAGGTGTCCCAGGTGACATAAGAGTGCATCTTGGAGGTGAAAATTTGGAACTTGTGTGCCCCCCAAGAGTGCCTTGTAAGTGTGGCCGAATTCTGGGTCACTCTCATAGAGAAGCGGCCAATCAGAAGTCTCGTGCCCACAAGAGTTGAGAACGGTGGTGAGCACCACGATCGGTGGTCGGCTGAGGCAGTCTGCAACATTATTGGTGCTACCCTTCTTGTACTTGATGTTCAAATGAAACTGTTGCAGATATGTGGACCACTTCTGATGGCGATCATTCTGAAACTTTCCTTGTGTCTGTATGAACTGCAGGGGCCGGTGGTTTATGTGGATGATTGTTTTCTTCCCCAAAATGTAATGCTTCCATTTTCGACAAGCTTTCACAATGGAATACATTTCTTTGTCATAAGTGGGATACTTGCGAACTGTGTCAAACAATGTCTCACTGTGATATGCCACTAGATGTCCCTGTTGAGTAAGAACTGCCCCAATAGCATAGTCAGAGGCATCTGTCTCGATCTCAAATGGTTGTTGCAAGTCTGGTAATGTGAGCACTAGGGCAAAACAGAGGAGATTTTTCAATTCTGTGAATGCCTTCTGTTGAGGTTTCGACCAAAATAATTTTTCTCTCGCTCCTCCCTTGGTGACTTGACTTAAGGGCCAAGTGATATGAGAGAATCCCAGCACAAATCTACGGTAGAAATTAGCAAGACCCAAAAAGCTGCGAAGCTCTGTTATAGTGGTTGCGGCTGGCCAATCCTGAATGAATTGGATCTTGGCTGGATCCACGTGCACCCCCCTTTCATCGATAATGTATCCCAGATATTGAACCTAGGTCATGCCAAACATGCACTTCTCCAAATTGGCACACAACTTGTGTTGCCGCAGTGTTTGGAGGACTTGTCGGATGTGGTGAAGGTGCTCTTCCCAAGTCTGGCTGAAGATCAGAATTTCATCCAAGTACACCACTACAAATGAGTTGGTGAATGGCCGCAAGATGTCGTCCATCATCCTCATGAAGGTTGCGGGAGCATTCATCAACCCTAAAGGCATGACCAGCCATTCGAAAAGGCCTTCCTTGGCTTTGAAGGCAGTCTTCCACACATCAAAGGGTTCAATTAGTACCTGGTGATACCCAGACTTGAGGTCGATCTTTCTGAAATATTTTGCACCTTTGAGTTGGTCCAGAAGGTCATCAATCCGTGGGATTGGGTACCTATTCCGAACAGTGATCTTTTTCAACACTCGATAGTCAATACAGAGTCTCCACGTCCCATCCTTCTTCTGTACCAACATGATCGGGCTCCCACAGGGCGATGAACTTGGTCTGATGTGACCTTTCTACAACAGCTCCTAAATCTGCCTCTTGATTTCATCATTCTCCAGAACAGAGTGTCGATAGATCGGTCCATTGGGTAGTGGCGCACCTAGGGTCAGATCAATCGGGTGCTTGACCTGACAGTGCAGAGGAACCCCTGTGGGTGAGGTGAAGATGTCCCCGTACTCCTCCACAACCTTATCCATTTGTTGTTGTCGAGTAGAGGAGCCCTGTCTAGAGGTCATGGCCACAGTCTTCTTCTTGCCCTGGGGGCAGATCATCAAGAAAACGAATTTCCTGGTTTGGGAAATGAGCTTGCTGCATTGCTTTGCAGTAACCAAAGAGATAGTGGCAGGAGGTGGTACCTCTGGTATCCTGTACAACTTATTTCCCAAAGTAACAATAACAGCACGAGGTCGAGACTCATACACAACATGATGATTCCACAAGTATGGTTGTCCTAATAATACATCAGAAACATCAATAGGAGCAACGTCACATAATACCTCATCCGTGAAGGGCTTGATGCTATAGGGAAGGCGGCACTGCTGGCTGACGCGGAGATCTCGTCCTTGGTGAAGCCACTCGATGGTGTATGGATGTGGGTGAGCTGTGGTTGGCAAGACCAACCTCTTCACGTCATCTGCTGAAATGAGGTTCTTTTTTCTCCCATTGTCGATAATGAACTGTACAGGGGAGCCCTTTACCCACATCTGGGAGTGGAAGAGACGTTCCTCCTCCTCTGGATCTTCTGGTTCCTCCTTCTGGATCTTTGTAGTGGCAACAGTGGCATTGGGCTCCGCATCAATAATCTGTTTCCTTTTTTCATTCCCCTTTTCAGGTTCTGATTCGGAGTCAGAGCATGCATCTGACTCAGAAGCCCTCATCTCGGCCACTAGCGACTGCTTGGCCCGACACTCACTTGTGTTGTGAGTGGAGCTCTTATGGAACTCACACCACTTTCCGTGTCCTTCTTTGGCTTTGCGGTGCTGTTCTTTTCTTGTGGCTTCGATGAGTTGTCTTTAGCCACCATGTCTTGGCTCGGTCCTTTGTTCTGCGGTTTGGAAGCACCTTTCCCTTGCTTTTTATTCGCAGATCCAAAGTCTCGCTTCTTCTGCTTGAATTTCTGCTCAATCTTGGCAGCATACCGGTATGCCGTACCAAGCGAGGAGATGTCAAGGAACTCCATTTCCTCCTGAATGTATTTGTTCAGACAACTGCGATACTTTAGCACCAGATGTTTCTCTGAATCTTTGATACCCAACTTTGTGCGCAGGGTATGGAACAGATTCGTCGGCTCATGCACATCTTGATCCCTTTGTTGTCGCAGCGTGGTCCATTGTATGTACTTGTCCTCATAGCTCCCCACAGGATAGTACTGTTCCTTGACGGCGTCTCGGAAAGAATTTCAAGTTGGTACGGCCGAGAACAGAGAGGGTTCTGTCTGGTCCTTGTTCTCACAGTAGGTTTCCCACCAGTCCTTAACATGGGGGGTAGCTTTGAGGAGTGCAAAAATAATCTTCTTCCGGTCTGAAAAGTCATGAACAGAGAAATATCCTTCTAATAGATTCAACCATCTATCTACGGCATCTGCGTCTATTTGACCCTCAAATATGGGAATTTCAAAATTTACTTGTACCTTAAAGGGAGTCGCAACTCCAGAGTGGCTACTGGATGCAGATGCACCGCCGGTGGGCAGCCGTTGAAGGATCTGAGCAAAGTTATCCATCATCGCGTTCCTTTGTTTTTCGAGGGCCTCCTCGAGCAATATTTTGATAGGATCTTCTGCTCCCTCATCTTTCTTTTCATCCCCCATGGGCGTCCGTCGAGGTTTGCGAGGCTGATCTTGCAAAGGTTCCACCAGATCAAGCCCTAGCTCCTTATACCCCGACCTCGTTGGGGACATGCAAAGAAGGATCGAGAAAAAGAAAACTGCTCTGATACCACTGATCCATATTTATGAAGGAATGCAATAGAATAAACATATAACCATAAATACAGAGATGCAGCGAAAATAACACTTCATTTCATTAATATCAAAGAACTGAAATTTGCTTATAGACAGAATGGAAATAAAACTAGCTAAGGCACTAGTAGCTATCTCTGAGAAGAGATGTGGCGGGTACAAGCCTCTGAACTGAGTTAAAATGAGGCTCGAGGGCCTATTTATTATTTAGAAACAATGGGAAATCCTAAACATCCAAAACCCTAACCCTAGGAGATGAAGCACCAAAACTATGGGCCCTATTTGGGTAAATTGGTGTTTCAACTTCCCAAGGACGTAACTTTGGCATACGATCTCCTTTTGACACGTATCATACCTCGTTATAAATATCTATCCGAGGACTACAAATTTTGAACGAGAAACGTCATTCCATGGGCCCATGTTTCTCTCTGTTTTCCAAAAAAACATCATTTAGGGCCTCAAAACGGCTCCGGAAGTTCAGGACCCGAAAAACTGCTAAAAATAGTAAGTTGTGCCGAAACTAAAAAACTGAAAGAGACAATGGTGGGGCCCCAAGTGGAATAGGTGGGTGACCACCAATATCCACCTAGATCAGCTTGAAACATGGAGTTAAAAGCACATACACTGCCCACATGGCGTAGAATATATGTTTATGGGTAAACTGTTAATCCACTCCATGATGTGAAGTTTGACGGTTCAAAACTTTGCAGGAAACAATCCAACCATGTTAAGGGCTATTGTGGCCCATGTAGGGTGCAATCCTTAGGTGATTTTTATGGCTTATATGCCCTTGGATCACGGTTTCTCAAGCCAAATATTAAGTGTGTATCCATCTCAAGACTCACACAACTTAATAAAAAAATTGTACACAATAAAAGAAGCAAGTGGCATGGGCAAGCCCATTGCCCTATAAAATTAAATACACGAACTTGTGATTAGTTTTTAATAGGCTATAACTAATACCAAAATGTATAAAAAAGAAAACATGATACGTGAAGAGAGATAGGGTGCTTTGGGTTGCTTTCGATTTGGAGCATGGAGACATTTTATGATGTTGTTAAATTATTTGAAGTATATCCATTATTTGAACCTCCTTGTCACATGGTCAAGTCTTCAATTAAATCAATAAGGAAGTCATATTTATCAAACAGGAGCTAAAGAGTGTCTAAAATGTGTACCAATATATGATTTTTTTTAGGTTTCTTATCCATGTTAAAAATATATTTGTTGTGTTCGTAAATGTTGATAGTGAGTGAGTAGTGAGTAACTATACTTTCATATACCCCTATGTACAACATAATTTTTTTAGGTTCCTTATCAATCATCTGGATATAAGTGTTCCTTCTCTTATGACAAACTTTGTCTTCCAAGTTGGCCATCTTCTAAATGGTGGACTCATGTTTAGAGGTGAAACTTTTCGTGAGTCTTGAACCTTTCGATTTTTTCATACGAGTAATGGGTGGAACTACAACCTTATCCTTTAGGGTTTTTGGTTTCATAGGTCCTCCTTTTCATTAAATTTTAAGAGGGGTTTCAACTACATCACTGTGCTCTTTCTTGAGGCCATCTCACTCAAAATTTGAAAGAGGGGTAGTATAATCCATGACCATAGGCTTTGTACCAATTATTCTTCATAATATCTTATCAAGGGTCTTCTAGTTCTCAGCTCACTTCTCCTCAAAAAAATTTTGCAAAGTGGTGCAACATCATATGAGAAGAGTTATAGAGTCACCCTTAACCATTATGGGTATAATTAAAACCATTATCTTTCTATTGGGGTTATAAATCATTATATTCAACAACTCTATAGACTTTGGTAATGCACCATGCTCTAACTTGTAGGAGGAGTGTTGGAACGGCGTTCCCTAAGCTACAAATTTTGTATATTTTTGTATTAATTAGTCTAACACGGGGGTTTTGGGGTAGGTCAAAGCCCCAAACACATTGTAATGGGTCAAAGGGTAGACCTAGAGTCCGCAAACCACGGTTTTCAGACCACAAGATAGCGTACGCTACATCGATATAAATAGATGAATAGTTTGAGTCTAGAGGTAGGCAAGAATTAAGATTGATGCTACATACAAACTGTTAGATATGTTTTGGGTTGTTTCAGGTAAGGACTCCTGTTGGTTGTGTGCATGGAGATCCTCAATCCTACTGTGTGCGGACCCGCTAGGCTATGTGCGCAGGCTGGTTTTGGTTGTAAGTGGATTTTTGGATATTAATGTATGTGGAATATAGTGGAAGTACCTTTGTGCTATCTGGATCTATTGTGCTTACTGTTCATGTGAATCTAAGGTTTTTTTTTAAGATGCAAATATATTTGTGTTATCTGTTGTGTTGCAAATGTATCTGTAGCTATGTTTATGATATTATGTGATGGTAGTTACTGATACACACGTGGATGCAAAGATATTGACTATAATATCTATGAATGGTAATAGCATTGTTATGGTTAATAACTAATTATATTGTCAAAAGCCTGTGAATATACTTGCTCTGTGTGAATTAGATAAGTTGTGAACGCAGATCTGCCTTAATTACCTACTCTTTACTAGGGTGTGGAAACCTGGTTCCAGCACCCTCCCATACTACTTCAGGTGAGACCTTGGCCTACGAAAGTAGGTCATTGCCAAAAGGGCCAGTAGTATAGGGGTTGTTGGCAAACCTTAACCTCTGAACCTAGGTCAGGACCCCTCACACTAACAAATGTTTCCATTTCTGGGACCAGGAGCATTTTGAGAGAGAGATCAGGTAATGCCAAGAGAACATTGGAGACCTGAGAAGCTAGAAATTGAAGACTGGTTTGAAATACAGATTCAGGAATTTTCTGTAAAAGAGAATCGCAGCACAAAGCTGATAGCTAAGAAGTGGAAGAATAAGTACATTTTTACTGAAGTATACAAAATTTTCTTTGTAACCTTTTCACATGAGCTATAGGAGTGGCTAGCGAGGCTCGTATATTTCCATACATGTTGGAAGGACGAGTGCATCACACAGTGGACTCCAAAGTTGATCCAGCAGTTGGAAAGGACTGATAATACCACCACTCGTACGGTAGATCACTGGGTGGATAGCATGCTGGGAGGATTTGTGACAGAATTCACATTCAACCAATTCATATCCTATTCTGAAGTAGCACGAAGATTCTTCAAGGGTTTCCGGGGTAAGTTCTTGAAAACATTGCCTTTATTGATCAAGATTTTACTGTACGAAAAGAGTATTTTGTGTAGCGACACGAAGTGAATGACCTCTGATCTGGGAGAGAGTACCACACGAAGTGGTAAGTACTATCGAACTAATCAAGAAGGAGATAGATCTGTCTATATTCCATTAAGATAATCAGCTACGCAAAGTCCTCCAGCTACACCACCGTCAAGTCAGCATAAGGGTAAGAATTCACCCACACCTCCACCACCACTAGAAGAAGATATGGCCACCCACATGAAGTTTCCCACTTTCAAGGGTGTAGGGGATGAAGACATGGACCGATTTTGGTTTGTCACAGAGACAGTATGGACTGCGTAGAACGTGGCTTTCGACACTGTAAAGAGAGCACATCTATCCCTCGCCTTTGAAGGAAGGGCCTTGGATTGGTATATGGGGTACGTGGGACAGCACACGGATCCATCTATTCAAGAGATTAATACAGTGTTAGAAAAACAATTTTGGAAGCCTAAGTCCTACTCATAGATAGTGGTTGACTTAAAAGACTTTAAACAGGGACCCACCGAATCAGTCTGGGACGCTGATTAGTGGTTAAAAAAGGTTATTATAGATGGGGAATTTCAGTACAATGATAGGAAGCACAAGGAATGGTTTATCGCTATGTTGTTGCCTCACCTGCGTAGACCTATGGGTCAACAGTCGATTGCAACGCAAGAGAAGGCCTTGGAAATTTCTATGAAACTAGAGGCTGTGGTGAGGGACGATGCTCAGTTTGGGGTGCAGCAGATGCAGGGACAGCTGAAGGAAATGCACATAGAAATATAGAATCTGCGAAAGGAATGGGGGAAAGAGGCTAGTCTATACATATGGTGCATAATATGCAAGGTACCTGGTCATACCACGGATCAGTGTCCTCTGCTGGAAGATTACATGCAAGCTGGGGGACCCAGCCCACTATGCCCTAAGGAAGCTGCGGGGCCAAGTAGCCCGACGTTATGGTGCATTGATTGTTGATTTTCTGGGCTACATGATACTAACCATTGTCCCCATCTCGGTGCTTATGTCCCAGAATTGAAGCAACAATGTCGATTCTACTCTGCTGTGGGGCATGACGAGCATAATTTCCGGACCTATGACTTGATGTTAGATCGAGGAAACCTATACAGAGTAAAGGCTGACCTATCTTCGCCACTGTCTCCCTCAAACAAAGAAAGCTCTCCAGCAAGGGGTAGGGGGGGAAGAGGCGGAGGCACAGATCGAGGAAGAGGACAATTGATTTGTTACAACTGTGGAGAAATAGGGCACTTTGCAAGGGACTGTCCAAACCCTGCGAGACAATATTGTTGATATTGTCGATAGCTAAACCATGGGATTGAAGACTGTCCAATTCTGACAGCCAAAATGCAGGAAAAAAAATGGACACCTATGTAGAATGTGCAAAGTGTTAAGGCTGAACTGCGTGAGGAAGGACTAAGCATTAATGTCATAATGCACAGCGGCATGGCTACTGGGAGCGCTGAGGAGAAAGCCATGGTTGAATCTCTTATCCGAAAAGAAGCTCTCAAATAGGAAAGCTTAGACCTACAAAAGGAGAGGGAAACCTTCATCGCAGCCAGCAATGACTTTGTAAAGGATGAGGCACCTACTGCCAAGGCTCCAGTAAACCCACGAACAGATGAAAAAGTTAAACCATTCCTACATGCATGTATGAAGTTGCTACGCAACCAGAAGGCGGTGGAAAATATTCCAACCTCTAATAGACAGCTGCGTAGAAAGAACTAACCCTCTCATAGAAGTTAAGGATGTACACAAACTTTACAAACATAAGAAGCGCATTGGGCAGGAGATGCGGCTAACAACGCAGATTGGCGACTATGAAATGGATCAGGTTATCTTGGACTTGGGGTCAGATGTGAATGTACTGCCCAAGCAAACTTGGCAGCAGATGGGAGAGCCTAAGCTGGAATAGTCCACTATACAGTTGCATATGGCTAACCAACAAAAGATCATACCATTGGGGAGGCTGTCAAATATTACGGTAAATATCGCAAGTGTTAAGGTACGAGCCGACTTCAAAGTAATTCAGTTTTTGGAAGATGCGGACCCTTACCCTGCATTCCTCGGGCTGGATTGGGCCATGGATATGGGAGGCATTATCAATCTAAATAAAATAATCATGGTCTTTGAGAATGAGGGTACGAGGGTGATAGTCCCGCTAGACCCTGCGAAGGGAGAGTGGTATACAGAATCGGTGCGTGAAGAAGAGGATGTATATCACATCTATAAATTTTCCACTCGAGACGAGGATTGGATCAATCCTACGGCTGATGGTGTACTTTGTTGAGAAAAGGACAGTGAATGTTTCTTTGACTCAGATGGAAAGATCGAAAATTGGCAGAACTAGCTACATGATGTATCTGCGTTACGATGTCTAGGATCAAAAACAACTTCCAGTGTATTTCCTCAAAGGTAAGAGAACTACCCTACTTTGATGGTTCTAGTAGCATTAAGGCGTTTTTGCACACATTTGAAGCTGAATTCCCAAGGGAACGAAGGCTATGGGCCCTTAATCTAGCCATGCGTGCAACCCCTGTGAGGTGGTGGGACACGCATAAGGGGGCATTCTAGGGTTGGGAAGAATGCCACGACATGTTGATCTTATGGTTTGAAACCCCGGCTCACCTGTGCGTAAAGGCTTTCTTGGGGCCAGGGGACCCACGTGAGCACTTGTCTGCATGGATGGAAGAATGGGGCAAAAGAACTACATAGGGGGTCCATATATTCATTCATGCCTTGGGGCCAATCCTGACTGCATGGTATTTAGACGTAAAATTACACTAGCACACCCACCACTGGGAAACCCTGAAGGACAAGTTTATAGGGACATTCGGGTTGATAGGAGGAACGGAGGCACTCGACGAAGCTCTGCAAGATATTGATGCCTTAGTATTTGATGAATCATGTCTTGACACAGCACATGGGGCACCAACATGGGAAACGCAGATGCAGGATATTGTCAACTATCGTAATTTATCAATAGAGGAGTGTGATGAAGACCCGCGAAATGTCTCTATCCCAGAATCAGCGGCAGAGCGCACAGTTGATGGACCCCCACTACAGACCATCAATGTCACTAAGCCTATGAAGCTGTGAGAAGTCAACATTAGGATGGAGGTGCAGCCTAAGTTAGCTAAAATTGGGGACTATTGGGATGATGATTTAGTGGGAAAAGTCACAGAACTCCTCATAGAATACCAGGACTTATTCCCGACAAAAATTTTAGAACTCAAAGGGATTATAGGGGACCTAGGAGTCATGCGCATCACTTTAAAACCAGATGTGCACCCTGTGAAGTAGCGCCCTTATCGGTTAAACCCCAAGTACAAAAAAAAATTCAAGGAAGAAATCGACAAAATGCTCATCGCAGGTATCATTGAACCGGTCGAACAGTCAGATTGGGTAAGTCCTATGGTGGTTCAGGAGAAAAATACTAAGGGAGAGATACGGATCTGTGTTAACCTACGCAAATTGAATGATGCTTGCGTACATGACCCCTTTCCTACGCCATTCTCAAATGAAATCCTTGATAGCATGGGGGGGCAGGAGGCATACTCGTTCAATGTGTAGAAATTTGCTGAATAAATCACTTATTCAATCGATATTAACCTGATCACACATCAATTTCGAATTGCATGCATAACACATAATCTCTTCTACGATTAATCATCACATGCGGAAAGAATAGAAGCGACAGAACATCAATTCATCACACACATTAACACAGTATGTATGGGGAAAGCTTATAGCTGAAAACCCCTTAGCTATTTTGTATATTATATGGAGAGAACATGCAGCAGATACATAGCACAATACTCCTCACAAGTACTCAATACTATCTCATAAAGCTACACACAAACTAGCTTGGTTTTGAACAAGTCACGGGTTCAAAACACATCCACTAATTGCCTGCCTCTATTGCACAATCCAAAAGGATATTGGATGAGATCCAAGTTCGAATCCCACTAGCTCCAACAGCGCAATTCTCATTGGCAATTTCCTCCAAGTGTGGTGCAAATCTCATGCACAACTAATGTCACAACTGATAGCTATCTCAACCCTTTCATCTACCTCTCTCACTTGTCACCACTGAACTGTCCATGCACTGAGTTAAACTGATGTGTTCTTTATTTGAATAATGAGTTAATAATTATTGAATTAAATAATATTTAATTCACCCAACTCATCTCTAGTGTATTAGCCAGTTAAACTAAATACAACTAGTTCAACTAGTTAACCAGAAAACCATCTCCATTAACTATCGCATCAACTCCACCGAACTCCGCCACTTGAGCTCTAACTGAAGTCAACCATGCATTAGCTCAACTAACCCATAGGAAAAGCATAAATCCTTCTGGCAGCTGCATGCCCCACATCCTTGGGTCAAACTGAAGTGCTCCAAGAGAGTAAATTGAAGTTTAGAGTCCAAATATTATTAAGGGTAAATAATATTTGACTGTTTTATTTTTAGCCCGACAGTCTAAAAATAGACTTCGACCTAAATGCTAAAAATAGAGGTCCATCTATTTTTACCAACATGACCAATCCTCCAAGAATAGCATACTGCAGCTCCCGGTCCATGATCCATATGTCTAAAAATAGACATAGTCTAAGAATAGACTTTGCGCCAAAAATAGCCTGCGGGCCCACTTGGTGAAGGCGACTTCATTTCACCAAGCTCCATCATCTTGCTGCATTTTCAACAGTCCCTCTCAGCAAGATATGAATTATCTGAAACCCCTATCCTGCCTCTGTGGAACTCGAATTTTCTCCTCGTGAGTGCCTTCGTCAGAATGTCAGCATCCTGATCCTTCGTGGGAATATATGAAAGCATCATGATCCTCCGCTAAACAAGGTCTCTGATATGATGGTACCTGATGTCGATGTGTTTGGATCTATCATGAAATACTGGATTAGCCGAGAGCTTAATGTAGCTCTGGTTATCACAGTAAATCACAGTAGGCTCCAAATGCAACCCGAACAAGCCGACCAGGATCTTCCTCATCCAAATAGCCTCGCATGCAGCCAAATTTGCTGCCATGTACTCGGCCTCTGCTAAACTGAGTGCCACAGATATCTGATTTCTGTTGTACTAGGAAACTGCTGTCAACCCAATGCTGAAGATCCCTCCAGATGTGCTCTTCCGTTCCGTTGGGCTCCCTGCCCAATCTGCATCGGTGAAGCCAGAAAGCTTCACTCCATCCTCCTGTCTGTACCATAGACCATATCCCGATGTGCCACTAAGATAACGCAATACATGCTTGCCTGCCTTCCAAAAGAGCTTGGTTGGCTTAACCATAGCTTGTGAAAGCTGGTTAACAGCATAGCATATTTCGGGTCGTGTATTGACCAGATACATAAGCGACCCCACCAACTGTCGATAAACAGTGGCATCCACTACCTCCGCTGAAGTAGCATCCTCCTTCCTCCAACCACCAGGAAGAGGAGTGTCAACAGGCTTGCAGCCATGCATGTTGAACCTCTCGAGAATCTCCCGAGCATACTTGCTCTGAGAAACAAACAGTCCTCCACTGCGCTGCCAAATCTCCAATCCCAGGAAATAATGAAGGATGCCTAGGTCCTTCATCTCAAACTCTCGTGCAAGATCCTCCTTGCATGAAAGTATCAACCGCTCATCACCGTCCGTCGGATCATCTACATACGATGCGGTGATCAACGGCTTCCCTCCACCACGATGCGGTACGGGTTAGGATCCGCCTCACTCTTGGAAGATCGAAGCCCGGTGGGAAATAAACATTGTATATCTAAGGTATTGGCCACCTTTTACGAGGTGCTAGCTGGCCCGTACGGTGCTCTCTGCGGTCGGCACATGCGACTCACTGGCGAAGATCTTGAAACCTGGATGAGCTGCTCTATGCCACCTCTTCCTCAATGACTCCATTGAGGAACGCAGTCTTCACATCCATCTGATGGATGTGCCACCCCATCTGCGCTGAGAGAGCAAGGATCGTCTGTATGGAAGAGCACCTTGCGACAGGTGCAAAAGTCTCCTCATAATCGATCCCCTCGATCTGCGAGAAGCCATGGGTGAAAAATCTCGCCTTGTACTTCTCCACACTCCCGTCAGCTGCCTGCTTCACTTTGTAGACCCATCTCGAGCCTACCACTGATTTCCCCTCTGATCTTGGGACAATCTCCCATGCACTGTTCTTGACGATTGAATCATATTCTTCGATCATGGCATCTACCCATGCGGGCTCCTCCACAGCTTCCTCGAAAGAGGATGGCTCCGTCATGACACATTGACTCACAAGAGCCATGTATCCAGTGTATTGATCCGGTGACTATCTCTGTCTGCGCTGTGCTGCAGGTGATCCTACAACCTTCTCTGCATCCCGAGCCAGTCGCTCAACTTCTGTAGTGCGCTTGCGCCATCTGATGGTTGGCGCTGCATGAGTGGTTTCTTCCACTCCATGAACCTCCTCTTGTGGCTGATCCACATCCGGAGACTCATCCTTGGGAGCTAGCAGCTCCTCCTCTGCATGCAAGTGTGGCTCCCTCTCAAGCGAACACTGCATGGCTTTCTCCTCCTGAAACTTGATATCCCGTCGCACAACAGTCTTGCGGCGTGGGGCACATACCGTGGTTGTGAGGTGTATCGGTGTACACAAATATGCCCAACTGCGGTTGGATCCAGCTTCTTCCTTGCATCCTTCGTCACATGCATGTAGACAGGAGAACCAAAAATCCGCAAATGGGAAATGTCAGGCCTCTTGCCAGAATAAGCCTCCTCCAGTGTACTCATGCCAAGAATCTTGTGAGGACAACGGTTCTGCACATACACTGTTGTATTGCATGACTCAGCCCACAAGTGAAGGGGTAGGCCCTGATCATGCAACATCGCCCGTGCAGCACCCACAATAGTTATGTTCTTCTGCTCAGCCACCCCGTTCTGTTGTGGGTAATGGGGTGCGCTGAGCTCTCTCTGAATCCCTTCTGTGCTGCAAAAGTCCTTGAATTCATATGAGATGAATTCACCACCATTGTCGCTCCTGAGAGCCTTCACCTTCTTCCTCGATTCCTTCTCGACCAGTGCTTTAAACTCACAGAACTTAGCGAATGTATCGCTCTTCTTCTGCATGAAGAAGATCCAGCACTTTCGAGAGAAATCATCAACAAAGATCACGTAGTACTTGTGCTTTGCTGTCGAAGCTACTGAGAAAGGACCACACACGTCTGTGTGAACTCTCTCAAGGATCTTCGTGGCGCGACTATCCTTTTCGTGAAAGGTGGCTTTCACAAAATTCCCTAAAGTACACCCCTTGCACTGATCTGACTGCGCAAGGGTGCCCTTAGGAAGCCCAGTAGAAATCTGTTGCAGGATCTTCAAAGCTCCATGGTGAAGGTGGCCCAATATCCGGTGCCACAGTTCGCCCTCATCATCCCGGCTCACCACTTCTCCCACTTTGCAAGCCATTGCTGTGCAGCCATCTACTTGCAACTGATAAAGGTTCTTGGTTCGAACCCCTATCTTTCGGGTCTCTCCAGTAGTCTTACTGCGCAAGAAAGCCTTTCCTTCACTGAAGACCACATCATACCCCTTGTCTTCCAACATCGCCACAGAGATCAATTTTTTCTTCAATCCAGGCACATGCATGACATTCTTCAATACGAAGGGTTTACCAGACTCCCTCTGAGAGGATATGGTACCGATACCAGTCGCACTGTATCTATCATCATCGCCCATCTCAATGTGCACGCCCAGATCTTTGTCCTCCAGATCTGAAAACAATTCTCAATCTCCCGTCATGTGGAATGACGCACCACTGTCCAAGAACCACACCGATCCCATCACACTTGATACCAAGCATGTGATCAGCGAAAATTCAAGCTCGAACTGCGAGGCCAAAGCCTCTCCATCTGCAGATCTTCCCGCTTGCTTGTTTTTCTTCTTCTTCGGACAATTTGTGGCATAATGTCCGTGATCATGGTAGTGAAAACACTTCACCTTTGCCATGTCTTGCTTCTTGCCCTTTGCACCAGAATGAGAAGTTTTCTTGCCCTTCCCCTTCTTTTCTTTGGCAGCCAAAGTGCAATTTTCTTCATCAGTTACCTTTGATGAAGATCTGTCCTTGGTAGTCCTCCTGATCTCCTCTTGCATGAGATCCGACCACAGTCGCTCCCATCCCGGCAACTTCTCCCAACCATTGACAGAGTCCTGATAGGAATGCCAAGCCTTCGGAAGACCAAGGAGAGCCAGGTCAACCAAGTCCTCTTCCTCGATAGTCACTGTTGAGCCTCAAAATTGTGCTTTCTTTCATTCCACTTTACCTCATTTCATCATTCTTTTATCACTTCATAAGCCTAAAATCAATGAAGAATGATTAGGATTGCTTAAAGGTTACATGAAATTGATTAACATATTGTATTTTCATGATTTTTGCTATTTTAACAATTTTCTGCAAAATAGCTACAGAATACAGGCATTCTGTAGCTGACCGCGCATTCCGTAGCTGACCGCGCATTCCGTAGCTGATCCCGCATTCCACAGCTGTTTTACAGTTTGAGTGGGTTGCAGGTGTCGTCTCAAGAAAAACCGCATATGGGCATATTCCACGTCATGTCTACATGGTTCGTTGCTCACCATGAAGGAAGAAACGAATTCTGTGTATGGTTTTGATACGTGGGAACATATTTAAGAAAGCAGACTTCTAGTAGGACTGTCTCAGTCCAGCTGTCTACAGCAAAAGTACGCAGCCTTCAATAAGAGTTCTAATTCAAATAGGAATGGGAAAGACAATAATCCTTCATTATCTCAAGTTCTGTTATGTAATTTTATTATAAATATGACTTGGGAGACCAAGCAACGCTGGTTAGATCTTGGTTAGTTTTTGGCTTCTGCCACAGAACCGTGAATACTCTGTTTTTCAGTCATTATCTCCTTTAATGAAAGAAACATCATCTCTGTGAACGTGTTGAGTCAATTTTGAGTTAGATTGCATGCTACCAGGTGGTGGAGGGCCCCTACCTCCTGTGCAGCTCTGTTTTTATAATTTAGATAAGTATTTTAGCTCTGTTTTCACAGTTTAGATAAGTATTTACTTTCAGTCTTATGTTTATGTTTCAATTGCATTGAGTTATACAACCAGAATTGTTCTAATAAAATTTTCCAACATATTATTCATGATGAACAAGATGGACTGTGTAATTTCATAGAGTAATGGCATGTCAATTTCAATAGAATACTCCGGAGGTAGAATGCATATGGTTCAGCTTTGTCCTTTCTTTTCAAGTATGATAATGGCTCTTTAGTTTGATATTGTTCATTTTAGATTAATAACATCTTAGTTTAGTTTTAACTCATTGCTTTAACACTTCAAGTTTAGTTGTTGTTCATTGTAGCTTACTTTGTCTTAGTTGATAAATTCAATCTCACAGGCTTAATTATTTACAAAACTTCTTTTGTTCAAAATTCATACTCATACACAATTATCTGGACAAAAGATAGTATTATTATAAGGTCTGGAGTATTTTGCAGCTTCTTTATCATTTCACAAACAAGCCTCTTTCTCAAAGACTATTTTTGAAAGGAAATCTATAACTTCTGAGAAAGGTTTAATGGTGTTAAATTGAGTTGCAAAACAGAAGTAGAAACTAGTTTAGAGTAGAAACTTTACCTTGTTACAAATATTCTTTTCCACATATTTTCCAACAAATCTTTATTCATGGATAAAGATGTTGTACATTGTAAGTTATCTGTTTGATTAGTGATTTAGGAGAAAACTTCATTTACACTTAGCTTGTTCATTTCTCAGGTTCATTTCAATTTCATGTTGTGAGTTTACAATAGAGTCATTATCAAGCTTTGTATTTGTTGGTTTCTAGTCATAGTTAGACTCTGTTTTGTTTCAGCATTTTCATTTGTTTACCATCATAGTTTAGGCTTCACTCTGTTTGGACCAATAGTTTCCCTTCAATTAGCACTTAATTCTTTTCCTTTTCAAAATAAAACCATAAAACCAAAAACATCAGAAAACACTAAACACAACGTAGTAGGAAATAGATACCTATGCACATATAGTGCACCACACTTCAGCAGTTTACTGACCCTGGTTGACAATTAAATGAGCTCAATTTAGGAGACTAGGTTGAGACCAAACAGTCACCCCCACACTTCCCAGCTCATATCTGCATTGAATGAACTTCGTGAGGTATTTTGCGATGCTGTCGCCTTTCTCCATCTTGATGTTTCTGAGTTTATCTTTGAGCGCCAGCTTCCTTTGGTCGCTCTTGCTTTGGTATAGATCCGTCAAATATTTCCACATTAAATATGGAGAATCCTTTCCATGCAGGCTGGATACAATGTGATCCTTTACGCCCTCCAATAGGATCCTTCGACATTTCGCTTGTTTCTTTTTCCATGCTTCGACAACAGCAGCATCAGTAGAAGTAGGCTTTGGAATCTCTTTCTCCACGAATTACAACAGCCCATTATCATCTAATACAGCCTCCATGTGGTCCTTCCATGGAACATAATTCGAACTACCTTCCAAGGCATATTCGAGTCGCAAACCGTTGAAAGACATTTTCGTCGCGGCACCAAGAACACAAATCTGCAAATTCGAATTTCACCACCAGTTGATCACTCAATCGCTTCCGATCTACACTTGAGAACAAATTATTTCCAAATCAGAGATTGACTGCATGGGCATTTACCAGACCTTTCACTTTCCAAAGAAAGATGAATCCGGAGGCTACCTGGCCCGTATGCAGGCTCTGTCCGAGGAAATAAGTTTGCAATCACCGTAATAGATCTCCAAAATTAATATAGCTTCGATACCATGTAGAAATTTGCTGAATAAATCACTTATTCAATCAAGATTAACCTGATCACACATCAATTTCGAATTGCATGCATAACACATAATCTCTTCTACGATTAATCGCCACATGCGGAAAGAATAAAAGCGACAGAACATCAATGCCTCACACACATTAACACAGTATGTATGGGGAAAGATTATAGCTGAAAACCCCTCAGCTATTTTTTATATTATATGGAGAGAACATGCAGCAAATACATAGCACAATACTCCTCACAAGTACTCAATACTATCTCATAAAGCTACACACAAACTAGCTTGGTTTTGAACAAGTCACAGGTTCAAAACACATCCACTAATTGCCTACCTCTACTGCGCAATCCAAAAGGATATTGGATGAGATGCAAGTTCGAATCCCACTAGCTCCAACTGCGCAATTCTCATTGGCAATTTCCTCCAAGTGTGGTGCAAATCTCATGCACAACTAATGTCACAACTGATAGCTATCTCGACCCTTTCATCTACCTCTCTCACTTGTCGCCACTGAACTGTCCATGCACTGAGTTAAACTGATGTATTCTTTAGTTGAATAATGAGTTAATAATTAGTGAATTAAATAATATTTAATTCACCCAACTCATCTCTATTGTATTAGCCAGTTAAAATAAATACAACTAGTTCAACTAGTTAACCAGAACACCATCTCCATTAACTGTCGCATCAACTCCACCGAACTCCGCCACTTGAGCTCTAACTGAAGTCAACCATGCATTAGCTCAACTAACCCATAGGAAAAGCGTAAATCCTTCTGGCAGCTGCATGCCCCACATCCGTGGGTCAAACTGAAGTGCTCCAAGAGAGTAAACTAAAGTTTAGAGTCCAAATATTATTAAGGGTAAATAATATTTGACTGTTCTATTTTTAGCCCGGCAGTCTAAAAATAGACTTCGACCTAAATGCTAAAAATATAGGTCCATCTATTTTTACCAACATGACCAATCCTCCAAGAATAGCATACTGCAGCTCCTGGTCCATGATCCATATGTCTAAAAATAGACATAGTCTAAAAATAGACTTTGCGCCAAAAATAGCCTGCGGGCCCACTTGGTGAAGGCAACTTCATTTCACCAAGCTCCATCATCTTGCTACATTTTCAACACAATGATGGGTTCTTGGGCTATCATCAGATTAGTATCGTAGCAAGACCACATTTGCTACTGAATGGGGTTCATTTCAGTACACCGTTATGCCATTTGGACTCAAGAATGCCCCTGCCATCTTTTCAAGGGTAGTGGTTGCAATATTTAAGGAATTTATCCACAAGTTCATGGAGGTATATTTTGATAATTGGATTGTGTTTCGATTAGTAAAGAATCGTGTCTCGAACTAGCACATGATGTTAGATGCCTGCCAAAAGCACTATATCTCCCTGAATATCAAGAAGTGCATATTTTGTGTACCATTTGGATTCTTGTTGGGTCACATAGTTTGTCGACAAGGGCTAATGGTTGACCCTACCAACGTGGCGGTTATCATCAACCTGGAAGTTCCTACAACTGAAAAGCAGTTGCACTCTATCCTCGAACACATAGGCTACTACAGGAAATTTATTCAAGGGTACGCATTGATCATGACACCCATGGAAAAATTGTTGAAAAAGGATGTGTCATTCTTTTGGGACGATGAAAGTCAGAAAAGCTTTGAGTTACTCAAGGAGAAGATGGTCTCTGAACCTATCCTCATCTTTCCATATTGCATGAAGGTTTTCCATGTTCATGTCGACGTTTCAGGCATTTCCCTAGGAGCTGTCCTTACATAGCCAGGGGATGGGTACATCGACCATCCAATCGTATTTTCCAGTAGAAAGCTCTCTAGTGCAGAGCGCAACTACTCCACTACTGAGCGCGAAGAGTTGGCCATGGTCTACGCACTACAAAAATATCGGCATTATCTATTAGGAGGGCACTTTGAGATGTTTACAAATCACTCAGCTTTGAAGTACCTAGTGAATAAGCCTGTGTTCAGGGGGGGAATCTGGCAGTGGCTGCTACTGTTCCAAGAATATGACTTTGAGATCATCGTCAAGCTGGGAAAGTTGAATGTTGGGCCGGACCACTTATCCCGAATCGAGAGCAGTGAGGAACCCACCAACCTAGAAGAAGGATTTCCAAATGCGTAGATGTTTGCGATTAAGGTGGTGGATGCACACTTCACCAACATCATTGAGTTCCTGACTAGAAGGATGGCGCCTGCAAAGTATTCGGTACAACAGAAGAAAGAGATGGTAACCTGCGCAACAGATTTTACCATCATCGCAGGCTAGTTGTATAAGCTAGGAGCTAATTAGGTGCTATGAATATATGTATTGGAGCATGAACATCACGCCATATTAGCAGAAGCTCATGGGGGCATAGCAGGAGATCACTACGCAGGGAAAGCAACGACATAAAAGATCTTGAGAGCTGGGCTATGGTGACCTACACTACATAGTGACTCTCACAACTATTGCAAAGCCTGCGATATGTGCCAAAGGACGGGAAGGCCATCGCGCAAAGACAAAATGACCCTGCAACCACAAATGGCCCTGCAAGCATTTGATAAATGGGCTATCGACTTTGTTGGGCCCATCAACCTGCCAGGAAAGAAGACATATGTGCATTACATCGTCATGGAAACTGATTATGTGACTCGATGGGCTGAAGCACAAGTTGTGAAGGATTACGCTACAGACACCACTGTGCACTTCATTTTTTAACATATTTTGACTAGGTTTGGTTGTCCAAAGATCTTAACGAGTGATATAGGTACGCACTTTGTTAATAAACAATACAGGCCTTGACTGAATAATTTTGGATCCACCACGTGAAAAGCACCCCATATCATCCACAGGAAAATGGGGTTGTCGAATATTTTAATAAAATCTTGGAGCAGGCACTGACCAAGGTCTATAATGCTGATCGTGGCAACTGGGACGTGTGCATCCCATAAGTTATGTGGGCCTATCGAACCACCTGCAAGAAGTTGACTAGGAAGACACCGTTTAGGATGTTTTATGGCAAGGAGGCCATTATGCCCATGGAGTATATTGTTCCTAGCCTATGCATCGCAGCCTTTACAAACATGGTAGAGCCGAATATCATGGAGGAGAAGTTAGCGCAGCTTGTGGCTTTGGAGGAAGATCGTTTCATTGCTCAATTCCATCGGCAAGTTCAGAAGGCTCAGGATAAGGCATGGCATGATCGACATATTTGGAAAAAGACATTTGCGAAGGGTGACTTGGTCCTATTGTATGATATCCAGTTTGCGAAACACCCGGGGAAGTTCTGTCAGCATTAGCTAGGTCCCTATATGGTAAAAGAAATCATTGATGGAGGAGTTGTTTGACTAGCTACCCCGCATGGTGATATTGTACTAGGATATTTCAATGGCATCCGGCTCAAACCATATCAGATCAAATGACTATATGGCCGAAGCAGCTATATGGGACGGAATATGTGCACAAAGGAGGGCTATTGCAGGCAGGATTGTGGTATGCGTAGGGATCGATCGCAGGTTTGGAGGCCCGGGGAGGTGCGCTGGGAGAGAAGGGGTGTGTTCAGAGTGCAGAAGGTGAGCTGGGAGTGCAGGGGTGTGCTAGGAGCGCAGGAGGTGCGCTGGGAGCGCAGGGGTGCGCTGGGAGCACAAGAGGTGCGAAAACTAGCCGTTGGAGTAGTAAGTCTAGGTAAAAAGAAAATTTTACCGTTGAAAGGAGCGGGTGGCCGACAATTAATGAGAATATTTCTGAATATTTTTTACTTTTTACTTGATGGTAAGTTTCGGATAATTTTCCCTCAACCGTTGGTTGATCTCCAAGGCTATAAAATTGGAAGGATAGCTCAGAAGAGGGTTCTGTGTATCTTGAGCAGTTGGTGTTTTGTACGAGTCTGTGACTATTGTGCCTTGTTCATGTCTGAGCGTGCTTCCCCCTCAGATAGTAGCCACCCTGAGTTCATTTTTCATGCCAGAATGACTACATCTAATCCCGCCGAGTCTTCCCAAAATGTGGCCTCGAAGGAGAGAGAATCTGAGGAAGTGCTGGAAGTTCACCCTGAAGTGGAGGAGGTTATGTCCACACCAAGCTGAGGGAAGCAGAAGGGGAACAAAAAAGTGCAAGGGTTAGGGAAACCTGCAAAATGGGTTGGGGTAAATCCCCGCACCTCTCCTCGAAATGTGAATTCCCCTTGAGTGGTGCCCCAGGCATGTTTTCCTAACCCCTTGAAGAGACCCCTGTCCACTCAAGAAGATGCCCAGATTGTTGAACCGATCAACTGTCTACTGCCCTATGTTCAGCCTCGCAGGCCCTTGACACAGACGCCTAAGAATCGTAATGGCCTGCGCACCTATCTGCAAATGCCACTGACTCCAGGTGAGGTCCCCATCATTGGAAAACCCTTTAGAAAACTCCACGAGGTAAAATTTGACAACCATGACCTGGAAAACTTGGAGGCCATCCCCAAATTGGCACAGGAACTATATCTCGAAAGGGTCTTGGAAGATGATAGGATAAAAATAGTCCCCATGCCATGGGTGCGCAGATTGGCTAGTTCCAGGCTCTTAAACCTGCTAAGGATGCCTCATTTTGGCCACTACAATATCATAGACCGCCTTGTGCGCCAGTTGCTTTCCCTGGTCCATGATGGTAGCTTGTGGATCCAGGACCGATTCCCCATTGATGTCATGCTTATTCACCAGATTACTGGTATCCCCATGGAAGGGCTAGACCCTATGTTGCACATCAACAAAAATTATGAGCAAACAATCACCAAGAAGGTGTGTGAGGATTACCATGTGGAGCGGAACACTCGGGGTTTCATGACTAGCACCATCAGCTACACTAGTGCGCAGATGGGTACCTTGTTGCTAGCATGAAAATTGATGCACAAATTCCAGGCTACCACCGTCCCTCTGTATGTATTTTAGCTAGCGGGACGATGTGAAAAGGGGGTCTGCTTCAACTGGTCCCAGTTATTGTGCAACGAATTTCTAGCAAATGTACGCGAAGCCCAGGATCAGGGATGAGCATTTTGCTATTCCTGGTTGTTTCTTCTCATCGCGTTGGTCGCATGGGAAGCCACTAATGATTCAGTCCTCCCTGAGCTCACCCCCGATATGTGTGAGTGGGCACGATACGCAAACTTGTGGGACTCAAAGGACGTGCAACGTATTGAGGACAATCAATTCTTTTGGGTCATATTTCAGAGCGGGCTCGCAGCAACAATCAACTCCCAGCAACACTTGTTGCCAGTAGTTTATGATAAATACAAAAGCACGACAGTGTTTCAAGTGACCATGCATAGTGTCCAGTTCAAAGTTCGCAAGGATCCAGCATAGGTCTCACCCCCATACATGGTTGCTGACAAGGACATTAACCGCCTAATTGCGACTTGGCTGCCACACTAGAATCTTGGCTTCAAATCAGGTATGAAGGATACCGCAGGGATGAGCACCACCAAAGAAACCAGAGGACAGGGTAAAGGTAATGGAAAGGAAGTGGACACCGGATTGCAGAAGGGTTCGTAGCAGGGCAAGAGTACTAGGAAGGGCATGGAACCGGCATTGCCAAAGGGTTCGCAACAAGGCAAGAGTACAGAGAAGGTCACAGAACCGGCATCGCCAAAGGGTTCACAGAAGGGCAAGAGTACAGAGAAGGGCACGAAACTCGCATCGTAGAAGGATTCGCAGCATTATCCGAGCGCAGAAGGTCTGGATGCGGGAGGTCCTAACTCTCCTCAAGGTACGAAGTGGGCGGGTGACCCTGTTAAAGGGCCATGGAAGAAGCAACGAGCTCAATGGCCGGAATGCGACACAGGAGTTATGCTGACAGAAGAAGACCTAGAGCAGATCGTAGATGCAGTCACCCTGGCTGCAGAAGACAAATCGCTGGCCCTAGAAGAACAACAGAGAGTCGCAGTCGAGACACTCTAGGCTGAGCTCCGGGCCATGCAGATGAAGGTTGATACCTTGTAAACAAGTATGATTCGGGCAAGGTCGACCCCAGTAACAAGCAACGCAGTCATCATTACGTCAGAAATCTGCCTCTGTCCTCTACTGGGCACGTCCCTCACGCTGAGTCCACCTGACTTAGGAGCGCAAGTCCAGGCCTGCGCAGAGGTGCAACTAGATCTAGCCCGCCTACCGCATGAACCGTTTCAAATCCTTCACGCATCCTTGTTTGACAAGATTCAACAGAGAGACTAACAAGTGCACCAGCAGCTCAGCACAACTGAGCAGACAATTGAAGAAAAAATTGTTGAGGTATCCCAGGCATAGGCTGCATGTACACTCGTCGACGTGCAGTAGACAGAGTTGGAGTGCCTAATCAGTAGGCTCTGCACAGACGTCACTGAAGATATCCTAGATTCTGCCACCCCCCAGGCCAACATTGAGGGGCTTGTTGCAGTGTTAAAAGCTTCAAGGATCGAGATCCAGGCGGTCAGGTCAGAAATGGAATAGTAGATTGTGGCATTGCAGGCCAAATTGCAGCCATAAATTCCACCAGAGGTATGATCCCAGTGAGCTAAGCTGGTTATAGTAGCCACTAATTTCATTACAGTTCATATAGCTCAGGGTGCTGAGCTGTTAGAAACAGTTATGCAGCTATGGACCAAGGTGCAGTGCGACCCTCTCCTGTGCAAAATCAACCAAGAACTGCGCCAGAAGGAAGAAGAGTTTGAGCAAGTGGAAGCCACTAGACCTACTCTGATCCATGCTTAACGATTGGCACGACTTTGTACCAGCCACACCCTTCGAGATAACATTGAAGAGCTCCGCCAGAAAAAGAAGGCTCTCAGCGACCGCCTTAAACCTTGGGCTAATGAAGCCCTCAAGCTCTCTCAAGACGTCGATGTCATCATTAAATAATTGAACCAGACTTTGGAGAGTGTCACCGCTGCTACAAAAGGCCCAACTTCACAAAATTTGGTGGATATTGCACAGAATGTTGCTGTGGAAAGTGAAGAAGTGTTGCCCCCACTGCAGGTGCAAGTGGAGAACCCACGGCCACAGTGACTCGGGATGAGTCACAACATTGTGTTGGGGACCTATTGGAATAGGGCTTCCTAAGCTGCGAATTTTGTATATTTTTGTATTAATTAGTCTAACACAGGGGTTTTGGGGCGGGTCAAAACCCCGAACGCATTGTAATGGGTCAAAGGGTAGACCTAGAGTCCGCAAACCATGGTTAGCAAACCACAGGATAGCGTAGGCTACATCAATATAAATAGATGAATAGTTAGAGTCTAGAGGTAGGCAAGAATTAAGATTGATGCTACGTGTGAACTATTAGATCTGTTTTGAGTTGTTTCGGGTAAGGACTCCTGCTGGTTTTGTGCACAGAGATCCTTAGTCCTGCTGTGTGCAAACCCCGCTAGGCTGTGTGTGCAGGCTGGTTTTGGTTGTAAGTGGATTTTCAGATATTAATGTATGCGGAATATAGTGGAAGTACCTTTGTGCTATCTAGATCTATTGTGCTTACTGTTGATGCGAATCTATGGTGTTTGTTGAAGCTGCGAATATATCTCTGTTATCTGTTGTGATGCGAATGTATCTGTAGTTGTGTTTATGATATTATGTGCTGGTAGTTACTGATATGCACGTGGATGCGAAGGTATTGACTAGATCTATGAATGGTAATATCTCTGTTATGGTTCTCCGGATGCGGATGCATTTGAGGCTTGATGGGACATGGCACCCTACGCGTCTCCCAAAGAAGCTCGCGTGGGGTGGCCATATGGCCCTCTGCACAGGATTGAATGCAGTCTTAAATTCGCTAGCTTGAACAGTCTTTAATACCTCTACCTCGATGCCCATGCAATTTCATATGGCGGTTCACTTGGCAATGGAATTCGTTCTGGATAGTTCGGATGGTTGTAATTGCAGTGGAGGCTCCCCGCTTCCTCTTAGCGGTGCTTGCCCTCCCGGATTTGCTGAATCCAACATAAGAACGCATACTAGTCACCGTTTCACCTTGCTTGCTTGTTTTGAGCCGCTTCCTGGGTACCATTTAACCCACAGTCTCTTCTGTAGTTTCAATTCTCCTTATTGTTCTTGGGCGGCTCATTTCGGTGGTTTTACTTCTCCGTGTTGTGCTCGGTCGGCTTCTTTGAGCAGTGTCAACTCCCCTCTCTGGGCCTCTGTGTTCTCTGTCTGCCACCTCTGCGGAAGATCTCATCACACCGCCTCTGCCTCCATGCCGTGCCTCCGCCACCGTATGCGGTGTCGGTGAGGCACTAGTCGGGGTCGTGGAGCTCGATTTCATCCTTCTGCAAGTTCTGCCTCAGGGTCATCCTCATCTGATGAGGCGCTGGACCAATCTCAGGACACGCAGAGGTTCAGCAAATGAGGCCATCATGGTGATTTTGTTTGTTTCGAAAGGAATTTCCCCCCTCCTGCTACTGACCCCCCCAATTATGCAATCCCTCCTATTTCTCTTGAGCCTGCAAGCCTCCCTATTCGTCAAACCTCCCAGCGGGCTGATTTTCACTTGGAATGCTCCTCTAACCATCCCATTATTACAACCTTCATCACAGTAACTATCTGTGAAGAGTCCCCTCTCCCTGCACCGACCCCTGCAACCTCTTCACTTCCCCCTCCCGTCCCCAGCTCCCCCAGAAGCTCAGTATTGCCTGCAAACTTCACTTCGTCTTCCATGGAGGCGTTGTGCAAGGTGGAGGTAGACATCGGCAAAGAAGGTGATCTCAAAGGTGGCATGGATGATAGCAGTGATGATTATGGTTGCAGGATTGTGGATGAATCTCTGACTCAGGCTCATGAACTGTGATACTCACAGCTCTCAAACTGTTCTGGTGTTTTTGACCAATTACTATTGGAATTTTCTGTTCTTTTTCTTTAATGCTCAGCTGGAAAGGTTGTCTGCTACTCTCTGTATCTTTTTCTCTGTTATCTTGTTAAGTATGAACTGTAGATTGGTTTCCCTTCCAAGGTCGGTCAAAATATTTTTGTTAAAAGGACTGGTTTCCCTACAAGGGCAGTTCAGACTCTCTTGGACAAGCATGGTTATCAAGCCCAGTGTTCAGGCTCTCACAGCTGACACTGTGGCAGTTTTGTATCAGTAATCTTTATACATAATAGAATTAGTTTTACTTAGGAAAATATATATATATATATATATCTGTTATGGTTAATAACTGATTATACTATCAAAAACCTGCGAATAGACTTGCTCTGAGCGAATTTGATAAGTTGTGAACACAGATCTGCCTTAATTACCTACTCTCTCCCAGGGTGTGGAAACCCAGTTCCAATGCCCTCCCATACTACTTTGGGTGAAACCTTGGCCTGCGAAAGTAGGTCATTGCTGAAAGGGCCAGTAGTATAGGGGTTGTTCGCAAACCTCAACCTCTGAACCTGGGTCAGGACCCCTCACGCCAACAAAGAGTTTCCTTTACATCCTCATGCTCCTTCTTGAGGCCATTTGCATCAAAAAATTGTATAGTAGTATCATAATCCAAATGCTTGGGTTTAGTCTTTGATCAGGTGCTCAGTGTAAAAGCTCAAAAATGAAATTGCTCAGAATTTATTGGAAACTGAACGACAGCGAAGAGCTCGTCTCCAGGAATTCAACACAATTCATTTCGTCAAAAACAGAGCTCGGATGAAGGAGATATACCCTGTTGTTCATCTTCCTAAACAGCTAAAAAATTTGCAAAATAGTGACAGGTTGATGACATGGCAACCCAGTCAGCATGCAGGGAATATTCTTCAGTTTTTTCCCGATGACACTATGACAAGTGTCACAACAGGATTCACCAGTTTGATTTGAAAGTGAAATTTTTTTAAGTTTGGCTCCTAAGGTTGAATTCGAATTTTTTTTTAATTTTGGTTTGGGACAGCCCAACCAGAGGCTGACACGTGGTGGAGCTAGGGGGCGCCACGTGCCCCCTCTGGTGGACCATTTCTAATGGTCGAAATGTTTTTTTAAACTATGTCAAGGTAAAATTCATATGTTTTATGGTCGAATTTCAATGTTTAAATATCATTTGAGATGGTGTTTGAACTATATATATTTGGCGCATTTCGCATATAACCCAAAGTCCGAGCGCATTTTATTACTATGCCAAATTTTGCATATATCAAGTTCAAAGTTTAAACCTATGGTATTGGAGCATACTTATTTGGTGGCATATTACATAAACCATAGTCTGAAATAATTTTTCAAACTCCAAAGTCAAAGGTTCATATGGTATTTATCATGGTGCAAAAATTTACAAGGGATGGGCGGAGGTCGGGCTCGACCCCACGACCTTCCCCGCGCCAATGGTCCTCCTTTACTAACGAGCCCTCATAGAAGTTCTTATTATATATAGGCTGCAAGTTCCATTAAAATTTTGATGTGTCATCCAGCAGAGGTATGGAGGGGGCCAGCCCCCACTCCATGAGACCAAGTCATAAGACCACGATGGGAGTAAAATCAAAATGTGCCATAATAATATGAGTTTATCCACAATAATCTGCCCTTAATTATGGATTAACATTAATTAAGCTTTGAGTTTAAACTGGCGGTGAATTCGGCGGACCTCCATAATTGGCAGGTTAACTAGAGTCTTCTCTAGTTTTAGGGGCAGTTTACTAGGGAAATTGGTTTTGATCATATTTGGAGAAATTTTCGACCAATTTTGGCTCAGGAAGAGTCATTCCTAGTATATTGGCATGTTATGAATCCATTGGTATAGGTTGTAGAGGTAGAGGATAAATTATAAGAGTGTTTTTATCACTTTTAATAAAAATAAGCCTAGGGCCACTAGGAGGGAAGACCATGGCTAGATCAGCTGAAGACCAAATGGAGAGAATGAAAATCATTTTTGAATTTTTTGGAAATTATGGACTCATTGAATCATATTCCAGGAGTTGTAGGTGAATGTGAATAGCAATTTTCGCACTTTTGAGCTAATATAGAGGCCCAAGCCATGGAAGCTAGACCAAGGAGATGTAGCCCAGGTGCGGTGAACTCCTTCATTAAAACTTTGTGTTGATGGATCAATTGTGATGGTTTGTTGTTCTTCTTTTTTCTGTTGTTTAGTATATTTATTTCATGCTTGATGCTCTTGAATTCACTCATAAAACTCAGCGAATTTACGTGTTTGACACACATAAACAACAAGGAAACCTGTTTACATCAAGCATAAGATCAGTAAATAAATCTCAAATATGAAGATGAAATTAGCAAAGAAAAACTAACATTCAAACTCAGATCAGTCTGTTGGAAGTATTGTCATTGATGGCAAAGGACTAGAAAGGAGTAACACCAAAATGTTGTGATTGACGATCATAAAGGAGCAGAATGGATTAGCACTAGAATTATCATTAAGGAAAAGGAGCAGAGAAGCATCAGCAATAAGGCAAAGGAGAAGATCAGGCAATGATGCAATGAAAATGAAAAAAGGAGGAAAGGAGCTACGATGTGCAGCAAAAAGGCAGTCAAGGATCAAACGCAACAAAGGCAGCAAGTTTGAGTCGAGTTGTGAACGTGTTGGGCATAGTCGTGAACATGTTGGGTCAAGTCGTGAACAAGTAGGCAGAGTCATGAATGTGCCTAAGTAACGTAATAAATGCATGCAACAATAAAGAAAATTTGTGAAGAGCGGGCATATTCGTGCTTATTTATGTTCAAAATAGTGCACATGTTAGCATCAAGTCGGTAAACCAGGGTGAAGATACAGCATGTACCGTTGGATCTGGGCATAGATCAATGGCGGTGATCAGGTGATCATGTCCAAGTTTAAAAAATGCTCAAAAATGGAACTGCTCAGAATTGGTTGCAACCTGAACATCCAGAAGGGCCTCATCACTGTGATGTTGGCACTGTGAACAGGACTCAAATCCAATGTCGTATGTGAAATTTATGAAGGTTCGAAGTCTCTAGTAAACTCCATTTTTCAGTTGACCAAGTTTGACTTTATGAATTTGGAAAAATTTTAAAAAGAATATTCCAAGGAATATTCCCTAAAATATTCCCTGGAATATTCCAAGAGGGCCTATCATATGCAGACAAGTGGCATTATGTCATTCGATGTTGGTTTGACTTTGTTTGATTTTGGCCAATCAAAGGGTGCCATGTGGCAAGCCCAGAGGCTGCCACATGACCCCAAGCCGGAGGAGGTTTCATAACTTCCTCAATATTGAGCCAAATTGGACGAAATTTTATTCAATTTGGGGTTTCTTGAGCATTCTGGAGTGTTTGGGATAGGTTACAGAGCGAACAGAGGTGTTATTCAGCCATTTTTGCTTCAGGAAAGAGGAAAGGACCACCAGGGCCATCAGGAAGATGGAGCTACATTGTGTTGTACTTCACTGTTTGAGGTGAAAAAAAATCCATTTTTAGCTTATTTCTGTCTTCTGAAGTGAAATTCACAGCTTGTTTTTCTTGTTTAGGAATATATTTCACTGTATAACCATTTTGAGAAACTTAATAGAGCAAGGACATGCCCATTAGGAGCCTTGGACCCGGAAGATGTAGCCCAGGAGGGGTGAATTGCCTCATCATTTTGTTGTGTTATGCTAAGGTGAATTTATCTTGTTGTTTTTTCTGATATAATACATTAAATAGTAAACTTAATTAAAATTTCCTCACACAAAAACTCAGAAACAATTACCAAAAACATTTGTTTTAATCTGCAAGTCATGGAGAATACTTTGCACACTAAATTAAATGGAAATGGATACTTTGCATAGCATTAAAAATAGTTCCATTTTCATATCAGATGGTATCAGAGCTATAGTTTTACTCTACATTTATTCTTGTGCAAAGATATAGTTGATTGTTTGCAAGTTTTGATGCTTACTAGGCTTAAACTCAAGAGAGGTGAAGGACACTTGGTTAGTGCACAAAGTAATCCTCAACCAAGAAGGGCCAGAGAGCCACCTCCAAGGGCCATTGAAGAAGCTTCAAGCATGTCTTCAAGAGAAGGAGTAACTCCTGAAGACATTGATCCCAAAGAAGAGGAACGGGTGTTCCGAAAGGCTTTCTTGGAGATGACGGAGATGGTGAGGATACTCTACCAAGAAAGGAATGATAGGATTGTTGGAGAAGGGTCTAAACACCAGAAAGAAGGAGAGGGTTATTTAGGAGGAAAGAAAAGTGATGACAAGTCAAAGAAAGGACATGGAGGTAATGGTGATCCAGCATCCCCATCTTCATCCTCTTCCTCTACATCGTCATCCTCAACTTCGGTGAATCAATATCACAAGTCTAAAACCACTGGTAAAAGTCCATTTTTAAAGATTTATGTTAAATTTCAATTTCCTATGTTTAATGGTGAGGTCAATGCAGAGAAACTTGACAATTGGATAAGACAGTTGGAATTTTATTTGAGGATACAAAACCTTCATGAAGACGACACCAAGATTCAGTTAGCCTCTTTGAGAATGGAAGGAGCAGCATTGGTATGGTGGGAAGCCAAGACCAAGGATGAAATTAAAAAACATGGTAAGATCACTTTATCATGAGCTGAATTTATTTCCACAATTAAACATCAATTTTATCCATTCGCTCATTTACAAAAGGCTATCATGAATTGGAAAAGTTTTAGACAACTTAAGGGACAAATTGTTCAAGATTACACCCAAGAATTTAGAATAAGGGCTTTATTACTTGGAATTGTGTAATATTCCTTTTCAGGAATTTCTGCAAATTATTCAATGAGGACGATATATAAGGAAAACCATGCAATAAAAATGCACAACAGAGCTTGGATCCTCTTATATATGTTATATGTAGCTTAAATATGAAATGGAATCAGAAAACAAATCATTCTAGCTACACTAAATAGATCTCCCCAGCTCATATATGCTAAAAAACACCCCAATCCCACAACTTCACAAAATAGAATTGTTGAAGACTGAAACAGCGTAATTTTTATTATGAAATCTATAGAAAAGGATGATTTCATACAAATCTAGAGCTTTCATTAATCATGGAATCAGAAATGAGAGGTATGACCTCTTTTACAAGCACATCGGAACACCCTGGCAAGGGTTTCCGGCAAAATAGCAACATAAAATGCAGCATTGCAGAAAATAACGTTGTGCCTAGAAACTCTATATTATAAAATACTAAATTTAATCTAAAATAGACAAATAATACAGAAATTGGCCCAAGGCCTTCCTCAATAGACCTCCCGGGGTGAAATAGACACCTCCTCCTCTAAAACAAGCACAAAATAGGAGGGATGACCCAGTTGTTGTTGCTACTGCAGAAATGACGGAGTTACTGGAAGTGGCTATGCTGTATATGATTTATAATGGTTCTCCTCAATATAAATGATGAAATTTGAGCTCAGGACCTCCTCCTTAGATCTCCCAATCAGCTAGACCAAAGGTGAAGATGGAATTCCCGCATGAGAATTCTTTGCACTAAGCAGTGCTGAAACTTCGGCTAAACAGCTGAAGCTTGAAATCAGTCAAAATATCAAAACAAAGATGAATACTGAATTCCTTCCCTTGATGCTATCTCCTCCTTCTTATCTTGGTGAGCTTCCTCACCCCGGACCCCACTCATTGTTGATGTGTCTTCCTTGAGAAGATTCCCCTTTCAAAACTACGCTGCCCTAGCTAGTTTCCCTCCTCTTGTAACAGCGTTGTTGACTTGGTCAACTGGATCTAGCTCATTGCTTTTCCCCTCTTTCACACCAAGGTGGCTTTATGTTTCCTCCTAATTCAATCCCTATTCACATTGGGATTGGTTTTATTGTCCTCCCTACTCTTTTATTTCAAAAATGGAGCAGTTATAATATTCCAAGTAGCAGTGACTAATTGGGAATATTGCAGTCCTCCCTACTCAAAAGTTGCTTGCCCACAAGCAACAATAAAGAATGATGCTGCAATATTTTCTCTCCCTCCCAAGTGGCATCCTCATCTGGTATATTCCTCCATCGAATCAGATATTCTTTGATGACTATGTTTCTTAGTTGCCTCTCCCTTGTGTCTAAGATGGCTTCTGGCTGCAAAATCAGGTGGCCCTCATCATCAATAGGGGGGAGATCCATATTGGCAACTACGTTCCTCCCAATGGCCTTCTTGAGGCAAGAAACATGGAAGATATTGTGGATCTTTCTCCCCTTAGGAAGCTCCAACTCATATGCTACCTTACCAATACATTTGACCACCCTGTATGGCCCATAGAAATGGGGTTTGAGCTTCTTAGCTCCCTTCTCCTTGAGTGTGGAGTGTTTGTAAGGCTGAAGACGTAGATAGACAAGATCCCCCACCTCAAGCTATCTTTCTATCCGACCCCAGTCTGCATACAACTTCTTCTGGTTCTAAGTAGTAGCAATGTTGTCCTTGAGTGCCCTAAGTATGTTTTGGTTCTCCTGAATCCATTCCTTTTCCCTTGGAGCCTTACTTGCCCCAAACATCACATCAGCAAATGAGAGTGCCTCATACCCATATAAGGCTCGAAATGGAGTCATGCCAATAGAAATATGGTGAGTAGTGTTGTAACAATACTCTCCCAAGTGGAGCCAATGTAGCCAAGCTCTCTGCTGCCCTGCCACATAGTTCCTCAAGTAGCCTTCTAGCCACTTGTTCACTATCTCGTTTTGTCCCATCGGTTTGGGGATGATAGCTAGTGCTTGGTGTCAAATTAGTCCCCACTAATCGAAAAATTTCCTGCCAAAAGCCACCCATGAAGCGGTTGTCTCGATCACTCACTATGGTCTTGGGGAGACCATGGAGTCTAAATAGTTCTCTGATGAAGAGCTCAGCTACCTGTGAAGCAATATAATGTGAAAAAATGGCAAAGAAATGAGAGTACTTTGTTAGTCTATCAACAACAACAAAGATACAATCCTTACCCTGTACTGTCGGTAAGCCGGTGATGAAGTCCATAGAGATACTTTCCCACTTCCCATCCAGAATAGGTAGTGGCTGCAATAGCCCAACAGGGTGGGTGTGTTTTATAGCATCATTTTTCACCCTCGTGTGAATAATGATTGTCTTTTTGGCCCTAGGCACCCTTTCCCTCCAGACTTGAACAAATTCATAAAAAACAGTGTTAAAATTCCCATACGCGGTTATGACTAGACTTTTCTGCGTATATACGCAAGTCTGTTCATAATTTTCCAAGTATTCCATTTAAATCATTAAAAATATATATAAATTCCTTATTTTCGTGGCAGGGTGATGGTTATTCCTGTAATTCAACCACCCCAGTCCGTGGCCCAAATGTTTCCAATTGCTGAAACTACTTTGAGGGAGTATAAAAGCCCCTCATGTGTATGGCCTAAGGGAGAGAGAAAATTATAGATATTATACTCCGTTGGATCCCTATATCAAATCTTATATTCCCGTGCCTCCTGCACTTCCCAAGTATATTCAGGTTTAAACACTGTTACCGATGAAATAGGTAACCGCACCGTTACCTACTTTTTTTTGGTAGCATAAAAAGCACCCGATTTTGAAAAGTGGTGATGCAAAATCACCTTCTTCTTTTTTAGCACATTTTTGACACTAATATTTGTATTTATGAAGTATGAATATTTCTTTTAAAATGTTAGTGATTTTCATGCAAATTTTGAAACGTATTGATGCAGCATCAACTTTTTTTTTTTAGAGCGATGATTTTCATGCTAATTTTGAAACGTATTGATGCAGCATCAACCTTTTTTTCTAAGAGTAGTGATTTTCTTGTTGGTAATAAAACACAAAACTTAGATAAAAAATATATATATATAAACAATAAAAAAACCAATAAAAATGTAAAAGAAAAAAAACAAAATTAACTCTTAAAAATAAAAAATTTAAACAGAAATAAATTTAAAAAAAAAAACAAAAATATTCGAAAATTATATCAAAAGAAATGACAAAATTTGAAAAAAAAACACATAATTTAAAGAAATAAACCAAAAAAATAAAAATAAAAACATCAAAAACATTTTTTTTCTAAGTTATTAAAAAAAACCATATAATTAAAAAAAAAAAAATAGAAAATTTAAAAATAATTTAAATTACAAAATTAAAATTAAAATAATTCTTTTTTTTATTTTTTTTATTTTTTTATTTTTTTAATATTTTTTTTAAATTTTTTTTTTCATTCAAAAAAAATTAAAATTATTTTTTTTTAATTTAATTTTTATATTTGAAATTTAATTTTTTTTTAATTTTTAATTTTATTCTTCTTCTTCTTCTTTTTTCTAAATTTTGTTAATAATTTTTATTAAATTTTGTAATTTTTTTTAATTTAATTGATTTTTTTTTCATTTTTTTTTTATTATTAAATTTTATGTTTAGTTTTTTCATTTAATTTTTTAAATTTAGTAAATTTTGTATTTTTTTTTTAATTTATTTGAATATAATATTTTTATTTTTAATTTTTTAATTTTTTATTATTATTTTTTTAATTACATAACATTTTTGTATTTTTTTTTATTTCAATTAAAATTGTGTATTTAAAATTTTTTTTTTTTTTTTTTTTTAAATTAAACTTAATATTTTCAAATTAATTTGTTTTTATTTTATTTAATCTATTTTTTTCAATTTTTCATTTTTAATTGATTTTTAAAGTTTTTTAACTTTTTATTTTAACAAAGGTTTTTTTTTTATAATTTCAAAATTTATTTGTTTATTCATTTATTTATTAAAATTTAATTTTTTTTTTTAAATTTAATTTGTTATTTTAATATTAACATTTTTTTTAAATTTAATAAAATCTAATATATATATTTTTAATTTAAGTTCACACACACACACACATATATATTTTATTTTTTATAATTTAAATTTAATTTATTTTTTAAAATTTATTTGTTTTTTTAATATATATTTTTTTAAATTTAATATTTTTATTGTATTTTATTTTTCATTTTTTATTTTTAATTAATTTTTCATTTTTTTACTTTTAATTTCAATAATGTTTTTTTTTTTAATTTTTATTTTAAAGTTTTAAATTTATTAAAATTTAATATATTTCTTTAAATTTAATTTTTTATTTTAAAATTTAATTTTTTATTTTTTTTAATTTAATAAACATTTTCTTTTTCTTTTTTAAATTTAATTTCTATATTTTATTTTTTATAATTTCTTTCTTTTTTAACTTGTTTTTTTTTTAATTTAATATTTATTTTGTTTTTATTTCTGTTTTTTTATTTCTATATATTTTGAAATTTTAATCTTTAAATTTTTATTTTTTATTTTTTATTTTTTTCCTTAAAATTTAGGTTTTTTTAATGTTTGAATTAAAATTTTATTTTGTTTTTATTTTTATTTTTTTTATTCCTATATATTTTTAAATTTTAAGATTTAAAATGTTTTTATTTTTTAAATTTATTTTTTTCTTAAATTTTAGGTTTTTTTTAATGTTTGAATTTTAAAAATTAAAAAATGTTATTTCTATTTTTAAAAATGTGAAAAATATGACAATTTTTTTTTTTGGTTATTCCAGCGTCAACTGGTTTTGTTTTGAGGGTGTTTTTTCAATCCTTTTTTCAAGAAACAATTTTGTTTTTAGTATAATTTTATAAAATGTTGAAATTTGACCTTCAAAAAAAACCAAGTGCGTTCTGGAATACACTTTTTTTGTTTTTGGGGTGTTTTTTCATGTTTTTTGAGTCTTTTTGGGCTAGAGTTCCCGTTTTGAGGTCAGGTTACCTATTTCATCGGTAACAGTGTTGAAACCCTTGTTTCCTTAAAGATGATCATCATCCTATATGACATCTTGTGTGCACACATCTTGGAAGAATCCTAGCGAGGTGAGGGCTGGACGAATCTAGAGGATGGTCTACTCGAAGGCCATTGAAGGATTCAGGTGATCTCTCCACTTTCTATTCTTGTACATGCCATTTATAATAAGAAGTACCATCTTGTTCCCAAATATTCACGTGTCTATATATGTGTGAAGATTGTTAGTTAAACATTCATTATTGCTTATATGATATTATACATGAATTATACTAACATCTAGGAACAATATATGTTGTACAACTAGTGTTTCGTGTTCATTCTTTATTGATTTCCAGGTTACGAAGCACGAGGAGTTGCTGGGGGTTTGAACCTTGTGGGATCTACATCAAACGTGGGACTTTCGGGTAAGTTCTGCAATTGATTAAATTTAGTTTTCTACATAAAATATAGGTTGAGTGAGTACTTCTTGAATGGTATGCCCCTGATTTGTGGAGGTTTCCGACCCAAAAACCTTTAGGGAGTTATTTCCCAAAATAGTGTGTTCTCCCTTATTTTACTAGCAAATGGTGTACTCTCTGACATGTCGGAGTACATCCTCCTTGAGACCCTTCCATGAGAATCTCTCCCTTATGGCCCTGTAAGTCTTTGTGAAACCTTGATGCCTAGCAAGTGGGGAATCATGTGATGCCAATAAGATCTTCTCCTTGAGCTTGGAGTTCTTAGCAAAGAAGATCTGGTCCCAGTAATAGATGACCTCATCCATTACTTTAAACCTCTCATCTGATACCACCCCATCAAGTATCTCACATGCAAAGTCATCTTTGGAATACTCAACTAAAATTTGAGCCTTCCAATATGCATCCATGCCCCTCAAAGACAGCGCTATAGGCCTCCTAGATAGTGCATCAGCTACTACATTGCTCTTCCCCTTGACATACTCTATGTCAAAATCATAAGCTTGGATTTTTCTCACCCACTTTTGTTGTCTCTCTTGGAGTGTTTCTTTTCAAGGAAGAATCTAAGATGGTTATGGTCAGTCTTCACCTTGAACTTACTCCCCACCAAGTATTGCAAGAATTTGGCTAATGCATGCATGATTGCCAACATTTCTTTATCATAGATGGGGTACAACCTCTCATGAGGGAGCAGCTTCCTGCTCTCAAAGGTTATAGGATGCCCACCTTGCATCAAGACTGCCCCAATACCTTCACCTAATGCATCACATTCTAGAACAAAATATTGAGAAAAGTCAGGCAAAACCAAAACAAGACAGCTACTCATTACCTCTTTGAGCTTATCAAAAGCCCTCTGCGTAGGTGTCCAATGGAAAGCTCCTTTCTTTGTCAAGTCTGTCAGTGGTACTGCTAGTTGTGAAAACCCTTTCACAAACTTCCGGTAATAAGTGCATATGCCCACAAACCCTCTGACTTCTGTAACATTTCTGGGCTCAGGCCAATCTCTGATAGCCTGGATCTTCTCCTCATGTACCCTCACTCCATCTACTCCTATGATGTGCCCCAAATATAACATTTCTGTGAGGCCAAATTCACATTTGGAGAGCTTGGCATAAAATTGTTGCTCCTTGAGGATATGCAAAATTGTCTCAATATGTTGCAAGTGCTCCTCCCAAGTGCGGTTGTAGATAAGAATATTATCAAAGAAGACCAATAAAAACTTTCTCAAATGACCACGGAAGATGTGGTTCATGCAGGATTGGAAAGTTTCTAGGGCATTGGTCAATCCAAAGGGCATTACCAGAAACTCAAAATTATCAAAGAAGACTAATAAAACTTTCTCAAATGACCACGGAAGATGTGGTTCATGCAGGATTGGAAAGTTTCTGGGGCATTGTTCAATCCAAAGGGCATTACCAGAAACTCAAAATTCTCATAGTGACATATGAACGTTGTCTTAGGGATATCTTTCTCCCTCACCTTGATTTGATGATACCCGGATCTCAAATAAATCTTGGAGAAGTATTTAGATCCCCTCAACTCATCCATGAGTTCATTGATCCTGGGTATATGGTACCTGTTCTTCATGGTCTTCTTGTTCAAGGCCCTATAGTCAATGCACATCCTCAATGTGCTATATTTCTTCTTTACTAAGACCACTGAAGAAGCAAAAGGACTACTACTAGGCCGGATGTGTCCTAGAGCTAGCAGCTCTTGGATAGCCCTCTCAATATCATCCCTATAAGCCTTGGGATGCCTATAAGGAGTGGTGATTACTGCTTGGATCCCTTGCTCCAACTCAATAGTGTGTTCAAACCCTCGGTCAGGAGGTCTCCCTGGTGGGATATCTCCAAATACTGTAGAATACCGGTCCAAGAGAGATTGAACATCTGGATGCACTGGTGAATCCTTGCCCTTCACCTTTGATATATGAAGTTGTACTGCCCATTCAACATCCCCTCTACATAGATCTGCCTCCATCCTGTGTTTTGAAACAAATTGAGGGGGGTATGTGTTTATACCATTGATCTTTTGTTGTTGGCCATCCTTGCCTCCTGTCCATTCCATCTCCAAAGTTCTCCAATTAGTGGTAACTCTCCCAAGAGTGATTAACCACTGGACTCCCAATATGACATTAGTGTTTGGAATGTCTACCACAAAGAACTGGTCTGTCAATGTGTAGGTCCCCATGGTAATGGTTAGTGCCGGAATATACTTGGCACATTGCAGGGTCATAGCTCCTGGGACCAAAACTGAGAATCCCTCAAACTCCTCCATGTGGATTCCTCTCCTTTGTACCATCTATGCATCAATAAAATTATGAGTGGCTCCACTATCTATCAACACAGAGACTCTTTGCCCCATGATAGTACCTCTCACCCTCAAGTTTAGATACTTTGGGACTCCTCTTAACGCTGCAATAGCTCCCCCTCTTGGAGCAAAGTCTTCCATGGATTGTACAGCGCTGGCATCCTTCTTGGATAAGGTCTTGACATGATGTGTCCTTCTTGCAACACATTATCCCTCCAAATCCCGAACATGGATTGTCTTCCTTGGTCTTGAGTAAGTCTCCTGCTGCAAAAAGGTTCTTGCCCTGGGCAAGATGTGTTGTAGATCTCTAGCTTTCTCCACAGCTTCAAGGAGTGTGGTTGGTTTAGTGGATTTGACCAACCCTTGCAATGGTTCAGCCATCCCATTAATAAACATGCTTACCTTCCTACTCATAGTGAGGTTCGATACCATCACTGAAAGCTGCAAATACTCAGCAATATAATCCTCAAGATCTCCCTCCTGTTTGAGCTTGGTTAACTTGGAAAAGTGGGTTTCCAAATCTCTTGGATCAAATATCTTCACTAGCTTCTTGGTGAAAGTTGAGTATGAAGTGATATGATGATGCCCAAGTGTGGTCAGTCCATGAAACCACCATTCTTGAGCTTCCCCTTCTAGGTGCAGCGCAGCTATCTTGATGGCTTTTATCTCAGAAACCTTGTTGAGTTGGAAGTATGTGTCTAGCTTCTCCACCCAAGCCTTGGCTATGCACTTAGGTGTCCCATCAAATGTGGGCAAGAAGAACCCTACCATACTACGTTGTAGGGTTGATCCCTGCATCAAGTTCTCCTCCTTTTGATGAGGATTAATCCTCCTCCCACCCTTGATATTGGAGTTCATATTCTTCAAAATATTCTCCCAGGGTTCCCTCCTTATCTCCCCCAATTAGAAATGAAGGCATGGTAGATCGTTTTGATGCATTTGAATGCCCCATGCCAGTTGCAGTGTTGGTGCTTGCCTCATGGAAAAACCCTATATAATCCCCTTCATGTCTCATCTCCTTGAGGTCCCTTGCAATGTTCTGCAGGGTTTGAAGTAGGAGATTCAAAATTTCTTCCTCTTCCATGCTGAAGATAAATTTCCCCCACAAGTTGAGCCAAGAGCAGAGCTCGGATACCACTGTAATATTCCTTTTCAAGAATTTCTACAATATCTCCAATGAGGACGTTGTATAAGGAAAACCATGGAATAAAAACATATAACAGGAATTGGATCCTTTAATATATGTTGTATGTAGCTAAAATATGAAATGGAATCAGAAACAAATCATTCTAGCTACAATAAACAGATCTCCCCAGGTCATATATGCTCAAAAACACCCCAATCCCACAACTTCACAAAATAGAACTGCTAAAGAATACAAAAACATAATTTTTATTATGAAATCTATAGAAAAATATGATTTCATACAGATCTAGAGCTTTCATTAATCATGGAATCAGAAATGAGAGGTTTGACGTCTTTTACAAGCACATCGGAACAACCCGTCAAGGGTTTCCGGCAAAATAGCAACATAAAATGCAGCACTGCAGAAAATAACATTGTGCCCAACAACTTTGTATTATAAAATACTAAATGTAATCTGAAATAGACAAATAATGCAGAATTTTCCCAAGGCCTTCCTCAATAGACCTCCCGGAGTGAAATAGACACCTCCTCCTCTGAAACAAGCACAAAATAGGAAGGTATGACCCAGTTGTTGCAGTTACTGCAAAAATGACGCAGTTACTGGGAGTGACTACGTTGTATATGATGTATAATGGTTCTCCTCAAGATAAATGATGAAAATTGAGCTCATGACCTCCTCCTTAGATCTCCCAATCAGCTAGACCAAAGGTGAATATGGAATTCCCACATGAGAATTCTTTGCACTAAACAGTGCTGCAACTCCAGCTAAATAGTTGAAGCTTGCAATCATTCAAAAGACCAAAACAAAGATGAATATTGAATTCCCTCCCTTACTATCTCCTCCTTCTTATCTTGGTGAGCTTCCTCACCCCGGACCCCACTCATTGATGATGTGTCTTCCTTGAGAAGATTCCCCTTTCAAAACTGCACTACCCTAGCTAGTTTCCTTCCCCTTGTAACAGCGTTGTTGACTTGGTCAACTGAATCTAGCTCATTTCTTTGCCCCTCTTTCACACCAAGGTGGCTTTATTTTTCCTGCTAATTCAATCCCTTTTCACACTGGGATGTGTTTTATTGTCCTCCCTACTCTTTTATTTCAAAAATGGAGCAGTTATAATATTCCAAGTAGCAGTGGCTAATTGGGAATATTACAAATTGATTTGCATAGTCAAGATACTTTGCTGAAATATATAGGTGGTTTACACAATTATCTTATACATACTATCCTTATGTTCAATCCTACTAGTCTAGATGAGGATTGTGTACAAGCCATGCATTTAGAGACTAGAGGTAAAAAATATTTTGATGGGAATGAGGGTAGTGAATTTAAAGGCAAAAGTAGAAAAAGAAATGCAAACTCTAAGAAAGAAAAAGGAAATTTATTTTGTAAAAACTGTTCCAAAACAAGCCACGATGAAGACCATTGTTGGAAACTTCATCCGGAGCTGAAATCAGAAAAATTTAAAACCAAAGATAAGGCCAAAGAAAAGGGAAAAATGGTTGCAACTGTTGAACAAGACTTAGGGTCTGAATCAGGTGATGAAACTAAAAGCATAGCCATGGTACTAAAGAACATAAAGGGGAAAGAGATTTTAAATGAAAAAAATCCCAATTCTAGCACTTTAAACTGTCACATGGAAAATCCAAATGAAGAGAGGAGTATAGAGCTATTTCATGTGAGGATAATCTCAAAACACACAAAGATAGACACACTATTTGACAGTGGGCCACAAGCAAATCTTATCTTAGAAGACTTAGTAAAGAAGCTGAAACTTGAAACCATTCCACATCCAAAGCCATATCCACTTGGTTGGATTTGCAAGGATGCTAATTTACAAGTTCAAGAAAGTGCATGTTGCGCTTCGCCATAACAGCTCATGATGTTGACTTAGTTGAACTAGATGTGGTACCGCTTGACATTACAGGTGTGGTGTTGGGTAGTCCATATTTATATGACAGAAAAGTGATCTTCCATCACCATGAGAACAAGTATCATCTGTTCAAGGATGGCAAGGATTTTATTGTGAGAGCACATCGAAAGAAGCTAGAATCCTCTTTAGTGAATGCAGGGCAATTGAAAAGGCTTGTCAATGCAAGTCAAAATCTGACTTTGTTTATGATTAAGCATAAATATTTTGTACATAATCCTTTTCATGTTATTTCTGATCTAAATGATGAAATTTTTTAGTCTGAAAGCAGGTCGTCTTTGGAAGAATGTGAAAAGATGTTGCAGAAAGTGTCTTTGGTGTCGATCGGTGCAGAGAACAAAGTGTCGGTGCAAGGTGGTGCAAAAATCCAAGAGAGGGTAAAGCATGCAAGCAAAGAGGGCACAAAGTTTAGCAAGGTTCATTACTGGGTTCAGAATGGCAGATTGGTATTGCGAGAAAACTTGGTCGAGAATCAACACAAGTACATGGCTCATTCGACAAAAATTCGCCATAAGGATAGTTGGCAAGGTGAATATTATTTTTGGTTTCCTTTGAAGGTAGACCATTGTAGGAATAGTATGACTTCTGCAAATTATAGTTTCCGTTCTGAAAATTTCAAAAATTTGCATCATGACTCAGTCAAGGTTAGCAACAGTCGGTCAACAGATTCAAGGAAGAAGTTATCTTTTTATGAGAAGCTCAATCTGATGAAGTCAAGAAGATTTCAGTGGTTCAAGTTTGGAAGAGTGGAGAATCAATCTCCTCATCTTCAATTTCTGTAATTCAGATATTTTGGGGTCCAAAAGCTTCCCATTTGGGAGGTGTGATCAGGTGATCATGTCCAAGTTTAAAAAATGCTCAAAATGGAACTGCTCAGAATTGGTTGCAACCTAAACAACCGGAAAGGCCTCGTCTTTGCGATTCTAGCGCCGTGAATGGGACTCAAATCCAACGTTGTATGTGAAATTTATGAAGGTTTGAAGTCTCCAGTAAACTCCATTTTTCAGTTGACCAAGTTTGACTTTATGAATTTGGAAAAATTTTAAAAAAAATGTTCCAAGGAATATTCCTCAAAATATTCCCCAGAATATTCCCTGAAATATTCCAAGCAGGCCTATCATATGTAGACAAGTGGCATTTTTTCATTCGATGTTGGTTTGAATTTGTTTGATTTTGGCCAATCAAAGGGTGCCACGTGGCAAGCCCGGAGGCCGCCACGTGGCCCCAGGCAAGAGGAGGTTTGGCACTATAAAAAATTTCATAGTCGACAGGAATTGAACCACGGTCTCCCGCCTGCTAGCGCTAGTGCTCAACCAACTGGCCCACATCATGTTTCTTAATATCCATGGGTTTCGCATATTATTTGAAGTTTAAAGTTATAACGGTCAGAAAACTAAAGGGGCTAGCCCGACCCACCATACGACCATACATGGTGACCTAGGGCTCATGAGACTGCGGTGGGAAATGGAAACAGTTAACCACTAACCGTTAACCTTTATGTGATCACTCTTCAACCTTTAATGCAGCAAGTTTCAATAGCAGTTTTTCCGGCGGTTCAAATGGAACCACATGTGGCCAACGTAACACAACATTTATTGCCACATTATTTGTTACAGTTTATTCCGCAGACGGTTTGGTTGGTCAAATGTGACCATAACCTAACATTTAAAACAACTGCTAGTGGTTCTACCCTATTTGGGGTGCATTCCACCAAATCTGGCCTCTGTGCCAAATTTAGCATGGTTAACTGGAGTTAGCCCATTTTTTGTGGGGTTTTCAAGTGACATTGGGCAATTTTCTTTGGGAGGTCATAAATTCCTCAATATTGAGCCAAATTAGACAAAATTTTAGTCAATTTTTGGTTTCTTGAGAATTCTGGAGTGTTTGGGATAGGTTGTAGAGCGAACAGAGGTGTTCTTCAGCCATTTTTTCTTCGGGAAAGAGGAAAGGGCCACTAGGGCCATCAGGAAGATGGAGCTGTATTGGGTTGTACTTCACTGTTTGAGGTGAAACAAAAACCATTTTTAGCTTATTTCTGTCTTTTCAAGTCAAATTCACAGCTTTTTTTTTCCTTTTTAGGCATATATTTCACCGTATAACCATTTTTAGCAACTTAATAAAGCAAGGACATGCCCATTGGGAGCCTTGGACCTAGCAGATGTAGCCCAGGAGGGGTGAACTGCCTCATCATTTTGTTGTGTTATGCTATGGTGAATTTATCTTGTTGTGTATTTCTGATCTGATATATTAAATAGTGAATTTAAATAACCAATTCTCACACATAAACTCAGAAAAAATTACCAAAAACACTTTGTTTAACTTGAAAAACATGGAGAATACTTTGCACACTTAATTAAATGGAAATGGATACTTTGCATAGCATTACAAATAGTTCCATTTTCAGATCAAGCGGAGATTAAATCGCAAACCCAGCAGAATATCGCAATCGGTGACTTTTATCGTTACATGTTAAGACTTCTCACGGTAAGTGCTTTAAGTTGCGATGTGAAGTAGATCAGCTAAGGAGCCATGATTACCGTTAGATCTGGGCTTTGATCAACGATGGAGATTAAGTCGTAATCCCACAGTATTTTGCACATCGGCAAGTTTTGATGTTGTCGTTAAATACTTGCACGGTAAGTAATTTGGTTTGCGATACGATGTGATCGCATATCACAAGTCGCAGCGGAAGGAGTACCGCAAAATAGAAAAAACATAGAAAATGCGAAATGCAAAGTGCAGGCGATGATGTGGCAAGATGATGTGGCAGTAGCTGGAAAGATGACGTGGAAAATGACGGGGCCCCGACCCCACAGATCGTAGTGAATTTATGGTTATGTGGAAATAAAGTGGCAATGACATGGCAGTGATGTGGCAATGACGTAGCAATGGCATGGCAAGGTGACGTGGCACGATGATGTGGAGATGACATGGAGCTGGCCCACATACCACACATCGCAATCGACAATTCTTATGTTTATATGTTAAGACTTTGCAAGTTATATGTTTTAAGGTGCGATGTGCAAAAAGGTTTTTGTTGCAGTTTGCGAATTCGTGAAGTCGCAAATACTACGAAATTCTTAAAGTTGCGAAGTGCAATAAAGAGGAGCGGATGTGAGGCTTTTCAAAGTTTAATTGCAATATAATCAACATCCAAAGTTTAATGTGTTTGTGCTATTTTCATGAAGAAAGTGTTGGAAGTGGAGGTCGACTCGGGTTACGTAGAAAAGGCCTGAACGCATGGAAAATGGACTCGGCTAGAGAGACCCGACAGTGCGTGCAGAGAATGTTGAGCGTTGCGGTTAAATATAATAGGCAGAGTCAGGAAAAATAAGGGTATAGTAGCACTGTTTGAAACGTAATAATTGGGTCAAGTCGGCCTAAGACAGTAATGCTGCATCATAGTTGGAAATATAACAGCAGGCAAAGAAGACAAAGGGACATCATGCAGAGAAGACAAAATGAACAGAAAAGCAAGAAACTAGAAGGGATAAATTGAAATATTTTTGTAATTGTAAATGTAAATTCATTGATTATTTTATATTTTTTTGATGCAAAGGCAAGTCTCCGTAGGCATAGGAAAAATGCCATGAGTGTTGTAATGATTATTTCTGATGTAATAACCTGAACTGAAGAATGAGGAATCGAATGGGTGGAAGGCAAAAAGACAGGAATGCTCACTTCGTATTCCCTATAGAATGAAAACAGTCATGTAGTTATCTAGATAAAAAATGTAATATCCGTGTGCATAGAATGAAAAGAGATAGAGCAGCGGAATTGAACAATGTGGAAGAGGTTAGAAAGCTGCAGAATGGAAAAGAGCAGAATAATGTAAGAGAGTTGCAGAATTTTGGAGTGTAAAATAATTAGAGAGAGCTGATAGAGATGTTGTGCACATCCAGAATTGATATGAAGCAGATATGAAGGCTGAAAAGATAGCAATGAAGAAGGAGTAAAACAGAGATGATATCCAGGTAAATTAGCATATGATTTTCATGTTGAGTGAGGGGATTGTAGTTTCCTTTCAAGTTGTAGCTTGATAAATTTCCAGTTGGAGTTGGGTGAAGTAGGAGCCTCCTGTAGGTTGTAGCCTGTAGAAAATACATGGGAGTTGGTGCTTCCATTTCAATTTGTATCTTGATATATGTCCAGTTGGAGTTGGTTGAGGTAGGAGCCTCTTATAGGTTGTAACCTGCAGAAAATACATGGGAGTTGGTAAGTTGTAGCTTGATAGATTTCGAGTTGGAGCCGGTTGAGGTAGGAGCCTCTTGTGGGTTGTAGCCTACAGAAATTAGATGGGAGTTGGAGCCTCCTTTCAAGTTGTAGCTTGAAGAATTTGAGGTATTAGCCTCGTGTAGGTTGGAGCCTTCAAAAAATCGGTGGTGAGAGGGAGTTTGAGCCTGCCTTTGCATCACAACAATAATAAGATGTGGTTTTCTCCCTTATGGGTTTCCACTTATATATTTTGTCTATGTGCATGATGATTATGTGTTGATGTGATGTTTTAATATGCTTAATTACTTTTTGTCCACACATCAAGTCTATTGATTCATTAGGTATTAAGTTTCTTATGAATTGAAGGTGTAATTGAGTTGAATGAAAATAGTTTTAAATTTCCATGAATGCACTAAACTTATTCACCCCACCCCCCCTTCTCAGTTTAGCTAAGGGTTCATCAATTAGTATCAGAGTTGGTTCCTTTGGTGTAAGCCTAATAGCTTGAAGGATATTTGATTGAGTCATGGGCTATCAAAGTGTACCCATGCTGAGTACAACAAACTTTCTTGAATGGAGAGATAAGGTTAAAACAGATTTAATGGCTTATGAACCTAAGGGATGGAAGCTTGTATGTGATGGTTACTGCACAGACTCTCCCTCTTTGCAATAAAAAGAGTGGAATTCCAAGGAAAAATGTGTGATATATAAAAATATCCATAACAAGGATCTAGATTTAACAATGGATCTAACCTCTGCAAAATAAATATGGGATAGATTGCATTTCATGCATGAAGTAGACATTAGGGGTTGCATTTTCAAGAAGGAGAAGAGAAACAAGAAGAAGAAAAATTATTGTCAAAAGGAAAATGTTCAATCAAATGAGGTACCTGCTAGTGTGAATGGAAGTGAGTTCCATGAAGAAATTATAGTGAAAGAACAAACCAAACTTGACATTGCCTTGACTGAAATAGGAAGATTGAAGAATGAAAACAAAGACCTGAAGAAATTGGTGCAAATATGTGATGAGAGAGAACATGAACAAAAAGAAATAATGTTGACTTGGAGGCTCATCTTGAAAAAGTAAGGATAATAGAAGGGATGATGAATAACCAATTAAAGGAGAAAGAAATACAATATGGAAGATTAGAATCTGAGATTATTGCAGCTAGAAGACTGATAGAAGAAAGGAGCAGGTTGTGTAAGAAGCTCGAAGATGAGATTACCTCCATGAAGAACTCATAGAAGGTAGACATTGAAAGGGAAGATGAAATAGCTCAAATGTAGGTTTTAACCTTGTACAGAAATTATCTGCAAAAAGAATCTTAAAAACAGAAAATAAACAATAGCAAGAGCATAAAACATAAAATGGATAAACACGGAGATTTTCCACTGGATCCCAAATCGGGACGACCAGCTTGATTTTTCATTATATTCCTTTTAGTGTTACAACACATATATATACATGCCGAAGCATACATAAACCCCAATCCATTAACCCTAGATTAGAACATAACCATAGTTCCCTTGACCGGATCTACAAAATACCAGGGGCCGAAAACCATCATGCCCCAAAACCATGTGCAAACCCATGCACAAAACCATGGGCGGGTCCGCCCACCGGAAAATAAGGACCAAAAAAAATTTCTGGGGCGCTGCCCCAAACCCCAACAAGGGGGGCTACCGCCCCCCCTACTACCCCCTCCCCCGGCACGTGATTAGTCGTGGAAATAATATAAGACAAACCCAACAATAAGGATTTATCTTCTTGGAGAGGAAACTCTTCTTAAACCATTTGTTCTTTCCTTGCTTGCTGAACTTCCTCCAACCTTTCTTTCATTTCATAACAACCTTATTTTTGTGAGGACACTTGGCTGCAAAATGCCAGACCTCACCACAATCGAAACATATCAATGGAATTTTACCTTTGAATTTCCCCGTACCTTTTCTCATTTTTCGCGTGAAGTAGGAAAAATATTTATCTGAAAATTCTTCTTCCTCTTCTTTCTTACAACTACAAGTTTTCACTTTTGGAGTAAGCTTGTCCTTACTAGTCTTCTTGGATGTGGAAAGAATATAACACAAACCCAACATTCTCCCACTTGTTGTTTTCTTTCCGCAGGGGGGCACAGGAGAGCTGAGTAATTAGCCCAGCTTTGCAACACCCATTATTTCTCTACACCAAGAGAACTTCTGAGTGCTCACAGACTTTGTCAATGCATCTGCAACATTCTTCAAAGTGTCCACCTTTACCAGCAATACCCTTTTAGCTTCAACCATATATCTCACAAAGTGATATTGAACATCAATGTGCTTTTTCTTTGAATGATAAGCAAGGTTCTTAGCCAAGAAAATTGCACTTTGGCTATCACAATATATCCTTATAGATTGTTGCACCAACCCCATACTTGAACACAATATCTGCAACCAAACTGCTTCCTTTCTTGCATGAGTGGTTTCCATGTATTCTGCCTCTGTAGTTGAAAGAGCCACTACAGACTGTCTTTTACTCATCCAAATGACTGCAGCTCTAAATAGGCTAAACACATACCCACTTGTAGATCTTCTTTGGTCTAGATCTCCAGCCCAGTCTGCATAAAAAAAACCACGAATGTCCAACACTCTTTCCAATCCTAGTCTTCCCTGGTAACACAATCCATAATCACTAGTGCCACGCAAATATCTGAAAAACCCACTTCACTGTTGTCCAATGCTCCTTCCCTGGGTTTGACATAAACCTGCTCAATACTCCCACTGCATGTGCAATGTTTGGTCTAGTACAGACCATTGCATACATCAGGCTACCCACTGCAATTGCATAAGGAACACGAGACATATCCTCCTCTTCTTCTTGTGTCTTGGGACACTGTTCAACAGACAACTTTGTACCTACAGGAATCAAAACATGCATCGGTTTACTATCCTGCATATTGAACCTCTACAATATAGTCTCAACATACTTCCTTTGGTTTAACCAGAGCTTCCTCTATGCCCAATCTCTCTTAATTTCCATGCCCAAAATATAGTTTGCAGCACCAAGATCCTTCATGTCGAATTTGGAGAATAGTTGGGTCTTCAAATCTTGCATAATTTCTTTGTCATTTCCAATCAATAACATATCATCCACATACAAGACCAAATAAATAACATAGTCACCAATTAATTTAAAATAAACACAGTGATCCTCCTTGCTTCTGGTGAAGCCAAGTCCCCGTATATAGGTATCAAATTTCTGATACCACATCCTTGGTGACTGTTTTAACCCATACAGAGACTTCTTTAACCTACATACCAGCTCTTTCTTCCCCTTCACCATAAAGCCTTCAGGTTGTTTCATGTATATCTCTTCTTCCATATCCCCGTGAAGAAATGATGTCTTCACATCCATCTGTTCTACCTCAAAATCAAATGCAGCAGCAACAGATAAAAGTAATCTAATAGAAGTAACTTTGGCAACAGGAGAAAAAATATCACCAAAATCAATTCTCGGCACTCGGGAATAACCTTTTTCTACCAACCAAGCTTTGTATTTCTCCACCTTGCCTTCTACATTCATCTTCTTCTTAAACACCCATTTTCTCCCGATCGGCTTCCTTCCAGCCAGCAACTCCACCAGATCCCATGCCTCATTTTTATGCAAGGATGCCATTTCATCAACCATGGCCTCCTTCCAAAGTTTTCCATCCTCTGAATCTACTACCTCCTTGACAGTTCTGGGATCATCATCAGTTATAGTTAAAGAAAAATTTGAATAGAAAGCATATGGACTATACCTTTCTAGTTGTCTTATTTCCCGAACTGATCTTCTCACAGCTAGAGTTTGTGGCTCTTCCTCTTCTGAGTCTTCTTCTATTGTAGAGTCTGATTCATCCTCCTTTAGCTCAAACTCTATCTTCTCGGGTTCCTTTGGTAGGAATTCATGTTTAACAATATCTTTCACCTCTCTAAACACCACATCTCGGTTGTACACAACCTTCCTTGTTTCCGGGTTCCAAAGCTTGTAACCCTTTAAACCATCCTTATACCCAATAAAGATGCACCTTTCAAATTTATTATCCAACTTGGTCCTTTTTTCCTTTGGAACATGTACATATGCATCACATCCAAATACCCTCAGATGTGAAAGAGATGGTTTATTACCAGTCCATACCTCATGTGGAGTCTTATCCTCCAACGCTCATGAAGGTGATCTGTTAACCAAGTAACCTGCAATCTCCACTGCCTCTGCCCAGAATTTTTGTCCTAACCCGGTACCACTAAGCATGCTTCTTTCCTTTTCCATCAGCATTATGTTCATTCTTTCTGAAACTCCATTTTGTTGAGGGGTGTATGGTGTAGTCTTCTACCGTGCTATACCACACTTATTACAGAACTCTTCAAATTCCTTCTTGCAGAACTCCCCACCATTATCTGTCCTCAACACCTTTATCTTCTTCTTTGTCTGGTTTTCCACCAGAGCCTTAAATTCTTTAAATCTGTCAAAGACTTCAGATTTCTTCCTCAAGAAATATATCCATGTATTCCTTGAGAATTCATCTATGAATGAAACATAGTACACAAACTTACCTAGTGATGGAACCGACACAGGTCCAAACACATCACTATGCACAAGCTCTAATATCTTGTTTGCCCTCTTAGCACCAGAAGGAAAACTCACCTGATTCTGCTTCCCATATACACAATGTTCACAGAAATCGAAATCCAAAGAGCTATTAGACATACCTTCTACCATACCATTTCCATGCAGTATCCGAAGGCCCTTCTCTCCAATATGTCCAAGTCTTTGATGCCATAGCATGGTCTTTTCTCCAGAGACCGTTAGGCTTTCCGCTCCACTTTCGGGAACCACAGAACTGTCACACCCAGCAATAACAACGTTGCCCTGAAGCTTGTACAGAGTTCCAATCCAAACTCCCCGCATTAATACCAGTGCTCCTCAAACCATCTTACAGGTATCTTTCTTAAACACTATTTTTACACCTGCATCATCCATCTTGCTTATATAAATTAGATTTATGGCCAATGCAAGAATGTGCAGAACACTAGGAAGTGTTCTAATCCTTCCGCCTTGCAGCTTCAGCTTGACTTTTCCACGTCCGAAGATTCTGGCCTTCATATCATCCCCTAGGAATACATCACCGCCATCATATTTCTCATACTCGCAGAACCACTCCCTATGGGGAGTGAAGTGAAAATATGCACTCAAGTCAATCAACCACGACTCATGATCTACATGTGTATTTGAAGAAGAAGCCAAATACACATCCCCACCTTCATCTGAGGTGGTTTTTGCCTCTGCAGAAGGAGCATCATCAGATCCCTTTCCTTTCTGAGGAGCCTTAGATCTGCAGTCCTTTTTGTAGTTCCCTTCCTTTCCGCATTTCCAGCACACCTTTACAAACTTTCCAGGAGATTTAGATCTCCCACTCGAAACCTTATTCTTGTTTCTATTTTGATACCTTCCTCGTACGGATAAGGCATCTCCATTCTAACCCTCCATATTTCTCCGTCTCATTTCCTCTGACAGCAAGGCTGAGACAATATCATGAAAATTAAAGGTAGTTGTATTGCTACCTATTGCAATAACCAGACTGTCCCACAAGTCTGGTAGAGAACACAACAAACTAATGCACTTATCTTCATCTGAGATTTTAATATCAACAGATGACAGCTGACTTACCACAGTATTGAAGGCATTCAAATGCTTTGTCAACGAGTCTCCATCCTTCATCCTCAGGTTATACAACTTTTTCCATAGGAATAATTTATTCACTAGAGACTTAGATTGGTACAAATCCCCTAGCTTGTCCCACAAGGTCTTCATCGTAGCTTCCCCAGACACATTCAACAATATTGAATCTGAGACACACAATTGTATTGTGCTCTTTTCCTTCCGATCGAGCTTCTTCCAGTCTTCATCTAACATTTCCGTTGGTTTAGTACTTGGATCTACCATGATCCACTGATCTTTATCCACCAACAGATCCTCCATCTTGAGCTTCCACAACTCAAAATTATAACCATTAAATTTCTCGATCTCTATCTTCCTGCTGCTCACCATCTTCTTTCACCGCAAGAACCGATCCCGTAGATCTCCCACTAAACAGGTTCTACCTCAGGCCCAGGCAAAAAAACCCCTCAGTAGCAAAGGCGTCCCCTTGAAGCCAAAACTGCTCTGATACCAAGTGTATTTTTCAACCCTGTACAGAAATTATCTGCAAACAAATCTTAAAAACAGAAAATAAACAATAGTAAGAGCATAAAACATAAAACAGATAAACACAGAGATTTTCCCCTGGATCCCAAATCGTGACGACCAGCTTGATTTTTCATTATATTCCTTTTAGTGTTACAACACATATATATACATGCGAAGCATACATAAACCCTAATCCATTAACCCTGAATTAGAACATAACCGTAGTTCCCTTGACTGGATCTACAAAATACCAAGGGCTGAAAACCATCATGCCCCAAAACCATGTGCAAACCTATGCACAAAACCATGGGCAGGTCTGCCCACCAGAAAATAAGGACCAAAATATTTTTCGGGGCACTACCCCAGACCCCGACAGGGGGGGCTACTGCCCCCCTATGACCCCCCCGACATTGTGCCCAGTGCAACATACAGAGGGGGTCCCCCTGTTACCCCCCCCCCGCGCGTGATTAGTCGTGGAAAGAATATAGCACAAACCCAACATCAAAAGGGACCCACAGAAGAAGAAGCCAGAAATAACTTGATGCATAAAGTAATGAACAAGAACTAGCAACAACATCAAGAGACAAATAATGAGGAGAAGAAGCAAGCAATTGAAAAAAGCTTAATTGTTCATGAAGAGGAATTGAACAACTTCGGAAGATCACTAAGGAGGTTCTTTCCTCCTGTGAAAAGTATTACATGTTTTTCTTTCCATAAACCTCGACATGTAGCAGCCCAATGTAAGAAAGAAAAACAAGTTTAACCAGCAAATGAGAATACCTCCTCAAGCAAGCAAATGGAAAAGACAATATTTCACCAGGTACACAAATAATTTCCATGGCTACTGTTATGCTTGCAATAAATTTGGACATAAACTTGTTGAATATAAATTATGTTCAAAAGGGGGAACAAAATGTCATACATTAGCTCAATCATACCTAGGAAAAATAAGATGTTATTTATGCCATAAACTAGGACACAAAGCAAATGACTGTAAGCTACCATATACATTAAAGAACTCTAAACAGATGATGGAAACAAACTAAATCAGACCAAACTATGAATCAAAAAGAAATGTATAAATTATGAGGAATCCCAACAAAGTATGGAAGAAGAAGAAAAAGGGGGAGCCTGTTACTTTAATATCATTTTGAATCCATCACAGTCTCGGGGGGAGATGCTCTAGGAAGCAACGCAAATATCCAGTCAGTGATAGACAAGAAGCATCATCCCAAGGGGAGAGCATTTCATAAAAATTCCCCATAAGAATTGTCAAAGAAGAGTTGCTTGGAATAAGAACAGGTAAAATTTCAGTATGGGAAAGGACAATTCCTCTGGCAGAGAATGTTGATCAGCAGTTGTCATTGATGTCAACCCAAGCAGCACCAGGGGCTAACCCAATATTTCATGGGAATTTTTACCTACCAAATTAATATATTCTGGGTCAATAATGCTTTTGATGGTTTCTACTTGTCGAGATGTTTTCGTTGATATATGGCACGCCATGTAATTCTTCACGGTTTGAGAGATATTCATGTTTGAAGTTTGTACCCCCAGTTAGTGGGCTAAAACCCCATGGGGTTGGGGCATGGGTCATTGAAAATTCATAATTAATATTTTTAAGCTCCTAAAATCCCTCCCACAGTCACTTGTTGAAGCCCCTCTCAACTTAAGCATTCATATAAATTTTGATCTTCATTTCCTCCTTATGCAAAGGATTTGGCCATCTAAAATAGGTCATCGTGGAATTTTTGCTCTAACTTTTTTTCTACGAAGCCTCAGAAGCTGAAATTTTTATGAGACAAAGAAAAAATCCTGGGGAAGCTGCAATAAAAATTTCAGATCTAGGTGCGCAATATTTTTGGAGATATGATCTGTGGAAGTCAAGGTTTTTGCAGGCTACTGAAATTCATCTCAAAGAAGTGACCTTGGTAAAATTGTCATAACTCTCTCTCTGAGTATCAGATTGGAATTCCGTAAAAAGTGGTAGATAGTGAAGATTATGTAGCTTTTACTATATCAATTTCAGAGCCAAATGAATAAACAGTGACACGTTTCACGCCGTACAAGTGCGCTCTGCTGAAACAGTCCATAATTTTCACTGTATTCTAAGACCGATACCTTTAGGTTGAATCTCCCTGGTAACGTTCTAAGAATATTTCGTATAATAGTCTTCTCATCAACTAGCTCTCCCAATCCTTCCAGATCTTGGTTCCTTCAATAGCATTTTAACAGCTGGAAGGAGGTCATCAGCAAACAAGAGGAACACAAATGCACACAGTTTTTAAGGTGGAAACCCACTCCGAGACAAAAACCACCCAATGCTTTTCTAATAATTCTTTAATATTCAACTCCAATTGAAAATAAAGCTCCAACTTCCTAGAATCTAGAAAAACATTCTTCTCCAGCTCCCACTGGATGGACGCTCCAACGCCCGAGATTCTTCAGTAGTCAACTGAATGGATGCCCCAACACCCAATGAGCTACAACTCACCCTAGCACCACCCTACCACCCTATAGAAGAATAAAAGAAGAATGGACTCTTGTACCAAGGAAAATGGTCCACTTTACAATGATATAAAATGATGTAGAAGAAGAAGATATACTATACCATAACCCCAAATTTGACACAACCACCTAATGATGATCCTAGACCTCCCAACACTGCCTCTTCAACCCTTGGCAGATAGACACTTGTACAATTTGTACAATAATGTATTTACAATGACTAAGTACAATGATACCTTTACAATGATTGTATGTAGTGCTACCCACTTGAAGACTTCATATGATGAACTTCTTGCTGCTGTTATGCACCTTGGTTGCTGCTCTTGTCATGCTACCCTCTGTTGCACCTTGCTTTGCTTTTCTGTCGTAGAAATTCTGGTCCTTTGCAATCCTTGACAACACATGATCTAGATTTGTCTTTCCTTCTAGGAGCTCGATATTAAATCTGGTGTATCTCTGTTATTTCAAATCCTCAATATATGATTTTCGGTCCTATAGTATTCCTCTGAGTTATCTTTCCAATGCCACAAGTCTAACCCAATTTGGATTCTTCAAGAGAGAGTTATACCCAATTTCTCACAATGCCCTAATTATGGACTATTTCAGCAGTGCGCACTTGTACGGCATGCCACGTGTTATTTTTCTTCATTTGGCTCTGAAATTGATAGAGAAAAAACTACAGACTATGCACTATCTGCCACTTTTTATGGAATTGCAATCCGATACTCAGAGAGAGAGTTATGAAGATTTTACCAAGGTCACTTCTTTGAGATGAAATTCAGGAGCCTGCAAAAACCCTGACTTCCACAGATCATATCTCCAAAACTATTGTGCACCTTGATCTGAAATTTTGAGACCTTAAACTTGTTCTTCAAGAGTTTTGGAACGGATCTTCTCCGCCTTGAGATTTTTTATAAGCTTGATTGCTTCCTCATAAAATTCTTCTATGGTCCATATTTCTTCTTCGTTGTTTGATACCTCTTGCTTATTGTGCTTGGGTTTATTGTGCTTGGCCATAAACAATACTCTCTCATTAGCTTCTTCTTCACTATCATTGTCTTCATCAGATGATGAGCTATCTTCTTTAGAGAGAAAGTTCCTTTTGGATCCTTGCTTTTTTAATTTCTTAAAGCCTTTCTTTCTTTTTGAGTTGCCATTACTTTTGTTTGGACATTTTGCTGCAAAATGCCCAACCTCATTACAACTGAAACATATCAATGGAAGTTTACCTTTGAATTGTCCCTTACCAATTTGTAGTTTTCTCATGAAGTAAGCATATTCCTCATCTGAAAAACCTTGTTCATCATCTCCCTTTTCTTCACACTTGCAGGTGCATGTCTTTTCAATTCAAGGTTGTTTATCCTTATTGGTTTTCTTAGATGCAACAAACGCAGTTTCTAGATGCAAAGTACCCTCTTCTTCATTAGGTCTCATTTCATATGCTATGAGAACTCCATGTAATTCCTCTTTGTTGATTTTTTCCATTTTAACTATCCAAAACTATGCCAACAGCTCAAGGGCATTGGAAGAACTCATCAATGATCTTACGACAACAAAACTGGCATCAGTTGCAAAGAAGAAGAAGCAGGACCTTCTACAACAAAATACAATGAACCTATGAGATCTGACATGCATGTAGACTTCATTAGACAAGATTCACAAGAATAGACTTGGAAGACAATTCCTCAACGAAAATTTCCACCCAGGTACCAACATATTTTTTATGGATACTATTATTCATGTGGAAAATTTGGTCATAAAGTTGTAGAATGTTGCACGTACCCTAGGAACGAATACAATTCCAGGAGATCTATCAAATATGAACCTCCCAGGACTCAGAAAAACATCAATAGATTTTAACATTTAAGAAATAATATTGAATGTTACAAATGTCAAAACTTTGGACACATAGCCAAAGATTGCAAACTTGAAAATCCTCCAGAACAATCTTCGAATCCACAGAACGAACAAACATGGAAGAAGAAGAAGAATGATAATTGTGCTCTCACTTTCAAGGCTCCAAAGAACAAATATGTGTGGTATGTTGATAGCAGTTGCTCAACGCATATGACTAGCGATAGAAATAAATTTGTATCTCTGAAAGAGAAGAAAGACGGAACCGTGTCCTTTGGAAATGATGGATCTTCAAATGTTATAGGATCAGGTAATGTCACTCTTGGAAGCAAAGATGCTCTAGCCAAGAATGTTCTATTGGTTGAAAACATGAATCACAATCTGCTCAGTGTTGGACAAATGTGTGATCAAGGACACACAATACTATTCAACTCCACGAAATTTGAAATCAGGAAAGGAGTGTATGGTGAAATTGTGGCTACAGCAAGTCGAGCTCCAAATGACATATATGCTCTAGATGAAGCAACCAAAGCGTGTCAAATAGCTAAAGAAGATGATACAATAATTGGTAGCAATGATGATCGACTAAGTAAGAAGTTTGCTACAAAGGTGAAAAGTGATTTCGAGATGTCTTTACTTGGTGAGCTGACATACTTCTTAGTGCTTCAAATATCTCAGCAAGAGAAAGGAATATTTATATGTAACAGCCTCCCGACCAGATGTTATGCAAGCAGTTGGACAAGTAGCAAGATTCCAAGCAACACCAAAAGAATCACATATTAAATATTCACCAGCATTGGAATATCTTCGCCAGAAGCTTGGGATTCTCCCAATTTCTCATTATATTTTCCTTTTTCAGAATATAAATGGGGTGTGGAAGTAGATTACAGATCTTCAGAATGATTGTGTGTCAGGGGGAGTGGAAGTGTGTACAGGTCTGCAGGACAGTTGTGTGTCAGCGTGAGTGGAAGTGTGTATAGGTCCGCAGGATGGTTGTGTTTCAGGGGGAGTTACCCTTTGTGGAGTACTAAAAAGGTATGCTTTTGATGATTATTTCAGTGGCTTTTTAATAGAATTTGTGAACCTTTTGTATCATGAATTTGGAAAGTAATAAGGAACTATAACAAAACATGTGAGAATTGATGTGCATAACTTAGCCACTGATAATGGTTATTTTCTATACAGGAAAAGGAGAAAACGAAGAGTTGCCGCTCCAAAAGAAAGGACAAAGTGGAGATAACTGCTGTCCCTCTGAACGAGAACCGAACGCAAACAAAGATAAACAGATCAAAGAAAATCGGCTCGGAAAAGAAGGAGAAACCGGGGAAAGAGTGCAGCCATTTGTAAAAGACCTGCTCCACTATCCGCTTTCCTAACAGAATTGTTTTGCTTTGTTTGAATAAAAGTTGGTAGTTTATTTTTGAGTGCATGACTAAGCAGAAAAGGCCAGAAAAGAATATCAAACCCCCATCCAAGCCTGAAAAAGCTAAGGGGCCGGTGACCCTTGGCCGCACGACCTTCATAGACGAAATCTATAAGAAAACAGAATCTCATCCATCAGTAGGCTTCAAGAAAAACACTTCTAAACCACCTACTAGTTCCCTTCAGGCCACAGGATCACCATCTGTAGCCCGTGCTGAGGTGCATAGTCAAACTGATGAGCAGGACTTTCAAGAAGTTGAAAATTCCACTCCAGAATTATTGCAGGAAGGGAACTCTAGCAACTTTTGTGAAGGAGAAGGAGAAACAGGGGAAACCAAAGAACCAAAATCTCCTCTTGAAACAAATCAGCCATTAGATAGCCCAGATAAGGGGAGTGCTGCGAAAGTCATTGTTGAAGAGATTCAATCTCCTCAAACACCTGGTATTCCCATTATTCCAGATAAAGGAAGCGCTATTAAAAAGATCCCTGTCAAAACCGTTCCCACTCAACCTAGGAATACCCTCCTAGATATCCCAGAAGGTTATTGGCATATATTCGATCCCATGGCTCAAAATCAACCAAATGCTCAAAACCAGCCAAATACTCAAACCTCTACATTACAATATCCTATAGTGGATTCTGCAGCAAATGCACCCATGAAAGCTATCCCTCTTCAGCATATCCCTACATTCCACGGACTCACATCAGAAGATCCGGATGCATTCTTATTCGAATTCGATGTGTTATGTAGGGAGTACGATTACACCACCGATCCCCAAAAATTGAAATTATTTCCCTCTACATTAAAAGGGGCTGCTTTAAGATGGTTTATGGGGCTAGGTGGCGGGGTTATCAGCAATTGGGATCAAATGAAAGAATCCTTCTTAAAAAAATATCAGGATTATTGTAGGTCTAGAGAATTAAAAGACGAAATATTTCAAATGTCAGCCAGACCAAATGAAACATTAGAGGAGTATGTGGAACGTTTTCAGTATAATCTACAAAGATCTCCTTATGCGTCGCTACCTTTACCTGATAATGTGTTAAAAACTGCATTAATGAGGGGTATGAAGGAACAATGGATTGAAACCTTAAATATTATGGGAAAAGGGGATATTTATCAAGAGAATTTTACTGACATCCTTGATTTGTGTATCAGGAGTTCGAGAGGCAGTACAAGAATAAAACCAACAGAATATGATCGGTTTGCAAGAGATAACAAAGTATCAGCAGAAGGAGTAACACATGCAGAAATTGGAAATTTATTAGAAAATTTTAAAACTGATATTATGGGGACACTAACTACACAACTTGATATTGTGCAGGCTAAACAGAAGCAGCTAGAGGCAGAACAGAATATGGCAATCTTTTGCCCCCGATGCAGAAAAAAACATAGCCACAAGGAGTGTCCTCTGGATAAAGTCCAAACATGCGCCATCTGTACAAAAGATCACCTTACGGAGAGCTGCCCCTCACTTCCCGGATTGAAAGCGGTATATAAGGAAGCATAAGAAGAACCAGAATCGGTGAATTCGATCAATCAGCGCCGCCAGTGGCAGCCAAGACAACCTGGTATGTTTCCGGACCCAACCTCTTTCTTTCAAAACCCACAGTATAATGCTCAACAATATGGTATATGGCAAAATCAATCTCAACCCCCATTTACAAACTGGTCACCACAATCGTTTCCTTCTTCAAATCCATGGCTGAATCAAACAAGCCAAACTGGTTGGCCGAATTTTCCTTACACTCCACCATATTGGCAAAATGGCCCATATCCTTCACAATGGACTCCCTCTACTTCACAAAGTTCACCCTGGCAGACAAGCTGGCAAAGACCGATGTACCATCCAGCTGGAACTATTCCACTCCCTCAACCTACTCTGCCAGCTTTACAACAAAATCCCCAGTCTAACTTGAGGCCGCAACTCCCCGCCCAACCCGATCCCAATCCAAACAACAGGCAGGTCCAATCTATTCAAATCATAGAATCACCAGAAACAGGACCCGACTTGAGGGAGTGCAGTGACCTTCAGTTAAGATCTGGACGTATAATTGAAACTGAGGGAGATAAAACAATTCATATTGAAGATCAGTTACCCAGAGAACATCAATTACAACAAGAGGATGTAAATAAGCAACAAACTCATAATCAAGCAACCACATCCTCTCCTCCGTTCCCAGAACGATTAGCCATACCTCGAACCATACAATATCCTGACTTTGACATTCTGGGAGAATTAAAAAATCTGTACATAAAGATTCCATTCCTCCAAGCCATTCAGGACATTCCCATATACGCAAAAACTATCAAAGAATTGTGCATAAAGAAACCAAGGAGGAATATAACAAATAATCCAAGAGTCCAAGTAGTCGGAACTTTATCTAATCTATTGTCTGGAAAAGAAACACCCCTTAAATACGAAGACCCCGGGAATCCAATTATAACTGTTCAAATTTATGGTCAGACCCTGTCTAATGCCTTAGTTGATCTAGGGGCTGCAATTAATATTTTAACAACCACAACTTGCCAAAAGCTCGGCATTACATCTGTAGAACCCACCTCTACTCTGTTAGAATTGGCTGACCGATCTGTGGTTAGACCAGAGGGCACTCTACATGATGTCATGGTCTGTGTAGAATCCTGGGAGTATCCAACTGATTTCCTGATAATTAATCCAAAAACCCGACTTGATGGACACCCGCTAATTTTAGGTAGACCTTGGCTCGCTACTGCCGATGCCTACATTGGCTGTCGGCAGGGAAATATGACCATAACCAGAGGACCAAATAGCAAAAATTTAGTTCTATATCCTCCAGCGCAGCCAAGTGTCACAATGATTAAAACTAATAAGCACCCTGTATCATATCTTACTGATAACATTAGATCTCCATTAACTATACAAGAGGCACTTGATTTCAAAGATCAAACAGAAGACGATGCCATTAATAATTTCATTACTCAAACTGAACCTCGCACACAGTGTCACATGATAGAAGCAGCATTTGATAATGACCTGGAGGAAGATCCCTTGAAAGATATGCATGACCAAACGATACCTATTACTTCTGTTGCAAACAGTAAAACTGTGGAAATTGCACCGGGAAAAACTTTAAACATCAATGCCAATCTCACACCTGAACAAGAAACAAAGCTCATCCATCTGTTAACAAAATATCAAGAAGCATTTGCATGGGACTACCCTGACATGAAAGGAATTGATCCCCAGTTATGTACACACCACATTTACACAGAAAAAGACGCCAGACCTGTTCGTCAGCCGCAAAGGAGACTTAATCCTCATCTAAAAGATGTGGTAAAAGCTGAACTTCAAAAACTTTTAGATGTCAACTTTATCTATCCTATTTCCGATAGTAAATGGGTCTCTCCGCTTGTGGTGGTACCAAAAAAGAATGGAAAATGGAGAATTTGTGTGGATTATAGGGAACTAAATAAGGCAACACAGAAAGATCATTTTCCTCTCCCTTTTATAGATCAAGTACTGGATACTTTAGCAGGGAAGAAATTCTTTTCTTTCCTGGATGGCTTTAGTGGATACAATCAGATTCAGATTGCCCCTGAAGACCAGGATAAAACTACCTTTACTTGCCCCTGGGGAACATTTGCCTATCGAGTTTTACCTTTTGGCTTATGTAATGCTCCTGCCACATTTGAGAGGGCTATCCTTAGTATTTTTGCAGATTTAATCAATGATGGACTTGAAGTTTACATGGATGACTTTACACCATATGGAGATGATTTTGATCCAGCTCTAGACACCCTAGAGAAAGTCTTACAACGCTGCATTGTCACCGGGCTTTGCTTAAGCAACGAAAAATGTTTCTTGATGATGACTGAAGGACTTATCCTAGGACACTATGTCTCAGCAGCCGGCATTCAGGTAGACCCGGCCAAAATCCAAATACTTTTGCTTATTCCCACTCCTACTACTCAAACAGAGGTACACAGCTTTCTTGGATTTTCCGGTTATTATAGACGATTTATAGAGCATTATTCACACATTGCTGCTCCTTTATATGCACTAACTGGTAATGTTGATTTTCTTTGGACAGACAAATGTGACCGTGCTTTCGAGGATCTAAAGAAGCTTGTATCCACAGCCCCAGTCCTTCGAGGACCAAACTGGGACCTACCCTTCCAGATATCATCTGATGCCTCAGATACAGCCATTGGCGCAGTCCTTGGGCAAGAAGAGGATAAAAAACCATATGCTATCTACTACATCAGCAAAAATTTATCTTTTGCTGAATTGAATTACACTGTTACTGAAAAAGAATTCCTAGCTGTAATACATGCTGTCAATAAATTTAGACATTATATCATAGGCTACCATGTTATCTTGTATACAGACCATTCTGCTATAAAATATTTAGCAAATAAGCCTGTCACAAATGCCAGAGTAACTCGATGGTTAATCTTATTGCAGGAATTCGACATCACAATCAAGGACCGGCCTGGCAAAGAAAATCCTGTAGCCGATTTTCTTTCGAGAATACCAAAATCAAGCGATGCAGCAGCAGTTGAAGATCAATTTCCAGATGAGCACCTGTTTGTTGTTGCCATTCAAACACCCTGGTATGCTGATGTTGCCAACTACCTTGCAATAGGTAAATTACCAAAACATTTAACTCCTAATGAGCGTAAGCAGATTATCCAGAAAATTTCTCGATTTTCGTGGATTGGAGGCTATTTGTTTCACACAGGAGCAGACATGCATATCAGGCGATGTGTTAGAGAGGATGAAATCTTTGACATCCTAAAAGCCTGTCACAATGGACCGTGTGGGGGGCACTTCGCTGAGCGTAGAACTGGACATAAAGTATTGCAGACAGGATATTACTGGCCTACGATCTTCAAAGATGCGAAGAAGTTTTTCCAAGCCTGTGACAGCTGCCAGCGAGCAGGACGACCTGGTCAAGATGATGAGATGCCTCTGAAACCACAGTTAGTCATCGAACCATTCGAGCGATGGGCTCTTGATTTCGTTGGACCCATCAACCCCTCATCAAATCAGAAAACATATATTTTGGTGGCAACAGAATATGTCACCAAATGGGTTGAGGCAGAAGCATTGCCAAGAGCCACAGAGGACTCTGTCATACAGTTTCTGTTCCATCTATTTGTTCGTTATGGCCTTCCTAGGGAAATAATTACAGATGGAGGACCACAATTTGTTGGGCATAAATTAGCTGCAACACTCAACAATTATCATGTCCAGCATAAAATCACTACTCCATATCACCCACAGGCGAATGGGCAGGTAGAAAGTAGCAATAAGATAATAGAATCAATCCTAACGAAAACCATTGCGTCACATAGGCGTGATTGGGCTACCCAACTACCTGAAGCACTCTGGGCTTATAGAACCACATGGAGGAGCACCACCGGTTACTCACCTTATCAATTAGTGTTTGGAAAACAACCCATTTTTCCCATAGAATTCGAAATCCAAACATTACGGACAACACAGGAAGTTGGCCTAGATCTAAGCGAGGCACAAATCAATCGACTACAGCAGATCAATGAACTAGACGAAATTAGACTCTCTGCACTACAAAATACAGCATTGATTCAACAGCAGCGAGCTAAATGGCATGATGCGCTCATCAAAAACAAAGTCTTCCACGAGGGAGACTGGGCTCTGTTATACGACTCTCGGTTTCAGGAATTCCCTGGAAAACTTCAGACTCGATGGTTGGGACCATACGAAATCCAGAAGGTGCATGACAACGGAACCCTTACTCTAATTACCATTGATGGTTCTAGATATGCATTCAAAGTAAATGGCCACCGAGTCCGTCTCTATCGCAAACCACTCACTCGGGAATCCTTCTGCCAGCAGCTACGCCGAGACACTGATATGGAGATCTTAGGAGAGGAAGAGAAATCTTCCTCACCTGTAATTCATTAAGGGTCTATTTCTTTTTGCAATCTGTACATAAGTTCTTGTTTTTGAGTGATTCTTGTACATAAGTTTGAATTGAATATTTTCTTGTCATTTTTGTTGTTCCTTTTTCTTCCACAAAGTTTGATTTTTGCTCTTCTAATAGCATATGCGTGTTTTTTTATGATGTTGGTTTTGCTTGTTTTGCTGTTCCTTTTCTAAAGGAACAGCATTCGGATCTCTGCTGTTCCTTTTTCAAAGGAACGATATTGTTACATTTTTCGCTGTTCCTTTCGGTTACCACTGTTCCTTTTCCTTCAAAGAAACAGCGTTCTTTTATTGATGTTGTGCCTTTTTCAACGGAATGGCATGTTGAGTGTTTTATAGTATTATTGCCGTTCCTTTTCCCAAAGGAACAACATTTGCATTTTTTTTTTTTTCCCTTTTTCTATTATCCATCGTTGTTTCTTTTCCAACGGAACACCATTAGCATACTTTTGCTCTCTTTTGCTGATCTAAATTGAGGATGCTTTTTGCCCGTCTTCTTTCTAGTCTTCAAGCTTCAGCTATGTATTTGTGCGATGAAATATAAAAACACAACATACCGAAATCTGCAAACCATAAATCGCTATATCTATAAGGCTCTGCATTAATAAGAGGACAAATGGAAGGAAATACTTATTTCTTACCTTTTGTTGACATGGTTTTACTAATTTTTCCCTGATTGGTTATCTTTATCATGCTGATTCCCTTAAAAAAAAAAATCGATTAGTACTTGGGAATAAAAGCAAAGAGCTTATATCTTCCTATTGAGATGATAAGACTTCTTCCACCATTCCTACTCTTAAGGAGTGTTGAACCACCCTTTGTGTATAAATAAGGAAAAGTATTCTATAAAAAATAAGAAAACATATGTAAACATGATATGTGAAATGTCAAATGCAGGATAGGGGGTCTCATTGAGAGCCAGCCTACCATGATCATGAGGATGGAAGTGAAGTGGCATTCCCATTATGGCCACCATACCAGGGATATGGTCCAAAAGGTATATCAAGTAAATGAACCTTGGAACAGGAGGTCTCATCACGAGCCGGCCTGCCCACGTTTCGCTCCTTCCTCGTGAATGGCATTATGGTTAACTGGTCACCAAGCCAGCATAATGGTCTACATTTTGACATAACAACATTCCTAAGCATACACAAAGGATCATGGTTCCGAGGGTGAAAAACAACTCTGCCAAGGTTATGGACACCTGTTGGCAGCAGAGTAATGTTAATGGTATTGAAGTCACCTTGTTTACACCAATGGGTAAGATATTAATACTCTTTTGTTTCTTATATCCTAGGCATTAATCATATGTTATTTCCCGATTTATACATCGCATGAATATTTATCATTACCAATCATGGCAACGGAAGTGACCATGACCGCTTAAGATTTGGCAAGTACGATACATGCCCTACCCATCAGCCTCATATCATAACACAGCAGCCTCTTATATCACATGCGATCAATTCTCCGCCTCGATTTCGGTAATTTGTTGTCCTTTTCCACATAGCATAATTTCATATGCTGTTCCTTTCTGACTTGATTGCAGACTGGGTGCCGCTCCTTTATTTGCCGGCTGGGACAGCCTATCACACTGCGGGGGGGGGAGGTTAACCTCATCATTCCCTATATTACGTGTCAATTCACCATTCGGAAACACTAGTTTACGACGGTTTGGCATGGTTTCACGGCATGGCATATTTTTATTTTCACACAAGTTGTTTTGTTGCACTATTGCATACTCTGTGTTTTCTTTCTCGAAACCTTGCGATTACCACCCTCTCTGTGTTTCAAACCGAAAACGTTTTTGCTGTTCCATTTAGAATTCACAGTGAAATCATGGGAGGAAGGGCAATTCGAAGTGAGCCTCAACAGCTGACGATCTCCGCTGCTGCCCGGGAGATCCTGGAAAGGGCGGGATGGTTGAATTATTTCAATCGCCTACAGGAAGCTAATGAAACAGTAGCAATGGAATTTTTGCAGAATTTACAAGATGACCATTCCACAGTAAGAGGGAAACGGATAGCGGTCACTGATGCCATAATTGCAGAAGTTTCAGGACTACCAGCCACTGGACCGGTATGGACATTAAAAAAGGAACGATTACAGAAGGTCATCGACATCTTCCGGGACGAAGGCCAGAATTTGACAATAAAGGGGAAGGGAGTTCTGCCAGCGACCCTAGGAGAACCCTGGACGGAGCTAGCAAGAATAGTACAGAGCTACATTACCTGCGAAGGAAGAAAAGATGTGGTAAGACCACGACATCTTAAACTTTTAGCTGTTCTAAAACAGAAATGCTCTGTGAATTTACCGGCACTCCTAAACTCATTACTGCATGATGCTGCACAAAGTATGAAAAAGGCACAGCACGTAGAGGCAATCGTTAGTCACCATGGGTTGATTCGACTAGTTGTTAGTTATGGTCTTACCCAGCAGCAGAGCAGCTGGGAAGAGCTCATTGCAATGATTGAGGGGGGATTGACAGAGCCATCCCCGAAACGTAGACATTCTATAAGCCAACCAGAACAACCGGCAAAACGCAGAGAAAATGTTGCTAGTACATCACAACAACCAGAGACACACCAAGAATCGGCAAAGCGCAAACATGCCGTTGATCCACCCGAGCAACCGGAGGAACCCAGAAAGTCAGCTCGGTTAGCTCGGATGAGAGGAAGCATAGATAAGCCCAGAAAATCAGCCCGGTTGGCTCGGATACGAGGAAGGCTGGAGAAGCTCCAGGAAAGCGCCAGCCAACCGGTGGTAATTGAGGACGAACAATCCGAAGAGGGGGCAGAAGCTGAACAGGAGGAAGAAATAGAACAGCAGGAAGATATCCCATTACAAGACCTACTGGGAGAAGATGACTTGGCCGCCATCCTAGCCAATATGAGTAAGTATGGTCAACCTTCTAGTTCAGAGGACCCTCACGACAAACCCCAAGAAGAAAACATGCCTGTTCATGATGAGGAGGAGGAAAATACTGAACGGGAACACTCTGTTCCCAGGTCACAAGAGGAAATTCTAGAGGAAGTAGGAGCAGAAACAGCATTTGCTCAGGAAGAAACAGAACCAGTCGAGGTGCATACCCCAGAACAGCCAGAGCAGAGCAGTGAGGAAGAACCCCAAGAGGAAGATTTAGCAACTGGTCATGATCCAGTCCACCATCGACAGACTGTTGTTCCTTCAAATGAAACGATGGAAATTAAGAAGTTGCGGAAGGAACGGACTAAATTGTTAAATACGATAACCCAGCTTAGACAACAAATTAGGATTCTGAAAAAGAACCAGAAGGTAAAGAGGAAAAAGAGGGCCAACAAACGGCCTGCTGTCCAAAACCCTGAGGATCCAACTGTCGTTCCACATGATGGTGAGGATCGGGAACAAACGGATGTTCGCGTTAAAACAGAAAAGGATGATAAGCAAATTCAGACAGAGGCACCACCCTCAGGGGTAATAAGGGTTCTGAACTCCAAACAGCATAATAAGAAAGTTCAGGTAAAACTCCCGGCCTCCACTGACCTATGGAAAAAAGATCTGAAGACAAAATCCTTGCACAAGATGATGAAGCAAGCACAGCAAGAAGCTGAACAACTTAAAGAGCAAACGGTTCCTCGAGAAAAATATGAAAAGTTGCAGCAGCAACTAAGGGACGTCGGTCAATCTAAAAGCCAGGCTTTTGAAGGGTGGAAAAAGGAACAAGAGGAAGTTGCACAGGTAACTTGTAGACTAGATACTGTTATCAAACAGATGAATGACTTGTGTTCTTTATACAATAATGTTTTAGCATGTAGGGCCCCTGCTAAAAACTATGCTCTGTTTTTATTAGAACGGTATTTACAATTACAAATAAAAGTTGTTAAGGCAGGCACCCCTATACAAATCAACAATGTCAATGATTTTATAGACTGTTGTAAACATTATGGAGTGAAAGTCCAGAGATTATTGTGTGAACTTTATTTGCACGACCTTGTGCTAAGTCAGGAGACTGAATTGAACCCTGGCCCCTCCATTGGAGATATCCAATTCCAAGCATTCATTTCATTCGGGGTTAATCAGATTAAGTGGCTCAAAGCCTATGATACTTTCCAGAGTCAGGAAAATGGCCTAGATTTACGAGTTAGGGCTGAGCCTAGGAACCCAGTACAGTTATGGAAAGCTCATATAAACCACATAAAGACTCCGGGTGTCATTGAAACATTAGGACCCATGCATGAGGCACTCATTCGAGAGAGTTTAGAGTATTTCCTTTCTATCAAAGACTTGGCCATTAATGCAGCCAAATTTCAATATCGAATCTCTGATCCAAACATCCAGCTCAGAGAACCATTTAAGTATGAGAACTTTGAGTTAGCTGCTGACCATTTGAATCTCTATGGCCAGAGCATTCTGAAAGCAGGGTCATCTTGGTTAGGATATAGATTTCGCGCTCCAATTATTTGGCACCCTGCACCCGGATACCAGGCCCTGTATGATATGCCTGAGGGGCAAGCAGGTCAGTTCTTTGACTATTTAATCACTCAACATGGTTGTAGGCCTCCGCACGAGACTCCTTCTCCAGCATATTCTCTCACTGCATTGCATGTCAACTACAATGTTTTCATGAGGACATGAAACAAGGTAAGCAGGGGGGTGTGTGGAGTACTAAAAAGGTATGCTTTTGATGACTATTTCAGTGCCTTTTTAATAGAATTTGTGAACCTTTTGTATCATGAATTTGGAAAGTAATAAGGAACTATAACAAAACATGTGAGAATTGATGTGCATAACTTAGCCACTGATAATGGTTATTTTCTATACAGGAAAAGGAGAAAACGAAGAGTTGCCGCTCCAAAAGAAAGGACAAAGTGGAGATAACTGCTGTCCCTCTGAACGAGAACCGAACGCAAACAAAGATAAACAGATCAAAGCAAATCGGCTCAGAAAAGAAGGAGAAGACACCAGCTCAGCGCAAAAGAAAAGACAGGATGAAGAGTTAACAGTTTGGCGAATCCCTCAGGATCTTCGATCCTGAGGGATCGCTGCTTTATTTATCTTGTTACTTGGACATCTCCGCCGTCGTCTTTATAAAAAGAGACAGCACTGTTAGTTTAAGATATATGATGGAGAGATAGGATACGTTT